>CM060447.1:190583646-192983646 GCA_030545235.1 Helianthus tuberosus | reverse complement strand
GTTAAGAGTTATGCTCGTTAGCGTAAAATTAAAGCTTTATGTTAATTAAACGGCGTATTTAGCGTATAGCGTACTTAAACATACTTTTTGATATCAATCTCTTTACCCACTGATGTAATATATTATTTTGGGATTTTTAAATATTTTTAATAAATTTTAGGCTGAGCATAACTTATAGTCGTAGGCTTAATCCGGTAATTGTCGGTTTTGCCCTTACGGGCCATAAAATGAGTTTTACATATCCAAATGACTCCAAACCTTTTGCTACTGATCTTAAATGATAAATAAATTATTTTAAGCCTTCTAGAATAGTAAAAATATCAACTTTATGTATCGAACCCGTAAACGGCTTTTAATCGCCTAATTAAGCGTTTTTAACGCATAGTATGTACTAAGATTATTTTAAACATACCAAGGGTGATACCTACTGATATTTGAGGCAAATTATAATATTTTAATAGTAAGCAAAGGTTGATAAACTCAGACTTCAGTTATGAGCTTTTCGGCTTATGTGAAATTACCAAAATACCCCTACGGGGCATAGTTTGGTTATAATTGATAAATTTCACTTATATACTTTAACCTACTGATATAACTTAGAAAATTGAGTATATTTGCTGATTACATCAGGCCTGTAACTCAGGTTGACACTTAAACTCTTTTACAACCTTTAAAATGACCAAACTACCCCTACGGGGCATAGTTTGTGATTAAATTCATTTCGGGCATAATAAAAGACAACTTACTGATGTCACAACATATATGAAGCATATTAACTTAGGAAATCTGTAAATGGCTCTCATTATTACCCGTTACGCTTATTACGCGTTCGGTTCGGTTTATGTAACAAGTTTACCTAAATTAGCCGAAACGGGTCAAACCTTATCGGTTTTATCTCAAAATCCAGAATGTGCATGAAGGACCCATATTAAACAAGTCTCTGAATTTTTCGGGTCTAAATCACATTCTATCCGGTCTTCGCTTAATCGTGCGTACGAACCGTATCTTTAAAACTAACCGGTCTAAGCATAAGCTTAATTAAAGACCCGTTAGAATTCTAATAGGTTATATTAAACCTTTGTTCCAGAATAGGAGACCAGTAAAAGCTACCTACATTTTTCTTATTGTGATTTATACATTGCTCAGGTAAACACTTTTAACTTATTTTCCCTATACGGGCTTGGGTTACGGTATATAGAATACCGCTTGATCGGGCATCAAATCCTCCACCGTTGAGTGGGTAATTGAATAAATTTGATCGGCTCGTTTAAACAGTCTTGTTACTTAAAGCCTTTGGGGGGTTAATGACCATGTCCCGGATATCCTTGGCATCATTTTACGAAATGGCCACGACTTAAGCGCGGGGTGTAGGCGTACACCCGTCAGTGCACAAAAGTATATTGTGGTGTGTCTATTGATCTTTAACCCGGACAAGATCCGGGCTACTGAACGCACAAGGAACATGTAATTCGTTCACAAGATTATAATATTAAATAATTCTCCCAAGTTAAATAAAATGTTTATGCCATGTGCATCCAAACCAATTTTCAATCATTTTCCAAAATGAGTCAGTTGATTGTATTTACCAGTGTAAACTGACGTACTTTCCCAAAAAGATTAAATGCAGGTACTAAGCGTAATTGGCTGGGATTTCTCCTTAGCATCACTAGAAGTCTCGCAAGCTTAAGATGCCTGAAGTCTGTTGAACTATTAATACTTTTTTATTTACGATCCATCTGTGGATAAACTTCCGAATATTGTGACATTTGATATTACAATATTAAATGCGGCTGTATCATATTTTAAATTTTGCTTCCGCTGTGCATATTGATTATTGTGTTGTTTGACTATTATGTTGCCAACCACGTCACGATACTCCCCACCGGGCCCACCGGTGACACGTGGAAATCGGGGTGTGACAGGTTGGTATCAGAGCCAACACTAAGTGAATTAAACACTAGCCTTTTGTGTTTAATCTCAGTTACACAATTGCACAATTCTAAACTTTCGAGTCTAGACATATAACATAGGACAAATTCCACTTTGTTTGTGTTGTCCTTTATTTTGCATATATATTTTTTTTGTTTTGTTATCTCATGCCATATTGACAGGATTAACAAAATGCCGCCAAGATTCTTCAGGAGAAGAGGAAGAGGCAAGGGGCCAATCACCGCCCCCAATGATAATGAAGCTGGACCTTCAAATGTGCGAGCTCCATCTACCACGGAGAGTGATGATCCCCGGCAGAACCGGAGGAACCTCTTTGAGCCGGCTAGACGGTCGGTCTCACATAGTTCAACACCTCCTAACCCTTATGGGCCACAGCCGAAGTACGAGCCCAACAACCCTCAGCCTTCGTATATACCCTTACAGCGATCCTTATCGCATCATTCTTTCGGGGACCCCACACCTGTTTTCAGGGGCCGGTTTAACCCGGCCAATTAAATCCAAGAACCCGTGGGTTTTAACCCACTGGGGCCAGAAGATTACTAATCCGGAGATCACGCGGAGGACATGGACGAGGACACTGATCCCGTCGAACCTGCTAGTGGTACGCCAAATCATCCCATCGAGATATCCGACGGATCTTCTTTCCACGGATCATCCTACGGTGGTCCAGACAGTTTTCAAGCCATGTTCAACAGGCACGAGTGGTACTATACACCTCCTCACCATTCGTCACCTCAGCAGCAGCAGTCGCAACAACAACAGGATCCCTCTGTGGATTCCAGATTCGTGGCAGTCACGCCACCGTCTCCACCGCCGCCAGTGCAACCGGCACCTCCGCAACCGCCAAGGCGAAGGAGAACTGGTGCGCGCATGTCGTCACGAGCAGGGGATTTCCATTTCAGTTCCCCACGTCAATCCAGTGGCAGCCACTATCCGCCACATCAGGAGGACCCACAAATGGATGGACCCTCTAACCCAGCTGTACCGCAGCCGCCACCAATGGGTTTTGACAACCCAATTCCAGCATACACGGGTTCCATGGCATACAACCCGTTCGAGCCGCCGGTTCACCACAACTATGGGTACGCAGAGGCCGACCCTTACATGGTGGCAGCCAACTACAATGCCCTGCACCCGGAAGGACCATACGAAGCTCCATGGGGAGTAGGGTACCCAACACATGGGTACCAGATACCTCCTAGGCCTATTATTCGGACCCAATCGCAGCCGCCTAGATTCTCCCCACCTGAGCATGAAGAACTCCTTCAGAGGTTAAATCAGGTTGAACGGGAAGTTCACAGAGACCGCAGGGAGAGACAGACTTTCTTCCAAGGATTAACAAGCTTGATCAAGAGCCTACTAAGACTCCTCCTGTTCCATACCCCGGTCGGTTAAATCGTCAAAAAACCGATGAGCAATTCGCAAAGTTTGAAAATTTACTAAAACAATTGCATGTTAATATTCCATTTATCGAAGTCCTAACTCAAATGTCTAAATATTCAAAGTTTATGAGGGACTTCCTCACTCATAAAAGGAAAATTGAATCATTGCAATTAGTTAACTTAGGCGAAGAATGCTCAGCCTTACTACTCAACAAACTCCCACAAAAGAAGCTTGACCCTGGAAGCTTCACAATTCCTTGCTCGATTGGGAAATCCCCCATTCGTAATGCACTAGCCGATCTTGGGGCAAGCATCAACCTCATGCCCTCATCAATATTCAATCGACTCGGCTTAGAAAAAACAAGTCCTACAAGAATAAGCATACAACTCGCCGATAGATCCGTCAAATATCCACAAGGTGTCGCTGAAAATCTATTGGTCAAGGTCAGTGAATTTGTCTTTCCAGCCGACTTTGTCATACTAGATATGGAGGAAGATACCGAAGTACCACTCATCCTAGGGAGGCCATTCCTAGCTACGGCCCAAGCAGTGGTAGATATGAATGATGGAACACTAACATTGAGGGTTGGGGACGAGGAAGAAAAGTTTGGAGTCGGAAAAAGAGTAGAAGACGAAGACCCGGTCAACTACATGAAGGTCATTGACTCAAGCTTGGATGATGCTCTCCGACGGTGTAGCATGGGATGCAAAACATCCCACTTGGGTAACATATGACCAGGCTTTGGGTCTAGACAAGGACCCTTATAAACGTGGCGCACCACGGAGGCATTCCGCGGAACTATCCCTAGTTTAGTTATGATTAATTTTTATGTTTTCTAGTTTAGTTTTAATTTTCAGGAATAAAACACACTCAGGGTGGTGAAGGATGACAAGGGAAACTTGGACCAGCACCCCATGCACGAAAACAGGACCATCCAACAAATTTTCTTCATTAAAGCAGGTTCAGCACGGGTCGTGCCCGCCCAACACGGCCCCGTGCTGCACTGTCTGCAGAAAATGCCCAGTTCAGGTAAACTGGACACGGGCCGTGTTCACCCAACACGCCCCCGTGTCCAGGCTTCTGTTTCTTTTTCAACTTTTTGTTACTGGCACCTGAACACGGGGCCGTGCCCGGACACCACGGGGCCGTGTCCAGACGCCCAGTAACATAAAATTTTGTTTTTTCACACCTTTTACATATTCAATCAACCTAAAAACTTATTTTTGGGACACATTGAGGACAATGTGTAATTTAAGTGTGTGTGTGGGGGGGGGGGGGGGATGCTAAAACTATGAATCTTGCAAGTCCTAATCACAAGCCTTAAACAAAACTCTATTGGAACCGCTAATCACCCCAAATTTTTTCAAAAATTTTCATTTTTTTTACTTGTCTAGGTTTAACTTGGGAATTTCAAGTTCTAAAAAAAGTTATATTTTTACAAATTTACAACCGATAGCGTCGTGATAAAAAGAACCGACATAAGAAAATTATGAAAAGGCATGACAAGTTTAGTTAAAATTTGATTATATATACTTGATCACATAAAAATCTATTCCCACAAAAGTGAGTTTTTAGCCTTTATTGAGCATACAAATACATATCTTTAAACTAAATGCTCATTTTTCGTTTCTTGTGTGAATAGCCGCTTGGTTCTTACAACTCTAGAACTTGCCACGACAATACATTCCCGGTCCTTACCTACTTAAACCCGAGTAAGTAAATGATGGAGGCATTAGGACTAACCCTTTTTATTTCTACACCATTTTTTTTCTTTTTTTTTTACCACCTACCCAAAATCCCCCTAGTTAACCTCTTTGAGCCTAAACCTTTTCATTTCTTAACCCAAACCAAACACCCTTTCACCCACCAAAACTTTTTTTTATTTTTAACTCTTTGTTTTAGTAACAAACTCACTTTTTCATATGACTTTTGAAAAAAAAAATGTTGATGATGAAGCAAAAGAAATAAACAAGCAAGTTCATCAAAAATAACTTTGTTTGAATGATAGCTTCATCCGAAATTTTTTTTTGCAAAAATAAAAAGTCTTACGAAAACCGACGCTTTTTACGCTTTTCTGCCCTTTTCTACTAACCACTAACCCAACCACCTACCTTTAACCCAAACCTAACCCTTCACCCAAAAGTCCTCTTGATATTTACAAAGGTATATAGTTAAAAAGGAGGATGATTGATTGCTTGGCAAGCCTATGGTAGGAGTAAGTTCCATGCCGCTCTCGAGTGATTCACTAAAATACATCTTATGCCGAGTGTTGAGGGATCCCCCGTGAGGTATGTGAACTTCTATATAAATAGAATTTTAAAAAGGCATGTTATGCCCTAATAAGTAATTTATCTTATGTAACGTTTTAAATAAATAATGACGAATAGGATTGTAAATAAATAAAAATAAAAACTTAATAAAGAATCTTGGAAATCCCGACACTCTATGACAAGCCCAAAAACCTTCTCTTCTACCCATTCCATTTGGGAGTGTAAAACCACATTATAAAGAGTTTTGCTTGAGGACAAGCAAAGATTCAAGTGTGGGGGTATTTGATGTGTGCAAAATACAACATATAAATTACATCAATTGTGGCATAAAACTAACCCTTTTTTAGTACTAATGTTGGAAAAAAGTGTGCTTTTGTCTTCCTTTTGTATTTTCAGGATTAAATGAGCTCAAATTAACAAAAGAAGCAAAAAGGCAGCTAAATCTAACATAAATACAAGAAAAGGAACAAACGTGGCATGCCCGACCTCCCCGAAAGCATCTTCCCAAGCAAAACAAGAGAACAGAAGGCTGAACACGCCCCGTTCTCAGTGAACACGGGGGCGTGCCCACGTGTCAGCATAAAAGACAAAGTTGTAGAAGCTTCTATCACCCACCACGGGGCCGTGCTCAGCTGACACGGGGCCGTGGTCAACTATAAGATTCGCATAATCCAGGCAAATCTTGATAGTATAGATATGCTTCTGCACACGGGGTCGTGCCCAGCGGACACGGGGCCGTGGTCAACTAATGCAGACAAGAGCAATTAATGAAGACAGAAAGGAGGATGGACATGGGGCCCTGCCCACTGGACACGGGGCCATGCCCGAGCTACTGTTCAGGCTATAAATAGGGGTGCTTGGCTCATTTGCAAACCATCCCTTGGCACACCACCTCTCTCACACTTCACCCACCACCCACCACCATCACAACACCATCATCCACCACCATCATCCATTGTCCATCATAGAGTGTGCGAGTCGTCTCGGGATCCGAGATTGATCGTAAGAGTTCTTGACAATCAAGGCCATGTTTGCCTAAGTCTCTTACATCACTTGGTGAAGACAAGTGTCTAGTGTAATACTTTTTATTTTTAAACTTTTCGCACTTTTTACTTGGTTATGTATTAATGACTTTAATAACTAGTTTCTTATGTTGAAGGTGATTCTTCCTTATCGTTTGTCCGTGGTGTCTTGGCATTATTTTACTGTCTATATAAAATAAAAGATTTTCACCATTCATATCTCCACGGTCTATATGGAGATATGTTGGCTACCTGGTCGGGGGTTAAGGGAACGGTTTGGTGAGAGTCTTGCCTTGTTCAGTGTATAGATCCTGCAAGGACCTGGGTCAAATTTAGTAGGACCTCCTTCAATACTTACCGGTATTGGATGGCGGGGGTCCAAACTCTTTGATCCCCTCATATGTAAGCTACTATTAATACTTTAACCCGGCTACTTAGGACTGTATCCCTGCTGACTCAGACTACTTAGCCGAGGGTAACGTCACTTCAAAAGAGGGGCCTACCACATTACGCATTAATAACTTAATTAATTATCTTTCAATAATCCGACCCTTTAGGATTGTATCCTTGCTGACTCAAACTACTGGGTTGAGAGTAACGTCACCTTCAAAAGAGGGGCCTACTATAATAACTAAGATAATCTCTTAAAAAGTGGAAAAGTGTAGAAATAATCAAAGGTTACACTATACACAAGTCGGAGCCAAGTGATTCATCTTGTCTATCTGTTTTTACTTTTTATTTTATTTTTCAGCATTTTAGTTAGTTTTATTTTTCTTAGTTTAAAACCTTTTTTCTAACTTTTTGATTTGATTAGACGTTGAGGATAAACCGGTACTAAAAGCTCTTGTGTCCTTGGACGACCTCGGTATCTTACCAACACTATACTACGCTCACGATGGGTGCACTTGCCCATATGTGTGTTTAGTGTTAGTAAATATCGTATTTTATAAATTTAAAACTTGGCTAAAAAAGTGTAAAAGGGCTTAAAATATACTTAAACTTATATACACACTTCACACGCATCAAGGAATTTCACAAGGAAATTCCCTGATTTACAAAACATGTTTATTTATTTAACTGAGCCACCTCTTCAAGCTTGTTAGTGCTCCGTAGCACGTTTTTCCTTGATTCACAGCAGGTCGCCTGAAACATGTTTTAAAAATATTTTATCAGCGGGGAAATACTGGCGAGTCATTCAGGTTAAATAAAACGACATATTAGTTATAAATTACAGCATAAGAGCGATTACAATGGCTCCTATCTTATTTTTATCTGGCGTCGTGTCACCTGGTGACGATGGTCATACCATTATTGGGTCCTTTAACCCAAGTAGTGATGATTATCACTGTTAGGATTTATTAGCCTAACCATGAGAAATTAGTAATGTGCACAGTACCCCACTAGCCAGTGATTCAAGATAACTACGACTTAATCGCTGTAATTATAACTTTGAAAATAATTGGAGTATTGTAAAATACTTTTGATAAAAGAGAATGACTCACGTTGCAGATTTAAACGGGCAGAGTTTAGCCTACTGATTAGCCTTGTAACCTAATTTAAATAACATGCACACGAACTAGGTTAGTAACTAATACAGCATTTACGATAACTCACGAGATTAAAATCCTCACAACGAATGACAAAGTGCAACACTTAAACATCCATCGAGTTCACGACGAATGACAAAGCGCAATACTTAAACATCCATCGAATTCACGACGAATGACAAAGTATAGCCCTAATTTGGGCAGCACTTAAACATCCATTGGATTTGATTTCAATCGATCGGACATTGAATCGTAGCAGCGATCGAGTTAATACCGTGTATCGTAGCAGCGCCTAGCTATCTTGAATTTCGAATTTTAGCAGTGTAAATTCGTTTTTGTGAAAATTTTTCGACACCAGTGGACTGCTCATGGCCCCTTCTATTTATAGCAGAAATTTGGGGTTTATGTGGCCCGCGTAAGCCCCCCCTTGATCTTTACGCGGCCCGCGAGAGGCATCTATGCGTAGACTAGGGCATCCGTGTCACACCTAGGTCTGCCACGTGGATGCCACGTGGCCCTGAACGCTTATCCGGTCAAAGTGAAGTTGACGCGGCCCGCGTAAGGACATGCTTAACCTTTACGCGGCCCGCCTGAAGACCAATTTTCTAGATTTCTTGATTTTTGATGCACAGTAGGGTTTCAGGGGTCCGGGTTTTCACTTACGGGTCGTTTTGGGACATTTTTGAAGGTCCTTACATCGTCCCCACCTTATTTAGAATCTCGTCCTCGAGATTTACTGAAATAAGGGAGGATACTTTCGCTTCATCTTCGATTCCAGTTCCCAGGTGTACTCTGGTCCTCTCTTTGAATCCCACTTGACTTTAACCAGCACTAGTCGCTTGTGCTTGAGAAACTTAACTTTTCTGTCTATTATTTGTAGTGGCTTCTCAATAAATTTTAACTTTTCATTTACCTCTATATCTTGAAGAGGTACTACCAAGGATTCGTCAGATAAACATTTCTTGAGGTTGGATACATGAAATACATCATGTACCCCGGCTAACTCTTCTGGTAGTTGTAGGCGATAGGCAACTGGTCCTATTCGCTGTATTACTGGGAATGGTCCTACGTATCTTGGACTTAACTTTCCCTTTTTACCCAACCGAACTACTCCTTTCCACGAAGAAACTTTCAATAGTACTCTGTCTCCTACTTGGAATTCTAACGGTTTGCGTCGATTATCGGCATAACTCTTCTGACGATCTCGAGCCGTTTTCAGTCTTTCCTTGATTTGAGTGATCTTGTCGGTAGTTTCTTGCACGATTTCAGGACCTGATAATTGGTTTTCTCCTATTTCTGCCCAACAAACTGGAGTTCTGCACTTGCGTCCATACAGTGCTTCGAACGGGGCAGCTTGAATGGTTGAATGGTAACTATTGTCATAGGAGAATTCAATTAGAGGTAGGTGGTCATCCCAATTTCCACCAAAATCTATCACACATGCCCTAAGCATGTCCTCCAGGGTTTGGATCATCCTTTCACTCTATCCATCTGTTTGAGGATGGTATGCAGTACTTAGATTTAGTCGGGTTCCCATGGCTTCTTGGAAACTTGTCCAGAAGTGGGAAGTAAAACGACTATCCCTATCCGATACAATGGAGAGTGGAACTCCATGTAAGGATACTACTTCGTCTACATACAGCTTAGCTAACTTTTCCATGCTGAAGGTTTCTTTCATGGGTAGAAAATGAGCTGATTTGGTTAATCGATCCACAATTACCCAAATCGCATCATTACCTTTTCTGGTTTTGGGCAACTTGGTAACAAAATCCATTGTTATGAGTTCCCATTTCCAAACAGGCATCTCTAGTTGTTGTAATAATCCTGAAGGTTTCTGGTGTTCTGCCTTAACTTGTGAACAAGTAAGACACTTAGAAACATATCTAGCTATGTCATTTTTCATTCCTATCCACCAGAAGTTATTCCTTAAATCTTGGTACATCTTATTGTTACCAGGATGCATGGTATACCTAGATTTATGGGCTTCTTCTAAAATCTTATTTCTTAATTCTCCCTGCTTAGGTACCCAAATCCTTCTTTTGTTGAATCTCCAAATTCCATCAGCTCCTTGCTCTAATTCCTTTATTCGTCCTTTCATTCCTTCAGCATCATCCTTGATTGCTGATTCCTGAATATTTTTCAGTTGTTCCATTAAATCTAACTGTAGATTTAATCTAAGAGCACGAACTCTCTTTTGCTTTTCATGATACTTACGACTTAAGGCATCTGCAATTACGTTTGCCTTTCCTTCGTGATATTGAATATCACAGTCGTAGTCACTAAGGATTTCCATCCACCTCCTTTGCCTCATGTTTAATTCTTTTTGCCCAAATATGTATCTTAAACTTTTATGGTCTGTATAAACAGTAAACTTACTTCCATACAGATAGTGTCTCCAAATCTTAAGGGAAAAAATTATGGCTCCTAATTCTAAGTCATGAGTCGTGTAGTTTTCTTCGTGCTTTTTCAATTGCCTTGATGCATATGCAATTAGCTTCTTGCGTTGCATTAGCACACATCCTAATCCTAGCTTTGAAGCATCACAGTATACTTCAAAACCTTCTGGTAAGGCAAGAATTGGAGTGTTTGTTAACCTTTGTTTTAAAATCCTAAAAGCCTCTTCTTGCCTGGGTCCCCATTCAAACTTAACTGCTTTACAGGTTAGCTTAGTTAATGGTACAGCTATCTTGGAAAAATCCTTAATGAATCGTCTATAGTATGCTGCTAACCCTAGAAAGCTTCTAATTTCCATAGCTGATTCCGGGACTTTCCATTTGGTGATTGCTTCTATTTTAGAGGGATCTACGTGAATACCTTCGTGATTCACCATGTGTCCTAAAAATTGCACCTCTTGTAGCCAAAATTCACACTTCGAGAATTTAGCGTAAAGCTTCTCATTTCTTAACAAAGTTAAGAGTGCATGCAGGTGCTGACAATGCTCCCCCTGGCTTTTGGAATAAATAAGTATATCGTCGATGAAAACAATTACAAATTTATCCAAGTACGGTTTAGGGATCCTATTCATCATGTCCATAAATGCTGCAGGAGCATTTGTCAGTCCAAATGGCATGACTGTAAACTCGTAATGACCATACCTAGTTCTGAAAGCAGTTTTAGGTATGTCTTCTTCTTGTACCTTCAACTGATGGTATCCGGAGCGTAAATCTATCTTAGAAAAATATCTAGCTCCCTGGAGCTGATCGAAAAGATCATCGATCCTAGGTAATGGGTATCGATTCTTAATGGTAACCTTATTCAATTCCCTATAATCGATACACATTCGCATTGAACCATCTTTCTTCTTTACAAACAACACTGGAGCTCCCCACGGGGATGAACTAGGTTATATGAATCCTTTACTGAGCAATTCATCTAATTGCTTTTTCAGTTCTAGCTTTTCGGTGGGGGCTAATCGATTAGGTGCTTTAGATACGGGTGTAGTACCAGAAATCAAATGAATTCTAAATTCTACCTCCCTATCTAGTGGTAATCCAGGTAATTCTTCTGGGAATACATCCGAGTATTCTGACACTACCGAAATATCCTTAAGTTCCTTACCCTTAGTGCTAATGATTACCGAAATCATATACACTATTCCTTGCTTTCGTTCATAACTAGCAACTTTCATTACTGAAATGAATTTCATGGGTTTACGTGGCTTATCCCCTGTAATCATAATTACTTCTAGGGCTGTAAACGAGTCGAGCCGAGTCGAGCCAGGGTGGGGTCGAGCTCAAGCTCGAAATTAATTCGGGCGGTTAAACCTGGTTTGTGCTTTACGTCAGAGTTAAACGAGCCTAAGAACGAGCCAACGAGCCGAGCCATGGGCCGAGCCGAGCTTAGCTTGAGCTGGGCTTGGTTACAAAATGAGCCAGCTTGGTTCAGGTCATCTCAAATTGAGTTTTTTAGCTAGTTTTTCTCGAGCTTCTTTCGAGCGAGCTACGAGTCGCGAGGTTTATGAACTGTGGGTGCACGAATTTCTATGGAATTCTTATCACATAGGATTCGAGCATGGTTGGCTACTAACCAATCCATTCCTAACACAATATCAAATCTAGCTAAATCCATAGGTAATAGGTTTGCAGAAAATTTATAGCCTAAAAGTTCTATCTTTCCTTTTTGCAAAACTTTATTTATGTTCACATAATTTCCATCTGCCGTTTCGACAGTAAAAATCTGCCTAAGGTTGGTTAAGGGTAGATTAAGAGCTTGGCAGAATGAAGTATTTATAAAGCTTTGGTTTGCACTAGAGTCGAATAATACTTTCACATAAACGTCGTGAACTAGGAACGTACCAGCAATCACATCAGGGATTAGCTCGGCTTCCTGGGTAGTCAGCTGGAATGCTCTTGCATTCTTCTTGGTAGCTCCGTCTGCAGGTTTGGCTTTGTTGTCAGCTGGTTTGACCAATTTCGGGCAGTCTTGCCTAAAATGTACAGCTTCTCCGCAGTTGTAGCAGATTGTGGATTTCTTCTTTCTGCAATCTTCTTCCTGATGCCCTGGGATTTTGCAGAAATTACAATACCCTTTGCATTTTCCAAAATGCTTTCTTTTACAGGCATTGCAAAATGGAACAGTGGAAGATTGTCCAGTTCCCTTTTTCTTGAAATTACTACGGTTACCCATACGGAATCCTTGGGTAATCTTCTGGGTCACTTCCTTCTTCCGGGTTTCTTCTCGCGTACGTACCAGTCCGTCCGTCAAGGTGTTGGCTAATTCCACTGCATCGTCAATCGTGCGAGGTCTCGCAGCTTTAACGATATCACGGATTTCTCCAATTAATCCCCAAATGTAGCAAGAAATAAGTACCGGTTCTGGCGAAGCCAGGGTTGGTACCACTCTAGCATACTCGAAGAATGTCGAAGTATACCCTCGACAGTCTACATCCACCATCCGGTGGTTCAGAAATTTATTCGCCATTTGTTCTTTCTCATATTCAGGACATAATTTTCTTTCTACCAGCCGCTTAAATTCTTCCCAACTCATGGCATAGACCACATCGCTTCCTTTGGCTTGAAGTACTGTATTCCACCATTCTAGTGCCCCTTCTTTAAAAAGATGCGATGCGTACATGACTTTGTCTTCCTCAGCACATTTACTTATTTTAATTACTACTTCGGTTTTTTCTAACCAACGCAGTGCAGCAGTCGCCCCCTCGTTGCCTACAAATTCAACTGGTTTACAGGCAAGAAATTCCTTATAAGTGCAACCAGACATTGCAGCTTTCATTCTTTTAAAATTTGGGGCCTGCATCACATCATCGTTATTATTAATATTGCCTCCTCCATTTATACTATTACTGAAGTTGTATTCATGAGTACGTTTGCTAGGAATTATTTGTTGAGGTTCAACTGGATTCCGAGCAGCAGCAAGAATTGCTGGAATAGCATTGGCTATTCCCTGAGCAACGATATTCTCTATATCTTGCCTATTCAGAAATTGATCTTCATTGTGTTGCTCGGATTGGTTAACCTCGTTAACTGGTTCATTACCAGCGTTTGCCATCTGGTAATTAATATATATAATTTATTAGCACAAAACGAATAACAACCAATCACAAAATAATTGCATATAATCATGTCAACACATATAGCCAAAATTGTCGATTTTTCGACGTTCGATATTTTATATATTATAATAGGCATCCGTACACACTGGTTATCTTACAAAAGTTTTATTTTTAGTTATTTTACATAGTTATATTTTATTATTATATTATTATTACACACATATTCCTACAACCACAGTCACACCATCCGCGACAGCTGATATCTTAGAAACGACGTTCCCTCTCGTCGTATTTCCAGGAGATCTGTTCTCCCACCTCCCGGATTCGATTCCCTGCATCCATCAACTCCTCGCCAAAATAGCGGAGTTCAACCAAGTTCTCATTGCTCATTGGTGGGTTTGGTGCAGGCTCTAGGTCAAACTGAGGGAAAAAGGTATAAGGGTTATTTAAGAGATTCTAGAACTGCCAGTCATTGGTCCACCATTCTTCCATTTCTCCTAAAGGTCGGGGTTGACAAGGGGATCTGGGATGGCTGGTTCCAAATTCATTGGGAGTTGGGTTTCAGCAGGATAAGTAAAGAGGGTTTCGTTGACAAGCTTAATGATATCACAGTCTGCCAATTTACGATCCAACTCTTCCCATAATGGCATTTCCTGATCTTGCCTGGAACTTTCTCCGATTTCTATTCCCTTGCCTTTATCCATTGGATCCTCCTTCTTTATAACTTTTCGTGTTACTGGTTTCCTTTTACGCACACGCCTCCAGCCCACAATTCTTCTTCTCTTCTTTGGCTTGGGTTTCTCCGGAGGTTGAGCTTGAAATTCCATAGGTTCCTCCTCAGTGTCGGCACAGTAACCGGTAAAGTCTTTGGAAACTTCCACATTAACAGAATAGAGATTGAGATTCTGAAGAGCTTCAGACAACTCATTCATGTTGTTTAGCAGATATGAAGAAACACACAAAATTCTAGGTTAAATTTTTGTAAATTGAATAATAAAAAAAAAGGAAATAAAAAATTTAAGTATCAATTACAATTATCTAATATATTTATACAAATAGATTGATTAAAACAAAATATTGCGATTTATATATATATATATATATATATTTATTACAAATTACAACTGAAATGTAAAATATACAAGGGATAATTTATTTTAGTTTATCTTTTCTTACTAAGTTGTTTATCTATGGGTGCTAGCACTGGGTCAAGGTGTTGGCAGTTTAACTTAATTAAAAGTTAACATTTACTGCTGTAGTGGCTAACATATAGAGATTTGCCCATTGTTCGTCTAGTTCATCTTCCCATGGTGGGTTATTGCCTATTTCCTGAGTTTCCTTATTAACCATCACTCCTTTTGGTTGTGACTTCTTTATTTTCTCTTGACTTTTTCTAATAATCCGACTTCTTTCTCAATGGTAAGTGGTTTCTCAAATTGTGCCTTACGAACAAATATTCCTTCCTCAGTATCTGCTGAGTATTTTGAGGAATTTGTTTGGGATGAGATTCTCTTATCTTTTGGTGTACTATCTAGTTGACGATAGATGTCCGAAATTCTTTGCTTACCCATATTGTAACTAACAAGTAGTCAGGTAACAAAATACATAATCACCAGAGGGTAATTAGGAAAAATTAAGTATTTCTAAATACTTAATTGGCTTAAATCAGTGGCTCTGATACCACATTTTTCTGTCAAGGCCCCAGCCCCGGTTTTACCCGGTCCAGGAGCCGCGGGACAGGAACCCGTGGTATTTATTAATTGAGTTGACAGTAGAAGATTTTACAGGATCTTTTAAACTTGAAAATGCCCGATTATTTTATTTACATAATGTGGAATAAACCCCGTAATGTACAAATATAGGAATTTCACAAGGAAATTCTCTGATTTACAAAACATGGTTATTTATTTAACTGAGCCACCTCTTCAAGCTTGTTAGTGCTCCGTAGCACGTTTGTCCTTGATTCACAGCAGGTCGCCTGAAACATGTTTTAAAAATATTTTATCAGCGGGGAAATACTGGCGAGTCATCCAGGTTAAATAAAACGACATATTAGTTATAAATTACAGCATAAGAGCGATTACAATGGCTTCTATCTTATTTTTATCTGGCGCCGTGTCACCTGGTGACGATGGTCATACCACTATTGGGTCCTTTCACCCAAGTAGTGATGATTATCACTGTTAGGATTTATTAGCCTAACCGTGAGAAATTAGTAATGTGCACAATACCCCACTAGCTAGTGATTCAAGATAACCACGACTTAATCCCTGTAATTATAACTTTGAAAATAATTGGAGTATTATAAAATACTTTTGATAAAAGAGAATGACTCACGTTGCAGATTTAAACGGGCAGAGTTTAGCCTACTGATTAGCCTTGTAACCTAATTTAAATAACATGCACACGAACTAGGTTAGTAACTAATACAGCATTTACGATAACTCACGAGATTAAAATCCTCACAACGAATGACAAAGTGCAACACTTAAACATCCATCGAGTTCACGACGAATGACAAAGCGCAATACTTAAACATCCATCGAATTCACGACGAATGACAAAGTATAGCCCTAATTTGGGCAGCACTTAAACATCCATTGGATTTGATTTCAATCGATCGGACATTGAATCGTAGCAGCGATCGAGTTAATACCGTGTATCGTAGCAGCGCCTAGCTATCTTGAATTTCGAATTTAGCAGTGTAAATTCGTTTTTTGTGAAAAGTTTTCGACACCAGTGGACTGCTCATGGCCCCTTCTATTTATAGCAGAAATTTGGGGTTTACGCGGCCCGCGTAAGCCCCCCCCCCCTTGATCTTTACGCGGCCCGCGAGAGGCATCTATGCGTAGATTAGGGCAACCGTGTCACACCTAGGTATGCCACGTGGATGCCACGTGGCCCTGAACGCTTATCCGATCAAAGTGAAGTTGAGGCGGCCCGCGTAAGGACATGCTTAACCTTTACGCGGCCCGCCTGAAGACCAATTTTCTAGATTTCTTGATTTTTGATGCACAGTAGGGTTTCAGGGGTCCGGGTTTTCACTTACGGGTCGTTTTGGGACATTTTTGAAGGTCCTTACAGTTTCCCCTGGTCGCACGCCCAAAATGGACCCCCGTAGCCCAAGTTAGAGCCATTTTAGTGAAGCTCCTTTTATTACACGTACGATCTTGGGCCTCCAAATACAAGATGGCCCGCTCCTCCACACTTGGACCCGCATCATTCCCTCCGGGGTAGACAAAATTCGACCTCGAATCTGTAGCAACCTCATCATCAGACGAATCCCCATGAAAATGTAGCAAATGTTTGACATTGAAAACATCAGAACAACGAATGTGGCTTGGTAACTTCAGACGATAAGCGTTAGAATTTATCTTCCGCACAATCTCCACTGCCCAATCTTCTTGGCTGACAACTTATTATACTCTCCAACTGAAAAATGATCCTTAGTCAAAATGGCCCAAACAAAGTCACCCTCCTCGAAATCAACTTGCCTACGCTTTTGGTCTGCAGCTTGCTTGTACTTCGAATTAGCGTGGGCCAAGTTGTCCTGCACAGCTTTATGAACATCATGTAACCCCACCACAAAATCTTGCACCTTCTTGGGGACAGAACCTGGGGTAGGAAGTGACATCAAATCAAGAGGACCACGAGGCTTAGCAGAATAGACCACCTCAAACGGGCTAAACCCAGTACTCCGATTACAGCATGATTATGAGGAAACTCAGCCTAACACAGCTTTTGATCCCAAGACTTCACATGATCACCCACAAGACACCGCAAAAGATTACCAAGTGACCGATTAACAACCTCCGCCTGCCCATCAGTTTGTGGGTGGTAGGCACTACTGAAATTGAGCTGAGTGTTCACCATTTTTCCATAGACTGTGCCAAAAATGACTCAAGAAACGAGTCTCCCGATCAGAAACAATAGACTTGGTGGTGGGCCATCCATGACTGCTACTAGCCTGAGGGAAGATAAGGTGGTGAACGGTGATGGGCTTAGTGACATACAAAAAAGCAACGTAGTCTGTGGTTTACAAGTTGATGGTGTTTTAGTTGGAACGGAAGTATTTGAGCAGGTCAAGCCAATAGTGAATGAGATGTTGTGTGATGCTCCATTAGGTGGCACAGGTTTAGAGTCAAGGGACATGACCTATTAAATTGAATTTTTTGGGATGGTAATATTGTAGAAGAATCAGGTTGATATTCCTTTTGATCCAGGTGGCTTTGTTTCAAAGACAAAACTCGAGGACGAGTTTTTTTTTTTAAGACGGATAGTATGATGCAGGAGCATATCAGCATATCTTATATTTTTATTTAAAATTTGAATTTCCTATTTTACCTTTTTCATAGTTATAAATTAGGGTCTAGGGTTAATTGTTTATGGGGTTTTTTGAGTTGATTATTATAAAAAGAACTTTGTTCTTGGAACCTTTGGTTCAATTTATCGTTTTTGATTATCAATAATTTCTTGGGCCATTTGATTGCACGCGAAACTGCATCAGTAGGGCTCACCGTGTTGATAATGGGAGTGGCCAAATGGGTTCTCGTCGGACTCCTGTTGCAACTCTCAAGTCTTTTTTCGTGGATCTCTTGGTTGGTGCTCATTGCCTCGGTTGGCATGTCTACAGGGTTGGTTTTGAGAGTTTTATCCACACCCGTCATCAACTTAGCTCGGATACCAAATGATGCAAATGTAAGCAACTAATTTGGCACAACAAGAACTCAACGTTAACAAAGGAACAATCGAAATTTCTCCAAAGCAAAACCAAGTTTCTTTCATCCCACAAACAATGATAAATATCCCGCAACCCAACTACTACTAGATAGACGTAAAACAAGAAAATATCAAATTAAACAAGAGATCAAAATACATAATAAAAGGAGCTAATTCTATAAACCAAGGGATAGGGATTATCATGTACGTCCTTCTGCAGTCAGTGGATGGATCACCCGGGTCTGCATATGGTTCAACCAGGTCTGCCTGGGGATCACCCTCGGGTCGGCCTGCATGTGGATATCAGGCATCAGAAACTTTCATTACATAAACCAGATAAAATCAATACAACCCACAGTTAACTCATTACCTTTGGACACAAAGGCTGCTCTTTATTTATTATGATTTCTGCTTTAGCTGATGCACGCGGATACTGTATAAGTTCTTTCACGATCTTTAATTCGCCATGAATATCAACTTGTTGGTGGATATGTATATCTACTTTCTTTAGCATAGGGGACTTGGCTAAAATAAGCTTCACGAAATCCATTCCTGTCTTCATGTTGGTGAAGTTAGTTATCTTTATCACGCGGAGATGATCCAAGATAACATACGAGTAGTCTTGCTGATCAATAAGGTTCATTGCTGCTTGTGACATAGCTACAGTTGGTTGATTTTCCATCTATTAACAAACAAAAAAAAACATTTAATTATTTAAAATAAGTAAAATATACAATGTGTACACTTTGTTACCTCAATTTCAATTATCTCTACATCACAGCTTGTAACCAAAGACAGCGTAGAAAGTAAGTCGTCTTCTATCCCAAAACGTTGTCCCGTAAATCAAGACGTTTGAGGTGGACTAGCGAGGTTGGTAGCTTTTGTGGAATAAAACCTGTAGCAAAGCACTTTATCCAAAAATAAAAAATCAGAAAACATACTTCAATCATTGTACGATTATGTTTAACCGATTATAACTATATATGGGGATGTTTGGCAACTTCTAAATAGTGTTAAACCAGTAAGAGGTCTTAATCATTAAGTGTTGAATCGGTAACAGGTCTGAATCATTAAGAGCTAGTATAATGTTTAACCATTCAAAGGCAAATGTCTGATTAATTCAGTTTAGAGGTCTTAACCGTTCCGACTCTCATATAATACTTAAGCATTTAGAGGCAAATGTCTAAACCATTCAGACATCTGTTCGCGAAACAAACAGTCTGAACCATTAAGTGCTGCACCAGTAAGAGTCTGGACCATTAAAAACCTCATTAAGAGCTAAACAAACGGCCCCTATGTCTGATCCTGGCTTAGCAATTTTGATTGTGTTTGACTTGACAATGACCAACCAATTATAACGATGTTTAACCATGTATGACCACTTATGGCTATATTTGGTAGACATAGCAATGATAAATCATGACAGACAAATGCTGATCGAGAAAAACAAAGAAAATTTAGTTATAAAAAATCATAAAAATAATTTAAAAATTACAATTTAAATTTATTCACAATTATATATAAAGATGAAGAAATCATATATATTTTATTTATTTCTGTTGCAAATTTTGATATAGACTTAAATTCAAAGCTAATTTTACATTAATCTTGGAGTAATATGTATCACCTTAATGGGGTACGAACTCATACACATATGTGTAAGCAAAGGTAAATGCTCGAACAACTCAAGAAAGTTAGAATCCCAACATCCCAAGAGATGTTTTTCATCACCAATCTGCAGAAAATACAGTACATTCAGATGAAAGTTACACTTTTGATCCAATTTCTATTTCAAATAATGTTGTTTTCGTTACAACTTCCAAAAATGAGCATACCAGACTGAAGTCCTTAAGTAGCGGGCAATTGGAGATCAACGGTAGAAAAACTTCCGCAGTTATGATGACATAGTGAAAGGAAAACTTAACGAGCTTATTAAAACCTGTAAAGGTTACTGGAGGTCGAAATACACAGTTGAAGAGGTTTAAGACCGTCAATTCTTGCAACTTGAAAAAAGCGGACAGGAGCTTATGCGCCTCGCCTGTCTGGAACCGAAGAGTAAATTCCTTCAAGGTAGCATCCCTTGATAGGTGAAGTATTATCTGATCGATCTCCCAACAGCTCGTTAGTGGTAAAGCAAGGGAGAATGCAAGTATCGGACCTTGGTGTAGCAACAAGATCGAGAAAATAACGTGAAAGATTTTGACTGCTAACGTTTGATGACGAGGGTCCTGAAAATCATTAAACTGGAGCTTGGGAATATTTCGACAATGGTACCTCCAATTGTGAGATAGAATACTTGTTCTGAATGCGTCTCGTAATGGCATACGAGTAAGAACTTTATGTATTATATTTGGAGGAAGGGTGCCGATCCTATCCAAAGGTAATCCTTGAGCTTCCATCTTAGAATTGTTGCTTTCACACCAGAAAATGCTGCAGTGACACCAATACCTCCAATTGAGTCCTTTTTTCAAAAAAAAAAAATACATTATTCGAGAAAAACCGTCCTTAACCTGGCTTGGGACCGGCAAAATAAACTAGAAGGTTTATTGTTCACGAAGTTAATTTAAATTTTTTTTTTATTTTTATATATTTTTTGTATGTGTAAAGATAAGTTCATCCCAACCCAAATATCATATATAATTTTTTTTTAAGTTGGAGGCCTTTGCTTACACGTGACGAATGGTCTCTGTGGTACTGATGCGTTTACTGAAAGTGGCTAACGTGTTACTGATGTGTGAGCAATGAGACCAAACTTGCAATATGGACATAATTTGCTTTAGGCTACAAAAATGGTTGAGTCCTTACGTTTTAGTGGTTTTAACCATTTGAGTACAAACTCAAAATATTTAACATCCTGAGTCCCTAGACGCTTTTTTTATAACCATTTGAGTCCCTTTGAGTCCCTAGACGCTTTTTTTATAACCATTTGAGTCCCTTTGAGTCCAAATTATAACCTTTTGAGTCCACTTTTTCTTTTTAACAAAATTGAACTCAAAAAGTTATAAAATGAACAAAATTGGACTCATAACGTCATAAAATAACGGCTAGAGACTCAAGCGTTAAACTTTTCTATTTTAGACTTAAATGATTAAAACCACTAAAACACGTTGACTCAAAAAGTAATAGAATAAAGTTTATAAAACATTAATAACGCTATGATTCATGAAGTATAATACTCAATCACAAAGCAACTATATATACGATTATATTCACACTAAGTTTCAAACTAGTACACAAGTACTCGTTCAAAGTCTATTACATGTAAGAACTCATCTTCTTGTTAATAAAGTGTTAATTAATTATGCCCAAGAAAAGTAGTTTTCAACTTTGCAACATTGGGGATTTTAAACCAATACTGAAACAATTACCTCAAGATCAAGCACCCAAACAGGTAAAACTTTATACAAGAAAGTTTACCTCTAGGGTTGTTCTTTGGCTGCTTGAAGAGTTGTACTGCTGGTTGGTCACAAAGTTTTGAAATGAAGTGGGAGCGTACGGGTGTGTTTATGGGTGGTGGTGTCATTTCATGTACTGCAGGTCTTTGGTCAAAAAGTTATGAAATGTAGTGCGGGAGTGCAACGGTGTCATTTCATTCCTATTTGTCTTCTTGGGGTCTTTGTATTTTGTGTTTGGAATTCAGTTTGAAAACAGTTTCTGATTCTTTGTTTTTTTTTTTTTTTTAAATTAATTAGTTAAAAAGGTGTTTAGATCCTGCCTCCTAGCCCAGTTGGGCATCCCCACTTGGGTTAAGTTGGGCCGGCTTCCTCCTTGGAGGTCGCCGGTTCGACTCCTGGCTGCGGCATACGGGGGGTGGGAGTCCCAATGATGGATCGTTCCTACCAAGGCATGGTGCGGTCCTGAGGGCAACCAGGTTTTACCCAGCTGTTATCCCAGCTAGTCTCTCGTGTGGGGGCAGTATGGTTTCCGGGCGGAAGTCAGCTTGCGCAACGGCCGGGGCCCGATCGAACATCGCGTCCGTAAGAGCGGGGCTGACGGGGGAATGTCTTTGACATGACCCCGGAGACCAATTCGGTCTTGTACAGAGAAAGTCTCCTTCCAAAAAAAAAGGTGTTTAGAATTAATAAAAGTCTTTTTTATTTTGGCATTTTAAATAGAAAAACCTAACTTTTTAAATGACATTTGGCTTTTTAAACATAAAATTACTAGTCTGACCTCACTATTTAAAATAGCAAGCAAACATGAAAATTTACACTATTCTTTTTTGGTCAATTTAATTTTTCCAACATAAAAGCTAATCAAACACCGGAGAAGGTTTAAATGAGAACGCTAAATATCGCTAGAACAGTGAGAACGAATGAAAAAACCATGAGAACTTGATCAAAAACAATTCAAATTCAACATTTCCTTTTACACTTATCATTGTCGTTCGAATACAATGTTAGAAATTAAATTTACACGTTTAAATTTAAATTTACACATGTGTAAATTTGTCATTTACACATGTGTAAATTTGTTATGTTTACACATACGTAAAAAATCTAGTAAGAGTGATTTTGAGAGGACAAATGAATTATTTGATATTCTAAATTCTTTTTTGATGTTATATTTTAATTACAATGAGATTTGTATTAAAAAAATCGGTTTTGATAAGTTTTTTCATTCGTTCTCACGGTTCTCGCAATATTTAGCGTTCTCAATATAACCCTCCCCATCAAACACTTTTTTTAAAACTTACTTTAAAAAAGTAATAAGTTAGTAAACACTTTTAATAAAAATAAACTTTGTAGTTAAGGGTGAAAGGGTGCACTCCTTATGAGGGTAAATTCTCACCAATGATTTCTTGTTATGTCAATTCTGCTCTCCAACTCCCCTCTTACCCTTAATCGCAATGGGTGGTTTCACCCAAACCGTATTTAAAAAAAATGAAAATATGTGATTGGTTGAAAGAGAGTGCACTACAAGAAAACGGGACAATAGGGGCGACAGATGTCGCCGCTAAAGATCGCTTATGTCGCCGCTAAAGGTTGGCCGGTATTGCCCCATATGTCGCCCCTATTAGTACCTGTCGCCGCTAATGTTTTTGCCGGAGTTTTGCCTGAAACTTCACCGGAGACGAGTTTGACAGGTCGCTGAACCAAAGATGGAAGTAATAAACTGGTTATCCAAAACCTCAAACAAAGATGGAAGACAAAGGAGCATTAGATCATCATTCAAATCTCATATATTTAATCCATACAATCAAACAAAACAAAGACATTTTTGCATAAAACTACAAAGCTACAAAATTTCTTCATAGAACTACGATGGTGGTTGACGGAGAAGATACTCCGGTGACGATGGTGCTGAAGAAGATGCTCCGCTGATGAAGAAGATGTTGGTTAGCTGCCGGAGAAGATGCTCCGCTGATGAAGAAGTTCCTCTGGTAAAGATGATGATGCTCCGGTGACGATGGTGCTCTGGTAAAGATGCTATGTTCCAGTTGTGTTTGTTATGAGGAGAATGAAAAAGTTTTGAATATGAAGTGTGTGTTTGTTTGGGAAGAACATCAGCCCTTTGATCATGTATTCATCAAGGGCCAAAAGTGAATCTTGACTACAGCAAACGGATTTATCTATTACCGACGACACCAATAGCGGCGACATCGTGCAATAGTGACGACAGTTGAAACCGTCGCCGCTATTGCTCAGTGTCGCCGGTACTGCTGGGTTTTCTTGTAGTGGTGGGGCCCACCACTACTACCTCTCTCTCCTCTTCACCGCAAGTGGTAACAATTTACCCCCACTCACTTCCCCTTGCGGCAAAACCAGTGTTGGCGGCACATTCCCCTTGTGGCAAATAGTTTCCCACCACACCTTGCCGCACCCACCCCTCTTACCCTAAATAACCAATTCTCAAGCACCCTCTTACTAGTTTAGATGGAACGAAAGTTTCGTTTCTCGCTAAGAATAAAAGTAACCGGAATCGGGGGTGAATAGAAAAGTAAAAAAAAAACATATCAAACCCAAATTAACCAATATAACAGAACTATACAAAAAAAAAGGACATTTTGGTTTTGTATTTTACAAAAAGCAAATTCTACAGTTCAGATTTTGGTTTTATATTTTCTGATTATTGATAAAAGCTGAACGGAAATTTGATTATTTTTTAATGTTTATGAATGTTAAGTGATCAATAAGAAATAACAAATGGCTTAGCTCAAAAATTTCGGACAAAACTTTTAATATAGTTTTCTTTTATGAAGTGAGGTTTCATAATTTTTTGGTAAATTACATCTTTCGTCATTTATGTTTGTATCGAATTACAATGAACATGCTTTTAACTTTAACTAGGGGGAACACCCGTGCGATGCACGACATGCATAATAGTTATTGTTTTTTTCTGGAACGACGACATGCTAAAACTTTATTAAACCATGGATCGTAATTTGTTCTGTTGGCATAACTTGTGTGCCAAAAAAAGGGGAAAAGATGTCTTCCAAAATCAAAAACATGAAACATAAATGGGAAAACGCAGTAGCTCTCGCACGCCTCCCTGTCTTATTGGATAACACATGGACCGAACTTTAGTTAACGCATGGCACTGTCATCCCCAATCCCATCACCAGTCGATTGCCTGCAGTGAATTAACAAAAGGAAGACTGTAAAAAGTGGTAGGTTATGCATTTTTTTATCTAATGTATGCAGCCTAACTAAGAACAAAGTCAAATGAAACTGTTAAATGGACTTTGGTAGTTTCCTTGGAATAAAGGCGAATTAAATGTTAAATGGTATCTGAAATTTAATGAGTTACTACTAACACTATAAAAGTGAAATCTAAAGGTGTATGTTTGTGTCCAAACGGTGTACCTTTCACGTGGATCATCGCCAACGTTCTCTTCTGAATCCGAATCTGTATAAGTAGTCCTGCGAAGGAAAAAACGGGAACTTTTCTAGACGACTTAAAAAAGCTATAAGCTTGCTTAAAAAAGCTAGGCGAAACACCTCCTATGAAGCAAAATACCAAAACTATTTTGAAGTCAAAATCAATGATAAACCGAGAAATACCTTACGGTCGTTTCAACGTGCTTAACTGGTGTCGGTATCGGCACTACCCCATTGTCTTTATTAGGGAACGAAGGAGGTGTGGAAGAACCAACGCACAGCCATCTTCGTCTAGAAGAACATTCTTGCAGTTAAAGCTTTCAAAAGAACCATGATCATAGTACGTACATGAATCAAGCTGGAGGGTCTGAGTGCTGCCCACAAGAGACTGCAAACAATTCGGCAGTGCTGAAATGCTGCTGTCGGGGTTTCTTACCATCACCGGAGTGAACTTATCTTGGATGTCGGTAGAATAAAGGCTGTAGACGCCTGATAGGCCAGACTCTGCTGTGAGTATACCATGAGCAGTGGCCTTTGTCAAGCGTTGGGCGGTGTCATCAAAGAAGACAACGACAGCTTCGACTGTTGAATCAAACACCTCGAGTTCTAGCCTGAAACCGTGCAAGGTTCGTAATAAAAGGGTCAATTTATTTGTCTGCATGAAGATTGCCACAAATTAACATAACTACACACTTTCAGAAACTAACCTTGCTCTCGGGAAGAAAACGGGGTTTTCGCACCCATCACACCACATATTGTTGTCTTCACGGACCACACCTTTCATGCAGCCTCCACCGCCACATGTCAGCGTGAACCACTCCTGGTTATTGCGTATGCGCTTAAGTTGAACACGACAGGTGAATTCAGCACTCTGCATAAATTATCAGCACTATGTAAATATGCTATTTGGATGCGCTATATTAAAAGAAAGCATATAGTTTCGTAGGGGGCATACCGTGTGTTGCATGTTTCTTCTTCCGTGGTTCAAGATGGCTTCTAGGGTGGTCCATTTTTCTGAATAGCCGGTGACAGTCTTGTTCCCCGACATGGCGTCACGTGTAGATCCAGCAACTACAGGTTGTTGAAGAGAAGGCGAGTATGACCTGCAATGTGGAGACTTATTTATATAGTCATTTAAATAGTCTTTTGGAATGGATAATGTTGTTTAATTCAAAATTTAATACATAACTGTTATGGGCAGATGATTAGCTGATGTTATTAATGTGCAGTCTGTTATTAATGTGATTATTAAGCACATTAACATAACCCTCAAGTCAATGTAAAGGCACATTAGTAATTAGGGATATAATTGTAATTTAGTGTTAGCTCTTCACCTGCATAGAAATGTTACATTAATTAATATTATCTGCTGCAAATCAGCTACGTGGATTTGATTTGAAACGAAAATGATTTGGGGTTAGTGAAAGGGTGAACGGTGACTTTAGAGTGGTTGCAGTAGTGGAATTCGGAAGAGGTGATGCAACCCAACCGACTTCAATTTCATCATTACACTGCTCCATGATTAAGAAACTGAAGAAAACATTGAAACCTTGTTAAATGAGGGGCAGATTTGGGAGCTGGGTTAAAAATAATGGAGCTTAGCTTGAAACCTTGTACCTGGCGTCTTAAAAAAATGAAGTGAAATTGCATTTTATCCATGGGAAATGCTTTATATATCTTACCATATACATCCCAAAATGGAAATCTATGGAGCTTTTAGGTTCTATGTAGTATTTAGTAATTTAGATCATATATGTAAGTAGCCAAGGATTCTAAATAAGCACAAAGTTTTGTTCTTTAGGTGATTCCCAAACTTATTTCATTTTTTTTTTTTTTTTTTTTTGTAATGTAAGTCTTAAAAGTTAATGAGGGGCAAATGAAACATATATGAATATTGGTTACTATTTGGTGAATTTTTTTCCAAGTTTAGTTAAATTTAACAGTTATGATACTTAGTAATTATTCAGTGAAATTTTTATTTTTTCTTAAATATTACCTCCTATTTCAAGCTGACTGGAACAAATAAGTTGGTTAATCTGCCACAATCACCCCTAACAATTTTTTTTAAAGTATTTCTAGTGGAACCATGAAAACAAATTTTATTTGAAGCATCGAAGAAGAAGACTGACCATTTACCCGATGTGTGGTGGGGGCGGCCTCCGATAGGTACGGATGGATGAGGCTGGGTAAAAAAATGATTGAAGTGCTGCTAGTGTTTGTGAAACGGAGGAGGGTTGTGCCTTTGTAACAGCTCTGCTATAAATATACTGCATCAGCCTTCACAGTTTATTGGTTAGAGAACACGTCACCAACAGATTTCAGGGAGACTTCTATGTTTTAAAGAAGTTGCAGCCAACACAAACCAATAGTAACCTATGAATATTAATTGTAGCAAACTATATTTCTTCTGAGCTACCTGCGTCACACACAGAGGTTTTACTCTGAGCATTATAGGTATGTGCACGGAACGTATATTTGATAGAAATAGCGTATTAGTATATACATTGCCTACACGGAAGCGAAAGTACCTCTTTGTCAAGAAATATATATCAAAGTTCGTCATGGTTCGGAAAAAGGTCTAACTCTCACATGTAGGTCTAAGGGTGGAGACGAATGGTAACAGCCAGTTGGTATACATACCTTCTTTTTGGATTTGTCGGCACGGACCCTGTCCACAAGCTCTTGTAGTGTACCAACACAGACCACATCCTCGGTGATTGGATCGCTAGTATCTCCAATGGCAACACAGCTGGGAATCATAGTTGGATATTCAGCCAGAGCGATAAACGTATAAAAACATATAATTAAAGTGTGTGTGACCAAGGTTGTACCAGTACCTAATGGATGTCTTGAAAGTTTGTAGGGCGGGTACCTCGGGCGAATCAATGATCATAGTTGACGATGAGCTGGACAAACCAAGGGCGCCTGCATTGTGCCAAGTAAGGTAAAGGGTTTTGAAGTAACACGCATAATCAGAGCCGCAGTAGGAACGCAACCGTACCTAAGTAAAACTTTGCGTTCATGGAAGTCAAGATTAGAGAATAGACAGCGGAGTTTTGTTCCTTCTTCTTGAGCATAGCATCACCCAACTGACCCCACAACGTCACTCTAACTCCGCGCTTGCTGTGAAATTTATAAAAAGGCTAAAAAGTGAGACTTAACCAAGCAAAAGTAAAAGACCAAACGGGCAATAGGGATGGGGTACTTACCGTTCATTTGTTAGCTTTAACTCGACCGTGCAAGCACCCGATGCTTTCACAGACTGCGGCCCCACCTCAGTAACATATCCTATAACATCTGCAACACAATGTTTAAAAAGGACACAACATTCAGGGGCCATTCAAAAAGGGGACCACAAGGGGGGGGGGAATCAGGCTAAGTTGCGGGACTTTGTGGCGAAGCTATCGAGTTCACGATAGTAAAACCCTAATTTAATTATATTCTCAATGATATTCCAGCATCTCATCAGCCACACCACGTAATTTAACAGTAAGATTCAACACAAAACTACATGTTATTAATCTGATAGCAATTACTTTAATACATAAATTCTTCTATGTCATCTTTAGTAATCAGTTTACATGATTAATGTAGTAGCAACATTAATATACGTTAATCAATTACGCTACATAAATTCTTCTATGCCGAAAGTGGGATGTCACCGTGATACATAAGTTTTCCTATATCATCATTAGTAATCAACCGATCATCTCTGGTAGAAATAGTAATTTTACAGCGTTTTTAAGCGTTATGAATGCCGGTATTGTGTTAGTGATGGAAGGACTTGATGGGGCGGATTTGCATATCAACAAATTGACATACTTCGAATTGACAAATTGACATACTTTAAATCTACTTGCTTAATCAAAATAAAACATCTTGTAATAAGAATTTATAAAGTATTTTTTAAGAAATATTATTATTCACCATACCTACAAAAAACTTGCTCTCAGTTGGTTGGAGGTCTTCAAACGCCGTAAGTAAGAACGGATAGCGCGTAAAGGAACCACTGGCATCGTCAACCTTCTTCACAATCGTGGAACCATTTAACCCGATAACAAAGGGCTGTCTTTCAGAATCCGGTATTGATCGGTGCTCTGTACCGTAAAACCCTTGAGTAAATATATCCCGCCCTCTTTGAGTTTGTCAAAGAAGTAGTGCGCAATGTTATTTCTTGCGGTACAATGCATCACACCTCCCTATGCAAACCAAACAACATAATTTCAATAACAACGAAACCGGTAAAAGGAAAATAGAATGGGGGGTTAAAAGGGTGAGACTTACCTTTTTATCACTGACGACATAATCGGTGCTCATGTGGCGTCCATTGACACTTGTGACATCCCACTTTCGGCAAACCATAATCGTGATGGGGCCGGTACTCCCTTCACGGAGGTCAGCAAGGGCCATCTGGCAGCCAACGCCACTTCCCGGTGTATTCATACTAAGAGAGCTGGACATGTTAGTAGAGTAGCAAGGCTGAATATGTACCTACAACAATAGAGAAGGATGACGTTATATAATAGACATTCAGACCATTCACCTCCCTAGAAAAAACCGTGGAATAATCAATGCAATTGAAAGCGACCGTAAATGGTGGTGGTATGTAAACATCCCCATTAAATAAGCTTAACATCACTTGATGAACAAACAATTTGTAAAACTCTGAAACAAACAGTGCATTTTAAATGTCCAAGGATTAGTACATACCATAAGCATTTGAAGAGTCACATTGATGGCGAGGATAGTTGTTACCAAAGAAAAAGTTAACCTCTTGCAATACCAGGAGTACATTGAACCCCTGCCATTTCCTCTAAGAACATTAAGCTTATCAATCACATCTGCACTAACAGTTTCCAAAAGCAAATTGCAAAATAATTTGTATTATGTATACCTCTTAAAAAAGACCTTCTGATGGGACAAATATCAGGTTAGAAGCAACACGATGTTATACACAACAATACTAAGTCAAAAGCAATAGTATGACCGTCAAAACTATGAAGACCAACAATATCAAAATTCAAATAATCAATCAATAAATACAACAAATGACACATACATTAATACAAATCAAACTGATAATTTAGAAATGATAAGTAACATTTACCAATTCAAACGCCAATCTCTGACTCATCCTGATTGAGAGTGTAACAAACACCGGCGTCGTTGCTGCCGAAGGCAAGAATCGCTGGCAAAGTGAAGAAATGATTAGCGTGTAGCGACACATTACACAACAGTATGGTGTACTCCGGTTTGTCACCGGCGTCCTTGTATGGTCGCCAGAGATGGTCAGAGAAGCCTTCATGGACATCGTTAAATTGGTATGTTTATTATTTCCTTGTGAATTATAGAATCAAGTTACGTTAAAAGGAACCTTAAATTTACCTTTCGTTCACCAAGAGCAAACAAATTCTCTTCGACCTTGAAATTTTCCATGATTTACATCAAGCAAGATGATTGTTCTTCAACTTCAAATAGCCTGAGATGATGAATGATTAAAAATCAATTAAATTTGCCGTTCTACTTTCTTGTTTATTCAGTTCATCATGAGATCATTTAACCATTAAAAATCAATACATCAGTAAAAAGAATAAGTAATTAGTATTAATCCATTTGTGGTAACATCAAGCAAAATGAGAACTTTTGATCAACTACTTACTATACACAAATACTAAAAACATAACATGAATCTCACATCAATAGAGATGCAGGGCTTTAAACAAAACAGTATACAACCACTGAAGTAGTGAGTCACTTGGCTTTAGCTCAAAAAAATTAGAAATTACTGATAAATATCTAACCAAACCAATCTTACCCCCAAATCTGTCTCCGCGGTGGTCTTCCCTAAGACCATCTTTGCAAACCATTTCCCTTTTTCGCGATGAATTTCTAGATTTTCTAGGTCAGGACTGATGGCTTGATGCGTCTGTTGGTAGTTACGGGAACGGAAAGACGGTTCACAAATGGTAGCAAATTGGTCCGTGTGACAAATTTCGTGTTGCATGCTCCGATTGAAGGCGATTCCAAAGCCCTAGTGTTCGATTAGGGGGTTTTTTAGATGGCAATAAATGGTGATTGTGGTGACGACGGAGGTTAGCCGATGTGCGGGACGAAGTCGATGCCGGAATTTGGCGAAGGTTGTGTTGCCGACCTCAATTTGGGGCGGAGCAGTGGTGATCGGTGGCTGGCGCTGGAAAACCTAAGTTGTTGCTGTTGGTTTACCGATGGTTGTGTCGCCGAGGTCAACGTGGGTAGTGGCGGATCCATGATTTTTTTTCATTGGGTTCACTTTTTAGGTAATACCGCAGGCAAAACTCTCAGGCGCCGCCGCCCGTCACCGCCCCGTTCTCTTCTTCCGCCATCTCTCTTCCTCGTTTTGAAATGTTAAACCTGCGAATACCCCCAAACAATAAAATTCCTCATTACTAACATGGTCATAAATAAGTAATTGCATTAAAGTTAATTGTAATATAATTGTTATGAAAAGTCTATAAACCCTAATTTAAAACAACCATAAATGTTGGTTTTAAAATAGAACATATAACTAAACTTTATAATATATATAGATAATTAAGTGGCGGAGCTAACCCATTAATTTAGTGGTAGCCCAAATTATCTTTTTTTATTTTGGGTTTTGGACTAACTTTATCAATTATATTTTGGGTCTCCTTTCAATTCTATTATTGTTAATTGGGCTTATTTTATCATTCGGGCTTAATTATTCTACAAGTTTTCAGGTAATGTTTGGGCTTATAAGAAAAATTGGATTTTACTAAAATCAAGTATCTTATTTCTTGGTTAGGGGTATCCTCGTATTTTTTAAGGGTATCCTTTGTATAAAACCTAAAAAATAAGATAAAAAATAACACTACAAATATGAAGTTGAGCCGTAGCCCGTGCTACGGCTACTAATACTATAGTTCCGCCCATGACAGTTACAATCATTTCTTTATAAAACTATTACACCCTACGTCCTTTTACTCTAACCTGATTAAAATTTTCGGTTAAGTCTAGTTACATGAGTGTATTCTGATCATTTCATGCTTTTATTTAAAATGTTTCTTAATAAATAAAACCAAAAAAAAATACGTAGTAACATATATACCATAGCTCATTTCCTCCTGTTTAAACTCTCTCTAAATTAAAACAACTGCCACCACCATCGCCCCACCTCTACAACCATCGGCACCTCTTTAAACTAAAATCACTGTCATCGGAGAGAAAAAATACATATGCATTTCTAGGTACGCACAATTTGAGGATTTTTAGTTTATATGATAAAACGATTTGAGTCTAATCTAATCTAACTTATTATTAAAGACTCTAAATAATGCCACATGTAATTCTCTCCTTCAACCTCATAAATTTTATTATATTTGTTTAATAAATTTCTTATAATATTAATATTATACCCTTATACAATTAGCAACATTAGTTATGTCTTATTTACTTAAAAGTCACACCCTTTGGTTCATTTTACTCACATCTATTCATTTTATCAACTTGAGTTATGTCTCATTTACTTAAGAGTCATACCCTTTAGTTCATTTTACTCACACCTATTCATTTTATAATACTACAAAAAACACCTATGGTCACCTCTCAAACACAATTAACCAACACATCTCCTCTCTTGCCACCTTTTAAAAAAGTAACTTTTTTTTAATCATTTATTTACCATTTCGTTTTAATCTATTTACCATCAATTATTTTTACTTTACATACATACACGTTAATATAAACCCTACCGCCTTCAAAGTTTCATACATTCACAACCACATTCTGCCATAATTACAAACCAACAGCCACCATCTTTATTAATTATTTTCTTCACAAACTGCCACCGATCTTCACCGCTGCCATTATCAAGTAGACAATTTTCACATTCCTATGAATATAAGTGCTCACTTGCCTTCCTTGACGAATCAGTTAATAATCTACCACTTAATCTTGACTTCGATTTGGATGCATGATTGGCAATAGCAATTTTTATTCTTCCAATTTCTGAATTCATATTATGTGTTTTTCGTGATTAGATGATCATCGCCTTGGGTTGGTGTGTATAGGGGAGTGCGAATACGATCAGGATGTGAGTCGTTGGTTTGTAAGAATGTGGGTGTTAACTTATCTAGCAATATTACGTTGAAGAAATATTGAGGGTTGAATGCCCAAACGGTTGATGATTGCTTGCCGAAATATTTCTTCAAGAGATTTGTATATAGTAATCGGTTCAACGAAATCATAAATCAATTACCAAGAGATTTGGTTCTTCGTGGAAATCTTAAAGGTTACTGGCATCGTAGTTGAATTCAACGAACCCGAAACGGTGGTTTTGGCGATTGTGGTTACTTTTTTTCAAACGGTTGTACTTTCTGTTTGTGTAGTATTTTGGTAATCGATTTTGGTTCGTTCGGTGTGAAAGACATTCGGCACCCCGATTACTTCAGGTTTTATATGTTCTGTTTTTTGTTTTGATTATATATGTTATCATTCAGATTTGGTTTGCTAATAATGAAAAAAAAAACGACCGTAGAGGAATCAATATAACCAATTCTCAGTTACGCATTCCAATTTTCGAATTCATATTATGTGTTTGCTGTAGAGGAATCACTATAACCAATTCTAAATACGGCAGTTGACCTTATGAAACTCTTGCCCTGCCTCCAAGACCCCCAGTGCGAGCTTCTTCTTTTAAGGTCATGCATGGGGGTAGCGAAGTTACTGTTTGAGCTGCGGACCTGCCAACCCCACTTGATGGCCAATGCGGTATCCTGTTTTGATGATGGTCTTCGAGAGGCTATCGAAGACATTGTTGTTTGCGGGGGGTCCTACTTCGGTGACCTTCAGTGGCGATTGGCATCTTTGCCGATGCGTTTGGGTGGTTTGGGCCTTCTCTCAGCTCCGGATGTTGGAGTTTATGCTTTTGTGGCGTCTAGAGCTCAGTCGTGTGTATTGCAAGACCATATCCTTCGGAATAGTGGGGTTGTTAAGCTTGACGTAGACTACCAACAGGCCCTTGAGTACTTAAGTATCTCTCTTCCAGACTTTGATATTGGTGGTTTCTCTAATATGGACACCGCCCCCCCCCCCCCCCAAAGCCACAAAAAACATTGGCGAATGCCCTATTTGACAAAATCGCTCGGAGTCTGGGAGAAGCATTCGATTTGTCTCCCCGCCAGAAGGCGGTGATTGAGTGCTTGAAGGGCCCCCATGCGCAAGATTTTTTGACTGTTATCCCGATCGAGGGGCTGGGGCAATGCATGTCGGCTGTTGAGTATAGGGCTATCCTCAAATACCGGTTGATGATCCCTATGTATTCAGAAGACGAAACCTGCCCAATTTGCCGTAAAGCCTGCATGGATAAATACGGGGAGCATGCTATTCATTGTAAGGAGCTCCCTGGTTTCAAATATCGGCACGACTGGGTGAGAGATGTTTTGGGGGACATCTTGAGGAGAGCCGGGATTTCTGCCAAGAAGGAGGCCCCTGTGAATTTCCTTACAGATCCCATGGAAGGGAGATCTACATTGAGACCAGCGGATCTGCTCGTCTTTGGTTGGGCGGGAGGGAAACACGCTTGTGTGGATCTCACAGGAGTCTCCCCCTTAGCTGGTTTAAGGGAAAGCGGGTTTGTAGCAGGACAGGCTATAAAGAAAGCGGAATCTAAAAAGGTGGATAAACACGCTAAAGCATGTGCTGATAACCAACATGCATTTGTCCCCTTCGCCTTTGACACCTTTGGCTCCCTAGCTCCAGAAGCTATCCGTTTGTTAACTAGGGTCCAAAAGGTTGTTGACAGCAGTTGCTCATCAACAGGGGGGCAGAGGTTTGTCTTTAATAGGCTAGGGTTTGCTATTCAGAAAGGGGTAGCGGCGCAGCTTGTTGCTCGCTTACCTGCGATATTGATGTAACTCGGCCAGTATTTTATATATAAAAGGTAATGCATTTTGTTTGGAAATTATGGGTGCATGAGAACATGGTTATTTTAGAGTAAAATTTGCATTTGTTGTCAAGTGTTTGTTCTTTGTAAATTTTGTGCACTATAAATAAATTACAACACTATCTAAATATTGTACGTGTTTTCCCTAAGATCAAGTTAACGCTTTGTTTATGTATCGTTTTCCACAGATATTTTGATTATTGTGTTAATTTGTTCTAATATGGATTCCTACGATGATTGATTCTGATTAATTTCTATCATTTTTGGTTTAATCAGATTTGTTTAGGTCTTTGTGTTTCGGTTCTTTTTTAAAGTTAATCGACATGCGTTTTCACCAAAACCACTAAAAAATGATAAAGTGGGTATCAAAAAAATATGGTACCAAGTGCCTCACGCACTGTTCCTTCCAGTTTGTTATTGGTAAGCAATAACTATGATCCGCTTGGTAGATAAATAATTCTTCACGCGTGATAAGATAATGATCTAACCAAAGTTCTTGCATTTCTTTAATAGCCTATGGCGTTCGCTTGGTAGATAAATATCTCTTCCAAAAAAAAAAAATACGACGTTCATTCGACCTACAACCAAGTTACTTCTAACATTTAACAACTTATCCATATTCAATTCTCCGCAGCAACGCGCGGGTTAGCATCAACTTGTTAATAATTAATAACCAATATATATCTTTATCTAAAATTAATAAATAACTTCAATTTTGCAATTTAGACCCTTTGTTTTTTACTTTTAACCCAAAGTTTTTCATCTTTTGCAATTTAATCACAACTCTTTTTTATTTTCAAATTTGGTCCACCATACTTTTCATCTTTTCCAAGTTTTTCGATTCGTTCTAAATTTTGTGAGTTAACGCACCGCAATGTGCGTGTGGGGTTCAACATTTTGTCGTATATTTTTTCCCGTTTGACTGGCCCGTCGCGTCACATCTATTTTTCTGCGTTTGACAAGTTCGTCCAACACGCGGGTCCTGGATGGATTTAGTTATTTTTTTCTATGTTTTACGTCTGCTTTTCGCTCGGCCAAGTCACCAATGCTAGAGAAAGTACGGCTTGTGTTTGGCAAGGACGATTGAATTTTGGCAAAGATATATGATGCTAGAAGAGTTGCTTGAGCTCCCACGTGCATCGAGTAGAGCAAGAATCATATTTGGACAGTAATTTTCTTGTTTGATTTTCATTTAGACTTGCTTTCAGTAGGTTGTGGGATGCACTTTTGGGTTTATGTTTCAACTAGTACGGAACCCGCGCGTTGCTGCGGAAGGGACAATTTGCAGCGCGAAACTCATTTTTGTTAGTATTCTATAGAGCATTTTTCACAGTTCTCAACCCCAATATTATTTTTTGTGATAGTATTGTTTATGTAATCGAAATCAACACATTAATGAGTTGTTTAAAACTTTGTAGAAGAGAAAACTGTCAATGGATCAACCAAACCCGGCATGTCTGTCATAGAAACAACCCATTTCAACCTGAACCGATTTGACCCGTTAAGATAAAGTAGTGCTTAAGGTTTGGTATTCTGGCTTCATTAACAAGTAAATTATAAGATCACATGTATATAAATATGCGTGTGCGCATTTCTGAAGCTGGTATCAACAGCAATCACCATTTACTTATGAACAGGCAGATTCGGGTTATGTTATCCAAACTTGATTAAATGGGTAAAATTATAAATAGATTAGGAAAAAAAAAAGGCAACGGGCCAAATAGGCCCAAAGCGTAGCTTCAAAGCATAAAATCTCTTCAATCATCTTATCAGCAAATTACATTTTGTTGTGATTTTTTGTCTTTCGTAATCATACCTAACACATCAACTATTTATCAAACAAATGTTGGACAGAGTGACAAACAAGTGTTTCATGTAAACCCAATCAGATCTTTTGACAAACAAAAATATCCCTTTTGATCCAAACCAGTTTATTGTAATAATTTAAATTGCTCTCTCGCAAGAGTGATGATTTGTTTTAAACAAAAAACCTTAAAAAAGAATTTAAAATCATTATACAAAACACACACACACGCATATGTAGATGTATATGTGTGTATAAGTGGAGAGAGTGACTCACTTCCTCCTTGGAGAAGCATATATACTTTTGATTCATAATGAAGTTGCAGATGCTTTGTTTTGATAGATTCCTGGAGAATTTAGACTGGACGGTATGGGGCACGGTCAAAGGCCGGCGAGCCCCGGTGCTGCCCCGGAACACCGCCCCCCTTGGCCCGTCCCCGTCTTCACCAGCAACCCACAGCCGCCCAAGCCGTGCCGCCTCCTCTCACATACACCTATACATACATACATATATATACATAAAGGGGCTCATCCCCCACCCCTTTGGTCCATCCCCTTTAGGCCCATCCTCACACCCGCTTACGTGGCGGGTGACGTCGCGGCCCATCCTCCCCACACCATATCTTCCGGTCTTAGGAACCAAAAAATAAGTTATACAAATATATCAAGAAAGTGCTTCTCATACAACACGTTTGTCACACACATCAATAGAAAGTACTTCTTAGTTCATTTCTATATTTTTGTTGAAAGAATTAAAAAAAGCTTGGCTTTATCTCTCTTTGAAATATGCTAACAACTGATAATCAAAAAGCTTGGATTTTTCATAATAGTAATGGTTTATTTGCAAAAAAAATATGGTGTGATCAGTCTGTCAATAACTTAAATAAACAATCAGAAGCTTCAAAATCATGAAAAAGAAAAGAAGGCAATACCAGCTTAATAGCAACTTCTTCACCAATCTGAATATTAACACCTGCACATCAGCAAACAAAATCCAGTCAACTAACTATTAAAAATAAATAAATAAATAAAAAGATATGACAGCAATAATTAAAAAAAAAATTAATCGATGAAGCACCGACATGAGGGACCAAGGGATCACCGATGGAAGTATTTCCTTACCGACTAAAACGCTGGCTTGCGACCAAATCTCCCGACAGATAACCTAAATTTCATACCAAAAAAAAAGATCTCGTTCTTGAAAGTCATAACGTACCATGGTTTTATCAGATGGATCCAAACGGCTATAAACTCTTTTGACGCCTTCATGTGTCTTTTTTATGACTTTCAGCAATGGTAGCAGCTCGTTGGACTGCTTCTGCATTAACAAAAAGTCGCTTCATAAGTTGCCCATAATATATACATGGAAGCTTACCTCGACATCTATGTCGTACTGACCGCATCGACCCGGTTCGTCTCCGAAACGCACTAACTCGTAACACCGCCACCTGGAAACATGGTAGACCTTTTATGTCATCTTCAGGAACAAAAAGCCATCTAAAACAGTGAAATATCAGCCCTTGTTGGGTTGAAGTAGCTTCCCTGTGGTCCACAACTCCAACATCTTTAATGCAGCCCTTGGTTAATCCATAGGAACCATGTGTCCAGCATTATGAACCTTAATAAAAGTCAAAGGGCCATGATTCTTTAAAATGCCAGCTTCTTTTCCGTCGATTATAAACGAAACATTTGAAGCTGAAATAAAATCGAGTGAGAGGTGGCGACGCGTTAATAACGCAAAATTACAACCACCTGACAATGAGATGAAGGTCAGCTCAAGTTTAACTTATGAATGCTCAAGCTCGAGGTTGGCTCGTCGATAATTTTTCAAGTGATATATTTTTTGACCCGAATAGAGCTCCAGCTGCAGCAATTGATACAGGTTGAATAGGTAATTTGTTGCTAAAATTGGTTATAAAATGTAACTTGGTAATACAGTATGCCCTATCAAAACTACCAGTGATCAAATCATATAAATTTTGTATTATGATTATATTTCTTAATTGCTTTTTTTTATGATTCTAGGAACAAAAAGGGTAGCACCAACAAGTTCACAGAGTACACGAGTAGCGTCTTCTCCTCATTCATCTTCCAAAACCAGTTTATCATTTAATCTGCCACAAAAGCTAAGCTTACTGGGAAAGGTAACTTCAAGTAAGCCGCTGTCCTTCGAGGCTCAAACTCATTGAGTTTATGACCGTTGTAACTTATCTCCCCTTCAACTCTTAAGCTCGGATCCAATCTTCCTGCCAAAGCCAACAGAAGTGTTGTCTTACCAGAAGATGGTGGCCCCAACAAAAGTGTCATCCTGTATAAATATCATCTAGTTAATAACTTTGTACTACAATATCATCTAGTTAATAAGATATATACATACCTTGCTGGTTTGATAATTCTAGATATATTTTTAAGAATGCGAAGCTTAGCTTTCTTCCAGCACACCACATATGCGTTCTAAACCTAACAAAAGCATAATACAAATTTATGTTCCAAATTTCCATAAATTGAAAACCAAAACAACATTGCAGATAATTCTATTGTGAAATTAAGTCAGCAACAATTAAAACTCCAAAAACCTAAAACAAGTACAACTCCAGAAGCTAAAACACAGGTCTATAAATCAATAAACCACACAATTAACCTCATAATATGAAAATACATGAACATATGATGATGAATTCCTCTTACTTTGATGCTGGTGACACGTGACACCAGCTAGGGTTTCTAATTGCTTCGCCGACGTACGGACACGAACGATGTTGTAATTCAAATCGGATACACAAAAATTGAAAATGATTTAGTTGAACATATTGAATGAAATCATTGAAAAGCTGTGAAATTATTGGTGGATCTATGAACCAAATACCTGAGGTAATTGAGCGCCAGTGCAAAACGGTTTTCGTCTTTTGTGTTCTCCCGATTCACGTTGTTGCTGGCTACAAAAAAACACAGGGTTTGCTTTTGGGGATGATAACAAAGACATAGAGGGGCGTGAGAAAAAGAAACGATTCAACTGCGTGAGGAGTTAATTGTAGGGTTATTAATTAAAGCTTAATTGAAGGAGAACGATTCAGGTGAACAACCTGATGTTTATATTCGGAGGGTTTGATATCTCATATCTCAAAGGGGATGTAAGGAGAGGAGGGTAAAATAGGAAGAAAAAAGAAAAAATATAGGTTTTATTTGAGACTTTTAGTATGCCATCTTAAAAATTGGGTGTTAAATTACTTTTATGTCCATATGAAATGCTTATATATAGATATATAGATATAGATGTGGAGTATACGCGAGCTAGTACTTAAAAAGTGTTGGTTGATGGAGTTTTTATCGCACACCCCCTTGGCAGTGTGTTTGTGGATGAAAAGGTCTTAATTGCTTATTGTTTCTTTGTAAAAGGGTTTTTTTTTTTTTTTTTTTTTTTTTTTGTAACATAAGGTTAAGACTAACGTTAATTTAGAATTTGTGATGTGATGCTAGTGAATTTTTGGACCATTCGATGAACAACCACTTGTTTTCATAACCTCAAGTATTGCTTTTAAGCCACACTATCCATATGCTATGACAATCGGCTCGCTAGACGATAGTGGTCCTAAATTTAGTCTTGGTCACAACATTATCTACTACTAATAAGTTTCTCTTAAGAGCATGTGGGGGTTAATCGGGGTGGCGCCCCATGCCACATCGGATGAGGTGCTAGCACCGGAACACACTGGTGTGAAGGAGGCTGTGGGGAGGGGGCAAGTTGGAGGTGTTGAGGGCACAATATGGTTTTTTTTTCTTTAATACACAACAAATCATATTTAGCCACCTCAACCCAATAACACATAGCCTTAGAATACATTGGAACTTATATATTAGTAAACTAGCTTATGCCCCGTGTATTACACGGGTTTGTTTTTGCCCATGAGATCAATCTTTCAATCAAAACAATCATAAGCCCATAATGCTTTACGTTTTATTCATTAATTCATTGCGATTGCGATTAATTTATTGTATGCCTAAAAATATGAATAAAACATATAAGTTTACTATTAAACCAACAAACAATATTAATTATATGCCTAAAAACTTGAAAAGACAATGGATGAAACCAAAACACTATAATAAACCAAGAAAACTTTAAAGGTACATAATGTTTTAACCAGAATTCATTCATCAATACAAATACAAAATGTCATATGCTGAACATTATAAACTTCCTAACAAAATTACAACGATAAACATTAATGGACATAATGCTGAACATTATCAAACAATATGTGGCAGTAATGCCACACCAGGAAATTTATGGTGATAACTGCTTGTAATAGACTATTTTCTTTGTTGTTCACACGCCACACATGCACAGTGAATATCAAACAATAAGATCAAAGTATGGAACAATAATAAAAAATTCTTAGATTTTGGTTGATGATCTGTATGTTCTTTCACATTCTTGTTGGAGGTTGTTGAGCTTTGACATTGATTCTTTAGGTCTGCAACATTGATGGCTTCTTCTCGTGTATTTCTCAAATCAATCAAGATTTTACCCAATAAGCGTCTAGCAATCTATAACATTGGTAAGTAAAGCCAATATCTAGTTCTTGGAGCCTAACCCACTCAACGGGTCTCTTGGGAGATTAGCCATCTCGAATCGGCTTCTATCATTAACATACTCTTGAAACTAATTCATAATAAGCTCACATCAAAAACAAAGTATGAGATTAACCTGTGTGTCTATAACTTACTTGATGAAGCCTCTGGCATAGCCCTCTGCTGATGAAATGATGCTGGAAGCCTCTGGTTCATATTTAGTTGGTGCTGAAACTGAGCTGACTGTGGAATCACCTGCGGCTGTAATTCCATTTGTGACCTTTGACCTTGCGTTGACTGCAGCAGGTGTGACGAATGCATGGCGGATTGAGCTCCAAGTGACTGTGGCTGTTTTTGATGGCCCAAATGCTGCTGCTGCTGCTGAATAGCAGAAAAGTTGTTATGTTGACCAATTTATTGTGCATTAGAAAGATTATTATTCTGTTGGCCAAACACCCTTGGCTGCTGTCTTTGTTGTCTTAGGGCCAATTGTTGACTCAAGTGAGGTTGCTGATTTTGTTTAATGGTAGAGAGAGAAGGTTGCTGATTTTGTTTAATGGTAGAGAGAGAAGACGGTTGCAACATTGCGGGCTGCATAAGTGCATAATTCTGATGCTGTTGCTGAATGTGTGGTTGAACTGAGGTTGTATTATTCTGTTGCAGCAGCTTCTGCTTTACAATTTGCTGCTGCTGCTGATAAAGATAATGCTGTGAGCTTTGACTTGCTGGTATCTGCCTTTGACTTACAGAAATGTTCTGCAAGCTTGAATTTTGGGTGGTGGTGGAGCGCGCTATTCCAGACGAAGAAACATTATTGTGGATGCTCTGAGGTAAGATTTGTTTACCAGCTTAATGATGATGATGATGATGATGATGATGATGATGATGAGAGGGTACAGGAATACCTTGGTTATTCAGTTGTTGCATGCCCTGATAACCTTATGGTCAAATAAACCATACAGCAAATGTTTTAACGCAATTCTTAAACATATACGATGATACTTTAATAAACCCAAGGAAATGAAAGTAATCAAAAGTACCTGAATCACAAGTAGCGTTGGACGGCAGAGAATTGGGCATAGGATTTGCAGATCTGTTCTCAATGCCCATCAGCTTAAGAGATATTCTCTGCATATAATCAGCCTGCAAAACCCCCCCAAATGAAAAGAATATATCGTTGAACTCTTCTTTATCAAATATGTGGAATGTTTACTTAATTTTCAAAATAATAATATTAACATTAGCATATATAGTAGAAAACAAACCTGGCTTGTTGCAGCAGTATAATATTTCTCTTCAAACCTCAACGCAAAATCCTTAAGTTCTTGTAGCTTCTCTGGTCCAGAAAACTGAGGTTGCTTCTTCAAGTTATCTCAATCAATCAAACACAACAAATCAACTCAGATTCACACCTAATAATCAAACTAAAAATCAGAAAATGTCACTTACGTCCTTCGATGAACAAATTATGGTACCAGTAGTAAAAAATCGAAAATAAAACAGTTCTCGATGATCATATAGCCTGAAAACCAAACAAACGAAGTAGCAGAATCAATTAATTGAATCAGATTGATAACGGATGAAGGATATACATACATTTACTCAAAATCGGCTAGAAATCCCAGGGCCCGATCTAACCAACAAAATCAGCTAGAAATCAAGACAAAATTGCACAAATTTGAGCTTGAAGCCCTAGAAATCATCAAAGGTAGCAGTTAACCCATATAAACTTAACAATTTACGGTGAAATCGAGCAATAAAACCAGATCAATGGCGAAGAAACTTAGAGTGGAAATAACAACTCCAGATCGCTCGAGCTGAAACCATATTTCGAATGAAAATCACAGATGAAAACCCTAGATAGAGAACACAGAGAGAAAGAGAACCAGGTCTGGCGATGGATGTGAGTTTAAAGTTTCATTTGATTAAATGGCATGAAGGAGAGGTTGGATGGCGTGCAAAGAAGCTGAGATAGATGGCGTGCAAAGAAGCTGAGATAGATGGTTGGCAGGGTTTAATTAGGGGAGAAGGTTGGCCCAATGAATAACCTGCAGAGTTTTAAATAATTTAGGTTATAGTTTAAAAGCAGTCATTAATTCTTTTCATTTATTTTTCTTTTATTTTAAATATAAAATCATTTTATTGGTTAACTTATGTATGTATGTATGTGTTCATGTATGTGGTCATGTATGTGTTTTAGAAAAAAGATGACATCATTTTTTAAAGAATTTGACATCACCCTTTTTTAAAATAACTGTCTATGATTGGGGGAGGGCTGCCTTATGACATCAGCCTTAATCCCCATTTATTAGATAAGTATGATTTTATATAATATGGTGAAAGAAATAGAGAAAACAATAAAAACATCACTACATTAGAGCATTCACATCCATTCCGCCATATTTTCACCCTAAATTACACTAAAAAACACTACATTTTCTCTCTCCTTTTCAATTAAATAATATTTTTTATACCTTTATTATTACCTTTTCTCTCTCCTTCACTCACAACCACTTTCAATGTATATTAAAAAATTATAAGGGGTGAACAATGTCCCCCCAAATATACAGATGAACAGTAACATTTTCTTTCTCCTCCACTCACAACCACTTTTTATACTTTTCATATTTTAAAGGGTAAATTACACTTTTCATCCTTTATGTTTGTACCAGATTACAATGGATAGCATTTAACTTTAATAATTACAGTCACAGTCCTTTTTTTAGAAAAACCATTACACCCTACGTCCTTTACCCATAACCTGGTTAAAATCTCCTGTTTAATATGGCATGTGCAAGGCACATGAAGGCACTTTTGTAATTTCCCATTAATTATGTAACTCTCTCTCTCTCTCTCTCTCTCTCTCTCTCTCTGCTTCTTCTTCACTCTGCTTCAAAATCAAGAATCTAATCATCCCTATCAACCATAATAACACCACCACTGTACAACCTACCACCGCTAAGTCCGCCGTCGAAGAGACCGCTGCCTCCCCTGCCTCCGTTGTCTTCAAAAAACTCGCTTTTAACCTTCTCCGGAAAACAACACACATCTCTGGAAAACAACTCTCTTTCCCACTCCGACGAAAACACAAGTCTCGAACCTAGGGGAGTCTCTTTGTTAATCTGTATGTTACAGAGATGGCGGCGTTTCATTTAGGGCTAAACACACTAAACCCATCAATAAAAATCCAATTTTTAGGGTTCTTGAACAAGAAATCAATTGTGAAATCATACAATATGTAATGGTGAAAATAGAGAGTGAAGATTACAAACCCATCAACTAAAGATTCAGATATTAAAAACTCATCTTGATTTCTCTATTTGATTGATTGAATTCATAAGTTCTTGAATCAGTTTCTTTTCTTTTGGGGTAACTCTGTTTCTTGGGTGTGTGTTTGGCAATAATTTCCAATTGTCAACAGGGTTGAGTCCAAACTCCAAAACACGGCCTTTGATTCTCAGGATCTTGATTTGGCACTTTTCATGAATGTTTAGTTGTTTAGAGTTTAGTGGGGATTGTGATGGAGAGAGAGAGCAACAAAATCTGTACATTCTTTATTTTCTTTTTAGAACAAAGGATTCTTTATTTCTTTTCTTAATATCTTGACTTCATAGACACAGACACCGATTGTATATGTATATGCTATTGCTGTGTAATACAATTAACAATAGTGCTCTGAAATTGAATTAGTTAGATGACCTGAATCACCGCCTCCAGTGGCGGAGGCACGAACGGAGGACTTTGCCGGAGAATTTGTAGGTCCGGCTAGGGGAGGATCTAGTCGCCTAATCCTTGTGTACAAACCAACTCGGTTGTGCGGAATCCAACCGAGAAAGTCAAACTGAGATAGAACACGCAAATGCACGACACACACGTCTTCACCGATTAACACCAATGTATTAATACTATGAACGGATCAGTTACAGCACAAGGTTTACAAATCTATTCTGCAAACTCTCTAACTCTCGTGTGTGTGTGTTCTGAGCAGAATGCTCTCTGTGTTCTCTTAAAATGTTCTATCTGTGAACACAACACACTACATGAGTATATATACTCAACACAGCAGCTATGGTCGAAGGATAAGGTAATCTGGTCGAAGGATCAGGCAGACTGATCGAAAGATCATCTGTCGACCAGAAACCTACCGAAAGATCCATACATACCTCGAAGGATGATATCCTTCGAGGTCTATCCATCGAAGGTTGATCTTTCGTGGTCATCGAAGGATACAAACCATCCTTCGATGACATCCTTCGAAGCATACAACTTACACACAATGTGCTAACTGTTTGGCCAAGTCAAACCGGAGGATGGTTGACTTGGTCAAACTTACATCAAACGCACATAATAACAAACCTAAGACGTAACTCAGACTAACACAAGACATCGTTTTGTATCTTCGTGTCTTCAAGTCTCTGACGTCCTTTCAACTGAGCTGAGTTGAACCGAGCCGAGTCGTGTCCACAAAATATGTATCAACAAACTCCCCCTTGGACGCTACTCGTGAGGTTCAACTTCGATGTCTTCCACGTCGGAGGATCTTCAAAGTCTTCACGTGTCGTAAGAAGAAAGTGTATCAACAAACTCCCCCTTGTTGTTTAGGTAGTGTGTCAATAAACTCCCCCTTAGATTGAGCTCTCCATTGAGTCATGCTCGTGAATCTTTTGACTTGACAATTCTTCAGATCCTTGTGGTGTTGATGAAGGGTCAGCGGCAACTCGATCAATTTATCCTTTGAGTGCCTCCACTTCGTGTCTTCATTCCAAAGCTTGTCATCGAACATGTTCTCCTCGCCTTTAGCATCTGCACATGCAAGAAAGCTAAACGCATAATGAGAACAACCGCTTGGAATATAGTTAACATTTAAACAAACGACACATATGAGATCAAATCTCAATCAAACACCAACCGACAATATTTTGAAAGTTTAGAAAATGATCAATGTTAATCTTTTAACTTTCAACACTTGTTAACTTCGACAGTTTATGAAGATGCAATTGTTTTCCAGCTTACGATCAGGATTTTGGGTAGGATAGACTCGAGTTCCAACATCAGTCAATCAAAAATAAACTAGAAGCAAAATCTTTTTGGATTTTATAAAGTTTATATTAAAACACACCTAAAATCTTTTTTGGAATTTTTCATTTGTAAAGATGGAAAACAATAAATAAATATACACAAGAATCATAAACTGAAAATAGTAAATAAATATCTACAGACATTCTTTTTGCGAGTTTCGAGGGTAAGAGAATCATATCAGTGTACGGTCATGTCAAAACGCTCTTGTTGTTCTATTAGTTAACATTAAGATAAGCATCCTATAATGATTATCGGTATTGTTGTCCACATAAACTCAACTTATCATTTGTAATCATGGCGAGGGGATACGTTAAGGTATGATTTATACTTATCGACCGGTGTTCATCCACATCACGACACATTCCCGTATCAAGGTATGCACGAGGGTTCATCTTACCGGTGAGTATACCGATTATCATCTGTTTGACCGTATATGATGTGAGATTCTCACTTATTTTGATTGAAAACAAGCCCTATGTGATATAATCACTTATTGATGAGGAACTTGATTTTCGATGCATGAGGGCACAGGAGCAAGTCCGTGAACAGGTCAGTACTTTCGTACAGCAGAGAGACGAACTTGACTCCCGGATAAATGTGATATATTATCACTTATTTTGATTGGACATGTGATTGTTGATCACTTATTGAGGTCGAATGCAATATGTACACGTATGTATGGTATCATGGAAGATCTAGACTTGCGTCCCCGTTATTTTTCGGTAAAAGAAACAACCATGATTACCCAGATGATAAACAGCATAAAGACCGAATATCTCAGAACCTCGGCAATCTCTCAAACGAAATTTCGGTACCAAGACCATATGCCAATGAATGGTTCCCACCCAATCTTCAGTCGATTTAAGTTTATATCACCCTGCACACTTTAAAATGATTGTGAGCCTACCGATACATCTTATATAGAGCTGCTTATCGTTTTTCATTTTAAGTTCATTTCAAAGAGGTTTAGACAGACCACTGATGTACTATCATATTCTCTTTTTCTCGCCAGGAAACTCATTTTTGTTTTTCTATTGTTTTTGGGTTTTGAAATTTTTCGATGTTTTTGAATTTTCAACTTTGGATTTACTCCCCCTAAAATCAACAAACTAAGATAAAATTTAAAAGACACAAAGATATTTACAAAAACGATTTCCCGATGTCGGTTAACTCATGTTTTACCTCAACGCCGTTTACCAAAATTAATTTTAATCAGAAATGATTTATCGAATTTTGGAAAAATCAGTTGGCATGTCGGTAATCGGTGCGGACCATGACAACATTGTCTGGCCAAAGAGTGCTATACGAGATGATAATAATTCATAAAGCAGCTTAAATATCGACAAAGTATAGGAGAGATTAGAAATTTAAAACCGTATCCTGCAACTGCTTCATGCATTGTCAGGAATCTGAGTGCTCTCCCAAACTGGATATCCACCCGGTGTGGACTTCAAAGTCGATTTTGTAGCTACTTCAATTAATCCGAGAAATCTCTTCACAGCAACAAGATCATAAACCTTTGGGTCCGGCTGGTCTTCCATATTGCACCAGCGAAGGTCTTTGTCTTTCTCTTTCTCTTGAGAAGTAGTGTGCGGTTGTTCAATCCAAGCCAAGGCATCCGCACACCCGGTTGGTTTGTTCAACAAACACATTTTCTTCAATTACACCACGAAGAAATGTACACTGCACGTTCATCTTGTTGATTGTGAACTTCAGACGTGCTGCAGGTGCGTACATTTTGATTGAATCTATCATGGGGACCCGATCAAAGCCTTAACAATCAAACTTTGAAATGATTTGCATTTTGTCGAAGCTTTTCAATTTCTTTCAACAGACAACTCTGTTTCCCTTTTCATTTTCTCTCCATCAAAGGCAACAATCTCTTTTGTCGCCGATCTTGTGCATGAACATTCCACTATCAACAATCCGATGACTATCGATAGTTCCTCCTGGAACATCCTGCACACTCACTCAGAGATTAGTTGGAGAGGGGGACCCAAGCCTTAACAGACTTGGGTCGTCCTTCATCATCGAGGATTGTGACTTCGATTTCCTGATGATTTTCAAACACAGCACCTCCCCCTGAAACAGTTACCGATTTTGGTTTCCAAACCTGTTTTTGTTTTTCATCTAACTTAACAGAATTTGTTTGGACAACATCCGGTTTCAACGCCTTTTCAATCACCTTCACATTTTTACGTCGTTGTTTTATTTCCTGTTCTTTAACAGTTCTTTTATCATGTTTTGGAGAAACAGGACGACGTTGTAAGTGACCTTGTTCAGAGGGGGCTCTTTCAACAAAATTTGGTTTGGGCGAGTTTTTGCAGTCTTTAATAATGTGCCCAACCTTCCCACATTTGAAACAAATTCTCCTTTCAACAAACTTAGGAGAACCGGTTCGACTTTCATGTGTTGAACCTGTAGACCCAGAGGTACTTGCTTCACACCCGTTTGTGTGCTGGGCGTAATTGTTTTGGCTGTTACGTTTTAAAATCTTGACTTGTTGAATAAAATCGGTGTTTGATTTATTTTCAAAAGTCTCAATTTTATCAGTACCCCTTGATGCTACAAACTTGATATCTTTGTTTTTCTTCTTGAAACGAGCTCCTTTGGTCTCAACCTTTGGTTGTGAACCTTTAGAATTTTGAGCTCGCTGCTGTTGCTGTTTACCCTTAAAAGCGACAGGTTGTCGTTTAGTCGGTAATTTTTGGTTTCCAAATTGTTTCCTCACTTCAGCTTTTGGAATAGGATCACACTGAGTTACTGAAACTCTCGGGATCGCTTTTCCCAAAAACTTAGTTGTATTATCTTCAAACACTTTATCAATCAAGGATTGATTGACGTTTTTTATTGGAAAATCTTTGTTTGAATAAATTTTATCATCACCGACTAAAGTGTACAACACGTTATCACTTTTAACAGTAGACACTGTCTCAGTGATAGGATCTATCTCTTGTTTAGCACCAGTTGATTGCACAGCAGGAGTAGGAGGATCACGCAGAATGTGATTCTCAAAAGGCACTTCTACTCCTTTTCTATCATCAAGAGATTTATCCTCATCACTCACATCTGATTCATCATCCGAAGAATCATAGTCCTCAATGGTTGGAGGACTTTGATTTGAAGCACATGATGACTTTTTCTTGCTATCAGATGAGCCCTCCGATGAATTGTCCGTTTTGAACCCTAAGCCAGTTGTAACTTCCTCATAATCAAGAGGTACAGTTGGCTCAAAACGCGGCATTTCCTCCTCATCGGGCGACTTGGTATAGTCGTGTCTCAAAGGGGGTGGACACTTCCTATAACCAATGCCTTTAACGTTTCCCTTTAGTTGCTGAACGTCAATGATGTGATCAAGCACATATCGGGAGTTTGAGTAACTCTCCAATTTGAGCTTGATCGCTTCATGTTCACATTTCGCCACGGCTAGCTCTTTCTTTGTTTCCTCGATGATATTAATGTAGTTATTAATACCAATTTGTTTGTTACAAACAGTTTTTGTTAATTCGGAAACACTTTTCTTTTGGGTTTCAATAACTGTTTTAAATTCCTTTTCATTGCGAGCTAAGGCCATGTTTGCCTCCTTGCACTTTGACAGTTCAACAACTAAACTCTGATTGTGACTATGAACCGTTTCAGATTCACGTCTCAATTCAGCACATTCAAGTTTTAATTCTTCACAATCACTACATATGCTAGGAGTAGGAGGATCAGAATTTACCTGACTTGTCGAGGCCGAGACATTCGCCATAAAGGCAGTCTGATAAGAAAAAGATCCATTTTCAGAATTAGAATCTCCTGCATTCGAGCTTTCTTCATCTGAACTCCCACTATAACCCGAGCTATCATCACTTTCAGAAAACTCTTCCTTGTGAACATGCTTGATGTGATTGATAATTTTTGCATAGCATGCAGTTCCACCTCCTTGATTATTATCTCCCAATTGTACAGACCAATCACATCCTTCATCAGCTTGAACTATCAATGCCCGGTTGGGGTTTGAAGGCCCTGACTGGTTGGTTTGGTTGTTAGCAGCTACTATCCCTCTTTCGTTGTTAGCTTGATTTGAAGTACTTGTTTGATTTTGGAAGGGATTTTGGTTGCCTTGTTGGTTGCCTTGTTTACTCGGTCGCGTGCACTCACGTTTGAAGTGACCCTTTTCACCGCAATTAAAGCATGTGACAGCATCTTTATTGAACCCGTACTTCGTATCATTTTTGCCTTCCAACGAAGTTCTTCCAGTTCGAGTCATGAAATCCTTTGCCCTTCTAACTGCACTTGCAAACGCCCACTTGATATCCATTAACTCCATTTCATCCCTGTCTATCTGCTGATAGTCTTCGTTTGTCAAATTAATGTTGCCAATTTGACTTGCGACTAATCCGCTGTAGGCATTAACCATAGTGGTAAGAATTTCAATGTGATCCCGTGCTGCTTCTACACTCACTTTGGAAAAATTTGAAGTATCAGGTTTGTTACCATAGAAGGCTTGTTGTGGTTGGGTTTGTGGTGTAGAAAAATAGGAAGCTGGATCAAATTGGGGTTGGGGTGGTGCAACTTGAGGTTTTGAAAAATAGGAAGCTGGATCAAATTGGGGTTGGGGTGGTGCAACTTGAGGTTTTGAAAAATATGAAGCTGGATCAAATTGGGGTTGAGGTGTGGCTACTCCTCCAAAATAGGATCTTGGGTCGAAAGCATTTGACACATAAGCTGTTTGTATCTTTGGTTGCTGGCTTGTACTAGCAGCAGGAGCAATCCCTCCAAAGTACATCTCTGGATTTTGAGGGACAGGAATTAGTTTAGCTTTTCTGATCTCTTCTGCATCCTTGTTCTCCAGCTTTTGAACAAACTCATAGATACTCACAGTATCCAATACACCGGTATGCTTTAACAATTCAATGAATGAGCTCCACTTTGGTGGTAGAGCATCAGCAAACCGTGCGACTATTTCCTGTGAAGATACCACAACCTTGTAAGAAATCAGTTCACTAAGTAAATGATAAAAACGAGTAGTCATATCATTTAGAGTCTCATTCTCCAAGAACTGAAATGATTCAAACTCTTTCTTCAACAAATCATGGCGTATCTTTCTAGTAGCCGCATTTCCTTCTCCTCTCGCTACCAATGCATCCCATAAAGCTTTCGTGGTCTTACAATATGAGAATTGATGAAAGATGTCTCTGTGAAGTGCTTGAGTGAGAATAGCATAAGCCTTCTTCTCCAGATCATATGCATTTTTATCGGCTTCTTGCATATTGTTGAAAGTTGTCACATTTGATCATGCTTCTTCAAGAGCTTCACTAAATGCAGAGGTGAAGCACGTCCATAATTCTGTGTTTTGCCCTTGAACGTATTTATGGAAACGACCCTTCCATGATGGATAGTCGTTCATGTGATTCAGCTTTGGCGGGCGATTGTTGCTACCCGTCTCATTCTCACTAAGCAAAATATTTTGAATGCTCTGATTTTGATTCGCCACCATTGCCCATTGACTTGAACTTGTTGACTGTTGTTGTTTAGGTATTGTACTCGTCATATATTCGGCCAACGACATCTGTTTTTGAGCTGGTTGTGGATTCGTACTCCAATCCCAAGGGCTTGTGCAGCTCATATTTGATGTATGAATGATAACAACCTGATTAACACACTTGAAACAAACTGGTAAAACTAAACAGACGAAGATCGAAGGATCAACCCTTGTTCGAAAGATAGACACTTGTTCGAAGGATCAACAGTGTTCGAAAGATCACTGTTGAATTTCGAACAAAGACTTCGAAAGATTCTCCAAGACGAAGGATCCTTATCTTTCGATAATGTAACAGTAGTTCGAACAATATATCCTTCGAAAAGATTCCTTGGCTCGAAAGATAACTCACTGACTTCGAAAGATGCTCGAAGGATGGGTATCTGTCGAACCTCCTTGATCGAAAGATGAACTTTCGACTCCGAAGGATATCTTTCGATGAGCTCTGACAAGTTGACAAATGTGACGGGTTGGTGAAAAAGGTGACAAGTTGGTAGAAACTTTCGGCAGATGGTATGTTCAGACCTTACTTTCTGCCAAAACAGATTTGGGTACCTTCCCAATGCACCAACAACTTTCGAAAATAATCAAACAAGATCAAAAAATGTAAATCTTTGAAGAACACTTGAATATATGTTGAGGATATCAATAACAAGCCCAGAAAATTTGAATTTTCTGGTAAACCGACAACTGCCGAAACAGCGATTTTGCCAAAATGTTTAATAAAAACCAAAGACTAACATGTGAGCATGAAAATAACACGGTTTTTAACAAAACATAAAGCAAAACACTAAGATATAATCCGATTTTAAGATGTTTTCCAGAAACATGTAAACTTTAATACCCGAAAAACAAACCAAGAACACACTCGGTTTTAACAAGGAGAAGAGCCAAGGCTCTGATACCACTTGTAGGTCCGGCTAGGGGAGGATCTAGTCGCCTAATCCTTGTGTACAAACCAACTCGGTTGTGCGGAATCCAACCGAGAAAGTCAAACCGAGATAGAACACGCAAATGCACGACACACACGTCTTCACCGATTAACACCAATGTATTAATACTATGAACGGATCAGTTACAGCACAAGGTTTACAAATCTATTCTGCAAACTCTCTAACTCTCGTGTGTGTGTGTTCTGAGCAGAATGCTCTCTGTGTTCTCTTAAAATGTTCTATCTGTGAACACAACACACTACATGAGTATATATACTCAACACAGCAGCTATGGTCGAAGGATAAGGTAATCTGGTCGAAGGATCAGGCAGACTGATCGAAAGATCATCTGTCGACCAGAAACCTACCGAAAGATCCATACATACCTCGAAGGATGATATCCTTCGAGGTCTATCCATCGAAGGTTGATCTTTCGTGGTCATCGAAGGATACAAACCATCCTTCGATGACATCCTTCGAAGCATACAACTTACACACAATGTGCTAACTGTTTGGCCAAGTCAAACCGGAGGATGGTTGACTTGGTCAAACTTACATCAAACGCACATAATAACAAACCTAAGACGTAACTCAGACTAACACAAGACATCGTTTTGTATCTTCGTGTCTTCAAGTCTCTGACGTCCTTTCAACTGAGCTGAGTTGAACCGAGCCGAGTCGTGTCCACAAAATATGTATCAACAGAATTGAAGCTAATGCTATTGCTATTGCTGTGTAACTTCAGTAAAGACCTCCTTGATCGTAGCGGACCTCAGTTATGTCTGCAGCACGAGTGGGAGATTGTTAGAGATTGGTTGGAGAGAGATAGGGTTAGGGTTTGCAAATTAGGGAAGATGATGTTTATTTATTAATGAAATTTTAAATAAAAACATGAAATGACCATAATACCCTTAAGTGGATAAACATAACTGAAAATTTTAACTTGGTTAGTGTTAAAGGACGAAACGTGTAATGCGTTTTCCAAATAAAGGATTATGATTGTAATTATTGAAGTTAGAGGCTATCCATTGCAACCCACTACAAACATAAAGGACGAAAAGTGTAATTTACCCTATTTTAAAAACACCACACACACAATTTGATTATTTGGATGTGAATGCTCTTAGAATCTCTATAATAGAGAAAGTTTTATGGATATTAAAGTAAACTTCTATATTTAGAGGCTCATATCCACTCCTATACATTTTTATTGTGAGTGTGTAGCAAAGTGAAATAAATAATAAAATACATGATATTGAGTATTATAGAGAAATAGATAGAAAGTTTGATGTAAGAGATTTTTGAAAAGCACTTGATTTAGAGAAAAAATGTTTTTTAATTAAATTATATAAATAAAGATAAAGGGTCCAGTAATACTTTTACAAACAAAATAGTATATGGAGTCTTCTCGCTGAGATTGGGACCCACACCGAATGGAGTCCATTGTGCCTAGACATCACATTGGTGTTTGTATATAGGTTTAAACTTCTTGACAATAAAAACATAAGGAAATACAATGTGTTTGAACAAGTTAGAAAAAGAACCCCACTAATGATCCATTGCGAAAGGGAAACAAGCATGTAATGTCTTAAAAAGAAGATTATTGTTATTATTATTGTTGTTATTATTATTATCATTTTTATTTCTTTTTTTGTATTTTGAAAGGATGATAAAGATATCTAGTGAATACGGTAATACCTTTTTTTCTTCTTCACTAATGATACAAGTAAAATAACTAGAACAAAACACTTCAAAGCTTGTGTATAACTTCTCTAGAATGAGCGGCATTTGCACAAGTTAATACTAAAATAAATATTGTAAACTATACGTAACTTTTTATCACACAAGTTGAAGATATGTATCCAACTATCATGAGATATGTCAGTGCAAAATAAGACGTTAAATATGGTGTAGCTAAAAGCAACATGCCTTGTACAACCACGCAAAATAAGAGCTAAATATGGTTTAGCGAAAAGCAACATCCCAATATTGATGCATTAGTTAACCTTAATAACATTTAAAACAATAGAAACAATTTTATATAGTTTTTATGTTTATTGTTATAATGTAATCGTCGTTAATAATAAGTTTATATAACTTAATTCGTTAAGGCCTAAGGGCCTTTTTCCGTACCGTACATGACACTTGAATCCTCAGGTACAACCCTTGAATTGACCCATTCCCGATAATACTACCTATCGATAGGATAGGACGATAAGTACCACGTTCATTGGGTCTTGATAAATGAATTTTCTACCTCCTAAATATTTATCTGGTAGGAAAAAAATAAAAAGAGGTAAATGTAGGAAAATTAAGTTTATATTTTAGGGGGCTTTTTTTATTCTTGCCTTAAAGCCTCAAAATTTGTTAGCATTCTTAGGAACGACCTTTTATATGACAGAGATAACAAACTTCACCAACAAAACGAAACTTATTGATTTAGGTATCACTCACTCTTTTGGTTCGTTTGGGGGGGGGGGGGGGGGGGGGGGGGGGGATAGAGTCGTCCCAACTCCCTGATAAAATTTTCAATTTCCCTGATATGTAGCAAAATTGGAGAACAGTATTCTCATCTTCCCAGGAGAAATTTCCTCTACTACCTTTCCCACTTCACCCCTTTCCTTTTTTGCATCTCTCCTAGATCAGTGGCTACTCCCCAATCTTCTTCGGTGGTTTCCCCTTACTCTTCAAAACCACCTCTGTCACCCTTCCACCTCCACCACAAATTTCCCCATTTCCTGACCGACTCCATCAACCATTACAAAACTATGTTAGCTTCATCTAAATATACTATTTTACCCTTGATATACAAAAACTCTTACAAATTTCTATTAGCTTCATCTATTGAATATACTATTTAGTAATACAAAGGGTTTAAAAATAGGGTTATTGGATTTTATCACCCCCAACTATTGGCCTTTGACCGTTGCCACCCCCAAGTAACACTTTGACACCCGGCACCCCAACTTGACTTTTAGTTTGTGCTGGCATCACTCAGTTAAATTTTACTAACTGGGTCTGTTTCTTATCCTATGTGGCATACTTGCTGAGATGGACATGATTACGTGGAAAATGACGTGTCACTAACTTTCATCTCCTTCTTTATAACACCCGAGATCATATATTGAACCCTAATTTCCTCATAAGCATCTGGTATTCACAGGCCTGCCATAGCTCCGGTTTGATTATCAGGTTCTTCTCTCTGCCTGCTTCCAAAACATGAAAAGTAAACAAATTGATTACAATCGAAAAAGTAACTTTTCGCACGTTTTAAACCTAATCGATCAAATTCGTTACAAAAGTAATCAAAATTGCTACAAAAGTTTAATAAATTTGACGGAAAATCAATCGGAGAAGATGATAAACTCACCTTCAACTGAATTCGCACTTGTTAAACTCGATCCGGGACTGTTTGCCGATATCTTCATTGCTCGTTGTTCAAATCAAATCACCGAAAAACAGCATCGTATTACGGATAACCTGAGCGTTCTACCGCCAGAAATTCATTGGAGCTTTTAGTTACTGTAAATCAGATCGAAGAAAACGCCTAAAATCACTGATAAACGGTGTCGTATTACACACGACCGGAGAGTCCTACCGCCGGAGATTCAGTTACTGAAAATCAGATCGGAGAAAACACCTAAAATCACCGACAAACGACGTCGTATTACAAACACCTAAAATCACCGACTGAAGACGTCGGATTACGGAGTCCTAAAGCTGTAGATTCACCGAAGCTTTTAGCTACTGTAAATTAGATAAGAGAAAACGCCTAAAATAGTAAAATCACCGCAACGACGTCGTATAACAGACGAACAGAGAGTCCTGCATCCGGAGATTCCCTGGAGCTTTCAGTCCTAAAAGTGTATGTACGTATATATCTGAATCTATATATTTCTCTCTCTTCTGGTCCAAAAGCAATCTTTCTCTCTCTACGCAATTAGTAGTAGTAGAAAGAAAAGGATAAGAAGATGCAAGTTTTTATATGTACGTAATGTGCCACGTAATCAAGATTCGCCACATAATCATGTCCACGTAATCAAGATTGTGCCATGTAGGATAAGAAACAAACCCAGTTAGTAAAGTTGGGGGTGCCGGGTGTCAAAGTGTTAGTTGGGGGTGGCAACAGCCAGCCGTTAATTGGGGGTGATAAAATCCAATAACCCTTAAAAATAAGAAGGTTAAGAAGCTATTGTAGAGTGACAAGTGTTCAAGGAGACACCAAGTGCGAAGCGTAATTTTGTACAAGAGAAAAACACATGCAAATTACATGCTATTTCCTCTTATTTTTTAAACGTCCGTAACTTTTTTGTACGTCATATGTTTTAATAAAAAATATATCATAAAATTGAGCGTATTTTTATCTTTAAAATGAGTACCCTATAGTTATACTTTAAAAAAATAAAAAACACAGTTGCGTATTACACAATAAACATAACGTAAAACACAATAAGTATCCAACTAAACACATCATGGAAAGTAGACCCAAAACACAATCGAAGACAACAGATAAATGACACAATGGAAAGCAGATTAAAACAAAATGGACATAACGTAAAACACAATGAATATCAAACTAAAAACACAATGGAAAATTGACTATAACACAATTGGTAACATCAGATAAAATATACAATTGGTGACAACAGATAAATGACACAATGAACAGTAGATTAAAACACAATGAACAACAGACTATAACACCATGAACAATAGATTCAAACACAATGGACAACGAAACAAAAACACAATGGATAACAGACTAAACGCAATGACCAAAACCAATAACATAATATATAGAAAACCCAAATATAACATCATCTTCATTGTGTTATAGATTCTAATAAAAATGAAATGGTGTAACAACCCTCATTAAAAGCCCTATTTATATTATTATTTTTTTCAATAGGAAACCCTAATTAAGAGACCCAAGTGATTCTGCGCAAAACCTACAAATTTCAGAACAATCAGAATCAGGATCAGGGCCCCTAAAACTCAGGGGGGGGGCATTCCCTACTCAACGATTATCCTTATAACTTATTATAAAAATTGAATTTAATCAAATCGTCGACTCAGCAGGCTTTCTCCCAAACGTGGCCAGCAGATGGCCATTTTGTGACCCTTGCGCACCGTAAGGGTTATATTGTTACGGTGCGCAAGGGGTGACAAAAGTTGGGTATAAATAGAGGGTCGTGGGACTGGCTTCTGTGCGTTTGTTCGACGAAGGAATTCGCTTCAGGCACGGAGTTATGCTCTGTTTACCACAATTAACACACACAAATCACTAATTGATACTGCAATCAGGGTAATAACTCGATCGCTATTACGATTCAACGTCCGATCGATTATAACTATCCAACGATTGTTTAAGTGCCGCTCAAATTGAGTTTATACTTTGTTATTCATCGTGATTTCAACTTGAATGTTTGAGTGCTGTTCGAACTCGGACTATACTCTGTCATTCGTTGTAAATCCGCTGAATTGTTAAGTATTGCACTTTGTCATTCGTTGTGAGGGTTTTATCTCGTGAGTTATCGTAAATGCTGTATTAGTTATTTACCTAGTTTGTATGCATTAGGTTACAAGGCTAATCAGTAGGCTAGGCTCTGCTCAAATTAAATCTGCAATATATCAAGGCTTATCTGTAGACTAAGCTTTGCTCGTAGAAATCTGCAATGTGAGTTCATTTCTCTTTTCTCACAGTTTGTGAGTCCACTCTATTTTCTCACAGTTTTATCACCTTTTTGTGATACAATTATATTTACAAAGGCTTTCCAGAATCCTAAATGTTTACCAGTTATACTTACAGTGATTAAGTTTTTATATTAACTGCCAGTATGAAAGGTTTTATACATTATTTGATTCTCGTTATTATTTGCCAGAAAGTTAGTCAATATTAGCATGACCACAATCACAGTGGGAATTATGCCCAGTAGCTATAGTCAATAACTAATATTATTTTAACATTAAATCATTAATTAATTTAATGTATGTTTGAGATAAGTTTAAATGGTGTATACCATAATAAAATAGTCAATTATAATATATTATACTATACGAAGATTATATTTGATAAGCTATAGTAGTTTGACATAAAATGATATATGTTATTTTCTGGATTAAATGGTTTTATGCCATAAGTAAAATATTTGACAAAGAAATGTCACGGGACACAATTAAGTCCGGAGTCATTAGTTGAGAGAATGATCAACAGTGACATGACCAAAAGCACTAGTTGAGAGAATGATCAACAGTGTTATAGAATCACTAGTTGAAAGAATGATCAACAGTGATATGACCAGAATTATAGAATCACTAGTTGAAAGAATGATCAACAGTGATATGACCAGAATCATTAGTTAAAAGAATGATCAACAATGATATGATTAAAGTCACAGGAATCACCTAGTGACAGATAAATTGGATAATAGTAAAATATAATTATTTGATAAATTCACTATTGGATGAAAGTGAGCCAATGAGTGATATGATTACTGTCACATCGGAACTGCCACCATGTGAGAAATACTGATTGAGTTGGGTAAATATAAATAGATATAAAAACCTTAATACTGTAAGGTATAACAATATATTTTATAAAAATGGAATGAATTCACTCAGTATTATCGCTGACAAAACCTTTTTAAAATACTTTTCAGGAAATTACAATGGATGGAAGTAAGCGTTGGATACGGCACTGAAAGGCATTAAGAAGTGGCTTATTTTATTAAATAAATCAAAATTAAGAAATATTGTTTTATGTAATAAAATTTATCTTTATTAAAGCTACCTTTGTAAAACATGGATTTATTCCATCTATTTAATAAATAAAATCCGGTGTTTCTAAACTCTGATATTTTTCCTAACTCACGGTCCTGATGAAATTTCCGCTGCAACGTTTTCAAAATAATCACCGGTACCACTGGGCTGTTCGCGACTCCCGATTCGGTCCAGGGTGGGTCGGGGGTCGTGACAGAAGGTGGTATCAGAGCCACTTGTTTAAGCTATTTAGGTGTTCTTTTAATACCTAAACTTAAAACTTAGGAAACTGATATAAATTAACATATGTGTTATATATGAATATATATATGTCAAGATGCACATATAATATATTGGAAAGTATTATTTTGTTTTAATTATTCTGTGATATTAATAAGTGAAAATGTTTGCAATTCAGATGTCGAATGAAGTACCACATAATTCAGAAGTTCATGCTAATAATGAAAATCCTTTGGATAAAAATGCTATAGAAAATCTAATAGCTCAAGGAATAGCTAATGCTTTACCTTTAATAATTAAAGCTGTTAAAAATCCCGTAGAACCTACCAAAGTTGTGAGTAGCAAGCATACTCGTGACGATGGTTTTAGCCATAGTGTCAATGGAGGTAATGATGATATTATCAAAACCCCATTTCCCAAGAAAAAAAAAGGCGAGGACTTTCAGGTGTACCTACAAAGAATTTCTAGCCTGTAAACCAACTGAGTTCGCCGGCAGTGAAGGAGCCACGGCTGCTCTGCGATGGTTGGAAAAGACGGAAGCTGTTCTTGCAATCAGCAAATGTGCTGAAGAAGATAAGGTGATGTATGCATCTAATCTCTCTAAGGAAGAAGCCTTAGAATGGTGGAATACGATTCTTCAGGCAAAAGGAAGCGACATGGCTTATGCCATGAACTGGGAAAAATTCAAGGAAATGGTAGAAAGGAAATTTTGTCCTCCTTATGAAAAGGAACGAATGGCTAACAAGTTCCTAAATCATAAAATGATAGATGTGAATTGTCGTGAATATACGACAACGTTCTTCGAATATGCAAGAATGGTACCAACTCTGGCTTCGCCAGAACCCGTACTAATTTCTCGTTATATTTGGGGATTAGTTAGCGAAATCCGAGACATAGTCAAGGCCGTTAGACCACAGACTATTGAAGAAGCAGTCGAACTAGCTAACATGTTGACAGATGGACTAATTCGCACAAGAGAAGAAAACAAGAAGAAAGAGTTAGCCCAGAAAATTCCCAAGAATTCTACAAGAAGACAGGAACTGAACGGTCACTGGAGCAACCTATCTGCAGAAGCTGTAACAAAAAGCATTCAGGAAGATGTCGTTTTAGGAAAACATCCTACTGTGACTTCTGCAAGATGACCGGGCATATAGAAGAAGAGTGTAGAAGGAAAACTAATGTTTGTTTCAATTGTGGAGAAACAGGACACATTAAACCATATTGCCCTAAACTAACCAAAGCACTCAACAGCAAGGCCAGAACAACAGACGGAGTTAAGAAGAACGCGCGAGCATTCGTACTTACTACGCAAGAAGCAGAAATGATTCCAGACGTAATCGCTGATATATAATATCTAAGTTAAGTTATTATTTGACCCTAGTACAAATAAAAGTTTATAAATAAATACATTCTGTCAAGTACTTCATCTATTCAAAACCATAACAGACTTGTTTGGTTTTCACTTTCACTGAATCATTTATTTGGTCACGATCACCTTGTGGTGACGTTTTCGCAAAATTTGAAGCTTGTGCTAATCTCGTTGCATACGGGTTTAATTATTTATTTATATTGAATCCGCTTTGTTGGTTTATTCTATAAAATCAATCTTAACACAATCATGTGCTAAGATAATGATACACAAATTCATTTCATATTTCAGTGTATCTCTTAATGATTTTTATATCAGCAATCGAGCGTTTCGTAATCTTTATTGCTTTATCCTCTTTGATTGAAAAATATTATTCAATTATTTCTATTTTAATCAAAAATCCTACTAGATTTATTTGAAACATTCGGATTTATTTCATTTGATTTAAAGCATGGTGAAACTCATTTCATTCACCGCTATTATTTCCAATTACTATGACACCTTGTGGCGTCATAATAAATTTGAAGCTTGAGCTATTCTCATGTTCACTCCTGATGAACGAATTTTAATTCTATTGGTTCATTATCTTAAACGGTTTTAATACAATTATGTGTTAAGATAAAAGTACACAAATTCATATCATATTCCGGTGTACCTCTTAACGTTTCTTTCATCATTTATCGAAAGTTCTATAATATTCATTTGGTCTTTTCATTTGAAAATCCTATTTGAAATGAATATCCAAATTACTTCATTAAAGCTTTCAGTTGATTATACGGTGAAATTGTTCAGTCACCGTAATTATTGAATTATTTCAATCATTACGACACCTTGCGGCGTCGTTATAAACTTGTAGCGTGGGCTAATCATAAGCAAACGAATCATTCAAAACCACGTATGTCTTTCGTTTGACTCATCATTGAAAAGTAGTCTTGATACAATTATGTATTAAGACAATGATACACTAAACTCTATTGTATTTCAGTGTATCCTTGCAATTTAATAAATGTCAACACATTGATTTTTCTCTTGTTATGATTCGATAGTTGACAATCATTTTCGTGCTTCTATTTCATTTTGAACTTGTTGATTCTGAGTCTTCTTCAGTTGCCAATCAAAGTAAGCTTTCTTTTGACAAAAGAATTTTTATTGATTCTAAAAGTTCTCCACATTCATTCTAAATATCTATTTGATCATATATCTTTTGGCTTGAATTTAGTCACATTGGAAATTATATCATTTTATCTCATCCGTTTGACATCGATTTCTTGAAATAGTTCAGTTGAACCATTGAGTCCTATTTATTGTATAACTCGTATTCACAAAATTTGATATTTCAATTCTGTGTCATCTACCTTAAAATTGTTTTTATTGACTAGAATATGACATAAGTTTAAAAGAAATATCGTAACCCAAATCTCGAGGACGAGATTTTTATTAAGGTGGGGAGAATGTAACAACCCTCATTAAAAGCCCTATTTATATTATTATTTTATTCAATAGGAAACCCTAATTAAGAGACCCAAGTGATTCTGCGCAAAACCTACAAATTTCAGAACAATCAGAATCAGGATCAGGGCCCCTAAAACTCAGGGGGGGCATTCCCTACTCAACGATTATCCTTATAACTTATTATAAAAATTGAATTTAATCAAATCGTCGACTCAGCAGGCTTTCTCCCAAACGTGGCCAGCAGATGGCCATTTTGTGACCCTTGCGCACCGTAAGGGTTATATTGTTACGGTGCGCAAGGGGTGACAAAAGTTGGGTATAAATAGAGGGTCGTGGGACTTGCTTCTGTGCGTTTGTTCGACGAAGGAATTCGCTTCAGGCACGGAGTTATGCTCTGTTTACCACAATTAACACACACAAATCACTAATTGATGCTGCAATCAGGGTAATAACTCGATCGCTATTACGATTCAACGTCCGATCGATTATAACTATCCAACGATTGTTTAAGTGCCGCTCAAATTGAGTTTATACTTTGTTATTCATCGTGATTTCAACTTGAATGTTTCAGTGTTGTTCGAACTCGGACTATACTCTGTCATTCGTTGTAAATCCGCTGAATTGTTAAGTATTGCACTTTGTCATTCGTTGTGAGGGTTTTATCTCGTGAGTTATCGTAAATGCTGTATTAGTTATTTACCTAGTTTGTATGCATTAGGTTACAAGGCTAATCAGTAGGCTAGGCTCTGCTCAAATTAAATCTGCAATATATCAAGGCTTATCTGTAGACTAAGCTTTGCTCGTAGAAATCTGCAATGTGAGTTCATTTCTCTTTTCTCACAGTTTGTGAGTCCACTCTATTTTCTCACAGTTTTATCACCTTTTTGTGATACAATTATATTTACAAAGGCTTTCCAGAATCCTAAATGTTTACCAGTTATACTTACAGTGATTAAGTTTTTATATTAACTGCCAGTATGAAAGGTTTTATACATTATTTGATTCTCGTTATTATTTGCCAGAAAGTTAGTCAATATTAGCATGACCACAATCACAGTGGGAATTATGCCCAGTAGCTATAGTCAATAACTAATATTATTTTAACATTAAATCATTAATTAATTTAATGTATGTTTGAGATAAGTTTAAATGGTGTATACCATAATAAAATAGTCAATTATAATATATTATACTATACGAAGATTATATTTGATAAGTTATAGTAGTTTGACATAAAATGATATATGTTATTTTCTGGATTAAATGGTTTTATGCCATAAGTAAAATATTTGACAAAGAAATGTCACGGGACACAATTAAGTCCGGAGTCATTAGTTGAGAGAATGATCAACAGTGACATGACCAAAAGCACTAGTTGAGAGAATGATCAACAGTGTTATAGAATCACTAGTTGAAAGAATGATCAACAGTGATATGACCAGAATCATTAGTTGAAAGAATGATCAACAATGATATGATTAAAGTCACAGGAATCGCCTAGTGACAGATAAATTGGATAATAGTAAAATATAATTACTTGATAAATTCACTATTGGATGAAAGTGAGCCAATGAGTGATATGATTACTGTCACATCGGAACTGCCACCATGTGAGAAATACTGATTGAGTTGGGTAAATATAAATAGATATAAAAACCTTAATACTGTAAGGTATAACAATATATTTTATAAAAATGGAATGAATTCACTCAGTATTATCGCTGACAAAACCTTTTTAAAATACTTTTCAGGAAATTACAATGGATGGAAGTAAGCGTTGGATACGGCACTGAAAGGCATCAAGAAGTGGCTTATTTTATTAAATAAATCAAAATTAAGAAATATTGTTTTATGTAATAAAATTTATCTTTATTAAAGCTACCTTTGTAAAACATGGATTTATTCCATCTATTTAATAAATAAAATCCGGTGTTTCTAAACTCTGATATTTTTCCTAACTCACGGTCCTGATGAAATTTCCGCTGCAACGTTTTCAAAATAATCATCGGTACCACTGGGCTGTTCGCGAATCCCGATTCCGTCCAGGGTGGGTCGGGGGTCGTGACAAATGGACAGAACCCAAATTAACATTGTGTTATAAGTTTTGATAATAGCACAATATATGAAAAATCTAGTAAAAACGTAATGACCAAAATTCAATTGAAAGATTCAATAAGCAGAACCTAACAGAATGCAAACAAAACCCAGTAAAATGATTTTTTTTAATTTTATTTTTGTATAACAATATCATACTCACATTAAAGGTAAAAAACGCCCATTATTATGGTCAATTTTTTTAAGTGACGCATGAAAAAGTTATGTACGTTGTAAATTGATTAGGGGTAGAAAAAGAAAGTCACTAAATGTAGGATTTCATTTATGTATTTTCATTACTTTTTTCCTAAATTTAGTTTTAACCTTGCGAATCTAAAATTAAATAACTAAATATAGTATTGCCCTTCTTATTTATTTTGCCCTTTGTATTTGATGATGCTAATCCTTATTTTACCCTTGATGTATTAAATAACTAAAAAATACATAAATAGTAGCATAATCCCCTTATTTCCTTGTGTTGTATCTTCGGTCACATAAACATAAACCCCAAAAAACCTTTCATTCCACAAAATATCTAAAGAACCCTAGAGGTAACCTTTTTTGCAAATTTTTTTATTAATCTCAAAATAAGAACCCTAGACATAGTAATTTTTCGGAATTTTATGGAAATGGGACTTATTATTAATCTGCCATCTTTATTTGTGTAGGTTCTTATCATTATTTTGTCGATTTCATCTTCAATATACTGCATTCTATAGTTGTTTCTAATTCATCATCAACTTTACCTTTTTTGTGTGATTGTTCTTGACGCAACAATTGTTGTACAATAAGTTGAAATCCCCAATGTTTTAAAGTTGCAAACTACTTTTCTGATTTTCAGTAACCCATAATTTCATGTATGTGACTCTGTGCTTTAAATTGACGTGTTTCTTTACCTGCTTAAATGAACCTGAATTGAGTCGCCTCACTAAGATCCTCTAATTTATAGCATGTGGATATTGTTATTTTACCATCATTGCTATTAGGTTATTTTGGTCATTGGCATAATTACATACATTCGATAAACAACAAGATGTGTTCTTACATGTAGTAGAATTCAAACAACTAGATAAGTAATACTTGTGTACATTTTCAAATATACTTCATGAATCATCAGAGTTATGTAATGTTTAAACGTCATATAACTCCAATCTTACATGGATTTTGGTTTCGTTAGAATTCTAGAGCATTTTCTGGTGTGTAGGCAACAATTTTAAGATGGAAGCTCAAGGATTCCTTTAGATAGGATTAGTAGCCTGCCTCCAAGTATAATACAAACAATTCTTACTCGTATGTATAACAACTCTCCTAAAATATTTCCGACACTCCTAAAATATTTAGAACATCCCTATACGTCCTAAAATACACCTTGTATACGAAAAATGGCACTAAATACCCTTATTTTTATAAAAATTAAATAAAAATCAATTTTTATAGTCTCTGGCGGGCCGCGAAGACCTAGTGTTCATCTTACACGGGCCGCGAGCGAGAGGACAGGAGGCAAGCCCCGGAGCCGCCACGTGTCACATGTGTGTCAAGCCTATACCGGTGACCGGGCCAAGCTAGGCCCTACGTACGCTATGTCGCGGGGCGCAAAGACCCCTTATGAATCCTTCGCGGGCCGCGAGGAAGTGCTGGATCAGCACTATAAATAGGATTGATCAGTTTCAATTGCAAATCGTTCAAAACTTCGAATTCTCTCTAAATTTCTGAATAGCAATAATAATATCGGGTATTATACCCACTAAAATAGTGAAGCTTTGCCTCGATGTAAGTATCATAACCCCCGGTTACGTATTAGATACGCTGCCCGATTGATCTAGCGCTCCGTAACAGCTGTTGAGGCTCTGCCCGACGTAGTCGTTGGAGTTCTGGTACACTTTATGTGGACGCGACTCTGTTCGGTTCGACTCGGTTCGGTTCGACGCAGTTAGGTTCGGCTCGAGACCGTCGTCGCGACATTCCTCCGTCGTGCACCCCAGAGATCGACACGAAAAGCACGGAGAGCCGCCACCATTCCCGCCGACACATCACCATGACATCACCTTAGTGATGTCATGATGATGTCAATGAAAATCTAAATGCCATGCTTGACGAACTTTGAATTCCATATATGACGAAGATATAAATGCCATGTATGACGAAGGCTGTAGGAAACATGCATAGCGAACTCCCTGATTTCGTCATTATGAGTGTGTGGCGAACTCCTTGATTTCGTCACACATGGACTTCGTCACATGGGAGTTCGTCGCTGGTCAGTATATATACTTAGTATGTTTCACAATTGAGACTATGAGATTATTGTGAGACTCCACGAGAGCTGAGAGACTTGTGAGAGTTTATTGTACAAGCATTGTGTGTATATGTTTGTGAATGTTCTCATCCATTTAATCGAAGTTAATCTTTGGTTACTTGCTGTTGTTATTTATCTACTTTGTTCGGTTTGCACCGTCACGGGGATTCCGCACCCGCGATCGTGTTTCTGATAAACAGGGAATATGTTTTCGTATCGGATCCTCTAGGAAAAACGGACCTACAAGTGGTATCAGAGCTTTAGCTCTTTTCCTTGTTTAAAACCAAACATTGTGTTGTTTGAAACAAGTGTGTTCTTCATTTTCAGAAACTTTTATTATTTAAAGATCATTTTATCTGGAAATATTGCTGAAAATCTGTGTTTAAAGTGTTGTTTTTGCTATAGTTTTATTGAAAACCTTGTTACATTACATGTGTGCATGTTTGGAGTTTGGTTTTTGTTGAAAGTTTAAGCAAAATATTGTTCCGAAAATTTGTCCGGTGAAATTTTGGCCGGAATATTAAATTGAGTTCTTCATATATTCATTAGTGTTCATCATTTCTTCAAACTGTTCTTGAAAGTATATGTGTGTTTGATCTGAATTTTGATTTGAATTAAAGTGTTAATTGATTATAATATATTAAGTTGAAAAAGGTGTACATGTGATTATGGGTTATTGAAAAAGGGGCTTCATAAATCTGAAAGTGATAAGGTGTGGTTTGAAAAAGTATCACCAACTTGTGTACTTGTGTCAGTAAGATTTGATTTGTTTTATTTTCAAAATATCTAATACAACCTTATCTTCATTGACCATTACAATCTTCGTCAAACAATACAGATTTCGTCACACTCATACATATCTTCGTCACCAACCATTGAACTTCGTCAAACATTGAACTTCGTCAAACATTGAACTTCGTCAAACATTGAACTTCGTCAACCACTGAACTTCGTCACCCATTCTAACTTCGTCAAACCCACATCAACACCAGACTTCGTCGAACACCAGTCTTCATCAAAACCAAACAAATTTCGTCACCATACATCTTCGTCAAACCCACTCTAATTTCGTCAAAACTGTTCTGGACGAACTCTCTAAATTTCGTCAAAAGTTTCTTTTAGACGAAGTCTCATAACTTCGTCAAAGGGTGTCTTCGTCAAAGGGTGTTTTGGACGAAATCTTCAAGTTCGTCAAAAGGAACTTCGTCGTTCATACTTGTCAAATATTAACAGAACCTTTGCAAATCATACTTAGCCATCTGTTTTCAAGTTGTTATCAGGTAAAATTGTTCATATATCAAATATGAGTACAAATCCATTAGATTGGAGCATTAGCACGGTCCCTGATATGTCATGGGCTAAGTCTTTGATGCCACAAGAAAGAATTTCGGCTAGTCAATGGGCGTGCGTGGCAAATCAAAATCAAAGTATCCAAAATCTACTCATGAGCGAAAGTGAAACGGGTAGCAATAACCATCCGCCAAAACTCAACCACATGAACGACTATCCATCGTGGAAAGGTCGTTTTTAGACTTATGTTTTAGGTCAAAATTCCGAGTTATGGATGTGTTTCACCACAGCATATAACATCGCTCTTGAGGAAGCCAAATCAAATGCTACGACTTTGGTGACCATGGCTGAAAATGACAAGAAGGTGTATGACCTTGAAAAGAAAGCGTTTGCTATCCTTACGCAATCATTGCATAAATATATCTACCATCAATTCGCCCATTGTACCAGCACCAAAGCCTTGTGGGACATCCTAGTTACAAGAGGAGAGGGAAATGCGGCCACACGAAAGACGCGTCATGATTTACTAAAGAAGGAGTTTGAAGGGTTTATGTTTGTGCAGACTGAAACACTGAATGAGATGACAACTCGTTTTTATCATTTAAATAGTTAAATGATTTCTTACAATGTTGTTGTATCTTCGCAGGAAATAGTCGCACGGTTTGCTGATGCTCTACCACCAAAGTGGAGCCCATTCATTGAGTTGTTAAAGCATACAGGTGTATTGGATACTGTCAGTATCTATGAGTTTGTTCAAACGTTGGAGAACAAGGATGCAGAAGAAATCAGAAAAGCTAAACTAATTCCTATCCCTCAAAATCCAGAGATATACTTTGGAGGGATTGCTCCTGCTGCTAGTACAAGCCAGCAACCAAAGATACAAACAACTTTTGAGTCAAATGCTTTCGACCCAAATTCCTATTTTGGAGGAGTAGTTGCACCACCCCAACCCCAATTTGATATAAATGCCTATCTTCTGAAACCTCAAGTTGCCACACCTCAACCCCAATTTGATATAAATGCCTATCTTCTGAAACCTCAAGTTGCCACACCTCAACCCCAATTTGATATAAATGCCTATCTTCCGAAACCTCAAGTTGCCACACCTCAACCCCAATTTGATCCAACTGCCTATTTTCCTAAACCACCTCAAGCCCAACCACAAGCCCAATCACAACAAGCCTTCCATGGTAACAAACCTGATACTTCAAATCTTTCCAAAGTGAGTGTAGAAGCTGCACGGGATTACATGGAAATTCTTACCACTATAGTTAATGCCTACAGCGGATTAGTCGTAGGTCAAATTGGAAACATTAATTTGACCAATGAAGATTATCAACAGATAGACAGAGATGAGATGGAGTTGATGGACATTAAGTGGGCGTTTGCTAGCGCTGTGAGAAGGGCAAAGGATTATATGAGCAGAACAGGGAGAACCGGCTTGGAAAGCAAAAGGGATACCAAGTACGGGTTTGACAAGGGTGCTGTCACATGCTTTAATTGCGGTGAAAAAGGTCATTTCAAGTGTGAGTGCAAATGCCCTAGAAACCAACAAGGCAACCAAAATCCCTTCCAAAATCAAGCTAACAATGAAAGAGGGATAGTAGCTACCAACAACACAAACCAGTCGGGTCCTTTAAACGCCAACCGAGCATTGATAGTTCAAGCTGATGAAGTGTGTGATTGGTCCGTACAATTTGGAGATGGAAATCAAGGGGGAACTGCATGTTATGCGAAGATCATCAGGCACATCAAGCATGTGCACAAGGAAGAATTTTCTGAATCCGATGACAGTTCGGGCTACAGTGGCAGTTCTGATGAAGAATCGGATGTGAATGAACGTGTGGGTTCTGAAGGTGATAGTTTGTTGAATGATGCTGAGGAGGTCAAGTGTTAGAAATATGTCTTGATCAAGAAAGCTGATGCTACATCAGAAGAAATGGAGAAGATTCTCACTGAAGATGGATCTTTCTCTTCTCAGACTGCCTTTATGGCTAATGTCTCAGCTTTTACAAGTCAGGTAAAATCTGAAACTCCTAGCATATGTAGTGATTGTGCTGATACGAAACATGAATGTGCTGATATGAAACAAGAATCTGAAAAGATTCACAGTCACAATCAGAGTTTGGTTATTGAACTGTCAAATTGCAAAGAGGCAAACATGGCCTTAGCTCGCAACGAAAAAGAATTTAAATCGGTAATTGAAACACTCAAGAAAAGTGTTTCTGAGTTATCAAAAACGGTTTTTAATAAGCAAACTGGTATTAATAATTACATTAATATCATTGAGGCAACTAAGAAAGAGCTAGCCGAGGCGAAATGTGAGCATGAAGCGATCAAGCTCAAATTGGAGAGTTACTCAAACTCCTGATATGTGCTTGATCACATCATTGATGTTCAATAACTAAAGGGTAATGTTAAAGGCGTTGGGTATAAGTCGTGTCCGCCTCCTTTGAGACACAACTATACCAAGATGCCCGATGAGGAGGAAATGCCGCGTTTTGAGCCAACTGTACCTCTTGATTATGAGGAAGTTACAACTGGCTTAGGGTTCAAAATGGACAATTCATCGGAGGGCTCATCCGATAGCAAGGAAAAGTCCTCATGTGCTTCAAATCAAAGTCCTCCAACCGTTGAGGACTATGATTCTTCGGATGAAGAATCAGATGTGAGTGATGAGGATAAATCCCTTGACGATAGAAAAGGAGTAGAAGTGCCTTTTGAGAATCACATTCTGTGTGATCCTCCTACTCCTGCTGTGCAATCAACTGGTGCTAAACAAGAGATAAATCCTATCACTGAGACAGTGTCTACCGTTAAAAGTGATAACGTGTTGTATACTTTGGTCGGTGATAGTAAAATTTATTCAGACAAAGATTTTCCAATAAAAAACGTCAATCAATCCTTGATTGATAAAGTTTTTAAATATAATACAACTAAGTTTTTGGGTAAAGTGATCCCGAGAGTTTCTGTAACTCAATGTGATCCTATTCCAAAAGCTGAAATTAGAAAACAGCATGGAAATCAGAAATTACCGACTAAGCAACAACCTGTCGCTTTTAAGGGTAAACAACAACAACGAGCTCAAAAGCCTAAGGCTTTACGCCCAAAGGCTGAAACAAAAGGAGCTCGTTACAAGAAGAAAAACAAAGACATTAAATTTGTGGCCTCCATGGGTACTGATAAAGTTGAGACTTTTGAAAATAAATCCAATACTGAGTTTGTTCAAAAGGTCAAAATTTTGAAACGTAATAGTGATAACAATTACACCGAACACACAAACGGGTGTGAAGCTAGTACCTCAGGGTCTACAAATTCAACGTCTGGTCATCGAACAGAATCTCCTAATTTTGTTGAAAGGAGATCATGCTTTAAATGCGGGGTGTTTGGCCACATTATCAGAAATTGCACAAACTCTCCGAAACCAAATTTTGTAGAAAGAGCCCCTTCTTAACAAGGTCACCAAAAACGTCGTCCTGTTTCACCTAAAAATGACAAACGTACTGATGTGTGTAAAATGCAACATATAAATTACATCAAATAAGGCATAAAACTAACCCTTTTTTAGTACTAATGTTGGAAAAAGTGTGTTTTTGTCTTCCTTTTGAATTTACAGGGTCAAATGAGCTTAAACGAACAAAAGGAACAAATATACAGCCAAAACCAACATAAATACAAAGAAAAGGAAGAAACGTGGCATGACCGACCCCTCAACAACAACTTCCAAAGCAAAAACAAGAAGAAAGCTGAGCATGGGGCTGTGCCCAGCTGAGCATGGGGCTGTGCCCAGCTCAGCACGAGGCGTGCCCTGCTCAGCACGGGGCGTGCCCAGCTTAACACGGGGCCGTGTCCAGGATGGTCAGCCCTGGCACAAAAGACAAACCTGTAGAAGCTTCTATTGCCCACCACGGGGCCGTGCCCAGCGGACACGGGGCCGTGGTCAACGCAAAGATACGCAGAATCTTGCCAAATCTGATAGTACAGATACATTTTTGAGCACGGGGCCGTGCCCAGCGGACACGGGGGCGTGTGGAGCTAATAAAGACAAACTGTATTAATGAAGAAAGAGAAAAGGGTGGACACGGGGCCGTGTCCAGGCTTCTGTACAGGCTATAAATAGGAGTGCTTGGCTCAAGCTCAAACTATCCCTTGGCACACCACCTCTCTCACACTTCACCCACCACCCACCACCACCATAACACCATCATCCACCACCATCATCCACTGTCCATCATAGAGTGTGTGAGTCGTCTCGGGATCCAAGATTGATCGTAAGAGTTCTTGACAATCAAGGCCATGTTTGCCTAAGTCTCTTACATCACTTGGTGAAGACAAAGTGTCTAGTGTAATACTTTTTATTTCTAATCTTTTCGCACTTTTTATTTGGTTTTGTATTAATGACTTTAATAACTAGTTGCTTATGTTGAAGGTGATCTTTCCTTATCGTTTGTCCGTGGTTTCTTGGCATTATTTTACTGTCTATATAAAATAAAAGATTTTCACCATTCATATCTCCACGGTCTATATGGAGGTATGTTGGCTACCTGGTCGGGGGTTAAGGGAACGGTTTGGTAAAGGTCTTGCCATTGTTCAGCGTTTAGAGGTCCTGCAATGGACCTGGGTCAAATTTAGTAGGACCTCCTTCAATACTTAACGGTATTGGATGGCGGGGGTCCAAACTCTTTGATCCCCTCATAAGTTATCTACTATTAATACTATAACCCGGTTATTTAGGACTGTATCCATGCTGACTCAGACTACTTAGTCGAGGGTAACGTCACCTCCAAAAGAGGGGCCTACCATAATTTGCATTAATAACTTAATTAATTATCTTCCAATAATCCACCCTTTTAGGATTGTATCCTTGCTGACTCAAACTACTGGGGTGAGGGTAACGTCACTTTCAAAAGAGGGGCCTCCTACAATAAATAAGATAATCTCTTAAATAAGTGCAAAAGTGCGGAAATAATCAAAGGTTACACTAGATACGAGTCGGAACCAAGTGATTCATCTTGTCTATCTGTTTTTCTTTTTATTTTATTTTTCAGCATTTTAGTTAGTTTTTATTTTTCGTAGCTTAAAACATTTTTCTAAACTTTTTATTTTGATTAGACGTTCAGGATAAACCGGTACTAAAAGCTCTTGTGTCCTTGGACGACCTCGGTATCTTACCAACACTATACTACGCTCACGATGGGTGCACTTGCCCATATGTGTGTTTAGTGTTAGTGAAATATCATGTTTTATAAATTTAAAACTTGGCTAAAAATAAGTGTTAAAGGGGCTTAAAATATACACCTAATATATATAACACTTCACATGCATCAAGTTTTTGGCGCCGTTGCCGGGGACACAAGGATTTTAAGAAAGCTTAAAATCGACGGCCTAATCAGTTTTTCAAAACCTTTTTAAAACGCGCGCACATTTTTCTGCATTTTAGTTTAGTTTTGCATTTACAGTAACCTGCACACGGGGCCGTGTTCACTGAAAACGGGGCCGTGCTGCACATTTTCATAAAAACACCCAGTAACAGTAGCTTGAACACGGGCCGTGCTCACTGAACACGCCCCGTGCTTAACGAAATCAGTAAATTTAATTAAAACGCCCTGATACAGATCCTGAACACGGGGCCGTGTCCACTGAACACGGGGCCGTGTCCAGCCTCTGTTTCCGTTTTTAGTTTTGTTTTCTGATCTCGAGACTTGGTTGTGGTCTGCTGAGTGATTCTTATGGATCAATACTCAGGAGGTTACAACTACACCTATGAGGAGGATGATTATAGGAGTAATTATTACACTAATTGTCGTAACACACACTCGGTTCAAAATAGTCACTCATATCAACCATCCAATTCATACACCTACTATGAGGAGCCCAGGTACGAGCCATCAATTTCATACACATCCTATGAAGACCAAAGGTATGAACCTCCTCCCTCATACTCATATTTTGATGAACCAAGGTATGAGCCTTCATACTCATACTTTGAGGAACCAAGATATGAGCCACCACCTTCGTATGCTTATTATGAGGAACCATGGCGTGAACAACCCACCTCATATGAGTATTACGAAGAACAAAATTACGACCCTTATCCATCATATACTTACAATGAAGAACAATGGTGTGAACCATCTACTTCACATGGGTATTATGAGGAACAAAGGATCGAACAACCGGATTCAAGCTTTGAAAATCCCGATTCTTTTTCTATAACCGAAGTGACCGATAGAATATTAGAACACATTAGAGTTTTCGATCGTTGTATAAAAGAATCTCGCGTGGGAAGAGGAGTCCCGCGCAAGAGAATAATTAAAAAATGAAAGGATAAATGAAAGTGTAAAAATGGAAGAACAAATAAGTGAAAAGCCGACACATGTGTTAAACAACGAAAAAGGTGAGTCAGACAACGCTAAAATACAAGAAGAGTCTAATTTTGAAGAAATTAATCTCTTGTCACATTCTTTTGAAAACCTTCGAAAAAATGAAAATCATACCAAAGTTTGATTGTTCAAAGCTTTGATCGGGTCCCCGGGATAGATTCAATCAAAATGTACGCACCTGCAGCACGTTTGATGTTCAAAATCAACAAGATGAACGTGCAGTGTACATTTCTTCGCAGTGTGATTGAAGAAAATGTGTTTGTTGAACAAACCAACTGGGTGTGCGGATGTCATGGCGTGGATTGAACAACCGCACACTACTTCTCAAAGAGAAAGACAAAGACCTTCGCTGGTGCAATGTGGAAGACCAGCCGGACCCAAAGGTTTATGATCTTATTGCTGTCAAGAGATTTCTCAGTAGCTACAAATTCCTTGCAATGCACGAAGCAGTTGCAGGATACGGTTTTGAATTTCTAATCTCTCCTATACTTGTCGATATTTAAGCTGCTTTTTGAATTATTATCATCTCATACAGCACTCTTTAGCTTAAAACATTTTTCTAAACTTTTTATTTTGATTAGACGTTCAGGATAAACCGGTACTAAAAGCTCTTGTGTCCTTGGACGACGTCGGTATCTTACCAATACTATATTACGCTCACGATGGGTGCACTTGCCCATATGTGTGTTTAGTGTTAGTGAAATATCGTGTTTTATAAATTTAAAACTTGGCTAAAAATAAGTGTTAAAGGGGCTTAAAATATACACCTAATATATATAACACTTCACACGCATCAAGTTTTTGGCGCCGTTGCCGGGGACACAAAGATTTTAAGAAAGCTTAAAATCGACGGCCTAATCAGTTTTTCAAAACCTTTTTAAAACGCGCGCACATTTTTCTGCATTTTAGTTTAGTTTTGCATTTACTGTAACCTGCACACGGGGCCGTGTTCACTGAACACGGGGCCGTGCTGCACATTTTCATAAAAACACCCAGTAACAGTAGCTTGAACACGGGCCGTGCTCACTGAACACGCCCCGTGCTTAACGAAATCAGTAAATTTAATTAAAACGCCCAGATACAGATCCTGAACACGGGGCCGTGTCCACTGAACACGGGGCCGTGTCCAGCCTCTGTTTCCGTTTTTAGTTTTGTTTTCTGATCTCGAGACTTGGTTGTGGTCTGCTGAGTGATTCTTATGGATCAATACTCAGGAGGTTACAACTACACCTATGAGGAGGATGATTATAGGAGTAATTATTACACTAATTGTCGTAACACACACTCGGTTCAAAATAGTCACTCATATCAACCATCCAATTCATACACCTACTATGAGGAGCCCAGGTACGAGCCATCAATTTCATACACATCCTATGAAGACCAAAGGTATGAACCTCCTCCCTCATACTCATATTTTGATGAACCAAGGTATGAGCCTTCATACTCATACTTTGAGGAACCAAGATATGAGCCACCACCTTCGTATGCTTATTATGAGGAACCATGGCGTGAACAACCCACCTCATATGAGTATTACGAAGAACAAAATTACGACCCTTATCCATCATATACTTACAATGAAGAATAATGGTGTGAACCATCTACTTCACATGGGTATTATGAGGAACAAAGGATCGAACAACCGGATTCAAGCTTTGAAAATCCCGATTCTTTTTCTCTAACCGAAGTGACCGATAGGATATTAGAACACATTAGAGTTATCGATCGTTGTATAAAAGAATCTCGCGCAAGGGAAGAGGAGTCCTGCGCAAGAGAATAATTAAAAAATGAAGAGATAACTGAAAGTGTAAAAATGGAAGAACAAATAAGTGAAAATCCGACACATGAGTTAAACAACGAAAAAGGTGAGTCAGACAACGCTAAAATACAAGAAGAGTCTAATTTTGAAGAAATTAAACTCTTGTCACCTTCTTTTGAAAATGATTGTTTAGTTCCCACTCATGCTAAGTTTTTAAAAGAGTTAAACACTAACACTAAAATTGACGAAACGGTAAGTGTTAAGTTAACTACTGATCAAACCTCACTAATAAAAGAAGACCCATTTGAAATTAAAATTACACCGGTTCCATGTTTCTTTCAAAATTCATTTATTAGTAATGTCACAATCGATAAAGATCTTTGTGTTAACTTAATGCCCAACTACATTTTCGAGAAATTAAGTATTAGTGATTTTTCTCCACTTCAAATACCCATTTTTCTATCCAATTGAAAGGTAATAAAATCAATCGGTGTAGTTGAGGATGTCTTGGTTCAAACAAATCAAATGGTAGTCCCCACCGACTTTGTCATCCTCGATGACGCTCCTCTAGTGTTGGGACGACCATTTGTAAAAACTCACAAAGCTTTGAAAAACCGGAAGTTCAACAATCTACCTCTTCAATTAGGGGCATTTAAAAAGAGTGTCGATCTTGAGCGGTCAATGAAATATCTATTCGGCAATAATGACCCCCTAATTGAAGATGAGCCAGAACCACCCGATAAGGTGGGTCTAGCCAAGGACCCTTATAAACGTGGCGCACCACAGAGGCATTCCGCGGAACTATCCTTAGTTTAATTTAGATTAACTTTTATATTTTCTAGTTTAGTTTTAATTTCCAAGAATAAAACACACTCGGGATGGTGAAGGATACTAAGGGAAGCTTGAACCAACAACCCATGCACAAAAACAGAGCCTCCCGACAAATTTTCTTCATTACAGCAAGTTCAGCACGGGGCCGTGCTCACCCTAACACGCCCCGTGCCCGAGGTTTTGTAGAAAATGCCCAGTTCAGGTACCTAGACACGGGGTCGTGCTCACTGGACACGCCCCCGTGCCCAGCCTTCTGTTTACTTTTGGTACTGGCAGTCTGGACACTGGGTCGTGCTCAGCCAACACCACCCCGTGTTCAGCTACCCAGTACCATAAAATCTTGTTTTTAACCCACTTTTACACATTTTAATCAACCGAAAAACTTATTTTTGGGACACATTGAGGACAATGTGTAATTTAAGTGTGGGGGGGGATGCTAAAACCTTGAATCTTGCAAGTCCTAATTACAAGCCTTACACAAAACTCTATTCGAACCGCTAATCACCCCAAATTTTTTTTTTCAAAAATTTTCAATTTTTTTTACTTATCTTGGTTTAATTTGGGAATAACAAGTTCTAAAAAGGTTATATTTTTACAAATTTACAACCGATAGCGTCGTGATAAAAAGAACCAACATAAGAAAATTATGAAAAGGCATGACAAGCTTAGTTAAAATTTAATTATATATACTTGATCACATAAAAACCCATTCCCACAAAAGTGAGTTTTGAGCCTTTATTGAGCATACAAATACATATCTTTAAACTAAATGCTCATCTTTCGTTTCTTGTGTGAATAGCCGCTTGGTTCTTACGACTCTAGAACTTGCCACGACAATACATTCCTGGTCCTTACCAACTTAAACCCAAGTAAGTAAATGATGGAGACATTAGGACTAACCCTTTTTCATTTCTACACCATTATTTTTCTTTTTCTTTTTTTACCACCTACCCAAAAATCCCCCTAGTTAACCCCTTTGAGCCTAAACCTTTTCATTTCTTAACCCAAAAACAAACACCCTTTTACCCACCAAAACCTTTTTATTTTTAACCCTTTTGTTTTAGTAACAAGCTCGGTTTCTCTTATGACTTCCTAAAAAAAAAAAAATGATGATGATGATGATGATGATGATGAAGCAAAAAGAAATAAACAAACAAGTTTATCAAAAATAACTTTGTTTGAATAATGACTTCATCAAAAAAAAATAGTCTTACGAAAACCGACGCTTTTTACGCCTTTCGCCCTTTTACTAACCACTAACCCAACCACCTACCTTTAACCCAAGCCTTACCCTTCACCCCAAAAGTCCTCTTGATATTTACAAAGGTGTATAGTTAAAAAGGAGGAGGATTGATTGCTTAGCAAGCCTATGGTAGGAGTAAGTTCCCTGCCGCTCTCGAGTGATCCACTAAAATACATCTTCGGCCGAGTGTTGAGTGATCCCCCGTGAGGTATGTGAACTTGTATATAAATGGAATTTTAAAGAGGCATGTTATGCCCTAATAAGTAATTTATCTTATGAAAAGTTTTAAATAGATCATGACAAATAGGATTGTAAATAAATAAAAATAAAACTTAATAAAGAATCTTGAAAATCCCGACACTCTATGACAAGCCCAAAAAACCTTCTCTTCTACCAATTCCATTTGGGAGTGTAAAGCCACATTATAAAGAGTTTTGCTTGAGGACAAGCAAAGATTCAAGTGTGGGGGTATTTGATGTGTGTAAAATGCAACATATAAATTACATCAAATAAGGCATAAAACTAACCCTTTTTTAGTACTAATGTTGGAAAAAGTGTGTTTTTGTCTTCCTTTTGAATTTACAGGGTCAAATGAGCTTAAACGAACAAAAGGAACAAATATACAGCCAAAACTAACATACATACAAAGAAAAGGAAGAAACGTGGCATGACCGACCCCTCAACAACAACTCCCAAAGCAAAAACAAGAAGAAAGCTGAGCATGGGGCTGTGCCCAGCTCAGCACGGGGCGTGCCCAGCTCGCCGTGTCCAGGATGGTCAGCCCTGGCACAAAAGACAAACCTGTAGAAGCTTCTATTGCCCACCACGGGGCCGTGCCCAGCGGACACGGGGCCGTGGTCAACGCAAAGATACGCAGAATCTTGCCAAATCTGATAGTACAGATACATTTTTGAGCACGGGGCCGTGCCCAGCGGACACGGGGGCGTGTGGAGCTAATAAAGACAAACTGTATTAATGAAGAAAGAGAAAAGGGTGGACACGGGGCCGTGTCCAGGCTTCTGTACAGGCTATAAATAGGAGTGCTTGGCTCAAGCTCAAACTATCCCTTGGCACACCACCTCTCTCACACTTCACCCACCACCCACCACCACCATAACACCATCATCCACCACCATCATCCATTGTCCATCATAGAGTGTGTGAGTCGTCTCGGGATCCAAGATTGATCGTAAGAGTTCTTGACAATCAAGGCCATGTTTGCCTAAGTCTCTTACATCACTTGGTGAAGACAAAGTGTCTAGTGTAATACTTTTTATTTCTAATCTTTTCGCACTTTTTATTTAGTTTTGTATTAATGACTTTAATAACTAGTTGCTTATGTTGAAGGTGATCTTTCCTTATCGTTTGTCCGTGGTTTCTTGGCATTATTTTACTGTCTATATAAAATAAAAGATTTTCACCATTCATATCTCCACGGTCTATATGGAGGTATGTTGGCTACCTGGTCGGGGGTTAAGGGAACGGTTTGGTAAAGGTCTTGCCATTGTTCAGCGTTTAGAGGTCCTGCAATGGACCTGGGTCAAATTTAGTAGGACCTCCTTCAATACTTAACGGTATTGGATGGCGGGGGTCCAAACTCTTTGATCCCCTCATAAGTTAACTACTATTAATACTATAACCCGGTTATTTAGGACTGTATCCATGCTGACTCAGACTACTTAGTCGAGGGTAACGTCACCTCCAAAAGAGGGGCCTACCATAATTTGCATTAATAACTTAATTAATTATCTTCCAATAATCCACCCTTTTAGGATTGTATCCTTGCTGACTCAAACTACTGGGGTGAGGGTAACGTCACTTTCAAAAGAGGGGCCTCCTACAATAAATAAGATAATCTCTTAAATAAGTGCAAAAGTGCGGAAATAATCAAAGGTTACACTAGATACGAGTCGGAACCAAGTGATTCATCTTGTCTATCTGTTTTTCTTTTTATTTTATTTTTCAGCATTTTAGTTAGTTTTTATTTTTCGTAGCTTAAAACATTTTTCTAAACTTTTTATTTTGATTAGACGTTCAGGATAAACCGGTACTAAAAGCTCTTGTGTCCTTGGACGACCTCGGTATCTTACCAACACTATACTACACTCACGATGGGTGCACTTGCCCATATGTGTGTTTAGTGTTAGTGAAATATCGTGTTTTATAAATTTAAAACTTGGCTAAAAATAAGTGTTAAAGGGGCTTAAAATATACACCTAATATATATAACACTTCACATGCATCAAGTTTTTGGCGCCGTTGCCGGGGACACAAGGATTTTAAGAAAGCTTAAAATCGACGGCCTAATCAGTTTTTCAAAACCTTTTTAAAACGCGCGCACATTTTTCTGCATTTTAGTTTAGTTTTGCATTTACAGTAACCTGCACACGGGGCCGTGTTCACTGAAAACGGGGCCGTGCTGCACATTTTCATAAAAACACCCAGTAACAGTAGCTTGAACACGGGCCGTGCTCACTGAACACGCCCCGTGCTTAACGAAATCAGTAAATTTAATTAAAACGCCCTGATACAGATCCTGAACACGGGGCCGTGTCCACTGAACACGGGGCCGTGTCCAGCCTCTGTTTCCGTTTTTAGTTTTGTTTTCTGATCTCGAGACTTGGTTGTGGTCTGCTGAGTGATTCTTATGGATCAATACTCAGGAGGTTACAACTACACCTATGAGGAGGATGATTATAGGAGTAATTATTACACTAATTGTCGTAACACACACTCGGTTCAAAATAGTCACTCATATCAACCATCCAATTCATACACCTACTATGAGGAGCCCAGGTACGAGCCATCAATTTCATACACATCCTATGAAGACCAAAGGTATGAACCTCCTCCCTCATACTCATATTTTGATGAACCAAGGTATGAGCCTTCATACTCATACTTTGAGGAACCAAGATATGAGCCACCACCTTCGTATGCTTATTATGAGGAACCATGGCGTGAACAACCCACCTCATATGAGTATTACGAAGAACAAAATTACGACCCTTATCCATCATATACTTACAATGAAGAACAATGGTGTGAACCATCTACTTCACATGGGTATTATGAGGAACAAAGGATCGAACAACCGGATTCAAGCTTTGAAAATCCCGATTCTTTTTCTATAACCGAAGTGACCGATAGAATATTAGAACACATTAGAGTTTTCGATCGTTGTATAAAAGAATCTCGCGTGGGAAGAGGAGTCCCGCGCAAGAGAATAATTAAAAAATGAAAGGATAAATGAAAGTGTAAAAATGGAAGAACAAATAAGTGAAAAGCCGACACATGTGTTAAACAACGAAAAAGGTGAGTCGGACAACGCTAAAATACAAGAAGAGTCTAATTTTGAAGAAATTAATCTCTTGTCACTTTCTTTTAAAAACCTTCGAAAAAATGAAAATCATACCAAAGTTTGATTGTTCAAAGCTTTGATCGGGTCCCCGGGATATATTCAATCAAAATGTACGCACCTGCAGCACGTTTGATGTTCAAAATCAACAAGATGAACGTGCAGTGTACATTTCTTCGCAGTGTGATTGAAGAAAATGTGTTTGTTGAACAAACCAACTGGGTGTGCGGATGTCTTGGCGTGGATTGAACAACCGCACACTACTTCTCAAAGAGAAAGACAAAGACCTTCGCTGGTGCAATGTGGAAGACCAGCCGGACCCAAAGGTTTATGATCTTATTGCTGTCAAGAGATTTCTCAGTAGCTACAAATTCCTTGCAATGCACGAAGCAGTTGCAGGATACGGTTTTGAATTTCTAATCTCTCCTATACTTGTCGATATTTAAGCTGCTTTTTGAATTATTATCATCTCATACAGCACTCTTTGGCCAGACACGTTGATCTCGAATATCACCTCACACGTGATTGTTTTTAATATGAAACTCGTCAATGTTGTCATGGTCTGAACCGCTTACCGACGTGCCAACTCATTTTTCCAAAATTCGATAAATCTTTTCTGATTAAAACTTAATTTTGGTAAACGGCATTGAGGTAAAACATGAGTTAACCGACATCGGAAAATCGTTTTTGTAAATACCTTTGTGTTTTTAAAATTTATCACAGTTTGTTGATTTTAAGGGGAGTAAATCCAAAATTTGAAAATTCAAAAACATCGAAAAATGTCAAAAACCCAAAAACATGGCAAAACAAAAATGAGTTTCCTGGTGAGAAAAAGAGAAATGATAGTACATCAGTGGTCTGTCTAAACCTCTTTTGAAATGAACTTGAAAATGAAAAATATGTTAAGCAGCTCTATATAAGATGTATCGGTAGGCTCACAATCATTTCAAAGTATGCAGGGTGATATAAACTTAAATAGACTGAAGACCAGGTGGGAACCACACATTGGCATATGGTCTTAGTACCGAAATTTCGTTTGAGAGATTACCGAGGTTCTGAGATATGTGGTCTTTATGTTGTTTATCATCTGGGTATCATGGTTGTTTCTTTTACCGAAACAAAACGAAGACGAAGTCCAGATCTTCCATGATACTATACATACGTGTACATAATGCATACGACATCAATAAGTGATCAACAATCACATGTCCAAATCAAATAAGTGATAAAATATCACATTTATCTGGGAGTCAAGTTCGTCTCTTTGCTGTACGTTGTACTGACCTGTTCACGGACTTACTCCTATGCCCTCATGCATATGAAATTCAAGTTCCTCATCAATAAGTGATTCTATCACATAGGGCTTGTTTTCAATCAAAATAAGTGAGTTTCTCACATTCTTTTATACGGTCAAACAGACGATAAACGGTATACTCACCGGTAAGATGAACACTCATGCATACCTTGATACGGGAATGTGTTGTGTGTGGATGAACACCGGTCGGTAAGTATAAATCATACCATAACGTATCCCCTTACCATAATTACATCAGATAAGTTGAGCTTATGTGGACAGCAATACCGATAATCGTTATAGGATGCTTATCTAAATTCTAAATGTTAACTAATTGAACAAAAAGAGTGTTTTGGCGTGACCGTACACTGATATGATTCGTTTACCCTAGAAACTCACAAAAAGAATGTCTGTAAATATTTGTTTACTGCTTTCATTTCTGCATCTTTGTATATATTTATTTATTGCTTTCCGTCTTTACATTTGAAAAATGAAAAATTCCAAAAAGATTTTAGGTGTGTTTTAATATAAACTTTATAAAAGCCAAAAAGATTTTGCTTATAGTTTATTTTTGATTGACCGATGTTGGAACTCGAGTCTATCCTACCCAAAATCCTGATTGTAAGCCGGAAAACAATTGCATCTTAATAAACAGTCGAAGTTGACAAGTTTTGAAAGTTAAAGGGTTAAAGGGTTAAAATTGATCAATTTTTAGACTTTCAAACTGTTGTCAATCGATGTTTAAATGAGATTTGATCTCATATGTGTCATTTGTTTAATTTGTCTAAATTCCAAGCGGTTGTTCTCATTACGTGTTTAGCTTTCTTGTATGTGCAGATGCGACATCAGAATCAGCTAAAGGCGAAGAGAATGTGTTAGACGACAAGCCATAAAGTGAAGACACGACATTGATGCAATCAGAAGATCAAGATGATCAAGTTGAAACTGACCATTCATCAACACCAAAATTATTGAAGATCAAAAGATTCACGAGCAACATTCAAGTGGGAGTTTGTTGATACACTCCCTGATTGTGTCACGTGAAGACCTTTTAAAGATCTGACAATGTGAAGAACGAACCATCACGAGTAGCGTCCAAGGGGAGTTTGTTGGTACACTTTATGTGGACGCGACTCGGTTCGGTTCGACGCAGTTAGGTTCGGCTCGAGACCTTCGTTGCGACATTCCCCCGTCGTGCACCCAGAGATCGACACGCTAAGTACGGAGAGCCGCGACTATTCCCGCCGACACATCACCATGACATCACCTTAGTGATGTCATGATGATGTCAATGAAAATCTAAATGCCATGCTTGACGAACTTTGAATTCCATATATGACGAAGATATAAATGCCATGTATGACGAAGACTGTAGGAAACATGCATGGTGAACTCCCTGATTTCGTCATTATGAGTGTGTGGCGAACTCCTTGATTTCGTCACACATGGACTTCGTCACATGGGAGTTCGTTGCTGGTCAGTATATATACTTAGTATGATTCATAGTTGAGACTATGAGATTATTGTGAGACTCCACGAGAGCTGAGAGACTTGTGAGAGTTTATTGTACAAGCATTGTGTGTATATGTTTGTGAATGTTCTCATCCATTTAATCGAAGTTAATCTTTGGTTACTTGTTGTTGTTATTTATCTACTTTGTTCGGTTTGCACCGTCACGGAGATTCTGCACCCGCAATCATGTTTGTGATAAACAGGGAATAGGTTTTCGTATCGGATCCTCCGGGAAAAAACGGACCTACAGCTCTGCCCGACGTAGTCGTTGGAGTTCTGTCTCGGGGAGGGTATAACTAATGTAAAATTTGGGTTATTATACTAACACGTGCCCATTATTTAAAATTTATAGATTTTAGTCAGGAAGCCACAGGAAATTACCTAAGATAGCAATGTTAGTAATCCTCATTTTTGTAAGTTGATTTTACAAAACCTCAATTGTTTTAAATTATATTTAACAGTAATTGAGTATTTGTATTCTACAATTACCGTCGGTATGTTGGGGTTTTGTATAAAAAAATTGTTACTACACTTTGAGTAGTAACATGACCACAAGTCGGGTTGACAGTACCGTGGGTGGTAATTAAAGTAGAAAAATAAACAAATGTAATTGTGAGATCGCCCTTAATGCAGTAAACTGATAAAACCTGTCTTGATTAAATTGGGATTCACTCACCAGTATTTCCTATTGACAAAATGTTTTTAAACGCGTTTCAGGTAACAAAATATGAAAGCCAAATAGAAGCCAGCTGGACAGCGCTGAAGGCTTGGAAAAGTGGCTATAAAAGTTACCTAAATAAAGAAGATGTTTTATTTCAATAAAATAGGGTTTATCCCTATAAACCTGTTTGTAACGAAACTTGGGTTTTATCCCAAAATATTTATTATTATTAAATGTGGTGTTTTACTCTGATAAAATATTTCCTAACTACGGTCCTGATGAAAAAAATTCCGCTGCCAAATAATGATAAACACCGATACCACCATCTCTGCGTAGGCCGCGGCCGCCCGCCTCCCGAGGCAGGGGTCGGGGGTTGAGACAGAAGGTGGTATCAGAGCTACATCCACTGATTTCAGCCACATAAGTGTTCTGCTGAAACCAAAATTTTATCTGTTATGTTAGGAAATTATCTACGGGATTACGTGTATATTTTATCGTTTTGTGTTATTTGACACTTTGTTAATTTACACTATGAGTGACCAAGGACCTTCGGGCGCTTACCGTCAACAGTCTAGTTCACCTAAGGACGAAGGAACTTCTTCCCAGCCTACCCCCTCGGGGTATTCGGCTGAAACCGAAGAAGGGATTTTCGTATTCAAAGCAGAATCTGAAGAGCCATTCCCTCCCAAGAAGAGAGGATGGTTCAGCAGAGGAGCTCATGAGCGTAGAAAAAGGATGAGAAAGTTACAGAAACAGCGGGCCTTAGCAGCGGCCAATAGAGAAATAAATGCTCAAACCCAGCATATACTCAATAGGAGATTAGCAAATTTTAATATCTTAGCTACAACAGCTGCAGACCCGAATCGAGAACAACTCATTGCACCCCAGCCGTTACCACTATTTCCCACACAACCTATGGAAATTGAGCCAAACCCAGTAGACCAAATTCCAGTGCTTGCTTTTAACCCAGCTGAAATCCCTAGAGTCCCAGCACCCCATCCCCCAGACTATGACCCATGGTTTGACGACCACAGGGATTATCAGGAACTATACCCAATAGAGGAACCCGTGCAAAACCCAGTAGCACCTTATCCCAACCTAGACCCTCTGGATCCATATTGGGATAACGACCAGTATATCAGGGAAATCCTAGAGAACCCGTACCCGCACAAAGAACCGATGCCCCAGTTTCCTGACCCGATATCAGCACCTGCACCACCCATGAGCACTGAGAATGTGCAAGAACTCGGCACCTTTGGTGAGGAGATATTAGAAGGAAGTGAAAGAATGAGACAGATAGGAGACAGACTCGTCTAGAAATATGACGAGTGTAACATGCAATTTTGGATGAACCCTTATCAGTAATAGTAATAATAATAATAATAATATATGTATATATATATATATGTATATCCCCTAAAATAGATGATAGCTACAAATGCATACTAGTATTGTACTTTAGATTTCAGTTACAGTTTGTAATAGACTCATATATATAAAATAGAGTAAACGTCGCAATGTTCGACGATTTTGATCAATATGCTTGTTGTGTGATTGTTTGCATTGGATATTGCCCTGTGATATTAATACGTGGTAAATGTTTATAATCCAGATGGACAACGAAGTGAATGAAGAAAATCCGAATAATGATAATAATGGAAACCAAGTAGATAACAGTGCCATCCAACACATAGTGGCACAAGGGATTATAGACGCAATGCCATATATTATCAAAATGGTTAAGGAAGCGGAAAATAATAAAAGTAATAGTGGAAGTAACAACCACCTACTGAACCAGATCACAACTTAAACAATGGACCCTTACTTCAATTGCCAATTCCGAAAAGAAGAAAAACCATGTCTTATGGTTGTTTTTACAAAGAATTATGGTCATGTAAACCAATAGAATTCTCTGGCAATGAAGGAGCCATTGCAGCTCTACGCTGGCTAGAAAAGACTGAGGCAATCTTAAAAATAAGCAAGTGCGCAGAAGAAGATAAAATCATGTTTGCATCCAATTTATTTAAGAATGCAGCTTTAGAATGGTGGAACACTATTCTCCAGTCTAGGGGAAGTGACAGGATCTATAATATGGAATGGAATGAGTTTAAGAACATGGTTGAAAGAAAATTCTGTCCTCCCAATGAAAAGGAACAAATAGATAATAAATTCTTAAACCTTAGAATGACTGGAGTAGACAGCAAGGGTTACACTACAACATTTTTTGAATATGCTAGAATAGTGCCAACCCTAGCATCACCAGAACCAGTATTAATCTCCTGTTACATCTGGGGATTAATCAGCGAGATTAGACATGTAGTCAAGGCAGCTAGACCACAAACTATAGAAGAAGCCGTAGAACTAGCAAATACCTTGACTGATGAACTGGTACGAACACAAGAAGAAAACCAAAGAAAGAACCTAGTTCAGAAACTTACCCAGGAGTTTCGCTACGGTAATTCCAACCGTGGGAAAAACATAGGTTCTATCTCTACACCTTACTGTAAAGCCTGTAAGAAGAAGCATTTAGGAAGATGCTCCACTTACTGCAATTTCTGCAAGATACCCGGACACAAGGAAGAAGACTGTAGGAAGAAACCCAATAACGGAGTATGCTTCAATTGTGGGGAGAAAGGTCATATCAAGCCAAATTGTCCGAAACTAGCTCCAGCCATGAACAACAAAACTACTAAGAATGCTAGAGCATTTATTCTGACTGCAGAAGAAGCCAAAATGATTCCGGACGTGATTGCTGGTACGTTTTTAGTTAATGATGTTTTTGCCAAACTATTATTTGACTCTGGTGCGAACCAAAGTTTTATTAATACTTCATTTTGCAAACTTCTCAATCAACCATTAACTAAACTTCAACAAGAATGTTTAGTAGAAACAACAAATGGAGAATCCATTAAGATTACTGAAATATTGCAGGGAGCAAGAATAGAATTTTTAAATCAAAAGTTTATTGCAATCTCTACCCAATGAATCTGGCACGATTTGATATTGTATTAGGAATGGATTGGTTAATAGCCAATAAAGCCAGTATTCTATGTGATCAAAAGTCAATTCAAGTAAATTCACTAAAAGGTGAAAAGATTACAATTAAAGGGGATAAGCCAACTAGACCCACGAAATTCATCTCTGTAATGAAAACAGCAAGTTGTGCAAGAAAAGGGTCACTAGTGTATATGATTTCCATAATCATTAACACTAAAGGAAAGGAATTAAAAGATATCCTCGTAGTATCTCAATTTTCAGACATATTCCCAGAAGAATTAACAGGACTACCGCCGGACAGAGAAGTGGAATTCAAAATTCATCTGTTACCAGGAACAACACCAATTGCCAAAGCACCTTACCGTTTGGCACTCGCGAAAATGCAAGAACTTAAGAAGCAGTTAGACGAACTATTGGAAAAAGGATTCATACAGCCAAGTTCATCGCCATGGGGAGCACCAATCTTATTCGTCAAAAAGAAAGACTGGTCAATGCGTATGTGCATTGATTACCGTGAATTGAATAAAGTCACGATTAAAAATCGGTACCCATTACCAAGAATCGATGATTTGTTTGATCAATTACAAGGAGCTCGATTATTTTCTAAAATCGAATTACGCTCAGGATATCATCAGTTAAAGGTACAGGAAGAGGACATTCCTAAGACCGCTTTTAGAACAAGGTATGGCCATTATGAATTTACTGTCATGCCATTTGGTTTAACCAATGCCCCAGCCGCATTTATGGACATGATGAACCAAATATGTAAGCCATATTTGGATAAATTCATAATTGTCTTTATAGATGATAGTCTCATTTACTCTAAGAGTAAAGAGGAACATGCAGCACACATACATGCACTCCTAAGTTTATTAAGAAAAGAAAAGCTTTATGCTAAATTTTCAAAGTGTGAGTTTTGGTTAAAAGAAGTACAGTTTCTTGGACACCTAGTCAATCATGAAGGAATTCATGTGGATCCCACAAAGATCGAGGCAATTACTAAATGGAAAACCCCTGAATCACCAACAGAGGTTAGAAGTTTTCTAGGACTGGCCGGTTATTATAGACGGTTTATCCGAGATTTTTCTAGAATAGCCATTCCCTTAACTAAGCTAACCTGTAAATCTGTTAAGTTTGAATGGGGACTAAAACAAGAAGAAGTCTTTAGAATTCTTAAGAAAAGATTAACCAACGCACCCATATTAGCATTACTAGAAGGAACAGAAGACTTTGTAGTCTATTGTGACACATCTAAGTTAGGTTATGGATGTGTGTTGATGCAACGTCAAAAGGTTATAGCCTATGCCTCTAGACAACTTATGAATCATGAAGAAAATTATACAACCCATGATTTGGAGTTAGGAGCCATAATTTTTGCCCTTAAGATTTGGAGACATTACCTTTATGGTAGTAAGTTTACCATTTTCACCGATCATAAGAGTTTAAGGTATGTTTTTGGGCAAAATGAATTAAATATGAGATAACGACGATGGATGGAAATTCTCAGTGATTATGATTGTAATATCCAGTATCATGCAGGAAAGGATAATGTAATTGCTGATGCTTTAAATCGAAAGTATCATGAGAAGCCAAAAAGAGTACGTTCTCTTAAATTAAATCTGCAAATAGATTTAAATGAACAAATTAGAGAAGCACAGGAATCAGTAATCAATGATGATACTGAAAAATTGAAAGGAATGATTAAGTAATTAGAACATGGAACATATGGAATTTGGAGATTCCATAAGGAAAGGATTTGGATACCTAAACAACAAAACCTACGCCACCAAATATTATAAGAAGCTCATAAGTCTAAGTATACGATATATCCTAGAAGTGACAAGATGTATCAAGATTTAAGAAAGAATTTCTGGTGGATAGGAATGAAAAAGGATATAGCAGCTTATGTTTCTAAATTTCTAACTTGTTCACAAATTAAAGCTGAACATCAGAAACCCTCAGGTTTATTGCAACAGTTAGAAATGCCGATATGGAAGTGGGAATTGATAACAATGGATTTTGTTACCAAATTACCCAAGACAAGAAAAGGTAATGATACAATCTGGGTGATTGTAGACAGGCTAACAAGTCAGCTCATTTCTTACCAATGAAGGAAACTTTCAGTATGGAATAGTTAGCCAAGTTGTATGTAAACGAAATAGTTTCATTACATGGAATTCCTTTATCAATTGTTTCTGATAGAGATAACCGTTTTACCTCTCATTTTTGGACTAGTTTCCAAAAAGCAATGGGAACCAAGCTAAATCTAAGCATTGCTTATCATCCTCAAACGGACGGACAAAGTGAAAGGACAATTCAGAAAATGGAAGATATACTTAGAGCTTGTTTAATTGATTTCGGAGGATATTGGGACGATCATCTACCATTAATAGAATTTTCTTACAATAACAGTTATCATACCAGTATTAATGCAGCACCATTCGATGCACTTTATGGACGAAAGTGTCGAACTCCAGTCTGTTGGGCAGAAATTGGAGAAAAACAACTATCTGGACCCGAGATAATACAAGAAACAACAGACAAAATTATTCAAGTCAAGGAAAGACTGAAAGCAGCACGAGATTGACAAAAGAGTTATGCTGATAACAGGCGAAAACCGTTGGAATTTCAGGTAGGAGATAAGGTTTTATTAAAAGTTTCTCCTTGGAAAGGAGTGGTGAGATTCATCAAAAGAGGAAAGCTAAGGCCCAGGTATGTTGGACCCTTTGAAATCATCAGAAGGATAGGACCAGTAGCTTATCAGCTACAACTGCCAAAAGAAATGGCAGGAATACATGATGTATTTCATGTATGCAATCTCAAAAAGTGCTTAGCCGATAAATCATTAGTAGTACCTCTTAAGGACATAGAGGTAAATGAAAAACTTAAGTTTGTAGAAAAGCCTCTACAGATTGAAGACAGAAAAGTCAAGAATCTCAAACACAAGAGAATAGTTCTAGTCAAAGTAAAATGGGATTCCAAGAGAGGACCAGAGTACACATGGGAGCTTGAATCAGAGATGCAGAGGAAATACCCACACCTATTCTAGTAGACCTCGAGTACGAGTTCTAGAACAAGGTGGAGAGGATATAACAACTCTCCTAAAATATCTCCGACATTCCTAAAATATTTAGAACATCCCTATACGTCCTAAAATACATCCCGTATATGAAAAATGGCCCTAAATACCTTTATTTTTATAAAAATTAAATAAAAATCAATTTTTATAGTCTCTGGCGGGCCGCGAAGACCTAGTCTTCGTCTTACGCGGGCCGCGAGCGAGAGGACAAGAGGCAAGCCCCGGAATCGCCACGTGTCACACGCGTGTCAGGCCTATATTGGTGACCGGGCCAAGCTAGACCCTACGTACCCTATGTCGCGGGGCGCGAAGACCCCTTATGTATCCTTCGCGGGCCGCAAGGAAGTGCTGGATCAGCACTATAAATAGGATCGATCAGTTTCAATTGCAAATCATTCAAAACTTCGAATTCTCTCTAAATTTCTGAATAGCAATAATAATATCGGGTATTCTACCCACTAAAAAAGTGAAGCTTTGCCTCGATGTAAGTATCATAACCCTCGGTTACATATTAGATAACTCTGCCCGATTGATCTAGCGCACCGTAACGGCTATTGAGGCTCTGCCCGACGTAGTCGTTGGAGTTCTGTCTCGGGGAGGGTATAACTAATGTAAAATTTGGGTTATTATACTAACACGTGTGCATTATTTAAAATTTATAGATTATAGCCAGGAAGCCACATGAAATTACCTAACATAGCAATGTGAGTAATCCTCATTTTTGTAAACTGATTTTACAAAACCTTAATTGTTTTAAATTATATTTAGCAGTGATTGAGTATTTGTATTCTACAATTATCATCGGTATGTTGGGGTTTTGTATACAAAATTTGTTACTACACTGTGAGTAGTAATATGACCACAAGTCGGGTTGACAGTACCGTGGGTGGTAATTATAGTAGAAAAATGAACAAATGTAATTGCGAGAACGCCCTCAATGCTTTAAACTGATAAAACATGTCTTGATTAAATTGGGATTCACTCACCAGTATTTTCCACCGACAAAATGTTTTTAAACGCGTTTCAGGTAACAAAATGTGATAGCCAAATAGAAGCCAGCTGGACAGCGCTGAAGGCTTGAAAAAGTGGCTATAAAATTTATCTAAATAAAGAAGATGTTTTATTTCAATAAAATAGGGTTTATCCCTATAAACCTGTTAGTAACGAAACTTGGGTTTTATCCCAACATATTTATTATTATAAAATGTGGTGTTTTACTCTAATAAAATATTTTCTAACTACGGTCCCGATGAAAAAAATTCCGCTGCCAAATAATGATAAATACCGATACCACCATCTCTGAGTAGTCTGCGGCCGGCCGCCTCCCGAGGCAGGGGTCGGGGGTTGCGACAGTATGCCAATGCAAGATGCATTCAGAACAAGTATTCTATCTCACAATTGGAGGTTTCATTGTCGAAATATTCCCAAACTCTGGTTTGATAATTTTTCATGGACCTTATGATAAAAGCATATCAAACAAATGTACATTGTTGTAGGGGTTTTAAAAAAAATCGGTATCCGAAACCGAATCCGAAATAGCCGAAAATCCGTATCCGAAATATGCGAAATTTCAGACATCCGAAAACTAGATAATCCAAATTTTCGGATTCGGGTTCGGATACGAATCTCAAAAAATTTGGATTATCTGATTTTCTGATATCCGATTTTTTTTTATAAATATATATTGTACATGATCATTATATTTAGTTTGAAATATAGTAAAAATAGTAAATAATCGGATTCGGATGTTGATTTATGAAGGTTTTTAGTTTTAATGTTGGAAATTTTGAAAATCGAATATAGGTTTAGTTTTAATCTAAGCACGAAATGATTTTTTTATTTTTTTATAAATTCGGATATCCGTTAGGATATCCGTATCCGAACTTTCGGATATCCATTTGAAATTTCGGATACGGATACAGATTCGGATACCAATATTCACTATCAGAATTTTTTGGATATCCGATTTTTGGATGTCCGAAAACCGGATAATCCGATCTTGAACACCCCTGCATTGTTGCACGGCATTGTTTACCTGATCTTGTTGCTACACCAAGGTCCGATACTTGGGTTCCCCCTTTATCTCTTCAGAGTAGATAGTTGTTGGGAGATTGATTAGATGATACTTCACCTATCAAGGAATGTTGTCTTAAAGGAATTTAGACTTTGGATCTATTCAGGTGATGAGCATAAACTACTGCCTGCTATCTTCAAGTTGCAACATTTGACGGTCCTAGAACTCGAGAACTGTGCATTTCAACCTCCGGAAACCTTTAAAGGGTTTAGTAGGCTGGAAGGATTAACCTTTCACAATGTCCGCATACTCGCGGAAGTTTTTCTACGGCTTATCTCCAATTGCCCGCTACTTAAAGACTTCACTTTGGTATGATCTATACTATTGTAGAAAGGGTTAATAGCATAATGAACATTTAAATTTTTATTTGATTCATTGTAGTTCCTTTGTTGTATACTTATAGTTATTAAATCCAGTTTTAAATACCAGGCATAACGAGTCAACCATTGTCTAAGGAAGTGCCACATCATTTAGTAATTGGATTAAATTTATTACTTATTGTTTGGATGTATTATATTTTCTACATATTGGTAATGAAAAACATCTTTTTGGAACTTGGAGTTGTAACTTCATTGAGTTATTTGAGCGTTTGCCTTTGCTTGAGCGTTTGTGTATGAGATCTTACCCCATTCAGGTGATGCATATTACTCCAAGCTTATATCTCATTTCCACCAGATACGGTATTGGCGACTGAATTGAAAAACTTCCTTGCAAAATTATCATTGAATTTAAGTTCATATTAAATTCTTCAAGCAATTTAACTAGAATAAAACAACATAAAAATTTGTTATTTATAATAACCGCTAGTAAATAAACTTTAAAAAAATGTATTTTTAAATTATATAATTTCTTCATCACTATACATTATGTATAAATACACATAAAGAATACATAAAAAATATATTAGATCATGAGTATAAAATTAGCTATAAGGTTTTTTATTTATAGGCAAATTGGAAATAAATATCCCACCTAACTCAATTTAGCCGATAATAATCCCAAGTCAGTTATTTGCCGATAATAATCCGAACTGGTCAATTTTTTTTTTTGTAAAATAGTCCAGCGTTAAAATAGCTTAACGGAGTTAGGTTTTTTCCGAATTACAAACCGATGTTTTAGGGCTTTTGATCAGAAAAGGATACGAGTCGATTGATGTAAAACTTACCTTGAGATACTACACCAACCCACGAAAACGGTGCTTCAATCCGGGTGTTTAAACTTCCAATTAACAAAAATCAAGCGATTTCGAGTACAATTTCGAGGTAAGTTTTATATCAATCGACTCATATCCTCGTTTTGATCAAAAGGCCTAAAACATCAGTTTGTAATTCGGAAAAAAACTTAACTCCGTTAAGCTACTTTAACGGCGGATTATTTTACAAAAAAAAATGTCCAGTTCAGATTATTATCGGCGAATAACTGACTTGTGATTATTATCGGCCAAATTGAGTTAGGTGGAATTATTTATTTCCAATTCGCCTTTTTTTAATCTAGTTTCTTAACTAAATTTCACAACTACATTTTCTTCTTTTTCCTATCAGAATTTGTTAGTCATGGTCAATTGTTGTCAAGACAAACACAATCAAAATTCATCAATCTATGATCAAACGTAGTTATAATTGCTTAAACATGATCATACAACCGATTAAAATATGTTCTCTGATTTTTAATATTTATTATGGATAAAGTGCCTTGCTAAAGATGTTATTCCCCAAAAGGTACCAACCCCGCTAGTCCACCTCAGATCTCTTGAATTATATGGATTCGGACTATGCTTTGGGAGAGAAGTCAACTTACTTTCTATTCTTCTTTTGGTTACAAGTTCTCCAAACATAGAGACAATCAAAATGGAGGTAAAATAGTGCATATTGTCTATTTATTTATTTATAATCGGAAGTTATTAATTTGTTTATTAATAATAGAGGAACTTGTGTCACACACCACCATGAACCTTTTTGAACATCAAGATTACTCACATGTTATGCTGGATCATCTCCGTGTAATAGAGATATTAAGGTTCAGTAACATGAAGACGGGAATGGATTTCGTAAAGCTTATTTTAGCCAAGTCCCTGATGCTAAAGAAAGTAGTGATATTTCTCAACAAACAGGTTGATATTCATGGTAAAGTAAAGATAATTACAGAAATGATACAATATCCACGTGCATTGGCTAAAGCTGAAATCATCATATCATATTCTAAACTAAAGAGTAGGCTATTGTGTCTAAAAGTGAATAGTTAAATGTGAGTTGTTTTAGTTTTCTCCTTATGGGTCTGGAATATATAATGGTAATTTGCATTGGTTTACCAAAATATTTAATCAAATTGTTACAGATGGTTGAACAATGAGGACCATATATGTAAATTTAGAAACGAAAACACCAAAATTGCAGAGAGAGATACCATCGAAACCATTATGTGTAAGTAATATTTGTCATTATATTAAACATATTCATATGCCCTCCACCCGAAAATGTTCCCTATTGGTGGAATCCAGTTGTTCTATAAAGGTCACGAAACGTCATTACCGGCGCCCATGTTGTGTAGTTTACCTCTCAAAGCAGGAAAAAGGCTCTAGACCCGCTCCATGCCACATCCAAATATCCCAGTTGTTTGACCAAGAAATGTTATCCATAACCAACTGTAACTCAGCCAATTGCAGCCCTTCTGGGCTTCTAGTCCAAGCCCAAACTAAGGTTGAGCAGAAAACCGAAATAACCGAACCGTAATCAAAATAACCGAAAAAATCGAACCGAAACAAAAAACCGAGGGTTTGGTTTTCAGATTTTTAATAACCGAAAATTTCGGTTCGGTTTTTGGATAACCATTTTCAAGAACCGAAAAAACCCGAACCGAACCGATAAGTTACAATCCATATATTTTTAAGTTTAAGTTGTTTAAATGTTTAATCCAATGCTAGTAGAAATTATTAATTTTATTCTTGAGAGTTAAGATCCTGTACAAACAGTGCTAACTGTAAGAACCGTAAGAACAGATCTGAACCATTGATAGTTTAAATCAAGGGTTGGGGTTAATTATAAATAAAACCCTTGTAATTAAAAATTAGTACTAACAAGTTAGGAGTAATTTCGTAAAATTGTTAGTCATTTGACCATTTTCAATTAAGTACAAATTCCACCAAGGTTTTTTAAACTAAAATAACTTTTATATACTTCATTATTTTTTTTAAAAATATATACCATAAAATCAAATATTTTTTTATCTTTAATATGAGTACCATATTGCTATACTTTTTTTTATTTATAAAAGTGATTTTTAAAAAAGTTAACAAAAGTTGTTTTATAATTGTGCTGATAATGTGCTGATTATGTGTTAATTACAATATAATACAAACAAACACTAAAAGTACATATAATCAGCACATCTGATGTGCTGATAATGAAGAACGATTGAGGATGTTGTGCTAATGTCGTTTATGTTGATAATGAAGAACGATTGAGGACGATGTGTTGATAATGGAGAACGATTAAGGATGTTATGATAATTATATAGTGTTGTGCTGATTATATTTTTTGTGTTGGTTCCTACAGGTTGGTTCGATCATGGAAAGTTACTAGATCATGGATATGTTAAAAAATTCAAACTTTGATTGGAATTAAACTTACATGGATTTAGGGATGTTTTAATAATTATTTTTAATTGGTTATAAATAAATATGGTCAAAATGTCTAAATTACCCATAAACTAATTTTTTATTGACGGACACTTATCATTTATGTGTTGGTTCTTACGGTTCTTACAAACATAATTGTTTGTATTTGATCTCATTCCTTATTCTTGAATGTTAAGTGTTTATAATAAAAACATTACATGTTTATTTATAATTGATGTGATCTATTTATTACCTATAAGAAATAACAAAATTTTATATAAAAATTAAATGATATTCAAATTATTATAAAAGAAAATGTCTTAACAAAAACTTTAAAGAAACATAAAAATAGATTAGAATGTGGGGTTTATGTAAACAATATTAATTAAAGAAGTTAACTATAATAACTTAAATGTAAACATATAATAAAGATTCTTATATTTTAAATTATACTTTATATTTTTTTGAATCTTACATAATTTTGTTCCAAAAACCGAAATAACCGAAAAAAACGAACCGAACCAACATAAAAACCGAAACCGAACGGTTTTAAAAAGCCAAAAACCGAAATTTCAGTTTTGATTTTACCCAAAAACCGAAACCGAACTGAACCGTGCACACCCCTAGCCCAAACCCACTCAACCGGATTACCCATATAAGCATAGTATTATATTATAATATATTAAAATTTTTAAATATATCAAATATTATTACCAGAATGATGATATGTATGGTATCTATCATAATTTAATATATTATATAGATTTTTAAAACAGAAAATTATATAAAAAGTGAAAAATATATATACAAGAAAATTCTAACAGGTATACCAGATACCCGACGAGTATGCGCAATACCCGACAGGTAAATACCCGTCTAAAACCTGACGGGTAATGGGCCGGGTATTAGATAAGATTTTGCAACCGGGTATGGGTATGAAATTAGGATACCTGGCCGATACTCGACATTACAAGAAAAATACCTTATAGGGACGACATTTTTTCAGCTTATAGAGATGGCATGTTGTTTCTATAGGCCTTTTCACCTATAGAGACGATATGTTGTCTCTTTAGGTTTTGTCTCTATAGCCTCGTCCCTATAGCCCAAAGAATCGTCCCTATAAATGTCATTGCTATAGACAAATTTATGTCGTCTCTACAAGTTTGTACAAAAAAATAATGAAAAATAAAACTAATATTTACCAAATAAGAAAAATTTATATTAAAATATTTTTCAACCCAATAAAGACCACATATGGTCTCTATAGGTTTTCTTAAAAATATATTTAAGCCCTATAGAGAGGACATGTCCTCTCTATAGTTTTTTTTTTTAATTTTCATGCATATTGATCATTAATAAAATAAAATTAAAAGAAAAATATTTAAAATTATAGAGACAACATGTCGTCTATATAAGTTAAAACGTTTTTTAAAGTTTATAATTCTACAAACTAGAGAATAAAAAAACAAAAAAAAAAATTATTTTCACCTTATAGAGAGGATATGTGGTCCCTGTAAGGTAACCTATCTTAAAAGGCACGAAAACCCTATAGATACGACATGTCGTCTCTATAGAGTGATCTATAGAGAAGACCTGTGTTGTCCATATAGGTGTCGTCCCTATAGGGGTTTTTTTCTTCTAGTGCGGCCCATTGCAATCCCGACGAAACTGGTCGGCCTCCATATCATTACCCTCCACGTCCAGCGGACATGGATTCGAATCCCAACCCGTGGGTCTTAAACATTTAAACTAAGACCGCCACCACAAGTCACAATCACCAAGTAAGGGTGCTAAACGAGTCGTGTTCGCGGGTTGACGTGTTGAACCCGAACCGAACCCGATAATTTTACACGAACTCGAATCGGACATGAAAATCATATCATACATATGAACCAAAACACGACACGAACTTCGTGGGTTGACCCGAACACGATATGTTCAACTCGAATTTTTTTATTTTTTATTCTGAAATCAGTATATTAAAATTAAAATTCACTTAAAAACACAAATGTATATAATACGATTATATTTGAATTTTTAATTTTTATGTTAATTTTTCTGTTTAAGTTATAATTATGGCATAAAATACACACCACATTTAATTTATGACATAAAACAGATTGTAAAAAAATATAATATAATACAAAATGTGTTGAACGGGTTTGCGGGTTCAACCTGAAAACTGACCCGAACCTGTTTAGAGTAAACCTAAACCCACAAATTTCGTGTTAGGCTCGTGTCGTGTTAGAAATTCACCTCGCTTCTATTCTATGAACCCGAACACGACCCGCTTCTATTCCATCAAACATATGAACCCGAACTTCGTGGGTTGACCCGAACACTACATGTTCTGTCGCAACCCCCGACCCCTAGCCTGGGAACCGGTATCGCAAGACTCAGAGCTGGTGGTATTGGTGTTTATTAATTTGGCAGCGGAATATATCAGGACCGTAGTTAGGAAATATTTTTATCAGAGTTAAACACCAAACTTTTTATAATAATAAAGGGGATAAAATCCAAGTTCATTTGACAATAAATTTGTAGGGATAAACCCTAATTATTGAAAACATAAACTCCGTTTCTTTGTTTGGTAACTTTTATAGCCACAACTTTAAGCCTTCAGTGCTCTCCAGCTGGCTTCTATTGGCTTCACATTAAGTTACCTGAAACGCGTTTTAAAAAGGTTTTATCAGCAAGAAATACTGGCAAGTACATTTCAATTTGTAAAACATCAGTTGTTACACATTACAGTATTAAAGGCGATTACAATGTTTATATCTACACAATTACTCGTTCAGTACGTGTCACTCGACGGATCTGTGGCTATGGTCATATCACACATTGGATACCCGTACCCAATTGTGAATGTTATCAAGTACTGTATACAAACCCCATAATACTGGCTGGAATTGTAGAATTACAAAGACTTAATCACTGTAATTGTAATTGAAAACATTTGATGTTTTGGTAAAACAGTTTGGTAGAAAAAGAGAATGACTCACAAAAAGAGTTTAGAAAAAGAGAATGTACTCACAAAAAAAAGTTTAGAAAATAGAATGTACTCACATTGTTGATTTAGGTGATACTACTATAGTTTCCTGGTTATTCTCCTGGTTATTATCTATTAAAATTAAACAATGCACACGTGTTAGTAAAATAACCCAAATCATATTAACCGTACAACTCGAGACAGAACTCCAATGACTGAGTTAGGCAGAACCTTGACATGCATTACGGAGTCCTAGATCAATCGGGTGTAACACGAGACAGAACTCCAACGACTGAGTCAGGCAGAGCCTTGACATGCGTTACGGAACCCTAGATCAATCGTGTAGGGTAACAAATAGGGTTATAATACTTACAACGAGGCAGAGCTTCGCTTTATAGGGGTATAATATCCCTAGTATTTATACTAACAGAAATTGAGAGAGAATATCAGAAAATGAACGAGGAACAAATGAGCTCTCGACTCCAATTTATAGGCTGATCCGGCACGAGTCGCGGCTCGCGACTCCTTTGGCTTCGGCCTGCGTGGCGGTTATAGCTTTGGCCAGTCATCGAGTAGGGTTGCCACGAGCTAGGACACGTGGCGCAATGCCTTGTCTGGCAAACCAAGTCAGTCGCGCCCCGTGATAGACCCAGGGGACTGGGTCGCGGCCTGCGAATGAGTGAGGATTTGTTTTTATTTGATTTTTAATAATATAAAGGTATTCTAGACCCGATTCTCGCATACAGGGTATATTTTGGGACGTTTAGTGAAAAATATATATACAAGAAATTCTAACGGGTATACCTAATACCCGACGGGTATGCCCAATGCCCGACAGGTAAATACCCGTCTAAAACCTAACCGGTAATGGGCCGGGTATTGGATAAGATTGTACAACCAGGTATGGGTATGGAATTAGGATACCCGATCCATACCCGGCCCATTGCCATCCGACCAAACTGGTCGGCCCCCATATCATTACCCTCCACGTCCAGCAGTCGTGGGTTCGAATCCCAACGCGCGGGTCTTAAACATTTAAACCACCAATCCCAACGCACGGGTCTTAAACATTTAAACTAGGGGTGTGCATGGGTCAGTTTGGTTCGATTTTTACTATTAACCATAACCATAACCATAATCGCTAGTTCGGTTATGGAGTTTTGGTAACCATAACCATAACCAAACTTCGGTTACGGTTAATCGGTTATGAAGTCGGTTATGTTTCGGTTTTGGTTAATATCGATTAAGTAACCAAGCAAGGTTTGAAATAAATAGGGTTGTGCACGATTTGAACTTGGCTTGAGCCTATTTTATAAGATAACGTAGACTAAACTTTTTGTTAAACTACCAATTTAGGGTTCTTTTTAATTTTTAATAAGATAATTCTCAAACAAAAACAATTATGGCCATAACACCTTAGTTATTTATCAAAATAAATGGCATCTACATCAAGATCATTTTGTTACTAACATACTTTTATCTTAGTAAAAACCCTTTATATGGTTTTGTAAAACACAAATCCATTATATAAAGTTAACATCACAAGTTCGGTTCGGTTTCGGTTATATCGGTTAACCAAAGTTTCATAACCATAACCATAACCAATTGAGCGGTTACACAAAGTTTAATAACCATAACCATTGGTTATATTGATTATCGTTTATTAGTGGTTCGGTTATGTTGGTTATGGTTCGGTTATCGGTTATGGTGGTTAATTTGCTCACCCCTAATTTAAACCAAGACCGCCACCGCAAGTCACAACCACCAAGTAGGGGTGCTAAACGGGTCGTGTTCGCGGGTTGGCGGGTTTAACCCGACACGAACCCGAAAATTTTACACGAACCCGAACCGGACATGAAAATCGTATCATACATATGAACACGAACCCGACCCAAACTTCGTGGGTTGACCCGAATACGACATATTCAATCCGATTTTTTTTTTACTTTTTATTCTGAAATTAATATATTAAAACTAAAAGTTACTTAAAAACACAAATGTATATAATACAATTATATTTGAATTATAAAATCTTATTTTAATTTCTCTTTTTAAGTTATAATTATGATATAAAATACACACTCCATTTAATTTATGACATAAAACATATTGTAAAAAATATAGTACAATACAAAATGTGTTAAACGTTTTCACGGGTTCAACCTGAAAACTGACCCGAACCTATTTAGAGTAAACCTAAACCCACGAATTTCGTGTTAGATTCATGTTGTGTTAGAAATTCACATCCTTGCCGTTTCTATTCTTTTTTTTTTTTTGAACGGGAAAGAACGACGTGCCAACCACCGTGACACCGGACGCTGTGGTCAAAGTCGACTACTCGACAGACGCCAGCCCCTTGGCTCACCCAAGATACGCGGAAACCCGACCTCTACCCGCCCGAAGACACGACAGTGGAATAATCGGTAAAACCTCGGCTCACATTCTTTCCCCTGCCGCTTCTATTCTATCCGAGAAATAAGAGTGTTTGACAACTGGATTCAAGATATTCTCCAGCAGTTTAATGCTTAATCATATGATATGATGGATGACGGTTACAATCATAAATGTCATCAATTCTCGATGTCCGTTAGGAATAGGAAACGTTAATTTACTGCCGTTATAAGAAGCCAGCCGCGATGAAACAAACATTTCAAATCCTCCTCCTCCTCCTCCTTAAACATCCCAAGAACCCTACTACAGGTATCTATGTATGTGTACTCTTCCATTTCTGTAGTTTCATGTCACTATATATTTACTCGATTTCATCTTCATTATACCAAGTGGTATTAGAAAATCTGCCATGTTAATGTAAACAAAATGACCAAACTTGCAATATGAATGTACCATTCGTTTAATCCACTCTTTAAATACATGTGGTACCTCCAATTTTACATGGGTTTTGGTTTCATTACAGTTCTGCAGCATTGTTTGGTGTGTAACAAACAATTTTTAAGATGGATGGTCGAAGAAGAATACCGATGGATAGGATGAGCAACCTTCCTCCAAGTATAATACAAAAAAATCTTACTCTTATGCCAATGCGAGATGCATTCAGAACAAGTATTCTATCTCCGAATTGGAGGTATCATTGTCGAAATATCTCCAAACTCTGCTTTGATAAGTATCAGTGTCATACACTATTTGCTTTATCAAAAAAACGTAGTACATTTTTGCACGACGTTGTTTACCCGGTCTTGTTGCTACACCAAGGTCCGATACTTGAATTCTCCCTTTGTCTCGATGAAATCAATAGCTGTTGGGAGATTGATCAGATAATACTTCACCTATCAAGGAATTATACTTTGAAGGAATTTGAACTTTGGATCTCGTCAGGTGATGAGTATAAGCTACTGCCGGCTTTCTTCAACTTGCAACATTTGACGGTCCTAGAACTTTGGAACTGTGCATTTCAACCTCCGGTAACCTTTAAAGGGTTTGAAAGGCTGGTTATATTACACTTTTACCATGTCAGCATAACCGCCGAAGTTTTTCTACGATTTATCTCCAATTGCCCGCTACTTAAAGAATTCACTCTGGTATGATCTATACTATTGTTTGAAATATAAATTGGCTCAAATTTGTTACTTACTGTTTGGATGTGTTATATTATCTGCAGATTGGCGATGAAAGACATTTTTTGGGAACTTGGAGTTGTAACTTCATTGAGTTATTTGAGCGTTTACCTTTGGTTGAGCGTCTGTGTATGAGTTCTTACCCCATTCAGGTGATGCATATTACTCCAAGCTTTTATCTCATACCACCAGAATATATATAAATTCAGGTATTTGCAACTGAAAAAAATCATCGTAAATATATCTTTAAATTTAAGTTTGTATCAGAATTTTCAAGCAACTAGTGTTTTTCAATGACGCGCGTTGCGCGAAAGGCATTGGTGTTTTCGATCGACATCATCCTGCAACTCTTGTTTTAACTGTTTCACTTCTTGCAAAGACTGAACGTAGACCCTAACTCTTGTTTCACCACTTAATAACCGTAAAAATTACAGGATTCATGTTTGGGGCATGGGTTGACACGTGGCTTCGAGCCTCCCCGCTGGTGAGTGACGTGTTGGGTCGGTTAAGAAAAAAAAGCCTAAAGCGTTAGGTAGATTTCGAACAGGGCGAGCTTGTCAAACGTCTTCCGCTCCTTGCCCCAGAACTCGATGTTGGCCACCGCCACCCGGTTTTCGTGACTTATATCACCACCCGGGACGCTATCGTAGTAGGCTTTAAAATGGTCGAGCTTCGGTCGTAGCTCACGCCACTTGTGTTGGCACGCGTTTAAATTGTGCCGGTCGTTCCCCACGTTGTGCCGGTAGCTAGCGAAAGCTTCCGGCCAGTAACGGGTCTCACCGGGTTGGCGGCCCTTCATCACGTTGTGCCGGTATCAAGTGTGGGTAGCGGGTTCAGGTAGATGGAGTGAAGGGTTGGGGTGGCGATGTGGACAGGCGGTGGGGTTGGGGGGGTTTTATAGTGACTTGGGTGAACCGTTTGGCTTGGCCAAACGGTTATTTTTTAAAATTTAAACCTAGCCGCTATGGCCTAGCCAACCCAGCCAATGAGAGCCGGCCACGGAGGACCGCTAGACATGCCCAACGCCCGGGCTGAAACTCCCGCCAAGCCAAACGGTTATTTTTTAAAATTTAAACCTAGCCGCAATGGCCTAGCCAACCCAGCCAATGAGAGCCGGCTACGGAGGACCGCTAGGTATGCCCAACGCCCGGGCTGAAACTCCCGCCCAAGGGGTCACGCCGAAACTCAAACCCACCTGGGGTGGTGACTTGGGCATTTGTACCCAAACCACGCCTCAACCCTCGCCTCATACCTCATAGTCTAATAAATGAATATAAGGTATTACTCAATATAAAAAAAATCACATAATAAATAAATAATTAAAAAATCACTAAATGAAATACTGTTCATTCAGTTTATAAATTATCATATAGTAATAATTTAAATAAAATATAATACAAGCTTATTGTTTATAATAACCACTGGTAAATTAACTTTGAAAATAGGGGTGTCAATCCTATCGGGTTGGCGGGATGGCTTGTTGAAATGTGCATCCCGAACCCAGCACATATTATTAATCATGTCAAAGATCTCAACTCTAACCCGTACACATACATAAATTCGGGTCAACATGAACACATTCTGATTAACTATCTTTTAAATGAGTCATACATATTAAAGAGTTCTAAGTGAGTTGTTGGGTTGTAACATGAGTAATATTAATTTTTTTAATAGTGAAAATGGATTTGCAATTGCAAGTGTATCATATGAGAATAGAAATTGAAAAACAAGAATTAAAAAGGTTTTTTTAAATACTTAAAAGGGTTAACGGGACAACCCGTTTTTATGTGGGTCAACTCAAACTCGCCATTTTTTAAAACAGGTCAACCCAAACCCGCTTCATGTAAAAACAGTTCGTGTTAACCGATCCAAAACCTGTTTTTTTTTGGTGTCGAGTTCGGGTTGGATGTCGGGTTGTGTAAAAAAATGCCATCCTTAATTAAAAATAATGTGATTTTTAAATTATATAGTTTCTTCATCTAATGTATAAATACATATATAAAATATATAGAAATATATATTAGATCATGATTATAAGATTAGGTGTAAGGTTTTATTTATTGGGTTATTGGATTTTATCACCCCAACTATTGGCCATTGGCCGTTGCCACCCGCAACTAACACTTTGACACCCAGCACCCCCAACTTGACTTTTTGTTTGTGCTGGCACCACCCAGTTAAATCTTCACTAACTGGGTTTGTTTTTAATCCGACGTGGCACAGACTTGATTATGTAGACAGATTATGTGGCGAATACGTGGCATATTATGTCCATATAAAGTTATATATCTGGTATTTCTTACAAACATACCTCCCACAGCACACCACCCCTTTCTCCATTGCCACCACCGTGCTACCACCGCCACCATCAGTCGACCCACCCCTTTCTCTCTTTACCACCGCCACTCTCAACCTCCATTGCCACCACCTTGCTACCACCGCCACCATCAGCCTCCACTGCCACCATCAGATTTGTCGAAATTTTGTTGAAATCGACTCAGATCTGCTGGTTGTTGTTGAAATTTTGTTGAAATTGACGACATCCCGTCATCGGAAAGTCATGTGGCGACGGATCTAGTGGCGGTTGTTGAGATTTTGTTGAAATCGACTCACATCACCACCGTCTACGTCCAATGAAGACGATGCTGTCATCGATGACGAAGAAGAGGACGATGAAGGCGACGTTGATGTCATCGATAACGAAGAAGAAGACGATTCTACATCCTCCGGCGCCGGTGAAGTCGTCGTTGCAGGTATCGCCGAGCTGGATGAGGTTCAAAACATCAATGTTTGACTTAAGAAGCTGATAATGATCCGATGGTCGACGATGCTTGTGTGGTCGACGATGCTTGTGTGATCGGATCAAATCGAACTCGGATTGTAAGTTGTGAGACCATACTTCTCGGATCGTGATGGTTTTATCGATACAGTTTGACATGATTATTATTTGGATTTTTTTTATTGTATTTAACGCATACAACACCACTACGGCACTACCGGTTTGAATTGGTTGATATGTGTTTTATGACTGGAAAAGAGCTTAGCAGGGTTTTATAAGTGGGACATAACACATAAGCGCCACGTAATCATGTACACATCAGCAAAATTGTGCCAAGTCGGACAAAAAACTAACCAAGTTAGAGCAGATTTAACTAGGTGGTGCCAGTGCAAACAAAAAGTCAAGTTGGGGGTGTCGGGTGTCAAAGTGTTAGTTGCGGGTGGCAACGGACAAAGCCCAATAGTTGGGGGTGATAAAATCCAATAACCCTTATTTATTTATATATTATATGTATATAATTTTTTAATTCTAATTTCTTAATTTAGTTTCGCAACTACATTTTCTTTTTTTCCCTATCAGAATTTGTTAGTCATGGTCAATGATTTTCAAGTCAAAGTGTCAAACACAATCAAAATTCATCGACCATGATGCAGCATAGTTATTATTGCTTTAACATAACCTTACTGATTAAAATATGTTAACGGATTTTTCATCCTTATTTTGGATAAAGTGCTTTGCTAAAGGTGTTATTCCCCGAAAGCTACCAACCCCGCTAGCCCATCTCAGATCTCTATCTCTTGATTTACAAGAATTTGGATTGTGCTTTGGGAGAGAAGTCGACTTACTTTCTATTCTTCTTTTGGTTACAAGCTCTCCAAATATAGAGTCAATTAAATTGGAGGTAAAATAATGTAGAAATTGTCTATTTATTTTTTTTATGTAATGGGATGTTATTAATTTGTTTATTAATAATAGATGGAACATGACCCGACCGAAGATGTGTCACAAACCATCACGAACGTTATTGATCATCAAGATTACTCATACGTTACCCTGGATCATCTCCGTGTGATAGAGATATATACCTTCAGCAGCAACATGAAGACGGGGATGGATTTCTTGAAACTTATCTTAGCCAAGTCTCCGATGCTAAAGAAAGTAGCAATCTATCTTAACAAACACGTTGTTGATATTCATGGTAGAGTAAAGATACTAGAAGAAATGATACAATATCCACTTGCATCAGCTAAAGTAGAGATCATCGTATACTAAAAGCAGGCTTTTGTGTCAAGAAGTGGATAGTTGAATGTGAGTTGTTTTTTGTTCTCTTTAGGGCTGGAATACATGTGTCTGATTTTTGTAATGAAAGTTTAACATATGCAACTATTTACTTGTGACAGTGGGGCTTTTGTGTCAAGAAGGGGGCAAGTTTTCTTTTACAAGATTAATCTCAAAATCATGAGCCCTAAATGTGTAAAGTTTTTTAGAATATTAGGGAAATGCGACTTTTATTCACCCATCATCTTTGATTTGTGTAGCTTCATGTCATTACGTATATGCAAATTTGATCTTTAAATATACTACATTCTATTTGTTTCTAGTGCATCCTAACTTTACATTTTTGTGTCATTGTTCTTGAAAGCCCCCAATGTTTTAGCGTTTGAAACTACTTTTCTGATATCAACAGCAAGACGCTGAATTGAGTCACTTTAGTAAGAAGCAGGGAATAATATGCTTAAATGAACCTGAAATGAGTCACCTATGTAAGATATGTAGTTCTAGAAAGAAAGTTCCTCTAATTTCTCGCATGTGGATAACTGGATATGGATAACACGTCATCAGATATCTTTGCTATCAGGATAGTTTGATCACTGGCAAAATTATTCACATTAACTTTTTTTTAAACGGCAAAGAGTCTCACGTAGAAAAATATACCCTGTTAGGTTTAATCTTGACATTTAGTATTTTATTTGGTTTTATTATTTAGTAGTTTAATTAGTTTAGTCATTAAATAAAGGGAAAATTACCAAAATAGCCAAGAATTTCTTTGACTTACCAAAATGGCCATTTGATGCCTCCTTGGAGCAGGGCATCCCACATTTGATGCGTCCGCCAATGGTGAGTTGACACGTGGCAAAAGTGACCTGATACCTCATGCCCTCTTGGAACAGCGCATCACAGATCCCGAGGTAGTTTATGCGTCTTTAATTTTCAGATGTGCGGGATGCGTCTGGAAGTGCCGGGATGCGTCTGGAAGTGTCGGGATGCGTCTGGGAAGTGCCAGGATGCGTCTGGGAAGTGCACGGGATGCGTCTGAAAGTTGCAGTCATCTACGGCGAGTTGCAGACGCCTCCGGCTCCGTCTCCGGCGAGTTGCAGACGCCTCCAGCTTCGTCTCCGACACCTGCAACTAGGGGGCTCTATTTCAGATCGTTTTTCCGGCAACCATGGCGGCGGTTGGGATTTTGGGGTGGAGATCCGTCGTAGTCGGTCGACCGGCCACCCTCCATCTCCTCCGCCTTATTCGTTTCTCTCCCTGTGTCTCTAAGTTGAGTGAGAAAGATGAGTCTTTATCCCTGAAGATTGTTTAAAGATATGTGGGTTTATTAACAGGGAATAGGACTGAAAGGGACACAGGAAATGGAGGCGGAAACCTGCAACTCGCCGGAAAAAATGGCGGAACCCTGCAACTCGCCGGAAAAATATTTTTAGTATTTTTTTAAATATTTTAAAGTATTTTCTTAAAATATTTGGAAGAGTCTGCCTGAGGCATTGGAAGAGTCTGCCTGAGGCATTGGAAGAGTCTGCTGAGGCATTGGAGGAGTCTACCTAATCATTGAGACACGTGTCACTTCCATATTTAAAGACGCACGAGGGGTCTTGAAAGAGGCATCCCGCACATTTGAATCCGTGATGCCCTGCTCCAAGGAGACATCAAATGGCCATTTTGGTAAGTCAAAGAAATTCTTGGCTATTTTGGTAATTTTCCCTTAAATAAATGGTAGAAAAGTAGTAGGTGTTGACCGAATTCAGTGGAGCGGAAAGTTGGAGTGTAGCTTCAATTTAGGAGGTAGTGGGGTTAGTTTGAGAATAAGTCATATGTACGTTGGGCATGTAGGCTATATATAGCCAGTCCTATTATTGAATAAAATATCTCTTCTCTTTGAAAAAAGGCTTTCTTTTGTTTTCTTTATACACATCTCGTACAAGAGTTTTCACTTCATATTTGAGAGCTTGAAAACATAATAAAGTTGCAGCAGTGAGTGTATTTAGTGTTTTGCAAAGGGCCTGAACCAACATACCCACCCTGCTCGGGGCTATGTCCATGGTCGACTCCTCGACCGCCATGAGACCGTGCCCACCGATGCGCGTGAACCAGATGGAATCCGTAAATCCTAGGCCCTCGTCAGGTTTGAACACGAGATTGAAGCCCAAATTCGTCCCATCACCCAGATATCCCTCGAAAATGGCCAAAGCGAGAATCGAACCTGCGTCTCCACTAGGGAGGGCAGACCAAATTACCACTAGACCAAGTTTCCAGGACTATTTACATTCACTTAACAACAAGTTGGATACTTATATTTTATCTGTAGTAGAATTCGACCCAACAAATACTTGTGTGCAGGTTTGAATTAAATTTATACTTCATGAATCATTAGAGTTAATTTTTATACTTCGCTCTATGTATCTAACTATTAGCATAGTGATTTACTTGAACGGTCCATGTGGTATGTCTGAATCGCTAGCTTGGTCGGATTTTTTCCTTGTCAGAAACTACATTTGGTTCTCTTTGTCCACCCATCGCTGACCCATTTGATCATTTTCATTAAATGGTATATAAAAAGAATTCTGAATCTAGAAAATCCACATAGGGGTAACGTTTCATAAAAAAGGTTAACGAAATTGAAAAAACATCAATTTTTTTCAAAATTTACACTACCGTCGGAGCGTCAAGGGGTAACTCTCGTTACCCCAGTAACACTATAGGTCCGCCCCTGCTTTAAGGTTGGTTAGCTTATCCTGTAACAATGTCAGCATAAATGCGAAAGTTATCTCCAACTGCCCGCTACGTACTAAAGACTTCACTTTGGTATGATCTCTATACTGCTACTTTAATGTGTTTGGATCAAAATTGGTTACTTTTGTTTGCAATTTATCTTATATTTGCTCATGTATTCAACTATTTTAATCCGGTGTATTATACATGTTTACTTCAGATTGGTGATAAAAAACAACTTTTAGGATGTTGGAATTCTAACTTTGCTGATTTATTTGAGTTTGCCTTTGGTTGAGCATCTATGTATGACTTATACCTCTTTAAGGTGATGCATATTAAATCTGGTGACAGTTACTTTATTTAAGCCTTCAGTGCTTCATAACATGTTCCTTTACTTTCACAGTAAGTTACCTGAAACGCGTTTAAAAACATTTGATCAACAGGAAATATTGGTGAGTTCATTAATTGGTATAAAACACATTCTTATAATTACAACATTTATAGTTTTTACATTTTTTTATCTTACCAAAGTACTATTGGCTAACTCATTGTCCAATAATAAAGAAACAATTTTAAATAGTATTCGTCACTCGGTGGCAGTTCCTGTGACTAGTCATATCACTCATTGGCTAACCCATTGTCCAATAGTGATGCATAACAAGTAATGTATACAAAACCCCACATACTGACAGTAGTTTCCCAGTAAGAATACAAAGACTTAATCACTGTAATATAAGTAACAATTGCAAAACATTTAGGGTTTTGAAAGCATTTGATAAAAAGAAAGGATGACTCACTTTGTAGATTTAGGGTTTTAGATTATAGCTTCTTGGTGCTAATCCTGAGTTCCTAATAAAAACACAATGCAACACGTATCAGTGCATCAACCCAAATCATACTTTAACGATACATCACGAGATCAAAACCCCAACATAGTTAACAAAGTATAGCCTTATTCAGGCAGCACTTTGGCATCCATTGCTAGGTTTCGGATCGATCGAACAAGGTATCGAATCAGTGATCAGGGTTAAAACACTTACAACGGGGCAGAGTTTCATAAATTTTTGGGGTATAGTGCAAAGAAAACGGAGAACGAGAGAGATCGTTCGTCAAAATTATGTTGAACTGGTGCAGAAACGTCAATCCCACACTGCTGGATTTATAAGTCATCTGGGCATCTCCCGCGCGTCGCGTGTCACACCCCGATTTCCACGTGTCACCGGTGGGCCCGGTGGGGGAGTATCGTGACGTGGTTGGAAACATAATAGTCAAACAACACAATATTTAATATGCACAGCGGAAGCAATTTAAAAAGATATATATCAACCGAATTTAATATTGTATTATCAAGTGTCACAATATTCGGAAGTTTATCCACAGAAGGATCGAAAATAAAATATGAAACAATAGTTCAACTGACTTCAGGCATCTTAAGCTTGCGAGACTTCTAATGATGCTAAGGAGAAATCCCAGCCAATTACGCTTAGTACCTGCATTTAATCTTTTTGGGAAAATACGTCAGTTTACACTGGTAAATACAATCAACTGACTCATTTTGGAAAATGATTGAAAATTGATTTGGATGCACGTGGCATAAACATTTTTATTTAACTTGAGAGAATTATTTAAATATATAATCTTGTGAACGAATTACATGTTCCTTGTGCGTTCAGTAGCCCGGATCAAGTCCGGGTTAAAGATCAAATATGTTGTGACATCAGTAAGATATCATTTATTATGCCCGAAATGTATTTAAACACAAACTATGCCCCGTAGGGGTAGTTTGGTCATTTAAAAGGTGATAAAAGAGTTTAAGTAGTATCCTGAGTTACAGGTCTGATATAATCAGCCAAAATACTCATTTTACTAAGTTATAACAGTAGGGTAAAATATATATGTGAAATTTATCAATTATAACCCAAACTATACCCCGTAGGGGTATTTTGGTAATTTCACATAAGCCGAAAAGCTCAAAACTGAAGTCTGAGTTTAAGGACTTTTGCTTACTATTAAAATATTATAATTTGCCTCAAATATCAGTAGGTATCACCCTTTGTATGTTTAAAATAGTTTTAGTACATACTATGCGTTAAAAACGCCTAAAAAGGCGATTAGAAGCCGTTTCCGGGTTCTTTATAGAAATCTGATATTTTTATTATTCCAGAGGGTTTAAAATAATTTATTTATCATTTAGAATCAGTAGCAAAAGGTTTGGAGTCGTTTAGATATGTAAAACTCATTTTATGGCCCGTAAGGGCAAAACCGACAATTACCGGATTAAGCCTACGACTATGAGTTATGCTTAGCCTAAAATTAATTAAAAATCTTCAAAAATCCCAAAATAATATATTACATCAGTGGGTATTAAGTTTGATACCAAAAAGTAGGCTTAACTAGGCTATATGCTAATTACGCCGTTTTATTAACATAAAGCTTTAATTTTACGCTAACGAGCATAACTCTTAACCTACACCACAAACTGATGTCAACTTTTGTATGCAAGTTTATATATCAGTAATTAAGGTTTCTACTCTTTTACATTTCCAAAAATCACGTTTTAAGGTGAAAAGGGCATAATGGTCAACATATGAGCAATTAACGGAATCAGGCATATTAATTGGATAACTAATGATCCGAGGTGTATAATCACAGAGGGTTATACTAGCATGTAACCTGGTCCAAATAAAGCTCTAAGGCATTTCTAAAACATACCATAACGGGTCAGAACTGAAAGTCAAAGTATAAGTCAAACTATGCGACTTTCGGTTCCGAACCGGGTCTAAATAGGAAATTGTCGGGTTGAACATGTTTAGACATGTCCTTACACTAATTACCAAGTTATATTAATGATCAAACAGGTTGTATGTGTTCTACATTGATAATTATGCATAAATTGTAATTTACACATTCTGTTGACTTTTTAAATACAAGTTTGACCCGACATTTGACCTAGTTAGAGTGGGAATCAGGGGGAACCCTTTTGAGGGTTTATTACCCACATAATTACCAACTTATAACTACTTTTGATTCGACTAATCACTGGACCATTAGTGATTAATCTTAAAGTCAACCGTTAATTACGACGGTTTGACTTTTAAGCTAAAACTAAGCTAAAACTTAATTAAGACAGGTTTAGCAAACTTACCAAGGTCCTATGCACGAAATGTGAAGACTTGAGCCTGCTTGGGAGCTCCAAGAATGATCAGAAGTGCAAATGAATGTGTGAGGAACAATGGTTGCAACTAAGATCCTTTATATAGTGATCAAATCACCATAAGATGTTGACAAGCAAGTCTAGCACTGACCACAAGCTGCCCACAAGTGTCCCTAGTGCTTAGGGGGTGCCTAGGGGTCGTCCAAGATGAGAAAAGATCGATTAAAGGTCGAATACTCGCGAATACAGGAGTCTGTTCGAAGTTTCTGTATCTGGGCGGTTTACGCGGCCCGCGTAAAGGTAGGTTAACCTTTACGCGGCCCGCCTTAACCCCGAAATCAGGTTTTTCATTTTCCATTTTCCACATCTTGTCCCTTGGCTCTTCGAAAGGTCAACCAAGCTTATATTTTGAAATCCATATTATTTACCTTCAAGGGCTTTAGGACTTATACCCACTTTGCCAAGTCCCTGGACACTTCCGGTTAACCCGAAAAGTCATAACTTTCAATGTTAACGCTTTAACCCCTCGTAAACGAATTTGATCATAACTTTCTCATACGATAACGAAACTTTATGAAATTTATGTCGTGCATTCTTGTGAGCATAATTAACCGCTACAAAGCTTCGGGTTTGTCAAAAGGTCACTCAGAGGTATAACTTAAACATGTTGACACATTTAACCCCTGTAGTTTGAAATTTCTCACTTTTAGCTTCGTATGATCCATGATTTATTCTTTTGGTTATATAAACATCATGTAGGGTTAATGTACAATATATTTATTCACTGTTGACGTTTAGAACTCGTATATTCACATACTTTTCATGATTGTCAACTTTAGTCCTTCTATAACATTCTTTCACACGTTCAAACATATGACACGTGTCAACACATTATAGGACGTGAATTTTCGAGGTGTTACATCCTCACCCCCTTAAAATAAATCTCGACCCGAGATTTACTGAAACAAATAAGGGTACTTTTCTTTCATCGTGGACTCAACCTCCCACGTGAATTCGGGACCTCTACGGGCATCCCATTTGACCTTTACAATATGTACATGCTTTCTTCGAAGCTTCTTAACCTGTCGATCTTCAATCGACAATGGTTTTTCCACAAACTTCAAGCTTTCATCTATATGCACATCTGTATGTGGTATAACCAGTGATTCATCAGCGAAGCACTTCTTCAGATTGCAGATGTGGAACACATTGTGAATTCCACTGAGCTCTTCCGGTAAGTTTAACTTATAGGCAACTGACCCGACACGTTCGATAACCTCGAAAGGTCCTATGTATCTCGGGCTTAGCTTGCCTTTCTTACCAAATCGCATCACTCCCTTCCAGGGTGACACTTTTAGTAATACTTTGTCACCTACTTCGAAGTGAAAAGCTTTTCGCTTTGGATCTGCGTAACTTTTCTGCCTATCACGGGCAGCTTTGAGACGGTCACGAATCTGGACAATCTTGTCCGTCGTTTCGAACACTATCTCCGGTCCTGATAATTGGACATCTCCAACTTCCGCCCAACAAACAGGCGTTCTACACTTTCTACCATATAAGGCCTCGAAAGGCGCAGCCTTTATGCTGGTGTGGTAGCTATTGTTGTAGGAGAACTCAATTAGTGGTAGGTGGTTATCCCAACTACCACCTAAATCAATCACACATGCACGTAGCATGTCTTCCAAAGTTTGAATAGTACGCTCACTCTGACCGTCTGTCTGAGGATGGTAAGCCGTACTAAAATTCAAACGCGTGCCCAAAGATTGTTGGAAGCTTTTCCAAAAATGTGACGTGTATCTAGTATCTCTATCAGAGATAATAGACACAGGTATGCCATGTAAGGCTACAATCTTATCCACGTATAACTGGGCTAACATGTCGGAGCTATAAGTCTCCTTGATGGGTAAGAAATGTGCTGACTTAGTCAGTCTATCAACTATAACCCATATTGTATCATTTCCTTTCCTTGTCTTAGGTAACTTGGTAATAAAATCCATAGTTACCATTTCCCACTTCCACGTAGGAAGTTCAGGCTGTTGTAGGAAGCCTAACGGCTTTTGATGTTCTCCTTTGACTTGCGCACAAGTCAAGCACTTAGCTACATAGGTGGCTACAGACTTCTTCAAGCCTATCCACCAGTAATTTGCCCTTAGATCCTGGTACATCTTATCAGCTCCAGGATGAACGAAGTATTTGGAACTATGGGCTTCCTGGAGGATGACATCTCGAAGTCCTCCATGAATTGGGACCCATATTCTTCTATTTAATCTTAGAATTCCGTCCTTGCTAAGAGTTAACTGCTCCTCAGTTACTCCTAGCTTTTCGTTAGGATAGTTAGCTTCCAACACAGCTTCCTTCTGTGCAGCTAACAATCTTTCAGTCAAACTGTTCTTTATTTCCATGCGCTTGGCATTGATTCGGATGGGTTTCACCCTTTCCTTTCGGCTCAAGGCATCAGCGACTACATTCGCCTTGCCGGGATGATATCTGATTTCACAATCATAATCGTTTAAAGTCTCCATCCAACGGCGTTGCCTCATATTTAATTCCTTCTGGTTAAACAGGTGCTGGAGGCTCTTGTGATCCGAATAGATCACACATTTGATACCATACAAGTAATGCCTCCACAGTTTTAGTGTGAATACAATGGCACCCAACTCCAAGTCGTGGGTGGTGTAATTCTTTTCATGCACCTTTAACTGTCGTGATGCATAGGCAATAACCTTGCCTTTCTGCATAAGCACACATCCCATCCCGGTGTGTGATGCATCACAATAAACTACAAATTCTTCGATTCCATCTGGCAATGTCAGTACTGGGGCGTTGCTCAATTTTTGCTTCAGAATATCAAAGGATTCTTGCTGCTTAGGGCCCCAAACGAACTTTACTTTCTTCTTGGTCAAGGAAGTTAGGGGCGCCGCAATCCTTGAAAAAATTTCAGTGAAATGCCTGTAATATCCTGCCAATCCCAGGAAGCTACGAATCTCTGTAAGCGTCTTTGGCTCTTGCCAGTTCATAACAGCTTCAACTTTAGCGGGATCCACTTGGATACCACGCTCACTCACCACATGTCCAAGAAATTGGACTTCACGAAGCCAAAATTCACACTTGGAGAATTTGGCATAGAGTTTCTCCTGATGCAGGAGTTTGAGAATACAGCGAAAGTGTTTCTCATGGTCAGCTTGGTTCTTCGAATAGATAAGAATGTCGTCGATGAAAACGATGACGAATTTATCTAAGTATGGCTTGCAAACGCGATTCATGAGATCCATGAAAGCGGCTGGTGCATTAGTGAGCCCAAAAGGCATCACTAGGAACTCGTAATGACCATAACGAGTCCTAAATGCTGTTTTATGCACGTCTTCATCTCTAACCTTCAGTTGATGGTAGCCTGACCTCAAATCAATCTTCGAGAAATAACTTGCTCCTTGCAATTGATCGAACAAATCGTCGATCCTAGGCAAAGGATACCTATTCTTTATCGTGACCTTATTAAGCTCACGATAATCGATGCACAGACGCATCGATCCATCCTTCTTCTTGACAAACAGGACTGGTGCTCCCCATGGAGACGAACTAGGTTTAATGAAACTTTTAGCTAGCAGTTCATCCAGTTGCGTCCTTAATTCCTTCATTTCCGTGGGTGCCAACCTATAGGGTGCTCTGGCAACTGGTGCTGCTCCGGGGATGATATCAATCCTGAATTCCATTTGCCTATCTGGTGGCAAACCAGGTAGTTCTTCCGGAAAAACTTCAGGGAATTCAGAAATGACTGGAATGTCTTCTATCTTCGGTTTAGGTTCTTCAATAATCACTTGTGCCATGTAGATGACACAACCCTTCTTTAAACATTTTGAAGCCTTGAGCATAGTCGCTTGCTCAGGCAGCCCATACTGGGTATCTCCCCGAATGGTAAGTGATTCACCAGACGGAGTCTTTATTACCACTTGTTTCTTGTTACAGACAATTTGGGCCTGGTTATGAGATAACCAGTCCATACCCAGAACTATGTCAAAACCGGCCAACTTAAAGGGAAGTAGAGACAGAGGAAAAGAATGGTTCTTAATGGATATAACACATCCATCTAACACAGTTGAGACAGTTTCTAGTGTGCCGTCTGCTAACTCCACCTCATAATTCACATTTAAGGTTTTGACAGGTAATTTCAGTAATTCACAAAACTTATTATCAACGAAAGACTTATCAGCGCCTGAATCAAAAAGTACTCTAGCAAAGACGTCATTTACAAGGAAAGTACCTGTAATAACGTTGTCGTCTAGAACCGCTTCTTTGGCATCCATTCTGAAGACTCTAGCATTTGTCTTCTTGGCCTCTTCAGGCTTCTTGGTGTATTTAGGGCAGTTGGTTTTAATGTGCCCCTTTTCATTGCAATGGTAGCACGTTGCGTCTTTCATCTTCTTGCAATCCAAGGTTTTGTGATCCGTGGACTTGCATATACCACAAGCAAAGGTTTTTGACTGAGTCTGTGAGTTCGACTCGAGTCTGCACTTTCCATAGTGCTGTTTCTTGCAAATCTTGCACTTGGGCTTCTCACCAGAATGATGCCCATCTTTCCTTGACTCAGATCCTTTCTTGTTGTCACCGTTTCCACGGTGTTTCTTGTTCGATCTCCGTGAACTATCATCTTCACGCTTTCTCTTCTCAGCCTCCTTATTCCTCAGCGATCTCTGCCTGACCGCATCCAAAGTGAGGGACAAGGATATGTCAGCTACAGATCTAAAAGTAGCTGGCCGAGAAGCCTTCACGCTTGACTTGATTTCCGGGGCTAAACCACCGATAAAACGAGCTATTCTTTTTGGTTCCGGGGTCACCAGATAAGGAACCAACCGGGACATTGTGTTGAAGCTCGTTAGGTAAGCTTGACAGTCAAGGTTTGTCATCACCAATGATAGAAAATCAGACTCTATCTTCTCCACCTCATGCTGAGGGCAGTAATTTTCCCTGATGAGGGCAACAAATTGATCCCACGACATGTTGTACAATGGGATTTTCCCGGTGGCTTGAATTAGAGATCTCCACCAGGCTAAAGCTTCGCCTTTAAAAGATTGCGACACAAACTTGACTACATCCCTCTCAGCGCATCCCCTGATATCCACAACTGTATCCATCTCATCCAGCCACGTCATACAGTCTATGGCTCCTTTCTCCCCAGTGAAATCCCGGGGTTTACATGACACAAAGTACTTATAGGAGCAACCCTTATCACGGGGTTCTTTATTCAGTATGATCTGCTGAGACGGAGCACTGTGATGGTTCGAGGAGTGTCGATCATCATCTTTCTTCGCTTCGTCCTTCTTGGACGGTGGCTTTGAAGGCTGCGTAGATAGGGTCCTACTACGAGTCCCACTATACTCTTCGTACTGCCGTTCTAATGCCTTCGTAACTGCGTCGTCGACCAACGCTTTTAATTCAGCACCCGTTAAATTAATCCGGGCGTTATCAATGTTCTCCACTAGATGACTATTTATCTCGTCTGAGTTAGCCATTTTAATTGAACTATTACAGAAAACAAGGACAATAGTTTATTTGGGAGTTTATTATGAAATTGCCCCTTAGGGTAATTCATTAACCATGGTAAACAGAGACCATATTTGGTTAATTTATTAATCATATTTATTTTGGATTTCTATTATAATTTATCCTAATTATAAAACAATAACAGTTTTATTTGTGGCACAAAAGGCCTAGTCACATGGACATTTTAATTTATAAGCTATGATTTCAGAGAATCAAAGCATGAAGGTATACTGGCACAATAGGCCTAGTCACAAGGACATTTATAATTTATAAGCTATGATTTCAGAGAATCAAAGCATGAAGGTTTGAACCTAGTTCATTACCTTTATCTGACAGGGATTCATCGCTACCACTGTCTTTTGGCTCATATGGAAATGAGCAGGGCCCGTAGGCACCATATTACCACGTATGGTGAAATATGATCATCTTAATTGATGATTTAACCCATGATTCAGAGATCATTTAGTGGGGTTAGGAATCTTCTAAAGAATCCTTTTATAAATGACGTGTGTGATTTTAATGAATCACGTCTGCCAGGAGTGTTAACATGTTTACAGATGTTAACAGGGATTTGAATCTTTTAAACAGGTCTTACCATCATGGCCAGGTCTTTATAATGACACTCAGGCTAGGTTTCACTCTTAAGATTCTTATTTAAAAAAATTTTACTTAGGCAGATTAAAAAGGAATGATTTTTTATTTATTTATTACATATTTAATATTTATGCATAAAATAGCAAGATGAAATTTAAAAACATAACATTCCATTAATTACCAAAAGATTACATGTTGCCCTAAACGGGACTTTTCAACAAACAACTTACCCACGCAGGGGTTTAAACAAGTACTTACCCACGCAGGGGCTTAATAACACACATACCCACGCAGGGGCTTAATAACATAATAGTCCACGCAGGGACTTACACAAATAACATACCCTCGTAGGGGTTTACAGAAAGATAGACCCACGCAGGGGTCAAAACAAACAAGCATACCCACGCAGGGGTTTATCAACAAATGGAAGGATTCAATGGTCCTTGCTCTTCCCTTTAATTAGGCTCATTAATCCTTGGAAGAAAGTTTGTCGCTCCCTTCGTTCCCTGTGAAACTCTCGCTCTACATGGTCCAACCTTTGCAGAATTTCTTCACGCTTTGGTGGGGAGAACCTTGGTGGTTGCGATTGTTGCCTGATAATAGGTCTTGGAGGTATTTGGTACCCATGTGTTGGGTACCCTACTCCCCATGGATCTCCATAGGGTCCTTGGGTGTTGTAGTTAGCCGCTACAATGTATGGGTCGGCTTCGGCGTAGTTGTAGTTGGTGTGCACTGACTGTTCAAACGGGTTATACGCCATGGAACCCGTGTATGCCGGAATTGGGTTATCAAAACCCATTGGCGGTGGTTGCGGTGCAACTGGTTGTGAAGGTCCACCCATTTGTGGATCTTCTTGATGTGGTGGGTAATGGCTGCCACTTGATTGCCGAGGAGGGCTGAAATGGAAGTCTCCTCCCCGTGTAGACATACGCGGTCCAGATCTCCTACGCCTTGGCGGTTGCGGAGGTGCCGGTTGAACTGGCGGCGGTGGAGGCGGTGGAGGCGGTGGCGTAACTGCCACAAACCGTGAATCCACAGAGGGATCCTGTTGCTGCTGTTGCTGCTGCTGAGGAGGTGAATGGCGAGGAGGTGTATAGTACCATTCGTGCCTGGTAAACATAGCTTGAAAGCTATCTGGACCAACATAGGGTGATCCGTGGAAAGAAGATCCGTCAGAGATCTCTATCGGGTGGTTTGGTGTACCACTGGCAGGATCGACGGGGTCCGTATCCTCGTCCATATCGTCTGCGTGATCTCCCGAGAAATGATCATCTGGCCCTAGTGGGTTAAAACCCACTGGTTCTTGTATGTAATTGGCCGGGTTGAACCGGCCCCTGAAAACTGGTGTAGGGTCACCAAAAGAATGATGCGATAAGGATCGTTGTAACTGTATGTATGAGGGTTGAGGGTTGTTGGGCTCGTACTCCGGCTGTGGCCCGTAAGGGTTATGTACAGGAGGTGTTGAGCTGTGTGAAACCAACCGTCTAGCCGGCTCGAAGAGGTTCCTCCGGTTCTGCCGGGGATCGTCACTCTCCGTGGTGGAAGGAGCTCGCACATTCGAAGGTCCAGCTTCATTATCATTGGGGGCGGTGACTGGCCCCTTTCCGCGTCCTCTTCTCCTGAAGAATCTTGGCGGCATTTTGTTAATCCTGTCAATACAACATGAGATAACGACAAGAATATATATAAATTAAAGGACAAAACAAAAACCAAACAAGGTAGAATTTGTCCTATGTTATTTGTCTAGACTCGAAAGTTTAGAATTGTGCAATTGTGTAACTGAGATTAAACACAAAAGGCTAGTGTTTAATCCACTCAGTGTTGGCTCTGATACCAACCTGTCACACCCCGATTTCCACGTGTCACCGGTGGGCCCGGTGGGGGAGTATTGTGACGTGGTTGGCAACATAATAGTCAAACAACACAATATTTAATATGCACAGCGGAAGCAATTTAAAAAGATATATATCAACCGAATTTAATATTGTAATATCAAGTGTCACAATATTCGGAAGTTTATCCACAGAAGGATCGAAAATAAAATATGAAACAATAGTTCAACAGACTTCAGGCATCTTAAGCTTGCGAGACTTCTAATGATGCTAAGGAGAAATCCCAGCCAATTACGCTTAGTACCTGCATTTAATCTTTTTGGGAAAATACGTCAGTTTACACTGGTAAATACAATCAACTGACTCATTTTGGAAAATGATTGAAAATTGATTTGGATGCACGTGGCATAAACATTTTTATTTAACTTGGGAGAATTATTTAAATATATAATCTTGTGAACGAATTACATGTTCCTTGTGCGTTCAGTAGCCCGGATCACGTCCGGGTTAAAGATCAATAGACATACCACATTATTCTTTTGTGCACTGACGGGTGTACGCCTACACCCCGCGCTTAAGTCATGGCCATTTCGTAAAATGATGCCAAGGATATCCGGGACATGGTCATTAACCCCCCAAAGGCTTTAAGTAACAAGACTGTTTAAACGAGCCAATCAAATTATTCAATTAACCACCCAACGATGGAAGATTTGATGCCCGATCAAGCGGTATTCTATATACCGTAACCCAAGCCCGTATAGGGAAAATAAGTTAAAAGTATTTACCTGAGCAAAGTATAATTCACAATAAGCAAATTGCAAGTAGCTTTAACTGGTACTCCTAATCTGGAACGAAGGTTTATAATAACCTATTAGAATTCTAACGGGTCTTTAATTAAGCTTAAGCTTAGACCGGTTAGTTTTAAAGATACGGTTCGTACGCACGATTAAGCGAAGACCGGATAGAATGTGATTTAGACCCGACAAGTTCAGAGACTTGTTTAATATGGTTATTTCATACACATTCTGGATTTTGAGATAAAACCGATACGGTTTGACCCGTTTCGGCTAATTTATGTAAACTAGTTACATAAACCGAACCGAACGCGTAATAAGCGTAACGGGTATTAATGAGAGTCATTTACAGGTTTCCTAAGTTAATATGCTCCAAATATGTTGTGACATCAGTAAGATATCATTTATTATGCCCGAAATTTATTTAAACACAAACTATGCCCCGTAGGGGTAGTTTGGTCATTTAAAAGGTGATAAAAGAGTTTAAGTAGTATCCTGAGTTATAGGTCTGATATAATAAGCCAAAATACTCATTTTACTAAGTTATAACAGTAGGGTAAAGTATATATGTGAAATTTATCAATTATAACCCAAACTATGTCCCGTAGGGGTATTTTGGTAATTTCACATAAGCCGAAAAGCTCAAAACTGAAGTCTGAGTTTAAGGATTTTTGCTTACTATTATAATATTATAATTTGCCTCAAATATCAGTAGGTATCACCCTTTGTATGTTTAAAATAGTTTTAGTATATACTATGCGTTAAAAACGCCTAAAAGGGCGATTAGAAGCCGTTTCCGGGTTCTATATAGAAATCTGATATTTTTATTATTCCAGAGGGTTTAAAATAATTTATTTATCATTTAGAATCAGTAGCAAAAGGTTTGGAGTCGTTTAGATATGTAAAACTCATTTTATGGCCCGTAAGGGCAAAACCGACAATTACCGGATTAAGCCTACGACTATGAGTTATGCTCAGCCTAAAATTAATTAAAAATCTTCAAAAATCCCAAAATAATATATTACATCATTGGGTATTAAGTTTGATACCAAAAAGTAGGCTTAACTAGGCTATATGCTAATTACGCCGTTTTATTAACATAAAGCTTTAATTTTACGCTAACGAGCATAACTCTTAACCTACACCACAAACTGATGTCAACTTTTGTATGCAAGTTTATATATCAGTAATTAAGGTTTCTACTCTTTTACATTTCCAAAAATCATGTTTTAAGTTGAAAAGGGCATAATGGTCAACATATGAGCAATTAACGAAATCATGCATATTAATTGGATAACTAATGATTCGAGGTGTATAATCACAGAGGGTTATACTAGCATATAACCTGGTCCAAATAAAGCTCTAAGGCATTTCTAAAACATACCATAACGGGTCAGAACTGAAACTCAAAGTATAAGTCAAACTATGCGACTTTCGGTTCCGAACCGGGTCTAAACAGGAAATTGTCGGGTTGAACATGTTTAGACATGTCCTTACACTAATTACCAAGTTATATTAATGATCAAACAGGTTGTATGTGTTCTACATTGCTAATTATGCATAAATTGTAATTTACACATTCTGTTGACTTTTTAAATACAAGTTTGACCCGACATTTGACCTAGTTAGAGTGGGAATCAGGGGGAACCCTTTTGAGGGTTTATTACCCACATAATTACCAACTTATAACTACTTTTGATTCGACTAATCACTGGACCATTAGTGATTAATCTTAAAGTCAACCGTTAATTACGACGGTTTGACTTTTAAGCTAAAACTAAGCTAAAACTTAATTAAGACAGGTTTAGCAAACTTACCAAGGTCCTATGCACGAAATGTGAAGACTTGAGCCTGCTTGGGAGCTCCAAGAATGATCAGAAGTGCAAATGAATGTGTGAGGAACAATGGTTGCAACTAAGATCCTTTATATAGTGATCAAATCACCATAAGATGTTGACAAGCAAGTCTAGCACTGACCACAAGCTGCCCACAAGTGTCCCTAGTGCTTAGGGGGTGCCTAGGGGTCGTCCAAGATGAGAAAAGATCGATTAAAGGTCGAATACTCGCGAATACAGGAGTCTGTTCGAAGTTTCTGTATCTGGGCGGTTTACGCTGCCCGCGTAAAGGTAGGTTAACCTTTACGCGGCCCGCCTTAACCCCGAAATCAGGTTTTTCATTTTCCATTTTCCACATCTTGTCCCTTGGCTCTTCGAAAGGTCAACCAAGCTTATATTTTGAAATCCATATTATTTACCTTCAAGGGCTTTAGGACTTATACCCACTTTGCCAAGTCCCTGGACACTTCCGGTTAACCCGAAAAGTCATAACTTTCAATGTTAACGCTTTAACCCCCCGTAAACGAATTTGATCATAACTTTCTCATACGATAACGAAACTTTATGAAATTTATGTCGTGCATTCTTGTGAGCATAATTAACCGCTACAAAGCTTCGGGTTTGTCAAAAGGTCACTCAGAGGTATAACTTAAACATGTTGACACATTTAACCCCTGTAGTTTGAAATTTCTCACTTTTAGCTTCGTTTGATCCATGATTTATTCGTTTGGTGATATAAACATCATGTAGGGTTAATGTACAATATATTTATTCACTGTTGATGTTTAGAACTCGTATATTCACATACTTTTCATGATTGTCAACTTTAGTCCTTCTATAACATTCTTTCACACGTTCAAACATATGACACGTGTCAACACATTATAGGACGTGAATTTTCAAGGTGTTACATCGCGAAAGGAGACAATGATTCTACCGCGTGTCGTCTGGAGGGTCGGCCTGGCTTAGACTGCCACGTGTCCAACGTAGGTCTGACAAGTGGCGTGATGTCGTGACACGTGTCCCTGGCCGTCTTTTGCGTCTAATGGCGCGTTTTCCTCAATTTCTGTGATGATACTTTCACGTATGCTCTGGTCTTGATCCAAATTGGTTCGGGTTTTAATTATGAATCTAATAAGGGTACTTTTGTATGGGTTTGTTCATTAACCGTCAAGTTTTCTTAACCGCTAAGTTCTCTGATTGAGTATACAAGTTTCATCGGCGCACTTCTGGTTTTGATTACGGGTTGTCGTTGGGAATATTTTTGAGGGTTGTTACACCACTGCACCACACCACCAGAACACCGCACACACCACTCTTGCACCCATAACGAATCATCGACACTCGACACTGATTGATACCGCCACTGGTAAGCAGTGACCCTTAACATCGATTGAACCCCACCACCGGGAAACAACCGATCCACCCTACACCCAACTCTGATCCACCAAACATTCCAATCCATCTCACAACACTACACCACACCACCCATAAATCTCTAATCCTGACGTATCATCTTGAAGTGGTGATGGATACACTGGCGGTCAATGGTAAACACAAGAACAATTGTTTATTTACTTCAATTTTACTTGATTTTGGTTAGTGTAATTTACTTTAAAATTGAAATTAGAACATGATACAACTTTACTTGAACAGTTGTAGCGGACATTAAGGTCAATAGTACCGACACCTACCTCATGTTCCACTTCAAGGTGGTTCTAAGGCCTGTAATAATCCCAACTAGACGTCATTAGCCATTGTCAGTACCACTTTTGAATATTCCCCATGCCAGTCACACCTTTCACTTATTTTTCCTCCACCGGTCCTCAGTTAAAAAAACTTAACGGAGTTATTTTTTTTTTCTGAATTACAAGCTGACGTTTTAGGGATTTTGATCAGAACGAGGATACGAGTCGAATGATGTAAAATTTACCTTGAAATTGTGCTCCAAACGAAGAAAACGGTGCTTCAATTCGGGTGTTTAAACTTTCAATTAATAAAAATCAAGTCGTTTGGAGCACCGTGTAGAGGTAAGTTTTACATCAATAGATTTGTATACTCGTTCTGATCCAAAGCCCTAATACGTTTGTTTGTAATTCAGAAAGAAACTTAACCTTGTTAAGTTTTTTTTAACTGAGTAATGATGAAGGAAAAATAGGTGAAAGGTGAGACTGGCCTGGAGAATATTCAAAGATGACCAGCCAACCAGCACAACCACAACCACACCACCGGCCTTTATATAAAAATGACGTTTACTTGAAATTATTACTGGCCGATTCTTTTTTTTTAAATGTGTGAAGTCACATTAACCAGCCAACCAGCACAACCACAACCACGGCCTTTATATAAAAAGTGGCCCTAAAACCCTTCATTCTTCAGAACTTCCAAAGATGAAAGAACCCTAGAGGTAACTTGGGGCTGTTTGGCTAAGCTTTTCAAAATGACTTATTTGCTTATTTGCTTTCTGAAAAGCAAATAAGCAAATAAGTTATTTTGAAAAGCTCCATTTTAAAGCTTTTCAAAACAGCTTATTGACTTATTTGCTTTTCAGAAAAGCAAATAAGCAAATAAGTAGTTTTGAAAAGCTTAGCCAAACAGCCCCCTTGTTTTGCAATATTTCTGATTAATCCCGTAATAAGAACCCTAGATGTACTAATTTTATGAGAATGCGACTTGTTTCCATCCACCATCTTCGATTTGTTTAGTATTTTGTCGATTTCATCTTCAATATATATACTGCATTCTATATCTGTTTCGTCAAGGGCACGATTTGTTTAGTTTTTTGGTTGATTGTTGTTGAGGCTACGATTGTTGTAGTGTAGGTTTGAAATCCCCAATGTTTTAAAGGTTGCAGTCTACTTTTATGACTTCAATACTTCACATTATGCTTATAAATTATAAGACTGTGTAGCAGTTTAATTAGTTAACTAATACTTATGTACATGTTTCAAATATGCTTCATGAATCATCAGAGTTATATAATGTATAATTACTTTTTGTATCTAACTATCACCAGAGTAAATTACAAGAATGGGCCATGTGTTGTTGTGTCCGTATTGTAAGTTTGGTCTTTTTTTCTTAGACTAAATGATTAACTCATATCATTATTTTAAAACATGTGACAGCTCCAGTTTCACAAGGCTCTTGGTGTCATTAGGATTCTGCAGCATTGTTTGGTGTGTAAGAAACAATTTTTAAGATGGATGGTCGAGGATTACCGATGGATGGGATGAGCAACCTTCCTCCAAGTATAATACAAAAAATTCTTACTCTTATGCCAATGCGAGATGCATTCAGAACAAGTATTCTATCTCGGAATTGGAGGTGTCATTGTCGAAATATCTCCAAACTCTGCTTTGATAAGTATCAGTTTCATACACGATTTTCTTTATCAAACAAATCATTTTTGCACGACGTTGTTTACCCGGTCTTGTTGCTACACCAAGGTCCAATACTTGAATTCTCCCTTCGTCTCAATGGAATAGAGAGCTGTTGGGAGATTGATCAGATAATACTTCACCTATCAAGGGATTATGCTTTGAAGGAATTTAAACTTTGGATCTGGCCAGGTGATGAGTATAAGCTACTGCCGGCTTTCTTCAACTTGCAACATTTGACGGTCCTAGAACTTTGCAACTGTGCATTTCAACCTCCGGTAACCTTTAAAGGGTTTGAAAGGCTGGTTATATTACTCTTTTACCATGTCAGCATAACCGCCGAAGTTTTTCTACGAGTTATCTCCAATTGCCCGCTACTTAAAGAATTCACTCTGGTATGATCTATACTATTGTTTGAAATATAAATTGGCTCAAATTTGTTACTTACTGTTTGGATGTGTTATATTATCTGCAGATTGGCGATGAAAGACATTTTTTGGGACTTTGGAGTTGTAACTTCATTGAGTTATTTGAGCGTTTACCTTTGGTTGAGCGTCTGCGTATGAGCTCTTACTCCATTCAGGTGATGCATATTACTCCAAGCTTATATCTCATACCATCAGAATAGGTATTTGCAACTGAAAAAAATCGCCGTACATATATCTTTAAATTTAAGTTTGTATCAGAATTTTCAAGCAATTTAAATAAAATAAAATACAAGCTTATTGTTTATAATAACCACTGGTAACTTAACTCTGAAAATAGGGGTGTCAATCATGTCAGGTTGGCGGGATGGCTTGTTGAAATGTGCAACCCGAACCCAACACATTATTATTCGTGACAAATATCTCAACTCTAACCCGCACACACATAAATTCGGGTCAACCTGAACACGTTCCGATTATCTTTTAAATGAGTCATACATGTTAACTAGTTCTAACTGAGTTGTTGGGTTGTAACATGAGTAATATTAATGGGGGGTTTTTTTTTTTTTTAAATAGTGAAAATGGATTGGAAATTCCAAGTGTATCATATGAGAATAGAAAATGAAAAAAAGAATTAAAAAGTATTTTTTTAAATACTTAAAAGGGTTAACGGGACAACCCGAACCCGATCCATGTAAAAACAGTTCGTGTTAACTGATCCAAAACCTGTTTTTTGTGCCGGGTTCGGGTTGGATGTCGGGTCGTTTAAAAAAATTGTCATCCTTAATTGAACAAATCTTGGCCATTGATTTACACACGTGGATGGCTAGGATTTAATCATCAAATCGTAAAATACACTAGTGTATTTCATCATCAAATCCTGGCCATTGATCTACACACATGTATGGCCAGAATTAGTTCGCTCAGTTCGCAAACTACACTAGTGTTCACTCTTGAACCTAATCCTATATATATATATATATATATAATTTTTTAATTCTAATTTCTTAATTCAGTTTCGCAACTACATTTTCCTTTTTTCCCTATCAGAATTTGTTAGTCATGATCAATCATTGTCAAGTCAAAGTGTCAAACACAATCAAAATTCATCAACCATGATGAAACATAGTTATAATTGCTTTAACATAACCATACAGCTGATTAAAATATGTTAACGGATTTTTTAATCCTTATTTTGGATAAAGTGCTTTGCTAAAGGTGCTATTCCACAAAAGCTGCCAAACTCGCTAGTCCACCTCAAACGTCTTGATTTATGTGGATTTGAATTCTGCTTTGGGAGAGAAGTCGACTTACTTTCTGCTCTTCTTTTGGTTACAAGCTCTCCAAACATAGAGACAATTAAAATGGAGGTAAAATAACGTAGGATTTGTCTATTTATTTGTTTATATGTAATGGGATGTTATTAATTTGTTTATAATAATAGATGGGACATAACCCAACCGAAGCTGTGTCACAAACCATTATGAACCTTATTGATCATCAAGATTACTCATATGTTACCCTGGATCATCTCCGTGTGATAGAGATATTTAGCTTTAGCAACATGAAGACGGGGATGGATTTCTTGAAACTTATCTTAGCCAAGTCTCCGATGCTAAAGAAAGTAGCAATCTATCTTGTTGATATTCATGGTAGAGTAAAGATACTAGAAGAAATGATACAATATCCACGTGCATCAGCTAAAGCAGAGATCATCGTATGCTAAAAGCAGGCTTTTGTGACAAGAAGTGGATAGTTGAATGTGAGTTGTTTTAGTTCTCTTTAGGGGTGGAATACATGCGGTTAACCTCTGATTTTTGTAATGAAAGTTTAACATATACCACTATTTACTTGTGACAGTGGGGCTGATGAAGTATGAGAGGTTAACAAATCCATATGCATCAACGAAAAATGAGGAGAAAGACTGGGCACCTGCCACCATGGAGGAGAGATAGGGGGCGCTAGCGATCCTGCGTTGCAAGTTTTCTTTTACACGATTAATCTCAAAATCATGAGCCCTAAATGTGTTAAGTTTTTCAGAATATTAGGGAAATGCGACTTTTATTCACCCATCGTCTTTGATTTGTGTAGTTTCTAGTGCATCCTAACTTTACCTTTTTGTGTCATTGTTCTTGAAAGCCCCCAATGTTTTAACGTTTGAAACTACTTTTCTGACATCAACTGCAAGACGCCGAATTGAGTCACCTAAGTAAGAAGCAGGGAACAATATGCTTAAATGAACCTGAAATGAGTCACCTATGTAAGAATGCGGTTCTAGAAAGGAAGTTTCTCTAATTTCTCGCATGTGGATACGGATAACACATCATCAGCTATTGACAATGTCGTTATTTAATATCTTTGCTATCAGGATAGTTTGATCACAGGCATAATTATTTACATTCACTTTTTTTTTAACGGCAAAGAGTCTCACGTGTAAACCCACCCACCTCGAGGCTATGTCCATGGTCGACTCCTCGACTGCCATGAGACCGTGCCCGCCGATGCGCGTGAACAGGATGGAATCCGTAAATCCTCGCCCCTCGTCAGATTCGTTCCTTCACCAAGATGTCCCTCGAAAATGGCCCAAGCGAGAATCGAACCTGCGTCTCCACTAGAGAGGGCAGACCAAATTTCCGCTAAACCAAGTTTTCAAGACTATTTACATTCACTTAACAAGTCGGATACTTATATTTTATCTGTAGTAGAATTCGAACAACAAATACTTGTGTACAGGTTTGAATTAAATTTATACTTCATGAATCATTAGAGTTAATTTTTATACTTCCCTTTATGTATTTGAGGGTAAGATCAAATAAAAAGTTCATTTTGCCTAAGTAGGATGAGAAGTAATCTTAACCATTCATTTTTCAAATCAATGGTTAAGATGAAAGTGTGGGAGAAATGATGAGTGGAAGGGTATATTGGGAAAATCATATTTATGGATTTTCTCTCTCCACATGCAATGCACATACATATTTCACCCTCATTTTTTTAAACGTTCATAACTTTTTTATACGACATTATTTTTCATAAAAATTTCACCGTAAAATCGAGCGTATTTTTATCTTTAATTTGAGTACCATATTGCTATATAAAATATGAAGACTAAAAAAACCCCACTAAAATGTGTTGTAATTCTATGTTGTATATTTTTTGTGCTGAATTTTTGTACTATATTTTTGTGCTAAATTTTTTGTGCTGAATTTTTTTTGTCTTAAATTTTTTTTTTCTCAATTTTTTGTGCTAAATTTTTTTGTGAAACATTTTTTTCTGAATTTTTTCATGCTATATATTTGTACTAGATTTTTTTGTGCTATATTTTTTTGTGCTAGATTTTTTTGTACTAGATTTTTATGTTGTATTTTTAAAAAACAAAAGAGGTGGCACATGTCATTTTCACTCATATTTATAAACACCAAAATGCCTCCCATTCCTACTTATTAGGAGTGCCACATGTTATCATCACGATAATTCTTAGCCTACTTAGGCAAAATCCACTTTTTAGTGGATCATTCCTCCTATGTATTTAACTATCAACATAGTGATTTACTTGAACGATCCATGTGGTATGTCTGACTCGCTAGCTTGGTCGGATTTTTTCCTTCTCAGAAACTACATTTGGTTCTCTTTGTCCACCCATCGCTGACCCATTTGATCATTTTCATTTAATGGTATATAAAAAGAATTCTGAAGTTAATGTAAACTAAATAACAACTAAACTTGTAACCCCCGGTATCTTTTAAAGTAGTGGCGGATCTAGAAAATCCACATAGGGATAACGTTTCAAAAAAAGGGTAACGAAATCGAAAAAACGTCAAGTTTTTCCCAAATTTACACTACCGTCGGAGCGTCACTATAGGTCTGCACCTGCTTTAAAGGGTTTAGTAGGCTGATTAGCTTATCCTGTAACAATGTCTGCATAAATGCAAAAGTTATCTCCAATTGCCCGCTACGTACTAAAGACTTCACTTTGGTATGATCTCTATACTACTACTTTAATATGTTTGGATCAAAATTGGTTACTTTTGTTTGCAATTAATCTTATATTTGCTCCTGTATTCAGCTACTTTAATCTGATGTATTATACATGTTTACTTCAGATTGGCGATAAAAAACATCTTTTGGGATGTTGGAATTCTAACTTTGCTGAGTTATTTGAGTTTGCCTTTGGTTGAGCATGACTTATAACCACTTTAAGGTGCTGTATATTACTCCAAAATTACATCTCATACCACTACAAAAGGGTCTTTGCGTCTGAAAACGTTTCACAATATGCTCCGAAACTTAAGATGAAAATAAAATAAAAAAGAAATTATATTTTTTAATAATCATCTTATATAAAATTAAAAATAATGTGAATTTTAAAATAAGTTCTTCATCTTTATATATTAGGTACGAATACTCAAAAAATATATAGAAAAATATATTAAATTATGATTTATATTTATATTGTATTTTTTTTTTCTTTTTGTTTCAATTTTTAATATTTGTAACACATTTTTATCTTTAGAAGCACCTTCTTCCACACATAATGTCACACCCTCAATTTTCCACATGCGGAGTACTACCGTGAGGCGTGCGACTGACTAGAAACAAGCCACCAATCATATTGAACAACCATAATAACAATAAAAACAGTTTTATCAAACCAATAGGATTGGTGACATAAAGTCTAAGTCCAATGTTCATGTTTTAAAACAACGTTTAGAGGTAACAGCGGAAGCATATGTCAGAATTGTTCAAGCAATAGTTTAAAAGTTTCTAATTATTAATAAGGAACCCAACACGGGTTCATGCAACCACTACGCTCCCCGCTGCAAGCTCCTGTGCAATCACTGAGTACCTGCAAAGCATGTAGTAGGGTGTGAACATAAAGTTGGCGAGTTGGCGAGTTCATGAGTTGTCCAATTTTAGTTTCAAAAACTTAAGTTCGTTAAATTACTTATTTATACCATGCCATGGGGAGCTACCCCATCAATACAAGCTACTAAACACCATGATCATACCGAAACTTTCGCACTTAAGTTGTTGTTGCCCTGTTTGTCAATGTCTATCATCATTGACGGTTGCCGAGGACTATTAGTTCACGCCCGTCCACTTAAGACACGGTGTGAGGTTAATGAGACCTAAATAGCGCTATTTAACTAATATCCTGTTCGTCTGGCCCCGGCGACTAATCGGTATAGTAATGTAGGGACTTTGTGATAGAGTTCTGTTTAGTAGGCTAGTTCATGAAATATAAATAGTATTTAACTGAGCGTCCCACATAAGGGGAAAAGGTTATATGTATTCCACACAAGGAGATAATGTAGTCCGTATCCCACACAAGGGGAAAATGTTGATCGTTTCGTTCCTAACCACCGGGAACACATGCTTTAGTAAAGCATGTGAACTCACCTCGGTTTGCTCGGCAGATTGTCTACTCGTTTAAATAGTTGGTCAATCACGTCCTTTCATGGTTACCGATATTGGTCAGGTTTTTGTCATGCAAGTAGTTCACGTATTTGTACACATAATTCTAGCAAGTAAGACACATCATCATGGCATTCACATAATAGCCCAACAATTGAATCAGCATATAATCAGTCTATAGTGTGCGGCCGAATTAATTTATGGCCCAATAGCAGTGTGCGGTGCGAATATCATGTAGTCCAATAAATACGTGTTTGCGACATAACAGAGAGTGTGCGGCCTAATAGGCTTGTTGACCCAAAAGGGGAGTGTGCGGCCCACTGCAGACAGCCCACACAGAGTGTGCGGCTTGTCCTCAAGTGTGCGGTCATGCATTTTGTTATTGTACCGTGTGCATTAGTGGTTGTGCTTTTGCATTCGTGCAGTTTTCAAGGGTGTTCGGACATGCTGTGGGAGGTAGTCCCTTGTGCTTCCAACACTTGGACAACAAATATATATGGCCACACAAGGGTGCGACCTGCTGTGTCCCACTTGTACAAGGTACAGATCAAGTTGTACATTAGATTGGTGTGTGGTATGCATGGCACACTAATGTGCGACCTGTTGCGTGTTTGTATGATACGCAGATTTAGTTGTACATCCCTAGTTTGTACGGTTTTTAACAGAATTCATTTATGACTAATAATCCTTAACAGATTAAATGCACAGATTCAGATGCAATCATTATTTTCATCAAAATAATCATCAAAATGTCCATTCACTATTTAACCCGATCCTCAACAATTACACACTTAAATCAGATCAATCATAGTATTTTATCACAATCATTCTAGCTCTTAACAAGTCTTATAAACAGGTTTCAACAAGTATCATCCTCAATATTCATCATGTTCTAAGCCTTGGTTACATAACAATCCCTAATCTCACCTTATTCAAACCTTAACATATTAATATGGGGGATAATCATCACATTCACATTCATTATACAGATTCGTCTTCATTTGAACATAAATCAACTCGGGTTCATTATTCTTTCAACATTAAAACAAACATCACTTATGTATAACCATTTAATCTTATAAATCATTAACAAAGTTAGCACCTTTATCATTTATTATCATCGAACATAGAGGTAGTAAACTAACCGGATGCTGTAGAACACAAGGTGTGCAAGGTGATTAGAAGGGTAAGCTTCCAAGAATGAAGAAGGTTTGATTATCTTCAAAATGTGGAGGCTGCCGTTGAAGGGTGATGAAGCCGCCGTCAAACTCGAAGAAGGAGAAGGAGATTTGGTAGGTTTTTAGGGTTTTCTAGAGAGAGAGAGAGAGAGAGTAGAGAGTAGAGAGTAGAGAGAGGGAACAGGAAAAGTAAAAAATGAGTTTTCAACCTTAGGAAAGGTTTCCCCTTCGCACGAAGCTGTATATGTGTGGGTTCATACGAAGGCGGGTACTGCAGGCTCGAACGAGAGTATTACAACATGTGGGTTCGTACGAAGCCCCTACTGGGTTCGTACGAAGGGTCTGTTTTGGGTACTTAGACCATAGACTATGTCAGTTCTACACGACTCGACCTAATTCCCTATAGTTATGGCTCTGATACCAATCTGTCACACCCCAACTGATGGCGGAATCATCGGGGGGTGGCACTGAGCGAAACAGATTGTTCAAGAGAATCCATAACAACTATTAAATGACAATATTTATAAGGTTTAATATCCCATACTATTAAACAAATATTTCAAAACAGTCATTACAGATATTCAGTCTCAAAAACAAATTCCATTCCGACAACTCAAATTTTTATTTGGTGAGTTTCTAGACTTCCTAACTTGTTTGCAGCATAACATCCAATCAACCTGTCACATATGTCAAAATAAAAGTTAATACATAAAGTAAAGGTGAGTACAAAAGTTTAGCATAGATATAGTATAAAAAGCGTTTACGCATAACCAGCATGTAACACGTAACGGGCGAAGCATGTAACTACTAACAATGATACAACCTAACCATGTGACTGCGATGTAGAGTATGCGTGACACATGTTCACCGAAGCAAACACGTGAAGTAAAGTAATGTGATCCTTAGCAACCCCTGTTCACAACAGGTGCTGAGTCCAAACTATAGTACTACCGTTGCTAAAGGCGGTCTAGTGTAACACTGTATAAGCATAGTAACAAGCATTCAACAAATCACGTATAGCATGCGGGAGCGGTTAGCGTTCATAGAGTGTTTGCGTTGTGTGTTGTGTTTTGATAGAGAACGTATGTAACACCCAAAAACGCATTAAACGAAAATGGGTTCGAGTATACTCACAGTGTGTGTCCTAATCAAGAAACACGATCTGCTTGGATTGAAGGGAGCGCCGGGCCAACCTGTGTACGAGAACAGAAGCATAAGTCTTCCAAGTGCTGAGACGGTCAAAATCAGAGTGTCGAATGGGGTAAAAAGCGAGTTAAGTGTCCAACAGTCTATCCGAACGGATGGGTCCAGTCCATCCAAACGGATGGGCTTCATCCGGACGGATGGCCCATTCGGGCGGATGGTCTGTGGTTGTTTGTGAATCGTTAAAATTTTTGAAGTTTTGATTAAAAACATTTTAACAGTCGTGGTAACAAGAATTAAACCACGGAAATCGTCAGGGTTAGGTCATCCGGACGGATGGACATTTGCCCATTCGATCAGATGTTCTGTTCTTGATGAAGATTCATGTTCGATCCGTTAGTCGTTCCATCTCTTTGGTGGAAATCAGTTTTCGAGTCGGCCCTTGACTATGGAATGAGTCGAGAGTCCGATTGAGTCTTGATTCCACCAATATTTTATGAAAATCAGAGAGAAGTTTCATAAATAAGTTGAAAAATGTGAAAATCCTTTAGATCTTGAACCAATCTCGATTGAATGATGCTCCACCACAGTTTGCCTAAGCAAAACGAGTGGAAACCACCTTCGAGAGGTCTAAAATCAGTGATTTCGAGAAATAGTTAGGGTGTGTGTGTGATTTTGATGAAGAAGATGGAGTAGAAGTGAAATGGAATGAAGGTTGAAGAAGATTTAAAGGAAAAAGCTTACAAAAAGTCTTGATTCGCGCCTGAAAGCTTGGGAGCGGATGAGAGAGCTTAAAAGGTTGAAATGGAGACACAAGTCCCCTATTTATAGGTGAGGGAGAGGTTAAGGCGGTGCGCTCATTACTGTGTCCGTATGGCTCCATCCGGACGGCCAAGTTCGCGTTCGTCAGTTTTCCAACTTTGGTTCGTTTGTTAGGTGTTACGTAACGTTTTGTTGTGATAAATCGAGTTATGCGAGTAGCGTTGAGTTTGTGTTGCGATAGCGTTTGCGAGTAATCAATCCACATATTAAACACACACAAGTAAAGCATATAAAACACACGGCATAACATTACTACTACTAATAATAGCGTTTGTGATTTAGCGTGTTAGTCGTGATAAGCGTATGCGGAGGCGTATGATAACCAAACAATCAAACACGGCAATTTAAATAGCAAAATTCTCTGTAATTCGTGTTGCGTAAGCGTTGGGAATAATAGGCATTTAAGCGTATAGCGGTGCGGTGTGATGAAAAGGTATTTAGTATAACATAACCCTTTGTTTATATCGAATCTCAGAGTACAAGATGGTTACAATTCGAAGCAAAAGCAAACAGGTAACGATCCGAAAAGTCAGGTTGTTATAGTTCGGTTCGTTTACAGCCACACAGGAGTAAAACCAAGTTTAAAATAAGAGTTAAGTGTCATTTACGTCCCTGTGGGTTGTTCACTTTTGCCATTTTAGGTCAAATTTCAACACTTCACCATTTTCCTCCCTGACATCTTGGAAACGTGTCATTTCAGTCCAAAAAAATAACCATAGTAAAAAAATTCAGTTAGCTTAAGGGTAACCACAGTCAAAATTGCATCGAACCCGTGGCCAGCTGCTTGGAAACAAACGAATTTTACCTCTAAGCTAACTAAAATTTTTAACTATGGTTATTTTTTTGGACTAAAATGGCACGTTTCCAAAATGTCGGGGAGGAAAATGGTACAATTTTGAAATTTGATCTGAAATGACAAAAGTGAACAAAACACATGGACGTAAATGACACTTTACCTCTTAAAATAATATAAAAAACATAAATAGGCCCCTGTGTTTGCCACTTTTCTTCAGTCACATTAAGGCCGGAGGGTATGGAGGGCGCCACCCCGCCATCTCACCACCGATAGCGCCCCCTGGCACCACCACCCATACCTACCGAATTAAACGGGGGTGCCATAGGACTCTCGCTAGCAGTTAACGAGCAACTTTTGAGTTGATCGATGAAGGATTGGTTAAAGGGGGGTCGGTATAGTCTGAAGAGGGTTTTATCCAACACCCTGCAAGTTAAAGGTAAAGGCCTTAAAGCTCCCTGTGTAACGTGACGTGACGCTAAAATGGCATGATAACCAGCATACCAACACCACCACGGGCTTTATATAATAAGCGGCCTAAAACTTTTCATCCCTCTGAATCAGAACGTCCAAAAATGAAAGAACCCTAGAGGTAACTTCTTTTGCAAGTTTTCTGATTAATCCTGATGACGGGGGTAGCTCAAGACTAAATAAAATGATTAAATATGTAAACGCTCAAAAGGTTAAACGGTTCAACGGTTGAAAAGCTGTGAGTTGGGAAAAGCAATGCGGAAACAGTGGCCGGTCACATCTGGAGATCGCTTCACCAACCCGCAGCCGCAAAAGCAAAGCAGGTCTGCACAATGCACACTATTATCCGGGGGTCAATAGCCTTCAACCCCCGAAAGGGGAAACCCTCCACTGCAAGCAAGGTTACTAGTCTAATACATTCCACTTCGGGAGATGCCTTCTCCTATAAAATGACACTTCATTTACTTCAGAAAACATCTCCTGACCAGCTCTGATTCTCCAATCTCTGGTCATTCACATCGAATGCTTGTCTCACACAAGTCATTCCCTTTCACATCCAACACACACATTCCCTTTGCTACCACTTCCGAATCTGAGTACAATTCAGAGGAGGATCCATAGCAAAGAACAACAATAAACTAGTAAACCTCCTTCCATGTCTCGCAAACGTGGGGGGACCCCACGACCTGCGTTAGGCAAGGTTGAACCCTTCAACCATTCTGCCTAGCCAGTCCAGCTACCACCGTTGGTCTTGTATTTGTTGCATCAACAAGTTGGCGCCCACCGTGGGGCTACGCCGCTATTTCTTCTCAAAAAAGACCTAGTAGTGTAGCTCTCTTCACTTAAAATCACCATGTCTGAAAGTGGATCCCCGGAAGAAGTGAATCAGATTCCAAACACTTCTACTCCGGGTAGTAGCCAAGCTCACGTGGCTATACCAACTTGTTTCTCAACTCCGGGGAGCACACCCGAGTTCCTCAACTTCAACACACCAACTCCGTCCAGATCTGGAGTTCCATCTCCCAACATCGGTGTCTCCGATGCCCCATCATGTGTTGAACTCACCCCTGAAGGGGTTGCCAACAATTTCCTTGTGCTAAGGTCCCTTCTCAACCAGCACGTGAGTAAAGAAAGAGAAAAGGGAGTGAGGATTCGTTTAGACTACGATGAACCTGAACCAACATTGTCCCCTAGGCCACCTCCCCCTCTCTTTGCAACAAGAAGTGAGGTTGGTCCCAGTAACCTTTCAAACCCTCACCCTTATATGTCCACTATGACAAATCCTACGGTACATCCTATCTTCTCTTCCCAACCGATTGCTAGTGGTGCTCCTTTGGGACATGAGCTGACTCTTGACCAGCTCCTACAATCTCCAGTGACAAGCTATCCAGCATCTACTACAACTACATGGGAGCAAGCTCTGTCTGTGCTCCCCTTAGCACGAAGTGCTGTTATGAGTGCTCCCCTCGGGATAAACTGCTCCGCTGGCCCAGGAAGCCTCCAAGGCTTCAACCCCATGACCAACATGATGACCCAGATGATGGCCAACTTCCCATGGCAACACTTCATCAATCAAGTGCTTGCCACCCAGGGAAACAACGGCAATAGCAGTAATGTGGACGCAAGGACTGAAGAAGACTTGGCTAAACCATACAAGCCAAGTAACCTTTCATGCTTTTCAAGGCAGATAGCCGATTATGATTTCCAGTCAAAGATCAAAATGCCGGCCCACATCAGGACATATGATGGGACTGAAGATCCTGAGGACCATCTTCAGATCTTCACCGGTGCAGCTCGGATAGAGAAATGGTCCAACGCTGAGTGTTGCCTAATGTTCATGCAAACTCTTGTTGGATCCGCCAGGATCTGGTTCAACGATTTACCTGCTCAAAGCGTTCGAAGCTTTGACGATCTCAGCAAGGGTTTCCTGGCCAATTTCTCCCAACAAAGACGATATGTCAAAGACGCAACAGTGATCTTTCAGATAAAACAACGTGATGATGAAAGTCTCCGTTCTTTCATTGCACGATACAAGAAGGAAGGTCTGACTTATGTAGGGGCCGATGAGAAAATGAGGGTGGCTGGCTTCATGAATGCCATCACCTCTAAGTACCTTACAAGGGATTTCAATAAATCTCTACCCAAGACCTTAGAAGAAGCTCTTGAAAGGGCTGAAGCCCACATCCGGGGAGAGGAGGCAGTAGACATTAAGGAACAAAGAAAAAGAGGGTCCGGCTGGAGAAGCAACAGTCCAGCCAGAAAAAGAGGGAACTTCAACTCCTATGACAGGCGGTCAAAGGGTTCAGACCCTCGAAGGTCTGAAGGTCGGAACCTTTCAAGCAGGGAAAAAGGCATAAGTTTCACACCCCTCACAAAGACCCCTCAAGAAATCCTTGCAACAGAAGAAGTTAAACAAAACTTTCGGCCCCCTAGACCTCTCCCCAAAAGCAGGAAAAATGAGAACTCCACCCAATACTGCGAGTTTCATGAAGAAAAGGGTCACCACACCAATGATTGCTTCCAACTCAAGAAAAGAATAGAAGAGGCTGTTAAGTCCGGAGAACTCGCTCATTTGGTAAAGGGAGTCCGGGACAAAATGGCTGAAGGAAAGGGTAAGGAAGTCAATATGGTAGATTTCGATGGAAAGGTTCCTCACAAGAGACAGAGGTTGGAAGCTTGGGAGCTTCAATGTGTCTGTTTCCCCCCTACGAAGAATGACCCTCTCTCTAGCCCTCTCGTGGTAGAAGCTACCGTGGGAACGTTGCAAACATGCAAGGCATACATAGACACGGGGGCAGCCACCGAAATCATGTTCGAAAAATTCTTCAACCGATTGAGCAATGAAGAACGTTCAAGGCTTCAACCCTCTGGAACCTCTATAAAAGGTATCGCTGACATACCCCTCAAGCCTTTAGGGCAACTGACACTTAATGTTCGTTTCAGTGAAGGTTTAAAAGAAAGAACCCAACCACTCACCTTTGTGGTTATCAACATCCCATCAAGCTATGATGTGATCATCGGCAGACCAGGACAGTGTGCATTTTACATGGCCGTGTCTGTTGGCCATGGCACAGTCAAATTTCCCACCGAAAGGGGCGTAGCAACCCTTCAACCCTCTCAGGAAGCCTACATGGTTGAAGGTGAAAGTTCAAACAGTGAAGAAGACAGGCAAAGGTTGGTCATAAACCCTAAATACCCTGAACAAAGAATAAGGGTCAACCCAGACCTTTCTCAAGAGACCCTTTCATACCTTAAAAAATTGCTAACACACTACAGCGATGTATTCGCTTGGTGTCCTGAAGATATGACAGGGATCCCCCGGGACATCGCCGAACATGAGTTGAGAATACCACCGGAGGTCAAACCTGTGGTCCAGAAGAAAAGAAGCTTAGCACCTGAGAGAAGTCTGGCAGCCTGCTAAGAGGTTGAAAAGCTTGTGTCAGCCGGTATTCTCCGAGAAGTCAAGTACCAGTCATGGGTTGCAAACCCGGTTATGGTCAAGAAACCAGACAACTCTTGGAGGATGTGCATAGACTTTAAGGATCTTAACAAAGCTTGCCCCAAGGATTGCTATCCACTACCAGAAATTGATCTCAAAGTTGACTCCCTCACAGGCTACTCGTTCAAATGCTTTCTTGATGCATACAAAGGCTACCACCAAATCCTCATGAAAAAAGAGGATGAGGAAAAGACAGCCTTTCACACGGACAAAGGGGTCTTTTGCTATCAAAAGATGCCTTTCGGCCTCAAAAACGCAGGAGCAACCTATCAACGGCTCGTTGACAAAGCCTTCGAAAGCCAGATTGGCAAAAACATGGAGGCATATGTCGATGACTTGGTTATTAAAAGCAAGACGGAATATCAAATGCTCGATGATATTCAAGAAACTTTCAAGAACCTCAGAAAGGTTAACATGAAGCTTAATCCGGAAAAGTGTTCATTTGGATTCGAGGAAGGAAAATTCTTGGGCCACATTGTTGGAAAACAAAGCATCAAAGCCAACCCTAACAAAGTGAAAGCCGTCCTTGAAACCAAGCCACCAAAGACTAAAAAGGAGGTTGAAAGCTTGAACGGGAAGCTTGCAACCTTGAAGCGTTTTACCTCAAAGTTAGCCGAAAGATCTCTGCCCTTCTACAAAACGCTCAAGAACTGCTCAGATAAGAAGGATTTCAAATGGACTGAAGAAGCTGAAGAAGCTTTCAACCAGATGAAGCAACATCTAGCTTCCCTACCAGACATTGCGGCACCAAAAACCCGGGAGTTAATATCGGTGTACCTCTCAATCACGGACGAGGCCATCAGTGCAGTCCTCACCATTGAGCGAGACAAGGCCCAGGTACCCGTTTATTTTTTCAGCAAAACTTTAAAATTAGCTGAAACAAAATATCCTCCCCTTGAAAAACTTGCCTTAGCCTTAGTTCAAACAGCTAGAAGGCTTCGAAGGTATTTCCAAGCACACCCCATACAAGTGGTCACCGACCAACCTATTAAGAGTGTGCTTGAAAAACCTGAAAACTCGGGGCGATTAGCCAAATGGGCCATAGAACTGGGTGAACATAACATCACCTATGTCCTAAGAAAAGCTATCAAGGCCCAAGTCTTGGCCGACTTCATTGTGGAAGTCCCAAACCAAACAACCACTGAAGTAAACACTACCACCACTGAACCTTCCTACCCTGAATCCTGGAAGCTTTTTACTGATGGGGCTTCAAGCGTTGAAGGGTCAGGGGCTGGGTTAATTTTAATCAACCCAGAAGGTTTGGAATTCACATATGCTCTCCGTTTTGATTTTCAGACCACCAATAACGAGGCTGAATACGAAGCACTAATAGCCGGCCTAAGGCTGGCCAAAGAAATGAAGGTTGAAAAGCTTGAAGTGTTCACGGATTCGTTGCTGGTCTCAAGCCAAGTGAATGACAGCTACATAGCTAAAGAGCCCAACATGAAAAAATACAGAGAAAAGTCAAAGGAACTGATGAGTACCTTCCAAGCGTGCAACATCAAACAGATCCCAAGATCTCAAAACAAAAAGGCCGATGCCCTAAGTAAGCTTGCATCTCTCACTTTTGCCCACCTCACCAAGAAGGTACTGGTAGAAGTGTTGAAGGCCCCATCCATTAATGAATTGGAGGTTCAAGATGTGGTTACCGAAGAAGAACCAAACTGGATGACTCCCATAAGAAAGTTCCTCAAAAATGGTGAATTACCCAATGATCAAGTGGAAGCTAAAAGGGTTGAAATCAAGGCAAGGCAATACATACTGCAAGGAGAAACCCTTTACAAAAAGGGTTATCTTGCCCCCTTGCTAAGATGTGTCGGTCCCGAGCAAAGTAAGTACTTGATCAAGGAAATTCATGAGGGTGTGTGTGGAGCTCACTTTGGAGCTAGGTCGGTAGTTGCAAAGCTCATGAACCTCGGATATTTCTGGCCTTCAATGCATCGCGACACAGCCGAAGAATTGAAGAAATGTGATGCCTGCCAGATCCATGCACCAATCCCAAAAAGTCCCAAGCATGATTTGGTCCCAATAACCCCGGCTTGGCCATTCCATAAGTGGGGAATGGACATTGTTGGTCCATTTCCCCCAAGCAAGGGAGGGGTAAAATTCTTGTTGGTAGCAGTGGATTACTTCACTAAGTGGCCCGAGGTCAAACCACTTGCCAAAATCACGGGAAAGCAAGTCATTGACTTTGTTTGGGAGAACATTATTTGCCGTTATGGATTGCCGGGAGTACTTGTCACTGATAACGGAAGACAATTTGCTGAAAAACCTTTCAGCATTTGGTGCAAGGAATACAAAATCAATCAAGTTTTCAGCTCAGTGGCTTATCCGCAATCAAACGGCCAGGTTGAAAGAACAAATAGAAGCATAGTGGAAGGCATCAAGACAAGATTGGGAAGATACGAAAGCAACTGGCTCGAAGAATTGCCTAGTGTCCTATGGGCAATTAGAACAACAGAAAAAACAAGCCATAAGAAAACACCTTACAGCTTGGTATTTGGATCCAAGGCTGTGATCCCTGCCGAAATAGGAGTTGTAACCCAAAGAATTGTCAACATGGATCCTGAAGCAAACCAAAAAGAGACCATGTTGAATTTACAACTCCTAGAGGAAGCAAGAGATCAAGCCGCAATTCAAGAAGCCAAATACAAGCAACAAATGGAAGCTTACTACAACAAAAAAGTCAAGAATGAACGTTTCAAGCCAGGGGACCTGGTCCTCAGAAACAACGAAGCCAGCAAGAAAGAAAATCAAGGAAAGCTTGGCCCAAAATGGGAAGGCCCATACACCATCCTTGAAGCGCACAAAGGTGGATCCTACAAGCTGGCTGATTCAGAAGGCAAAAGGCTTCCAAGGCATTGGAACGGCAAAACCCTGAAAAGGTTCCATGTTTAGACGGGAAAGTTTGGTTTGTATCAAAATGTATTTCAAGCAGGGTTATGAATATCTTTTGTAAAAAGCAAGTATTGCTTTAATGAATGAAGTTTTTTTTTATCAAACTTGTCTTTCTATCCCAAAATCAGGTTGAGAACCTAGCAAAAAACTCCATGGCAAGGGCCATGTAAGGGGATGAGCTCCCAGGCCACATCGCTCAATAGGTTCAAGGGTTGAATGAGCCTATATAAGGGGTGAGTTCCTAAATCAATACAACTCCATGAGACTTGTTAAGAAAACAAAAAATTGTCTCATAGACGGGTATGAGCAGCCTACACCAAATGTTTCCTAAGCCTTAAAAATATAGTCCACAAAAAGGCTAAAAAACCAAAAGAAATAATAAAAAGGATAGGTGCTATCTCTTCTTGTTAAAAATGCCAAGGCTAAGTGTCTGCAGCACTGAACCCTTTTAGGTATAAAAAACATAGGGCAGCACAAACTCGACAAAGACAAAGTTACAAAAGAACAAAGCAAATCCAAAAAGAACAAAGTCAATTGGACAAAAATCACAAAGGTACAAACCAAGCCAGGACGCAAAACTAAGAAGCCTTCAAGGCTTCAAGCCACCCGGGCAATACCTCGAAACCTTAAAGGCTTCAACCTATTAACAGACAGCCAAAAGGCTTGGACGGTTAAAATCCAAATGAACTGCCTTGTCCAAAAAGGCACAAGCATAAAACCATAATAAATGGAAAATAGTTAAAACATAACATCATATAAAACAAAGCCCCAAAAAGACTTTCAAACATAAGTTAGAGCAAGTCCTAATAACTTGCAAGCTTAAACTACTGTTCCAGCGGCCACAAAGGCCTTAAAACACAACCAACAGGAACCTTAAGGGTTCCTAATAACCTAATATTGTTCAAGTTAACATTACAAAACATAAATTGTTTCAGTGCTAAGAAAGCTACGAATCAAGCATCAACAGATTTGGAAACTCCAGAACCTTCGCCCTTGGCCTTCTTTGTTTTCTTCAACTTTTTAGTCTTCACACCTCCATCACCACCAACCGCCGAAGCCTCCAAACTCGCATCCTTGGGAACATCCGGCTGACCTGAAAGGGTATCATCACTATCCCCCGAATAGGATCTCTTCCTTGAAAGAGAGCCCAAAACCTCAGCACAGACCTTCTCATTTAGGCCCTCCGGTTTCAAGTCCTGCAACACAGCAAGAGGCTTACCAAAACAAGTGGAAACCTGATGGATGTAGGGATAGGTCAACTTCTCCATTTGCTCAACGGAGCCTTTAAAAACATCAGAAGCCTCGGGACGAAACAGAGGTGACTTCTCCAAAGGATGGCCGGATTCATGAAGTTTATACCCAGCAATGAGGCCTTGGTGTTTCCCCAGGTTAAGAAGCTTAGTGTAAACGTCACCAAGAGCAGAGTTAAACTCTTTGGAGTGCAATAGATAAGTAACCACTTGGTGAAAACCCTGCTCTATGAGCCATTGGTTATCCACAGTAGCCTGAGCAACTGAAGCCTTCAACCTCTCTTTCTCCTTACCAAAAGCCTGTTGCTGGACAAACAAAGCTTCCGTGTCAGCCCTAAGTTTCAACCTATCAGCCTCGAAGCTCTTTTTCAAGCCACCCATCTCAATCTCATGCATCTTTTTCAGATCACTAACCTTCTTCTCCCATGCTGCTTCCTTCTCGGCAAAACCAGCTATCTCCTTTTTCATCCCAGCCATGGAGGATTTCATTTTATCCTTCTTCTTGGAGAATTCTTCATATTCCCGCATTCTCTGACGAAAACGGGCAATGCCTTGAGGAAGCATGGCAGCAAGGTTGCAAGTACTCAAAATCATACGGGACAACATCAGGTCATCATCCATCCCAGCAATAGTCTCGTGCACTGAGGGAGGAGCAATGTGACTCAGAGCATCCTCACAAACAGCAGCATCTTTGAAACTGTCATAATTCTTCACCGACCAAGTAGGCACATAAATCCCTTCCGGATCCAACCCTTCAACGTCCCTGCTCGAAGACTCCTGAACAGGAGTGGCAACAACCTTCTTGCCTGAAACCTTTTTACCATGGACAACCAATTCCTTATCCTTCTCAGCACCTGCTTCAACACCTTGATCTTCCGAAACTTCAATATCGTCACTCAAGTCCACTGGTTCAGTAGAAGTGGATTGAGGACCAGCTTTCAACAACCGACGAGAAGATCGGCGGGTTGAAGATTTAGGAGCATTAGACTTAGAAAAACCCTTGGCAGTAGCAGCACTAACATAACCTGAGCCCTCAAACCTTTGATCAACAGTTCTAACCACAACATTCTCACCAGGAACAGACGGAGCATCCTCAAAAACAACATCAGAAGTATCGTCGCTCTTAATAAAATCCAAAGCAGACATGACTGCAAAAAACAACAACACATAAGTCATAGGTTAAGAAAAACATAAAGAGGACAAAAAAGGAAAATGCATACCAATTCCACTCCTCATAAGAACCGGATCCCGATCAACATTCCCCCAAATTTTACTAACCCCTAAAAGAACTAGTAAGTGTTCAGGAAAGGGACGAACCCTCGAAGGGCACCCCCGGATGGCATTGAGAAAAACAGCATTCAATTCAGACTCGGAAGGTTCCGAATCATTGAGAACAGCATCCGGATTCCTCCACACCATTTTAAAATGGGAGAATCGTATCGGAAACCCAGAAAAAGCGGTCTTTCCAAGCCCCAAGCGTAGTAACCATCGACGAAATAAGGCAGGTATCAACTTTGGTTGTTTCAAAAGTAAACCAATCGCCATTCTTAGCCAAGCGAAAAAACCGGCGAAAGAGTAAAAGGGAAGGATCATACCCAAGTGCACGACACAAAACCTCAAAATGCAAAACCCTAGCCATCCCCTTTGGATGAACTTGCCCAAAAGAAACCCGATAATACTCCAACAAGTTCAAAACAAAAAACGAAAAGGGATAACGAAGGTTCGAGAACTCAAAATGACTACAATAAAGGGCAATCGAACCAGAAGTCGGATTATTAACGGGAACATCACAAGCAGGGGCAGTTGGGTTAAACTTCCTATCAATACCATATTCCATACAAAATAAATCTACCTCCTCTTGTGTTAACCGGGAAAAAGATTTTGCTAAGTCCTTACGAGCACCCATTTTTGAAAACAGAAAATGAAGAATGCAAGATGTAAAGAAACCGGAACTAACCTTAGAAGAAGGAGAAAATGGCGAGACACTTGAAAAAATTATGAAACAAATGGATAAGTTTGGAAATATAAAATAGGTATAAGCCTACAATAGGGGTAATAATGGCAAAACAGTAACTCCTGCGAAAACCGCCACCCTATCAACTGCCATACATCAATCAAATCAATTGTCAGTTATTTAACATTCAAATTCAAAACATTAACTGCCTTCAACCTTTCAAGCCTTCAAGCAACGAACACTCGAAACCTTCAGGCAATAAAATACGTACATAAAAGTCAGAAGTCTTTGAGCTTATCACCCAAAAACCTCTGACTTGGGGGGCTGATGACGGGGGTAGCTCAAGACTAAATAAAATGATTAAATATGTAAACGCTCAAAAGGTTAAACGGTTCAACGGTTGAAAAGCTGTGAGTTGGGAAAAGCAATGCGGAAACAGTGGCCGGTCACATCTGGAGATCGCTTCACCAACCCGCAGCCGCAAAAGCAAAGCAGGTCTGCACAATGCACACTATTATCCGGGGGTCAAAAGCCTTCAACCCCCGAAAGGGGAAACCCTCCACTGCAAGCAAGGTTACTAGTCTAATACATTCCACTTCGGGAGATGCCTTCTCTTATAAAATGACACTTCATTTACTTCAGAAAACATCTCCTGACCAGCTCTGATTCTCCAATCTCTGGTCATTCACATCGAATGCTTGTCTCACACAAGTCATTCCCTTTCACATCCAACACACACATTCCCTTTGCTACCACTTCCGAATCTGAGTACAATTCAGAGGAGGATCCATAGCAAAGAACAACAATAAACTAGTAAACCTCCTTCCACGTCTCGCAAACGTGGGGGGACCCCACGACCTGCGTTAGGCAAGGTTGAACCCTTCAACCATTCTGCCTAGCCAGTCCAGCTACCACCGTTGGTCTTGTATTTGTTGCATCAACAAATCCCAAAATAAGAACCCTAGATGTACTAATTTCATGAAAATGCGACTTGTTTCCATCCATCATCTTCGATTTCTGTAGTTTCATGTCATTTGTTTGTCGATTTCATCTTCAATATATATATACTGCATTCTATATCTGTTTCGAATGGACCGTCAACTGTACCTTTTTTCTGTGTGATTGTTGTTGAGGTAACGCTTGTTGTACTGTAGATTTCAAATCCCCAATGCTTTAAAGGTTACAAATTACTTTCAAATCCCCAATGCTTTTATGTGGGTCAACTCAAACTCGCCCTCTTTTAAAATAGGTCAACCCGAACCCGACCCAAAACCTGTTTTTTTTGGTGTCGGGTTCGAGTTGTCGGGTCGTGTAAAAAAACACATTTAAATACACATATACAGCATATAGAAATATATATTAGATCATGATTATAAGATTAGCTGTGAGGTTTTTTTTTTTTAATTCTAATTTCTTAATTTAGTTTCGCAACTACATTTTCTTTTTTTTCCTATCAGAATTTGTTAGTCATTTTCAATTATCGTTACGTTAAAGTACACAATCAAAACTGATGAAACATATTTATAATTGCTTTAACATACATACAGCTTATTAAAATATATGTTAACGGATCTTTTATCCTTATTTTGGATAAAGTGCTTTGCTAAAGGTGTTATTCCACAAAAGCTACCAACCCCGCTAGCCCATCTAAGATCTCTTGAATTACAAGAATTTGGATTGTGCTTTGGGAGAGAAGTCGACTTACTTTCTATTCTTCTTTTGGTTACAAGCTCTCCGAATATAGAGACAATTAAATTGCAGGTAAAATAATGTAGAAATTGCCTATTTATTTGTTTATATGTAATGGGATGTTATTAATTTGTTTATAATAATAGATGTCGACCGAAGCTGTGTCACAAACCATCATGAACCTTATTGATCATCAAGATTACTCATATGTTACCCTGGATCATCTCCGTGTGATAGAGATATTTAACTTCATGAAGACGGGAATGGATTTTGTGAAACTTATCTTAGCCAAGTCTCCGATGCTAAAGAAAGTAGCAATCTATCTTATCGAACTGGTTATTGATATTCATGGTAGAGTAAAGATACTAGAAGAAATGATACAATATCCACGTGCATCAGCTAAAGCAGAGATCGTCATATTAAACTAAAGAGTAGGCTTTTGTGTCTAAAAGTGGATAGTTGAATGTGAGTTGTGGCTGGAATACGTGGTTAACCTCTGATTTTTGTAATGAAAGTTTAAACATATGCAACTATTTACTTGTGACAGTGGGGCTGATGAAGTGTGAGAAGGTAAAAATCCATATGCATCAATGAAAAATAGGGGGCGCTAGCGAGCCCGCGTTGCAAGTTTTCTTTTACACGATTAATCTCAAAATCATGAGCCCTAAATGTGTTAAGTTTTTCAGAATATTAGGGAAATGCGACTTTTATTCACCCATCATCTTTGACTTGTGTAGCTTCATGTCATTACATATATGCACATTTGATCTTTAAATATACTACATTCTATTTGTTTCTAGTGCATCCTAACTTTACCTTTTTGTGTCATTGTTATTGAAAGCCCCCACGTTTGAAACCACTCTTCTGACATGGACTACAAGACGCTGAATTGAGTCAGCTAAGTAAGAAGCAGGGAATAATATGCTTAAATGAACCTGAAATTAAGTCACCTATGTGGATATGGAGGGTGAGGATATACAAGGAAGTTTATTTGGGTAGAAAGTCTAGTAAGTAATCTTGACCATCTATTAAATAATCAATGACTAAGATTAAATGGGTGAAACTGAACAAAAAAAAAAAGAGACGTGTGAGTTAATTTGAGGGTATTCTAGTCAATCCAAGTCAACAGTTTCTCTCTCCTCTAATTCTCCATCGTTTTTAAAACGTTGATATTTCATACGACAATATTTTTTTATAAAAATTGCACCATAAAAACGATCGTTTTTTTATCTTAATAACGAGCACACTATTGCTATACTTTTAATTTTTTTTTTTTTTAAACTCAGATGCGTAAACCGCAATGGATAGAAAAACGCACTATAACCCAGGTTCTAAAACACAATCGGGTTTCATATGGTCGTGTTTATGTTTTAACATGGTCATGCTTCTATTCTAACATGATCATGTTTATGTTTTAGTATGATCATGTTCTTTGCACTCAAATTTGAAAACATACCCTCTAGGTCTAAAACGCAATGAGTTTCACATGGTGATGTTTCTCTTATAACATGGTCATGCCTTTGTTTTAACATGGTTATATTTATGTTTCAACATGGCCATGCCTTTGTTTTAACATAGTCATGCCTGCGTTACAACATTCAGGGTCTAAAACGCAATGAGTTTTAATATGGTCATGTCTTTGTTCCAACATGATCATGCTTCCCTTTTAACATGATCATGTTTTTTGATGTTCTTTTACACTCCAGTTTTAAAACGCAATGAAACACAAAATCAATATTTTGCACTGTATGTTTTAATAAAACAATGAACTTTTAACATGGCCATGTTTATGTTTTAACATGGTCATACTTTTGTTCTAACATGATCATGTTTCTATTTTAGCATGATCATGTTCTTTGCACTACAGGTTGTAAAATGCAATGAAAACCAAAATCAAGATTTTACACTACAGATTCTAAAAAGATGGTCATGTTTATGTTTCAACATGGTCATGTTTTTGTTCCAACATGATCATGCTCCTATTTTAGCATGATCATGTTCTTTGCTTGTAAAACGCAATGAAACACAAAATCAATATTTTGCCCAGTAGGTTCTAAAAAGCAATGGACTTGAACGTTATTTAGACCTATACTATTATGGTTATTTTTCGACACACTACACTCATTCGCAAGGCGTAACAATTACATCGCATCATCGCGAGACTTGTCGTAAGTCTGCAAACGCAATGCAAATGCCTCATCAATGGACTTTGGAGAGTCTACCCCCGCAGGGGAATTGCATCGACGCAAGACTAGTCGTAAGTCTTTAATCGCAACTCAATTGCAATTTCGCTGGAATCTAACGCACATCACCGTCGCAACACTTTAACGCTTGACGCATCTATCGATCTCATCGCTTCGATACTCGCATCACTTATCGCTTCTAACGCTTATCGCTACTTGTGTATGTTGGCACACATGACATCGACTCACGAAACGGATCTAGTATGAATAAAACATGGTGGATACGCCGCCGGTACTTCCTATATATAAGTGTTTTAGCCATATTGGCAAACTTTTGTGGAAAGATGCCATGTGGGTTTTAATGTGGAATCTATTCGAAATCGCATTATTCGCTTAATCGCACTATCGCATATCGTGGGTATCACTTGTCACACCCCTAATTCCACGTGTCACCGGTGGGCCCGGTGGGGAGTATCGTGACGTAGTTGATATCATCATAGTCAAACAACACAATATATAAATGCACAGCGGAAGCAAAAGGTAAATATATTACAATCCGAATATAAAGTAATATCAAGTATTACAACGGAAAGTAAAGGATCCACAGGCGGATCTTAAACATAAATATTGTTCAACAGACTTCCTAGAACTTGCAAGATTCCTTATTAACGTCCTGAGCAGCTTCCAGCCTATTACGTACTTGTACCTGTCACTTAGACTTTTGAAAATACGTCAGTTTTCACTGGTAAATACACTCAACTGACTCATTTGAAAAGAGTTTAAGAAAATTGATTTAGATGCACCAGGCACAAAATATTTAGACACTTTGATTAAAATGCACAGAGGCAAAATTAATCTTTTATAACTTGGGACAATCATATTTATAATCTTGTATACAGATTTACATGTTCGTTGTACGTTCAGGGCCCGATGTAGAAACCGAGTCAGATTAACAGACACGCCACAAGTATAGGCCCACAAGAGAGTGAGATACCGTTATTACTTAAGCAACTGTCAGGTGTATGCCTACACCCCGTGCTTAAGACGTGGCCATTTTATAATACAATGATGTCAGGGATATCCGGGACATGGTCATTAACCCCTAAAGGCTTTTATTTCAAACAATACAGATTAAACCGGGTTACCTCAATAATTTAATCACAATCCGATTAAACATTCAATACCCGACCAAGCGGTATCATTATACCGTATCCCAAGCCCGTATAGGGAAAATAAGTTAAGAGTATTTACCTGAGCTAGCTCCTGTCTTAAATAGCAAGAATTAATAACTCAGCCGTATTCACTTAAGTAAGCGTATGTACAATTTACCGGAAGGCTCTAGTCTGGAATGATGGTATAAATAACCAATTAGAATGCTAACGGGTCTTTAATTAAGCCTAAGCTTAGACCGGTTAGTCTTAGAGAAATATACGGTTCAAACGCACGATTAGGCGAAGACCGGATAGAATGTGATTTAGACCCAACGAGTTCAGAGACTTGCTTAATATGGGTCCTTCATGCACATTCTGGATTTTGAGATAAAACCGTTAAGGTTTGACCCGCTTAGGCTAGTTTATGTAAACTAGTTACATAAACCGAACTGAACGCGTAATAAGCGTAACGGGTAGTGATGAGAGCCATTTACAGGTTTCCTAAGTTAATATGCTTCATATATGTTGTGACATCAGTAAGATGTCTTTCATTATGCCCGAAATGAATTTAATCACAAACTATGCCCCGTAGGGGTAGTTTGGTCATTTTAACGGTTGTAAAAGAGTTTAAGTGTCAACCTGAGTTACAGGCCTGATGTAATCAGCAAACATACTCAATTTTCTAAGTTATATCAGTAGATTAAAGTATATAAGTGAAATTTATCAATTATAACCAAACTATGCCCCGTAGGGGTATTTTGGTAATTTCACATAAGCCGAAAAGCTCAAAACTGACGTCTGAGTTTATCAACCTTTGCTTTCTGTTAAAATATTATAATTTGCCTCAAATATCAGTAGGTATCACCCTTGGTGTGTTTAAAATAATCTTAGTACATATTATGCGTTAAAAACGCTTAATTAGGCGATTAAAAGCCGTTTACGGGTTCGATACATAAAGCTGATATTTTTACTATTCCAGAAGGCTTAAAATAATTTATTTATCATTTAAGATTAGTAGCAAAAGGTTTGGAGTCGTTTGGATATGAAAAACTCATTTTATGGCCCGTAAGGGCAAAACCGACAATTACCGGATTAAGCCTACGACTATAAGTTAAGCTCAGCCTAAAATTTATTAAAAATCTTTAAAAATCCCAAAATAATATATTACATCAGTGGGTAAAAGATTTGATATCAAAAAGTAGGCTTAACTAGGCTATACGCTAATTACGCCGTTTTATTAACATAAAGCTTTAATTTTACGCTAACGAGCATAACTCTTATTCTACACCTCAAACTGATGTCAAACTTTGCATTCAAGTCTATATATCAGTAATTAAGGTTTCTACTCTTTTACATTTTCAAAAATCACGTTTTAAGGTGAAAAGGGCATAATGGTCAACATATGAGCAATTAACGGAATCATGCGTATTAATCGGTTAACTAATGAACCATAGTGTATAATCACAGAGGGTTATACTAGCATGTAACCTGGTCCAAATGAAGCTCTTAGGTATTTCTAAATCATACCAAAAAGGGTCAGAACTGCAAGTCAAAGTAAAAGTCAAACTATGCGACTTTCGGTTCCGAACCGGGTCTAAATAGGAAATTGTCGGGTTGAACATGTTTAGACATGTTCTTACAGTAATTACTAAGTTATAACAATGATCCAACAGGTTGTATATGTTCTACATTGCTAATTATGCATAAATTGTAAACTAAGTATCCTGTTGACTTTTTAAATACTAGTTTGACCCGACATTAGACCTAATTAGAGTGGGAATCAGGGGGAACCCTTTTAAGGGTTTATTACCCACATAATTACCAACTTATAACTGCTCTTGATTCGACTAATCACTGGACCATTAGTGATTAATCTTAAAGTCAACCGTTAATTACGACGGTTTGACTTTTAAGCTAAAACTAAGCTAAAACTTAACTAAGGAAGGATTAGCAAACTTACCAAGGTCCTATGCACGAAATGTGATCACTTGAGAGCAGACTTGAGCTCCAGAAATGATAAGGAATGCAAGAGAAGGTGTGAGGAACTTGGTTGCAACTTTGGTCCTTTATATAGTGTTTAATCCACCACAAAATGTTGACAACTCAAGCTACTTTGTTAAGTCTCCGGTTAACTTTATTGTTACCCGAAAAGTCCTAACTTTCAACGTTGACGCTTTAACCCCTCGCACACGAATTTGATCATAACTTTCTCATACGATTACGAAACTTTATGAAATTTATATCGTGCATTCTAGTGAGCATAATTAACCGTTACAAAGCTTCGAGTTTGTCAAAAAGTCACTCAGAGGTATAACTTAAACATGTTGACACATTTAACCCCTGTAGTTTGTAATCTCTCACTTTTAGCTTCGTATGATCCATGATTTATTCGGTTGATGGTATAAACATTATGTAGGGTTAATGTACAATATATTTATTCACTGTTGACATTTAGAACTCGTATTTTCATATACTTTTCAAGTTTGTCAACTTTAGTCCTTTCAGATCATTCTTTTACACGTTCAAACTTATGACACGTGTCGATACATTATAGGACGTGAATTTTCGAGGTGTTACATCCTCACCCCCTTAAAAGAAATCTCGACCTCGAGATTTGTTAAGGTAAGGGAAGTATGTTCTACCTTATATTGGGCTTAATCTTCCCCAGTACCTTTGAGCCTCTAAGGCACTCCAATTGACCTTTATAATAGGCACATGTATCTTTTTGGAGCTTCTAATCCTGTCGATCCTTAATCGACACAGGTTGCTCATACTATCATAGTTCTGCATATTATTATTATGTGATAGTTCTTTTCGACTTATTGGTGACACGTCGCTAAATCATTAGTGTGGGTCACATTGCGCGTTCCACCAAGTCCTTAGTTAGGTCTTAGCTCGTAAGCTATTTAATCTTGATACATTTGAATCCTTCGAATGATTCTATATAATCAGAGACTGACTAGCCTGATAATTTAACAAATTTGGCACACCCTGCCTGGGTGATATCTTTTGTTGAGCCTTATTTCTTAACAAGGATTTAGGAAGGTTACTACTTTCCATTAATCCTTGATTTGCTGCCGAATAATGGCAACTTATAGATAATTAGGGGTTTGTTTGATCTTATTCGTTGTTTCCAAGTCAACTTTCAGATCCTGATAATTGGACTCCCCAAAGTCTCGTCCATCCAACGGATGTTTTGATATTTCATTTATACAAGGTCTCCAAAGGAGCCACCTTGATACTTATATGGCAACTATTATGGAAAAGCTTATCTTAAGGTGAGATGGTTATTCCAACCACTGCTTAACAAATTTTAAGGAATAGCTAATCCTTGCCGTTAGTCGAACAAATCGACAATCCTGGGCAGCTGATGGCAATTCTTAATCGTTGCCTAACTAGGGTTGCGGTAACAATGCATAAGCAAAATGAACCGTCTTTTAAATTTAACTATACCGAATTCTCCGGATATTGAGTCAGGTTATATGAATCTATATCTTAAAATTTACTTAATCAGGGTTTCGGTTATTCCATAATCAACATGAGTTCTTACAACACTTCAACCCAAAGCGGGATGTTAGTCTTAACTCTACTTGCCTCTTGGGAGGTAAACAGGGCAGTCTTAGGAGAAAATAATCAAGATACAAGGAGGTTACAGAGATTTTCCCAATCTCAGGCCCTAGTTCACCCATTATTGATTGTGTCAAATGAGCGACACATTTATGTTACTAGTCCACGCATTCCTTAATTGGGAACATTTACTTGGACAATTCCATGCTGGATATCTCCTTTGAATACCATTAGTTGACTTTAGTATCATATGACCATCGGAATATCTTTGTGGTCCCATGCATTAAACCTCCATACTGATCAGGCATGGAAGCAATCTATGGAACATATTAAGATATACCAATCCTCATATGGCGCTTTTTATCATACTGTTTGGTATTCGCAATCAATAAGGATTAAAGAGATGTCAATTACATGCGAATGTCCTTTATCTATAGAGAGGGTACATTAGAAATTTTTACAGATTTAGGAACAGAAAAATTTGCTCCTATTACTAAATGAATCAATTTCTTGGTTGCGATTCGACAACTGTTATTCATCATCCTCATGGCTTTATTTACTAACCATGGTTTCATTAAACCATACAGGCCAATATAGCATTAACATTCTTAATGAACGTTATTTAATATATATCAATTTTACTTAGCCTGGGTCACAAAAGACCATTTATGGCATTTAAAGTTTGGTCCTAATCCATCATCTTTTTGACAGAGGATCAAAATGTCACATCTGTCTTCATTATAGTGATGAATTTGGATAGCTTGAAAGCTTGCCATAAGGATATCAGAAAATAGTGATTCCAAATAAAATATCAATCTAAGATTTGTTGGGCATTTTCTATAGTGTCATCGGCAAATTTCTATCTCGCGTTAAATGGCTGGAGTCCTAATCAGCGGGGACAACATTTCACAATATTTATAGTTCCTTATAGAATCATATTTGCCAGTATCAAGTAAATTTCTGTATAAACTGCTTGATAAGGAAAGGTACCTGCTATACCATTATCATTTTGCACCGTCTTCTGGGCGTTCATTCTGAAAACTCATGCGTTTGTTCTCTTGGCCTCTTCGGGCTTCTTATGATTCCTAGGGCAGTTAGTCTTGATATGCCCCTTCTCGTTGCAACCATAACAGGTTGCATCTTTCAACTTCTTGCAATCCAAGGTTTTATGTTCCTTAGACTTGCAGATCCCACAGGGTAGTGGCTCAGACTCAAATCTGCATTTCCCAATATGGTATTTCCTACAGGTTCTGCACCTGGTCTTCTCACTCGACTGTTGGCTGTCTCTCTTAAACCCGGAACTCTTCTTATCGGAGCGATGAGAATTCTCATCCTCCCTTTTACGCTTTCCATCTTCAGAGGCTTTGGCAGCCTTGTTTCTAACCACATCGAGTGTGAGAGATAGCGACAGATCTGCCGCTGACCTGAATGTAGTAGGTCTCGAAGCCTTAACACTGGCTTTGATTTCTGGGGCTAAACCCCCAATGAAGCGAGCAATTCTCTTGGGTTCTGGTGTTACTAGGTAAGGAACCAGTCTGGACAGGGTATTGAAACCGGTGAGGTAAGCTTGACAATCTAAGTTTGTCATCACCAATGATAAGAAATCTGATTCAATTCTTTCGACCTCGTGCTGAGGGCAGTAGTTCTCCATAATGAGAGCAACAAACTGTTCCCATGACATGTTGTAAAGTGGGATCTTCCCAGCAGCTTGAATGAGAGCCTTCCACCATGCTAGTGCTTCTCCCTTGAACGATTGGGATACATACTTTACTACATCCCTTTCAGCACAACCGCTGATGTCAACCACCGTGTCCATTTCATCCAACCAGGTCATACAATCTACTGCTCCTTTCTCCCCAGTGAAGTCCCGAGGTTTGCAGGAAACAAAGTATTTATAGGTACAGGACTTGGTATGCGGTTCATTACCGAACACTATCCTCTTGGATGGAACACTGTGTTGACCAGATGAATGTCGATCATCATCCTTCTTTGGTTCTTCTTTCTTAGAGGGCGGTGGCTTGCTGTGTGCCTCCGAATAAGTCTTAGGGTCAGACTTAGAGTGGGGTACAGATGAGGCTTTACTATTAGGCTCACTATACTCCCTAAATTGCTCCTCTACAGCTTTAGTTACAGCTGAATCAATCAATGTACGAAGCTCTCCTCTGGTTATATTAATCCTTTCATCATCGCGGTTTTCCAGAGGGTGACTGTTCTCTTCCTTTGACCTAGCCATGTAGCTTTAAATGCTACATAAAAATCAAACGAGGGAAAGGTTTATACGGAAGCTTTTACAGTTTTATCGTTTTAAACGATTTATTAACCATGGTAATATAAACCACATTGGTTAATTTGTTAGTTATATTTAATTAGCATTTTCATTATAATTTATCCTAGTTATAAAACATTAAGGATATTAAGGTGGCGCAAAGGGCCTAGTCACAAGGACAGTTTTAAATTTACAAGCCATGATTTCAGAGAATCGAGGCATTTAGGTTTGAATCAAAGTTCATTACCTTTTTCTTGACAGGGAGTTGTAGGCTACCACTGTCTTTTGTCCCTTAGGACAATAAGTATGGCCCGTAGGCATTTCATCACTTATGGATGTTTATAATATGATCATCTTCAATTGATGATATTAGTCAGGATCGCATTGATCATACCAACTATTATGCTTGGACGTAGTCCAACATCTTTAGACGGGGGTCAGAGACCACCACGGTCGTTGTCTTATCTGACAACAAGTTTGGCCCGTAGGCACTTCATCACTAATGGACGATTATTTCAAATAAGGGAATTTAGATTTACCCCCTTTTTTTAAAGGTGGCCTGTGTGACTTTAACGATTCACAGTTTACCAAAAATGTTAACGTACTTATAGATGTTAACAGGGATTGGAATCCTTTGGATAGGTTTTACCGTCTTGGCCATGTCTGTAATGACATTTAGGCTAGGTTTTACCAATCTGGCCATGTCTGCATTGACATTTAGGCTAGGTTTTACCATCTTGGCCATGTCTGCATTGACATTTAGGCTAGGTTTTACCTTTAAGATTCCTTTAATATTTAACGCAGAACAATCCTAAATTGAAATGTTTAACAAGGATCTGAATCTAATTGTGGAACTACCGTCTTGGCCCTGTCTCAAAATGACACATGAGCTAGGTCTTGTCGTTTTTAGATATTGCCATTTTATTATAATGGTAGATTTTATAATATAGGAATGATATTTTTAATATAATCATTCCTTTAAAATTTAAACAAGTATATGGTTGCCCTAAACGGGACTCCTACAAAAATGACTTGCCCATTCAAGAGCTAATCAGAAAATAACAAAGGAACCAAATAAGGACAAATAAAACGAATTTTGAATTTGTCCTATGTTCTCGTCTAGACTCAAGAATGTGCAACTGTGTAACTGAGATTAAACACAAAAGCTAGTGTTTAATTCACTCAGTGTTGGCTCTGATACCAACCTGTCACACCCCTAATTCCACGTGTCACCGGTGGGCTCGGTGGGGAGTATCGTGACGTAGTTGATATCATCAGAGTCAAACAACACAAAATATAAATGCACAGCGGAAGCAAAAGGTAAATATATTACAATCCGAATATAAAGTAATATCAAGTATTACAACGGAAAGTAAAGGATCCACAGGCGGATCTTAAATATAAATATTGTTCAACAGACTTCCTAGAACTTGCAAGATTCCTTATTAACGTCCTGAGCAGCTTCCAGCCTATTACGTACTTGTACCTGTCACTTAGACTTTTGAAAATACACCAGTTTTCACTGGTAAATACACTCAACTGACTCATTTGAAAAGAGTTTAAGAAAATTGATTTAGATGCACCAGGCACAAAATATTTAGACACTTTGATTAAAATGCACAGAGGCAAAATTAATCTTTTATAACTTGGGACAATCATATTTATAATCTTGTATACAGATTTACATATTCGTTGTACGTTCAGGGCCCGATGTAGAAACCGAGTCAGATTAACAGACACGCCACAAGTATAGGCCCACAAGAGAGTGAGATACCGTTATTACTTAAGCAACTGTCAGGTGTATGCCTACACCCCGTGCTTAAGACGTGGCCATTTTATAATACAATGATGTCAGGGATATCCGGGACATGGTCATTAACCCCTAAAGGCTTTTATTTCAAACAATACAGATTAAACCGGGTTACCTCAATAATTTAATCACAATCCGATTAAACATTCAATACCCGACCAAGCGGTATCATTATACCGTATCCCAAGCCCGTATAGGGAAAATAAGTTAAGAGTATTTACCTGAGCTAGCTCCTGTCTTAAATAGCAGGAATTAATAACTCAGCCGTATTCACTTAAGTAAGCGTAGGTACAATTTACCGGAAGGCTCTAGTCTGGAATGATGGTATAAATAACCAATTAGAATGCTAACGGGTCTTTAATTAAGCCTAAGCTTAGACCGGTTAGTCTTAGAGAAATATACGGTTCAAACGCACGATTAGGCGAAGACCGGATAGAATGTGATTTAGACCCAACGAGTTCAGAGACTTGCTTAATATGGGTCCTTCATGCACATTCTGGATTTTGAGATAAAACCGTTAAGGTTTGACCCGCTTAGGCTAGTTTATGTAAACTAGTTACATAAACCGAACTGAACGCGTAATAAGCGTAACGGATAGTGATGAGAGCCATTTACAGGTTTCCTAAGTTAATATGCTTCATATATGTTGTGACATCAGTAAGATGTCTTTCATTATGCCCGAAATGAATTTAATCACAAACTATGCCCCGTAGGGGTAGTTTGGTCATTTTAACGGTTGTAAAAGAGTTTAAGTGTCAACCTGAGTTACAGGCCTGATGTAATCAGCAAACATACTCAATTTGCTAAGTTATATCAGTAGATTAAAGTATATAAGTGAAATTTATCAATTATAACCAAACTATGCCCCGTAGGGGTATTTTGGTAATTTCACATAAGCCGAAAAGCTCAAAACTGACGTCTGAGTTTATCAACCTTTGCATACTGTTAAAATATTATAATTTGCCTCAAATATCAGTAGGTATCACCCTTGGTATGTTTAAAATAATCTTAGTACATATTATGCGTTAAAAACGCTTAATTAGGCGATTAAAAGCCGTTTACGGGTTCGATACATAAAGCTGATATTTTTACTATTCCAGAAGGCTTAAAATAATTTATTTATCATTTAAGATTAGTAGCAAAAGGTTTGGAGTCGTTTGGATATGAAAAACTCATTTTATGGCCCGTAAGGGCAAAACCGACAATTACCGGATTAAGCCTACGACTATAAGTTAAGCTCAGCCTAAAATTTATTAAAAATCTTTAAAAATCCCAAAATAATATATTACATCAGTGGGTAAAAGATTTGATATCAAAAAGTAGGCTTAACTAGGCTATACGCTAATTACGCCGTTTTATTAACATAAAGCTTTAATTTTACGCTAACGAGCATAACTCTTATTCTACACCTCAAACTGATGTCAAACTTTGCATACAAGTCTATATATCAGTAATTAAGGTTTCTACTCTTTTACATTTTCAAAAATCACGTTTTAAGGTGAAAAGGGCATAATGGTCAACATATGAGCAATTAACGGAATCATGCGTATTAATCGGTTAACTAATGAACCATAGTGTATAATCACAGAGGGTTATACTAGCATGTAACCTGGTCCAAATGAAGCTCTTAGGTATTTCTAAATCATACCAAAAAGGGTCAGAACTGCAAGTCAAAGTAAAAGTCAAACTATGCGACTTTCGGTTCCGAACCGGGTCTAAATAGGAAATTGTCGGGTTGAACATGTTTAGACATGTTCTTACAGTAATTACTAAGTTATAACAATGATCCAACAGGTTGTATATGTTCTACATTGCTAATTATGCATAAATTGTAAACTAAGTATCCTGTTGACTTTTTAAATACAAGTTTGACTCGACATTAGACCTAGTTAGAGTGGGAATCAGGGGGAACCCTTTTAAGGGTTTATTACCCACATAATTACCAACTTATAACTGCTCTTGATTCGACTAATCACTGGACCATTAGTGATTAATCTTAAAGTCAACCGTTAATTACGACGGTTTGACTTTTAAGCTAAAACTAAGCTAAAACTTAACTAAGGAAGGATTAGCAAACTTACCAAGGTCCTATGCACGAAATGTGATCACTTGAGAGCAGACTTGAGCTCCAGAAATGATAAGGAATGCAAGAGAAGGTGTGAGGAACTTGGTTGCAACTTTGGTCCTTTATATAGTGTTTAATCCACCACAAAATGTTGACAACTCAAGCTACAACTGACCACAACTCATCAACACATGTCCCTAAGGTTCTAGGAGGCATTTAGGGGTCGCCCATTATGTGGAAAATCGGATAAAAGTCGAGTAGAAAGCACAAGGGCAGACAAGGAACAAAAATTTGCATCAGATAGGCCCTCGCGTGATGCGAGGGACCCCCCCTTGGGCTTCGCGTGGCGCGAGGCCCTCCTGCAGCAAATCAGAACTTTAGATTTATTGCATATTGATCCTTGGCTTTTCAAACTTCGATTAGACTTTTGTTTCTTGCATCTTGAACCCTCCAAATTGATTTATAAGGGCTTTAAAACATATACCTACTTTGTTAAGTCTCCGGTTAACTTTATTGTTACCCGAAAAGTCCTAACTTTCAACGTTGACGCTTTAACCCCTCGCACACGAATTTGATCATAACTTTCTCATACGATTACGAAACTTTATGAAATTTATATCGTGCATTCTAGTGAGCATAATTAACCGTTACAAAGCTTCGAGTTTGTCAAAAAGTCACTCAGAGGTATAACTTAAACATGTTGACACATTTAACCCCTGTAGTTTGTAATCTCTCACTTTTAGCTTCGTATGATCCATGATTTATTCGGTTGATGGTATAAACATTATATAGGGTTAATGTACAATATATTTATTCACTGTTGACATTTAGAACTCGTATTTTCATATACTTTTCAAGTTTGTCAACTTTAGTCCTTTCAGATCATTCTTTCACACGTTCAAACTTATGACACGTGTCGATACATTATAGGACGTGAATTTTCGAGGTGTTACATCCTCACCCCCTTAAAAGAAATCTCGACGTACTAAAGTGGCATGATAACAAGCATACCAACACCACCACGGGCTTTATATAATAATCCGCCTAAAACTTTTCATTCCTCTGAGTCAGAACGTCCAAAGATGAAAGAACCCTAGAGGTAACTTCTTTTGCAAGTTTTCTGATTAATCCCAAAATAAGAACCCTAGATGTACTAATTTCATGAAAATGCGACTTGTTTCCATCCATCATCTTCGATCTCTGTAGTTTCATTTCATTTGTTTGTCGATTTCATCTTCAATATATATATACTGCATTCTATATCTGTTTCGAATTGACCGTCAACTGTACCTTTTTTCTGTGTGATTGTTGTTGAGGTAACGCTTGTTGTACTGTAGATTTCAAATCCCCAATGCTTTAAAGTTTGCCCTAGTCCAATAAAGTTAGGGGGATTAGTTGTTGTTTCTTTTAATAGCTTTACATTATGTTGTAACGGTTTGTGAGCAGGAATTAGTTAGAACTGGTATACTGGGAAGTGTTTAAAGAACGGTTAGATCAATTCTCTAATAATTGATCCAGTTATTCTTCATAATTGTTGATTTGATTCAGTATACTACATTCTATATCTGATTCGGTGTATGTTTCCGACTCTTTGTCAACTTTACCATTTTTGTGTGATTGTTCTTGACGTAACGGGTGTTGTACAATAGGTTGACATCGCCAATGTTTTAAAGTTGCAAATTATTAGGTTATTACATGCAGTAGGATTCGAACAACTAGATAAGTAATAATTGTGTACAGGTTTCAAATATACTTCATGAATCATCAGAGTTATATAATGTTTAATTACTTTATGTATCTAATTATCACCAGAGTGAATTACAATTTACAAGATTGGGCCATTTGGTATGTCCGTATTGTCAGTGGCGGATCCAGGAATTTTTTTCAATGGGTTCAGATTTTTTTTCGATAGTAAGATTTTTCACAGCCAAACATTGGAATTTTGGGTCGAGTCAATTCGGGTCGGACCCGGTATTTCATGGTCAAACGAAGTTGTCGTTTTATTAATTCATAAAAGAAATCTTACAATTATTTTTGCGACGTTGATTTAGCTTTATAGTGCACTTAAAAATAATTAAATTATATAATACCGGTGACCGGTGTAACTAATAGTTGCTACCATGTTCTAATAAAGTCTAAAAGATTTTATGGAAATGCATACCTCAAATCATAACTTTTAGATGAGAAAACATAATAATAAAGTTATTTGTTCATGATTTTCTGTTTCCTTGACCTGTGATCTTGGGCTACATTTTCTTCTTAGAAATACATTTATGGTCCGTATTAAGTTAATGTAAACTAAATCCCCAAACTTGAAATATGAACGTACCACATAGACGAGTTATATAATTAACTCATATCATTACATGAAAACATTATATAGCTCCTCCAATCTTATAAGGGTCTTCGTGTCATTAGGATTCTGCAGCATTTTCTGGTGTGTAAACAGCATTTCTAAGATGAAAGATCAAGGATTACCATTGGATAGGATCAGCAGCCTTCCTCCAAGTATAATACAAACAATTCTTACTCGTATGCCAATGCGAGATGCATTCAGAACAAGTATTCTATCTCAGAGTTGGAGACATCATTGTCGAAATATGCCCACACTCGTGTTTGATAATTTCCGTGGACACTATGATCCAAACAGATCAAATAAATGTACACTGTTGCACGACGTTGTTTACCCGATCTTGTTGCTACACCAAGGTCCAATACTTGGATTCTCCCTTTATCTCTATGGAGTAGATAGCTGTTGGGAGATTGATCAGATAATACTTCACCTATCACGGAATTACGCCTTGAAGGCATTTAGACTTTGGATCTGCTCAGGTGATGAGCATAAGCTACTGCCGGCTTTTTTCAACTTGCAACAATTGATGGTCCTAGAACTCCAAAGTTGTGCATTTCAACCTCCGGTTACCTTTAAAGGGTTTAGCAGGCTAGTTACATTATACCTTCACAATGTCAGCATTACCGCAAAAGATGTTCTAAGGCTTATCTCCTGTTGCCCACTACTTAAGGACTTAACTCTGGTATGATCTGTACTATTGTAGAAGGGGTTAAACATTAAAACTTTCAAAATACTTTATTTAAGGAAATTCTATTTATTTATTTATTTATTTTTTTGACAGCATGTAACCCAGTTTTTAAATACCAGGCTTAAGAAGTCAACCATTGCCTAAGGAAGCGTCACATGATTATTTAGATATGGATTTAACCTTAATCAGATTTATTTTTAGAAATTGGAACAAAAACGGCATCATTTGAACTATAACTGAATCAAATTTGTTACTTACTGTTTGGTTGTATTGTACTTTCTGCAGATTGGCAATGAAAAACATCTTTTGGGATCTTGGAGTTGTAACTTCATTGAGTTATTTGAGCGTTTACCTTTGCTTGAGCATCTGTGTATGAGTTCTTACCCCATTCAGGTGATGCGTATAACTCCTGCAAGTTTATATCTCATAGTCATACCCAAGGTTGCAAAAGTCGCTAGGCGCTCCCTAGTCGGTCGACCGGGGAGTTGAGAGTACTCGGACATGTTCAATTATAAAGAAATTACTTTTTGGAGATTAAATATACGTCAAACAACACAAATTTACTAATATTAATAACAAAATATGTGAAAGTGATATTCATTCTTTAATATGATAGGCATAGAAATTATGTTATATTATTATTTAAGTCAAACTAGGCCCGAGTTGACCTGCTAGATCCAATTCTCGCCGAGGTTGACCGCGTTTGACCGACTCCGAGTAATTAGGCGGAGTCAAAGAAAGTCGCCTCGGCAGCCTGCCTTGTAGCGACTACTCGGGGAGTACTCGGCCTTGGAAACCTTGTTTTACAACCATGGTCATACCATTAGAAAGGGTATTTGTGACTGAAAAAAATTCGTCGTAAATGTATATATATAGAAAAACATATTAGAGATATATTAGATCATGTGCATAAATTTAGCTGTAAGGTTTTTTAATTTACATTATATTTTTTCGTTTTTATTTTTGTTATTTTTTAATCCAATTTCTTAACTTAATTTTACAGCTACATTTTCTCTTTTTCCCTATCAGAATTTATCAGTCATGGTCAATCATTGCCATAATTGGTCAATTGTTGTCAAGTCGGAAGACAATCAAAATTCATCAACCATGATCAAACATAGTTATAATTGTTTAAACATAATCATACAACTGATTAAAATATGTTTCCTGATTTTTTTTTATCTTTATTTTGGGTATAAAGTGCTTGGCTACAGGGGTTATTCCACAAAAGCTACCAACTCCGCTAGTCCACCTCAGATCTCTTGATTTCCATGAGTTTGGACTGTGCTTTGGGAAAGAAGTCGACTTACTTTCTATTCTTCTTTTGGTTACAAGTTCTCCAAATGTAGAGAAAATTATAACGGAGGTAAAATAGTGTAGATATTGTCTATATGTTTATATGTAATAGGATGTTATTAATTTTTTTTTATTAATAGATGGAAGGTCACCCGACCGAAGCTGTGTCACAAACCACCATGAACCTTATTGATCATCAAGATTACTCACATGTTATCCTAAATTGTCTTCGTGTATTAGAGATATTAAGCTTCAGCAACATGAAGTCAGGCATGGATTTCGTAAAGCTTATTTTAGCCAAGTCCCCCATGCTAATGAAAGTAGTGATATCTCTCAACAAAGGGGTTGATATTCATGGTAAAGTAGAGATACTTACAGAAATGATACAATATCCACGTGCATCGGCCAAGGCAGAAATTATTGTCCATTGAGTAGGCTTTTGTGGCGCAAAGTGGATAGTTGAATGGGAGTTGTATTAGTTTTCTCTGTATGGGGCTGGAATACATGGTAGTACTTTGATTTACGTAATGGTAATTTGCATTGGTTTACCAAAATATTTAACCAACTTGTTATTGATGGCTGAACAATGATGACCATATATGTAAATTCTGAAACGGAAACACCAAAAATTGCAGAGAGACATACCATGGAAACCTACACCGTTATGTGTAGGTAATATTTGTCATTATATTAAACATATGATAGCTCCAATCTCACAACTCACACCTTAGATGGAACACGGTTCATAGACGCCCTCCACCCGAAAATGTTCACTTTCGGTGGAATCCAATTGTTCCATAAAGGTCACGAAACGTCATTACTGGTGAACACGTTGTGCAGTTTAGCTCTCAAAGCAGGATAAAGTCTCTAGACCTGCTCCATGCCACATCCATCCAAATATCCCAGTTCAACCAGGAAATGTTATCCATAACCATAGGGCTGTAAACGAACCAAACGTTCGACGAACAGTTCGTGCACCGTTCGGCGGGAAGTTCGTTTGTGTTCGTTCGTTTATTAAACAAACAAACACGAACAAGAAATTTCGTTCGTTTAGTTAAATGAACAAACATGAACAGAGGTCGTGTTCATTCGTTTATGTTCGTGAACGTTCGGTAACGTGTTCGCTTGTGTTTGATAGTTCATTAGTGTTTTTAGTTTTTATATTTATTTAAATATATCAAAAGTCTAACAAATTAAATCTATAATACTATATAATACATCTCCTTAGGATTAAAATGTAATTTTACCCCTTAATTTTAAGATGGCAGATCAAGAGTCTTGCTTGTTCCGTGATCTTTCGTCCATTTCTCCCAATTTTACCCTCAATTCAATGTCAGTCGCCCACAAATAAGTCTTGAGCCGATCAAAAATGCTTAGATGATTCAAACCGTCAGCGCAATTACTAATTCAATCAATTAGGTTTCATGTGGTCATTGCCCTATTCAATGGCATTGAAGGTGATTGAATGTTGCAGTTGAGGCGTTCGTGCGTTTCTATCCTACCCAACCAAGGTTCATGCGAATTTTAGGTTATAACAGGTATTGAAGATGATTGAATGTTGAGATTGAGGTGTTCATGCGTCAAGCGCTGATTACGCTCTTCTTCTGCCAACGGTAAGTTGTGTATTTAGGTTCCCTAATTTCTGTTGTTTCTTTTAAACCTAATCCGGGTCTTCGTCGTGGATAGATTTTGCTTCCTAATCTTAATTGCAAACTAATTCATGTGCTTTAAAAACTGAAAATGGTGAAACAGGTCATTGAGTAATTGAAGAAGATCACGTGGTGAACACAGAGAATAGCATGATTGCACAATATCGTATCGTACCAGTTCCGTAGGTATGCACAATACTGGACACGATGTTGTTGTTTTGTATTTTCGATTTCACCTCAAATTGTTGTTGAAGTAATTAGGAAGCCTCCATTTTGAAAGGCTTAGGTAAACGAATTTCAAACCATATGTTATATAGATTTCTTTATCTGATTGATTATTGTCCAATTGACCTCTTAACTTAGTTTTGTTGCTAGAGTAGTAAGCATAAAACCTGTTTTTCCCTTGTTGTTGAAGGAACTAGGAAGCAACCATTTTGAAGGGTAAGTCAACCATCTACTTCTAATCAGATTGGTAAGTGACTTTCCAACCTTAACTTTGCTTTATTAAGTTTTAATCAGATTGTTAAGACAATTTCAAATACACTGATTTCTTGTTAATTACCATGTTTTCACTACACGTGGTTACTTGGTTACTCTTTCAATGTGGTTTTACTTTGCAACTAGCAATTTATAATTTATATACATAACTGGATGGTGTATAATAGAAATTTTGCTGCAGGGAAGAAATTTGATTGATTGATTGAAATATTAGGGTTTTAGGTGCCCTATTTGTGTTTCTTGATTCTTTAAAGTTGAACATTGTGGTTTGAGGGTTTGATTTTGTTTTGTAAGTAGCAAAAATGGCTTGTATGAAATTGGGATCCAAAGCAGATGCGTTTCAGAAAAAAGGCCAAGCTTGGTATGTTCTTTAATCTCTGGTAAACTTGTTATGCGTTCTGATCTGTTGAGTACATATTGATATAACTAATTGTATATGTGTATGTGTGTGTAATGTGTATATGCAACATGGAGTATGATGCTGTGACTTTTGTGGTTATGAATTTCTTGATGATATGTGGATTTTAGGTGGTTATCTTTATCCAATAGAGGTGTTTTTTTAATTTTATTTTTTTATCAAAGTTTAGCATCAAATTTTTGTTCCTAAAAAGTTTGAAATCATGTGTTTTTCTGATGTGACATAGAGGATCCAGATCAATGTTGAGGGAAAAAGCAATGTGTTTGACTTCAAAAGTCAAATTTGTTTTTTTTTAAGTCAAATTTAGAAGTAATTTGTTTGACCTCATAAGTCAAAGGGTAGGTCTGTTATCTCAACAGGAACTTGATTGCATTGAGGGGTGTTTTCTAAGACTATGGGGTATGGGGCGTGGGTTGGAGAGAAACGCCCAAGTCACCACCCCGGGTGGGCTTGGGTTTGGGCGTGGCCCCTTGGGCGGGAGTTTAAGGCCGGGCGTGGGGCATGCTAGCGATCCTATGTGGCCGGCTCTTATTGGCTTGTTTGCTAGGGCATAGCGGGCCATGTTTAATTTTAGATTTTTTTATTTTTATTTTAATACACCTGGCCAAGCCACGCCGGGCTAGCCACCCCCCGCCATACCCCACGGACACGTCACTCACCAGCGGGGGGCTCGAACTCCACGTGTCAACCCATGCCCCAAACCCCCGCCCCACCATACCCCATGGTCTAAAGTTTACACCATAATCTTTCAGCTCTACGATTGTGCATCCCAGAATTTAAAGAACCCATTTTATCGATAGAATTTTAAAAGTAACGATTTTGACCTCAAAAGTCAAAGGGCATCTCTGTTGTCTTTCCTGTCAACAGAATTGTGAAATCAGTTTAGAGAAATTAAAATTCTAGCCAATGAAAGTTTGATTTTCAATGTCAACAGGCTAAGAATAAAAGAAGATGCAAAACAAGAGTGTTCAAATTTTTATTTATTTATCTTTTTATACTTTTTTTTTCAGTTTTCTTTGCTTTCAAGAAGTGGGGTTATGGAAAAATTGATAGCAGATGCATCTGAGAAAGGAGACGCAAATTGTACCATAAACCTCAAAGACATTCCGGGCGGGGCCAAAACATTTGAACTTGTTGCAAACTTCTGTTACGGAGTAAAACACGAAATCACCGCCTCAAATGTAGTACACCTCCGTTGTGCCGCCGAGCATCTAGAAATGACTAAACAGTATGGCGAGGACAACTTAATTTCACAAACAGAAATCTTTTTAATCAAGTCGTTCTTAAAAATTGGAAAGATTCACTAAAATGCCTCCAAACATGTGGCGATAAAAATATTATCCCTCATGCTGAAGAGCTTAACATTACAAAACGGCGTATAGAGTCGTTGGCGGTCAAGGCGAGCACCAACCCGAATTTGTTCGGTTGGCCCATGATTGACCATGGTGGGCCCATGCAGAGCCCGGGCGGTAGTTTGTTGTGGAATGGTATAAGCACCGGGGCCCGTCCTGTAAATCTGAACTCGGATCGGTGGTTTGATGACGTCTTTGACTTTACCTCTTTACAAAAAGTTGACTTTGGCAACGGAAGCTCGCGGAATTAAATAAGAAATCATAGCAGGCTCGCTTGAGTATTATGCAAAGAAGTATTTACCAGGGTTAAGTCGCCGGAAAAGTTCTCATATGAGCCCGACCGCAATTGATCCGCCACCGGAAGAAGCCAAAAGATTTTACTCGAGGAAATTGACTGTTTACTTCCGATGCAAAAAGGTCTCGTCTCAACGAAGTTTTTATTCGGTCTTTTACGAACCGCTTTGATTCTTCGGGCTAGCCCGTCTTGTATATCAAATTTGGAAAAAAGAATTGGGATGCAACTTGATCAGGCAACCCTTGAAGATTTATTAATGCCGAATTTTTCTTATTCGATGGAAACGTTGTATAATATTGAATGCGTGCTGAGGATGGTTCAACATTTTATGTCTATTGATCAAGCAACAGGTGGTGCGTCTCCTTGTTCTATCAAGGATGAATAGTTGTTAGGTTCACCATCTCTGACACCTGTCACCATGGTGGCTAAGCTAATTGACAGTTACTTGGTGGAAGTTGCACCCGATGTTAATTTAAAGCTTACAAAGTTCATGGCTCTTGCTGAGGCTGTTCCCGAGTAAGTAGACCGATGGATGATGGCTTGTATTGTATCAACCAGTTCTAATATGTTTCCTCTTTCTTGTAAAACATATGCCAACACATCAAACAATCATGTTACAGTTTTGACTTTTTGGGTCAAAGAATGCTTGTATTGTGTTGGCATTTATTTTAAAAGGTGTAATACAGTTCACTGAAGGGGTGTTTGAATGTGTGTTTTAGAAGTGATTATGTGAATCCAAAACCCCTCAAAAAGTTAAAATGTTTGTTAAAGCAAAAAAAGTCCTACTTCTATATGATTTTTTTATCGTTTTAAGGTTTAAGGTTTGAGTTATGTTTCTGCCTCATATTGTCGACTCCGCTGCAACGCGCGGGTTCCCTACTAGTATTTAATAAGTGTTAGTGTATTATATATTATGTTCATGAATGATTGTTTGTGTTCGTTTATTTCCATTTGTGTTCATGAACATTAGTTTGTGCTCATTTGTGTTCGTCAACGTTCGTTGCCTAAAATTAACAAACAACCACAAACGAACACGAACAAGTTCATTTCCTTAACAAACGAACACAAACATAAAATCCCGTTCGATAAGTGTTCGTGAACGGTTCGCGAACACATATATTTTTAAACAAACGAACATGAACAAGGTCTTGTTCGTGTTCGTTCGGTTCGTTTACAGCCCTACATAACCAACTGCAACTCAGCCAATTGCCGCCCCTCTGGGCTCCTAGACCAAGCCCAAACCTACTCAACCAGATTACACATATAAGCATAGTCACTAACCTTAGCAAATTTATCTTCCGCTAGTTTGAAGAGCCCCTTGAAACGGTCTTTAAGAGGACCAATATTTAGCCCAGTATCAACCCAAAACAGAATGTTGTTGCCCGAACTGACAACCCCCTTAAGATTCTTCTCTAAGAGAAGAATCTCTGGAGAAATCGTTTTCAATCCTCCCAATCTCTCTCCAAACCCCCAACCATTCTTCTATTAAACGGGAACAAACAAAAACTATCATTGGCGTTAATCCATCTTACCCAATGCGCCCCGTGGTTAGCCCTGTACTTCCACCACTACTTGTCTACGAGAGCCAGGTCATACATAGTTGTAACTAGATTTTGCCCCGCCTGCGTTGCGGGGCACTAAGCCGAATATTTCTCTCTCATAACATGTACGTCTGTGTTTCGGTTATTTGTACATACTACTCATAACACGATCTCAAAAAAATGACAATGAGTCAACCAATTAAATTAAAACACTATCATATTTTTGCTTAAGAAAAACAAAAATGGATAGAAAAACAAAAACGGATAGAAAAAAAATAATTTTAAACAGGGGAAAAATTGTAATTTTTTAGCATAAATGAGCGTGTGCCAGGCGCCTGACACGAATTAAAAATTACACCGAGTCAAACAATTAAAACAAAGCACTACTATAGTTTTGTATGGCATAACTGTAATTTTACACTGGGGGTAAAATCGTAATTTAACTGGGAAAGCAAAGGAAAACGATGCCAAAAAGGTAAATTTAAATTGAGGGCAAAATCGTAATTTGGCTGGGTGGGGAAAAACAAAATAATGGCAAAATTGTAATTTTAAATGGGTTAAAATCGTAATTTTGAACTAAGGGCAAAATAGTAATTTTGAGTTGGGGGCAAAAACATAATTTTATTTTGAACTGGGGGTAAAAACGTAATTTTGAAATGATGGAAAAATCGTAATTTTAAAGCGGTGATAAAACCTAAATTGGTTGGGCCGATTGGGGACTGCCAGGCAGCGTCCTGGCATTATTCCCCCATCTTGTGTCTGTAGTTATAGATTGGAGGCAAAATCGTAATTTTACTGGGTAAGCAAACAAAAACGATGACAAAAATGTAAATTTAAATTGAGAGCAAAATCGTAATTTAGCTAGAAGAAACAAAACAAAACTAATGGCGAAACTGTAAATTTAAACGGGAAAAATCGTAATTTTAAACAGAGGGTAAATTTGTAATTTTTAACTGGGGGAAAAACATAATTTTATTTTGAACTGGAGGTAAAAACATCATTTTAAACTGATGGCAAAATCGCAATTTTAAAGCGGGGACAAAATTGTAAATTGATTTGGCCCAAGCTTCGCGACTGGTTCCTTCCGAAATAAGAAGGGTAGTTATTTTCATGTAATTTTCAAAATAATTTACTAATACAAACTAATATACATACTCACAATGACCACTCAAGTACATTAAAATGAATTAACATCAATAAAAGCAATTTATAAGCAAATTTGAAAATAACATTTTAATAGAATTGAAGAATATAAAGAGATTGAATCATTTATTTTGTCAAGTAAAAATGATTTATCAAAAACACAGGTTATAATAAAATTAATAACAGAGATTGTATCAAACTTTTTTAGAAGAAGTAATTAAAGGTTGTATCAAACATTTTTAGAAGAAATAATAATAAAAGAGTTACCTACGGTTGCTTTCATGATTTTCATATTCCATTTTTTAAGTTTTACCACAGACAACCGTAAGGTTCAAATAAATATAAGGGTGTACCTATCTACACACCATTTTGCCTATTTACACATCAAAAAAGGTGTTTTTTGTCCTTGTATGCATACCTTGCAGTGTTGAACTGTGGCCAAAACGCGGCGTTTTGGTCCGGTTAACCAGACAAAGACTGACGGGTGTCTGACGGGTCTGTTGACCGGACCAAAACGCCGAGCTTTGGCCGCGTTTTGGTCCAATCAACCAGACAAAAGACTGACACACGGTCTGGTTGACAGGACCAAAACGCGGCCAAAGCTCGGCGTTTTGGTCCGGTCAACAGACCCGTCAAACACATGTCAGTCTTTGTCTGGTTAACCGGACCAAAACGCTACGTTTTGACCACAGTTCGACACTGCAAGGTGTGCATATAAGGACAAAAAACACCTTTTAAGGGTGACTATCTACATACTTGGTGTTAGATAGTTTGGCCCAAATATAATTATTTTTACTTCTTTCCTTTTCTTTTATTTTTTTACGTTTCCTTTTTGCTCCTTTCTCGAGAAAGCTGAATGAAAATTTTGTATATTCTCTTTCTCTATCAAACTTTTGTCATCACCATTACACCTATCTCCGGCCAAATCACCGTCACACTCCACAACTACCACTCCACTTTTCACCCACCACTTCAAAAGTAACAACGCAACCATACATTAGCAGCATCTAATCGCCTCCACCACAACACCACCACGTACCGTGGGCCGCGGCCCAACCGAATCGCATCGGACGGCTGCCCTTCCAGTCTTCCACCAGAAAGATGTAACCGCCACCCGCCGGTTCAACATAAAACCACCACCGACGTCATCATCTCCTCTTTAAACCACTATCTCCATCACCGGTAACAACCACGACCACCCTCTCAGACCTCCCTTATCCACCAGTTTCAGCCGGAGATCGGCAAATGCGGCTGTCAAACGATACCGTCGACATCTACCCGCAGTCCCCCGTCGCTCGCTTCATCATCATCGGTTTCTGATTTATGCCCTAACTCACCGCTAGAAGACCCCATCCAGCCTTGGAACCACCATCGTCAGTTGATTCCGCCAGATTAGTGGCCGTTAGTCCATCACAAATTTCTACCACAGCAGCCGGCGACAGCAAGGACTGTGCCGGTCCGAGTAGCACGTTTTCGTCAAGCGGTTGTTGTGAAGAATATAAAAGAAAGACCGGCAGATGTAGGTGAATGAAACCTGGAAACTGAAACTGTTAATGCAAGTTCACAATTGTTATAGAGTTAATTGGTCATAGCTGTAACTGGTGACAATCGTTGTCTTACACTACCAAAGTTGGTCAATCATGATCTTGGTCAAAAATAGTCGTACACATATCATTCCAAGATTCATTAACCAAGGTATCTCATAAATAGATAAAAATGTGTTTTCCGATTCTTAATTATGTTTTATTTCTTATGAAGCGTTTTGCTATAGTTATGCCGCAAGCTACCAACCTAGCTAGTAGTAGCCTCGAACATCTTGGTTTACGTTAATTGTCCTTTGCAAGAGAAAACGACTTACATACTGTTCTACTTCTGGTTAAAAACTTTAAATATTGAGACAATAATAATAGAGCTAAATTAGCGTAGATACTCTATATTTATTTGTTTACATTTAAGACCATCCGTAGTGGTACATGGCATCAATCAACTTTTTTTTTTTCTATAAAAAGATGTATATATATGACACCTGGTAACTTATTTTTTAGAACATCTCGAACGGTTGGAGGGGTTTGGAATTCAAACCGGCTACATCACCACGTCATATCATTCCAAACCCACTATTTCCCTCCAACAATTACCTCTGAACTGGTCAGAGGTACATGTGTTTGGTTCACCAAAACACCACCTCTTAGTGGTTCATTCAGTTATATTTTTTTTTTCGAACGGCTAACTTTTATAAAACACGGCTTCCAGCAAGGCGCTAGAGCCCAACCAACAACAAATCATCCAAACCTTTACAAATCAAATTTACACCAATCCTTTCAAACAAGATTTCTAAGCGTGACCTATTTATAATCCAAAGAAAGCCTAACGAAATGATTTCGTCCTTGAGCTTTGTCACACACACCGTCTTGTTTGAGAAAATAGCCTCGTTCCTTGTTCGCCAAATACACCAGGTGTTCCCCGTCATCCTCTCCCTCGTCACACATCCGGCAAATCGTCGACCCCACGTTTATGTTTCTTCGTGCCAAAGCCGAGAGAGTTGGGATTCTATTCTGCTCTGCTTTCCACATAAACGTATTAACTTTTTTCGGGATCCAGTTATTCCATTTTCACACAAAGCATGGTGCGGCCCGTCTATGGTTGAATAAGACACGCTTCTTTGACCCAACTGAAAACACGCCTGATTCGTTACTATGCCATTTCCATTTATCCAAGCTTTCCGTTACTCGAGCCTGTTGCAGTTTTCGTGTTAAGTCATCGCACTCGTCCATCTCGCTTTGGTTCAGCTCTTCCCTTTTCCATCTACAATGCCAGCTAGTGTCTCCATTTACAATTACATAGCAATTACTAACCAAACAACTTTTTTTTCTTTTTTCATTTTGAAACATGTTTGGGTATGTATGCATCAGTGGATCTCTTAATAACCAAGAATCCAGCCAAAATCTAATATTATCCCCTTTCCCCAGCACCCCTTCAAACAGCTTTGCAAATGAAAAGTTCAAAATTTTTACATCTTTTTCCAACATTGCTATCATCTTCCGTACCCCCATCATATTTGCTGCACTCGGAATATATTTAATTGTTCGGTTCGAGTGGTGTAATGCCTGAATTACCAATCTCCAAAGAGCCTTAGTCTCATTTTTGTAGCGCCACCACCATTTGGATAAAAGCGCTATGTTAGCATCTCTTAAAGGTGTGATTCCAAGGCCCCCGCATCCATGGGTCTTGTTATTTTATCCCAGCTTACCCAGTTCAGCTTACTCTTACCCTCTTTCCCATTTCAAAAGAAATTTCTCCGTTTGGCCTCCAATTGTTCGATCACCTTACATGGTGCTTTAAAAATCGAGAAAAAGTATGTAGGGAGTGTTTCCAATACCGATCTAAGGAGCGTAAGCCGGCCACCTTCCGATAAAGTATGTGCCTTCCAGATGCTTAATCTTCTTTCAAACGTCTCTATTACCGGTGACAATTTACAATCCGATTCATGTTTGCCCTCAAGATGACACCCAAATAAGTGCAAGGCAAAGTACCCCTTTTACAACCCAAAATATCTGCCCATTCCCCCACGATCCGATCACTAAGGCATCATCGACGTATAATAAGTGAGTCAATACCGGACCATTATTTGGAAGCCGAACTCCTTCAAATACACCTTCCTCAGCCGCCCTCTTCATCATACACGAAAACGCCTCCATTCCAATCAGGAACAAAGACGGGGAGATAGGATCGCCTTGTCTAATCCCCATTTAATAATGAAATTCAAAGGAAGACAATCCATTAACCAACACCGACGATCGTGCAAACTGTTTCTCCATTGCATCGGGAAGTTCATTTGCGCTTGAATTGCATCAAGAAAATCCCAATTGATGTGATCATATGCCTTCTCAAAATTGTTTTTGAACAAAAGTAACTTCGACTTCTTTTTTTTCACCCATGAAATAATTTCATTAATGATGAGAGGCCCATCAATGATGTTTCGGTCCTTCAAAAACGCGACTGAGTTTCCGAAATAATGGCGGGTAATACTATCTTCAATCTTTCGGCTAACACTTTGGAAATCACCTTACTTAAGCAACCCAAAAGATTAATCGGCCTGAAATCATCGAATTCCAAAGGGGTCTTGTGTCTTTGGAATTGACGTACATCCGTGAGAAATTTCCCAAGTTGCATGAAAGTGATTCAAGACATTGATGAAATCCTGCCCTATATATTGCCAAAATCTCTTAATGAACCTGAAATTGAATCCATCCGGACCCGGAGCTCGATCATCACCGCACCCCCAAACCGCATCTTTGATTTCTCAAGTCCAAAAATAATTAAATATCCTACCCGTTTGATATTTGAGCATATCATCGTTGGGCGACTCGTCATGTTTTCCTTGAACCGATTAGAAAAAAACCTCTTGGCCTCTCTTTTTAAAATTTTTGGATTGTTAGAGCATTCACATTCTATCCACCAAATCTTGAGAGATAGGTTTTTAAATTATAAAAAGTGTTTTAAGTGGATGTGAAAGGAGGAGAGAGAAAATGTTACTGTTCATCTGTATATTTGGAGGGAATTTTTTAATATATTTTGAAAGTGGTTGTGAGTAGAGGAGAGAGAAAATGTAATATATATTGAAAAAGAGAGAGAAAAAGTATTTGTTTTTTGTGGAAATATATTGATATAGGAGTTGTTTTTTAGTGAAATGTATGTATATTTTTAGTGGATTGGATGTGAATGCTCTTACACCACAAGCCATTCACCTCAAGACCATGTATTTTATCTTTTACTAGTATAAGCCCTCCGCGTTGCGGCGAAAGCGTAAAACCGTGCCAAGTGGCAACAATGCCACAACACTATCAGCGACCACCAACATTGGAAAAGTTTATAGAAACAAAATAAATAAAAAGGGAAAAAATAAAACCGAACGAAAAGCAGACGTAAAATCATTGAACCACACACACCCGTTGTGAGTGTTAATCGGTTAATGCGAACAAATTAGTCCGAAACGTAAAACATATAAGGAATAACTAAGTCGATGTAGGACCCGCATGTCACAACGAACATGTCAAACGAGAAGAAATACGCGCCTTGCGACAAGCCTGTCAAACGGAAAAAAATAGATGAAAAAACGTTGAATCTCACACGCACGTTGCGGCGTGTAAACTCACAAAATTTAGAATGAAACGTAAAAGAAAACTTGCAAAAGATGAAAAGTATGGCGGACCAACGTTGAAAGTAAAAAAGACAGATATAAGATATTCATATTAATTCAAGAGATATTAATAATTTATTACATATTAGATATATAATAATGTTATTTTTATTGTTAACGTGTTAATATATAGAATATACAGTTTAGTTATCAATATTATTAATACTTAAATTAATTCAAATTTAATATTAACTTATTAGATATAGTAAGATGATAAGATTTTAAATTAGTTCAATACCCTTTTTCCTTATTAAATATACTAATAATATTATTAATATTTAATAAGTTGAAGGAGAAAATGTCATATGACATTATTTGGAGTCTTTTATTATATATTAGAAGATTAGATTTCTTTACTTTTTATAACCCCATGGAAGTAGTTAGAATTGTCGTCTCCAAAAGACGCCCACCATACACACGATTTTTACCTCGAGTCTTTGGTTTTAAGGGGAAGGAAAGAAAAGAAAAGAGATGAAAATATGAAAAACCATGTTCCTGATATTTTTTAAGGATAGAAGGGGAGGGGAAAGGGAAGAAAATTTGTTAATATATTTATCCTCTCAAATTGGAGAGATTAGGAGAGAAAATATTATTAGTTACTAAATTGCCCTCTTATCTAATTAAAATGTTTTATGTTTAAAGGGTATAATGGTAAAATTGTTCCTTTCTTTTCTTTTCCTCCTAACTCGGGAACACATAAAATGCTTGATTTTCTCTTTTCCTTTACTTTTCATTAAACTCGGGAACACGAAAAAAATCACATATTTTCCTTTCTTTTCTCTCTTAATTTATTTTCCTCCCCCGTGTTAAACAAGACTCGAGAACACAGTGTACATTCTGCATATATACCATAGATCTTCCTCTTCTAAATCCTCTTCTTCCAGCCTTTCATCCATCATAAAAAGATCCTCTGCCACTTTATCCCATTCCACATTCCTTATTTTCCATCTTTATCCCGTCTCAATTCCTCCCAGACCCGCCTTTTCTCTGGGTTACGCTGAGGCGCATAAACATTAACCGTATATACATCCCAATCTAACCCCACTCTCTTACGCGAGATAATCAAATAATGGTTCAGCTAATGAAACACTTGACATACATGCCCTTTTTCCCTAACAAAGATATAACGCCCCCTCCCATCAGGTTCTCATCTTCCCTCCCATCTCCTCCATAGCTCATCCCCCCTCCACTTCTCCTCCTCCACAGCCACCGTCTCCCCCTCCCTTGCTCCTCCACAACGTTGTCGTCTCCCCCCACTGCTCCTCCACAACGTCACCGTCTCTCCCTCCTTTGCTCCTCCAAAGCGCCACCACCTCCTCTGCTCCTCCATAGCGTCGCCGCCTCCTTCTCGTCTGCTCCTCGACAGCGCCGTCGCATCCTCCTCCTCTGCTCCTCGACAGCGCCGCGGCCGGCCTCTTCCACAGTGCCACTGTCCATCACATTTGCAGCAGGTATTTCACTTTATTATAGGCTTCATCATTTTTTAGGTTTTATTTGTTGACTATTGTGGCTTATGATTGGGGTAGGATTATATGGCCTTTAGGATTATATTATTGAGGTTTTATTTGTTGACTATTGTGGCTTAGGGTGTAGGGAATGGTTAGACAATTTGAATAGGTAAACTCCCAAATCACCCAATCATATAGCGCCATGTCAACCATCACTAGTGCTCTAGTGGTGACCACGGGTATTTAAGTTCCACCTATGGTGGGCCCGGGTGAGTTTTCCCTTCCAGGTCTCAAGTTCGAGTCTGGGTGATAGGGGTTTCTCATTGAGGGGTTTAAATTGGGGATCTATTGTGCGAGGGGGCTCTCTAGCACGGGCGCGGTTAAGACAACGTATGCTAGACCTCCCGACATTCGCGAATAATTCACACCTTTCAAAAAAAAATTGCGTCATGTCAATTGTTTACCTAATGCTCAAAAACGTTGGCGGTTGTTTACCTAATGGGGTTTAGGTAAATTATTTAAAAAAAGGAAAAATGTATGATTGGTTGAGAAGAATTGGACCCACCACACACCCTATATCCCCCTTTCCTTCACCTTCACCGATTCAGTGAAGTTCACCGAAATCGCAACCAACAATTGTTAAGGGCCCACTTTTACTAGCTGCACTGGGCTCTTTAATTCTCAAGGACAATGGCTGAGCTTAGTGTAAAGTGGGGGGGGGGTGCACCCGCCCTCCCGAATGTTTTCGTTAGAAGTGTAAAATTTTCTATTTTTCGTCCGAAAATTTTAAAATTATATAGGATTGTCCCCCTCAATTATTTTGCCTAAATATTTATACAATATATAAATTGGTCCCATGACTTTCGGTCCCTTCGGAACTTTTGGTCAAGCTCTGCCACTGCTCAAGGATGACCCAAAAACAAAACATGAGGATACTCCTCAAATTTTCTTCTAGATCCGCCACTGACTGTAACTATTATTGTTATAACTGTATTTTGGCAAGTATTGCATTCAGGTTGAAGTTGGAGGGGAGTATATGAAACATTTCAGGGGGTCCGATCAGGAAGACCTATTCTTGTGGGGCAAAGTGTAACTTCCAAGTTAAAGGATATAAAAGAGTATCTTTGCAGCTAGGGTTTCAGTTTTGCACCTTGTTTCGCATCAACCTCTCATATCTTCTCTCTGGATTGTTCATTGCTTTGTTGAAGATTTGTTGAAGATCTGTTGCAGATCTTGTCTCATTGTTCTTCTGTATTGTTGATTGATCATGTGGATCATCTTATTTTGGTTGTATCGTTCTGGTTAATCAACTGATCATCATCGGTTGATTATATCTTGTTTGCATTGTTCTTATAGATCTTACATTTTGTAAGATCTTGGGTGGTTGGGTGTTTTTAGGGTTGGCTAAATAATAAAAGTTTTACGTTACGTTTTGTCACTATTTCTGGTGTTGATTGTTGCTCTTGTCTTGATTCTATTTTGTTCATACCAATTTTACAACCCGACCCGTTTTGTCATTTGTATTGATATGTTCATTTATTAAAGGATCCTATCTTATTCTTCTATAAAAATTGGTGAAATTATTTTATTATTTATATAGTGTCCGTTTCATTTGTTGTATAATTGGTCTATAACAAGTGAATTCATAGAAATTAACAAGCCTAGAACCCGAATTGAAATTGCAAAAATTATGATGAAACCTGGATTAATCTCTGAATCGTATGAGAACTATCAGATAAACCTATTTACGGGTTACACGCAATGATTTATCGGATTAGACAGAGATCACTCTTAAAGGAATTGGATTTGATGATTCTGTGATTGAACTGTGAAGAGCCCCTTGTAACCGTATGCTTTTTCCTTTATGTGTCTCTCAAAAATTACGATCGAGATTCCCTCCAAAAAATAGAATTACATGTGGCCTTTGTTTAATAATAATAAAACTGTAGGCCCGGCCCAAAGGGTGTGCAAGGCGTGCAACCGAGCAGGGCCCAAAAACTTTTAGGGCCCATAATTTTTTTTTGTTTTGTTTATATATAAAATATTTATAGTCAGAGTAAAAACAAGATGCTTGTTGAAGTCCGACTGGTTCTGCGCTTCTCCTTTAATAAATATTCAAGACTCAGGTTCGATACCAACATCCATCTGTTTTTTCATATTTTTTTGGTTTCATGGTTGGGCCCTGAAGCCCATTCAGGGCATTATTAGACTTACAAATAAATTTACATAATCTGAATATTATTATTATTATTAATGATTTTAATAAATTAGTCTGGTTTAATATTGACAAAATTGCAGAAAACAACCTTTATGTATACCCCAAACTGCACTTTATACCTTTCACTATGAAATCCGCCAAAACCAACCTTTACGTTCATGTTTTGTTACACATCACAACCTTTACACCAAACCTAGTCAAAAAAGTCAGTTAAGTTGCCCCATGTGCGATGCATGTGAGGGCATATATGTCTTTTCCTTTGACCCCTTTTACAATGAATATTATAATTAAACCTTTTTATTTATTTCCTTAAAAAACATCATCATCAAGAACATCATCATCTGAAACCCAGATCTTGATCAACATCAACTTCTTCATAAAAAGTCTTATAAACCCTAGAATTTCAAGACACCATGTCTCCTTTAAATCTTAATGAAATCAAGCAGGTCTTGGGTGCAAATTGTGTAACTTTTCAAGACGACCAAAACCCTTTAAACAGAATTTCGAAATTCATCATAGTTTGGGAGATTTATGCACCTCTTTGGTCCGAAAATTTGAAGCTTTTTTGGTGGGTTTTTGCAAACACAAAACTGCAAAACCGACGGCGGACCAAAATGTTTGAGATTTGCCATTCTTTAGGAGGGGAACAAGATCGGGAATGGGTACCCTTTTGATTTCGAAGATCAAGGAGGAATACCTAGATCGAACCATGTTGACCTTCTCTGTTTTTCCCTCACCAAAAGTGTCTTTGTGCCTTACAATGCCACTTTGTCTGTTCATAAATTGACAACAACCCACAAACTTTTATCTCAAAACAACACCCAGATAAAATTGCATTATTCCTAAAAAAATCACTAAATTTATTAGCCTGGATTAATTCCAAATTAAAGTTGATAACTTATGGTGACCATTAAACAAAGATCTAACCGTTAATGCCATTTGCCAAATGGGTTTGGTTTTGAGATCCAATATTTCCAAACTGGGGTGCAATAATGAGATCAACAATTCTAAATCTGATACATCTGAACAATAACTAGTAATACCTAAATTGGTAAAAAAAAAATAGTTGTAAGTAACCTTGAGGGATGGAGAGAAGGGTCTGAGAGTCGCAGTCGCAGTTGCAAGTGGGGCAGGACACAACGGCGGAGGAGCGGCGGACGGCGGCCAGTCCCTCAAGAACATACCAGTAGAGAGGTGGGCCACTAGATAACCCACCAAACACACTCCCAGAAATGTTATTCCGATCTTCACCATCGTCGGATTACACGATCCGCCCCTGTCTAATGCCATCTCTCTCTGACATACACAGCCTCTTTCTCTCTCTCCTCTCTATATATATATAGATAGATACAGGTAAAGTATACGTATATGTGTATAGAATTAGAGCTGATCTTGAAGAGGTGTTTGTGTATAGAGTGGGAAAGTGGAAGCAAATTGAGGAGGAGAAAATGGGGTCGTTTTAATTAGGGCAATTGGGTTTTGGGATGTATGGATGCAGAAGATGATGAAATATTGATGTTAACAGGCAAGATGATGGAGATGATGGGGATACATTAATTTTAATTTAATTTAGAAATAAAAGGGGTCAAAGGAAAAGACATATATGCCCTCACATGCATCGCACATGGGGCAACTTAACTGACTTTTTTGACTAGGTTTGGTGTAAATGTTGTGATGTGTAACAAAACATGAACGTAAAGGTTGGTTTTGGCGGATTTCATAGTGAAAGGTATAAAGTGCAGTTTGGGGTATACATAAAGGTTGTTTTCTGCAATTTTGTCTTTAATATTATAAAAAATAACTTTTGTTACTGAATTTATGAACCAAAAACGTTAAAGCCCAACTGTTTTTTGCAAACCAAATTCATAAACCCAACTATTTTATTGTGTAACGGATTAATGACTTGACTCAAATCAATAAAGAAACATAATGGATTAATGAATACGGCCCAAATTTTTTATCTTGCATAGTGCCAAATTTTTTTTTTTTTTTGTGATTTTCGGAGAAGACGCTAATAAAACTGTTTATGAATTGAAGTCTATTAAAATCCATAGACTTTTCTAAATCATGATGGCCTAAAAGCCGTGATAACACTAAAATTACCAACTTCATTTTCAAGTAATTAAACACGTACACGTTTATTATTTTGACATACGTGCATAACCACGTAGCCGACTTTGAATTCCGACCAACAATACAAATATTCTGGGTCTTTTTGTTATTTTTAAAAGTTAAATTGCTAAAACAAAATTAAGTTGGGTTTAAATTATATCATAACTAAAACTCAGTTTCCCCAACCCGCCAACCCTCAGTTTCGCCGGTTCGGTCGCCTGTAACCGAGCAACATTATGTAAAACTTGTTTTGTTACACTATAATCTTTAAATAAATAAACAGGATAATTAGTTTGATCATTTGACTTAAGCGAATAATTATTCATTCATCTAAATAAACAATAACCCGTTAAAGTATAGATTATCCACAAAAATAATAAAACCATTTTAATCAAATCTATAAACCTTAGTTATTCCCAAACTGAATCTAGAGACTAGAGCTACACAAATCAAAGATGATGGATGATTAAAAAGTCTCATTTCCCTAAATGTGCAAAAAATTAGCACGTAAGAGTTCTTGATTTTGAGATTAATTTGACTGTGTAAAGGAACACTTGCAAACAATATACCTCTAGGGTTCCTTTGATGTTCAGAGGAATGAAAGGTTTTAATGTTTTATCGCAGCTTCCACTTTATATGACTTTATTTAGGCCGGAGGGTGTGGGGGGCTCCATCGTGCCACCTCACTGCCTGTAGTGCCCCCCTCAGCGCCACCATCCACACCATGCAAATTAAACCAGGGCGCCATTGATGGGGCTCCATCATGGTAACGAGGGAGAAGGGCTTTATCAGGTGGGGCCCACATCATTTCAGCCAATTTTTTTTTTTTTTAATTTTGTTTTATAGGGGGCTCCGTCCCACATCATGCAAGTTAAAGGGGGGCGTGATAAAGCCCCATGACTTAGGTGGATCTTAGGTGGCGCTGATGTGTCTTGATAAAGCCCCTAGGGGCTCCATCCCACACCCTCCAGTCTTACAAATACCTAAGATATCGATTATAATAACACTACTTGCTATTAAAAGTTATTAGATTTTATCATTACTGTTTAAAAAATGTCATTTAAGAAAACTAATACAACTCACATTCAACTATCCACTTTGAGACACAAAAGCCTAGAGTTTTTTTGCAGGAATGACCACCAAAAGATCACCTCTAGGTGGGCTTGGAATAAAAGAGTGAAAGTAGGCATATAGTTATTTGATATGACGATATTCAGGGTGTTTCTGACACAAATCTGGGACTTTATTTAATATCGCTATATCATATACATATATACATCAATATCGCTATTTGATATACATATATACATCAATATCGCCAACTCAGACACATATATATATGAATATCGCTATATCATATACATATATACATCAATATCGCCAACTAGAGCATATATATATAAGAATATCGCTATCCCATGTATACATATATTTTAATATCGCCATTTGAAACATATATACATACCAATATCGCCATTTGAAACATATTACATACCAATATCGCCATTTGAAACATATATATATACGAATATCGCTATCTCAAACCTACATATATGAATATTATATTAATTGGATTCATTGGATGTATACATCTCTTTGTCATATATTACATGCAAAGACATGCATAGGCTGAGTATTAAAGTTGCCTATATATAGGCTGAATATTAAGAGGTCGAATAGTTTGAATAGTTGTGTTTCAGAAGCATGCATTGGATTGAATAGTGCATTGCAGTGTAACTGTGTATGAATAGTTGGTGTTTCAGAACCTTTTTAATTCATACACAACTTTTCATAGAGTGTATTGCAGTGTAATTCAAGTCATACACAATAAAACTTGCAGAATGGCAAGTCTTATCAAATTAAAAGATGATGATGATATAAACCATCGATCGTATACCACCTCTCATACTCATCTTCATACTCATCTTCTGTATACCACCTCTCATACTAAATTTTTAAACGGTTTAAACATGAGTTATCAGATTCACCCTGGTCCCCTTTACAGTACAGTGTTGTTTTTGGCAAATCAACATCGTGCGAGGGAGGTTTTCAAGCGCCCCAAGGACTATCGGGAGCCAACGAGTATAAAACGTGCCGATCGTTCATTTTGGTCGCTTATAAAGGATAATCCGATAGGACCACGCGTCCAAAGTATAATTCGTCAAGCGGGCTTCAGCGGTATCCTCGATAGTGGGTATCGGTACATTGACCACGCGTTAATAAACGCGTTGGTTGAGCGTTGGAGGCCCGAAACCCACACTTTTCACCTCCCCTTCGGTGAAACCACAGTGACTCTACAAGACATTAATGTTTTGTGGGGTCTACCAATAAATGGGGAGGTATTTTCCGGTATGGAAACGCCGATTACATTGACCAACAGCGTTATAATGTGTCAAAATTTGTTGGGGTTTACCCCTGAAAAAAATCATTTTTGGGGGAAAAAAATAAGTTCAGTCCGTATTTTACAGCAGATAATAGCACCGTTAAATGAAGAAACGACAACAAACGAAGCGTGCATTATACGTGCTCGTTTAGTAATTTTTTATTTACTAGGATGTACATTATTTCCTGTTAATTCGAATAATTGGATAGCTCTTCATTATCTGCCTTTCCTAGAAGATTTGGGGCAATGTTCTCAGATCAGTTGGGGAAGTGCTATTTTAGGCTGTTTGTACAGAAATCTTTGTAACGCTACAACTCCGGATGCTGTAGGTCTTACCGGTCCTGTGTCTATTTTACAAGTATGGGCATGGGAGAGGATTCGGTGTCTTGCACCGGAGCCTAACGCGATTTTCAACTACCGCGCCCCGATAGCTGCTCGGTATGTAAAACATTTCAGAATATATATTTTATAATCTTGAAATAATTTTATGAAAACTATATATTTTTTTGAAGGTGGAAGGGGAGTCTAAACGCCGTTGATGTTCCGACACATTGCCTCAGAACCTATCGATCTCAGCTTCAGTCGTTGAAAGAGGCAATGGTATGTTATTTAGTGAGGGTAATATATGTTTTTAGTGAGCGTAACATTGCTTATTGTTATTGATTTTTTTTAGTTTATATGGCGACCGTATGATGCCGTGGTGGACAGCCTCCCGGAGATCTGCACCAGTGGGAGGAATAACTGGAGGTGTGCCTGCCCGTTGATTTGCTGGGATGTTGTGGAGCATCACTATCCGCAACGGGTTATGCGGAAGTTTGGCATGGTTCAGTATATACCTCCACCAATAAATATTGAGGTCGGTGAGCATGACCGGCTCCATTCTTTAGTCCGGAATGGTAAAACTGGGTGGGACTGGAAAAGTCGTCATGAACCGTATGTTAACGCTTGGAACCATCGTGAGCATAATTTTGTAAACGGACAACAAATCGAGACTTATTCCGTGGCCAACGATTATATGACGTGGTACTTAGAACATACGGTCGTGTATTTGACCAACCCACGGCAACCGCTAGAACCCATGGCAGGATTTCAGGATGACGGTGCCACGGTCCAAATGATGGTATGTTAAATTTATTTATTTTTCTTTGTGGTTTTATTCGACTTAATGTAACTAATTTTTATTCAGGCTGACTCTTTGGTTGTAATACACCGAAGCCAAGATATGGAGATGATGCAACAGACAACATACCGGGCTTTGAACATGTCAAATTTAGCGGAATATACCCAACATCCAACCAATTTGACAAATGACCCGGTGGACCTGTCATCCTCTCCTGGTGGTCAGAGGATGCGTAGGCGACGCCGTCGCAGCCGTGGTGCGGCAAACGTTCAAGACACCGGCGCTAGTCAATGGGGAAGGAATTATGAAGAAGGGGGTGCATCCGGTGTTAATCACGAACAAAACAACGAGCCAAACTTTAATGGGTTGAATGCAGCCGATATTGGAAATGTTACAAATACGTTTGTAGACCAAAATACGGTTGCAACCCATGCCATCCAAAGTTGGCAGTCACTTTTGGCTTCCGTAGTCAACGAAGATCCGCGTTATGACATAAGTGAACTCTTGGAATCAACCCAACAAATTTCGGGTCTTAATAACGATAATGGTCAATTTCAATATAATAATAATAACTTAAATGAGACCCAAAATAATCAGGCTGGTTTTATAACCCCCACGTCACAGGTTATGTCATTTTTTCCCTGTAGCCAATAAGACTTTCAATACCATGCACCCCATCAAAGTCACGGGGATTATCGTGCCCGGTATACAAACGTTGAACCAAACCCGTTGAATTGGGGCAAAGACTTGGTTTTATTTGTGGTTTGTAATGTGATTTCGTCGATTTTAACGAAGCGGTGGCAAGCGATCGTCGATTTATGGCTGAAAATTTGTACTTTTGGCGTTGTTTACCGCGTCCGTAATAGGTTTACAAAGTCTTAATTTGGTTTTATTTGTGGTTTGTAATGTGATTTCGTAATGTATTATGTTTAAACTTTAACTTTGATTGTTCCTATATATGCAAGGGCTAATATATAAGAAAGTGCCTCCTTAAAATATTATAATATCGATTACAATTTCTAAACAAAAATATAAAAACAATCTCACATTTAAGAACAACCAAAAGAACATAAGACTAATAGTGCACCACACAATACTGAGTTAGCGTTGGCCACAAGTCTTCCTGTTATGACCCGTAGTACCACATTTGCTGCACCTTCGCGCTTGGGGTTCGTACTACCGTTGAGTAGCACGTGTGGGCTGGAGCCCAGTTGGTAATTTGCCACATGTGTTGGTTCATTTTTTTGGATACTGTGGCGCGCCAGTCACACAACGGAGCATGACCCGGAAAAGGATTTTTGTAATGTTTGTTTCTCGTGTAGCATTTTACCCTGAACAACGCTGGTTTACTATCAATAACAAAAATTTCACGGGCACGACGAATGTTCCATTCACGAATTGCAAAGTCTGCCTCCTGTTTGGACTTGAAGAACATACCCAAACGGATTTTTTTTTGTTGCAGGATTCCATACGTCCATAGGTTCATCTTCATAATCCGGACACCTATAATCCCTTAGCTCCTCATCATCTTCAGGGTCGTCTTGGGGACCGGGAAGGAAGGCCCTAGAAACGTTATCCTGTTGGGGGTTGAGATTCAGATCTAGTAGTTCGTTATCTGCAGCCTCGTCTCCGGAAGAACCTTCGAGTGAGGGGGGGGGCTTCTTCACTCTCTTCAGAACTGCATTCTGCTGAGTCATCAAATCCATCATTGTTCTCGTTACCAGCCAAATACTGAGATGATGACAAAAGGTTATGTTGCTGAGAGGGCATAACATTTTGCTCTTGTGTGGTTTGCCCATCACCTTCTTCATAATCATCTTCGGATAAATGAAACTGAATGGCGTTCCGTTGTGAAATACCAAGCAGAAGGTTTGTAAAACTCATTTGATGGACAGTAGGCAACGCCTCCCACTGAACATAGATCTCGGCTATGAAGTTACCCGGTGACTCCCGGGCTAAATAATCCATCATTTCAACGCCCTCATCGTTGAAAATTTTTGATGTCTTAGAGATGCCCCCAAACGTGAATCCTAACAACAACGACACAGTAACCGACTCTTTCTGGAGTTGAACATGATTACAGACTGAATCTAGCAACTCGTGATACGACATCTTGTGTCGCATAATGAATGAGGTAGTCAGCATGGATTCGTCATTCATAACCGCCCCGTTAACATATGAAAAAACACCACCCCAGTATAGTCTAACAAGGTATGGGCAGAAAGAATCCATTAAACGAAATGGAATTGTTTGATAGAAGTTTAGTTGTTCAGTTTTTGGTTTGTGTGGAACCACTTACCCAACTACTCTATTTATAGGCTTATTGTCACATGATATATTAAAAATACGAAACAAAAGCTGCAAATCACTTCTTACTTTATAATCTAATAAATACCCACTTTTATCGGATTGTTCAAACCACTTTTACTTTATAATCTAATAAATACCCACTTTTGTCGGATTGTTCAAACCACTTTTACTTCAAATTATTAAAAAAATCCAAATTTAAAAAAATCTACTTTTACTCCAAATTTTGCCTTCGTCACGGTTTCCGGGTTTGTACGGGTGAGTTACGGCACCCCAAAAGTGCCTCCTCGGGCATTTTTATTAAAAACCAAAAAATGAGGTTTAGGGGTTCTGGGGGGGGTGGTCTGAGGGTGGTACACCGTCCGACGACCCACCTGGGGGGTCTCGTCTGTTCATTCACCTGAGGTCAAGCTATAAGTTCCTTCGTCACGGTTTCCGGGTTTGTACGGGTGAGTTACGGCACCCCAAAAGTGCCTCCTCGGGCATTTTTATTAAAAACCAAAAATTGAGGTTTAGGGGTTCTAGGGGGTTGGTCTGAGGGTGGTACACCGTCCGACGACCCGCCTGGGGGGTCTCGTCTGTTCATTCACCTGAGGTCAAGCTATAAGTGCCTTCGTCACGGTTTCTGGGTTTGTACGGGTGAGTTACGGCATGTCACACCCCTAAAATCCACCTGCGGAGTACTACCGCTTGGAGGCGTGACTGACCAGGATCCAGCCACCAATCATATTGAACAAGCATATACGTAGTTATAAAATCCAACCAATACAATTGGTGTTCATACAAAACATAGTTTAAGTTGCAAGCGGAAGCATAATGTTTAAAACCAAAACATGAGTTTAATTGTTCAAAGTTTAACATGGCACACAGCTGTCCATGTCCCATAACGATCCTCTTCCATGCAAGCCCCAGCTAAGTACCTAAAGACCTGCAAAGCATGTAGTAACGAGTCAACAACAAGTTGAGTGAGTTCACAGTTGAGCGTTCGTTTTAAGTTGTTTCGAAAACAGTTTCCTTTATCTGGCATCCTGCCGTGGGGGTTACCCCATAGTTGAAAAACGTGACTTGTTTATTCCCGGTTACTCTGGCGCTCCGGCCGTGGGGGCTACCCCATGTTAGTTATCTGGCATTTCGGCCGTGGGGGCTACCCCATGTATACACTAGACTCGTTACCATATCGACTGCTGACTGTAGTCATGTTTATGTGCCCTGAAACTGTCAATGTCTATCATCATTGACGTGCCCCAGATCCATTAGTTCACGCCCGTCCTCTGCGGCACGGTGTGAGGTTTGTCAGACCTAAATAGCGCTATCTAACTAATGACCCGCTCGCCATTGGCCCGACGATTAAGTCGATATAAAAAGGAGGGACTTCGTGATAGAGTTTTGGTCTAGTACGAGTTATCTGTCCATGAGGACGAAGAATTACATTCCTGAACCAATGCTGTCCTACCCAAGGAGGACGAGGAACCCACGTTCCTTAACCCCATTCCCAACCCAGGGAATCCCATGCTTTGTAGAGGGTGTGAACTCACCTTGGTTTGCTCGGCAGATACACAGAAAGTCAATCAAGTTGTAAGTGGTCAACTATGTCCTAACATAGATACCGTTCAAGTCAGGTTCATATCCAAGTAGTGCACGTATGTTCTACACGTATACTGGCAAGTTGCATACATGTATTATTCATGGCATGCACGTATATACATGGCGGTTCACAATAATACCTATGAGTTGAACAGTATCACGTATACAAGTAAACAAAGTCCAAAAGTCCGGCCCAAACACCTAAGCCCGTAATAGGGTGCAAGTTCAACCAGCGTGCACATGTATATGGTCTCGAGTCGAGACTGTGCGGTCTCGAGTTGTAGCCTACTAGTTCTCGAGTCGCAACTGAGGTGGTCTCGAGTCATGCATGTATTGGTCTCGAGTCGCAACTGGACTCGCAAGCATGGTCTCGGGTCATGATGTTTGTGTGCTGATCAAGTGTGGTCTCGAGTCGAGACTAGGGGTTCTTGACTCGCAACTTGTGTCGCAATCTATGTTCTCGAGTCGTCATGCGATGGTCTCGAGTCGAAACCAGAGGCCTCGACTGGACATCTGCTGATTTCCGTCATTGTACTTAGCCAATGAGATTTTGATTTCATGCAACAATGTGTACTATCCATTTAAACATGTTTTCTTGTCTAACAATTTACTAAAATGGATCAAACAAGTATTTTCAAATATTCAAGACACCTTCATATCATATTCATGTTGTTCTTCATACATTCAAGTCATTCATCATGATTATTCAACTTGTTCATCATATTTTAGGGTTTTTAGCATTAATCACAACCATAACATGAACAACAATCAAAACACTTGAACATACTCATCTAATGGTTTCAAATCATCACATAACAACTCAAACTCGGCTCTACACTAATCCGATTTCCACACACATGTAGCCGGTTTAACAAGCATTCGGTTCTTAGCACAAGAGTGTACAATCCGATTAATCATGGCATTATCTAATACATATATGTAAGCCTATTTCATGAACATCAACAATCAATGGTTTAAATCACATTTAGACACAAGATATCATTAGCTCATTATGCAATGTATATCCGAAATCAAAACATGTTAGCCGAATAACATCATCATACACATCCGATTCACAAGAACATCATCATTCATAACAACTATTCTAACAACAAACATCATAAAACACTAACCGGTTGATGAGGTGTGTGTGAAGGAGAGTAGATTTGTTGTCCGAGAGTTTCCGAGTGAAGAACACAAGCAAATCCGAGAGCTTGGCTTGCTACTCTTGATCCGGCACAAGAGAAGAGAGTGGTGTTGCTAGGGTTTTAGTGAGAGAGAGTGAGAGTGTGTGTGTGTAGGAGAGTGTGTATTGTTTGCCCAAAAATGACAAGTGTGGCTAATCATAATGGTTATATACTAGTGGACTAAAGAGGTGCATGGCCCAATCCGGCCCAACCGTTACTGTTCACTCGAGACCGCATGGTCTCGAGTCGTGTCCTTGTGTCTCAGTTCACATAATCACACTCCTACATACAAGCATAACACATAATCACATAATTTCACTTAGGTCAATCATTGAACAAACAAGTTAACTAATCACAAAACGTTCAAGCAAGTTACACCAAGATACAACGAAAAGTTCTAAATTTCGAGTTGTCACATCATCCCCAAGTTGAAAGAAATTTCGTCCCGAAATTTGGTAAGCACTCACTGAGGAAGCTAGTTAAGTTGTGTGGTTTTCCCGGTTTTCCTGGGGTGTCACACCCACCCCCCGTTGATCTGGAATTTCGTCCCGAAATTCCGTAGCTTCAGCCTCAGTAGTGGTTGTACTGTTTGCGAACAGTTGGGGATACTTTTGTTTCATCCGATCTTCGCGTTCCCAGGTGAACTCTGGGCCGCGACGTGAGTTCCAACGAACTCGAACGAGAGGTATTCTAGTGCTCTTGAGGACCTTAACATCCCGGTCCGTGATCTCGACTGGTTCCTCGACGAATCGTAACTGTTCGTCGATAGTGAGTTCCTTCAGAGGAACTACGTGGGTCTCATCTGACAGGCACTTCTTCAGATTCGACACGTGGAAAACGTTGTGAACTGCATCGAGTTCTGCTGGTAAGTTCAGTCTGTAGGCCACCCTGCCTATTTTCTCAATGATTTCGAAAGGTCCAACGTATCGTGGGTTAAGTTTGCCTCGTTTACCAAAACGAACCACACCCTTCCAGGGTGAAACTTTGAGTAGTACCCGCTCCCCAACCTGGAGCTCAAGTGGTTTCCTGCCCTTATCGGCGTAAACTTTCTGACGGTCACGATCTGCCGCCATGCGTTGTCGAATTTGAGCAATTCGTTCGGTTGTATCTACCACATGTTCTGGACCAGTGATCTGACTGTCCCCCACCTCTGCCCAACAAAGAGGTGACCGGCATTTACGCCCGTACAATGCCTCAAACGGAGCAGCTTTAATGCTGGTGTGGTAGCTGTTATTGTACGAGAATTCCACAAGTGGCAGATGCTTTTCCCAGCTGTTGCCAAAGTCGATTACACATGCACGGAGCATGTCTTCTAAGGTTTGAATAGTGCGCTCGGACTGCCCGTCCATCTGAGGGTGATATGCTGTGCTCATATCTAAACGTGAGCCAAAGGATTTGTGCATTGCTTGCCACAGTTCTGAGGTAAAACGCGCATCTCGATCCGAGATAATAGAGGTGGGCACCCCGTGCCTCGAAACAACTTCCTTGAGGTATACGTCTGCTAGAGTGGAGAACTTATCCGTTTCCTTGATAGCCAAGAAGTGAGCAGACTTTGTGAGTCGATCCACGATCACCCAAATAGTATCGTTACCTTGTTGAGATCTAGGTAGGCCGGTAACAAAATCCATGGAAATTTGCTCCCATTTCCATTGCGGTATCTCTGGTTGTTGGAGTAGGCCTGAGGGTTTCTGGTATTCAGACTTGACTCTCGCACAAGTCAAACACTTGCTGACGTAAGTTGCTATGTGGGCCTTCATGCTAGGCCACCAATACGTAGTTTTGATATCGTGGTACATCTTATCCGAACCAGGGTGTACCGAGTAGCGAGACTTGTGTGCCTCGTCCATCACAAGCTCTCGTAGGTTGCCATAGAGCGGAACCCAAATGCGCCCTGTTACGTAGTAAGCACCGTCTTCCTTCTGTTCCATACGTTGCCTTGAGCCGCGTAGGGCTTCAGCCCTGACGTTTTCTGGTTTCAATGCTTCTATCTGAGCAGCTCGTATTTGGGAAGGAAGACTAGAATGGATCGTGAGTTGTAAAGCTCGCACACGCTTAGGCGCAGTGTCCTTTCGACTGAGGGCGTCAGCCACAACATTGGCCTTGCCCGGGTGATACCTGATCGAGCACCCGTAGTCATTCAGTAACTCGACCCACCGTCGTTGTCGCATATTCAGTTCCTTCTGCTTGAAGATATGTTCGAGGCACCTGTGGTCGGTGTAGATGGCGCACTTGGTACCGTACAGGTAATGCCGCCATAACTTAAGTGCAAAAACAACAGCTCCCAGCTCTAAGTCGTGTGTAGTGTAGTTTCTTTCATGAACCTTGAGTTGGCGTGAGGCGTAGGCTATAACTTTATCTCGTTGCATCAATACGCAACCAAGACCCTGAATTGATGCGTCGCAGTAAACCACAAAATCGTCTGTGCCCTCCGGCAATGAAAGGATAGGTGCGCTGCAAAGTCTATCCTTTAAATGCTGAAATGCTAATTCCTGTGCATTTCCCCATCGATAAACAACGCCTTTCTGCGTTAGTGAGGTGAGAGGCTATGCGATCTTAGAAAAATCCTTAATGAACCTCCTGTAGTAACCTGCCAATCCCAAGAATTGGCGAATTTCCTTTGGTGTACGAGGTGCAGGCCAGTTCTTAATCGAGTCTACCTTGGATGGATCAACATGGATCCCGTCCTTGTTTACCACATGGCCTAGGAAATGGACTTCTCGAAGCCAGAAGTCGCATTTCGAGAACTTTGCGTAAAGTTTTTCTGTTCGAAGGAGTTCCAGGATAAGCCGTAGATGTTGCTCGTGTTCCTCCTGACTCTTGGAATAGATCAGGATGTCGTCGATGAAGACTATAACGAACTTGTCCAGATAAGGCTTGCACACTCGATTCATCAAGTCCATGAAAACCGCAGGTGCGTTTGTCAGCCCAAAAGGCATGACCAAAAACTCATAGTGGCCATATCGAGTTCTGAAGGCTGTTTTGGAGACGTCCTCTTCTCGGACTCTCAGCTGGTGATATCCCGATCTCAAATCAATCTTTGAATAGTAGCTCGACCCTTGCAGCTGGTCGAACAAGTCGTCAATGCGTGGTAGAGGATAACGATTCTTCACCGTCACCTTGTTGAGTTCCCGGTAGTCGATGCACATTCTGAAGGTACCATCTTTCTTCTTCACAAATAGCACTGGAGCTCCCCAGGGCGATGAGCTAGGACGAATAAAACCCTTATCCAAGAGTTCTTGTAGTTGCGTAGAGAGTTCTCCCAACTCTGATGGAGCTAATCGATAAGGTGCACGAGCTATAGGCGCAGCTCCAGGAGCTAGTTCAATCTGACACTCGACTTGGCGATGAGGCGGAAGACCAGGTAATTCCTCAGGAAATACCTCAGGATAGTCGCGTACAATTGGAAAATCTTCTAGCTTCTTCTCTTTCTCCGAGGTGTCAGTAACGAGAGCCAAAATAGCAGTGTGGCCCTTTCTCAAGCACTTCTGGGCCTTAAGGAGAGAGATGATGTTCTCAACAGCATTCCTCTTGTCGCCACGAATCATGAGGGGTTCATTACCAGAACTAGGAATACGAACAATCTTCTCGTTGCAAAGAATCTCTGCTCGGTGTTGGGATAACCAATCCATCCCAATGACAACGTCGAAACTACCCAAGACGATAGGGATGAGGTCGATAGGGAAGGTCTGGTTAGCAAGAACAAGTTTACATCCCTTGACTACGTGTGTGGCCTCTAAACTCTTACCATTTGCTAGCTCTACAGTGTGCTTGTTGTTCAAAGGTGTTGGAATACGCTTAAGCATTTGACTAACTTCTAGTGACATGTAGCTAGTATCGGCACCCGAATCAAACAAAACTGTAACATAAAAGTCGTCGAGAAGGAACTTACCCGCCACAACATTGGGGTCATTCCTTGCTTCACCTTGGCCAATCACGAACGCCCGCCCCCTGACACCATTGTTGTTGTTGTTCCCATTGTTACCATTCCCTTGATTGTTGTTATTGTTGTTGTTATTGTTCTGGTTCCTGTTCAGTTGAGGGCAATCTCTTTTGAAGTGGCCTTCAGCTCCACACTGAAAGCACCCTTTGTTATCACCTTGCTGCTGCTGCTGGCGCTGGTTCTGTTGAGCTTGTTGACGATTCTGATTGGCGGGGTATAAGCTCCTGCAATCCTTTGCAGCGTGACCTAGCTTGTTGCACCGATGACAGTTACCCCTGGTGCATGGCCCGCTGTGGTGCAGGCTGCAACGATTGCATTTGGGGTGATTCCCTTTGTACCCACCATGACTTTGACCACCAGATGATTGCTGACTAGGGCTCTTGTAGTCATCAGTCTTTCTCTGCTGAGACTGAGATTGCACAGAAGTTGAACCCTTGCTTGAAGCTCCATCCCATTTTCGTTTGTTGTCACTAGGGACACCAGAAGTAGTTGCAGCACTTATACGCTTTGGTAGCCTGTTCTGCTCCACCGCCTGATCAGTGAGAAGGTGAGCCAACTGAACAACTTGCTGGATGGTGGCGAGGTTTGCTGAAGTCATATGACTTTGGATCTTTGGCACCAAGCCCTTGAGAAAGAGTTCAATTCGCTTAATTGGAGGGTCCACCATAGTAGGACACAGTAAGGCAAGCTCATTCGATCTCTTAGTGTACGCCTCAATTTCTGACCCCGTCATCTTGAGGTTGAAGAACTTGACTTCCAGCTTATGAATGTCATCCCGACTGCAATATTCTTCCTTGATCATCTCCTTAAAAGTTTCCCATGGGGTGGTGTTGGCAGCAACCAACCCCAGCATTTGGACCTGAGCGTTCCACCATGTGAGGGCTAAACCCTCGAGAGTACCGGTAGCATACTTCACCCTGCGCGCCTCAGGGCATTCACACATTTCGAAAACTGACTCGAGCTTCTCAAACCAGTGAAGGAGACCTACAGCTCCTTCAGTGCCGCTAAATGTAGTTGGTCGACAGTCCATAAAAGTTTTAAAAGTGCACACAGGTGGCTGAGCATGTTGACCTATTGTGGGTGAAAGAAAAGACAGAGTTTAACACAAAGGTTGGTTCACGAGAGTAGGATCTACAGATCCTAGAATGAGTTTGGACTGCAGGATATACCTCCTGCGTGTGCAGCTGCAAGTGCCGCAGCAACTCGTTCGTTAATCAGAGCCGTCAACTGGGCTTGTGTCAGGTTAACGCGTCCAGACATGATCTTCATATCAAGAGGAACGTGAGTGAGAGAGGTTCGCAAAAATGCGATGACAGAAGAGAGTAAGCATACGCGTGTTCAAGCAACAGTAGTTATACTAGCCAAGCATACCATGAGTAATGTACTATGTAACTAATAAGTAGGTAATATACACATAGATCATATCACCTAGAATGTCGAGCCTTGCATGTGAAGCGTCGTTGTGGATCGTAGAGCACTGTACAGGTTATAGTCTGATTTTAATAAAACCTTTCCCTTATTAAAACCAAGTTCACTATAACCAATGGCTCTGATACCAATCTGTCACACCCCCAAAATCCACCTGCGGAGTACTACCGCTTGGAGGCGTGACTGACCAGGATCCAGCCACCAATCATATTGAACAAGCATATACGTAGTTATAAAATCCAACCAATACAATTGGTGTTCATACAAAACATAGTTTAAGTTGCAAGCGGAAGCATAATGTTTAAAACCAAAACATGAGTTTAATTGTTCAAAGTTTAACATGGCACACAGCTGTCCATGTCCCACAACGATCCTCTTCCATGCAAGCCCCAGCTAAGTACCTAAAGACCTGCAAAGCATGTAGTAACGAGTCAACAACAAGTTGAGTGAGTTCACAGTTGAGCGTTCGTTTTAAGTGGTTTCGAAAACAGTTTCCTTTATCTGGCATCCTGCCGTGGGGGTTACCCCATAGTTGAAAAACGTGACTTGTTTATTCCCGGTTACTCTGGCGCTCCGGCCGTGGGGGCTACCCCATGTTAGTTATCTGGCATTTCGGCGGTGGGGGCTACCCCATGTATACACTAGACTCGTTACCATATCGACTGCTGACTGTAGTCATGTTTATGTGCCCTGAAACTGTCAATGTCTATCATCATTGACGTGCCCCAGATCCATTAGTTCACGCCCGTCCTCTGCGGCACGGTGTGAGGTTTGTCAGACCTAAATAGCGCTATCTAACTAATGACCCGCTCGCCATTGGCCCGGCGATTAAGTCGATATAAAAAGGAGGGACTTCGTGATAGAGTTTTGGTCTAGTACGAGTTATCTGTCCATGAGGACGAAGAATTACATTCCTGAACCAATGCTGTCCTACCCAAGGAGGACGAGGAACCCACGTTCCTTAACCCCATTCCCAACCCAGGGAATCCCATGCTTTGTAGAGGGTGTGAACTCACCTTGGTTTGCTCGGCAGATACACAGAAAGTCAATCAAGTTGTAAGTGGTCAACTATGTCCTAACATAGATACCGTTCAAGTCAGGTTCATATCCAAGTAGTGCACGTATGTTCTACACGTATACTGGCAAGTTGCATACAGGTATTATTCATGGCATGCACGTATAAACATGGCGGTTCACAATAATACCTATGAGTTGAACAGTATCACGTATACAAGTAAACAAAGTCCAAAAGTCCGGCCCAAACACCTAAGCCCATAATAGGGTGCAAGTTCAAACAGCGTGCACATGTATATGGTCTCGAGTCGAGACTGTGCGGTCTTTAGTCGAGACTGTGCGGTCTCGAGTTGTAGCCTACTAGTTCCCGAGTCGCAACTGAGGTGGTCTCGAGTCATGCATGTATTGGTCTCGAGTCGCAACTGGACTCGCAAGCATGGTCTCGGGTCATGATGTTTGTGTGCTGATCAAGTGTGGTCTCGAGTCGAGACAAGGGGTTCTTGACTCGCAACCTGTGTCGCAATCTATGTTCTCGAGTCGTCATGCGATGGTCTCGAGTCGAAACCAGAGGCCTCGACTGGACATCTGCTGATTTCCGTCATTGTACTTAGCCAATGAGATTTTGATTTCATGCAACAATGTGTACTATCCATTTAAACATGTTTTCTTGTCTAACAATTTACTAAAATGGATCAAACAAGTATTTTCAAATATTCAAGACACCTTCATATCATATTCATGTTGTTCTTCATACATTCAAGTCATTCATCATGATTATTCAACTTGTTCATCATATTTTAGGGTTTTTAGTATTAATCACAACCATAACATGAATAACAATCAAAACACTTGAACATACTCATCTAATGGTTTCAAATCATCACATAACAACTCAAACTCGGCTCTACACTAATCCGATTTCCACACACATGTAGCCGGTTTAACAAGCATTCGGTTCTTAGCACAAGAGTGTACAATCCGATTAATCATGGCATTATCTAATACATATATGTAAGCCTATTTCATGAACATCAACAATCAATGGTTTAAATCATATTTAGACACAAGATATCATTAGCTCATTATGCAATGTATATCCGAAATCAAAACATGTTAGCCGAATAACATCATCATACACATCCGATTCACAAGAACATCATCATTCATAACAACTATTCTAACAACAAACATCATAAAACACTAACCGGTTGATGAGGTGTGTGTGAAGGAGAGTAGATTTGTTGTCCGAGAGTTTCCGAGTGAAGAACACAAGCAAATCCGAGAGCTTGGCTTGCTACTCTTGATCCGGCACAAGAGAAGAGAGTGGTGTTGCTAGGGTTTTAGTGAGAGAGAGTGAGAGTGTGTGTGTGTAGGAGAGTGTGTATTGTTTGCCCAAAAATGACAAGTGTGGCTAATCATAATGGTTATATACTAGTGGACTAAAGAGGTGCATGGCCCAATCCGGCCCAACCGTTACTGTTCACTCGAGACCGCATGGTCTCGAGTCGTGTCCTTGTGTCTCGGTTCACATAATCACACTCCTACATACAAGCATAACACATAATCACATAATTTCACTTAGGTCATTCATTGAACCAACAAGTTAACTAATCACATAACGTTCAAGCAAGTTACACCAAGATACAACGAAAGGTTCTAAATTTCGAGTTGTCACACGGCACCCCAAAAGTGCCTCCTCGGGCATTTTTATTAAAAACCAAAAATTGAGGTTTAGGGGTTCTGGGGGGGGGGGGGTTGGTCTGAGGGTGGTACACCGTCCGACGACCCGCCTGGGGGGTCTCGTCTGTTCATTCACCTGAGGTCAAGCGGGATCCCCTAAACGCCATTTTTCACAATTTTTTACATTGACCATCACAATAATATAAACATCAAAGAACATTACGCGGTTTATTTTAATTTAGGAGAATTCACGAACACAAAATACATCTACCAATACAGGAACCCCTAAGTCATGCTCTGGAATCAAAAAGATGAATCAGAATCGCTGTCAGTCTTGTGATATTGTTCCCATGGATCATCACTAACGACGGCATCATCTGATAACGCATTAGAGTCACGATCGCTGTCGTATTGGTGGTAGCACAAGTTATGGTAGATGCATCCAAACCTACATATCGGGGGGGGGGGGGCATGATTGTAAAACACTTGACGATGCAGGGTTAGGGTTCTGCACAATCCAAGGACGTTGAGGTCGTTGCACAAAGGAGGTAGGATTTCGATTTTGATGTTCAACATATGGTGGTGGGTGAGGATGTTGGTCGAGGGGTGAAGCGCCAGGACGGTTCGCCTGGTGTCCAGCGAAGAGCAAAGCACTATTGTCATTGGGAAGAGGATCACCAGAGTAACGGAGGGATTGTGGGGGGAGTGAGTTATTGTTGGGTTGTGGTACAACAGAGTTACGGTTAGGTTGTGGGAAAACATTAGCGGGGTTTGCTTCCGATTCGTGTATGTGCACATGAAAGTGAAGGTGGAGTTCATTATCACGGTTTGCCATCAGCACAATGTTGGAGAATAAGATGATGTGCAAAAACACTTGTGAAGTGAAGGTATGCAAATCTATGGGTGTGATGGGGGGTATTTATAGTGTTATTATGAGTTATTTTAAAGTTTTTACATCCTGGCCCTATCTGGTACAAACTCCATTCAGTACACACTCCAACCACGGTTACTTGTCGGCACTAGTAAGTAGTTTGACTGTTATCTTTGAAACATATTCGTTATAATTCATAAAGTATATAACTATTCGTTTATGCAGCTCGTTTTACACCAGCTAATGTGTAATATAACTTTATTTGTTTCCCATCATATATGTAAAACAGGCCTCTATGCTATGGTCGTGATTTATAGTTAGTAGTGTAATTTTTTATATACTATTCAATTAGTTCGCGGTTTCATTATAACAAACAATATTAATAGGTAAATAAAAAATTCAACATATTCCCAACATATAATATAACAAACATATATATTAACTCATTCAACATTATTACACAACATTACTATAGGATCTGCCAAAAAACTACTTCCTGTGCAAAAGCCCGTCCCTGAAAATGACTCTTCAAGGGGTACTGTGATATGAAACATTTGTTCCCCCCATTCTTTGACGACTCTGCAGATACCGAACGTTCCCCTCCAGAGTCTCATGATTAAATAGATACGGGATCTGTTTTGTGATTAGGGAAGGGCTGGATACGCGTGAGAGGTCACGCGTAACAAAAACCAGGTACCTGCCTGCAACATCACCCAACATTACTATAGGATCTACTTAAAACACAGTAGCTTCCAGATTACATGCGGTGGCCTGAAAGCTCAAATGTCTTATGATCCTAATCACCAACCGAAAACCGGGCAGAGAACAATGGTGTTTGGCCACGTACTGCCATGACAACGCATAATAACGACGCTACTGCTGTTGGAATCACCGATCAAGCAGTAGAATCATTTTCTTTGCAAACCATACGCGAGGAGGTGGTGGCTGAAACGGATCGTTCCCCTTCAAGCTCGGTTTTCTCTACAGGTATACAAACTTTAAAACAGAGAAAAACATCATGTTCAAACAACTCCCCGGCAATTCTCCAGCATGCAATGCTATCGGATTATCCTTTATAAGCGACCAAAATGAACGATCGGCACGTTTTATACTCATTGGCTCCCGATAGTCCTTGGGGCGCTTGAAAACCTCCCTCGCACGATGTTGATTTGCCAAAAACAACACTGTACTGTAAAGGGGACCGGGGTGAATCTGATAATTCATGTTTAAACCGTTTAAAAATTTAGTATGAGAGGTGGTATACAGAAGATGAGTATGAGAGGTGGTATACGATCGATGGTTTATATCATCATCATCTTTTAATTTGATAAGACTTGCCATTCTGCAAGTTTTACTGTGTATGAATTGAATTACACTGCAATACACTCTATGAAAAGTTGTGTATGAATTAAAAAGGTTCTGAAACACCAACTATTCATACACAGTTACACTGCAATGCACTATTCAATCCAATGCATGCTTCTGAAACACAACTATTCAAACTATTCGACCTCTTAATATTCAGCCTATATATAGGCAACTTTAATACCCAGCCTATGCATGTCTTTGCATGTAATATATGACAAAGAGATGTATACATCCAATGAATCCAATTAATATAATATTCATATATGTAGGTTTGAGATAGCGATATTCGTATATATATATATATATATGTTTCAAATGGCGATATTGGTATGTAATATGTTTCAAATGGCGATATTGGTATGTATATATGTTTCAAATGGCGATATTAAAGTATATGTATACATGGGATAGCGATATTCTTATATATATGCTCTAGTTGGGGATATTGATGTATATATGTATATGATATAGCGATATTCATATATATATATATATGTGTCTGAGTTGGCGATATTGATGTATATATGTATATCAAATAGCGATATTGATGTATATATGTATATGATATATCGATATTAAATAAAGTCCCAGATTTGTGTCAGAAACACCCTGAATATCGCCATATCAAATAACTATATACCTACTTTCACTCTTTTATTCCAAGCCCACCTAGAGGTGATCTTTTGGTGGTCAAACCACCTATTCATGCAAAAAACTCCAAAAGCCTACTCAATGCTTCCTGCGATGATTTCTGCTTTAGCTGATGCACGTAGATATTGTATCATTTCTTCCAGTATCTTTACTTTACCATGAATATCAACCCGTTTGTTGAGAAATATCACTACTTTCTTTAGCATAGGGGACTTGGCTAAAATAAGCTTCACGAAATCCATTTCCCGTCTTCATGTTGCTGAAGAACGGATCACGATTGCCCCCTTTAGACTACTTGTTATGGTGTAACGCCCCTAGTGATGTGGCAAGAAGAGGACATGAATGGCAAGGGGCGTGAAAATTGCTTGGGCGTAAGGCAGATAACACAGCATCAACCATCTCCCACTTTTGAGGCCACGGGACACAATACCCACAACCAATCACAATAATACAAGTGGTACAACTTTTTAAGATCAACCAATAATCATATTACACAATTTCAAAGCTTATATAATTTAAATAGTATTTTAATTGGTGGTGGGTAGTGAAAACTGATGAAACCATAACAAAGTGCAGTAAAAGAAAGTGAAAAAAGGTATTCTTGGTGATGTGGTGGTCACTTTATGATCGGGAATTAACCCCTTTTTCACATTAATATTAATATGAATCGGGTTCACAATTCAAGCAATTCATAATTCATTACATTCAAAGGCATGGTTGGGCATTGATTGGCTTAAAAGTGATGTTCAAACATTCTTATAATCCAGTCATCAAAAACCATCTCTTGAATCATAAACAACCAAAACAGACATCAGAAACAAAGTTAAGGTGAAAATCAGCGCGATAAACTAAAAGTTATGGGTGCTCGAATCTTAATTCTGCTCTAGCCAATGTTCGTGGATTTGTAGCAATTCTTTTAGCATCTTTAGTTCACTGTTAATATCAACCCATTTGTCGATCACTATATCTACTTTCTTTAGCATTAGGGACTTAGCCAAAACAAACTTCACAAAATCCATTCCCGTCTTCTTGTAGGTGAAGTTTGTTAGCGTTATTTCATGCAAATGATCCAAGGTAACATATAAGTTGTCTTGATGATCAATAATGTATTAATGTTCATGGCAGTTTGTGATATACTTCGTCTGTATTATCTTGCGTCTGTTGATAAGCAAAATTTCATGAAAACAAACTTGGCATATACGTTGAAACATAAACAGCCAAGGATTTTACAATAAAAAAAATCCTATCAACAAACAAATTTTGAGTACCAAACTTAGCGTATACGGGACCTTGAAACATAAACAGCCCAAAAAGGCATCCCACAATCAAGTGAAAGCGGGTCTAAATGAAAATCAAACAATATTACTGTTTAACTATGATTTTTGCTCTACTAGACCGACGTGGAAGCTTTAGCAACTCTTCTAGTGTCCAACATCTTTTCTGAACATCAGTCATCAGCTCGTGAAACATTAGTTGTACATTCACTAGCATCGGTGACTTAGCCAAGATAATCTTCACAAAATCCATCTCTGTTTTCAACCCAGTGAAGTTTATGATCTCTATTTCACAGAGATGTTCCAAGTTAATATCTGAATAGTCTAGTAGGTCAAAGAAACCCTTAGCAGTTTGTGACATCACTTCCCTTGATAGATAGCTGCACATCTATAGAAAAGCAAATGCTCCTGATTGAGTTAAAAAAGGAAGAGTGTGATATAGCTGTTACATATCAGAATTTATACTGTTTTACCTCCAGTTTAATTTTCTTTATATTTGGAGAGCTTGAAACCAAAAGAAACACAGAGCTTAACTCGTATTCTTTTGCAAACGACAGTCCAAATAACCTAAGATATTTGAGGTGCGCTATCGCATTTGTCAACTTCGGCGGGATAACACCTAAAGCAAAGAGCTTTAACCAAAAACAAGTGTTAGCAGAATACTATTATTAGCTTTTTAAATAATGCATATAGGAGGTCAACCAATATGATACTATTTTTTTTTCTTTTTCTGAAAAGACCCCTTTCAAGTACCACTGCTCATTTTGGTAAGAGCCTCTTTTGACCCGCACCCAATTGATACGTTTTTTTTTAAATGACCTGTTCTGACACATCAGCGGACTGGCCCGACCCACCCGATTGCCAGTCTTATTTCACTTGCACGAGATGTAGCTAAAGATATAATGAGATATGGATTACCTTAACAGGACAATGATTCATTTCTAGACGCTCAATCAAAGGCAAACACCGGAATAAATCAACAAAGTCAGAACACCCACTTTGTGTGAAACGCAACGCATCTTCAATCTGCAGGACATTTAATAAGTTCAAACTATGATACTAGCTTGAATATAGGATCCTTTCTAACAAGTAAAGTATTAGTACTTACCAGAGTGAAGTCTCGTATCAGAGGACAGCAACTTAGAAACTGTAGAAGCGTGCTTTTGGTTGTGACGACTTGATATAAGCATAAGCTCGTTAGCCTACCAAATCTAGATAAAGTTGCTAGAGGAGGAATTACACACTTTTGGAGTTTTAGGTGAGTTAAGTTTTGCAATGAAAAGAAAGATGTCGTGTAATGCAGCTCCTCGCCACATTCCTTCGTTGAACTCAAGTTTGGGAATGTTTGCACAATGATACCGCCACTTCCGGGACAAAATGCTAGTTCTAAAAGCATCGCGTATAGGCAGAAAAGTCAGAATCGTTTGTATTATGCTTGAAGGCAGGTTGCTGATAATGTCCAAAGGCAAACACTGAGCTTTCATCCTAGAACTGTAGATAATGTACAATCGAATGTAAATAACAGTAAAAAAAACTGAAGTAATATGCAAGCACATGGATCCAAATTTCATCATATTATACCCTACTTCTTACATAGGTCACTCAATCCAGAGTGTTACAGATGAGAGAATCTCATGGACATAAAATCCTGAATAACTGAAGTTGGTAAAGTAGTTTGCAACTCTCAAACATTGGGGATTTTGAACATATTGTACAACAACACCTACTTTACGCCCCGCTTGTGGTATGCTCATATAATGTATATATGTGTGGGCGCTCGGGGGGCAAAAGTGAAAAGGCACTAATTTTAACGTTATTTTACTAATTTCGTGAAAATAACGTTAAAAGAGGGGGATGGTTAATCATGCATCATGTGGTGGCGTTGATAGCCAAAAGACAAGGGGGTACATGCACTAATCGGTGTTTGTCTCAATTGCCGAGTGTTATGTGCCTTATGTCCAAGGCTTGATGCAAAACTACAATCGAGCCGGGGGTCTCATTGGAAGCAGCCTCTCTATTCCTATGGGGTAGAGGTAAGGCTGTCTACATCTCACCCTCCTCAGACCCTACCTTAGCTTTGCTATTGGTGGGATATACTGAGTATGATGATGATGATGATGATGTACAACAACACCTACCTCAAGAACAAGCACATAAAAAATTGTAAAGTTGATGATGAATTAAAACATATATTGAACGAGATATAGTATTAAAAAGTCTAAAGTATGCATTTTTGATAGAATGTAGTGCATTGAAAATCAAATCAACAAAATAATGCTACATAACTCAAAGATGTGGGATGGATATAAGTTGCCTTTCACTAAAATTCCACACAGATTAGTTCGTCTGGGGTTCTTGGTTTTGAGATTAATCACTGGAGGATCTGGTGAGAGATCATATAGCAATGACTATATTATCTTTATGGTTCCTCATTTTTGTGATATTACATGTAAGGACCCATCACATCTTGTTGTTAATCAAATCAATGTAACTAACTATTCCAATGGTCGAACTAACCTGATAACCAAGCCACAAAGGTATTAAATCCAGACATTAAGAACAGCCTACGATGTGAAACCGATATCCACATAATAGAAATTAGAGGAACACAAGCACGTTCTATAAAGTTAGTGCAGAAGAACAAATGGTATGCGTTTTGTTCGAATTCTATCACATTCCATAAAGTTAGTGCTGATAATGTCCATAGGCAAACACTGAACTTCCATCCTAGAACGTTTGTTTTCAAGGCTTACCCAGGCACGGGCCTAGGCACACTTTTCAACCCAGTGCAGCCTTCTCGCATCTCGCTTTGATAGCCCCACTTTCAGGACCTAAGGCACATTTTTTCAGGCCAAGTTCCAATGAAATACCGGCCAAAAACATGGCTGAAATAATTATAACAACCTAAATAAGCCTAAAACAAGTCCTATAGTTTTATACATATATAGTGACATGAAACTACAAAAATCGAAGATGATGGACTACAAACAAATATCGAAAGAGAACGAAGATCAAATAGACAAAGTAAGTTGACCTCTGGGGTTCTTCGAGGAGATGAAACTGCTGAAAGATCTCGTGAGAGGAATTATAGGTGTAGGATTATGGGAAAGAAAGGCTTAATCGCGGGTTTTTATAAATGGTTTGTATTATCGTTTTGGTCCCTAATTTTGACCATATTTACACTTAACACTTTTTTTTATTATAATTTTCTTCTTTTGTAATGAGGTGCATGGTGTTATAGTTCGGTTTAAGTTAATGAAATCATTTAAATCAGTAATTGTTTTAGGTGTGTTTGATTTGCGATAATTCTTACAAATCTAATCTAATCTAAAATTAAAAAAAAATATATATATTCGCATTCCTCCGTTCAATCTCAAAATTTTATTTCTTGCTATAAATATTTTTATTATTAATGTGCTTATCAACACATAAAATAGATTAGACGTGTTCCACAAGTTTTCCTCTATTATATATAGTCTATTGTATCTCTTGTAATATAAAGTATAAACCACAATCAATAAGATCTATCTTTTTCTCCATATTGTTCTTTATATTCCTTTTGCTATTAGGCTAGTTTCACAACACGTTATCAGCACGACTTTCTTTTAGAGTTGGTCTCGCATTATCACAAGAATGTTGAATCAAACTATCCTACAGGTAAGTTTTAATCCCGTATTTATTTTGGTAATAATGGTGAATTCAATTCCCAAGTTATTAATGATTATTGGAATAAATGTTGAACTTCATATTGCTTATGTTTTGTTTTTAGTTGCTTATGTTTATTTTGGCAATACCTTTCAAAAAATATTGCTTATGTTTATACAAGAATTGTTTTGTTGAGATGATCACTAAACGCTCACAGTTGGTTGCAAAGCCAATGATCATAAGAGCAACAGTTCATATTTGTATTTGGGTACATGTGATTTTACATGTACAACATTAATCAAGCCAATATGTCATCATACTTCCCCTGTTATAGTTGGTTTTTGGTTAGGAACCAAATACGTCTCTTCTAAGATTTTGGTTGCGCGGTATATATAATACTGATCCACCACTAGCACAATGCTGGGACCACTAAAAGGGTTGAGAATATATGTTGGGTAAAAAATAACTGTCTACGATTAAATACTTAAAGCCATTGGTGAGAGATTTGTTTACAGCTCATTGGTTTTCACTTTAATGAATGAATGTTTCCAACATTAGGGGGAGATAACAAGCAGTTGGAAAGTGAAAATTGAAAAGAATTATCACGTTATCTTGATCCTCGTACTATAAACAGTGAACCAGAAGTTCAAAGGATAATTCAATTACCAATATTAAAGAACAAATTACCAGACAAGTTCACTGATCTAAATATAGTTGGGGTCGAATTATTTTAATATATGAAATTATATTTATTAAAAATAAAAACACTTTAATTACATTAAAAATTAAAAAAACATGCTAAAATTCACGTCATCACTCGACATTGGCATCAAATAAAAAGTGAAAAAAAAAATCCACATCACCATGGTTACCTATGAAATGGATTAAAAAAAACTATTACTTTTAATAAAAAATGAATGCTGAGTGACCTGATTGGAACACTTTTGAAACTTGAGTGACCTAATTAGAACACTTTTAAAACTTAGTTATTATTCTACAAAGTTATCCTTCTTTTTTTTTTTTTTTTTTTTTTTTTTTTTTTGCTAATGCTTGCCACAAAATAGCAACAATTTTGTATCTATTTTACTTGTTACGTTTAAGAGTGTGATACCTTTGTTTTTATTCAATCCAGCGACGATAGATTTAGAAAAAATAAAAAATATTTTGAAATTCATAAATTTTCTGAAAAAAAAAAAAGCATAAAAATAATAAAAATGCTAAAAAAATGTTTACAATCTTGAAATAAATATAACAAAGATCCTAAATAAATGCCAGTCTTTTTATTACAAAACTAACAAATCTTTGACATTTCTATATAAATTAATACAAAGCAAAAGCTTTTTTTTTTTTACTTATTTAGAAACTTTTTCAACATTTTTTCCATGTTTTTATGCCGTTCCGCTTGTTCGGCCCGCTCTCGTTTTAGAAACTTTTTCAACATTTTCTCCATGTTTTTATGCCGTTCCGCTTGTTCGGCCCGCTCTCGTTCACGTTTAGCCCGTTCTTGTTCTCGCTCTTGTTCACGTTCGACTCGTTCTTGTTCTCGCTGTCGTTCACGTTCTGCTCGTTCTTGTTCTCGCTGTCGTTCACGTTCTTGTTCCCGCTCTTGTTTAAATTGTTCAAAACGAGCTTCTATGTTTTGTCGGGCCTTTTGTTCTTTTTCTAATTCCGCTTGAACTATCTCGAGCTAAAATTTGTCAAAAGATATATAACTAATACATATTAACAAAAAACAAATAGTGTAACATACTAATATCACATAATAACCTAACCACGACGATCTAAAAAATAACTGGAATAAAAAATTATTTAAAAATCATATAAAAACACATGCATACAAAAAAACAATACTTTATATTTTTTTAGTTATTAATACACACACATCCACATACACACACACATACTTATACATATACACACATCCACATACACACATACATATGCACATGCATATAAACACATCCACATACATATACCAATCCTGAATCTATCTCTCATTGGCATAAGAGTAAGAACTGTTTGTATGAAGTTGGAGGAAGGCTACTCATCTTTTCCAAAGGTAAATCTTGAACTACCAGCTTAGAATGCTGCATTTTTTTACACCAAGACCCTTGTGGGCAGTGGCGAAGCTTGAGATTTCCGACTGCGGGTCGAAAACTTATATACCTATAAAAAATTATAAAATCGGGGGGGGGGGGGGGGGGGGGTCGAAAACGTATATATCTAAAAAAATCTATACGGAACTACATACCGGACACTACTAAGCGAAAACTTAGGGGGGTCGGGCGAAAAAATTATAAAACCGGGGGTCGAAAACGTATATATCAAGTAACTTAACCATGAACTCAAATCACAAAGCAACTAGATTTCAAACTTTTTAAAGTATTTGTTGCTCTATGCCAATGGTCGAAATAATCTAATAGCGAAGATATCAAATAAACTTTAGGAATCTCCTATACTGTGAAACCGATATCAACATGCTAGAAACTAGAGGAACACAATGACAGTATCAAGTTAGTGCAAAAAAAGAAAGTTTTGTATTGTAGATCTTGTACAATCACATGTAAATAGCATTTAAAACTGAATATTCAAGTCATTCATGGGATAAAAATACCATGCATCTATTTCATACTTAGGTCACTCGATTCATGACCTTGCAGTTGAGGAAACCCGTCAATTTAAATCACAAACATAAAAATCTGAGTTATTGATTCATGACCTTGCTTGAAGGACGCATCCCGCGCATGATGCGCCGCTCCAAGGACGCATGAGGTGGCTATTTTTGAAAGTCATGGTGGTCAATGGCTATTTTCGTAATTTTCCCTTAAAACATTAGCAAAGTATACTCTATTTACTTAGCAAAATCACATCTGTCTCTATTACTACAGCCTGTTTAACTATGGCCGGTTATCTGATTCTAGTTATACACTTGCATAAAGCATATCCAAGCGCCCCTCGACTCAATAAAATTAAATAAATAGTATATTTTTGTCATCTACAGTTGAATTAAACTAACAGGTTTGGATCTCTAAACTCTAGTGGACTCGTGTTTTGGAAAAGCTTGGAATACAAAAAAGAGGATATCAGAAACAATCCTCACATTCTTTCTTATACACACTGCATACCATTGCATTAAAAATATACAAATTCACAACATAATTTATAAATCAAGATAACTTAAAGCTCACCTGTGACAAGCATCGTTCCACGTCATTGCTTTGGTTCTTTACACCATGTTTTGCCGCTGTTAAAACATTTATTGCAACACTCATATTTGTTAGCCACATTCTGTTTATTATAGCATGCATTATAAGATGCTGGTAATGGTAAAACCGTAAAAGTCTTAACTGATCTTTTTCTTCTGGGGTGCTTGAGCAACCTTTCTAGAAGCTTCTGAAACTCGACTATCCTCTTTGGACCCAGAAAACAATTGATCTTTTTCTTCCTAGAGGACCAAATTTTCACCGAAATAACTAATAGTTTTCCTGAAACTCGTGTCTTTGCAAGAGAATAACACATACCCTGAGATGCACTCCGCTGACAGCAGTTACGTCATTAAGCTGCTGATCAATACTTTGATCCGAAAATGCTTCAGACACTTTCTGCTTCTTACTGATATGTAGCAGAAAAGTCAACATTATATTAAATGAAGATATATATGAGATACAAAAATCAAATTACCTTAGCGAAGAAACAGGTGCTTCTAACGTTTTTTTCAGACCAACAGTCGGCTTTTTTGGGGAAGTCTTTGCATTACTTCCAGATGCCAATGAAGAGTCTCCAGCAGACTGTACTTGAAAAGGAGATGGAATAAAAAATAACGATAAAACAAAATAATATACTACATCTGTTCATATGTAAGTGTCACACAAAGCGTAGGAGTTGCTTAAGGTGCATATACGTGAAGCACTGACATACAACCTGTAAGCAATTATGAGCCTGCTATTTAATATATAAGAAGGTAAACATCTAAAAGAAGATATATTACATGAAAACTAAAAACAGATGAAAAGGTATTCTTGTTTTCTTCTATACCTGCCTTTGTTGTAGTTTATAGACTGCCATCCTCAGCATATGATCTCCTACAAGACTTCGCAAGTGCCGGACAAATTGTTCTTTATTTATGACATTGCTCTGGGAATAACATAGCCATTTAGCATAATGATGGTTGATAACACAAATAAATAACACACCTAAAACATTTATAAACAAAAAAAGAAATTTCCAAATAAATATTGTTACAGGGTCACCCCCTAACTATACCTTTAATTGAACATATAGGCCCTCGAGTTGCATAGCCCGGTCTTTGTCAAGCTGTGCTTCTACAACAGGTAGCAGCTGTGTAAAAGGGACCTGCTTGCCAGCTGGCTGATGCATTGCATTAGGCGGTTTCCCTGTTGCCATTGCTTGCTGATTACACATTCTTTTATCAGCATTCTGCACACCCGTAGTCAGGTCCATATCGGAACAGTTATGCCTTGAGATAAAGCTGCAATATATTCATTCATATTTATGATACAAAGAGAATGATTGAGTAGAGATGGTTAATTGTTACAAGGGCAATGATCATGTGTACAAGTCCTAAAATGCCCATATATAACTAACTATAATTCTGTATCACAAATCCACAAAACAATGAGATGCAACTACACAAATCTAAGGTACCACTAAAAGCGAGGTGTAAAAAAGAATGATTGAGCACAGGGCCATCGCTAAGTTATTTTTTTTTTTTTTTTGATAAAACTATGATAATCGTAGCAAAATGATATATTTAAAATAGTTCATAGTTACAAGGGCATTGATCATGTGTACAAAGTCAATGTCTTTCATATAAACATAACATATTTCTATACTAGCCCATATATAACTATAATTCTGTATCACAACTACACAAATCCACAAAATAATGACATGCAACGATACAAATCAAAAATGATAGATGCAGTGGCGCGAAGCTTGAAAAAAAAGTTTGGGGGTCCGAAGGTAACGGACCTAAAAAAAAAAAAAAATTCTGTCGCGTAGTTTCGAGGTGTATGTTCCGGTCGGACGTCGTGATTCGATTCCGGTAGGGTCAAACATTAATATCAAATAAAAAACGTTCCCCGTAGCATAATCTAATAACACAAGTTAACAAAACAAATCACCCTAAATTTCAACAAGTTTAGGGCAAAAAATGGACAAATTTCACTCCTAATTTCAACCAAAATCACATAAATTGAAGCCCTAAATTAAACCTAAAGATACAAAACACATACCTTGAAGATTGAAGAAGTCGAACAAGACCACAAGCAGCCGGTTCTTCCTCGTCTCGTCTCCTCGAAGTCTCGAACAACACCAACAGCCTTCGCCAGTTCGCCCCTTCTGTTTCTGTTCTCAGCACTCAGCAACCTGGTTTTTTTTTTTTTTTTTTTTTTTTTTTTTTTTTGTGATTGTTTTGTTTTGTTTTGGATCGAATGTTTGTTCTTTGTTGGGCTTTTAATTTGGGCTTCATATAATGATTTATGGGCTATAATAAACGTAATAATCTGATTTGGGCTGAATAGAAGGATTCGATTTTGGTTTTTTTTTATTAAATATTTTATTTGGGCTATATAAATAATTCTTTTTTTATAAAACCGAGGTCTCGAAAACGTATATACTTAAAAAAAATTAAACCGGGGGGTCGAAAACGTATATATCTAAAAAAAATTATACGAAAAGTACATACGTAACACTACTGCACAAAAGTTCGGGGGGTCCCCACTTAAATCCTGCGCCCCTGGATAGGGGCATAAGTCGCATCCTCTAAAATTCCCCAAACATTAGTACATCTTGGGTTCTTATTGAGTTTTATAAAAAGAAAAGTTGTAAAAGAAGTTTACCTTTCTAGGGTTCTTTGGATATTTAAGGAGATTCAACGCTGAAGACTGTGGCCATAGCAATGAAAATAAATGGTTTTAACGCGGGTTCTTGTTTTAAAATAGTTTACAAAAAAAATATGATACAAAATTCCAAGATATTGTTTTGGAACCTAAAGCAAAGGCTATCGCAGAAAATTCTAAGAACGGCCCTTTTAAAACTAGTTTACAAAAAATATGATACAAAATTTTACCAAAACACTGGCAGTGACACTAGGGGTGAGTAAAGAACCGAATTAACAGACTCAAAACTGAATTAACCGACAAAACCAAACCAAATCAAAAACCGGTAGGTCGATTAATTGTTTTTTTGAAAACCGAAAGTAGCGGGTAGGTTAGGGTTACAATATTTCCATACCCACGATAACCCAACCGAACCGAATCAATATGTAGTAAACTCTTTGTTGGATTTTGGACTTTTTACCATTTTTCAATAGTCGATATTATTGGTTAAACGTCTGATAGAATTTATGGATTATATCATATCGTTAGGTTGATTGAAAGTTTGTTTGAATTTTTTTTGTTTATATCATATTGTTTTGTTTGAATTTTCATAAATAACCGGTATTAATATGTAATATATTAATATATGCAAAGAGATAATAACAATTTATTCCGTGGTAAAAAAAATGAGTTATTTTTTGCTAGACTTAAATTAATGGTTAATCGTCCATAACCGACCCATTATAACCCTCAAAACCGATTAACCAAAACTGCCATAACCGATCTGTTTATGGTTATGATTATCCATTAACCGACATCGTGGTTATGGTTATGGTTTTTGGCCATAACCGACCCAAACCAACCCATGCACACCCTTAAGTGACACTCATGTTTTATGTTTTTTTACGATCAACCAAAAGTGGTTTGGATAAAAGAGATTGTGTCACTTGTCCAAAACAATCGTATTTATTGTAACGTCTGCGGTCTGACGGTGTTTTTGTGGACGATGCCACTAGTGTCGCCGCCTATCTTACCCACATGTTATAGGCGTTATCGTCCGAGTTTGTTTTTAAATGAAACTTTTTTTAAATTAACAAAATTTACGTTTTTTTTCAAATTAAACAAAGCATACATGGGCCACCTGAATTTTACAATTCCTCCTCCCTTGATCTCTAGTTCTCCACAATTCAACCTAACTAGAAGATCCCTGGATTGGTTTTGTTGTCGGACGCCGGCCCATGCTTGGTAAATGCAACCATAAGTATATTTCCATGTTCCCAACACGGTCATAATTGCTAGTCCACCATCATTTTTGTTCAAATGCTTTGAGGGCTGTAAATATACTTCCATTGTATAAAGTCTTAAAAAAAGGTAAAACAAACGCTGAGGGGACGTTCATGCTCGGAGTGTAAGACCGATATCGTTGTCCGTGTTTGGGGGACATCTTGTGTCATTGAAAAGTCAAATAGACATCTTGTTGTGAATCAGGTCTAAAAGGTACATTCTTTAGATTTTCCCAAAATATAATTATTATGTAATAAGGCACTACAAACCGGCCTTAAAATGCACAAGGTGATAAACTAGTTTCTGTTAACATACTTGGGGATAATGGTCGGAGCTAATATGAATGGTATTAAAAATTAGAAACCTGTTTTGGATATTTTTGACAAAAGATTATCTTCGTGGAAAGAAAAAACCATGTCGATAGGGGGAAGATTTACCTTAATCAACTCGGTTTTGGAAAGTCTTCCTATCTACTTTTTTTCCTTGTATAAGGCGCCTAAGGGGGTTATAGATGCCTTGTAATCTAAAATGAGAAATTTTTTGTGGGTGGGGTCGAGTAATATTAACAAAACTCATTGGGTGGCATGGGATAGAGTGGCTTTTCCGAAGGAATTAGGGGGTCTGGGTTTAAACAAACTTAAAGATGTCAATGAAGCGCTTTTATCAAGTGTATTCGGAGATTTAAGGTGGAGGATCAAAGTCTATGGAGGAGAGTAATAGATGTGTGCCATTTAAAGTGAGAAGTGGTTCGTTTTTAACTCATAATCCTCATATTCCGGGATGTTGGAACAATATCAATAAAATAGAAAACAATCTGACGATAAATGGTAAAAGTTTTCATGAGCTCATCAAAGGTATATAGGGAATGTGGGGGATATCCAGTTCTGGATTGATATATGGGAAGATAATGTGGCTCTTAAAGATAAATGGTCGAGGCTTTTTGAAATTGAAATCGATAAATTTTGTAAAGTGTCGGATAGGGTTGGGAGGATAGCGAGGGTTGGTTGTGGTCTAAAAACCCAAAATCGTCCGAGGAACGACTCGAATGGAAGGATTGCTAGGATCTTGTCGCGATGTCGTCGCTCTCCGAATCAAAAGATTCATGGACTTGGTTGGGATATGATTCTGGAGTTTTCTCTGTTAGTTCGCTTAAATAATTACGGGTAAAGGATAAGGGGGACATGGGGTTTTTCAAACTTCAAGTGGTGTAGGTGGGTTTCGCTTAAGTGTAATATCATGGCTTAGAGGGCGAACATAGATAGGCTAGCTACACGTGTAAACTTACAGAAAAGAAACATTCACATTTCTTCTGCTTCGTGCCTTTCTGTGAGGAGGAAGATGAGTCATGTGAACATTTGTTCACGGCTTGTATTTTTATGAACAGAATCTGGATGGCCCTTAGTGCTTGGTGCAATACACCTCCGTTGTATGTTTTTGCTTTCAAAGATCTTATGGAGGCTTACAATTTTCTTAATGTAGGCTCTAAAGGAAAAAAGATCATTCACGGTCTTATCATGGTTACATGTTGGTGTATTTGGAAAGGTAGGAATGAGTTGGCGTTCGAAAACAAGAGAGCTACAACTCAAGATATCATGGGAGAAGTTAAATCTAGAAGTTACGTTTGATTCAAGAATAGGTCTTCCTTTAAATCCATTAGTTGGGTAGATTGGTGTATATGCCCTCTGTAGATGTTGTAATTGTCTTGTCATTTGTCTGTTTGGGTCGGGGTCGTGTTTTGTAATGACCTTTTGCCCTTTTGGGTCGAAGGCGTTTGTTTATGAAGTTAATTCTCAAAAAAAGTTACATGGGCAACTTGTATAGTTGTATGAGTGAGTAGGGGTAGGTTAGATTATTTTCAAAACTGAATAAAACCTATAATTAATGTTTTGTTTTTTATAAAATTTACATTCATCAATGATTCAATGGTCAGTTTTAGTTACAAACGGTTTTATCTTTCATTACAAGGGAAGGTGGTTTGGTTAATCATCAGCTTCGGCATAAGTTAAGTCATTTCATTTCATTTAATATAGGGTAAATTACATTTTTCGTTCTTTATGTTTGTATAGGATTGCAATGGATGACCTTTAACTTCAATAATTACAGTCACGTTCCTTTATTTGGAAAACACATTACATACTAGGTTCTTTAGCACTAACCAAGTTAAACTTTTCAGTTAGGTTATGTCAGTTAAGGGTAGTTTAGTCATTTTACCAACTTAATTAAAAATAGTCTTATAAGGAAAACAAGTCAATAATAAATTTTCCCTATAAGTTAACACTCTCTTTCTTCCTAACCTTGCCACAAAATAGCAACAACTTTGCATATATTTTACTTGTTACGTTTAAGATTGTGATACCTTTTTTTTATTCAATCCAGCGACGATAGATTTAGAAAAAATAAAAAATATTTTGAAATTCATAAATTTTCTGAAAAAAAAAAGCATAAAAATAATAAAAATTCTAAAAAAATGTTTACAATCTTGAAATAAATATAACAAAGATCCTAAATAAATGCCAGTTTTTTTATTACAAAACTAACAAATCTTTGACATTTCTATATAAATTAATACAAAGCAAAAGCTTTTTTTTTACTTATTTAGAAACTTTTTCAACATTTTTTCCATGTTTTTATGCCGTTCCGCTTGTTCGGCCCGCTCTCGTTTTAGAAACTTTTTCAACATTTCTTCCATGTTTTTATGTCGTTCCGCTTGTTCGGCCCGCTCTCGTTCACGTTTAGCCCGTTCTTGTTCTCGCTCTTGTTCACGTTCGACTCGTTCTTGTTCTCGCTGCCGTTCACGTTCTGCTCGTTCTTGTTCCCGCTCTTGTTTAAGTTGTTCAAAACGAGCTTCTATGTTTTGTCGGGCCTTTTGTTCTCTTTCTAATTCCACTTGAACTATCTCGAGCTAAAATTTGTCAAAAGATATATAACTAATACATATTAACAAAAAACAAATAGTGTAACATATTAATATCACATAATAACCTAACCACGACGATCTAAAAAAATAATTGGAATAAAAAATTATTTAAAAATCATATAAAAACACATGCATACAAAAAAAAACAATACTTTTTTTTAGTTATTAATACACACTCATACACACACACATACTTATACATATACACATACAAATTTTTTTTTATTTTTTGTGATTGTTTTGTTTTGGATCGAATGTTTGTTGGGCTTTTAATTTGGGTTTCATATAACGATTAATGGGCTATAATAAACATAATAATCTGATTTGGGTTGAATAGATAGATCCGATTTCGGTTTTCTTTTTTATTAAACATTTTATTTGGGCTATATTAGTAATTCTTTTTATAAAACCAGGGGAACGAAAATGTATATACCTAAAAAAAAATTTAAAACCGGGGGTTCGAAAAGGTATATATCTAAAAAAAATTTATACGAAAAGTACATACGTAACACTACTGCGCGAAAAGTTCAGAGGGTCGCCCCCCCCCCCCCCCCTCTTAAACCCTGCGCCCCTGGATAGATGCATAAGTTGCATCCTCTAAAATTCCCCAAACATTAGTACATCTTGGGTTCTTAATTTTGAGTTTTATAAAAAGAAAAGTTGTAAAAGAAGTTTACCTTTCTAGGGTTCTTTGGATATTCGAGGAGATGAAACACTGCAGATCGTGGCCATAGAAAAGGAAATAAACGGTTTTAATGCGGGTTCTTGTTTTAAAACTAGTTTACAAAAAAAAATGACACAAAATTCCAAGATATCGTTTTGGACCTAAAACAAAAGCTATCGCAGAAAATTCCAAGAACGACCCTTTTAAAACTAGTTTACAAAAAAAAATATGATACAAAATTTTACCAAAACACGGGCGGTGACACTAGGGGTGAGTAAAAAACCGAATTAACAGACTCAAAACTGAATTACCCGACAAAACCAAAACAAATCAAAAACCGGTGGGTCGATTAATTGTTTTTTTGAAAACCGAAAGTAGCGGGTCGGCTAGGATTACAATATTTCCATACCCACCATAAACCAACCGAACCGAATCAATATGTAGTAAACTCTTTGTTGGATTTTGGACTTTTCACCATTTTTCAATAGTCGATATTTTTAGCTAAACGTTTGGACTTTACTACCATATCATCAATATATACCTCCAGGGTGTCCCCCTGTTTGTCTTTAAACATCATATTTACCAATCTCTAGTACGTTGCATCTGCATTTTTCAAACCGAAAGGCATGGCAGTATAACAGTAAATACCTGTTGGTGTCATGAAAGCAGTATCATCCTGATCTGAAGGTTCCATTTGGATCTGCTAGAATCCTAAGGATGCATCCATAAAGGTTAGCATTTCATGACCGGCAGTTGCATCCACCATCGAGTCTATATGAGGCAAAGGGAATGGGTCTTTAGGACATGCTTTGTTCAAGTCTGAGTAATCTACACAAACTCTAAATTTCCCATTCTTCTTTTGAACTACGATCACATTTGCTAGCCACTTGGGAAATTTGACTTCCCTAATCATCTTGGACTTCAACAATCTTTCAACCTCTTCCTGAATAATTGTGTTTCTTTCAGGAGCAAACTTTCTTCTCTTTTGCTAAACGGGCTTGAAAGACCTGTCAATTCTAAGCTTGTGAGTTATAATATCCTTAGAAATACCTGTCATATCCTCATGCTTCCATGCGAACGTGGACATCCTGCATTTCAAAAAGTTAGTTAACTGATTTTCAATATCCTGAGGGATATTGGCTCCTACGAGCACCAAGATATCTAGATTATCCTGGTCCAGGATAATTTTCTTAACATCTTGCTCTGAGGCCTCCACGATATCCTGGGCTCGTATATTTAATTGCTATCATGCTTTAGGCTTTGTTGAAGATTTCATCGAGGAAGAATAACATTCTTTTGCCTCTTGTTGATCACTTTCCACCTTGACAACCCCCAAGGGGTAGGAATCTTGATACACTGATGGTAGGTTGATGGGGCAGCCTTCATATCCTGGATCCATGGTCTGCCCAATATAATATTGTAGCAGGATAAGGAGTCCATGACACAGAAACGTTGCATTGAATTCACTCCTTCAACATATACTGGCAGCTTTATTTCTCCCACAGTATTCTTGGCCTCTCCACTGAACCCTACAAGTACAGTGGATTTTGAAGTGATCTCCATCTGGGGAATATTCATTCTTTTCAACGTTTCCAGTTGAATAATGTTGACGGAACTGCCATTATTCACCAGTATCTTGCGCACAAAATGATTAGCAATATATAAAGTTATTACCAAACCATCATGATGGGGATCCTGGACATTATCCCTGTCATCACTATCAAACGTTATCACTTTATTGGTTGTGAGGGTTGTCATCCTGGTCGGCTTGTCCCCCCGTTCTGCCTTAGCCTCCTTTGCATGTCTTTTTGCTGCAGAATAAGAGGTTCCACAAATGTCGGATCCTCCTGAAATAAAGTTAATTATCTTGGCATCTGGAAGGGGTGATGCTGCTTGTTCAGGATCCTTCTCAATATCCTGACCCTTATTCTTTTTCCTGCCCAGAAGATCCTTCAGGTATCCTTTGCTTAGCAGGTAGCTTATTTCCTTCCTCAGGGCTATGCAATCTTCCGTCACATGTCCAAAATCCTCATGGAAAGCACACCATTTGGATTTATCTTTCCAGACAGCCTTTTGTTGGTTCTTCCTGGGCCACCTCGCTTTATCTCCCAAACCCTGCATAGCATACATTAGTTTGGGTATATTAACAGAAAAACAATATTCTGACAATTCAGGATACTCCTCAGGATCCTCATCCTCAACAACATTCACTTTCTTGCTGTCATTCCTGCCATGTGGTTTAGAGCGATATGGTTTGTATTAGGATTTTGACTTCCTTTTAGTTGATTCATATGTTGAGGATGAATTCATCCTCTCTTGCATGTTCTTGTCGTCTTCCAGTCTGATATATCTCAATGCCCTGTTTCGAGCTTCATCCAGGTTCCTGCAAGGATTCATTACAAGATCCTGATAAAATTGAGAATCCTTTTGCAACCCCATTTTGAATGCCTGTACGGCTGTAGCAACATCAAGATGTGGGATATCTAAGGATTCCCTGCTAAACTTGTTCACATAATCCCTTAAGGATTCTTGAGGACCTTAAACAAATTAACTAAATGAGCAAACGATGTAATTGAATGAGGTGGAATGTTTAAGAGCCATTTTAAGGCTGATCCTGTCAAAGTAGAGCCAAAACCCTTGCAGAGGCATGCTTCCTTGAGGTCCGGAGGAATAGGGTTAATCTCCATCCTTTCCCTATACTGAGTAATATGCTCCTCAGGATCCGTGGTCCCGTCATAGAGCTTCATGTTGGGAGTTTGAAATCTTTTTAGAATTTTAGTATCACAAATAGGATGTGCAAACTGGGATATCCTGTGGCTATCCTGGGATACTTCTGGAATCGGCTGGACTACCCCAGGTACACTGGATATCATATCCTTCAACTTCTGAAGCTCCCTAGAGAGTGCCGAGGTTACACATGTATCCTGCAAAGATCCAAAACTATTAGTAGCAAGAGTATTAACGTTATTAGACACGTTACCAGCTTGAGGATTCTAGCCATATCCTGGAGCATATCCTGAACCTCTCACAGTTGATACCTTGACCGATGAAGGTATCTCAGGAGTATGACTCTGGGAATGGCTTGGTACAATATTGCCCCGGTTATCCTCAGTATATACTGCCGAGCTGAAGTTCAATGCTCTGGGTTGCAAGGGAGTGACTGTATCCTCAGCAGGCCTGTTTGAGCTAGATTTCAAGAGTTATATCTCTCTTATCAGCATTTGGTTGGTCTCCTGCTGTTGCTTCATCTGATCCTGTATACTACCAAACAAAGTTAGAATTTCATCATTAGAAGCCATAATAGGAGTTCTCCCTGTGGCAGCAGATCCATGGATATTCTGAGTAGGAACAATATCCCGAGATGTGTGAGTTTCAACCCTCCTCGGAGGAGCTTGAGGCTGTGAAGAAGCTTGCGTCCTTGGAGGTGGTGGAAACACCGAACCAATTGTTGCAGAGGTTGTATTAGACATGGTAGAAGAGTTCATGTTTGATTTTGAGGCCATTGAAAATCGTGTAGCAAAAAGTTTCGAAAAAAGAAAACCAAGTAAAGATTTTAGCAAGGTTTTTAATATGAATAGCACCACTTGCCCCACGGTGGGTGCCAAATTGTTTTGGTCAAAAATTACCGAAGCAATTTAGTGATGAAATTAGTTAAGTGAGGTAGTGTGCTAGTAGTGTTTGTGAAAAAATATGCTGATTAGGTTGTTAACAAAAAACAGTTTTCAGGATATAGCTCAGGATACCTAGCTATATCAACAATCAAACAATGAGCAGAAATGTAAAGGTTGACACGAGATATACGAGGAAAGCCCTTGATCAATCTAGATCGTCGGCACAAAACCTCGGGAGCTGACAATCGCAGCTGCCTTGTTCTTCTTATTACTTCAAAAGTCGGGATACAGTGCAGGATAATGCCCAGATCGTTGCTAAGTGTTACAATGCTTGCTAGAAGCATGTGAATTGCGAGAGAGAGTGTAAGTGTTCGAGAGCAGTGAATGTGATGTGTCCTATGAGATCTGATTATCAACATATTTATAGTTACAAAGAAAAAACTAATTTTCCTAAAATTGGGGGATGCCTTGGAATATTCCCATGTTAAGGTTGTGGACCAGGTATTACGGCTTCAACGTTCCTCTTCTAACAGTCTGGACCGAGTCTTCAAGGGAAGAAGTCTTGATGAACGTTATGGACATGCACTCGTAACCTGCAAACAATTCGTTAGTAATTGTTTTGGTCAAAAATCAAGCAATGATAATGCAACCAAACTTTCTGTTGTGAGGTATGATGCTTGAATTGATGAACAACACTAAGGATCACTCTGAAATGTAATGAACAAGTGACACAAAGATTTATACGAGGAAAAAGCCCTTGATCAATGAATGATCTCCGGCATAAAAAACCTCGGGTGATGGAAACTACCGATCACCAACTCAAATTAAACAAGAAATGTATTACAACTTCGGATGATAGCGAGCTAATTACAAGGATCACTATAGTGTATTGTGTAAAAAAGTGTGTAATCGCCAAGTGAATTATCGAGAGCTGGTGAGAGCAGTTGCAAGAGTGTGTGTGTAGCCAAAAATAGCCAAGTGTTTTCTATTTAGCTCGCTACCCCTTTGAAAATGGAAAATATCTAAGCTAACAAACATTCCGCATTTCATGCAAGTCCCCCACGAACTCCATAACGTCCACTTCAGGTAAGCACGTGCGGAATAAGTCATGGAATATGCTCCAGGAATATCGCCAAGACCAAGTCTAAGCTGGTGCTCCTGCAAAACAACATCATATTCAAAGTAGACAATCGTTAGTATAAGGATCCTTAAGATGATCCATGATCCTGTAATACTTCTGAGGATCACCAACTAAATCAGAAGTGAGGATCACTAAACCCAACAGTAAATGAGGATCACTGATCATTTGAAAATCCTCCCCTAACAATTGCCCCCAAAATATAAGGAGTAATTATGTAAATAAACGAGTTATATTTTATGTCCTTATCCGTAATGAATCAACGGATAACTAACCGTTGTAATCGGACTAGCCGTTACCATCCTGACGTCACTGAAGTGACTATCCTGCAAGGCCATCATTATAAATTGGAGTTAGAGATAGGGATCAATTCACATTTAAATTCAAGAGAAACTCCCTTTAAATCCACATCCGAAGATCAAGCAGGTATCTCTCTTCCTCTTCTCCCTTTACGTTTTCTTTCTCTGTTCATCTTCTTCTCTACCCTCATGACCAAGATGATGCTAAGATCCTCTCCGGCTAAGGATCACACAAAAGACAGTCCTCTTAAGAGCTAGGGGATCATCAAAGATTCAGCGAAAGAAATATGCTACTTCACTGATCCACAAATCGACAGAATCCGCCACTGTTTTCCGGCAAACACCGATTTCAAACCATTTGATCCCACCGTTCTAAGTGATTATATTTCTGAAACATGGGTAGCTTTTCTGGTCACTCCTTTCACAATAGGATACTCGTATCCTTTCCCTGAATTCACCCAATCTTTCTTCTCCCTAACCGGCATCTCCTATATTCAAGCTATGCCAATGATCTGGAGGGTCCTATATACCCTTGAAAGGATCATTGAGCAAGAAGGAATTGCTCTGGGAATGTCAGAGTTGGCAGAGATGTATGACCTCGTAACATTTGGGTCCCACCAATATCTACTCAAGCATAAACCCGGTGAAGAACACCCCATCTTCAAAGTCACTAAGAATGACACCAACTGGAAACGGCGATTCTTCTTTGTCAGAAGGGATTCTATCCCTGACGGAAAGGATCTGCCAAGGAAGTGGAGCACCCATGGTAGGGTAGAGGATCCTGAGAAGGATCACCAAATGACCTTGTTTTTTGTTTAAGGACCACTAACGTACTTTTGTTCCTTTTTTGCAGCTATTACTGTCGCACACCTCATCACATCACCTGCAACAAAGGAAAGGCTTGCTGCTTTCCGGAGACTTGATCCTGCAAGAAGATCATTTAAAACAAACACCCAGGATTCTCAAGAAGTATCCTCAGGTTCTGTCACTATGTCGAGTAAGTATCCTGTTTTTTGCATAATTAAATGTTTAAATAAATAGCTAAATAGAAATAGGATAAGGATACTTATCTGTTTTGGGTGTGTAGGTGCTGGGAAATCTTCAAAATCCGCCTCCAAATTCAGTGTCACTGATCTTGACACTGTCCGATCCTCAAAGAAAAAGTCTGCTGCTAGCCCCTCCATCATAGTCCCCAAGGCAACCACTTCAAAGGGAAGAGGTGGAAAGAAATGGAAGACCTCTGAAGCTGACAACCTACAAGGCTTGCCTCTGATCCGCCATCAGTTCCTCGAGTACTTTGTTGATGTAAGGATCACTGACTTAGTTTAGTCATCCTGCTCATTTGAGGATCACATGATCCTGAACTTTGCATTGTCTTGTTTGCAGAAATTTTCCGAAATCGAGGACTATGTTGGGAATGTTGAAGAGCTTGAGGAGAAATACTCTGACCTCCAAAAAGTGGCGGTGCTCAAGGATCACAAGATTGCCTCCCTCGAAAAGGACCTCAACGATGCCAAAACTCAGGCGGTTGCAGCTCAGATCAATGCTGACTATGAGAAGCACGAGATCACAGAGGATGCTAAAGTCTCCGCTGCCATTGCCATGTACAAGACCAAGTTGCAGATGGCCCAAGAAGCTCAGGATCCTGCCTTTGACAGGAGCAACTGGGACATAGAGGCCTGGAAGGCTAGGCTGGCTGAGTTGGAGGATGAAGATGAGGCTGATGAGGTTCTGGCAATCGAGGCTGGTGGTAGTGGCAAGGATCAGGTGAAGGATACTGGAGCTGGAGGAGATGGTGATGCAGCCAAGGTGTAAGCTGCAGGAATGGGCGATGAAGGACATTTCTAGACGTAGCCGGAGCCCATTTTTTTAGAATTTGGTAGTTTATTTTGGTTATGGTGTTTTTTGTTGAACAATGATGGGTTGCATCTTGAACAATAGGTAGGATTATAAATGGTGGAGGGATCCTCTGTTTGGGGGATGAAGCCATTGTGATCCTGCCGTCTTTTGATTCCTGCACTACCAAATGTACCACCTCGAAAATTCACGTCCTATAATGTGTTGACACGTGTCATAAAGTTTGAACGTGTGAAAGAATGTTATAAAAGGACTAAAGTTGACAAACATGGAAAGTATGTGATTATACGGGTTCTAAATGTCAACAGTGAATAAATATACTTCATAATAACCCTACATGATGTTTATAACATCAAACGAATAAATCATGGATCATGCGAAACTAAAAGTGAGAGATTACAAACTACAGGGGTTAAATGTGTCAACATGTTTAAAGATATACCTCTGAGTGACCTTTTGACAAACCCGAAGCTTTGTAACTGTTAATTATGCTCACTAGAATGCGCGATATAAATTTCATAAAGTTTCGTTATCGTACGAGAAAGTTATGATCAAATTCGTGTACGAGGGGTTAAAGCGTAAACGTTGAAAGTTAAGACTTTTCGGGTTAACCGGAAGAGTCCAGGGACTTGGGAAAGTGGGTATAGGTCCTAAAGCCCTTGTGGGTAATTATAAGGGGGTCAAAATGCAAGAAATAACCTCGGGTGCCCTTTCGAAGAGCCAAGGGTCAACTTTGCAACAAATAGAAAATTTAAAATCTGATTTGCAGGCCCAGGCGGCCCGCGTTAGGATCGGTTAAACATGAGGCGGGCCGCGTCAGGCGCCCAGAACCAGAAAACTCGACCAGCCTCCTGGAAACGCGGAAAATCGATCTTTAAACGGCATTTTAACATGGTGGGCGACCCCTAAACTGTTCTAGAGCACTAGGGACATGTGTATACCAGTTGTGGTGTGTGCTAGACCTTGTTGTCAACCAATTGTGGTGATTGAATTCACTATAAAAGGCCACAAGTGTTCAAACAATTCCTCACACCTTCATCTGCATTTGTGGATCACTTCTGGAGCTCAAAATTCCTCTCAAGTGTTCTCTAATAGTGTATCGGACTCTTGTAAGTCTGTTAATCCTTCTTTAATTGAGTTTAGCTTAGTATTTTAGCTAAAAGTCAAACCGTCGTAATTACGGTTTGACTTCGAGATTAGTCAACAATGGATCAGTCATATCTCGAATTAAAAGTAGTTATAAGTAGGTAATTATATGGGTAATAAACCCTTAAAAGGGTTCCCCCTGATTACCACTCTAACCAGGTCAAAAGTCGGGTCAAACTAGTTTATAAAAAGTCAACAGGATACTTAAAATGCCATTTATGCATAATTAACATTATAGATCATATACAACCATTTGGATCATTGTTATAACTTGGTAATAAGTGTAAGAACATGTCTAAACATGTTCAACCCGACAATTTCCTGTTTAGACCCGGTTCGGAACCGAAAGTCACATAGTTTGACTTTCACTTTGACTTTCAGTTCTGACCCGTTTAAGCATGTTTTAGAAATTCCTTAGAGATTTATTTGGACCAAGTAACATGCTAGTATAACCCTCTGTGATTATACACTATGGTTCATTAGTTATCCAATTAATATGCATGTTTCCGTTAATTGCTCATATGTTGACCGTTATGCCCTTATTACCTTAAAACGTGATTTTTGGAAATGTAAAAGAGTAGAAACTTTAATTACTGATATATAAACTTGTATGCAAAGTTTGACATCAGTTTGAATTGTAGATTTAGAGTTATGCTCAATATCGCAAAATTAAAGCTTTATGTTAATAAAACGGCGTAATTAGCGTATAGCCTAGTTAAGCCTACTTTTTGATATCAAATCTTTTACCCACTGATGCAATATATTATTTTGAGATTTTTAATAAATTTTAGGCTGAACATAACTAGTAGTCGTAGGCTTAATCAGGCAATTGTCGGTTTTGCCCTGACGGGCCATAAAATGAGTTTTACATATCTAAACGACTCCAAGCCTTTTGCTACTGATCGCATATGATAAATAAATTATTTAAAGCCTTCTGGAAATATAAAAATATCAGATTTAAGTATCGAACCCGGAAATGGCCTTTAATCGCCTTATTAAGCGTTTTTAACGCAAAGTATGTATTAAAATTATATTGGACATACCCGGGTTGATACCTACTGATATATGAGGAAAATTATAATATTTAAACAGTAAGCAAAGGTTGATAAACTCAGACTTCAGTTTTGAGCTTTTCGGCTTATGTGAAATTACCAAAATACCCCTACGGGGCATAGTTTGGTTAATAATGATAAATTTCACATATATGCTTTATCCTACTGATATAACTTAGCAAATTATGTATTTTTGCTGATTACATCAGACCTATAACTCAGGTTGTTACTTAAACTCTTTATAAACTTTTAAATGACCAAACTACCCCTACGGGGCCTAGTTTGTGTTTAAACACGTTTCGGGCATAATGAAAGACATCTTACTGATGTCACAACATATTTGAGGCATAATTAACTTAGGAAACCTGTATATATCTCTCACGAATACCCGTCACGCTTATTACGCGTACGGTTCGGTTTATGTAACAAGTTTACATAAATTAGCCGAAACGGGTCAAACCTTAACGGTTTTATCTCAAAATCCAGAATGTGAATAATAAACCCATATTAAGCAAGTCTCTGAACTTGTCGGGTCTAAATCACATTCTATCCGGTCTTCGCTTAATCGTGCGTACGAACCGTATCTTTGAAACTAGCCGGTCTAAGCTTAAGCTTAATTAAAGACTCGTTAGGATTCTAATAGGTTATTATAAAACCTTCGTTCCAGATTAGGAGGACCAGTAAAAGCTACGTGCATTTTTGCTAATTGTGAATTATACATTGCTCAGGTAAATACTTTTAACTTATTTTCCCTATACGGGCTTGGGTTACGGTATATAGCATACCGCTTGATCGAGCATCAAATCTCCACAATTGAGTGGGTAGTTGACTAATTTGATCGACTCGTTTAAACAGTATTGATTACTTAAAGCCTTTGGGGGGGGGGGGGGGTTAATGACCATGTCCCGGATATCCTTGGCATCATCTTACGAGATGGCCACGACCTGAGCACGGGGTGTAGGCGTACACCTGTCAGTGTATAACTCTATGATGTGGTGTGTCTATTGATCTTTAACCCGGACAAGATCCGGGCTACTGAACGCACAAGTAACATGTAATTCGTTCACAAGATTATAATATTAAATAATTCTCCCAAGTTATAAAATGTTTATGCCATGTGCATCCAAACCAATTTTAAATCATTTTCCAAAATGAGTCAGTTGATTGTATTTACCAGTGTAAACTGACGTATTTTCCCAAAAAGACTTAATGCAGGTACTAAACGAAATTGGCTGGATTGTCTCCTTAGCATCAATAAAAAGTCTCGCAAGCTTAGGATGCCTGAAGTCTGTTGAACTATTGTTTCCATTTTGTTATCGATCCTACTGTGGATAAACACCCGAATATTGTGACATTTGAAATTACAATATTAAATTCGGTTGTATTATATCTTTTAAATTGCTTCCGCTGTGCATACTAAATATTGTGTTGTTTGACTATTATGTTGCCAACCACGTCACGATACTCCCCCACCGGGCCCACCGGTGACACGTGGAAATCGGGGTGTGACAGGTTGGTATCAGAGCCAACAACTGAGTGAATTAAACACTAGCCTTTTGTGTTTAATCTCAGTTACACAATTGCATATTTCTAAACTTTCGAGTCTAGACATATAACATAGGACAAATTCCATTTTTTGTTTGGTTTTGTTTTGTCCTTTATTTTTATATATATTTGTGGTTATCTTACATTGTAATGACAGGACAAAATGCCGCCGAGATTCTTCCGCAGAAGAGGGCGTGGAAAGGGGCCAGTCACCGCCCCCAATGACCATGAGGCGGGAACTTCGAATGTTCGAGCTCCATCTACCACGGAGAGTGACGATCCACGCCAAAACAGAAGAAACCTATTTGAGCCGGCTAGACGGTCGGTCTCACACAGTTCGACACCGCCAGTCCAAAACCCTTACGAGCCCAATAACCCGCAACCATCCTACATACCATTGCAGCGATCTCTATCGCATCATTCGTTTGGTGACCCCACACCTATCTTCCGTGGCCAATTTAACCCGGCCAATTACTTACCAGAACCCGTGGGTTTTAACCCACTAGGTCCAGATGATCATTTCTCTGGCGATCACGAGGACGACATGGACGAGGATACTGACCCAGTCGAACCAGCAAGTGGCACTCCAAACCACCCGATTGAGATCTCCGACGGATCCTCATTCCACGGATCACCCTATGTTGGTCCAGATAGCTTCCAAGCCATGTTCAACAGGCATGAATGGTACTATACACCTCCTCGCCATTCACCGCCTCATCAACAACAGCAGCCGCAGCAGCAGCATCATCAAGATTCCTCTGGGGATCCCCGATTTGTGGCAGTTACGCCACCACCTCCACCGCCACCAGTTCAACCGGCACCTCCTCAACCGCCAAGGCGTAGGAGAACCGATGCCCGCATGTCGGCACGAGCAGGGGACTTCCATTTCAGTTCCCCACATCAATCCAGTAGCAGCCACTACCCGCCACATCAGGAGGACCCACAAATGGGTGGACCCTCTAACCCTGCTGTACCACAGCCGCCGCCAATGGGTTTTGACAACCCAATCCCAGCGTATACGGGTTCCATGGCATACAACCCTTTCGAGCCGCCGGTCCATAACGACTACGGGTACGCAGAAGCCGACCCTTATATGGTGGCAGCCAACTACAATGCTCTGCACCCGGAAGGACCATACGGAGCTCCATGGGGAGTTGGGTACCCAACACATGGGTACCAGATACCACCTAGGCCTATTATACGGACTCAATCGCAACCGCCTAGGTTCTCCCCACCCGAGCGTGAAGAAATCCTGCAGAGGCTGGATGAAGTGGAGCGAGGCTTCCACCGTGACCGTAGGGAGAGACAGACTTTCTTCCAAGGATTGGCAAGCTTGATCAAAGGGAAGAACAAGAAGGATCATTGAATCCTTCCAATTATTGTTGAGCCCCTGCGTGGGCCAGTCTTGTTGTATAAGCCCCTGCGTGGGTGTATTTGGTTGTTAAGCCCCTACGTGGGTATGTATGTTGTTTATTTTGACCCCTGCGTGGGTCTATCTTTCTGTAAACCCCTACGAGGGTATTTTATTTGTGTGAGTCCCTGCGTGGACTATTATGTTTCTTATTAAGCCCCTGCGTGGGTATGTGTGTTATTAAGCCCCTGCGAGGGTAAGTATTTATTTAAACCCCTACGTGGGTAAATGTTGTTGAAAAGACCCATTTAGGGCAGCGTGTAATATGTATAATTAATGGAATGTTTGTTTATAAATTTCATGTTTGCCTTACGTGCATAAATAATTTATATATGAAATAAATAAATTAAAATCATTCCTTTTGAAAAATCTGCCTATTTAAATTATTAATTAAGAATCTTAAGTGTGAAACCTAGCCTTCGGGTCAATTATAAGATCGGGCCAAGATGGTAAGACCTGTTTAAAAAGATTCAAATCCCTGTTAACATCTTAAAACATGTTAACACTCCAGGCAGATGTGATTCATTTAAAAATCACACACGTTATTATATAAGGATCTTTCTATAGATTCCAAACCCAACTTAATGATCTCTGAATCGTGGGTTTAAATCAACAGTTAAGATGATCATATTTTTACCATACATGGTAATACGTGCCTACGGGCCCTGCTCATTTCTATATGAGCCAAAAGACAATGGTAGCTATGACTCCCTGTCTGATAATGGTAATGAACTAGGTTCAAACCTTCATGCTTCGATTCTCTGAAATCATAGCTTATAATTATAAATGTCCTAGTGACTAGGCCTATTGTGCCAGTATGCCTTCATATTTTGATCCTCTGAAATCATAACTTATAAATTAAATTGTCCATGTGACTAGGCCTTTGGTATCACAAATAAAACTGTTATTGTTTTATAATTAGGATAAATTTTAATAAAATCCTAAATAAATATGATTAATAAATTAATAAAACATGGTCTCTGTTACCATAGTTAAAGAATTGCCATAAAAGACAATTCCATAATAAACTCCCAAATAAACTATTGTCCTTGTTTTCTGCAACAGTTCAATTAAAATGGCTAACTCGGACGAGGTTAATAGCCATCCAGTGGAGGTTAATAATGACGCCCAAATCAATCTAACGGGTGCTGAATTGAAAGCGATCATAGACGGCGCTGTTACACAGGCTTTGGAAAGGCAGTACGAAGAGTATAGCGGGACTCGTAGTAGGACCCTATCTACGCAGCCTTCAAAGCCACCGTCCAAGAAGGACGACCCGAAGAAAGATGATGATCGACGCTCCTCAAACCACCACAGTAATCCATCGCAACACATTGTACTGAACCAAGGACCCCGTGAGAAGGGTTGCTCGTATAAGTATTTTGTATCTTGCAAACTCCGGGATTTCACTGGGGAGAAAGGAGCCATCGACTGTATGACATGGCTGGATGAGATGGATACGGTTGTAGATATCAGCGGATGCGCTGAGAGAGACGTGGTCAAGTTTGTGTCGCAGTCTTTTAAGGGTGAAGCTTTAGCATGGTGGAGATCTTTGATTCAAGCCACCGGGAAAATCCCACTGTACAACATGTCTTGGGATCAATTGGATGCCCTAATCAGGGAAAATTACTGCCCTCAACATGAGGTGGAGAAGATAGAGTCTGATTTTCTATCATTGGTGATGACGAACCTCGACTGTCAAGCTTACCTAACGAGCTTCAACACTATGTCTCGGTTGGTTCCATATCTGGTAACCCCGGAACCAAAACGGATAGCTCGTTTTATCGGTGGTTTAGCCCCCGAGATCAAGGCAAGCGTAAAAGCTTCTCGGCCAGCTACTTTTAGATCAGTAGCTGACATTTCCTTATCCCTCACTCTGGATGCGGTCCGGCAGAGATCGCTGAAGAATAAGGAGGCTGAGAAGAGAAAGCGTGAAGATGATGGTTCACGAAAGTCGAACAAGAAGCACCATGGGAGCGGTGACAACAAGAAGGGTTCTGAGTCGAGGAAAGATGGGCATAATTCTGGTGAGAAGCCCAAATGCAAGATTTGTAAGAAGCAGCACTATGGAAAGTGCAGACTTGAGTCGAACTCACAGACTCAGTCAAAAACCTATGCTTGTGGTATTTGCAAGTCCACAGATCACAAAACCTTGGATTGCAAGAAGATAAAAGACGCAACGTGCTACCGTTGCAATGAAAAGGGGCACATTAAGACCAACTGCCCTAAATACAACAAGAAGCCTGAAGAGGCCAAGAAGACTAATGCCAGAGTCTTCAGAATGGACGCGAAAGAGGCTGTGCAAGACGATAATGTCATAACAGGTACTTTCCTTGTAAATGATGTCTTTGCAAGAGTACTTTTTGATTCGGGCGCATATAAGTCTTTCGTAGATCATAAGTTTTGTAAATTGTTATATTTACCTGTCAAAACCTTAAGCGTAAACTATGAGGTAGAGTTAGCAGATGGTACCCTAGAAACCGTCTCAACTGTGTTAGATGGTTGTGTTATATCCATTAAGAACCATTCTTTTCCTCTGTCTCTACTTCCCTTTAAGTTGGCCGGTTTTGACATAGTTCTGGGTATGGATTGGTTATCTCATAACCAGGCCCAAATTGTGTGTAACATGAAGCAAGTGGTAATAAAGACTCCGTCTGGTGAACCACTTACCATTCGGGGAGATACCCAGTATGGGCTGCCTGAGCAAGTGACTATGTTCAAGGCTTCAAAATGTTTAAAGAAGGGTTGTGTCATCTACATGGCACAAGTGATCATTGATGAGCCCAAACCGAAGATAGAAGACATCCCTGTCATCTCTGAATTCCTAGAAGTTTTTCCGGAAGAACTACCTGGTTTGCCACCAGATAGGCAAGTGGAATTCAGGATTGATATCATCCCCGGAGCAGCACCAGTTGCTAGAGCACCTTATAGGTTGGCGCCCACAGAGATGAAAGAATTGAGGACACAGCTAGACGAATTACTAGCCAAGGGTTTCATTAAGCCTAGTTCGTCTCCTTGGGGAGCGCCAGTCCTGTTTGTCAAGAAGAAGGATGGATTGATGCGTCTGTGCATCGACTATCGCGAGCTTAACAAGGTTAAAATAAAGAATAGATATCCTTTTCCCAGGATCGATGATTTGTTCGATCAGTTACAAGGGGCCAGCTATTTCTCGAAGATTGATTTGAGGTCAGGCTACCATCAACTGAAGGTTAGAGATGAAGACGTACATAAAACTGCATTTAGGACTCGTTATGGTCATTACGAGTTCCTAGTGATGCCTTTTGGGCTCACTAATGCACCGGTCGCGTTCATGGATCTCATGAATCGCGTTTGCAAGCCGAACTTAGATAAATTCGTCATCGTCTTCATTGATGACATCCTTATTTACTCAAAGAGCCAAGCTGATCACGAGAAGCATCTCCGTTGCATTCTGAAGCTACTTCACCAAGAGAAGCTCTATGCCAAATTCTCTAAGTGTGAGTTCTGGCTTCGAGAAGTCCAATTCCTTGGACATGTGGTCAGTGAGCGTGGTATCCAAGTGGATCCCGCTAAAGTTGAAGCTGTTATGAACTGGCAAGAGCCAAAGACGCCTACGGAGATTCGTAGCTTCCAGGGATTGGCAGGATATTACAGGCGTTTCATCGAAAATTTTTCAAGGATTGCTGCACCCCTAACTTCTCTAACTAAGAGGAAGATAAAGATCGTTTGGGGCCCTAAGCAGCAATAAGCTTTCGATATTCTCAAGCAGAAGTTGAGCAATGATCCTGTGTTGACATTGCCTGATGGAATCGAAGAATTTGTAGTATATTGTGATGCATCACACACCGGGATGGGGTGTGTGCTTATGCAGAAAGGCAAGGTTATTGCCTATGCATCACGACAGTTAAAGGTGCATGAAAAGAATTACACCACCCATGACTTGGAGTTGGGTGCCGTAGTATTTGCACTAAAACTGTGGAGGCATTACCTATATGGAATCAAATGTGTGATCTATTCTGATCACAAGAACCTCCAGCATCTGTTTAATCAGAAAGAATTAAACATGAGGCAACGCCGTTGGATGGAGACTTTGAATGATTATGATTGTGAAATCAAGTATCATCCCGGCAAAGCGAATGTAGTCGCTGACGCCTTGAGCAGAAAGGAAAGGGTGAAACCCATTCGAATCAATGCCAAGCGCATGGAGATAAAGAATAATTTGATGGAAAGGTTGTTAGCTGCACAGGAGGAAGCTGTGTTGGAAGCTAACTATCCTAATGAAAAGTTAGGAGTAACTGAGGAGCAGTTAACTCTTAGCAAGGACGGAATTCTGCGATTGAATGGACGAATATGGGTTCCAATTTATGGAGGACTTCGAGATGTTATCCTCCAGGAAGCCCATAGTTCCAAATACTCCGTTCATCCTGGAGCTGATAAGATGTACCAGGATCTAAGGGCAAACTATTGGTGGATAGGCTTGAAAAAGTTTGTAGCCGCTTATGTAGCAAAATGCTTGACGTGCGCGCAAGTCAAGGCTGAACATCAAAAGCCGTCAGGTTTGCTACAACAGCCTGAACTTCCCACTTGGAAGTGGGAGATGGTGACGATGGATTTCATCACCAAATTGCCGAAGACAAGGAAAGGCAATGATAAAATATGGGTTATAGTTGATAGACTGACTAAGTCAGCACATTTCTTACCCATCAAGGAGACTTATAGCTCCTACATGTTAGCCCAGTTGTACGTGGATAAGATTGTAGCCTTACATGGCATACCTGTGTCGATTATCTCTGACCGAGATACTAGATACACGTCACATTTTTGGAAGAGTTTCCAGCAATCTTTGGGCACACGTTTGAATTTTAGTACGGCTTACCATCCTCAGACAGACGGTCAGAGTGAGCGTACTATTCAAACGTTGGAAGACATGCTACGTGCATGTGCGATTGACTTGGGTGGTAGTTGGGATAAGCACCTACCCTTAGTCGAATTCTCCTACAACAATAGCTACCACACCAGCATTAAGGCTGTGCCTTTTGAGGCATTATATGGTAGAAAGTATAGATCGCCCATTTGTTGGGCAGAAGTTGGAGATGTCCAATTATCAGGACCAGAGATAGTGTTCGAAACAACGAACAAGGTTGTCCAGATTCGTGACCGTCTCAAGGCTGCCCATGATAGGCAGAAGAGCTACGCTGATCCCAAGCGAAAAGCTTTTAACTTTGAACTAGGTGACAAAGTCCTACTTAAAGTATCACCCTGGAAGGGGGTGATGCGATTTGGTAAGAAAGGCAAGCTAAGCCCGAGATACATAGGACCTTTCGAGGTTATCGAACGTGTCGGGTCAGTTGCCTATAAACTAAACTTACCAGAAGAGCTCAGTGGAATTCACAATGTGTTCCACATCTGCAATCTGAAAAAGTGTTTCGCTGACGAATCACTGGTTATACCACACACAGATGTGCATATTGACGAGAGCTTGAAATTTGTGGAAAAACCTTTGTCTATTGAAGATCGACAGGTAAAGAAGCTTCGAAGGAAGCACGTGCCTATTGTAAAGGTCAAATGGGATGCCCGTAGAGGTCCCGAATTCACGTGGGAGGTTGAATCCACGATGAAAGAAAAGTACCCTTACTTATTTCAGTAAATCTCGGGTCGAGATTTATTTTAAGGGGGTGAGGATGTAACACCTCGAAAATTCACGTCCTATAATGTGTTGACACGTGTCATAAAGTTTGAACGTGTGAAAGAATGTTATAAAAGGACTAAAGTTGACAAACATGGAAAGTATGTGATTATACGGGTTCTAAATGTCAACAATGAATAAATATACTTCATAATAACCCTACATGATGTTTATAACATCAAACGAATAAATCATGGATCATGCGAAACTAAAAGTGAGAGATTACAAACTACAGGGGTTAAATGTGTCAACATGTTTAAAGATATACCTCTGAGTGACCTTTTGACAAACCCGAAGCTTTGTAACTGTTCATTATGCTCACTAGAATGCGCGATATAAATTTCATAAAGTTTCATTATCGTATGAGAAAGTTATGATCAAATTCGTGTACGAGGGGTTAAAGCGTAAACGTTGAAAGTTAAGACTTTTCGGGTTAACCGGAAGAGTCCAGGGACTTGGCAAAGTGGGTATAGGTCCTAAAGCCCTTGTGGGTAATTATAAGGGGGTCAAAATGCAAGAAATAACCTTGGTTGCCCTTTCGAAGAGCCAAGGGTCAACTTTGCAACAAATAGAAAATTTAAAATCTGATTTGCAGGCCCAGGCGGCCCGCGTTAGGATCGGTTAAACATGAGGCGGGCCGCGTCAGGCGCCCAGAACCAGAAAACTCGACCAGCCTCCTGGAAACGCAGAAAATCGATCTTTAAACGGCATTTTAACATGGTGGGCGACCCCTAAACTGTTCTAGAGCACTAGGGACATGTGTATACCAGTTGCGGTGTGTGCTAGACCTTGTTGTCAACCAATTGTGGTGATTGAATTCACTATAAAAGGCCACAAGTGTTCAAACAATTCCTCACACCTTCATCTGCATTTGTGGATCACTTCTGGAGCTCAAACTTCCTCTCAAGTGTTCTCTAATCGTGTATAGGACTCTTGTAAGTCTGTTAATCCTTCTTTAATTGATTTTAGCTTAGTATTTTAGCTAAAAGTCAAACCGTCGTAATTACGGTTTGACTTCGAGATTAGTCAACAATGGCTCAGTCATATCTCGAATTAAAAGTAGTTATAAGTAGGTAATTATATGGGTAATAAACCCTTAAAAGGGTTCCCCCTGATTACCACTCTAACCAGGTCAAAAGTCGGGTCAAACTAGTTTATAAAAAGTCAACAGGATACTTAAAATGCCATTTATGCATAATTAACATTATAGATCATACACAACCATTTGGATCATTGTTATAACTTGGTAATAAGTGTAAGAACATGTCTAAACATGTTCAACCCGACAATTTCCTGTTTAGACCCGGTTCGGAACCGAAAGTCACATAGTTTGACTTTCACTTTGACTTTCAGTTCTGACCCGTTTAAGCATGTTTTAGAAATGCATTAGAGCTTTATTTGGACCAGGTAACATGCTAGTATAACCCTCTGTGATTATACACTATGGTTCATTAGTTATCCAATTAATATGCATGTTTCCGTTAATTGCTCATATGTTGACCGTTATGCCCTTATTACCTTAAAACGTGATTTTTGGAAATGTAAAAGAGTAGAAACTTTAATTACTGATATATAAACTTGTATGCAAAGTTTGACATCAGTTTGAATTATAGATTTAGAGTTATGCTCAATATCGCAAAATTAAAGCTTTATGTTAATAAAACGGCGTAATTAGCGTATAGCGTAGTTAAGCCTACTTTTTGATATCAAATCTTTTACCCACTGATGCAATATATTATTTTGAGATTTTTAATAAATTTTAGGCTGAACATAACTAGTAGTCGTAGGCTTAATCCGGTAATTGTCGGTTTTGCCCTTACGGGCCATAAAATGAGTTTTACATATCTAAACGACTCCAAGCCTTTTGATACTGATCGCATATGATAAATAAATTATTTAAAGTCTTCTGGAAATATAAAAATATCAGATTTAAGTATCGAACCCGGAAATGGCCTTTAATCGCCTTATTAAGCGTTTTTAACGCAAAGTATGTATTAAAATTATATTGGACATACCCGGGTTGATACCTACTGATATATGAGGAAAATTATAATATTTAAATAGTAAGCAAAGGTTGATAAACTCAGACTTCAGTTTTGAGCTTTTCGGCTTATGTGAAATTACCAAAATACCCCTACGGGGCATAGTTTGGTTAATAATGATAAATTTCACATATATGCTTTATCCTACTGATATAACTTAGCAAATTATGTATTTTTGCTGATTACATCAGACCTATAACTCAGGTTGTTACTTAAACTCTTTATAAACTTTTAAATGACCAAACTACCCCTACGGGGCCTAGTTTGTGTTTAAACACGTTTCGGGCATAATGAAAGACATCTTACTGATGTCACAACATATTTGAGGCATAATTAACTTAAGAAACCTGTATATATCTCTCACGAATACCCGTCACGCTTATTACGCGTACGGTTCGGTTTATGTAACAAGTTTACATAAATTAGCCGAAACGGGTCAAACCTTAACGGTTTTATCTCAAAATCCAGAATGTGAATAATAAACCCATATTAAGCAAGTCTCTGAACTTGTCGGGTCTAAATCACATTCTATCCGGTCTTCGCTTAATCGTGCGTACGAACCGTATCTTTGAAACTAGCCGGTCTAAGCTTAAGCTTAATTAAAGACTCGTTAGGATTCTAATAGGTTATTATAAAACCTTCGTTCCAGATTAGGAGGACCAGTAAAAGCTACGTGCATTTTTGCTAATTGTGAATTATACATTGCTCAGGTAAATACTTTAACTTATTTTCCCTATACGGGCTTGGGTTACGGTATATAGCATACCGTTTGATCGAGCATCAAATCTCCACAATTGAGTGGGTAGTTGACTAATTTGATCGGCTCGTTTAAACAGTCTTGATTACTTAAAGCCTTTGGGGGGGTTAATGACCATGTCCCGGATATCCTTGGCATCATCTTACGAGATGGCCACGACCTGAGCACGGGGTGTAGGCGTACACCTGTCAGTGTATAACTCTATGATGTGGTGTGTCTATTGATCTTTAACCCGGATAAGATCCGGGCTACTGAACGCACAAGTAACATGTAATTCGTTCACAAGATTATAATATTAAATAATTCTCCCAAGTTATAAAATGTTTATGCCATGTGCATCCAAACCAATTTTAAATCATTTTCCAAAATGAGTCAATTGATTGTATTTACCAGTGTAAACTGACGTATTTTCCCAAAAAGACTTAATGCAGGTACTAAACGAAATTGGCTGGATTGTCTCCTTAGCATCAATAAAAAGTCTCGCAAGCTTAGGATGCCTGAAGTCTGTTGAACTATTGTTTCCATTTTGTTATCGATCCTACTGTGGATAAACACCCGAATATTGTGACCTTTGAAATTACAATATTAAATTCGGTTGTATTATATCTTTTAAATTGCTTCCGCTGTGCATACTAAATATTGTGTTGTTTGACTATTATGTTGCCAACCACGTCACGATACTCCCCCACCGGGCCCACCGGTGACACGTGGAAATCGGGGTGTGACACCAAGACCCTTAAACAATGGACACCCTTTTGCCAACCCATGTGGACGGGCCACGTTTTGCTGGTAGAAACGTGGGTTGGCAATTTTGACAACCTTAAAGGGTTTAATCTTTTGTGAATAAAATAACTTTAACTTTTTGGCTATCTCCCGTATTACTATCCTTGTTAGTACTTTACTTTTCAACTGTTGTGATATTCATTTTGTCTAAACTTATCAAATAAAGAAATATTTAATAAATATCCTCAAAAAGTTTAGGATATGATCAAGGATCACATATCCTATAGTCGACAAGTTCTGAAAAGTAACATATTTTAAGGATCATAAATTCAGTTGTCAAAGGATAAGGGTTACTCAAATGAATAATGAATAAAATCAAAATAGTTAAGGATCATACCTGAGAATCCAAGTTAGGATCCTATCCTTTAACACTGATTATCATGATAACCCAAAAGACAAACCTTAGTGGAAGGTAAGGATCAAGGATCCTTGGTCACTTATCTCCAAAAACCTGAAACAGGATACAACTTGGGACTAAGCCAATATAAGATACGAGTTAGCAACTGGGGACAAGCCCAACAATTCTGGGGACAGGCCTAATATACTGGGGACAAGCCCAAAGGACAACTGGGGACAAGCCCAAAGGATCGTATGTAAACTGGAGTATGGCCCTCATTGGCGACTATCCAAACTTAGTGACATGAAAATGCCAAAACCTTAGCTAACGTGAAAACGTTAGAAACCTTAGGAACGGATGTATGGTACGTCTACCATTATACGTAGGATCCTGAATATAGCCAGTACAATGAAATTGTCAGCCCCTAAAGCGAGTACTGGTCCCATTGCCATGAACTATACCAGGATCATCGTGCGCTACTGGCGAAACTGGGGACAGGCCCAAACTGGGGACTAGCCCAAATAACTGGGGTCAAGCCCAAATAACTGGGGTCAAGCCCAAATAACTGGATACTTCTGTGGATACTCAATCCTTAGTTAAGGATACCTGAACCTTCAAAACTCAGAATCAAGTCAAAGGAGGATAAAGGATACAGGATCCTTATCCTTATAAAGGATAATTAAAATATGAAATAGTTTGAGATTAGATCATTACCAAAATGAGGATCCTATGCCCTGTAAGGATCCTTCAAGGATACTTGTCATGTTAGGATCATGGATCCTTGTCACATGAAATATTTCTTCAAATGGACAGCATTCCAAGCTCTTGGTAGCAAATCACCTTCCATTGTTAGTAATCGATATGCCCCCTTTCCTGCTTCAGCTTCAATCAAATAGGGGCCTTCCCATTTTGGTGCCAACTTTCCATCAGCAGGATTGGTAGTATTCTGAAATGCTTTCCTTAATACTATATCACCAACTTGGAATTTCCTGGTCCTGACATTTTTGTTGTAGGCTCCAGCCATCCTTTGTTGATAACTAGCCATCCTTATCCTTGCCAAATCCCTGATTTCTTCTATAGTATCCAAGTCTTGAACCAAGTTTTCAGCATTTTCTTCAGGATCATGAATGCTTGTTCTTGCAGTTGGAACCACCATCTCTGTAGGGATCACTGATTCTGCCCCAAATACCAAAGAGAATGGAGTTTGGCCAGTAGCATTCTTGGGAGTAGTCCTGTCAGCCCAAAGTACATAAGGTAGTTCTTCTGCCCATTTTCCTTTCTTGGATCCAAGCTTCTTCTTCAAATTGTTGATGATGATCTTGTTGGATGATTCTGCCTGACCATTAGCTTGTGGGTGGACTGGTGTTGATGTTATCATCTTAATCCCCCAGCTGTCACAAAAGTTAGTGGTTCTATTCCCAATAAATTGGGATCCATTATCACAAACAGTTTCAGAAGGGATACCAAATCTAGTAATAATGTTTCTTTTAATAAAGGATATAACTTCCTTTTCTCTGACTTGAACAAAGGCTTCAGCCTCTATCCACTTAGAGAAGTAATCAGTCATAGCAAGCATGAATACTTTTCCACCAGGTGCCTTAGGAAGCTTTCCAACTATATCCATTCCCCATCTCATAAATGGCCATGAAGAGGATATAGGATGCAAGAGCTCTGCTGGTTGGTGAAGGATATTACTATGCCTCTGACAAGGATCACACTTCTTGGCATACTCCACAGCATCCTTCTTCATAGTAGGCCAATAGTATCCTGTCCTCAGGATCCTTGAGAATAATGTCCTGCCCCCAGTGTGGTTTCCACAATCTCCTTCATGGAAATCCTTCAGGACTTCTTGGACTTCAGGATCCTCAATGCACCTTAGATATGGTCCTGCAAGAGATCGTTTATACAACATATTATTCAATATTGTAAATTGAGATACCTTAATTTTGAAAGCCCTAGGGTTTTCTCCTGTAGGAATCTCTCCATGTTGTATGTATCTCATGATTGGGAGGATCCATGATCCTGAATGAGATTGAGTATCATCACTAGGGATGATTGCAGAATCTTCCCCTATTTCCATAGCTACATGATCCTCAATAGCAGGGGCCAGGATATGGATAATAGGGATCCTTATATCCTCCGGGATCTTCAAAGATGATCCTAGATTGGCTAATGCATCAGCCTCTGCATTCTCTTCCCTTGGTACCTGTGTCAAACTAAAGGAAACAAAAGAGAGTGCCAATTCTTTGACTATCTCTAAATATTTGATTAGCTTTTCACCTTTAACAACATAGGATCCATTAAAGTGATTAGTGATTAATCATGAATCTACATGTACCTCAAGATACCTGATCCTCATATGCTTAGCAATTTGCAAACCAGCTATCAAGGCTTCATACTCAGCCTCATTGTTGGTAGTTTGAAATTCACAAGCTATGGAGTGGGGTATTATGTCCCGCTGTGGCGATTTTAGTAGTATTCCAAGCCCTGTTCCTTTTACATTAGAGGCTCCATCAGTGAAGAGAATCCAAGGATCCTTAGTCTCTTCAAGTTGTTGGACTTCTATCTCAGCTTCCTTTTGCAAGTCACTACTGAAATCTGCCACAAAGTCAGCTAAAGCTTGGGATTTGATGGCAGTTCTAGGCTCATATCTTATATCGTATGCACTAAGCTTCACTGCCCACTTAGCCATCCTTCCTGACATTTCAGGTTTCCTGAGAACATTCTTAATTGAAAAATTAGTCTTAACAATAATGGCATGAGTCTCAAAATAATGTCTCAATTTAGTAGATGCCATAATTAATGCAAGGATAAGTTTTTCTAAGTGTGAATACCTGGATTCAGCATCAAGTAAACTCTTACTTACATAATAAACAGGATGTTGTGTACCTTGGTGATCCTTAACAAGGACCGCACTTACTGCTTTTGAGGATACCGCCAAGTATAAGGATAATATATCCCCTTTTTCTGGTTTCATCAAGGCTGGGGCTGAGGATAGGTAATCCTTAAGAGCTTTAAGGGCACTTTCATGCTTCTCAGTCCATTCAAATTTCTTGTTCTTCCTCAGGATGTCATAGAATTCCTTGCACTTTTCTGAGGATTTGGATATGAATCTATTCAAGGATGTAATCCCGCCCGTTAATCTTTGTGCATCCTTAGCATTGGCAGGAGATTTGATATTCACAATAGCCTTGATTTGCTCTGGGCTTGCTTCAATGCCCCTCTTTGTCACCATATAGCCTAAGAATTTACCTGCCTTAACACCAAAATGACACTTGGAAGGATTTAGTTTCATATTAAACTTATCAAGGATATTGAATGCTTCCTCCAAGTCTTTAAGGTGATCCTCAGCTTTCTTGGACTTAACCACCATGTCATCAATATAGACTTCCATAGTGTGTCCAATTTGTTCCTTGAACATCATATTGACTAGCCTTTGATAAGTAGCACCTGCATTCCTTAGTCCAAACGGCATAGCAATATAACAGTATATACCAGTTGGGGTCATAAAGGCTGTATCCTCTTGATCAGATGGTTCCATCTGAATTTGTTGAAATCTGGAGGAGGCATCCATAAAAGTCAACAACTCATGACCCGCGGTAGCATCCACCATGGAGTCAATGTGGGGTAATGGGAAAGGATCCTTGGGACATGCCTTGTTTAAATCAGTAAAATCGACACATACCCTCCACTTTCCATTTTTCTTTTGAACAACAACCACATTGGCTAACCATCTTGGATACTTAACCTCTCTTATCATACCTGCCCGAAGTAGTTTATCTACTTCTTCTTGGATAATAGCATTCTTTTCAGGTGCAAACTTCCTCCTCTTTTGATGAATTGGCTTGAATGACCTGTCAATGCCAAGTTTATGAGTAATTATATCCTTAGATATACCTGTCATGTCTTCATGTTTCCAGGCAAAGGTGGATTTCCTCCTCTTAAAGAAGGATACTAGCTCATGTTCAATATCGCTAAGGATCCCTGATCCTATGAAGATCTTGGATTCAGGATCATCAGGATCCATAAGGATTTCTTTCAAATCCTATTCTCTTGCCTCCAATATATCTCTTGAAGGATACTTTAATTGCTATTGTTCCCTTGGTCTTGAGGCTGGCTTCATTGATGAGGTATAACAATTCTTAGCCTCTTGTTGATCACTTTCAATTTTCACCACTCCCCATGGACTTGGAAGCTTTACACACTGATGATAGGTGGATGGGACTGCCTTCATATCATGTATCCATGGCCTGCCAAGGATAACGTTGCAACAAGATAAGCAATCTATAACACAAAATTTTTTATAAGAATGCAATCCTTCAAAATAGATTGGGAGTTTGATGTCCCCCAATGTGTTCTTGGTTTCCCCACTGAATCCCACAAGTACTGAGGATCTTGGGACAATATCAGACTCTGGGATATTCATCTTCTTGAGGACATCAAGCTGAATGATGTTCACAGAGCTTCCTCCATCTATAAGGATCCTGCGAACAAAGTGGTTAGAAATAAACAGTGTAATTACAAGACCATCATGATGAGGATCCTGGACATCAACACGATCATCCTCATCAAAAGTTATGACTTTATCCTGGGTAACAACGGAGGTCCGGATGGGTCTGTCTCCATTGTCCATCTTGGTTTCCTTAGCATGTCCTTTTGCTGCTGAAAAGGAAGTACCACAAATGTCTGATCCACCGGATATGAAGTTTATAACTTGTGCATCTGCTGGGGGAGCAGGAGCCTTTTCCGGGATCCTTTCAGGATCCTGGATCCAAGACTTCTTCCGTCCCAAGAGTTCCTTCAAATGCCCCTTGCTCAACAAGTAACCAATTTCCTTTCTAAGTGCAATACACTCTTCAGTGAGATGCCCGAAATCCTCATGATATGCACACCACTTGGACTTATCCTTTGTAGCAGTTGGTTTATCACTTTTTCTTGGCCACCTAGCTTTCTCACCTAAATTCTGCATTGCAAGGATTAGTTCATTGTTATCAACAGAAAAACAGTATTCAGAAATAGGAGGATAATCCTCATCATCCTTTTCTTGTTCCACTGCATGCACATTTTGGTTATCAGATCTGTTTTAGGGCTTTGATTTGTTGTTCCTGAAGTAGGATCCAATTTATGGAGGACTTCGAGATGTTATCCTCCAGGAAGCCCATAGTTCCAAATACTCCGTTCATCCTGGAGCTGATAAGATGTACCAGGATCTAAGGGCAAACTATTGGTGGATAGGCTTGAAAAAGTTTGTAGCCGCTTATGTAGCAAAATGCTTGACGTGCGCGCAAGTCAAGGCTGAACATCAAAAGCCGTCAGGTTTGCTACAACAGCCTGAACTTCCCACTTGGAAGTGGGAGATGGTGACGATGGATTTCATCACCAAATTGCCGAAGACAAGGAAAGGCAATGATAAAATATGGGTTATAGTTGATAGACTGACTAAGTCAGCACATTTCTTACCCATCAAGGAGACTTATAGCTCCTACATGTTAGCCCAGTTGTACGTGGATAAGATTGTAGCCTTACATGGCATACCTGTGTCGATTATCTCTGACCGAGATACTAGATACACGTCACATTTTTGGAAGAGTTTCCAGCAATCTTTGGGCACACGTTTGAATTTTAGTACGGCTTACCATCCTCAGACAGACGGTCAGAGTGAGCGTACTATTCAAACGTTGGAAGACATGCTACGTGCATGTGCGATTGACTTGGGTGGTAGTTGGGATAAGCACCTACCCTTAGTCGAATTCTCCTACAACAATAGCTACCACACCAGCATTAAGGCTGTGCCTTTTGAGGCATTATATGGTAGAAAGTATAGATCGCCCATTTGTTGGGCAGAAGTTGGAGATGTCCAATTATCAGGACCAGAGATAGTGTTCGAAACAACGAACAAGGTTGTCCAGATTCGTGACCGTCTCAAGGCTGCCCATGATAGGCAGAAGAGCTACGCTGATCCCAAGCGAAAAGCTTTTAACTTTGAACTAGGTGACAAAGTCCTACTTAAAGTATCACCCTGGAAGGGGGTGATGCGATTTGGTAAGAAAGGCAAGCTAAGCCCGAGATACATAGGACCTTTCGAGGTTATCGAACGTGTCGGGTCAGTTGCCTATAAACTAAACTTACCAGAAGAGCTCAGTGGAATTCACAATGTGTTCCACATCTGCAATCTGAAAAAGTGTTTCGCTGACGAATCACTGGTTATACCACACACAGATGTGCATATTGACGAGAGCTTGAAATTTGTGGAAAAACCTTTGTCTATTGAAGATCGACAGGTAAAGAAGCTTCGAAGGAAGCACGTGCCTATTGTAAAGGTCAAATGGGATGCCCGTAGAGGTCCCGAATTCACGTGGGAGGTTGAATCCACGATGAAAGAAAAGTACCCTTACTTATTTCAGTAAATCTCGGGTCGAGATTTATTTTAAGGGGGTGAGGATGTAACACCTCGAAAATTCACGTCCTATAATGTGTTGACACGTGTCATAAAGTTTGAACGTGTGAAAGAATGTTATAAAAGGACTAAAGTTGACAAACATGGAAAGTATGTGATTATACGGGTTCTAAATGTCAACAATGAATAAATATACTTCATAATAACCCTACATGATGTTTATAACATCAAACGAATAAATCATGGATCATGCGAAACTAAAAGTGAGAGATTACAAACTACAGGGGTTAAATGTGTCAACATGTTTAAAGATATACCTCTGAGTGACCTTTTGACAAACCCGAAGCTTTGTAACTGTTCATTATGCTCACTAGAATGCGCGATATAAATTTCATAAAGTTTCATTATCGTATGAGAAAGTTATGATCAAATTCGTGTACGAGGGGTTAAAGCGTAAACGTTGAAAGTTAAGACTTTTCGGGTTAACCGGAAGAGTCCAGGGACTTGGCAAAGTGGGTATAGGTCCTAAAGCCCTTGTGGGTAATTATAAGGGGGTCAAAATGCAAGAAATAACCTTGGTTGCCCTTTCGAAGAGCCAAGGGTCAACTTTGCAACAAATAGAAAATTTAAAATCTGATTTGCAGGCCCAGGCGGCCCGCGTTAGGATCGGTTAAACATGAGGCGGGCCGCGTCAGGCGCCCAGAACCAGAAAACTCGACCAGCCTCCTGGAAACGCAGAAAATCGATCTTTAAACGGCATTTTAACATGGTGGGCGACCCCTAAACTGTTCTAGAGCACTAGGGACATGTGTATACCAGTTGCGGTGTGTGCTAGACCTTGTTGTCAACCAATTATGGTGATTGAATTCACTATAAAAGGCCACAAGTGTTCAAACAATTCCTCACACCTTCATCTGCATTTGTGGATCACTTCTGGAGCTCAAACTTCCTCTCAAGTGTTCTCTAATCGTGTATAGGACTCTTGTAAGTCTGTTAATCCTTCTTTAATTGATTTTAGCTTAGTATTTTAGCTAAAAGTCAAACCGTCGTAATTACGGTTTGACTTCGAGATTAGTCAACAATGGCTCAGTCATATCTCGAATTAAAAGTAGTTATAAGTAGGTAATTATATGGGTAATAAACCCTTAAAAGGGTTCCCCCTGATTACCACTCTAACCAGGTCAAAAGTCGGGTCAAACTAGTTTATAAAAAGTCAACAGGATACTTAAAATGCCATTTATGCATAATTAACATTATAGATCATACACAACCATTTGGATCATTGTTATAACTTGGTAATAAGTGTAAGAACATGTCTAAACATGTTCAACCCGACAATTTCCTGTTTAGACCCGGTTCGGAACCGAAAGTCACATAGTTTGACTTTCACTTTGACTTTCAGTTCTGACCCGTTTAAGCATGTTTTAGAAATGCATTAGAGCTTTATTTGGACCAGGTAACATGCTAGTATAACCCTCTGTGATTATACACTATGGTTCATTAGTTATCCAATTAATATGCATGTTTCCGTTAATTGCTCATATGTTGACCGTTATGCCCTTATTACCTTAAAACGTGATTTTTGGAAATGTAAAAGAGTAGAAACTTTAATTACTGATATATAAACTTGTATGCAAAGTTTGACATCAGTTTGAATTATAGATTTAGAGTTATGCTCAATATCGCAAAATTAAAGCTTTATGTTAATAAAACGGCGTAATTAGCGTATAGCGTAGTTAAGCCTACTTTTTGATATCAAATCTTTTACCCACTGATGCAATATATTATTTTGAGATTTTTAATAAATTTTAGGCTGAACATAACTAGTAGTCGTAGGCTTAATCCGGTAATTGTCGGTTTTGCCCTTACGGGCCATAAAATGAGTTTTACATATCTAAACGACTCCAAGCCTTTTGATACTGATCGCATATGATAAATAAATTATTTAAAGTCTTCTGGAAATATAAAAATATCAGATTTAAGTATCGAACCCGGAAATGGCCTTTAATCGCCTTATTAAGCGTTTTTAACGCAAAGTATGTATTAAAATTATATTGGACATACCCGGGTTGATACCTACTGATATATGAGGAAAATTATAATATTTAAATAGTAAGCAAAGGTTGATAAACTCAGACTTCAGTTTTGAGCTTTTCGGCTTATGTGAAATTACCAAAATACCCCTACGGGGCATAGTTTGGTTAATAATGATAAATTTCACATATATGCTTTATCCTACTGATATAACTTAGAAAATTATGTATTTTTGCTGATTACATCAGACCTATAACTCAGGTTGTTACTTAAACTCTTTATAAACTTTTAAATGACCAAACTACCCCTACGGGGCCTAGTTTGTGTTTAAACACGTTTCGGGCATAATGAAAGACATCTTACTGATGTCACAACATATTTGAGGCATAATTAACTTAGGAAACCTGTATATATCTCTCACGAATACCCGTCACGCTTATTACGCGTACGGTTCGGTTTATGTAACAAGTTTACATAAATTAGCCGAAACGGGTCAAACCTTAACGGTTTTATCTCAAAATCCAGAATGTGAATAATAAACCCATATTAAGCAAGTCTCTGAACTTGTCGGGTCTAAATCACATTCTATCCGGTCTTCGCTTAATCGTGCGTACGAACCGTATCTTTGAAACTAGCCGGTCTAAGCTTAAGCTTAATTAAAGACTCGTTAGGATTCTAATAGGTTATTATAAAACCTTCGTTCCAGATTAGGAGGACCAGTAAAAGCTACGTGCATTTTTGCTAATTGTGAATTATACATTGCTCAGGTAAATACTTTAACTTATTTTCCCTATACGGGCTTGGGTTACGGTATATAGCATACCGTTTGATCGAGCATCAAATCTCCACAATTGAGTGGGTAGTTGACTAATTTGATCGGCTCGTTTAAACAGTCTTGATTACTTAAAGCCTTTGGGGGGGTTAATGACCATGTCCCGGATATCCTTGGCATCATCTTACGAGATGGCCACGACCTGAGCACGGGGTGTAGGCGTACACCTGTCAGTGTATAACTCTATGATGTGGTGTGTCTATTGATCTTTAACCCGGATAAGATCCGGGCTACTGAACGCACAAGTAACATGTAATTCGTTCACAAGATTATAATATTAAATAATTCTCCCAAGTTATAAAATGTTTATGCCATGTGCATCCAAACCAATTTTAAATCATTTTCCAAAATGAGTCAATTGATTGTATTTACCAGTGTAAACTGACGTATTTTCCCAAAAAGACTTAATGCAGGTACTAAACGAAATTGGCTGGATTGTCTCCTTAGCATCAATAAAAAGTCTCGCAAGCTTAGGATGCCTGAAGTCTGTTGAACTATTGTTTCCATTTTGTTATCGATCCTACTGTGGATAAACACCCGAATATTGTGACCTTTGAAATTACAATATTAAATTCGGTTGTATTATATCTTTTAAATTGCTTCCGCTGTGCATACTAAATATTGTGTTGTTTGACTATTATGTTGCCAACCACGTCACGATACTCCCCCACCGGGCCCACCGGTGACACGTGGAAATCGGGGTGTGACACCAAGACCCTTAAACAATGGACACCCTTTTGCCAACCCATGTGGACGGGCCACGTTTTGCTGGTAGAAACGTGGGTTGGCAATTTTGACAACCTTAAAGGGTTTAATCTTTTGTGAATAAAATAACTTTAACTTTTTGGCTATCTCCCGTATTACTATCCTTGTTAGTACTTTACTTTTCAACTGTTGTGATATTCATTTTGTCTAAACTTATCAAATAAAGAAATATTTAATAAATATCCTCAAAAAGTTTAGGATATGATCAAGGATCACATATCCTATAGTCGACAAGTTCTGAAAAGTAACATATTTTAAGGATCATAAATTCAGTTGTCAAAGGATAAGGGTTACTCAAATGAATAATGAATAAAATCAAAATAGTTAAGGATCATACCTGAGAATCCAAGTTAGGATCCTATCCTTTAACACTGATTATCATGATAACCCAAAAGACAAACCTTAGTGGAAGGTAAGGATCAAGGATCCTTGGTCACTTATCTCCAAAAACCTGAAACAGGATACAACTTGGGACTAAGCCAATATAAGATACGAGTTAGCAACTGGGGACAAGCCCAACAATTCTGGGGACAAGCCTAATATACTGGGGACAAGCCCAAAGGACAACTGGGGACAAGCCCAAAGGATAACTGGGGACAAGCCCAAAGGATCGTATGTAAACTGGAGTATGGCCCTCATTGGCGACTATCCAAACTTAGTGACATGAAAATGCCAAAACCTTAGCTAACGTGAAAACGTTAGAAACCTTAGGAACGGATGTATGGTACGTCTACCATTATACGTAGGATCCTGAATATAGCCAGTACAATGAAATTGTCAGCCCCTAAAGCGAGTACTGGTCCCATTGCCATGAACTATACCAGGATCATCGTGCGCTACTGGCGAAACTGGGGACAGGCCCAAACTGGGGACTAGCCCAAATAACTGGGGTCAAGCCCAAATAACTGGGGTCAAGCCCAAATAACTGGATACTTCTGTGGATACTCAATCCTTAGTTAAGGATACCTGAACCTTCAAAACTCAGAATCAAGTCAAAGGAGGATAAAGGATACAGGATCCTTATCCTTATAAAGGATAATTAAAATATGAAATAGTTTGAGATTAGATCATTACCAAAATGAGGATCCTATGCCCTGTAAGGATCCTTCAAGGATACTTGTCATGTTAGGATCATGGATCCTTGTCACATGAAATATTTCTTCAAATAGACAGCATTCCAAGCTCTTGGTAGCAAATCACCTTCCATTGTTAGTAATCGATATGCCCCCTTTCCTGCTTCAGCTTCAATCAAATAGGGGCCTTCCCATTTTGGTGCCAACTTTCCATCAGCAGGATTGGTAGTATTCTGAAATGCTTTCCTTAATACTATATCACCAACTTGGAATTTCCTGGTCCTGACATTTTTGTTGTAGGCTCCAGCCATCCTTTGTTGATAACTAGCCATCCTTATCCTTGCCAAATCCCTGATTTCTTCTATAGTATCCAAGTCTTGAACCAAGTTTTCAGCATTTTCTTCAGGATCATGAATGCTTGTTCTTGCAGTTGGAACCACCATCTCTGTAGGGATCACTGATTCTGCCCCAAATACCAAAGAGAATGGAGTTTGGCCAGTAGCATTCTTGGGAGTAGTCCTGTCAGCCCAAAGTACATAAGGTAGTTCTTCTGCCCATTTTCCTTTCTTGGATCCAAGCTTCTTCTTCAAATTGTTGATGATGATCTTGTTGGATGATTCTGCCTGACCATTAGCTTGTGGGTGGACTGGTGTTGATGTTATCATCTTAATCCCCCAGCTGTCACAAAAGTTAGTGGTTCTATTCCCAATAAATTGGGATCCATTATCACAAACAGTTTCAGAAGGGATACCAAATCTAGTAATAATGTTTCTTTTAATAAAGGATATAACTTCCTTTTCTCTGACTTGAACAAAGGCTTCAGCCTCTATCCACTTAGAGAAGTAATCAGTCATAGCAAGCATGAATACTTTTCCACCAGGTGCCTTAGGAAGCTTTCCAACTATATCCATTCCCCATCTCATAAATGGCCATGAAGAGGATATAGGATGCAAGAGCTCTGCTGGTTGGTGAAGGATATTACTATGCCTCTGACAAGGATCACACTTCTTGGCATACTCCACAGCATCCTTCTTCATAGTAGGCCAATAGTATCCTGTCCTCAGGATCCTTGAGAATAATGTCCTGCCCCCAGTGTGGTTTCCACAATCTCCTTCATGGAAATCCTTCAGGACTTCTTGGACTTCAGGATCCTCAATGCACCTTAGATATGGTCCTGCAAGAGATCGTTTATACAACATATTATTCAATATTGTAAATTGAGATACCTTAATTTTGAAAGCCCTAGGGTTTTCTCCTGTAGGAATCTCTCCATGTTGTATGTATCTCATGATTGGGAGGATCCATGATCCTGAATGAGATTGAGTATCATCACTAGGGATGATTGCAGAATCTTCCCCTATTTCCATAGCTACATGATCCTCAATAGCAGGGGCCAGGATATGGATAATAGGGATCCTTATATCCTCCGGGATCTTCAAAGATGATCCTAGATTGGCTAATGCATCAGCCTCTGCATTCTCTTCCCTTGGTACCTGTGTCAAACTAAAGGAAACAAAAGAGAGTGCCAATTCTTTGACTATCTCTAAATATTTGATTAGCTTTTCACCTTTAACAACATAGGATCCATTAAAGTGATTAGTGATTAATCATGAATCTACATGTACCTCAAGATACCTGATCCTCATATGCTTAGCAATTTGCAAACCAGCTATCAAGGCTTCATACTCAGCCTCATTGTTGGTAGTTTGAAATTCACAAGCTATGGAGTGGGGTATTATGTCCCGCTGTGGCGATTTTAGTAGTATTCCAAGCCCTGTTCCTTTTACATTAGAGGCTCCATCAGTGAAGAGAATCCAAGGATCCTTAGTCTCTTCAAGTTGTTGGACTTCTATCTCAGCTTCCTTTTGCAAGTCACTACTGAAATCTGCCACAAAGTCAGCTAAAGCTTGGGATTTGATGGCAGTTCTAGGCTCATATCTTATATCGTATGCACTAAGCTTCACTGCCCACTTAGCCATCCTTCCTGACATTTCAGGTTTCCTGAGAACATTCTTAATTGAAAAATTAGTCTTAACAATAATGGCATGAGTCTCAAAATAATGTCTCAATTTAGTAGATGCCATAATTAATGCAAGGATAAGTTTTTCTAAGTGTGAATACCTGGATTCAGCATCAAGTAAACTCTTACTTACATAATAAACAGGATGTTGTGTACCTTGGTGATCCTTAACAAGGACCGCACTTACTGCTTTTGAGGATACCGCCAAGTATAAGGATAATATATCCCCTTTTTCTGGTTTCATCAAGGCTGGGGCTGAGGATAGGTAATCCTTAAGAGCTTTAAGGGCACTTTCATGCTTCTCAGTCCATTCAAATTTCTTGTTCTTCCTCAGGATGTCATAGAATTCCTTGCACTTTTCTGAGGATTTGGATATGAATCTATTCAAGGATGTAATCCCGCCCGTTAATCTTTGTGCATCCTTAGCATTGGCAGGAGATTTGATATTCACAATAGCCTTGATTTGCTCTGGGCTTGCTTCAATGCCCCTCTTTGTCACCATATAGCCTAAGAATTTACCTGCCTTAACACCAAAATGACACTTGGAAGGATTTAGTTTCATATTAAACTTATCAAGGATATTGAATGCTTCCTCCAAGTCTTTAAGGTGATCCTCAGCTTTCTTGGACTTAACCACCATGTCATCAATATAGACTTCCATAGTGTGTCCAATTTGTTCCTTGAACATCATATTGACTAGCCTTTGATAAGTAGCACCTGCATTCCTTAGTCCAAACGGCATAGCAATATAACAGTATATACCAGTTGGGGTCATAAAGGCTGTATCCTCTTGATCAGATGGTTCCATCTGAATTTGTTGAAATCTGGAGGAGGCATCCATAAAAGTCAACAACTCATGACCCGCGGTAGCATCCACCATGGAGTCAATGTGGGGTAATGGGAAAGGATCCTTGGGACATGCCTTGTTTAAATCAGTAAAATCGACACATACCCTCCACTTTCCATTTTTCTTTTGAACAACAACCACATTGGCTAACCATCTTGGATACTTAACCTCTCTTATCATACCTGCCCGAAGTAGTTTATCTACTTCTTCTTGGATAATAGCATTCTTTTCAGGTGCAAACTTCCTCCTCTTTTGATGAATTGGCTTGAATGACCTGTCAATGCCAAGTTTATGAGTAATTATATCCTTAGATATACCTGTCATGTCTTCATGTTTCCAGGCAAAGGTGGATTTCCTCCTCTTAAAGAAGGATACTAGCTCATGTTCAATATCGCTAAGGATCCCTGATCCTATGAAGATCTTGGATTCAGGATCATCAGGATCCATAAGGATTTCTTTCAAATCCTATTCTCTTGCCTCCAATATATCTCTTGAAGGATACTTTAATTGCTATTGTTCCCTTGGTCTTGAGGCTGGCTTCATTGATGAGGTATAACAATTCTTAGCCTCTTGTTGATCACTTTCAATTTTCACCACTCCCCATGGACTTGGAAGCTTTACACACTGATGATAGGTGGATGGGACTGCCTTCATATCATGTATCCATGGCCTGCCAAGGATAACGTTGCAACAAGATAAGCAATCTATAACACAAAATTTTTTATAAGAATGCAATCCTTCAAAATAGATTGGGAGTTTGATGTCCCCCAATGTGTTCTTGGTTTCCCCACTGAATCCCACAAGTACTGAGGATCTTGGGACAATATCAGACTCTGGGATATTCATCTTCTTGAGGACATCAAGCTGAATGATGTTCACAGAGCTTCCTCCATCTATAAGGATCCTGCGAACAAAGTGGTTAGAAATAAACAGTGTAATTACAAGACCATCATGATGAGGATCCTGGACATCAACACGATCATCCTCATCAAAAGTTATGACTTTATCCTGGGTAACAACGGAGGTCCGGATGGGTCTGTCTCCATTGTCCATCTTGGTTTCCTTAGCATGTCCTTTTGCTGCTGAAAAGGAAGTACCACAAATGTCTGATCCACCGGATATGAAGTTTATAACTTGTGCATCTGCTGGGGGAGCAGGAGCCTTTTCCGGGATCCTTTCAGGATCCTGGATCCAAGACTTCTTCCGTCCCAAGAGTTCCTTCAAATGCCCCTTGCTCAACAAGTAACCAATTTCCTTTCTAAGTGCAATACACTCTTCAGTGAGATGCCCGAAATCCTCATGATATGCACACCACTTGGACTTATCCTTTGTAGCAGTTGGTTTATCACTTTTTCTTGGCCACCTAGCTTTCTCACCTAAATTCTGCATTGCAAGGATTAGTTCATTGTTATCAACAGAAAAACAGTATTCAGAAATAGGAGGATAATCCTCATCATCCTTTTCTTGTTCCACTGCATGCACATTTTGGTTATCAGATCTGTTTTAGGGCTTTGATTTGTTGTTCCTGAAGTAGGATCCTTGTTTCTCCTGCTTTAAGGATCCTGTTAATCTATCCTGGATCCGTTTGTCATCCTCTAGGCGGATAAACCTAAGAGCCCTGGTTCTTACTTCATCAAGGTTCCTGCAAGGTGTCATCACAAGATCATCATAGAATAATGAATCCCTAAGCAATCCCATTTTAAAGGCTTCTACAGCCGTAGCAATGTCCAAATTAGGAATATCTAAGGATTCTTTGCTAAACTTAGTGATGTAATCTCTAAGTGATTCATTTTGACCTTGAGTTACCCTATATAGATCACTAGTTAATCGTTCAAATTTTCTACTACAAGAGAATTGACTATTAAACAAATTAACTAGATTAGCAAATGAAGTAATAGAGTAAGGGGGAAGACTTAGCAGCCATTTAAGAGCAGATCCTGTAAGTGTGGATCCAAATCCCTTGCATAGACATGCTTCTTTTAACCTTTCAGGAATTGGATTGATCTCCATCCTCTCCCTGTATTGAGCTACATGCTCCTCTGGATCCGTTGAACCATCATACAGCTTCATAGATGGTATCTGGAACCTTTTAGGTATCTTAGCATCACATAAGGGTGGTGCAAAACGAGATATCCTATGGCTACCATCTGCAATTTCAGGAATGGGTTTAACCACTCCTGGTACACTGGATATCATATCCTTAAGCTTCTGTAGCTCTCTAGCCATAGCTTGATTGATACCTGTATCCTGCATTAAGCCATGGTTAGTGTTATATGAATTATTAAAAGTGTTACCTCCCACAGGATTAGTGTTTGGAATTGCGGATGTGAATCCATATTGACGAGACTCTGGCATGATTGAAGGACCAGAGGAAGCAATGGTCTGCATTAGTATGAAGTCTCCTTGATGAACGTCCGAGCTCTGAGGCTGCATACTTCTCAAGAATCCTTGATCCTGAAGGACGTTGGATCCTTGAAGATGAGATGATCCTTGAACCTGAAAGGATCCTGGAACCAGAGAGGATCCTAGGACAAGGGAGGATCCTTGGACCGGGAAGGATCCTTGGACCTGGGAGGATCCTTGGACCTGGGAGGATCCTTGGATCTGGGAGGATCCTTGGACCTGGGAGGATCCTTGGACCTGGGAGGATCCCTGAACTGCATGCATTCCCAAATATCCTCCTGACGTGAAGTATCCCTGATGCTGAAAAGAGGATCCCGATGGTTGAGAAGAGGATCCTTGAGGCTGGAAGTGAGAACCAAATGCCTGACTCATAGTAGCTGTTCCATAACGCCTTCCTGGTAATTCACCCAAGTATTGCACGTCCGGAGCTGTTGAATGCTGGGAAGTTATGACTGGAGTGTCGAAGTTCAGCGACCTTGGCATCAAAGGAGAGTGATTCTCCACTGATTTCTTCTGTTTTTTGATATCACCAATCTCTTGGAGGATCCGTTCATTGGTTTTATCCTGCTCTTGCATGCGATCCCTCATCTGCAAAATCAGATTAAAAAGATCATTAGTAGTAGGATTAGTGGAAACAGAAGAAGTTGGTGGTTTTTGGAAAATGGGGGTTTGTTTCTTCGCAGCATTCTCAGCATTCTTCTGGGATCCAGAAGGTGGTGGAGGCAAAGGAGGAACGCCTTGTGAAGAACTGAATGACGGCATAGAACTTGATGTATTCTTCATTGAGTAAGCCATCTGCTTGGTTGTAATGAACCGAAATGACCACAAAAGTATAAATTTTCTTAGGAATGAAGCACCAATTGCCCCACGGTGGGCGCCAAACTGTTTTGGTCAAAAATCAAGCAATGATAATGCAACCAAACTTTCTGTTGTGAGGTATGATGCTTGAATTGATGAACAACACTAAGGATCACTCTGAAATGTAATGAACAAGTGACACAAAGATTTATACGAGGAAAAAGCCCTTGATCAATGAATGATCTCCGGCATAAAAAACCTCGGGTGATGGAAACTACCGATCACCAACTCAAATTAAACAAGAAATGTATTACAACTTCGGATGATAGCGAGCTAATTACAAGGATCACTATAGTGTATTGTGTAAAAAAGTGTGTAATCGCCAAGTGAATTATCGAGAGCTGGTGAGAGCAGTTGCAAGAGTGTGTGTGTAGCCAAAAATAGCCAAGTGTTTCTATTTAGCTCGCTACCCCTTTAAAAATGGAAAATATCTAAGCTAACAAACATTCCGCATTTCATGCAAGTCCCCCACGAACTCCATAACGTCCACTTCAGGTAAGCACGTGCGGAATAAGTCATGGAATATGCTCCAGAATATCGCCAAGACCAAGTCTAAGCTGGTACTCCTGCAAAACAACATCATATTCAAAGTAGACAACCGTTAGTATAAGGATCCTTAAGATGATCCATGATCCTGATCCTATAATACTTCTGAGGATCACCAACTAAATCAGAAGTGAGGATCACTAAACCCAACAGTAAATGAGGATCACTGATCATTTGAAAATCCTCCCCTAACAGTAATCATCAGGATACAACGCCAGTATGTTATCAATATCCTAATCCAGCATCCTGGTTGTGAGCAGCTATTATGTAATCAAGATATAACTCAAGATACTATCCAGGATATGAGCTCAGAATTTCACCCATAACACAAGTGTGTCTAATAATTACTAAAATACTAACATAATTTTAAATCATCTTTGGTTTGTATTTGTTTTTATTGAATGGTTATCTTGTTTTGTTTAAAGTTCTACAAATACTTAGAATTTTTGTTATATTTTTTGTACATTTTTTTTAAATAGTTATCTCATTTATTATGTAATCCGGTTCTTAAATCCGGTTGAACCGGTCCGACCAGTGAACCAGTAAGACGTCTGGTTTGATGTCCGGTCCGGTTCTGAAAACATTGAGTTTAACTGAATATGCTACAACTTGTTTCAATCGTTATACACATAAATGGAATAGTTATACACATAAATTATTACAGGTTAGAAATCAAAGTTGCTACCTGCTGATGCTCTAATTCTTTGCATTTTCAGGTTCTAATCATTTCAAATTTCACACCATATGACAACAAAGCCCTGCAGTTGGATTTTAAAAGCCTAACCTTTTTTAGTTTGCATATTTATTACTGGCCACAACCAATCAAACACGCCAATAACCACTGTTAGTATAGAACACTCTCACACATGAACTCACACTACACACACTCTGCTCTCACTCAATCTGCCACAGTCAAGAACACAAGGATTTACGTGGTTCGGTCTAAACTAACTTACATCCACGGGTAATTAGGAGTTTATAATACTTGGAGAGGTACAAGGAATTACAATACATATGAATCTCTTATATAGAGATTGAAGAAAGAGAAAGAAGTAGAAATAAAACAAGATCAGTGAATAATGGCCCCTGCCCATTATCCTCTTATCCTGACATTAGAGAAGTTTTTCTTGTCCACTTGATCAAGTGGCTTCATACTCAACAATCTCCCACTTGAAGCCACGGGATAATCTTCACCTGTGCTTCAACTATGCATCTGCATTTCTGTAAAAACCTTTTGATCTTAGCTCCTTCCTAGTTACCCGGCTTTCTCTTCAGTTATCCTGAAGGCCCGTTGAAGCTTCCGTTAGCTCCAACACATCAGTCATGGCTAAGTCTGCCCCTGACTCATTCTCTGTTCCTATCGGCTCCCACTGACACGAACTGCCCGATCCTGGAACATCCTAAGAACAAACACTCTCCGAATAAAGCAGATTATCAACTGGAGAGACTTTGACAGCTGGAATACTGGTTCTCTTAACCCACTGTCGTCTGATAACTCTGACTAAAGCACGTCCCGTGCTCCCACTGCCACGAATGCCCCTGACTGGTTTTACTGAACCTTTTCCAGCACGTTCATCCTGAATCTGACCTGTGGCTCTGGGTTTGCCATCTGCAAAGCAAACCCTCTTCTGCCCATGAGATTCTGTGAACCGGATCTTGGTCTTCTTCTGAACTGGGACGATTACTCCCTCAGACGGTAAACTGACCATATACAGTGAACCCCGTTTCTTTCCTCGAGCTATGACTAGATTTCCCTTTAGAACCTTCCACTGCCCGTTCCTGAACTTAACCTCGTGCCCCTGTTCATCCAACTGCCCAACAGAAATTATCTGTTTCTTTAAGCTTGGAATCACCCTGACATCCTTCAAAGTCCATGAACCAACTGGAGTCTTCAGATCTAAGTCACCCGTGCTCATCACATCTAGAACCTCATCGTTCGCCAGTCTTACCTTACCAAAATCACCTTCTTTCAGATTTCGCAGTGCTTCACTGTTGTGGGTAACGTGAAATGAAGCACCTGAATCCATAACCTAGGAATCCACACTGCTCTCCACACTACAGATCAAAACATCATCATCTGTGTTGTTTACTGCAGCGTTGATTTCTTTCTTCTCATTTGGACATTGATTCCTAAAATGTCCTACCTCTTTGCAGTTCCAATAGGTTACATCACCTCGAGCCCTAGACTGACTCGTCTTTCTGTTCTTGCTCCGACTATCTCTGTTATTCTTCCTTCCTCTGCCAACATTCAGTAATTCACTCGATGACCCACTCGAACTTTTTCTTCTAACGTCCTCACTCAGAATAAGATCACGAATCCCTTCAAAAGTAAATCCGCTGGTACCTGATGAACTGGAAATTGCTGTAACAGTTCCGGACCAACTGTCTGGCAAAGAAGATAACAGTAGCAAGGTTTGAACTTCATCTTCGAATTTGATGTCCACTGATGCAAGTTTGGCCAAAATCGAATTCAACGTTTTGATGTGCTCTGTGACTGAATTTGTCACACCCCGATATTTCCACGTATTACTGGTGGGGAGTATCGTGACGTAGTTGATATCATCATAGACAATTTATCACAGTTTAATACACAGCGGAAGACGAAAGATAAAAACATTACAAACCAAATGAAAGTAATATTAATTATTACAAAAACGGTTGTAAGGGATCCACGGGCGGATCAAAGTTAAAAGAAACATTGTTCAACAGATTTATAAACATCTAAGCTAGCAAGACTCTTTATTGATGCTAGGAGTAGCCAGCCTATTCCGTCTAGTACCTGCACTTAGCCTTTTTGGAAAATACGTCAGTTTACACTGGTAAATACAATTAACCGACTCATTTTGAAAATGTTTAAGAAAATTGATTTGAATGCATAAGGCACAAAATAATCTTTTATAACTTGGGATAATTATTTAAAAATAAACTTGTTAAAGAATTACATGTTTATTATACGTTCAGTAGCCCGGGCCGAAAACCGGGTTAAAGATTAATAGACACACCACATAATATATCCCACGGCGAGTTATTCTCGAACAGGTGGGTACATTATTTTACATACGCACCGGCAGGTGTATGCCTACACCCCGTGCTTAAGTCGTGGCCATTTCAATGAATGAGCCGAGGATATCCAAGACATGGTCATTAACCCCCCAAAGGCTTAGAATAAACAAAACAAATTAAACGGGTTATCTCAATAATTTAACCTTCATACGATTAAAAATTCAATACCCGACCGAGCGGTATTTTATATACCGTACCCTAAGCCCGTATAAGGGAAAATAAGTTAAAAGTATTTACCTGAGCAAATTTATACAATTTATCCCAGCCGTACAATTCAGCAAGTGCAAGTATCTTTTACTGATCTCCCAATCTGGAACGAAGGTTTTAATCAACCTATTAGATTCCTAACGGGTCTTACTTAAGTTTAAACTTAGACCGGTTAGTTTTAAAGAAAGGTATACGGTTCAAAACGCACGATTAAGCGAAGACCGGATTAGAATGTGGTTTAGACCCGACAAGTATTAAGACTTGTATAATATGGGTAAACTAATCACATTCTGGATTTTGAAGTGAAAATGATAAGGTTTGACCCGTTTCGGTCAATTTATGCAAACTAGTCACATAAACCGTACCGAACGCGAAATATGCATAACGGGTAACCAAAAGAGTAATGAACAGGTTTCCTCAGTTAATATGCCTTAAATATGTTGTGATATCAATAGGATACCTTCCATTATGCCCGAAACGAATTTAAACTCAAATTAAGCCCCGTAGGGGTATTTTGGTCATTTTAAAGGTTATAAAAGAGATTAAACATTAATATGAGGTTCAGGTCTGAAATGATTAGTAAAAATATTTAATTTAATAAGTTATATCAGTAGGGTATTGCATATATGTGAAATTTATCATTTATAACCAAACTATGCACCGTAGGGGCATTTTGGTAATTTCACATAAGCTTAAAGGTCAAATTTGGAAATCTGAGTTCAAAACCTTTTCTTACTGTTAAATTATAAAAATTTACTTAAAACATCAGTAGGTATTAAGTTTTATATGCCAAAAATAGTTTTAACCCATACTATGCGTTTAAAACTCGTAAAAGTCGGTTTTAAGCGATTTTCGGGTTATATAATGAAAGCTGAGATTTTTATCAGCCCAAAAGGCTTAAAATATTTTATTTATTATATAAAATCAGTAGCAAAAAGTTTGGTATCAAAATGTTATGTAAAACTCAATTTATTAGCAAAAAGGGTATAACCGACAATTACCGAATCAATTCAAGAACCCTATGCCATGATCAGTTGAAAAATAAATAAAAATCTTCAAAATCCCAAAATATTATATTACATCAGTGGGTAAAGTTTTGGTGTAAAAATTTGGGTTTAGATAGGCTTTATGCTAATTATGTCGTTTAATTAATAAAAAGCATTCAAATTACGCTATTGAGCATAACTTCTAATTAAACCTCAAACGGATGTCAAATTTTTAGGACATGTTTATAAATCAGTAATAAAGGTTTTTGTCCTCTCACATTTTCAAAAATCTTGTTTTAAGGTCAAAAGGGCATAATGGTCAACATTTAAGCAATTAACGGAAACATGCAAATGAATCGGATTAATTAGGAACCAAGTTGTATAACCTCAGAGGGTTACACTAACCTATAACCTGGTCCTAATGGAACTCTAAGGCATATCTAAACTAAGCTAAATCGGGTCAGAACTGAAAGTCAAAGCAAAAGTCAACTTTTGCGACTTTCGGTTCCGAACCGAGCCTAAACTCAAAATTGTCGGGTTGAACATGCTTAGACATGTTCTTACATTAATTACCAACTTATATAAGTGTTAAAACAGGTTTCATGGCTTCTACATTGTTAATTATGTGTTTATTTGCAAAATAGCTTTCTATTGACTTTTTATAATTAAGTTTGACCCGACAATTGACCAAGTTAGAGTGGAAATCAGAGGGTGCCCTTTTAAGGGTTTATTACCCACATAATTACCAACTCATAGCCACTTTCAATTCGAAAAAATACTGGACCATTAGTGATTAATCACTAAGTCAAAGCTTAATTACAACGGCTTTGACTTTTGGTCATTAGACTAATAAAACTTGAACTTAGGAGTTTAAGAACACTTACAATGGTCCTTAACACGAATTTGGAACTTGGGAAAACTTGCTTGAAGTTCAGAGAGCTCCAGAGAGTGTGTTTAGAATGATTTCAAAGTGAGCAAGTTCAAGTGTTGCAACATGGGGTCTTATATAGCCAAATAAACTTCACAAGATCTTAACACACAAGCCTACAAGTGATCCCTGATCATCCCAAGTGTCCCCTATGCATGAAAAACCATTGGAACAGTCCCTGAATTCGAAAACCACCATGCAAAGGCGGTGTAACCTGCTGTACATGCAGCTGTGCAGAGAATCTGCCCAGATCAGGCCGTCGCGTCGCACAACGACAGAAGGTGATGGTGGTGGCGTGACACCACCATGTAGGTTACCTGATCAGCAAGTTTTCAAATATGACATTTTCACCCCCTGGACCTTCTAAAGCGTAATTTCTTTCATTTCAAGCACATTTAACCCATTTAACTTTTATTCTTGTGATCCATGAGATATAACCAAACACCGTTAGGTCCGGTTTCATTAAATGATAACCGAAAACATAAGTTTTGCCTTGTTGATGCTTTTAACCCCTTAATTACGAAAGTTAATGTATCTTCCTCATACGATATCGAAACCTTGTGAAATTTTTATCACTTATTCTTGGGAGCATAATTAATCGTTACAAAGCTTCGGGTTTGTTAAAAGGTCACTCACAGGTATAAATTAAACATGTTGACACATTTAACCCTCGCGTCTTGTAAACTTTCACTTTCTTCCACAAATGGTTTCATACGATTCATGATTTATTCGTTTAAGGGTATAAATGTCGTGTAGGGTCGTTGAAAGGCAAAATTCTCATGTGTTAACACTTTGGATCCTCTTACACATATACTTTCTTCGTTTGACAACTTTAGTCCCTCGTAATCAATCCGTTAATCGTTTAAAGTCCATGACATGTATCGATACTATATTGGACATGATTTTTGCGAGGTGTTATAGAACTGCCTTCCCTCATCCTAGTATTCACCAGCTCTCGAATCAGAAAGACCTTAATAGTTGCCGAAGGCTTCTCGTACATGTTAGATAGGGCTAACATCATGCCACTAGTTGTGGTTTCCTTCATGATGTTGAATGCCACAGTCTTTGATAACGCCAATGTAACAACTGCCCTGGCTTTCCTGTCTTTTGATTCCCAATCTGCTGGTTCCACCCTTTCTGGTCTAACTCCTGACAACACAATATCAAGATCTTTTTGAACCAATAATGCCTCAATCTGCATCTTCCACCAGCTAAAATTTGTACCGTTAAACTTGTCGATTTGCACCTTCCCGTCTTCTGCCGTGATAACTTAAACACGACTAAACGAAACTGAAATCGAAAAAATAAACCGAAAATTAAACTGAAACAACCGAAACAAGCACTGGTCTACGGTTCTGTTTCTTCGATTTTCAACGAAACGATATACTGAAAAATTTGCTGGTTTAACCGGTTAAAAAAAACTGATCTTGAAATTTTAAACCTTCTGCCTAATGCACAAAAAAAATTTTAGTTCTTTGAAAAATAAAAGTTTAGCTACTACTGCCAAAGGATTAAATAAAAAAGAACTAAACCCAATTTTCTTCTTTGTTTAAAGTTGAGGGGCCTCCTTGGTCAAATTGAGAAACCTTAATTCTCCACCCAAAAAAAAAGAATAAAGCACGGTACGTGCCTTCTTCCCCACAGAACAAACAAATCTGCTCTCCTTCTTCTCTTCTCCTCTTCTGGATGCAATTAACACCTAGAAAAGGCAAGGATTGAAAACCCTAAGTAACGGCGGCTACTGGGTCAGCAAACCCTAGTCGCGAGGGTGAAGAGTACGGAGGTGGCGGCAGTTCTGGCGGTTTCTGATGGCGGTTGAGGAGTTTTTGATGGAGGTGGAGGCGATTCTGATGCGGTGGTCGCGATTCTGATCGGAATCTGACGGTGTGGGCGGCAGCGGCTTCGAACAGAAAATGGCTGACGTGAACAATCCGGTAGAAACTGATGTAAATCGGAACCCTAGTTCAGATTTCTGCACCTTCAGGTATCTTCTTCTTCTACACCTGCGTTTCTATTCAGTTTCGGTTCATTCTGTTCGGTTTCTGTTCGGTTCAACAACACGAGCCTGAGCTCTGATACCAATTGTTAGGATAGAACACTCTCACACACGAACTCACACAACACACACTCTGCTCTCACTCAATCTGCCACAATCAAGAACACAAGGATTTACGTGGTTCGGTCTAAACTGACCTACGTCCACGGGTAACTAGGAGTTTATAATACTTGGAGAGGTACAAGGAATTACAATACATATGAATCTCTTATATAGAGATTGAAGAAAGAGAAAGAAGTAGAAATAAAACAAGATCAGTGAATAATGGCCCCTGCCCCTTATCCTCTTATCCTGACATCAGAGAAGTTTTTCTTGTCCACTTGATCAAGTAGCTTCATACTCAACAACCACCGGTACACAACAATTATTCAAACCAAAAAGTCACCCTATAGTAGCAGCGTTTATGCTTTATTTATTTTACGTACAGTTTAGAAAAAAACACCCAGAAACAAGTTACAACCATACCATAAACAATGAGCAGACCAAGTTGAAAAAAAAATCTGAAAAAAAAATGTTAGGCAAACTACCAAACACCTGGTGTGCAGAATTTCAACAGCCCTTAAAACATGGTTTCAACAGCCCTAAAAACATGGTTTTATTCACAATTCAAAACCAGCTTATATAATATTTGTAATAAGAAAATACAACAACTAATTTAACTTCAAAAATCTCACAAATATTACATTAAAAAGCCAAGTCTAAAAAATGAATTAAATATTAACTTACTCCAATAACTTGAAACCCTTGCTCTTTGGCACAAACTGTCACACCCCGATATTTCCACGTATTACCGGTGGGCCCGGTGGGGAGTATCGTGACGTAGTTGATATCATCATAGACAATTTATCACAGTTTAATACACAGCGGAAGTCGAAAGATAAATTCATTACAAACCGAATTAAAAGTAATATCAAGCGTATTACAATAACGATTGCAAGGGATCCACATGCGGATCAAAAGTTAAAAGATCATTGTTCAACAGATTTATAGCATCTAAGCTTGCAAGTCTCTTTATTGATGCTAGGAGTAGCCAGCCTATTCCGTTTAGTACCTGCACTTAGCCTTTTTGGAAAATACGTCAATTTACACTGGTAAATACAATTAACCGACTCATTGTAAAAATGTTTAAGAAAATTGATTTGAATGCACAAGGCACAAAATAATCTTTTATAACTTGGGATAATTATTTATATATAAACTTGTTAAAGAATTATATGTTTGTTATACGTTCAGTAGCCCGGGCTGAATACCGGGTTAAAGATTAATAGACACACCACATGATATAATCCCGCGTCGAGTTATTCTCGAACAAACGGTTATACCTTTTTATTTATTTGCACCGACAGGTGTATGCCTACACCCCGTGCTTAGGTCGTGGCCATTTCAATGAATGATGCCAAGGATATCCGGGACATGGTCATTAACTCCCCAAAGGCTTTAAGCAAACAAAACAGATTAAACGGGTCATCTCAATAAATTAAGCTTCATATGACTAACAATTCAATGCCTGACCAAGCGGTATTTTATATACCATACCCCAAGCCCGTATAAGGGAAAATAAGTTAAAAGTATTTACCTGAGCAAGTATATATCACAATCAGTGAGTGCAAGTATCTTTTACTGGTCTCCTAATCTGGAACGAAGGTTTTAATAACCTATTAGATTCATAACGGGTCTTAATTAAGCCTAAACTTAGACCGATTAGTTTTGAAAGAAGATATACGGTTCAAAACGCACGATTAAGAGATGACGGGTTAGAATGTGATTTAGACCCGACAAGTTTGTATATTTGTATAATATGGGTAAACTAAACACATTCTGGATTTTGAGATAAAAATGATAAGGTTTGACCCGTTTCGGCTCATTTATGCAAACTAGTTACATAAACCGTACCGAACGCGAAAAATGCATAACGGGCAAACAAATGAGTCATGAACAGGTTTCCTAAGTTAATATGCCTTAAATATGTTGTGATATCAGTAGGATACCTTCCATTATGCCCAAAATGGATTTAAACTCAAATTATGCCCCGTAGGGGTATTTTGGTCATTTTAAAGATTATAAAGGAGTTTAAATATTTATCAAAGTTCCAGGTCTGATATAATCAGTAAAAATATTTATTTTTATAAGTCATAATAGTAGGGTATTGCATATATGTGAAATTTACCTTTTATAACCAAACTATGCACCATAGGGGCATTTTGGTAATTTCACATAAGCTTTAAAGGTCAAAATTAGAACTATGAGTTCAAAACTTCTGCTTACTGTTTAATTATAAAAATTTACTTAAAACATCAGTAGGTATTAAGTTTTATATGCCAAAAATAGTTTTAACTCATACTATGCGCTTAAAACGCGTAAAAGTCGGTTTTAAGCGATTTTCGGGTTTAAATAGGAAATCTGAGTTTTTGATCAGTTTATAAAGTTCCAAATGTTTTATTTATTATAAAAAATCAGTAGCAAAAAGTTTGGTGTCAAAATATTATGTAAAACTCATTTTATTCAAGAAAAGGGTATAACCGACATTACCGAATTATAGCAAGAACCCTATGTTATGCTCAGCTTAAAAATAATTAAAAATCTTCAAAAATCCCAAAATATTATATTACATCACTGGGTAAAAAGTTTGGTGTCAAAATTTGGGTTTAGATAGGCTTTATGCTAATTACGCCCTTTAATTAATAAAAGCTTCTTAATTACGATATCGAGCATAACTCCTAATCTAGACCTCAAACTGATGTCAAATTTTTTTAGGACAAGTTTATAATTCAGTAACAAAGGTTTTTGTCCTCTCACATTTTCAAAAATCTCGTTTTAAGGTCAAAAGGGCATTATGGTCAATATTTAGGCATATAACGGAAACATGCACATGAATCGAATAACTAATGAACCAAGTTGTATAACCTCAAAGGGTTACACTAATCTATAACCTGGTCCTAATAGAGCTCTAAGGCATTTCTAAAATATGCTACATTGGGTCAGAACTGAAAGTCAAAGCAAAAGTCTACTTTTGCAACTTTCGGTTCCGAACCGAGCTTAAACTGAAAATTGTCGGGTTGAACATGCTTATACATGTTCGTACATTAATTATTAAGTTATATGAGTGATAAAACAGGTTTCATAGCTTCTACATTGTTAATTATGTGTTTATGCAAAAAATTGCTTTCTGTTGACTTTTTATAATTAACTTTGACCCGACAATTGACCTAGTTAGATTGGGAATCAGAGGGTGCCCTATTAAGGGTTTATTACCCACATAATTACCAACTCAAAGCTACTTTCAATTCGAGAATTGACTGGACCATTAGTATTAATCACTAATTCAAACCTTAATTACGACGGGTTTGACTTTAGGCCATAAAACTAATAAAACTGAATTAAGAAAGGTCAAGGAAGCTTACAAAGGTCCTATGCACGACTAATGACCCTTAGGGAATGCTCTTGAGCTCCAGGAGACTCCAGAAAATAAGTTGGAATGGTTTTTGAAATGCAAGTCCAAGTGTTACAACTTAGAAGTTCTTATATAGGAGTTTTAATCACATAGGATCATGCCAAACAAGTCTACCACTGATGTTAGATCAACCCCAAGTGTCCCTGTGCATGTAAAACTACTGGCTCTGCCTCTGGAATTCGAATACCATGCATAAAGGTCGGTTAACAGGCTGAAACTGGCACCTGTGCTTGATTTTGGTCGCTGGTGACTACCAGGCGGCCCGCGTAAGACCCAGACAAGGTCTACGCGGCCGGTATGAATGCCAGATCAGGTTAAACATGTTTCAGAAATTGCATATTTGGTCCCTGGTCCTTTTTATAGTTGTTTTAACTTATTATTTTGCACTTTTAATCTTCTAACTTGATTTTTAAGGATCCTAGGTTATAAAAAACTTTGTTAAGTCCTTGGTTAGCTTTACGATCACCCGAAAAGTCCTGAATTTCAACGTTGACGCTTTTTACCCCTCACTTACGAATGTTAGCATAACTTTCTCATACAAAATCGAAACCTTGTGAAATTTTTATCACTTATTCTAGTGAGCATAATTAATCGTTACAAAGCTTCAAGTTCGCTAAAAGGTCACTCGGAGGTATAAATTAAACATGTTGACACATTTAACCCTTGCGGTTTGTAAACTCTCACTTTCTTCCACAAACGGCTTCATATGATCCATGATTCATTCGTTTAAGGGTATAAACATCGTGTAGTTGTTGAAAGGTATAATTATCCAATGTTGACATTTTGAATCTTCTTACACACATACTTTCTTTGTTTATCAACTTTAGTCCCTCATATTCAATCCATTACACGTTTAAAGCTCATGACACGTGTCTTCATTATATTGGTCGTGATTTTACTAGGTGTTACATCCTCACCCCCTTAAAAGAAATCTCGACCTTGAGATTTACTGAAATAAATGAGGGTACTTCTCTTTCATTGTGGACTCTACCTCCCACGTATAATCGGGACCTCTACGGGCATCCCATTTAACCTTTACAATCGGTACCTGCTTCCTTCGAAGCTTCTTAACCTGTCGATCCTCGATCGACAAAGGTTTTTCAACAAATTTTAGGCTCTCATCTTTGTGTACATCCGCATGGGGTATGACTAGTGATTCATCAGCTAGACATTTCTTCAGATTGCAGATGTGGAATACATTATGAATACCACTGAGCTCTTCAGGAAGGTTTAACTTATAAGCCACTGTTCCGACACATTCAATGATCTCGAAGGGTCCTATATATCTTGGGCTTAACTTGCCTTTCTTACCAAATCGCATTACCCCTTTCCAGGGTGATACTTTCAGTAACACTTTGTCACCAACCTCGAACTTTAGAGGTTTACACCTTTTATCTGCGTAGCTTTTCTGCATATTCCTGGAAGCTTTGAGACGATCTCGTATCTGTACAATCTTATCTGTCATCTCCAGGACTATATCGGGTCCTGTTAGTTGGACATCTCCAACTTCTGCCCAACAAACGGGCGTTCTGCACTTTCTTCCATACAGAGCTTCAAAAGGTGCAGCTTGAATACTGGAATGATAACTATTATTGTATGAAAATTCGATTAATGGAAGATGATCATCCCAACTTCCACCTAGATCACTAACACAAGCTCTTAACATATCTTCCAGCGTTTGAATTCTACGCTCGCTCTGACCATCCGTCTGAGGATGATACGATGTGCTGAAGTTCAATCGAGTGCCTAGGGATTGCTGAAAGCTTTTCCAGAAATGCGATGTATACCTAGTATCCCTAACCGAGATGATAGACACTGGTACTCCGTGGAGAGATACAATCTCATCCATGTATAGCTGAGCTAACTTATCAGAGCTGTGTGTTTCCTTAATAGGTAAGAAGTGGGCTGACTTAGTCAGTCTATCCACTATAACCCAAATAGTATCATTTCCTCTCTTCGTCTTTGGTAACTTGGTGATAAAATCCATAGTCACCATTTCCCACTTCCAGGTGGGAAGTTCAGGCTGTTGTAGCAAACCTGACGGCTTCTGGTGTTCAGTTTTAACTTGCACGCAAGTCAAACATTTGGCTACATAAGTAGCTATAGAGTTCTTCAAGCCTATCCACCAATAATTTGCCTTCAAATCCTGGTACATCTTGTCACTTCCAGGATGAACGGAATACTTAGAACTGTGGGCTTCTTGGTGGATAACATCCCGTAGTCCTTCATAGATTGGAACCCATATTCGTCCATTTAATCTTAGGATTCCATCCTTGCCATAAGATAACTGCTCAGCAGTTACTCCCAACTTTTCATTAGGATAGTTTGCTTCTAATACGGCTTCCTTCTGAGCGGCTAACAATCTTTCATTCAAACTGTTCTTTAATTCAATGCTCTTGGCATTGATTCTTATGGGCTTCACCCTTTCCTTCCTACTTAAAGCATCGGCAACCACATTCGCCTTACCTGGATGGTATCGAATTTCACAATCATAATCATTCAGTGTCTCCACCCATCGGCGTTGCCTCATATTCAGATCCTTCTGGTTGAACAAGTGTTGAAGGCTTTTATGATCAGAATAGATCACACACTTGGTACCTGTAACATTCCTATTTTTATCATATAAGAATTATAGGTTTGGTTAAATTTATTAACCACTAGTAACTAGTAACTAGTTTATTTTTAATATAAATATTCAACCCAAATAGTTTTAAACACTATTTTATAGTTGGTTGAAATATTATAATAATTTGGCCTGTATATGGTTGACCTTTCTAATAAAATAAAAGTATATAAAAACTTATATTATTAGACGGGTAGATTACGGGTAAGTTAACTGTAAGAAATATAAAGTACCTAGACGGGCCAAGTGACCGTATACTAATTAAATTATAAAATACATTGTATTTTGAACCTACTCTATTTTTAATGAAACTTAGACCCAAATGTAGACAAAAATATTCTCGTTCTAGAGACATATTCGTTAATTTGTAAAACGTTATATTTTAGAAGTTATAAACGCCAAATAACTGAAGTAGTTAAATTAATTATAATATATATATTAATAAAATAATAATAATAATAGTAGTAAAACCTACGAATGAAATAAAATAATTAATTAAAGTTAACAATTGAAAATTGTGTTAAAGTGTGTATCAGATAAATAAGAAAATAATAAAAAAAGAAAGAATCTTATCCAAGTGAATATGATGATACATGAATACGTGTCTTCAATCCATAAAATGACAAGGCTTATTGCCTTTACTATAAATAGCATACAAAGAGTTCATGAAATATTTCATTCCTTCCCTGTGTCGCCCATCTTTTCTCTAGTAATTATTTATTTTATTTATAATAATAATAAGGTTCTGCTCCGTTTTAAGTGTTTTAACTCCCGATCACCGCTACCCTTTCCGATTGATCTGAGCCTCATACCTTATGTCAGGGCTCTGCTCGACTAAGTTGTTGGGGTTCTGTCTCGTGACATAGGGACAATGTTGAATTAGGGGTACTATACTTACCACGAGTGCACTATATATTTTTATATAGCTCAGAAATTATATCCAAAATTTATACCAGGAGGCTTTCTAGTTGAACCCTAAAGTTACCAAGTAGGGTCCATTCTCTTTTCTCACTATTTTATTCCCTTTTTCTTTATAATATAATTATATTCAAAAATATCCCAAACTGATCCATAAGTAAAAACCCGGACCCCTGAAACCCCAATCCATATCAAAAATCAAAGAAATCAAGATTCCTGGCTCTCAGGCGGGCCGCGTAAAGAACAAGAGAGCCCCTACGCGGGCCGCGTCAACATTCAGTTTGACCGGATAAGCATCCGGATCCACGTATCGTTACACGTGTCGCAACCACCGGTGACTCAGCAACTTTCGATACGATCCACACTCCCACGCGGGCCGCGTAAGGTTTGGCCGAAGGTTTACGCGGGCCGCGACAAGTCTGAATTTCACCTATAAATAGCCTAGCTCAGGAGCTTTCATTCTGTGTCAATCAAAATTCTCCAAAAACGAAATATTACCACTCTGAAGTAGAAATTACAATTATAATAGCGAGGCGCTGTTCCGATACCGGGTATTAACTTGATCGCTGCTACGATTCAATGTCCGATCAATTGAAACTATCCGACCGGATGTTTAAGCGCTATCCTTTGTCATTAATCGTGATTCCGACAGGATGTTTGAGTACCACCCGAACTCGGGGAATACTCTGTCATTCGTTGTGAATCCGATGGATGTTTAAGTGATTGCACTTTGTTATTCGTTGTGAGGGTTTTAATCTCGTGAGTTATCGTAATTGCTGTATTAAGTTACTTACCTAGTTCGTGTGCACTAGGTTACAAGACTAATCAATAGGCTAAGCTCTGCCTGTATAAATCTGCAATATATCAAGGCTTATCTGTAGACTAAAATTTGGCCGTATGAGTCTGCATGCTTATAATGTGAGTCATTCTCTTTTTATCAAAATGCTTTACGAATTCTTAAATGTTTTTCAAAGTTATAATTACAGGGATTAAGTTTATGTAATCACCAAATTACAGCCGGTATGTGGGGTATTGTGCACATTACTGTTTTTATCACTTTAGGTGGGCGAACCTAATTAATGATATTCGTTACTATTGGGTGAACGGACTCAATAGTAATATGACCACAGTCACCGAAACGAGTCGATGACAAATACTGTGGGTAGTTGGTTGATATTTGAAACATTGTAATCTTCCTTAATACTGTAAATTATAACAAACGTGTTTAGTAAAAAGAATGATTCACTCAGTATTTCCCGCTGACAAAACCTTTTTAAAAACACGTTTCAGGTAATTACAGTAGATTGGAGTAAGAGATGGATACGGCACTGAAAGGCATCAAGAAGTGGCTTATTTATTAATTAAATCAAATTAAGAAATATTGTTTTATGTAATAAAATTTATCTTTATTAAAGCTACCATTGTAAAACATGGGTTTATCCCATCCATTTAATAAATAAAAATCCGGTGTTTTCTAAACTCTGATATTTTTCCTAACTCACGGTTCTGATGAAATTTTCCGCTGCAATATTTTTTAATCACCGGTACCACTGGGCTGTTCGCGGCTCCCGATTCCATCCAAGGTGGGTCGGGGGTCGTGACAGAAGGTGGTATCAGAGCCACTGCTTTAAGCCTATAGGTGTTGTGATAATAATACCTAAGTTTATATAAAAGAGTTAGGAGATTGCTATTAATTGGTAGCACTCAGGATAGTATTTAGACTTGAACTTAAGAAAATATGCCTTAGTATGAGTTTCGAGATAAGCTAAGTACTTGTGTAAATAAAGTATGATGAATTTTTGGTATGCCGTAAGAATGACGATTAGAACATTGTAGGAAATAACACTTAACTGTTGTTAATTCTTGCTTATTGATATTAGTTGGTCTAGAATAAGATATGTTACGGGAATACAAATTTCCTTGATTCTGGATAAAAAGCCCTAATAAAAGAGGCACTTTTAAAATCTTGAAAAGATACTATTTATGGGAAATAGAAAATTTTCTCCGGCAAGACTGGGTATGGTGTAGCAGACTCTCCAGTTTGTTCGGATATACTGGGATTACCTCTCCGGCGCGAACCGGATAAGACGGGGTATATAATATGTCAAACAAGTGACAAGATTTCCCTAAATAGTATCATGATCTGATATCTGATTTGTTATTGGAATTAAGAATTTGTTAAATACATTGACCTTATAGAAGGTATGTATATTATAACATGTGAAATATATGATTATATAAATATGTATATCTATAAGAAATTCCAAAAGTCAATATGGAATAAAGCATAAGCATAAGTGTCTAGATTTCTTTATTAGGAATCTCTTTTCCAATATCAAACATTATTTCGTTTGATCATCTGTCTCGTAGCACGTGTGATAAAATAAACAATGGAAACCCTTTAAGTTAAAACGCCATCAAAAGAATTTCTAACGCGTTACCATAAACTATTAACGCAAGTAAGAAGCATGTAAAGTTGTGATAATGTACAAGAAAACACATGAAAATTTAATTATAAGTCCACAGAAGATGAAGTATATTACACACGACTTTCGAGACAAGACCTTTTGAAAATATAGTTGGGCACAATGGCAACAAGGCTAATCCCGTCAGTGGAAAAGCTACTAATTAAAAAGCAGCATTTTGTCACATGATCCTACAAACGACATGAATCTCGCTGAGGTACGTTGGAACAAGATTTCACAACCATCAGCTCACAGTCTAATTAGAGTCATAATTTTTATTACTGCAAAAGGAGTCACATACTTTTGCAAATTCCCTATTTTATTTTATCCGACATTCCTTGATAATGTCACTTAACAACAGTTCTCACCCAAAATTCCAGATAAAATTCTTAAATTTCTTTTGTTAAAGTTCTAACCTCTGTGATTAGACTTTTGCATTGCTACTTCCCCTAATGGTCATCATACCATGAGAATTTCTTTCATTATAGTAGTAAATATTGATCTATTTCATTTCTTGGTAAATCCACACGTTACACATGCACTGTTTGTTGCGCATGTGGTTCATTCGATTTGTGAAGACCACTGGAGGACTTCATTCTAATTTGTCATTTTATCCAAACTCAAATATCATTTCGCTATATTTGATTTTTACTATTAACCGCATTATTGCAAAACGATGACTCTTTGATATTGAGTCAATGAATTTTGTTAAATAATTGAGGTGAAGAATTTATACTTTTATATATATGTGTAAAAAAATTATGTTGAGGTATACTTTCATTTAAGTTTATGTTTAAATTATCTATTATTAATAATTTTATTATTAATAATAATATATTAAATAGTAATGTTAATATTATTTTTAGGTACTAGGGTTATTGTCAGGAGCAGGTATTGGATAGCCTAGCCTTAGTTAGGCATGGACTGATCACCTATGCTTAAACAAGGCAGCACTAACCAATATCCACCCATGATAATGACTAGTTAATATATATAAATTAAGTTATCATACTTATTTAGTAAATTTTAATTATATATAAAAATATTTTTTTATAAAAATATATATACTTTGTATTGTAAGGAGAAGACATATTTTCATAAAACAATACAAGAATTAGAGGGACGAATAAAATTATATCACATGTTTTGTGGTAACTATGTACCATAACACTCTGGCAAGAAAATGACCATATAAGAATAATATGGTAGTCATCAACTACGTTTGGTTAAGGGAACATTGTAATATATAAGAATAATTCCCGTTTTCACTTATTTACAACATTTGTAAATACATTCACAACGTTACATGGTTTCAAAATGAAAATAAGTAATCACATAGAATTGACCCATTAAGTGTTATATATTTACAAAATATTTTACAAATACTTTTGTACAATAAATATTTTTACACCTTTATTTTACAACTTTCATTTAACGTTATAAATAATAGTGATTTCTTTTACAAAATAATAATACTAAAATATTTTGTAATGTAATAAACTTCATTGCGGTATTTTGTAATATATATTACATATTAAATATAAGTTATTTTACATAATATAGTAAAATACTAAAATAATATTTATTTAAAAGTGGTGACCATTTACATATAAAAAAAATGTGTAACAAATAATATATATTACATTTGCTTTACAAATATAATATAACGGTTGGTCATGCCAAAACAACTTGTTCTTATTATATTTCGATCTCTAGGATATAGTATGAAAAATATGGTTACTAATAGTGTACTATCACATTGTTTCACAATTAAAACAACTTGGAACTCTAAACAATGATATACTAACTCTATTGTCTTTTGGTGTATCTTTGCAATTCACTCATCTCAACACTTTGATTTTCTCATATTATAAATATTTAACAAATCATTTTTCATGCTTTTATTTCATTTTGAACCTGTCGATTCTAAGTTATCCTCAGTGCCAATCCAAATAAGCTTTCTTTTGACAAAGAATTTTTTTTTTGATTCTAAAAATCCTTCACATTCATTTTAAATATCTATTGATCATATATCTTTTAGCTTGAACCTAGTCACCTTGAAAATTATATCATTTCATCTCATTCGTTTGTCATTGAATTCTTGAACTAATTCAGTTGAACCATTGAATCATACTTATGGTACAACTTGTATTCACAAAATTTGATATTTTAAATTCTATGTCATCTACCATAAGAATTGTTTTTATTGACTAAAATATGACATAAATCTAAAAGAAATATCGTAACCCAAATCTCGAGGACGAGATTTAAAACAAGGTGGGGATAATGTAACATTCCTATTTTTATCATATAAGAATTATAGGTTTGGTTAAATTTATTAACCACTAGTAACTAGTAACTAGTTTATTTTTAATATAAATATTCAACCCAAATAGTTTTAAACACTATTTTATAGTTGGTTGAAATATTATAATAATTTAGCCTGTATATGGTTGACCTTTCTAATAAAATAAAAGTATATAAAAACTTATATTATTAGACGGGTAGATTACGGGTAAGTTAACTGTAAGAAATATAAAGTACCTAGACGGGCCAAGTGACCGTATACTAATTAAATTATAAAATACATTGTATTTTGAACCTACTCTATTTTTAATGAAACTTAGACCCAAATGTAGACAAAAATATTCTCATTCTAGAGACATATTCGTTAATTTGTAAAACGTTATATTTTAGAAGTTATAAACGCCAAATAACTGAAGTAGTTAAATTAATTATAATATATATATTAATAAAATAATAATAATAATAATAGTAGTAAAACCTACGAATGAAATAAAATAATTAATTAAAGTTAACAATTGAAAATTTTGTTAAAGTGTGTATCAGATAAATAAGAAAATAATAAAAAAAGAAAGAATCTTATCCAAGTGAATATGATGATACATGAATACGTGTCTTCAATCCATTAAATGACAAGGCTTATTGCCTTTACTATAAATAGCATACAAAGAGTTCATGAAATATTTCATTCCTTCCCTGTGTCGCCCATCTTTTCTCTAGTAATTATTTATTTTATTTATAATAATAAGGTTCTACCCCGTTTTAAGTGTTTTAACTCCCGATCACCGCTACCCTTTCCGATTGATCTGAGCCTCATAACTTATGTCAGGGCTCTGCTCGACTAAGTTGTTGGGGTTCTGTCTCGTGACATAGGGACAAGGTTGAATTAGGGGTACTATACTTACCACGAGTGCACTATATATTTTTATATAGCTCAGAAATTATATCCAAAATTTATACCAGGAGGCTTTCTAGTTGAACCCTAAAGTTACCAAGTAGGGTCCATTCTCTTTTCTCACTATTTTATTCCCTTTTTCTTTATAATATAATTATATTCAAAAATATCCCAAACTGATCCATAAGTAAAAACCCGGACCCCTGAAACCCCAATCCATATCAAAAATCAAAGAAATCAAGATTCCTGGCTCTCAGGCGGGCCGCGTAAAGAACAAGAGAGCCCCTACGCGGGCCGCGTCAACATTCAGTTTGACCGGATAAGCATCCGGATCCACGTATCGTTACACGTGTCGCAACCACCGGTGACTCAGCAACTTTCGATACGATCCACACTCCCACGCGGGCCGCGTAAGGTTTGGCCGAAGGTTTACGCGGGTCGCGACAAGTCTGAATTTCACCTATAAATAGCCTAGCTCAGGAGCTTTCATTCTGTGTCGATCAAAATTCTCCAAAAACGAAATATTACCACTCTGAAGTAGAAATTACAATTATAATAGCGAGGCGCTGTTCCGATACCGGGTATTAACTTGATCGCTGCTACGATTCAATGTCCGATCAATTGAAACTATCCGACCGGATGTTTAAGCGCTATCCTTTGTCATTAATCGTGATTCCGACAGGATGTTTGAGTACCACCCGAACTCGGGGAATACTCTGTCATTCGTTGTGAATCGGATGGATGTTTAAGTGATTGCACTTTGTCATTCGTTGTGAGGGTTTTAATCTCGTGAGTTATCGTAATTGCTGTATTAAGTTACTTACCTAGTTCGTGTGCACTAGGTTACAAGACTAATCAATAGGCTAAGCTCTGCCTGTATAAATCTGCAATACATCAAGGCTTATCTGTAGACTAAACTTTGGCCGTATGAATCTGCATGCTTATAATGTGAGTCATTCTCTTTTTATCAAAATGCTTTACGAATTCTTAAATGTTTTTCAAAGTTATAATTACAGGGATTAAGTTTATGTAATCACCAAATTACAGCCGGTATGTGGGGTATTGTGCACATTACTGTTTTTATCACTTTAGGTGGGCGAACCTAATTAATGATATTCGTTACTATTGGGTGAACGGACTCAATAGTAATATGACCACAGTCACCGAAACGAGTCGATGACAAATACTGTGGGTAGTTGGTTGATATTTGAAACATTGTAATCTTCCTTAATACTGTAAATTATAACAAACGTGTTTAGTAAAAAGAATGATTCACTCAGTATTTCCCGCTGACAAAACCTTTTTAAAAACACGTTTTAGGTAATTACAGTAGATTGGAGTAAGAGATGGATACGGCACTGAAAGGCATCAAGAAGTGGCTTATTTATTAATTAAATCAAATTAAGAAATATTGTATTATGTAATAAAATTTATCTTTATTAAAGCTACCATTGTAAAACATGGGTTTATCCCATCCATTTAATAAATAAAAATCCGGTGTTTTCTAAACTCTGATATTTTTCCTAACTCACGGTTCTGATGAAATTTTCCGCTGCAATATTTTTTAATCACCGGTACCACTGGGCTGTTCGCGGCTCCCGATTCCATCCAAGGTGGGTCGGGGGTCGTGACAGTACCATATAAATAATGCCTCCAAAGTTTTAGTGCAAACACAACTGCACCCAACTCCAAGTCGTGGGTGGTGTAATTCTTTTCGTGCACCTTTAATTATCGGGAAGCATAGGCAATCACCTTGCCTTTCTGCATCAGTACACATCCCATGCTGGTGTGTGATGCGTCGCAGTAAACCACAAATTCTTCAATCCCTTCAGGCAATGTCAACACAGGAGCATTGTTCAGTTTCTGCTTAAGTATATCAAACGATTCTTGTTGTTTAGGACCCCAATTAAACTTTATATTCTTCCTAGTCAACGAAGTTAGGGGTGCTGCAATCCTTGAGAAATTCTCAATAAAACGCCTGTAGTATCGATGGGGTGCGTAGGTGCTCCGGTTGGCGGCTCGGTAGGTTCCGGATCCTCTTCCATGCCCATGGAGAAATGGTCCTCCGGTCCCAACGGGTTATAACCCATTGGCTCTTCAATTAGGTTTGCCGGGTTGAACCGGCTTTGAAAGTAAGGTGTTGGGTCGTTGAAGGAATGGTGTGAGTTGGGGCTTTGAAGGGGTATGAAAGAGTGATGTGAGTTGTGGGGCTCGTTCTCTGACTGAGGCCCGAAAGAGTTGAGGTAGGAAGGTGAGGAGCTCAGCGAGACTGAGCACCTCGCGGGTTCTAAATGGGTCCTCCAGTCTTCTTGAGGACTTTTGCTTAAAGAGTCTGATGGAGTTCGCCGATGTGAAGGCCCGGCCTCGTGATCGTTGGGGGCAATGAATGGCCCCTTGCCTCTACCTCTTCCTCGGATTCTGGGTGGCATTCTTGTAGGCCCTGTCAAAACAAACAACAGAAACAACAAAAGAAACGATAAAGGACAAAACAAAATAAGTCAGAATTAGTCCTAGGTTCTTTGTCTAGACTCGAAAGTCAAGGAATGTGCAAACTGTGTCATTGAGATTAAACACAAAAGGCTAGTGTTTAATTCACTCAACGTTGGCTCTGATACCAACCTGTCACACCCCGATATTTCCACGTATTACCGGTGGGGAGTATCGTGACGTAGTTGATATCATCATAGACAATTTATCACAGTTTAATACACAGCAGAAGTCGAAAGATAAATTCATTACAAACCGAATTAAAAGTAATATCAAGTGTATTACAATAACGATTGCAAGGGATCCACAGGCGGATCAAAAGTTAAAAGATCATTGTTCAACAGATTTATAACATCTAAGTTTGCAAGACTCTTTATTGATGCTAGGAGTAGCCAGCCTATTCCGTTTAGTACCTGCACTTAGCCTTTTTGGAAAATACGTCAGTTTACACTAGTAAATACAATTAACCGACTCATTTTAAAAATGTTTAAGAAAATTTATTTGAATGCACAAGGCACAAAATAATATTTTATAACTTGGGATAATTATTTATATATAAACTTGTTAAAGAATTATATGTTTGTTATACGTTCAGTAGCTTGGGCTGAATACCGGGTTAAAGATTAATAGACACACCACATGATATACTCCCGCATCGAGTTATTCTCGAACAAACGGTTATACCTTTTTATTTATTTGCACCGGCAGGTGTATGCCTACACCCCGTGTTTAGGTCGTGGCCATTTCAATGAATGATGCCAAGGATATCCGGGACATGGTCATTAACCCCCCAAAGGATTTAAGCAAACAAAACAGATTAAACGGGTCATCTCAATAAATTAACCTTCATATGATTAACAATTCAATCCCGACCAAACGGTATTTTATATACCGTACCCCAAGCCCGTATAAGGGAAAATAAGTTAAAAGTATTTACCTGAGCAAGTATATATCACAATCAGCGAGTGCAAGTATCTTTTACTGGTCTCCTAATCTAGAACGAAGGTTTTAATAACCTATTAGATTCCTAACGGGTCTTAATTAAGCCTAAACTTAGACCGGTTAGTTTTGAAAGAAGATATACGGTTCAAAACGCACGATTAAGCGATGACCGGATTAGAATGTGGTTTAGACCCGACAAGTTTATATACTTGCATAATATGGGTAAACTAAAGACATTCTGGATTTTGAGATAAAAATGATAAGGTTTGACCCGTTTCGGCTAATTTATGCAAACTAGTTACATAAACCGTACCGAGCGCGAAAAATGCATAACGGGCAAACAAATGAGTCATGAACAGGTTTCCTAAGTTAATATGCCTTAAATATGTTGTGATATCAGTAGGATACCTTCCATTATGCCCAAAATGGATTTAAACTCAAATTATGTCCCGTAGGGGTATTTTGGTCATTTTAAAGCTTATAAAGGAGTTTAAATATTTATATGAGTTCCAGGTCTGATATAATCAGTAAAAATATTTATTTTTATAAGTCATAACAGTAGGGTATTGCATATATGTGAAATTTACCTTTTATAACCAAACTATGCACCATAGGGGCATTTAAACTAATAAAACTGAATTAAGAAAGGTCAAGGAAGCTTACAAAGGTCCTATGCACGACTAATGACCCTTAGGGAATGCTCTTGAGCTCCAGGAGACTCCAGAAAATAAGTTGGAATGGTTTTTAAAATGCAAGTCCAAGTGTTGCAACTTAGAAGTTCTTATATAGGAGTTTTAATCACATAGGATCATGCCAAACAAGTCTACTACTGATGTTAGATCTACCCTAAGTGTCCCTATGCATGTAAAACTACTGGCTCTGCCTCTGGAATTCGAATACCATGCATAAAGGTCGGTTAACAGGCTAAAACTGGCACCTGTGCTTGATTTTGGTCGCTGGTGACTACCAGGCGGCCCGCGTAAGACCTAGACAAGGTCTACGCGGCCGGTATGAATGCCAGATCAGGTCAAACATGTTTCAGAAATTGCATATTTGGTCCCTGGTCCTTTTTATAGTTGTTTTAACTTATTATTTTGCACTTTTAACCTTCCAACTTGATTTTAAGGATCCTAAGTTATAAACAAACTTTGTTAAGTCCTTGGTTAGCTTTACGATCACCCGAAAAGTCTTGAATTTCAACGTTGACGCTTTTAACCCCTCACTTACGAATGTTAGCATAACTTTCTCATACGAATTCGAAACCTTGTGAAATTTTTATCACTTATTCTAGTGAGCATAATTAATCGTTACAAAGCTTCGGGTTCGCTAAAAGGTCACTCAGAGGTATAAATTAAACATGTTGACACATTTAACCCTTGCAGTTTGTAAACTCTCACTTTCTTCCACAAACGGCTTCATATGATCAATGATTCATTCGTTTAAGGGTATAAACATCGTGTAGGGTTGTTGAAAGGTATAATAATCCAATGTTGACACTTTGAATCTTCTTACACACATACTTTCTTTGTTTGTCAACTTTAGTCCCTCATATTCAATCCATTACACGTTTAAAGCTCATGACACGTGTCTTCATTATATTGGTCGTGATTTTATGAGGTGTTACATAAACACAAAATGCTGCAAATTTCCCATTATGCACAAAATAAGAATTACTCTTAAAACCTGCCATTCTTATAGGTCCCTTCACCCTCAATTTCTTGTCCTTCGATCCACAAATTAGAAGAATGGAATACCGAGCATTCCACCATAAAACATTAGCGCAACTGTCGGGAGAATGCGGTTGTTGCACCGACGCCACCTCTGTCATCATTCTCCGTCACAACTTTTTTCTGTAAATAGTGTTATAAAGATTTAAAAACTGTCGAATCATACCTATAATCAAAATCGGTTGAAGGATAAGGTTTTATGAATGATTAACATAATCAACAATCAGATTCAATTTGGTTGAAGGAATCATACCTATGATTGAGACGAATCATACCTATAATCAAAATCGGTTATCAAAAAGTGAAATCAACATAGATACAATGTGAGAGAAGATTGCAGTGAAATCAACATATAAACAAATAATCATACCTGATTATTGAACCCTAAATCAACTGTTAGCATAGTATTTAGGGTTTGGTATTTAGGATGGATCAAAGAAGGGGAAGGATGAACATCAGAAGAAAGATAAAAGAAAAAGTGAAGAAGGAGAAGGATGAACATCAGAAATCCTGCAAGCGTGAAGGAAAAGAATGAAGCAGCGGATGAAAGCTTTGGTATTTAGGGTTTGTGAAAAAGTGAAGTTTCTTGAACGAAGAAAGATAAAAGAAAAAAGGGGGTTGGGAGTTTGGGCGGGAAAACGGAAGAATAGATGCCCTAATCTACTGACACGTGGCCCAAATAACTTTCACTTATTATATATATATATATATATATAGAGAAAAAGTATATCGTACATTACGGCTTAACGTACAACAACGTGTGTGATTTGTTATATAACATGAGTGATTTTGGATTTTTGAGTTATAACGTGTGTGATTTTAAAATGAACGTGCGTAATTACCTGTCGTACGTGATGTACGTTAAGCCGTAATGTACGTTAACCTTCATATATATATATATATATATATATATATATATATATATATGCATCTTGATTTGAAAACTTAAAAGTTTAGATACAACATTTGAAGTTTATGAAATAATTATTTAATGGTTGTGTGAACTCGTATTTTTAATGGTTGTCGATCCATGGGGGAGTGTGTGACCGCTTGGGGCTCGAAATTTTTAATATTTTTTATTTATTTTTTTAAAACAAAAAATTAACTACAATTAATTTAAAAACCCAATATGATTGTTAAACTCATGAACTTTTTTTAAAGACTTTAATATTTTTTATATATTTTTTAAACAAAAAATTAACTACAATTAATTTAAAACCCCAATATGTTTGTTAAAATTATGAACCTTATTTTAAAGACAATGTTTCTCCAGGACTCGACTCATTACTATTCACCTTCAAGGGGAGCTCCACTTTAACTCCAAAGGTTTTGCGATTGGACCCAACCCCCACCCCAAAACCATTAACCTTTTCATTTAGTTTATTCCCATTCGACAACGAAACTTATTATTCAATTAAACCAAATTACCCAACTAAACCCATTAACTCAATAATGAAGAAAAACCAACCAACGATTCCCGATTGTCGATTGAAACCTCATCAACGATTAAGGAGGGATGCGAATTCGGCCATAGTTCCATTGAAACCTGATCGACCAAGGAGGGTTGCGTATGAAATCTGGTCAATTGAAACCTCACAAAGGAGAGCCTGGGATCGAAACTTGTTAATATCGACAACTTTGCTTCAAAAAATGCAAGGAGGGCCTCTAGATTCGTTTAACTAGATCATTTTGCTACAATAGTTTTATTATTATTAGAGACGACCCTAAAAACTAACTGGTCAATCACAATTCTAGTCGTACTATTGATCTTTTCTTATGAGTTTATATTTTATGCGCCACATTTTCTAGTCATACAGGAACCTCAAATTCTCAGAGATGACCCTAAAAACTAATTGGTCAATGGTTGGGACCGAGATCTATACCCATCATAATAAAATTCTAAACCTTACAATAACCTCCTCCATTTCCAACATCTTTGACTTATTTAGATGATGGGTTACACATGTCATGTTAGAGTCACACATATCAAGTTAGGGTTGAAAATGAAGTCTTTCACACTATTAAATATATGAGTGGTTTATGAATTTAAACCAATTCATAATGCTTACTTTCATAGGCAGAGTCATATCCAACTGTCAAATCTGCATGATGAAAAACAAAACCATGTATTTAGGGTACTAAACCAAAATGTAATGTTCAAACATTTTAAAAATCCAGTCATCACATATCATCTCTAGAATCATAAACAACCTAAAATGACATCAAGAAAGAAAGTTATGGACAACCAGATTTCTACTTTAGCTGATGCTTGTGGAAAAGCCAGATTCTTAATACACAACATACTAGGATTACGTATCAGCTATTTTTTTTCATGATTTCATCAAATTGTTTTTGAAATCTTTTCTCCCTTTCCTCTTGTTCGGCACGCTCTTGTTCTCGATCTCGTTCCATTTGTTCCAAACGGTTTTCCAAGTTTTGTCGGGCCTCCCGTTCCTTATCTAATTCGGCTTGAACATCTTGGACCTAAAATTAAATTTGTTAAAACATATAATCAATACATGATACATATTTACATACAAACACACACATATGCTCAAAACACAGGTATGGGTCAAAACGGTGTGTGCTCAAAATAGGTATGGGTCAAATGAAGGGGTGATCAAAATAGGTTCAGGTCAAAACAGGTCGATCCAAATAATATCACATAACCAAAATTAACAAAATACAGAAAAATTATGTTAACAAACACACATACAGATTTACATAAGAGCATTTACCTGCTATACAGTCTACTAAAATTTTATTAGTAAATTTTGTAACATACATACAAACACGCGCCAATTTGGTTTGGGCCAAAACGGCTTATAATGGTGAAGTATTTCCGCTGTTGTCAAGAGTTCAGAAGACGAGAAGGTGGATGTAGCCTCGGTGCATCTAGAAAGGGATGCCTTGGATCTGTTCTCGTGTCTTTTAGCAGAATAGTCGATCAGTTTTGGGATGATTTGGTACATTCCTTACAAAAGAACTTTGGACCAGCAGAGTTTTAAAAACCTGGATGAATATCTTTGCAGCATTAAACACACAGGTAAGGTGCTGGGGTATCGCCGGGAATTTGCTAAACGGTCCACTCAGGTTTCAAATTGGCCCGATAATTGTCTCTTTTCCTAAATGGTCTTAACGAGGAACTCAAAGCAGATGTTACAATTCATAAACCCAGGACCGTGTATAATGCTATGAGTTTATCACTCGAGTATGAATCAAAGGTGACCACACTCGATCCGGGAAGGGCCCGACCTGGAACCCCAATGCCAAATCCCACCAATCCAACACAAAAACCTTAACTACTACCTTACCCCCAGCCTACTGTGCAGCCAAAAACGCCACTCGCATCTTGGATACTGAAAAGCAAGCCCGATTTCTGCGTGGGTAATGCTTCTGTTGCAATAATAAGTATGGGCCCGGGCACAGATGTAAGTTCAAAACATTCAAACTATAGGAAGAACGAAGCTCTTGCCCAGGACTAGGGTGAAGAAGTGGCCAACACATCTCCACCTAACATCAGACCATACAGATACTCTCAATCACAGAAAAAAACGAGATCGAGAAACAGCTGGACGGTTTACTGAATGCCGGTTTCATACAATCGAGTACGCATCCGTTTTCTAGCCCAGTTCTTTTAGTTAAGAGGGACAACACATGGCTCATGTTTGTTGATTATCACTCCTTAACTCGGGGACTGTGGCTGATAAATATCCTGTCTCGTGTATTGATGAGTTGTTGGATAAATATCCACTTGTACGCCTTAAACGGTCACTACACGCCCAAAAAGAGTACCTGTGGCTGGCCAAAACAACATTTAGAAAACTTAGCAAAAAACTACTGATTCTGTAAGAGTTGAGGGCGAAAGAGATCATTCATGGCTGCTTCAAATGAGAATGGGCCATTTGTCAATGGTCAACCCAAAAGGCATCGCTTTGAACTCATAATTGATGAGCTGTTTTGTTTATGTCAAACCAAACTTATGATTAGCACAAGCTATCAGCCAATCACCCCTGGACCGATGAAAAAACATGTTGGAGGAAGCCATTATTATCATCATCATCATGGGATTCAAGAGAGTTTACAGCAGGTTTCAGATGGTTGTTTGGATCAGCATTCATGGTTAACAAGAATGTGCAGAAAACGGTTTTGAATGGAGGGAAATAACACGAGTAGAATGGACAAACAAAAAACAGGAATTTCTGAATGTCTTGATGCCGGAACATGATGCCGGACATTGCATATTTATACATGAGATTTTGGCGATTGTTTGTGGCGGGAATAACTGCCATAAGCAGTTTAAACGTCCAACCCGCTTATCTCATCGTTCATAAGTTACAGCACATATCGAATATAAGTTACATAAGAAATACTAACATAATTAAGTTTATATATATCTAACACAACCCCCTAAACTTGATTATGCTTAGAAGCATACATCAGGACACTCCGGTTAGCTTCATCCACGGCTTTCCTTGCTTGTTTGAAATCAAATCTACGGCGTTTCTTTTGCATCTTCATTGCACCTTCCCAGTCATTTCCGGCGAATAAGGCATAGTGTTGAATGGCTTCTTCGTCTTGAACATCTCCGTCACTCTTCCTCCTTTCATGGCAGACTTCCGACGGACCTGCGTTCTGTTCAACCACCTCTTTATCAATCACCCTTCCTTGCACCGCCTTGAACTTGTGATAGTAAACTAGAACATCGAGATACATTGCATATATAATCCTCATGAATTCACCATCGTGATATTCATAGCCCATATCCTTCGCAACAACAACCCATAGGTTGTTATCGGTCACATTTCGGTACCCTCCGTCACGTTTTACCACCATATACAAGCCGAGCAAATCCACTTTCCTGTTGTCAGACGCGTATGGTGGAATGGGTCATGTAGTAATTCCCAGTTTAACATTAATAAACCATGTTAACATTTCTTTGAATTTTCCCTCCAATTCATGTTTATACTTAAACACGAATTCACCATCCTCCATCATTTCCAACAGTGACTTGCAGTCGGAAAAATCATGGAATTCCATAGCACGAATAATCATTCGACTCCAATCGGGTTCTTGAGTGGATAAATTCAGATCTTCAAAGTAAGAATTAAGATAATTCTCCTTGTGTTCATCATTCACAGCACTTAAATCTATTACCCTTTGCTTTTCTTTTAAACCAAGTTCTTCCTCTTTGGTTAAGCCATTAATATTGTTCACAGAATTAGCGACAGATATCACCCCACTGCCCTCCTTCCGTTCCGGTAACGATCATCTCTTGACGATTGACGACTTCATCTTCATGTCTTTGAATTCCAGTGTTGATTGCTTGTTTGATTAGTTGAGTGGCTTCGTCATGTTCCTTCGCTTTGCACGAGTAAATCTGATGTCCGGGTTGATGACAGTAATAAGACAGCCTTACACGAGGGAATTTCTTCTCTTTTTCGTGTTTTTCATCAAGGCAATGTTGGCAGGGCATCGTTGTCGCCGTGGGTTGAATTTCTGCCTTCTTTGAATCCGTGGCTCTAATACCACTATGTTGGCGGAAGCCATTATTATCATCATCATGATGGGATTCAAGAGAGTTTACAGCAGGTTTCAGATGGTTGTTTGGATCAGCATTCATGGTTAACAAGAATGTGCAGAAAACGGTTTTGAATGGAGGGAAATAACACGAGTAGAATGGACAAACAAAAAACAGGAATTTCTGAATGTCTTGATGCCGGAACATGCTGCCGGACATTGCATATTTATACATGAGATTTTGGCGGTTGTTTGTGGCGGGAATAACTGCCATAAGCAGTTTAAACGTCCAACCCGCTTATCTCATCGTTCATAAGTTACAGCACATATCGAATATAAGTTACATAAGAAACACTAACAAAATTAAGTTTATATATATCTAACAAAACAGAGGTGTTTGGAAGCTTATTTGTGTTGTTTCCCCCACGAGCTGCCTACTAAATGGAGTACTTTTCTTTCTTGGGCAGAATACCTACCGAACTCCATTCAGCCACTCACACTAATCCGTTCACACTGGGGTATGGTCGGTACCCTTCTTCCTTCCATCCCTATGTAGCAGGAGAGACCAAGAATGCAGAGCCGGAAACCCAATTAATCAACCGCGAAAATATGTTGAAGCTATTGCCAAACAACTTCCAAAAAGCCCAAAATCGGATGCGGGAACAAGATGATTTGAAGCAGAGGGAATTATCTTTCGAAGTTTGTGATATTGTGTTCCCAAAAATTCAACTGTATCGACAGAAAAGTAGCTAAATGATACAATGAAAACCCCTCTCCCCGGTTCTTTGGACCTTATCGGAACATCCAGAAAGTCAGTACAGTTGCTTATGAGCTTGAGCTTCCACCAGACTCTCATATCCACCCCGTTTATCATGTATCAATGCAATATCCTGCTCGCTGCCAGATGCCAGCTGTTATCTTCACCTATCTCTCCCCTTCCAGTAACCAGAGATTGGGAGACTGATGTTCAACCACAATCGAATCTCGATCGCCACTGGGTTTCAGAGACCGGTCAGGCTGTGTTAGACAAGTCGTTTATAATCTTCTCGTGAACCAGTTCCCTTCTTTTCGACTTGAGGACAAGTCATTTTCTATCATTCAATTTTGTATCCTTGTTTATGTTTTGGAGACTTGCCCTCTCGAATTGCGCTTGTGATTGTTTTCCAGTAAGCAAAATCTTGTGGGTTCTAGTCTCTATCATTACCTTATTTGCTTACTTAAGTCACTCGATTTATTAAAATCACATCTGTTTCTATTACTAGAGGACCAAATTATCACTGAAAAAATTAATGGTTTTCCTGAAACTCGTGTCTTTACAAGAGAAGAACACATACCATGAGATGCAATCTGCTGAGAGCAGTTACGACTTTAAGCGGCTGATCAACAGTTTGATCCGAGATGCTCCAGACAGTTTCTGCTTCTTACTGATATGTAGCAAAAGAGTCAACATTTTAATTAAAACGATATGTTATGAGACTACAAAAATCAAACTACCTTAGCGAAGAAACAGGTGCTTCTAACGTTTTTTTCTGGCCAACAGTTGGCTTTTTGGAGGAAGTCTTTGCATTACTTCCAGATGGTAATGAACAGTTTCCAGCGGACTGCGTTAAAAAATTAACCAATAACTATAGTTGATCATATATTTGAAAAGAAGATGAAAAAAAATATAATGATATAACAATGTATTACCACATTCAGGCGTTTCAGTTGTGCAGTGATGGACATAGGATCTGGCTTATTCATAGATTTTAAGAAACCGGGCTTTGATGACATCATCCCAAAAGTTTCATTCTTCGATGATTCAATCTGACCCGGAGAGAATGAAGACAGGCCCTGTGGTGCTGATAGCTGGGATTTATGCTGTTGATAATTTTCTGATACAAGGGTTCTTGTTTTGCATAAGGCAATAATGACATATAAAACTGATTGTCAAGCAATGACATAACATTCTGATCGTTATGCAATGACGTAAGATTCTTATTGTTATGCAATGACGGTTTCCCTGAATTACTTGCGAAATGAGCAAGATCTCTCCCGTGAAGTCTTTTCATGTCACTAAACGCAGTCTGAGAATGAATTGGCTCGTCTGTCTCTTGCTTGACAGCATTGAGATAAAAAGACAGTTGGCTCGCTTGTAGTCTGCTTCGTAGAGCAGTAAGCTGAGCAGGTTAATAAAAGTTGGTTAAATGTATTCTCGATCATCTATAAATAAGCAAAATCACATCATATCTTTCTATTATAAACAAAATAATATACTGCATCTATTCACATGTGTCACACAAAACTTAGGAGTTGCTTAAGGTTCATATAAGTGAAGCAATGACATACACCCTATAGATTTTATTTCTTTAAACTAAAAACAGATGAAAAAGTATTTCTATAAGAAGGTAAACACCTAAGAGATATATTACATGAAAACTAAAAACAGATGAAAAGGTATTCTTGTTTTCTTCTATACCTGCCTTTGTTGTAGTTTATAGGCTGCCATCTTCAGCATATGATCTCCTACAAGACTTCGCAAGTGCCGGACAAATTGTTCTTTATTTATGACATTGCTCTGGGAATAACATAGCCATTTAGCATAATGATGGTTGATAACCCAAATAAATAACACACTTAAAACATTTATAAACAAAAAAAGAAATTTCCAAATAAATATTGTTACAGGGTCACCCCCTAACTATACCCTTAATCGAACATATAGGCCCTGGAGTTGCATAGCCTGGTCTTTGTCAAGCTGTGCTTCTAAAACAGGTAGCATCAGAGCAAAAGGGACCTTCTTGCCAGCTGGCCGACGCATTGCATTAGGTGGTTGCCCTGTTGCCATTGCTTGCTGATTATCCACTCTTTGGAAATGAGATTCATCTTCCGGGGTCTGTCCTATATTTTGAGCAGGGATTTTATCAGCATTCTGCATACCCGTAGTCAGGTCCATATCGGAACAGTTATGCCTTGAGATAAAGCTGCAATATATTCATTCATATTTATGATACAAAGAGAATGATCATGTGTACAAGTCCATCATATATAACTAACTATAATTCTGTATCACAAATCGACAAAACAATGAGAGGCAACTACACAAATCGAAGGTACCAATAAAAGCGAGGTGTAAAAAAGAATGATTGAGCACAGGGCCATCGCTAAGAATTTGGGAGAATATAAACTTATATGTAAGTTATTTTTTTAATAAAACTACGATAATCGTATCAAAATGATATATTTAAAATAGTTCATAGTTACAAGGGCAATGGCTTTGATCATGTGTACAAAGTCAATGTCTTTCGTATAAACCTAACATACTTCTATACTAGCCCATATATAACTATAATTCTGTATCAGAACTACACAAATCCACAAAATAATGACATGCAACGATACAAATCAAAGATGACAGATGCATAAGTCGCATCCTCTAAAATTATCCAAACAGAAGTTTACCTTTCTAGGGTTCTTTGGATATTCGAGGAGATGAAACGCTGAAGATCGTGGCCATAGCAAAGGAAATAAACGGTTTTATCGCGGGTTCTTGTTTTAACAATATATTACCGTTTTGGTCCCTAAAGCAAATATATCGCAGAAAATTCAAAGAATGACCCTTTTAAAACTAGTTTACCACAAAATATGACAAAATTTTACCAAAACACGGGCGGTGACACTAGGGGTGAGTGAAAACCGAATTAATCGACTCGTAACCGAATTAGCCAATAAAACCAAACCAAATCAAAAACCGATGGGTCGGTTAATTGTTTTTTTGAAAAACAAAAGTAGCGGATCGGTTGTGGTTAAAATGTTTTCAAACCCACCATAACCGAACCGAACCGAATCAATATGTAGTAAACTTTGTTGGATTTTGGACTTTTCACCATTTTTCAGTAATTGATTATTTTGGTTAAACGTTTGTTAGAATTTATGGATTATATCATATCGTTTTGTTTGAATTTTCATAAATAATTAGTATTAATATTACATAATATATATATATATATATATATATATATATATATATATATATATATATATATATATAGGGGAAGGTTCAAATGAAAACCACTAGTTATTGTGAAAACTCGAAAACTAAATAAAAAAACCAAAAAAACATAGCAAAATTTTTTTTTTTTTTTTGCATAATAATTTTCGCAGGTTTTTTTATATAAAAAAAATTATTTTTTGTGTAGTGCACATGTGTAATACTACACATGTGTACTACAAAAAAAAAAAATTTGAAAAAAAGTTTTTTTCATATATAAAAACCAGCGATTTTTATAAAAAAATTGAAAAAAAAAATTTATTTTTGTGTGTTTTTTTAGGCTTTTTTTAGTTAGTTTTCGAGTTTTCACAATAAAAGTGGTTTTCATTTGAATCATCCCCTATATATATATATATATATATAGGGGAGGGTTAGATAGAAAACCCTAAAAATTTGAGAAAACCCTAGAAAACCCAACCTCCCGACTTTTTTTTTTTTTTTTGAAAAAAATAACACATGTAATATACATGTTTTTAAGAGTTTTGAGCCAAAAAAAATCAAAAAAGCGCCGAGTGGTTTTTTTTTTTTAAAAAGAAACAAGTTTCAGCACTTTTTGTCTAACACATGTTAATGATGAAAGTTGCTGAAACTTTTTTATTTTTTTTTAAAACATCCACTCGGCGTTTTTTTGATTTTTTTGGCTCAAAACTCTTAAAAACATGTATATTACATGTGTTATTTTTTTCAAAAAAAAAAAGTCGGGAGGTTGGGTTTTCTAGGGTTTTCTCAAAATAGAGGGTTTTCTCCCTAGCATTATCCTATATATACATATATATATATATAGGGTAAGGATAGTGTAAAAAGGGCCTAAAGTGTGAGAAATGTATTATAACACTATATATAATACTATATAACACCATATAAACACCGTATAACAATATGTAATACCATATAATACCATATAACACTATGTAACACTATATAACATTATATAACAAATATAACACTATACATCTATCATAGACATGCTATCAGACAAACTATAGTGTTATATTTGTTATATAATGATATATAGTGTTACATAGTGTTATATGGTATTATATGGTGTTACATATTGTTATACGGTGTTTATATGGTGTTACATAGTATTATATATAGTGTTGTAATACACTTCTCACACTTTGAGCACTTTTTACAGGATCCTCTACCTATATATATATAGGAGTAGTAGGCTAATTGAGAAACATGAGAAGCATTCTGACCACACATTTTCCCTAAGCATAAAAATGGGAAAAAAATGTAAAAAAATGCAAATTTTTTTTTTGGAAAAATCAGAGCTTTTTCTATTAGGTTTTTTTAGAGATCTATACACATGTGTATATTGTTAATCTTTTAACTATACATATGTGTATATTTTCAATTATACATATATGTATAGGGTAGGGTTCCAGCGTGAACAACCTCCCAAGAGTGAACTGCGTGAACAGATCTGGACCCTTGATTTCCTTTTTAGTTGTTAAGGGTAGGATTGTAATTATATAAAAAATTAGATTTAAATCATTATTTTAATAATTGAATTAAGTTACATCTTTTCTATTTTAAATTCATTATACACGTTATGTTTTATTTATTAATAAGATAATTATCAAAACAAACAACAAATCACCAGATTTCAATTTTAATTTTTATTTCAGATTTCATCACCAGAATTCAAATTTTGATTTTTAAGATCCACTTAACCTTCATATTTCAACGGTATACACATGTGTACTTGGATATAAATAGAACAGTACACATGTGTACTCAGCATCGTACACTTGTGTAATTAGCTACATAATACATACATGGAAACAATACCTGTAAAACTATTTTATATTTAACAAATTACAAGTTCCATAATGTTTTCCAAACCAAACAAAAAAATATATAATTACAAGTTCCAGTTTCGTAAAAACAATAAACCCAACATAATCGAAAAAACAAAAAACATAATCTTTTACAACTATTCGCCACGTTGTATGCTGAATCATCTTTATCGACCAAGCAAACAAACATATGTGAATCATCCTTATCGACCTCATACGTGAATCATCCTTATCGACCTTCCATCTCCACTTTTCTCGTTAATGACATCTTCTATAATAGAACAAAAAAACTCAGCAACTAATACTTTGCATAATTCACAAGTGTACATTAACAACTTTACACATTCAATACACAAAAAATTCTGAGATATCACAAAAATAGACGCTATACACATGTGTACATCACATTAAAAACAGAGGAAAATCAGAATACACATGTGTACTTCGCATTAAAAATAGAGCAAAATCAAAAAATTGAACAAAAAACTCAGCAGCTAATACTTTGCATAATTCACAAGTGTACATCAACAACTTCACACATTCAATACACAAAAAAAAATCTGAGATATCACAAAAACAGACGATATACACATGTGTACATCGCATTAAAAACATACCAAAAACGGAATACACATGTGTACACACGCCTCAAAACAGAACATAACAAACAAAAAACACATTGTACATATGTGTACAACCATTAAAAGTTTAATACCATCCATAACAAACCAAAATCCTAGCATAGCAATTGGGCATGCACTGCACAGAGAGTCAACAAATTTGACAAGTCAAACACACACTCAAAACTGTGTAAAAGTCAAACATTGCACTTATCATACCAAACAGGGAACTTACCGAATGATTGATTAAACGAGCCATATTACCCTTATCTGTAGCATCGATTACAATATCCTCACTAATTTTAAAGAGCTGCAGAACAAGATTATAGATTATGCACAATAAAAACTAAAATAATTAATAAGCATTAGTTATCATAACTAAAAATTAACTCACATAACAATATTTCCCTTGTGACCTATATTGTACCTCCCTCAAATCTGCAATGCTACGTCTAACCTGCTCACCGCGGTATTCAAGAACCTGCAAAACAAAATACAGAGATGAATCGTTTTTAACAGTTATCGAAACCCTAAATCGATCGATGTTCGTACCTTACAAAACAAAAAACGTACCGTTTTAGGTTATAAAAGAGTAACAATCAGACAACAGAATGAATCAAAGTAACAACACAAGAAGAAGATCGATCTCCGTCCCCTATTTTTTCCGTTCACCTGTTTTTTCCGTCCCCTGTTTTTTTCGTTCACCTTCCTCGGATCCCTAAACAAAAAACGTACCCTAAATGGATCGATGTCGGCAGTGGTGAATCGGCATTAGGATTTTCCGGCCAGGTCAGCAGAAAGTGTGCAGTTCCGGCGACTTGCTGGCTTCGATGGTCTCCTCTGCTTGATGTTGGCGGCGCTGATATGTGAGAGAGAAAGATTTGTGTGGGATTTTGAAACCTAAATGTGGAGATAAACGAGATTTATGCAATCAAGTTAAAATGTAAATTACACATATACCCTTATTCACTTAATTAAATAGTAACAAATAACCAAATAATTACCATCTTGCCATTCACTATATATCTCAAGATCATAAAAATCAAGGGCCCAGATCAGTTCACGCAGTTCACTCTTGGGATTTTGTTCACATTTGAACCTAATCCTATATGTATATACATGTTTAAAATTGAAAAATAAGTGTTATAAATCTTTGATTGAGGTGAATGATTTAGTTTTAGCTTTAGGATTTAGCATTAGTATTTATGATTTAGCTTTAAGGTTTATCATTAGTATTTAGGGTTTAGCATTAGGGTTCAGCATTAGTATTTAGGGTTTAGCATTAGGGTTTTGCATTATTGTTTAGCTTTTGGGTTTAGCATTGGGGTTTAGCATTAGGGTTTAGCTTTAGCTTTAGGGTTTGCATTAGGATTTAGCTTTAGGGTTTAGCATTAGTGTAAGTGCAGTTCCTACCGGGTAACTGTGCTTTATCAGTTCTGGTCTACAGTCAACAAAGTCAAAGCCAAGTCAAGAATTCAGAGGCTTTATCAGTTCCGAGTAAATGATATTAAACTCGGAATATGTTGACTATTATTGTTGTCCGAATTATTTGTTTTGTATCCCGGACAATATGTTTAGTCCAGGTTTATTCCCTAGTCTATATATATGTGTTGTATAGGGTATATTAGGGCAACCCTTTAGAGCTTGGTGCATTGATGTGCGTGAATTATATATAATTTTAATTGAGTTTTTCTTCACATAAATTTAGTTTTAAAAATGGTTTTTCACCTAGGAACTAACTACACACACAAAAGGGCAAGTGTACCCGTCGGGTGGTAATATAGTCGATCGGCAAGAACCGGGTATCAATCCGTGGATGCGGTGTCTCGATACTAAACTTTTGCTACTTTAAAGCCTTTTCAATTGATGGGTTGATTTTGTTTCTAATTTATCATGCAACAAAAAGAAACTACTAACTAATCTAAGGAAGAACAAATTCTAAGAGAGGTTGCCTAAACTAAGTATCCACTAATAAACATGTGACAACAAAGGGGAAGGATTAGTAATGATGCAAACTCTAATTTCAACTAAGTCCCCAATCAAGGCTTCCTAGTCTTATAATTCTTAGAAAAACTTAAAATAAATTAACATTCTAATCACCTAAAAATTATTCTTTTAAGTTCACTTGCTAAGTTGATGTTAATCTTTAATCATGAGTTATTTGTTTATCAAAACTCCTAACTCTACAAATTAGGGAAAACTAATATGAATAACACACTAATCACCCTAACTTGGTTTCAAGTAAGTGTCACTATCAACATGTTCTTGATATGAACCACAAGCATGGTCATGCTAGATAACAACTTTGGCCTAAATCATCAAACTAACATGAACACAAACTATAGAATTCATATAAACAAACTTTTGATCTTTCCAAATCTAGATGCAAGAATCCATACACATGTTCAAATCATCATTCATATCATATTAGCAATTACCATTCCTAGTTTCATGCTATGAATCAAACAAACAAGTTAACAAGATTCAGTAATCATAATCTTTACATGGGCTTTCCAACACAACATGTAAATACTTATGACCAAACATTCAAGAACAAGAACTTTAAACATGCACATGAACTCCAAGAACAAGATTAAGTGTCACTATAAAGATTAACAAAAACAATCATCACATCTTCTTCCATATTACCACATGTTCATAAGCTTCAACATAGTTTAAGCAACACAAATGTTTAGCCCATAAGGCTCATGACTACCAAATCAAGTGCAAGAAAGCATAAATTGTTCATAATGTAACTAGTAAGCTAACCAAGTTAAAGACAAGATTAAATGGTGTTTGAGTAGATCTTCAAGTGATTAAGTCTTCTTTAAGGCTCCCTCTTGGCTCCAACAAGCTTCCAAGACCAGATTCTTGAGAGAAAACTTCACCAAAATGCTCCAACTCCCTTGCAAATGAGCTAGAAACTCGTATTTAAACTGTTGGGCGTTTGGCACTACCATGCCACCTTTTGGCACGGTCGTGTTTGGCAAGTGTCAGAGTCACTTTTTCGTCTGTTGACCCTGTTTGCTACCATTTTGGGAAAAACCCCGCTCAACTGTTTTCGAGGTGGCACGACCGTGCCGGGCCATGGCGTGGTCGTGCGTGTCGATGAATGCTCGGTAATGACTGGTGCAATCTCGGAAATGAGCTGATCAGAGGATGATTTTGACCAGGCACGGTCGTGCCTATGATCGGCACTGTCGTGCGGGCCCCTGATCTTCGATGGTGTGCTTGCTGACTGCTAGTGCTTGCGAGAGTACCGATGCTGGGTGGACTGGCACGGTCATGCCGATGGTTCGCACGGTAGTGCCATATCTGGCAGTTTGCTGGAATGCTTCATTTTTGCTCCATTTTGCTCCAAAAGCCTCTGTTTCAACACCGGGCCGAAGCCCAGACCTGTATTTTCACAAACAACTCAAATGAGTACCAAAATCAATGAAAATACAAAGAGTTTTTGCATAAACGGGGCATATTTGACGTTTAAAAGATGTATAAATTCTTATACATCATGCATCTCTCACAAATCCCAGCCATTCTCCATCTGTGTGTGAATTCTAGAGAGTGAGGGATACTATGTGTTAGTGAGAGAAAACTCGGTTTAGATCTTAGTGATCTAAACCATCTTGTAGATGATGTATACTCTTTCGGTTTGTAATCTGTGATGATTGATTCATTAATAAAGAGATTCATCTTCTACATCTTTCTATCTTGTTTTGTTTTTGATATCTTTTATGTCTTGAATCAAGTGCAATGTTAATGTTCGTCATCGATCCGGTGTATTAACAGTGGTATCAGAGCATGGTTATCGATTCGGAATGGTCTAACCGCCTTCCGAATCACCATTGCTCTTGATTTGATGTTTGTTTCCGCCAAACATCTTGAAGACGTGAAGATTATGTAGATAACTTGAAGAAAATGAAGTTGTTCGCCGGCTGTGATGGTTTTTCTTGTTGCAGTTCTAGGGTTTTGATCTGAAAAAGGCCATGTCCGGATTTATGTAAGTGTTATACCTGTCCGAGTTAATCTATCATCATCCAGTCCAAGTTTCTTTATTCATGTGTTCAGTGTTTGTGCTTCAGGATTATTGTTGAACTTGTGTGAAGAAGTCACACTTGTGAGATATCCTGAAGCACCTCCTGTCCAGATTAACTTAGAGGTCAGGGTTTGCAAGTTAGAGTTTACAACTTCATGATTATTGTAAATGCACTTTGGGTGATAAGTGCAGGCTCTCAAATCTTCAAGGGTCTTTTATGTAATTTGTTAAAACTATTTTGTTATGTCCGAATTTATTCTTTTGTTCTGGTCAGGACTTAGGTATTTTCCCTAGTCCGATTTTAGATATTGGTTTAGTCAGGGTTTGTATTATCTTGGGCTTTGGGCCTTTCTATGTCCTGACTTTAGTAGTCAGGACTTCCCATTGTATATAAACTCTTAGTGAAATGTTATACGTGGCGATTTCTTGTGTGGAAAAAAAATTTGACTCCCCCTTAACTGTTGCTATCAGTTCTGTCTGACACTGATATCTTCAGTTATCGGATACTGCACTTACAGACTCCCCCTTGACTGATGATATCATGCTTGCTTTCAACTTTGGCTGAGACTTGATATTTCCGGTAGAGCACAGCGATATTCAACCCTTCTAATAAAAGACTTGCTGGCAATCACTTAAGGCCGCTATGAGAAACCCAAAGAATCCAACATCAAACACTATAGATCCCCCCCCCCTCAATCTACTCCTGAATCAAGTTAACACGAACCGACCTACAACCACATGTAAGAATATCGCTCGATACATTAATCTTCAAACCTAACCGGCAGCAGAAAGAAACATTGGATTTCCAATGCCCAATTTTGAACACTTCAAATTCAGCAAAGGCATGAAGCTCAGTTCGATAAGTTAATAACAAACTGAACTTAGTAAAAGTACATCCACCATCTTGATCAAAAGTCTTCAACCCTTCATGTATGATCTCATCTCGTCACGTATCATCATGAATCAATCTCCTATCTTCACGAATCCGCTAAACGCCCAATGGCTTTCATCTCCGATCTTCCCCTTATCAAGAAGCACCACATTATTTCGAGAACAGACTAGCAACCGTCTTGGAAGAGGGACCAAGAAACCAATCTTCTCTACTCTAATCAGCAACTAATAAGGCTGAATCTTTAACTAGTCGTCAACCAAGAATCCAACTTCATCATGTCAATACTTGATTAAAAACACAAACACACATGACAACACTCCATCACACATGAGCCTTTTTACGCACAAGCCTTAGATTTACGAAGAAAATACGACTTTTTTACTCCCCCTATTTCTTCGTAAACTGTCAAAGTCCAACCAAGTTATTATTATCTTCGCCTCCAATGCACGATATTAGTCTCAACTTGTTACACGAATCTCTAGTAAGAACCACATTCCAACACCGAGAATCTTGTAAATAACCATGGACCTCCATCATCGAAAAAAATTTGCGGAAAGATTTTCATCACCAAAATTTTCCCAAGCACTCTACTTATCAAACTTATCAAAATCCATCATTTACGACAAATGGAATTTTGACATTTTCATGCCTTTTTTTGCTCATCCTCACTTAATCCGGAGTAACATTGCAAACAAACTGAATGATTATCCCGGAAGCACGAAACCTCGGACAAACAGTTTGATACTCATAAAAACCCTTGTTGTGCATTTATAAAACACGTAAACACATTTGATTCAGCAAACTCAAAGAGAAGCAAGTGAATCAAACTCAGAGAAAACAGATAGACTCAACTGATAAACTCTAAACATTAGTTTCAATAAACCTTTAAAATCCAGAAACAGTTACTTGTAAACCCGGAGATCGTTTGAAAACCCTGAAATCATGAGATTTAAACTAAACCAGGAAACTAAAGAACTGATCGAAGGAAATCCTGAGTCTTGAAAACCCGGAAGAAAAAGTTCAAATTGGAAACAGTGAAACTCGGAAGAAGTAAACTCAGTTAACCCGAACTGTTATGTTGATTCACAAAGAAACCCGGAAATAACATTGATTCAATAAAGCCGAAGAAACTGTTGTTTATTCAATAACCCCAGACGAATAGGTTTGACAGACAAACACGGATAACTAGAAATTTCGGAGTCACATCAGTCATCAAATGAATCAGGAGTTTTGACACACTTGATGAAGAATAAGTTGAAATCACTAAGAAATCAAAAAAATAAAAATCAAATGCATAGTGAAACAATGGTTATGAGGGTATATGAGTGCTGAGTTAGTTTTAGAATTAACTGAGTTTTTGTAAGTAATGAATGAACAAAGCGAATCCCTTCCCTTTATACTCAAATAAAATCGGAACCTTATGTGTAAATCATAAACCTGGACAAAAAGACTTAAAGAAACTCGGATAGATCCCTTTTGTGAAACCCGGAATAGTTTCGAATCAACACGTTACAGTTCAAAACTCCGAACACTTCCTATAAATGAAATCCGGAACAAAGTCTTTAACGAAACCCGGAACGACGGTAAACAATGAAACCCGGACTGTTTTGAAAATAAAGATACTCGGAATCTTCAAATAGTTAACCTGAATGGATCTGTTAATTGAAACCCGGATACTTTCAAACGATAAACCCGGAAACAGAAACGTAAACCCTGACTGGTTGATTTTTGCTGAAAAGCCAGATACAAAGGAAACAGTGAAATTTCATAAACCAGGGATTTTTTTAAAAACTCGACTTACAAAAGCTGGACATGAACAGATAATGGAACTTAAGAAAAATCCGGACATAGCGAAAAGGAGTTAACCCAGAAACCCTGAACATAAATGGAAACCCTGAATATAATCTGAACATAAATGTTTTGAGTCGATGTTTCGAAACCCGGAAACCCGGAAACTCTGAAGATTATACCCTGAACATTTTATCGAAAACCCGGACTTTAGAACATTCAAAACCCTGACATTATGTTAACTCTGACTGGATAAATCTGAACTAATACAAGAAAAACTCAGAAAACCCGGACATGTTCAGCAGTTGTCAGTTTTTGAAACAGAAACCCAGAAACCCTTATAAACCTCGAATTTTCCTTTAAAAAGAAACTCTGAACTAACTTTAGGAAGCCAGAACTAGAAATCCAGAATTATACTTTAGGAAACCCTGAAGTAACTTCAAAACCTGGAACATATCCAACATATTGTTTAAACTTTATAAACCTGGAACATATCCAACAGATTGTTTAAACTTTATAAACCCTGAAGCAGCTAAACTCGGATACACTTTTGTGAACAAAAACAAAACTATGATTAATATTTAAGGAAAATACTAACAACACTTGAAACTGAAAAACCCTGAAGTTGTAAACTCTAACTTGCAAACCCTGATCTCTAAGTTAATTCGGACAGGAGGTGCTTCAGGATATCTCACAAGTGTGACTTCACACAAGTTCAACAATAATCCTGAAGCACAAACACTGAACACATGAATAAAGAAACTCGGACTGGATGTTGATAGATTAACTCGAACAGGTATAACACTTACATAAATCCGGACATGGCCTTTTTCAGATCAAAACCCTAGAACTGCAACAAGAAAAACCATCACAGCCGACGAACAGCTTTATTTTCTTCAAGTTATCTACAGAATCTTCACGTCTTCAAGATGTTTGGCGGAAATAAACATCAAATCAAGAGCAATGGTGATTCGGAAGGCGGTTAGACCATTCTGAATCGGTAACCATGCTCTGATACCACTGTTAATACACCGGATCGATGACGAACATCAACATTGCACTTGATTCAAGATATAGAAGATATAAAAAACAAAACATGATAGAAAGATGTAGAAGATGAATCTCTTTATTAATGAATCAATCATCACAGATTACAAACCGAAAGAGTATACACCATCTACAAGTTGGTTGATCACTAAGATCTAAACCGAGCTTTCTCTCACTAACACATAGTATCCCTCACTCTCTAGAATTCACACACAGATGGAGAATGGCTGAGATTTGTGAGAGATGCACCAAGCTCTAAAGGGTTGCCCTAATCTAACCTATACAACACTTATATACAGTCTAGGGACTAAACCCGGACTAAAGATATTTTCCACGATATAAAACAAATAATTCGGACAACAATAATAGTCAACATATTCTGAGTTTAACATCAATAACTCGGAACTGATAAAGCCTCCACATGCTTGACTTGGCTTTGACTTTGTTGACTGTAGACCAGAACTGATAAAGCACAGTTACCCGGTAGGAACTGCACTTACAGACTCCCCCTTAACTGTTGCTATCAGTTATGTCTGACACTGATATCTTCAGTCATCCGATAGTGCATTTACAATTAGGATTTAGCTTTAGCATTAGGTTTTAGCTTTAGGGTTTAGCATTAGGGTTTAGCTTTAGGGTTTAGCATTAGGGTTTAGGGTTTATAACACTTATTTATCAATTTTAAGCATGTATATACATATATTTATAATTGACAATATACTCATATGTATAGTTAAAAGATTAACAATATACACATGTGTATAAATTCCTAAAAAACTTAAAGAAAAAGCTCCGATTTTTTCAAATAAAATAAAATAAAATTTTTGCATTTTTTTACCTTTTTTTTTTTTTGCATTTTTTGCTTAGGGAAAATGTGTGGTTCAGAATGATTCTCAAGTTTCTCAAATAGGGTGGACTTCTCTTAGGATCCCTACCCTATATATATATATACACACACACACACACACACATATATATATATATATATATATATATATACAGGGGACCGCTAAAATGAGAACCAACTTCAGTTGTAAGAACCGTGAGAACTACACCGTACGGGGCGAGGTGGACCAAATTTCTTTTTCATAAACGTAGATGCATGTATTATAAACACATTTGTAAAAAAATTCAAAAAAAAAATGTCGGGTGTGTAGTTTTGAGCACCCAAAGTTTGCGTTTACGGGACCCGTAAATTTTATTTAAAATTTACGATACCCGTAAACACAAACTTGTGGTGTTCAAAACTACACACACGACATTTTTTTTTTTTTGAATTTTTTTTTTTACAAATGTGTTTATAATACAAGCATCTACGTTTATGAAAAAAATTTTGGTCCAACTCGCCCCGGATCAAAAAGTTCTCACGGTTCTTACAACTGGAGGTGGTTTTCATTTTAGCGGTCCCCTATATATACATATATATATATATATATATTAACATTTAATATATTAATATATGCAAATGTATAATAACGATTTATTCGGTGGTAAAAAAATTGAGTTATTTTTAGCTAGACTTAAATTCATGGTTAATCGTCCATAACCGACCCATTATAACCTTCAAAACCGATTAACCAAACCGCCATAACAGATCTGTTTATGGTTATGATGATCCATTAACCGGCATCGTGGTTATGGTTATGGTTTTTTGGCCATAACCAACCCATGCACACCCTTAAGTGACACTCATGTTTTTATGATCAACCAACGATGCTTTAGATAAATGAGATTGTGTCACGTGTCCAAAACGATCGTATTTATTGTAACGCATGTGGTCTGACGGTGTTTTTGTGGACGATGCCACTAGTGTCGCCGCCCATCTTACCTACATGTTATAGGTGTTACCGTCCGAGTTAGTTTTTAAATTAAACAAACAATAGCTCTTTTTAAATTAACAAAATTTACGTTTTTTTTTTCAAATTAAACAAAGCATACATGGCCCACCTGAATTTTACAATTCCTCCTCCATTGATCTCCAGTTCTCCATAATTCAACCTAACTAGAAGATCCCTGGATTGGTTTTGTTGTCGGACGCCGACCCATGCTTGGTAAATGCAACCATACGTATATTTCCATGTTCCCAACACGGTCATAATTGCTAGTCCACCATCATTTTTGTTCAAATGCTTTGAGGGACTGTAAATATACTTCCATTATATAAAGTCTTAAAAAAGGTAAAACAAACACTGACGGGACGTTCATGCCCGGATTGTAAGACCGACATCGTTATCCGTGTTTGGGGGACATCTTGTGTCATCAAAAAGTCAAATAGACATCTTGTTGTAAATCAAGTCTAAAAGGTACATTCTCTAGATTTTCCCAAAATATAGTTATTATGTAATAAGGCCCTATAAACCGTCCTTAAAATGCACAAGGTGATAAACTAGTTTCTGTTAACATACTTGGGGATAACAGTCGGAGCTAATATGAATGGTTTTAATAATTAGAAACCTGTTTTGGTTATTTTTGACAAAAGATTATCTTCGTGGAAAGAAAAAACCATGTTGATAGGTGGAAGACTTACTACCTTAATCAAGTTGGTTTTGGAAAGTCTTCCTATGTACTCTTTTTCCTTGTATAAGGCGCCTAAGGGGTTTATAGACGCCTTGGAATCTAAAATGAGAAAATTCTTGGGGGGGGGGGGGGGTCGAGTAATATTAACAAAACTCATTAGGTGGCATGGGATTGGGTGGCTTTTCCGAAGGAATTAGGGGGTCTGGGTTTAAACAAACATAAAGATGTCAATGAAGATCTTTTATCTAAATGGATTCAGAGATTTAAGGTGGGGGATCAAAGTCTATGAAGGAGTGTGATAGATGTGTGCCATTTAAAGTGAGAAGTGGTTCATATTTCAGGATGTTGGAACAATATCAATAAAATAGAAAACAATCTGACGATAAATGGTAAAAGTTTTCATGAGCTCATCAAAGGTAATATAGGGAATGGGAGGGATATCTGGTTCTGGATTAATATATGGGAGGGTAATGTGGCTATTAAAGATAAATGGCCGAGGCTTTTTGAAATTGAAATCGATAAATTTTGTAAAGCGTCGGATAGGGTTGGGGGATAGCGAGGGTTGGCTGTGGTCTAGAAACCCGGAATCGTCCGAGGAACGGCTCGAATGGAAGGATTGCCAGGATCTTGTTGTGAGGCCGTCGCTCTCAGAATCGAAAGATTCATGGACTTGGTTGGGAGATGAATATGGAGTTTTCTCTGTTAGTTCGCTTAAATAATTACGGGTAAAGGATAAGGGGGACATGGGGCTTTTAATTAACAAGTGGTGTAGGTGGGTTCCGTTTGTAACACCTCGAAAATTCACGTCCTATAAAGTGTTGACACGTGTCATATGTTTGAACGTGTGAAAGAATGTTATGAAAGGACTAAAGTTGACAAACATGAAAAATGTATGAAAACACGAGTTCTAAATGTCAACAGTGAATAAATATATTGTACATTAACCCTACATGATACTCATACCTTCAAACGAATAAATCATGGATCATACGAAGCTAATTATGAAAGAAAGTGAGAGATTACAAACTACAGGGGTTAAATGTGTCAACATGTTTAAGTTATACCTCTGAGTGACCTTCTGACAAACCCGAAGCTTTGTAACGGTTAATTATGCTCACTAGAATGCACGATATAAATTTCATAAAGTTTCGTTATCGTATGAGAAAGTTATGATCAAATTCGTATGTGAGGGGTTAAAGCGTCAACGATGAAAGTTATGACTTTTTGGGTAATAACAAAGTGATCAAGGACCAAATAAAGTGGGTATAAGTCCTAATGCCCTTGTAGGTAAATATGGAGGGCTCAAAATTCAAGTAATAATGTTGGTTGACCTTTCGGAAGGGCCAAGAGACAAGTATGCAACAAATGGAAAATGTGAAATCTGATTACGAGACTCAGGCGGGCCGCGTAAGAGACCTTAAGGTCTTACGCGGGCCGCGTCAGACCATCAGATGCAGAAAGTGTAGACAGCCTCCTGCATTCGCGTTTAACCGACCTTTAACAGATATTTTCACATTGTGGGCGACCCCTAAACAGTCTTAGACACTTAGGGACACTTGTTGATGAATTGTGGTCAGTGGTAGACTTAGATGTCAACAATCTATGGTGGATTAAACACTATAAAAGACCACTAAGTTGCAAACATTCTTCACACCTTCATTCTTGCATTCCTGATCACTTCTGGAGCTCAAGACTTCTCTCAAGTGATCTCTGGTCGTTCATAGGACTCTTGTAAGTTTGTTTAACCTTCCTTAGTTAAGTTTTTGCTTAGTTTTAGCTTAAAAGTCAAACCGTCGTAATTAACGGTTGACTTTAAGATTAATCACTAATGGTCCAGTGATTAGTCGAATCAAAAGTAGTTATAAGTTGGTAATTATGTGGGTAATAAACCCTTAAAAGGGTTCCCCCTGATTCCCACTCTAACTAGGTCAAATGTCGGGTCAAACTTGCTAATAAAAAGTCAACATGATACTTAGTTTCTAATTTATGCATGATTAGCAATGTAGAACACATACAACCTGTTTGATCATTAATATAACTTGGTAATTAGTGTAAGAACATGTCTAAACATGTTCAACCCGACAATTTACTGTTTAGACCCGGTTCGGAATCGAAAGTCGCATAGTTTGACTTTTGCTTTGACTTTCAGTTCTGACCCGTTTAGGCATGTTTTAGAAATGCCTCAGTGCTTTAATTGGACTAGGTTACATGCTAGTATAACCCTCTGTGATTATACACCTTGGTTCATTAGTTATTCAACTAATATGCATGATTCCGTTAATTGCTCATATGTTGACCATTATGCCCTTTTCACCTTAAAACGTGATTTTTGAAAATGTAAAAGAGTAGAAACTTTAATTACTGATATATAAACTTGTACCCAAATTTTGACATCAGTTTGAGGTATAGTTTGAGAGTTATGCTCATTAGCGTAAATTGAAAGCTTTATGTTAATTAAACGGCGTAATTAGCGTATAGCCTAGTTAAGCCTACTTTTTGATATCAAACTTATTACCCACTGATGTAATATATTATTTTGGGATTTTTGAAGATTTTTAATTAATTTTAGGCTGAGCATAACTCATAGTCGTAGGCTTAATCCGGTAATTGTCGGTTTTGCCCTTACGGGCCATAAAATGAGTTTTACATATCTAATCGACTCCAAACCTTTTGCTACTGATCCTAAATGATAAATAAATTATTTTAGACCTTCTGGAATGATAAAAATATCAGCTTTATATATAGAACCCGGAAACGGCTTCTAATCGCCTTATTAAGCGTTTTTAGCGCATAGTATGTACTAAGACTATTTTTAAACATACAAGGGTGATACCTACTGATATTTTAGGTAAATTATAATATTTTAACAGTAAGCAAAAGTTGTTAAACTCAGACTTCAGTTTTGAGCTTTACGGCTTATGTGAAATTACCAAAATGCCCCTACGGTGCATAGTTTGGTTATATTTGATAAATTTCACATATCTACTTTACCCTACTGTTATAACTTAGTAAAATAAGTATTTTTGCTGATTATATCAGACCTGTAACTCAGGTAAATACTTAAACTCTTTTATAACCTTTTAAATGACCAAACTACCCCTACGGGGCATAGTTTGTGTTTAAATTCGTTACGGGCATAATAAAAGACATATTACTGATGTCACAACATATTTGAAGCATATTAACTTAGGAAACCTGTATATGGCTCTTACGGATACCCGTTACGCTTATTACGCGTTCGGTTCGGTTTATGTAACAAGTTTACATAAATTAGCCGAAACGGGTCAAACCTTATCGGTTTTATCTCAAAATCCAGAATGTGTATGAAATACCCATATTAAGCAAGTCTCTGAACTTGTCGGGTCTAAATCACATTCTATCCGGTCTTCGCTTAATCGTGTGTACGAACCGTATCTTTGAAACTAACCGGTCTAAGCTTAAGCTTAACTAAAGACCCGTTAGGATTCTAATAGGTTATTATAAACCTTCGTTCCAGATTAGGAGAACCAGTAAAAGCTACTTGCAATTTGCTTATTGTGATTATTACATTGCTCAGGTAAATACTTTTAACTTATTTTCCCTATACGGGCATGGGTTACGGTATATAGAATACCGCTTGGTCGGGCATCAAATCTTCCATCGTTAGGTGGTTAATTGAATAATTTGATCGGCCCGTTTAAACAGTTTTGTTTACTTAAAAGCCTTTGGGGGGTTAATGACCATGTCCCGGATATCCCTGACATCATTTTACGAAATGGCCACGACTTAAGCGCGGGGTGTAGGCGTACACCCGTCAGTGCATAAAAGAAAAATGTGGTGTGTCTATTGATCTTTAACCCGGACACGATCCGGGCTACTGAACGCATAAGGAACATGTAATTCGTTCACAAGATTATATATTTAAATAATTCTCCCAAGTTATAAAATGTTTATGCCACGTGCATCCAAATCAATTTTCAATCATTTTCCAAAATGAGTCAGTTGATTGTATTTACCAGTGTAAACTGACGTATTTTCCCAAAAAGATTAAATGCAGGTACTAAGCGTAATTGGCTGGGATTTCTCCTTAGCATCATTAGAAGTCTCGCAAGCTTAAGATGCCTATCGTCTGTTGAACTACTGTTTCCAATTTATTTTCGATCCGTCTGTGGATAAACAATCGACTATTGTGATACTTGATATTACAACATTATATTCGGTTGAATTATATCTTACAATTTGTTTCCGCTGTGCATATTACATATTGTGTTGTTTGACTATTATGTTGCCAACCACGTCACGATACTCCCCACCGGGCCCACCGGTGACACGTGGAAACTGGGGTGTGACAGGTTGGTATCAGAGCCAACACTGAATGAATTAAACACTAACCTTTTGTGTTTAATCTCAGTTACACAATTGCACTTATCTAAACTTTCGAGTCTAGACAAATAACATAGGACAAATTCTACCTTGTTTGGTTTTTGTTTTGTCCTTTATTTTATATATATTCTTGTCATTATCTCATGTTGTATTGACAGGATTAAAAGAAATGCCGCCAAGATTCTTCCGAAGAAGAGGACGAGGAAAGGGGCCAATCACCGCCCCCAATGACGACGAGGCAGGACCTTCGCATATGCGAGCTCCTTCGACCACCGAGAGTGACGATCCTCGACAGAACCGGAGGAACCTCTTCGAGCCGGCTAGACGGTCGGTTTCGCACAGTTCAACACCTCCTGTTCATAACCCTTATGGGCCACAGCCGGAGTATGAGCCCAACGACCTTCAACCTTCCTTCATACCTCTACAGCGGTCCTTATCGCACAATTCTTTTGGGGACCCTACACCTGTCTTCAGGGGCCGGTTCAACCTGGCCAACTACATACAAGAACCGGTGGATTTTAACCCATTGGGGCCAGAGGATCATTTCTCTGGCGATCACGCGGAGGATATGGACGAGGACACGGATCCCGTCGAACCTGCCAGTGGTACACCGAACCATCCCATAGAGATCTCGGATGGATCTTCGTTTCACGGATCACCCTACGGTGGTCCAGACAGCTTTCAGGCGAGGTTTACTCAGCACGAGTGGTACTTCACACCCTCGCATCATTCGTCGCCTCACCAGCAGCAGCAGGATCCCTCTGTGGATTCACGGTTTGTGGCAGTCACGCCACCGCCTCCACCACCACCAGTTCAACCGGCACCTCCACAACCGCTAAGACGTAGGAGAACCGGAGTGCGTATGTCTGCGCGAGCAGGAGACTTTCATTTTAGTTCTCCTCGTCAGTCAAGTGGCAGCCATTATCCGCCACATCAAGAAGATCCATAAATGGGTGGACCTTCGCAACCAGTTGCACAGCAACCACCTCCTATGGGTTTTGATAACCCGATTCCAGCATACACGGGTTCTATGGCGTACAACCCATTTGAACAACTAGCTCACACCAACTACGGTTACGGTGAAGCCGACCCCTATATGGTAGCGGCCAATTACAACGCCTTTAACCCGGATGGACCCTATGGCGCTCCTTGGGGAGCATGGTACCCAACTCATGGGTACCAGATACCTGCCAGGCCGATAATACGGACGCAATCGCAGCCGCCACGGTTCCCCCCCCCCCCCCAGAACGGGAGGAAATTCTTCAGAGACTGGATCAGGTTGAACGAGACTTTCACCGCGAACGCAGGGAGAGACAGAGCTTCTTCCAAGGATTGACAAGCTTGATCAAAGGGAAGAGCAAGAAGGACCACTGAATCCTTCCAATTGTTGTTGAGCCCCTGCGTGGGCAAGTCTTGCAGTGTAGACCCCTGCGTGGGTATGCTTATTTGTTTTGACCCCTGCGTGGGTCTATCCTTCTGTTAACCCCTATGAGGGTATGTTATTGTTTAAGTCCCTGCGTGGACTATTATGTTATTTGTGTAAGTCCCTGCGTGGACTATTATGATGTTTGTGGTTGAACCCCTGCGTGGGTAAGTTTGTTTATTTAAAAAGTCCCGTTTAGGGCGACGTGTAACCTTTTAATAAATTAATGGAATGTAAGTTTATAAATTTCATTTTTGCTATTATCTGCATAAATATATATATGAAATAAATAAATCAAAATCATTCCTTTTAATAATAATCTGCCTATTATATATTGAATAAGAATCTTAAGAGTGAAACCTAGCCTGAGTGTCATTATGAAGACCTGGCCATGATGGTAAGACCTGTTTAAAAGATTCAAATCCCTGTTAACATCTGTAAACATGTTAACACTCCTGGCAGACGTGATTCATTAAAATCACACACGTCATTCTTATTATTGGATTCTTCAAAAGATTCCTAACCCAATTTAATGATCTCTGAATCATGGGTTTAGATCATCAATTGAGATGATCATATTTTGACCATACGTGGTAATATAGCGCCTACGGGCCCTGCTCATTTCCATATGAGCCAAAAGACAGTGGTAGCGATGACTCCCTGTCAGATAAAGGTAATGAACTAGGTTCAAACCTTCATGCTTTGATTCTCTGAAATCATAGCTTATAATTTATAAATGTCCTTGTGACTAGGCCTGTTGTGCCAATATACCTTCATGCTTTGATTCTCTGAAATCATAGCTTATAATTTATAAATGTCCTTGTGACTAAGCCTTATGTACTAATATATATTTTTATTGTCTATTTAGGATAAATTATAATTGAAATCCTAAATAAATACGATTAATAAATTAACCAAATATGGTCTCTGTTTACCATGGTTAATGAATTACCCTAAGGGGCAATTCCATAATAAACTCCCAAATAAACTATTGTCCTTGTTTTCTGTAACAGTTCAATTAAAATGGCTAACTCAGACGAAATTAATAGCCATCCAGTGGAGAATATTGATAACGCCCGAGTTCATTTAACGGGTGCTGAATTGAAAGCGTTGGTAGATGACGCAGTTACAAAAGCCTTAGAGCGGCAGTACGAAGAGTATAGTGGGACTCGGAGTAGGACCCTATCTACACCGCATTCTAAGCCACCTTCCAAGAAGGAAGAACCCAAGAAGGATGATGATCGACACTCCTCAAACCACCACAGTGCTCCATCTCAACAGATAGTACTAAATCAAGAACCCCGTAACAAGGGTTGCTCCTATAAATACTTTGTTTCATGCAAGCCCAGGGATTTTACTGGGGAAAAGGGAGCCATTGACTGCATGACGTGGTTAGACGAGATGGACACAGTTGTGGATATCAGCAGATGCGCTGAGAGGGATGTGGTCAAGTTTGTGTCGCAATCATTTAAGGGTGAAGCTTTAGCCTGGTGGAGATCTCTGATTCAAGCCACCGGGAAAATCCCATTGTACAACATGTCACGGGATCAATTTGTTGCCCTCATCAGGGAAAATTACTGTCCCCAGCATGAGGTGGAGAAGATAGAGTCTGATTTTCTATCATTGGTTATGACAAACCTTGACTGTCAAGCTTACCTCACGAGCTTCAACACAATGTCCCGGTTGGTTCCGTATCTGGTGACCCCGGAACCAAAAAGAATAGCTCGTTTTATCGGTGGTTTAGCCCCCGAGATAAAGGCAAGCGTGAAGGCTTCTCGGCCAGCTACTTTTAGATCTGTAGCTGACATATCTTTGTCCCTCACCTTGGATGCGGTCAGGCAAAGATCGCTGAGGAATAAGGATGCTGAGAAGAGAAAACGTGAAGATGATAGTTCACGAAGGTCGAACAAGAAGCACCGTGGGAACGGTGACAACAAGAAAGGATCTGAGTCAAGGAAAGATGGGCATCAGTCTGGTGAGAAGCCCAAGTGCAAGATTTGCAAGAAACAGCACTTTGGAAAGTGCAGACTCGAGTCGAACTCGCAGACTCAGTCAAAAACCTATGCTTGTGGTATATGCAAGTCCAAGGATCACAAGACCTTGGATTGCAAACAACTGAAAGACGCAACGTGCTACCGTTGCAATGAGAAAGGGCACATTAAAACCAACTACCCTAAATACGCCAAGAAGCCTGAAGAGGCCAAGAAGACTAATGCTAGAGTCTTCAGAATGGATGCAAAGGAAGCGGTTCTAGACGACAATGTGATTACAGGTACTTTCCTTGTAAATGATGTCTATGCAAGAGTACTTTTTGATTCAGGCGCTGATAAGTCTTTCGTTGATAATAAGTTTTGTGAATTGCTGAAATTACCTGTCAAAACCTTAAGTGTGAATTATGAGGTGGAGTTAGCAGATGGCACCCTAGAAACCGTCTCAACTGTGTTAGATGGATGTGTGATATCCATTAAGAACCACTCTTTTCCTCTATCCCTACTTCCATTTAAGCTAGCCGGTTTTGACATAGTTTTGGGTATGGACTGGTTATCTCATAACCAGGACCAAATTGTCTGCAACAAAAAGCAAGTGGTGATTAAGACTCCGTCTGGTGAATCACTTACCATTCGGGGAGATACCCAATATGGACTGCCTGAGCAAGTGACTATGCTCAAGGCTTCCAAGTGTTTAAAGAAGGGTTGTGTCATCTACATGGCACAAGTGATTATTGATGAGCCGAAACCAAAGATAGAAGACATCCCTGTCATTTCTGAATACCCTGAAGTGTTTCCTGAAGATCTACCTGGTTTGCCACCAGATAGACAAGTCGAATTCAGAATTGATATCATCCCTAGAGCAGCTCCAGTTGCTAGAGCACCTTATAGGTTGGCGCCCACGGAAATGAAGGAATTAAGGACACAACTGGATGAATTGCTAGCTAAAGGTTTCATTAAACCTAGTTCGTCTCCATGGGGAGCACCTGTCTTGTTTGTCAAGAAGAAGGATGGATCGATGCGTCTGTGCATCGATTATCGTGAGCTTAATAAAGTCACGATAAAGAATAGGTACCCTTTGCCCAGAATCGACGATTTCTTCGATCAATTGCAAGGGGCAAGTTATTTCTCGAAGATTGACTTGAGGTCAGGCTACCATCAACTGAAGGTTAGAGATGAAGACGTACACAAAACTGCATTTAGGACTCGTTATGGTCATTACGAGTTCCTAGTGATGCCATTTGGGCTCACTAATGCACCTGCCGCGTTCATGGATCTCATGAATCGCGTTTGCAAGCCTTACTTAGATAAATTCGTCATCGTTTTCATCGACGACATTCTTATCTATTCGAAGAACCAAGCTGACCATGAGAAACACCTTCGATGCATTCTCAAACTCCTGCATCATGAGAAACTCTATGCCAAATTCTCTAAGTGTGAATTTTGGCTTCGAGAAGTCCAATTCCTTGGGCATGTGGTTAGTGAGCGTGGTATCCAAGTGGATCCCGCTAAGGTTGAAGCAGTTATGAATTGGCAAGAGCCAAAGATGCCTACAGAGATTCGTAGCTTCCTGGGATTGGCAGGATATTACAGGCATTTCATTGAAAATTTTTCAAGGATTGCTGCACCCTTAACTTCCTTGACTAGGAAAAAGGTTAAGTTCGACTGGGGACCGAAGCAGCAAGAATCTTTTGATATTCTGAAGCAGAAGTTGAGCAATGCTCCTGTACTGACATTGCCGGAAGGTACCGAAGAATTCATAGTTTACTGCGATGCATCACACACTGGCATGGGGTGTGTGCTTATGCAGAAAGGCAAGGTTATTGCCTACGCTTCAAGACAATTAAAGGTGCATGAAAAGAATTACACCACCCACGACTTGGAGTTGGGTGCCGTTGTATTTGCACTAAAACTATGGAGACATTATTTGTATGGTATCAAGTGTGTGATCTATTCTGATCACAAGAGCCTTCAACATCTGTTTAATCAGAAGGATTTAAACATGAGGCAGCGCCGATGGATGGAGACGTTAAATGATTATGATTGTGAAATCAGATACCATCCCGGTAAGGCGAATGTAGTTGCCGATGCCTTGAGCAGAAAGGAAAGCGTGAAACCCATCCGAATCAATGCCAAGAGCATTGAAATAAAGAACAGTTTGACTGAAAGGTTGTTAGCTGCACAGAGGGAAGCTGTGTTGGAAGCTAACTATCCTAACGAGAAGCTAGGGGTAACTGAGGAGTAGTTATCTCTTTGCAAGGACGGGATTCTGAGATTAAATGGACGAATATGGGTTCCAATTTATGGAGGACTTCGAGATGTTATCCTTCAGGAAGCCCATAGTTCTAAATATTCCGTTCATCCTGGAGCCGATAAGATGTACTAGGATCTAAGGGCAAATTATTGGTGGATAGGCTTGAAGAAGTCTGTAGCCACCTATGTAGCTAAATGCTTGACATGTGCGCAAGTCAAAGCCGAGCATCAGAAGCCGTCAGGCTTGCTACAACAGCCTGAACTTCCTACGTGGAAGTGGGAAATGGTAACTATGGATTTTATCACCAAGTTACCTAAGATAAGGAAAGGAAATGATACAATATGGGTTATACTTGATAGACTGACTAAGTCAGCACATTTCTTACCCATCAAGGAGACTTATAGCTCCGACATGTTAGCCCAGTTATACCTGGATAAGATTGTAGCCTTACATGGCATACCTGTGTCTATTATCTCTGACAGAGATACTAGATACACGTCACATTTTTGGAAGAGTTTCCAGCAATCTTTGGGCACACGTTTGAATTTCAGTACGGCTTACCACCCTCAGACTGACGGACAGAGTGAGCGTACCATTCAAACTCTGGAAGACATGCTACGTGCATGTGTGATCGATTTGGGTGGTAGTTGGGATAACCACCTACCACTAATTGAGTTCTCCTACAACAATAGCTACCACACCAGCATAAAGGTTGCGCCTTTCAAGGCCTTATACGGTAGAAAGTGTAGAACGCCCGTTTGTTGGGCGGAAGTTGGAGATGTCCAATTATCAGGACCAGAGATAGTCTTTGAAACGACAGACAAGATTGTCCAGATTCGTGACCGTCTCAAAGCTGCCCGGGATAGGCAGAAGAGTTACGCAGATCCAAAGCGTAAAGCTTTTCACTTCGAAGTAGGTGACAAAGTACTACTTAAGGTATCACCCTGGAAGGGGGTGATGCGATTTGGTAAGAAAGGCAAGCTAAGCCCGAGATACATAGGACCTTTCGAGGTTATCGAACGTGTCGGTTCAGTTGCCTATAAGCTAAACTTACCTGAAGAGCTCAGTGGTATTCATAATGTATTCCACTTCTGCAATCTGAAGAAGTGTTTCGCTGACGAATCACTGGTCAAACCACATACAGATGTGCATATAGATGAGAGCTTGAAATTTGTGGAAAAACCATTGTCGATTGAAGATCGACAGGTTAAGAAGCTTCGAAGGAAGCATGTGCCTATTGTAAAGGTAAAATGGGATGCCCGTAGAGGACCCGAATATACGTGAGAAGTTGAATCCACGATGAAAGAAAAGTACCCTTATTTATTTCAGTAAATCTTGAGTCGAGATTTATTTTAAGGGGGTGAGGATGTAACACCTCGAAAATTCACGTCCTATAAAGTGTTGACACGTGTCATATGTTTGAACGTGTGAAAGAATGTTATGAAAGGACTAAAGTTGACAAACATGAAAAATGTATGAAAATACGAGTTCTAAATGTCAACAGTGAATAAATATATTGTACATTAACCCTACATGATGCTTATACCTTCAAACGAATAAATCATGGATCATACGAAGCTAATTATGAAAGAAAGTGAGAGATTACAAACTACAGGGGTTAAATGTGTCAACATGCTTAAGTTATACCTCTGAGTGACCTTCTGACAAACCCGAAGCTTTGTAACGGTTAATTATGCTCACTAGAATGCACGATATAAATTTCATAAAGTTTCATTATCGTATGAGAAAGTTATGATCAAATTCGTATGTGAGGGGTTAAAGCGTCAACAATGAAAGTTATGACTTTTCGGGTAATAACAAAGTGATCAAGGACCAAATAAAGTGGGTATAAGTCCTAAAGCCCTTCTAGGTAAATATGGAGGGCTTAAAATGCAAGTAATAATGTTGGTTGACCTTTCGGAAGGACCAAGAGACAAGTATGCAACAAATGGAAAATGTGAAATCTGATTACGAGACTCAGGCGGGCCGCGTAAGAGACCTTAAGGTCTTACGCGGGCCGCGTCAGACCATCAGATACAGAAAGTGTAGACAGCCTCCTGCATTCATGTTTAACCGACCTGTAACAGATATTTTCACATTGTGGGCGACCCCTAAACAGTCTTAGACACTTAGGGACACTTGTTGATGAATTGTGGTCAGTGGTAGACTTAGATGTCAACAATCTATGGTGGATTAAACACTATAAAAGACCACTAAGTTGCAAACATTCTTCACACCTTCATTCTTGCATTCCTGATCACTTCTGGAGCTCAAGACTTCTCTCAAGTGATCTCTGGTCGTTCATAGGACTCTTGTAAGTTTGCTTAACCTTCCTTAGTTAAGTTTTTGCTTAGTTTTAGCTTAAAAGTCAAACCGTCGTAATTAACGGTTGACTTTAAGATTAATCACTAATGGTCCAGTGATTAGTCGAATCAAAAGTAGTTATAAGTTGGTAATTATGTGGGTAATAAACCCTTAAAAGGGTTCCCCCTGATTCCCACTCTAACTAGGTCAAATGTCGGGTCAAACTTGCTAATAAAAAGTCAACAGGATACTTAGTTTCTAATTTATGCATGATTAGCAATGTAGAACACATACAACCTGTTTGATCATTAATATAACTTGGTAATTAGTGTAAGAACATGTCTAAACATGTTCAACCTGACAATTTACTGTTTAGACCCGGTTCGGAACCGAAAGTCGCATAGTTTAACTTTTGCTTTGACTTTCAGTTCTGACCCGTTTAGGCATGTTTTAGAAATTCCTTAGAGCTTTAATTGGACTAGGTTACATGCTAGTATAACCCTCTGTGATTATACACATTGGTTCATTAGTTATTCAATTAATATGCATGATTCCGTTAATTGCTCATATGTTGACCATTATGCCCTTTTCACCTTAAAACGTGATTTTTGAAAATGTAAAAGAGTAGAAACTTTAATTACTGATATATAAACTTGTACCCAAAGTTTGACATCAATTTGAGGTATAGTTTGAGAGTTATGCTCATTAGCGTAAATTGAAAGCTTTATGTTAATTAAACGGCGTAATTAGCGTATAGCCTAGTTAAGCCTACTTTTTGATATCAAACTTATTACCCACTGATGTAATATATTATTTTGGGATTTTTGAAGATTTTTAATTAATTTTAGGCTGAGCATAACTCATAGTCGTAGGCTTAATCCGGTAATTGTCGGTTTTGCCCTTACGGGCCATAAAATGAGTTTTACATATCTAATCGACTCCAAACCTTTTGCTACTGATCCTAAATGATAAATAAATTATTTTAGACCTTCTGGAATGATAAAAATATCAGCTTTATATATAGAACCCGGAAACGGCTTCTAATCGCCTTATTAAGCGTTTTTAGCGCATAGTATGTACTAAGACTATTTTTAAACATACAAGGGTGATACCTACTGATATTTTAGGTAAATTATAATATTTTAACAGTAAGCAAAAGTTGTTAAACTCAGACTTCAGTTTTGAGCTTTACGGCTTATGTGAAATTACCAAAATGCCCCTACGGTGCATAGTTTGGTTATATTTGATAAATTTCACATATCTACTTTACCCTACTGTTATAACTTAGTAAAATAAGTATTTTTGATGATTATATCAGACCTGTAACTCAGGTAAATACTTAAACTCTTTTATAACATTTTAAATGACCAAACTACCCCTACGGGGCATAGTTTGTGTTTAAATTCGTTACGGGCATAATAAAAGACATATTACTGATGTCACAACATATTTGAAGCATATTAACTTAGGAAACCTGTATATGGCACTTACAGATACCCGTTTCGCTTATTACGCGTTCGGTTCGGTTTATGTAACAAGTTTACATAAATTAGCCGAAACGGGTCAAACCTTATCGGTTTTATCTCAAAATCCAGAATGTGTATGAAATACCCATATTAAGCAAGTCTCTAAACTTGTCGAGTCTAAATCACATTCTATCCGGTCTTCGCTTAATCGTGCGTACGAACCGTATCTTTGAAACTAACCGGTCTAAGCTTAAGCTTAACTAAAGACCCGTTAGGATTCTAATAGGTTATTATAAACCTTCGTTCCAGATTAAGAGAACCAGTAAAAGCTACTTGAAATTTGCTTATTGTGATTATTACATTGCTCAGGTAAATACTTTTAACTTATTTTCCCTATACGGGCTTGGGTTACGGTATATAGAATACCGCTTGGTCGGGTATCAAATCTTCCATCGTTAGGTGGTTAATTGAATAATTTGATCGGCCCGTTTAAACAGTTTTGTTTACTTAAAAGCCTTTGGGGGGTTAATGACCATGTCCCGGATATCCCTGGCATCATTTTACGAAATGGCCACGACTTAAGCGCGGGGTGTAGGCGTACACCCGTCAGTGCACAAAATAAAAATGTGGTGTGTCTATTGATCTTTAACCCGGACACGATCCGGGCTACTGAACGCATAAGGAACATGTAATTCGTTCACAAGATTATATATTTAAATAATTCTCCCAAGTTATAAAATGTTTATGCCATGTGCATCCAAATCAATTTTCAATCATTTTCCAAAATGAGTCAGTTGATTGTATTTACCAGTGTAAACTGACGTATTTTCCCAAAAAGATTAAATGCAGGTACTAAGCGTAATTGGCTGGGATTTCTCCTTAGCATCAATAGAAGTCTCACAAGCTTAAGATGCCTATCGTCTGTTGAACTACTGTTTCCAATTTATTTTCGATCCGTCTGTGGATAAACAATCGACTATTGTGATACTTGATATTACAACATTATATCCGGTTGAATTATATCTTACAATTTGCTTCCGCTGTGCATATTAAATATTGTGTTGTTTGACTATTATGTTGCCAACCACGTCACGATACTCCCCACCGAGCCCACCGGTGACACGTGGAAACTGGGGTGTGACACCGTTTAAGTGTAATATCATGGCTTGGAGGGCGAACATGGATAGGCTAGCTACACGTGTAAACTTACGGAAAAGGAACATTCACATTCCTTCGGCTTGATGCCTTTCTGTGAGGAGGAATATGAGTTGTATGAACATTTGTTCACGGCTTGTATTTTTTAGAACAGAATCTGGATGGCCCTTAGTGCTTGGTAGAATACACCTCCGTTGTATGTTTTTTTCTTTCAAAGATCTTATGGAGGCTTACAATTTTCTTAATGTAGGCTCTAAAGAAAAAAAGATCATTCACGGTCTTATCATGGTTACATGTTGGTGTATCATGGTTACATTTTGGGTCATTAAAAAATCAGAGAGACATCTTGTTGTAAACATGGTCTAAATGGGCATTATCCGGATTTTCCCAAAATATTTTATGTAATAAAACCCTACAAACTGGCCTTAAGAGAAATGCACAAGCTGATGAACAAGTTTAGTTAGAGGGGCTACTTACATAAGTGAGTAGGGGTGGGTTAGCTTATTTTCAAAATATAATCAAACCTGTAATTAATGTTTTAATTGGTTTTCTAAAATTTACATCACTGGTTAGTTTTAGTTTTTTTTTTCTTTTTACAAACGATTTGATCTTTCATTACAAGGGAAGGTGGCCCGAAATCTATTTTAAGGGAAGCGTGATCTTCACGTGACTCGGTCACTGTTGTTTTATGTTTTCTTTCTTTTTCCTTTTGTAATTTGTTCTTAGTTTCCTTTACATTTCTTGTATTGTATTATCTTTCAGTTTGCTTCTGTTCTTACTTATGAGTTGTAATTATAAAATTGATTAATAAAATTATTATCTTATTTATTTTGTGAACCGTTGTCCTACAAGCTTAAAACAGATTTTAAAACCCGTCACTGTTTTGGTTTTAAAAAAAATTACAAACAGATTCTTCTGTTTATTAGCAAACTTGTGTAGTTTGCATTGGTTTTCTGTAAACCAATTTGTTTCTACCATAAACTGATTGTATTTTTATTCTTATTTCAGAAATGGCTACTGTTTCAGCAACCACATCAACCACTGTTGGATCCACTCCACTACCATGGGACCATTGGTTGGTACCCAAGCGGCTCAAGCAGTTGCTAACCATGCTGAAAAACCAGAGAAGTTCGCTGGTTTGAATTTTAAGAGATTGCAACAAAAGATGTTGTTCTATCTGACCACTCTAAACCTTGCGAGGTTTTTGACGGAGTCCCCTCCTGTTCTCATAGAACGAACAACTGATGCCCAATCTGTGAGTGCTGTTGAAGCTTGGAAACATTCTGAGTACCTATGCCACAACTATGTGTTGAATGGCCTCTGAGATGCCTTGTATAACGTGTATCTCAAGGTTCCAACTACCAAAGTATTATGGGAGTCTTTGGAATGGAAATACAGGACTGAGGATGCGGATACTAAAAAGTATGTTGTGGCTAGGTTTTTGGATTATAAAATGATTGATTCAAAAACTGTGATGAGTCAAGTCCAAGAACTGCAGATTATTCTTAGTGACATTCTGTCGGAAGGAATGAATTTGAGTGAAACCTTCCAAGTGGCAGCAATTGTTGAAAAGTTGCCTCCTAGTTAGGTGGACTTCAAGAATTACCTTAAGCATAAGCGAAAGGAAACGACTATTGAAGACCTTGTGGTTCATCTTCGTATTGAGGAGGACAACAGACTATCACACAAAGGAAGTCAAGTTGAAGCTTCTGCAAAAGCGAACCTTGTGGAACATGGTCAATCCCCAAGCTAATCCTAAATCACATATTCATCAAGCTTAAGGCTTGAACATCACTTGTCGGTTAAACCCTTGACCAAAACAGAAAGTTTGTGAGGTTTACACCTCTGATTTTACATGTCTCAACCTTGTTTTTAAGCCTAACTAACCATAGATGTGGTTATAAGCATAAGTACATAGGTTTGAGATGAGTTTCCTCAAGTTTAATCAAGTTTATCAAAGTTTGAATCAAGAACAGAAAAATCAGTCAACTTTGGAGCCCTTCTGGCGACATTCCAGGGCCTGGTTTTCCAGGGAAAACCCATGGGAACGTTCCTAAGGTTAATCCAAGCATGTAGGAAAAAGAATCAAGTGAAACAGATAAGAAATGAGTGAGTTATGCTCACTTTTGTGTGAAGGTATCAATCTGCTCGAACTTATGGAATCAGCTGCGATTTGGAGAGAGTTTGAGAGTGTTTTAGTGTTGTAAAAGTGGTAGGGAGGCTGGTTATAAGTGGTATTTATAGGGGGGAGGATTAGGGTTAAGTTGGGTTGGCATTTAATACAAGTAGGTGAGAGTTTAAGTAATAAAAAGAGAGATAATTCAGCAATATATGGCTGAATTGCAAGGGCTGTTTGGCAGCTTTTATATATTTTTTTTGTTTAAATGATGTAAAATATATAAATAAGATGTATTTTATATATGGTTAACATGTCCTACAATGTCTAGTGTGTATTGAGCATGTATCAAGGCCTAAAGGTATATTAAACATGAATTAAAGTAAGAGTAAAAAAATATGTTATGCATAAGTATGTGTAACAAACCAATATAACAAGTATGTATGACATGTGACTTGAGGTATCAAATAAGCGTAAAGAACATGAATTTGCGTCTTGCAAAATGTGACCAAATGTTTGTTTAAGAATCACGAACACATGGTAGTTGTTTGCAAGTTAATCTTCGTAAGTATGCATTAAGTATAAACAACATGAATTTCATATAAAAGATCATTTTTTTACTACAACCGAAGTCTCGGATTTACAATGGCTTGAAATGAATTACGATTACAAAGGAGTCGGATTTCCGAAAGTAGAAATATACGACAAGTTTTCTAATTAGGGAAAGTGCGGAAAAGCTGGGCGTTACAGTCTCCCCTCCTTTAAGAAATTTCGTCCCGAAATTTATTCAAGAGGAAGACTTTGAAAAAAAAAAGCATTTTGGTTAAAAAGAATGATTGACTAAAATTGAGATTTTGAAGTTTGAGACGTATTGGGAAGGATGTATAAAATCGTTGAGGAACGAAGGGATAGGGTTGTTTAAAGAGTTTGTTCAAAATAAATTTTGAGACATTAATCATAAGTAAAACGTGTATGTGTGTATAGGAAAAGTGGGCTTAAACAAGTTTAAATAATCCAAACGGGGAGGTATTTTAAAATATGCTATCTAAGAAAGAAAACTTTCGTATAAAATAGTATGCATTTTGATGAAAAGTATGGTCGCTTCGTAGGTTGTAAGAAAGCTTTAAAAGCAAAAGTATTTTTGGTTTCGAGCATTTAAGCCAACTTCTTGTAAATGAGGTTTATATAAAAACCAGAGGTATGAGAATGAACAACAGAGGTATGAGAGTGAACGAACGATCTAGTAGGTGAATGCGAGTACAAGAATGGTATGAAGGTTGGATACAATGTGATCATGAGTGTTGAGAATAAGGTATCGTCATGGATAATTGGATATAATGCGTTGGTGAGTTTTTAAAGTTTGTATTAGGTTTAAAAGGTCTGCAAAACACCGAATTTCTCATGGGACGTTTTACGAAAGTTTGGTAACATGGTGAAAACACTTATATATAGGAAGTACCAGTGGCGTATCCACCATGTTTTAACCACGTTACATCCGTTTCGTTATTCGCGTCATGTTACGTTCCGTGTCTTACCATACACAGTAGTACACTCTATGGTCCTCATACGCCTATCACTATGATCCCGTGTACACCCGTGATTATATTGATCGTCGCATGATCCGCATAGCTTGTACTAGTTGTGTATGAATCAGGGTATACATAATTTGAAAATAAAAAAATGAGTACGTATAAGAATGTATATTTACGTTTTAGTATGTATGAGACCAACGTAAGCGAATCCATCGGGTTTCGCTCGCGCACAGGTACGAATGCATGAATTATGAGTATGAATAAAAGTATGAGCATAAGTATAAGTTTCAGTATGAATACGCATGTGAGTAAAAGTATGAACATAAAACGTATGGGTATGAATATAAATATGAATATGAGTACAAATATGAGCATAAAACGTATTGTTATGAGTATGAGTGCAAGTACGAATATTAATGATTGTGTATATAGTATTATTTGAAACATAACGAATTTAAGCATATAAAAACGATCAAAAGGTTGAGTATGTAAAAGCGAACGGTTTAAGTGAAATTATCGTGAGATATTGACTAAAACATGTACGATGATATGCACGTATAGTTGTTTGAGCAAAACGTTGAGTTTATCAAATCAAAATAGATTGAGTTTGACTTGTAATGTAGAATCTAGTTTGTGGATGTCAAAAGTATGTAAAGCATCTATTGATTATGTGAGATATGCTTTGTAAAAGAACGGAAATGCTACTCTTGTTTTAAAAGAATTTACGTACGTTGAAAATTGTCGGTTCCTACGAAGTTTTCTTGCCCACGTATTTTGAATTTAACTGACATATTGAGCGGTGTATAGAAAGTTCTTTGTAAATAATAAGTTTGCATCATTTCAAAGGATCTTGCATTAAAATAACAAATTTAAAATTTGGAGGTTCTCGTGAAAACGTTGATTCTTAAAAGAAATTTAGCATAATGAACTTAGTGATCGTTGAAAAGTGTTTTAGTAAAATGATTTATGAACATTGAAAGTAGTTTTAGTAAAACGATCCTATAATAACTATAAGATCTCATAGGAATGTGAGATAAGTTGGTTTGATTTTCGATTGAGGATGAAAGTCCTTAGTATAATGATACAATGTGAGTGCGTTTTAGTGATTACGTCAAGTATGAAATTTGTGGGAAAGAGATTCATTAGACCGATTAAGTTGATGGGTAGCATTTCGTTGTATTTTAAAATTCGGGAAGCAGAACGTTGGTGGTATAACTAAGTATTTCGCGTATGTGATTTACGTGAAATAGATTATGGGATAAGGAATACGTTTGATAAAACAATGCATTTTGAAATTGGTATAAGGAGGTATTTTGAATAATGATAAATGATTTAGGTATAAAACATGATCGGGTTTGTATAATATAATATTTTTGAAGGAAACTTTTGGTAACGATCACCTAGGGAAGGGAATCACCCCTAACTCGTTGGTGAGGTCGTTTTAAGAAAAGAGGGAGTGGAGTTAATCATCAAGGTAAGGAAATCACTCCTATCTCAATGATACGTCTCCATTTTGTGGTTATGAGAAATTTAAATCTAATCGGTGACGTTTTCAAAATCATCCATGTGAAATACGTATAAATGTATGAAAAGATTTAGTATGATATGTGTGTAAGGAAATAATCTCAGAATAACTTCGAATTTGAAAAGAGAGAATTGCATCGCATAAGATTGATAATAGTAAAACATAGGTTTGATTAAAACTTGGATGGTTCCAAAATGGAACTTTGACTAACCAAAGTGGTCGAAAAGTCTTTCGAAGTTGAGGAGAATGCTTTGGCCTAATAGGTAGTAACCTCTCGCCGACAAGTTGGTTAACGGTATTTACCCTTCCGGTTACTACATGTCCCATATCAATCAAAATTTCGAGACTTGGCGGGATTTATAAAAATCAAGGAGTGGAACTAGTCGACAAGGTGCGGGTTTCACCCCTAACTTGACGATTTCGTATCCTAAGTGTGGTTGGTACTCGTCGGGTCAAAATTTAATTTCAACACTTTGACGAGGGTCCACTAGAATTTGAAATTTGAATTTCTCCATCAAGGTGAGTATTTCACTCCTAACTTGATGGTGAATTTCATGTAAAAAGAAAAAGTAGATGGATTGAGAGTTGTTCACCAAATTGTGGGTTTCACGCCTATTTTGGTGAAGTCGTCTCGTTTGTGTATTACGAGTGGTTTCGATTTTAGTATAAACGTGTAAAAAGACGTTGGTTCGAAATAAATAATAACAAGTATAAGCACATAAAACATTTCAAGAAAATAACACGTAAGAGTCATTTCAAGAATATCACATAAAGATGTTTCATAAAAATAGGATGTGAAGCAAGTATGGTCGAATTTGGTGCTTAACTATAGACTAGGTCAAAAGCATGGCAATTTTCCAAATTCCCTATAGTTATGACTCCGATACCAATCTGTCACACCCCAACCAATGACGGAAACATCAGAGTGAGACGAAATAGATTGCTCGAGACATCATAACGCTAATATTTGTGACAAGTATTTAAATAATAAGTTTCATTCCATTTCTAAAGTGTCAATTACAAGGATTTGAAACAAATACAACATAAATAATGAAAAACAATACAATAAGAATACAAGTTTAAAGTGTGTATCTAAGCATCCTACTAGATTCCATGCATCACCAACATCATCGCTAAACCTGCAACATGTTTTAAAAGTGTAGTTCAATACAAAAGTATTGGCGAGCATACAAGTTTGGTGCGTAGTATATAAGTAATAAAATAATAAGGAACAATCCACATGGCAAACCTAGTTATCAAGATTACCGTATAAACTGGCATGCGATTTCAAGTCAACCCTCTGTTTACGCAAGTATGAATGAATAAACCTAACATGACCTCTCGTTCACGGGTGGTGCGTTACTCCTATAGCGCTATACATGTTAAGTGGAGGCTTGTACGAAGCTAATGACAAGTTCATCACATAAGAATCACCCAGAAAACACGAATCGAGCATAACAAATAGTAAGCATGTATTGGATTGTTTGTTTGTGTATTTGCATAAGAATATGTATACTAAGTGTGTTTTGTATATAAAAACATGTTACACCTAAAAGTGTGAAAACGGTAAAATGGGTCAAGTATACTCACAATATTTCTAATTCTTCCGATTATCCAAGTGTTGACGAGTGTATGAGATTGGGAGGGCAAATGTATAAGGGTTAAAGTTCAAGGTATGTTTAGAGTCGAGATCGGAATTTAAAAGGAATATGGAAAGTACATATGCAAAAGTAATCATCTTTAACACATAATGTTTTAGATGATGTAATCAAACACCTTGACAAATGAACACAAATTCGTCATCAAAGGTTCGATTATTTGGAATATACATATAAGTAGTATGTAGTGTATATTATATCATATAGGTCAAGTAGGAGGTAGGAGGATAAATCCACCATTTAGGAACCTCTTTGTATCATGGAAGTCATGTAGGAGGTAGGAAGAACAAGTCTTCCATTTAGGTACCTCTAGATGTTCACCACTACACTTGATGTTATGAACATTCAAGGAGGGTGTCACACCCCCAAAATCCACAAGCGGAGCATCACCGCATGCGGGCGTGACATGACCAGGATCAAGCCACCAATCATATTGAACAACGTAATTAAGTAAATAAAAACAACCATAATATAATTGGTGTCCAAAAGAAAGTAACCAACTTTTAAGTTAACAGCGGAAGCATAAAACGTAAAACCAAAACATAAGTTCATAAAGTTTAAATGTTTAACATGGAACTCTACCGTCCATGTCCCACAACGACCATGCCTCCTCGTACACGCTCCATAAATACCTAACGACCTGCAAGGCATGTAACAGGGAGTCAACAACAAAGTTGAGTGAGTTCACAGTTGGATGTTTAGTTTTAGTAGTTTGTTTTGAAAACCATAAGTTGTTCATAAACCACGAGTTAACCAGTATCTTTGTTTTTCCCCAAACCATATCCAATAACAGTGGGGGCTTCCCCATGTGAACCACTAGACCGTTACCATATCGACTACTGACGAAAGTAAGTTGTGCCCTAAGTCAATGTCTATCATCATTGACTATTTTCCTTGATCCATTAGTACACGCCCGTCTTACCGGCACGGTGTGAGGTTTTTCAAACCCTAATAGCGCTATTAACTAATGACCCGCTCGCCATCGGCCTCGGCGATTAAGACGATATAAAATGAGGGACTTAATGATAGAGTTTTTGTCTAGTAAGTTTAAGGTTGTTGTCCAACCCAAGGAGGACGAACGTACGTATTCTACCCAAGGAGAATACGCATGATTAATATTGGCATCCTACCCATGGAGGATGGCGGTACATATCCTACCCAAGGAGGATATGCAGGTTCCGTTTTATTTCTTTAACCCATTCCCAACCATCGGGAATCCCATGCCTTAGAAAGAGTGTGAACTCACCTTGGGTTGCTCGGTTGAACTCTATAAAATAGCTAACAATCGGTGTTGGTCAATCACGTCCTAGTATGATTACCACTTAGTTTATTAGTGACTTCAAATAAGCACGCCTACACGCATCTACCACATAACATGCACTCACTTTAATGGTTCACGCCCATATAAACATCCCATCTATACCCATTCAAAAGCAAACATACGATATTGCACATAACACTTTCTTTGACATATAACACGTTAGATCATTCTCAGATAACCTACCAGACATTTAGACACGCAAATTGCTACTTATGTCGTTTCAGCTTTAACATTCAAAACTGGGCTGTTTTCGGGAATTTTAATAAAATAGTTAACTTACTCCAAAAATTCCCAAACTTTTACAGAATGTTTTAAACAATCCAAATATTACTGAGTAAAAATATTGGGATCCAATTCATTACCAATATTTTATATAAAATCATTTACCGGACTGCAATCAGATTCGTCACTTTCTGACTGCAGTCCACGGAAAAATTCATTTAAAATTCATCGTAAGTCCGATTGATGAAATTCTAGTTGGAGCATTACAACGACATCAGTGGTCATCTACAGTACAAATTTCTTGAGCTAATTCTACATAGATTTCAAGTTATGACAAAAAACATCACACACATTTTCTGCAGTAAAAACGCAGCTTTTGCTGCTGTACAAAAACGGAACTTTAAAAATAGTAACCGACCTCAAAAAAATATAATTCCAGTGCCATTTGAAGCGTTTTTCGAAATAACACGTTATAGACTTTAGAAAATAAAATTTTCAATTTATAACGGTCCATTTACAGCCAACTAAAGTTGGCTGTAAATGTTACTCAGCATGCTTTTTATAGCTTAAATGCCACTAAAATGCACACATACGATCACCATACTTTCTAATAAAGTTCCATATGATGATCAATCATCATATTACTAGAAATCAACATGCAATCATCATCCATCTACTAAACAACATCAATCTAACAATATATCATCATATCATCATATTTCATCTCATGATTCAAGTCTTTTAATGTTCTAGTTATTTTATCATAATACAATCTTTAACCACTAAAACATGAAGTAAACAAGAGTTTAAAGAGGTCTTACAACTAGCTTAAAGCTAGGGAAGATCTCAAGAGAAAATGATGAAGAAAATGGTGGATGAAAGCAAGGTATGGAGTTCCTTCAAGTTCTTTAAGCTTCAACCTTCATGTAACACCTTCTAGTACTTGGATTAAGCTTGGAAATGGATTGATGAAGGTTGCAAGGTGATGGTGGTGGCGGTTTGAGAGTGAGCCGAGAGGGAGAGAGAGTGTGTGAGGGAGTTGGGTGATCTTGTGAGAAGATATGTAATGATATTGGTGATCTAGGTCCCATACTTATAAGATTTCATCTTATATCTTGTTCAAGATCACAAGCAAGATCCTATTAAAATAATCAACAAATCTTGAGTAGGGTGTGGGTCCTCTTGGACCGTAAATGGAGAGGGGGGGTTAAGTGTAAGTTTTTGATGGTAAATTGTTAAATGTTTAGGAGGTTAAGTGCAAATCTAGTGTTATATGTGTATTGTACATTATACAATGTGTTGGGGTATTCGGGGACCATAACTAGTCAAGAAATGATAAAACAATGTTTCTGACAAAATTTTGGTGTTCCGGGTAATGTCCGGTTGTTCGGTTAGATACCGGTTCGTTACGGTGCTAAGTTGTTCCGTATAGTGTCTTTTATGTAACCTTTTGTGACACTATTAATTCTCAACACTTAGGAAAGCATGCAGGACCATTTAGTCAATTTTCTGCACAAGACTAGTATGTTAAAAAGCTGAATTTTGCTAAAGCATGCAGAAATCATAAAGCAGTTACATCATCAGTTGCAATTAAGCACAGTCATTAAGCAAAATTTAATATTAATTAATCGTACGGATACATGTAATTACGAGGGTTTTCACAGAGGGTCGTGAACTTAAAAGCAACAATGGAATAAGAACAACTAATCTAAGAGAAAACATCAAGCAATGTGTGGATTTTCAAGTAGGATAGCCCAAGCTAATCCTAAATCACACATTCATCAAGCTTAAGGCTTGAACATCACTTGTGGGTTAAACCCTTGACCAAAACAGAAAGTTTGTGAGGTTTGCACCTCTGATTTTACATGTCTCAACCTTGTTTTTAAGCCTAACTAACCATAGATGTGGTTATATGCATAAGTACATAGGTTTAAGATGAGTTTCCTCAAGTTTAATCAAGTTTATCAAAGTTTGAATCAAGAACAGAAAAATCAGTCAAATTTGGAGCCCTTTTGGCGACATTCCAGGGCCTGGTTTTCCAGGGAAAGGCCATGGGAACATTCCTAAGGTTAATCCAAGCATGTAGGAAAAAGAATCAAGTGAAACGGATAAGAAATGAGTGAGTTATGCTCACTTTTGTGTGAAGGTATCAATCTGCTCGAACTTATGGAATCAGCTATGATTTGGAGAGAGTTTGAGAGTGTTTTAGTGTTGCAAAAGTGGTAGGGAGGCTGGTTATAAGTGGTATTTATAGGGGGAAGGATTAGGGTTAAGATGGGTTGGCATTTAATACAAATAGGTGAGAGTTTAAGTAATAAAATAGAGAGATAATTCAGTAATATATGGCTGAATTGCAAGGGCTGTTTGGCAGCTTTTATTTTATTTTATTTTTTTTGTTTAAATGACGTAAAATGTATAAGTAAGATCTATTTTATATATGGTTAATATGTCCTACAATGTCTAGCGTGTATTGAACATGTATCAAGGCCTAAAGGTATATTAAACATGAATTAAAGTAAGAGTAAAAAAATATGTTATCAAATAAGCGTAAAGAACATGAATTTACGTCTTGCAAAATGTGACCAAATGTTTGTTTAAAAATCACGAACACATGGTAGTTGTTTGCGAGTTAATCTTCGTAAGTATGCATTAAGTATAAACAACATGAATTTCATATAAAAGATCAATTTTTTACTACAACCGAAGTCTCGGATTTACAATGGCTTGAAATGAATTACGATTACAAAGGAGACGGATTTACGAAAGTAGAAATATACGACAAGTTTTCTAATTAGGGAAAGTGCGGAAAAGCAGGGAAATACAGGTGGTGTGAAAAAGAAGGTTGGCCCTTTCAAAGGGAAATGCTACAACTGTGGACAAACTGGTCACGTTGCTAACCAGTGCAAAGAGCCTAAACGTGACACGGCTCTTATGGTTGATGATGATGATGGTATGCCCTTAGTGGCCATGATTTCAGACCTCACTGCCATGACGGAGGAGGTAAATTTGGTGTCTAATGAGTAAAAAGGGTGGTGGGTTGATACTGGGGCAACCCGCCATGTGTGCCCAGATAGGACCCTCTTTAATACGTTTAAAGAGGCGGTGGGAGAAAAGTTGTACATGGGTAATGCTGCCACAGCTGATATCAAGGGAGAAGGTGATGTGATCTTGAAGTGGACTTCCGGGAAAGAGCTCACTTTGAAGAATGTGCTTTATGTTCCAGACCTGCGCAAGAGTCTTGTGTCGGGTTGGATACTTAACAAGCATGGCTTTCGTTTGGTTTTTGAAAGTGATAATTTTGTTTTAACTAAGCGTGGTATGTTTGTTGGAAAGGGCTATGCCCAAAATGGCATGTTTAAACTTAATGTAATGGCTGTCAAGAAAAACATGAATAAAAGTGCTAGTACTTCTGCTTACTTGGTTGAGCCTCCTAATGATTGGCATGGACGTCTTGGTCATGTAAATTTTAATTCGATGCGCCGTTTAATTAAATTAGATTACACACCAACTTTGGCCATTGACTCTAGAACAAAATGTAAAACTTGTGTTGAAGACAAACAAACAAGATCATCCTTCAAATCAGTTGAAAGAATAACTGAACCTCTTGATCTGATTCACATTGATGTGTGTGACTTAAAATCAATTCCCACCAGAGGTGGTAATAAATATTTTATTACCTTTATCGATGACAATACAAGATATTGATATGTTTACTTACTTAAGAGTAAGGATGAAACAATTGACAAGTTTATCTTGTATAAAGCTGAAGTTGAGAATCAACTCAACAAGAAAATAAAACGTGTGAGAAGTGATAGAGGATGTGAATATGTTTCATCATTTGGGGAAGTATGTGCAAAAAGTGGCATAATACACGAGTGTACCCCTCCTTATACACCCCAATCAAATGGCATCGCGGAGCGAAAGAGTCGTACACTAAAAGAAATGATGAATGTCATGTTGATAAGTTTTGGGATGAGCCGGGACATGTGGGGGAGGCCATTTTGTCGGCCAATTTTTTGTTAAATAAAATACCTTTCAAGAATAAGGATGTAACACCTCATGAGTTGTGGTGGGGACATAAATCATCCTATAAATACTTAAAAGTGTGGGGGTGCCTGGCCAAGGTCATTGTTACACCCCCAAAGGCACTTAGAATAGGGCCAAAAACTGTTGATTGCATTTTCATTGGATATGCCAAAAATGGTAGCTCACATCGTTTTCTTGTATATGAATCCAAGAATCCTGATGTGCACAAGGACTCTATCATAGAGACAAGGCCAGGAAATGTGACTTACTTTGAAGAAGAGTTTCCAATGTTAGTATAAACTCATGCGAGTTCTTCAACAACCAATCATACAAGTTCATCAACAATGGTTGATGAGATTGTTCGAGAGGAAACTCAAGAACAATTAGAGGTTGAAGAGGGTGAGCCAAGAAGAAGTAAAAGGAAAAGGACTGAGAAATCATTTGGGCCTGACTTTCTTACATTCATGGTTGAGAGTGAGCCTCAAACCTATCGAGAAGCAGTCACCTCTTCAGATGGACCTCAATAGAAAGAAGCCATCAAGAGTGAAATTTATTCTATCTTGCAGAATCATACTTGGGAGCTAGTAGATCTTCCACCAGGGTGCAAGCCACTTGGATATCGATGGATATTCAAGAAAAAGATGAAAGTTAATGGCTCTGTCAACAACTATAAGGCAATGCTTGTGATCAAAGGGTTTAGACAAAAGAAAGGTCTTGACTATTTTGACACATACTCGCCTATGACTAGAATAACCTCTATTAGATTGGTGCTTGCAATTGCAGTTTTGAGAAATTTGGAAATACATCAAATGGATGTAAAAACTGCATTTCTCAATGAGGAATTAGAGGAAGATATTTACATGGAGCAACCAGAGGGTTTCTCTGCTCCTGGCCAAGAGGGCAAAGTGTGTAAACTTGTCAAGTCATTATATGGCTTGAAGCAAGCTTCAAAACAATGGCATCAAAAGTTTGACCAAGTTATGCTTAACAGTGGTTTCAAAATAAATGAATGCGACAAATGTGTCTATGTGAAAGACACTTCTAAAGGTTATGTGATATTCTGCCTTTATGTAGATGATATGCTTATCATTGGGAGTGATGATAAGATGATCAGATCTACTAAAGACATGTTGAAAGCGAGATTTGACATGAAAGATATGGGTCTAGCTGATGTGATTCTTGGAGTAAAGATCAATAGAACCCAAACTAGTTTGGTGCTAAGTCAATCTCATTATGTGGATAAGATCCTTGAGAAGTTCAATCCTGGGGACACGAGTGTGGCTCAAACTCCAATTGATACCTCTCAACATTTGTCAAAGAATAGAGGCGAGAGTGTTGCTTAATTGGAGTACTCAAGGATCATTGGCAGTCTTATGTATCTCATGTCATGTACTCGACCAGACTTAGCATATGTTGTGAGTAGGCTAAGTAGATATACTAGTAATCCTAGTTTAGAGCACTGGAAGGGTATGACAAGATTGTTAAGGTATTTGAGATACACGAGAAATTATGGGCTGGATTATGGCCAAAATCCAGCTGTTGTGGAAGGATTTAGTGATGCCAACTGGATATCTGATACGAAAGATTCTAGATCTACAAGTGGTTATGTGTTTACCCTTGGAGGAGCAGCTATATCTTGGAAGTCATCCAAACAAACTCTTATAGCTAGATCCACGATGGAATCTGAGTTTATCGCGTTAGATAAAGCTGGAGAAGAGGCAGAATGGTTGCGTCAATTCTTGGAATATGTTCCAAGATGGCCTAAGCCTGTGACTGCTATTTGCGTACATTGTGATTGCAAATCAGCTATTGGTAGAGCTCAAAATGCAATGTATAATGGCAGATCAAGGCACATACGACGTCGGCATAACACGATACGACAACTACTCTCAACTGGAGTTATCACGATTGACTATGTGAGGTCAAAGGATAACATTGCGGATCCGCTTACAAAAGGCTTAAGCAGAGAGGTAGTACATAAGTCATCGATGGGAATGGGACTAAAGCCCTTGGAGTAGTTTGTACAACGGAAAACCTATCCTAGAAGATTGGAGATCCCATGATCTAGGCTCAATAGGACCACCTAACTGTACGAACCGAGATCACTGTGGGGGAGTACCTCAACATACAAAGGGAGTTACAAACTTCCTAGTCCATTCCTACTTAAAATCAATGATATCAAAAGAGGTTAAGCATATGGCTTTTAATGATTTGTAAATCACTTATGTTAGAGAGAAGTGGGGTCGCTTCAAATGGAATTGGGGGCACAATTCCTAGAGCTCTCGCAGAACCAAGATGGTGTTCCATGACCATAACAGACACAACTATGAGGGGTTAGCCAGACCAGGAAGAGTAATGTGTGATATGTAATAACGTCTACGTAAAAAGGGGTTGGTTCAAGGACATCTCGTCTACTAACCGCTAGGAGACTAAGTATATGTCACAAAGGAGGGTTCAAAGAGAAACCTACCTATCCTGCATTACTTAATCGCTGAAATTTTATCATGACACTTGAGTGTATGGGACGATCTCCATTTATGTGGGGGATTGTTGGAAAGTTTATAAATAATATTATACTAGCCTAAGACCCCACGAGCATCGCGGGTGGCTAAACACCAACTAAACACATAAAATAATTTAAACATAGAAGCGTTAAAGTGTGATTTGTTAAGCTTAATATTTTGAGAGATTTCAACACGTCCCAATAGTACATCTACATGATGTTCGTTACACATTAAGTTTTTCTATATGAAACCTTCATTATGATGTTTTCATGCCTTTTGTCAAAATGAGTTGCACCGGCAGTGTGAACATAAAAAAATACATTAAGAAATGAAGGTAGAGTAATACATAATACAAACTTATTCATCTACGTAAAGGTACTAACGAACATTGTGTCACAAAAGTTGTAAAAGAAATGCATTAATACTATGCATAATATGATTAATATTTAGTAGAAAGCAATGCGTTAAAGCTATGCATGATATGATTAATATTTAGAAAAGGTACTAACGAACATTGTGTCACAAAAGAGTCTGAAGTGAGATTAAGATAACAAAAGATATATAGTAATAATTGTTCCAAAATTGTTACCACACATACGACATGCTTGGTCACGATATTAACTGTTTAATTCTGACGCCATCTGTAAATAGATACATCCCCTAGGGGTTCGGATTAAGGATTCGCAATGTGTTTTGATTCCTATCATATCGCAGCAAGAACTGAGCTCCATTTTCCAACCCAGCCTGAAGCATGAAGTTGTGCCATCCTCTGAAAGCATACCGAGGTCTCCCACGTGTCGTTTCTTGCCGGATCTCTAGTGTCATTGAAAACCCGTATTCAGTTTGAACTACCATCTCATCAAGGACAGACAAATCTACATTTGCTGCAAATGCCTTTGGGAACCGCTGCATTACAGTCCGATAAAATAAAATAAAATAAATAATAAAAAATAAAAACTTCAGAGCGATACATAATATTAAAATAAAGCATTTAAAGTATGAAAAAATTACAAAACGAAAAGATAGACACCATGTTAGTTCGTATTGGTTGGCTTGATCAACAACGGCCAGAATCTGTTGAACGTCAACAAAGTCTGGTTCCAACACAGGATCCGCTTCAAAGACTGGCACATCATGTTCAACGTTTACAATGTCATCTTCCAATACATGCTGGTCTTGAAATGCTACATCAGCATGACCATGGCCGATAACTTCTTCTTCAAAATCCATGTCTTGATTCTCCCCGTCTAATAACAAATCTTCACTAACATCCATTTCTTCTGTGTCTTCCTCTTCTTTAACACCAACACTATTGTCAACCTCGGGAACAACAGACTGTATTCCATTAGGACGGAAAAGCAGAATGTTGAAAATACATCTCGAAACCAACTCAAAAACGATTACATCACCTGATATGAGATGAAGTTCCGTGGTGATTTGTGAGAAATCTTGAATGAAGTAGTTCGATCCTCAGAGCCTATTCACTTTGACATTCCACATGTGTGTACCTCCAAAACGAATTGTAAAGTTATCGTCCAAAGTGTCGGTTTTGAAATACCTGTTCATAAACTCTTTCGGCAACCACTAAATCAAGAATAAATGCAATAGTCAATAAAAAGGTCAGTTGGTATGAAAATAAGTAGTAAAGTATAAATTACCAAGTTAGTGTTCTCGGGAAATAACATCTCTACAAAAAATTTGTTTTTTACACCGGAAAGACAATCAACCTTAAAATGAGTGAACTTTAGCATCTGAGCATCAACAACATGGAAAACAATAACATCTTTATCCTCCAGACCAACATCACGAACCATAGCAGACCAACCATTCGAGAAACAATACCCGGTGGCAGTAGATTTCACCAAAACAGTCCACTCATTGCCCTCTTCATTTGTAATAACTACAGGACCAATCGGATAGCCCTTCAAATTTTCAAACTTATTATACCATAAAGGGAGAGACTGTAAATTACAAATAGGGATTACATTAGTTGATGCTCAGACGCTCGACAGATTACAAATAACACTTCATTAAAAAACCAATGCATGTTCGGTTTCTGAGGAGTCCGCAATAACAATATAAAATCCTCGGTCTAAAACAAAACCTTGAACCTCATTCTTAATGGATTCCACCACTGGTACAGCAAGGTCCGGAATAAGTGACTGAACACCATTAGGACGGAACAGTTTAATCCTAAAAACATAATCATCAACCAACTCAAAAACAATAACATTGCCAGTTATTAAACATAGATCATTGGAAACTTGAGTAAAATCAACAAAGAAATGGTTGATATCCCAGAGTCTTCTCATAGTAACAGTCTACGTGTGGTTTTTGTCAAAAACAATAACAAAATTGTCAAACAGATTATCACCATTGAAATGCTCATGCATGAACTCTCTGGGTAACCACTGCAGTTGATTAAAAAAATACTGAATAAGTACCAAATGTAAATCTTTACTGAACATAACAAAAACTGTTTAAAGCATACCAGATTCCGGTTCTCGGGGTGTAATATAACAATGTGGAACTTTGAACCTTGAACCGTGTGTGGATAACTCTTAAAATGAGTTATTCTAAAGGTCAATGCATCCATAGGTTCAAATACAACATAGTCTCCATTGTCTACTTCAAGTACATTTATAAGAGTTGACCAACCGTTTGAAAGACAATAACCGTCCGTAGACTCCTTGATTGTAACATTAAATATTGCTTTATCATCAGTGATTAACAAAACAGTTCCAATGGGATATCCATCTAAGTCATTCAGCTTGTTATACCAAGCTGGTAAAGGCTGCAAACATCATTTAAGTCATTAAATAATAAAAACACAAAAAAAAATGCTAAATACACATTTCTTAACGGTTAAGTTGTCACTTAACAATATAATAATATATAAGAGGTTATAAACAAACATATTACCTGTTCTTCTAATTTCATGTCCTCGATGTAAACAAAAAAACCACGATCCATATCTGTCAAGAAATTTATAAACAACATTAATATAAATAGAATAAGGTTATAAATCCAGGACAAATGAAAATAAAAAGGAAAAAATCATATAAATGTAGGATCTTGAACACTATTACAAAAAATGCAAATTTATTAAAACGTTACAGCCCCTTTTTTAAAATAAAAATAATAACATTCACTAATAAACGGCAATCAAAACAGTTCAACACTTGATTAGAATAGTAGAACCATACTTTAAGAATCATCAACTGGAGTTTTAATTCATCGAACATATCTAAGTTACTGTTCTACCATCTACAAATCACAAAAAAATAACAACTTTACACATCAAGATTTACCAGAAAGGTACTCAAACACAAACAATATACTCAACAAACTACCAGACCCACATAAAAATGTAGGAAATTTCCCATATGAGTTTTCAAGATAATGAATCTACTGTTCTAAATTTCTCAAAAGTGATCAACTTTATGGATCTTCTGAAAATAATAAGAGTGATTTCAAATCTGATGATCAAATAAGCCTGCTACCACAATTAACAAATCAAAAAAAATATATAACAATTTGCAGCATCAAGATTTATCAGTAATGTAACTCAAGAACATAAATCAAGAAATAATCAAACACGCCCAAATGGGATTTCAAGAAAATGTCAACATTTATCAGTAATTCAAGTCAAACACATGCAACATGATCAAGAAACTCAAACAGAAAACATACATCTTATGGTTCATTTATTGTTCAAGAACATAAAAATTAAGTCTTTTAATATAAAAAACACTTTCAAAAACATAATCGACAGAAAGTAATGGCGAAGATATCGGTTTTAATCATCGACAGGCAAAAACATAATCATACCAATCGGTTTAAAAATTTAAGTAAAACAACAACAATAAATGTATACAAACTTAGAATAAACATTATCACCTAAAAAATCAATTATCGATGAGGTTAGGGTTCATACAGTTAACCGCAAATAAGTTAAAATCATTTACTAAATGAACAATCATAGGTTGGAAAAATAGAAATCGATGCATGAATAAAGTTACCTGAACCAAAATCGCCGAAGAAACGTGTGACGATGATGAAGATGAAGGTAGGAAGCTATCCGATTGCGAGAGGGATGATGAATGACGGTATGAAAATAGAAAAATGTCTTCATATTATATATTTTGGAAACACCGATCTTTGTAAATTTGGAATGACTGATGTGATTAGGTATAGATTGGAGAGATGCAATGATTATTTGGAGGAAAAACGAGCAAAGAGGGGAATTGTAATCGTGGTTTTTTTTAAATTGATTTCAAAAGAATACAGGGATGTGAGGATGAAGATGAAGTTATGAATGAGGAAACGGGAAGTAAGGTTTTCGAGATAAAAAAATTAAAAAAAATAATAAAAAAATAAAAAAAAATAATAAAAAAACTGTTACACCTATTGGAAATAATAGGGGTAATAAGACAACAAATGGCAAAACATGTTATTCTTTTCAAATTTTTTATTATAAAAGTTAACACTCAGTAAATAATCCTGTTTAAAATATACATGATAAGTATTAATGAAAAATCATAAGTCATTAAATACTTCTTTATACACAACGTTAGTTGTTTTATTTGTAGGCTTCCCATCTTTGTCCAGTATTAGCAGTTTAACACCGTCTCTTGTTTTAACTCTAGATAATGCGACATACAACTGACCATGCGTGAAAACCGGTTGTCTCAGGTACATACCAACTCTAGAAAGTGATTGGCCTTGGCTTTTGTTGATAGTCATGGCAAAACAAACAACCACCGGAAATTGCCTTCTTTGAAATGAAAACGGAATCTTCTTGTCTGAAGGTACTAAACTAATTCTGGGAATATAGGTTCAAGTACCAATATTAGCGCCAGATATTATTTCAGCCTCTATTACACTGTTATACAACTTTGTAGCCTTCAACCTTGTCCCATTGTACAAACCATTTTTTTGGTCAATGTTACGTAACAACATGACTGGCACACCAACTTTTAGCACTAACCTGTGATTTGGTAAGCCTGAAACTTTAAGACCATTGAGAACATCTGGTGTGTATAATCTTTCTTGTATTGAACTAACATTTTCACTTGCACAAAGACGGTCGGAGCTTAGATACTCTCTTTCTTCACCGGGAAACAACGCTAACAACCTATCATTAATCTCGTTAACAACCTCATTCTTAGGCGCAAGTATAGCCCTATCACTAAAATAATTAGGACTGCCGAAGTTCTCGAGAATCGAAGGATAAACAAATTCGATCAGGCTCGAAATGGGTTCAGAAGTATCATTAATTATAAGATTAGATGGCACTTCAATTTTCGCTTTTCCGTCATTAGGACCACCAACATTTCCATCTCCTATATCCAAAAGCCACTTAGCAAAACTATTTATTTCCTCAATCTCGGATGGAGATCTTCCAACGGTTAACCTCATATTCCTTGACAACGTTAGCAACTTACATTTACTCCACAAATACGACGAACTTAATGATGCGTTCACTGTCTCTTGTCTTCCGCCATTTTGAACAACGAGAAGGACTTGTCTAAAATCTACACCAAAAACAATAACCTTACCACCAAATGAGATTTCGGAATTTCTTGAGGTGTCAAAATTGAAAATGTCATTCATTATCCTGTCCAATGCTTCAAACGCATATTTATGGACCATAGGTGCTTCATCCCATATAATAAGTTTGGTCTAATGCAACAATTTAGCGACATCACCATCTGGTTTTATATGACATACCGAATCCTCATTAAGATTCAAAGGAATACGAAATCTGGAGTGTGCAGTCCTGCCGCCTGTCAATAACAGCGATGCAATTCCACTGGAAGCATCATTTAATACAATTTCTCTTTTTGATCGAAGTGCCGCAGACAACGTCTTCCATAAAAAGGTTTTCCCGGTGCCACCATATCCGTAAACAAAAAACATCCCTCCAGTGTTACCATCAACAGATTTCATTATCTCTTCAAACACCGACCTTTGTTCATCAGTTAACATATTCAACAGATTAAGATATTCCTCTGCGAGACTTAATACGTCGTAACTACACTCCTCGTTAATCAGACGATTGTCGAGATCAGATAAAGAAGAAGAATCTGGAAAACGCATTGTTGAGAAGTTCCGTAGCGATGAGCTATTCATACCTAAAAACTTTTCAATTTCCAACAAAGCGTAATTTTTAAGTTCGTTTTCTGGAATTGATAAACCTATTACATGTTGAAATACATATACAATGAGTATAAAATTTTATTTAAACGATGTATGAAAAAAATGGAAAAAGCAAAATGGCTATTCTAAAGTTTTATAATATACTATTTTATTTACATATTCATCATGTATAGGTGAGCGATATAAATATGTACCTTCAACACGATGTAATTTACTGTATCTGTATATGAAATCATCTATCATGTATTTCCACATGCTTTCCCATACGATCTCCGGTCTTGACATAGTGTTGGACAATAGCATCATGCCAAATAAATTTCGGACATAAGAAGCTGTTGCTGTTTCGTTTGCTTCTTTAATTGCTTCGATGTACTCTTTGTCATCGTCTAAAAGACCAAGTGCAAAACACGCATCTCTAAATGTATCATGTACATGACCATTAACAGTTTTGATATCGTCATATGACTTAGGTCCTTTGACTTTATTAAGCAGGATTCTTAAAAAATAAGCTTCTCCAAGTGAGGGAGCAACATTATGAATTCTGCCAATTGAGTTACCTTTCTTCCGAGGTTGCCAACAACGGTTTTCAACCTTCCATACATACCAAGTTGGAAACTGAACATAAGTTAGTGTAAATGCCAAATGGTCATCAGGGTCTTTGTTACGTTCCATCCAAGACAGAAACATAGAACACTTGACAGATGGTCTGTTAAGAATAGAATTGATGTCTTCGTCTGGTCCAAAGACAACCGGTTGTAGCCCTGGAAGATGGAATGGAAGCCTGATAACAGAAGGATATCTGTAATTTACATCGTAACTAAATATCCTCCATGATGCCTCACATGCTGAGATATACCTACAGTCATAATACTATTTAATCTCATCTTTTTCAGGTTGTTCATTCTGATTATCGCTATGCAAAACAACAACTGTTGCTCTATCAGGCCCTTTGTTGATATACTTAAACAAATACTTAATTGACCCAGCTTGGTTGCACCACTCAACGTTTATATGTGCCTGATACTTTTTCAATAACTTTTTGTTGTATGGTACAACACTTTTATTATCTAACATGATCCGGTTCTTGACAACTGTTGCTCCATCATCTCTCCTTCTACATAATGGGAAACCATTGGCGTCAATTGTGGTAGTATCTTGAAATCTTTTTGGAAAACCTTTTGAACACTGTTTATCAACCATACATGGGCAGTTCATATTAGCATTACCACACGGTCCGTGAATCATAAAATCCTTCACAAGCGTATACAACTCTGGGTCATCATCTCTGTTTGGAATTTCAGCACATATGAACGGATCAACTTGGTCAACAGTGGGAAGTTTAGCTTCAGGTTCCATTAATAAGCACAAATGCGCATGAGGCAAGCCACGTTTTTGAAACTCGATTGTATAAATAACTGCATAAAAATTATTTAAAAACAATAAATGAAAATGTAACAAATATATTTTAAAAAAAACAAACCAGGTTACATACTTGCTGCTGCTTTTCCCAACATATGACGTTCCTTTAAATCATTACAAATCGCATCCAGTTCACTTTAAATAACCTTGATAGGATATCAGGTCTATCTTATGGATTAAGAGTGGTGTCTTTAAGAAACCGTTTTACCTCTGGCCACTTGGGATTGCATGTAATGGTTATAAAAAAATCAGGATAACCGAACCATTTACATAAAGCCATAGCATCTAAATAGTTTTGCATCATATATCTAGCTCCGCCGGTAAACGAAGAAGGCAATATAAGAGGTGTACCAACATTAGATATATCTTGTTGACCATTATTTCTCAATTTCTGGAGACTTTCATAGGTATCGGATCTTAGATTTTTTTATTGAAAACGTATATAGTTAAGTCTCTCGCTCTCAATCATCGTATAAGCATCAACCAAAAATTGTTGGAAAAGTCTCCTTGAATTTAGAATCAGCGAAAATTGGTTTACTCTATCTTGAATACGATACGAAAAGAACTCTCTCATCGTACAATTTGGATGCTTCTTGTTGGTTACATCTATCACACCTCTATGAGGGATGTCAACTCTGTAACTATCATCTCCATATGGGAACAGAATTGGGTATTGTAGAGCAAGGTAAGAAGGATGTAATTCACTTATTCGTTTAAGAGTCCCTGATTTAGTTTCAACAACAATATCTCTGTTCTCAATTGCGTTTTCAACATCTCCAACAATTAGAGCAGCAACCTCGCCACATGTTGGTAAGTTATACATTCGACCATCCTTGTCCCTTTTTTCCAATAAGACGTACCTTAAGACTAAGCTGAGGATCGTCATGAAAACAATCTCTAACCATCCTGTAAACTTTAACCAATACATTATCGGAGTCTAACACAGACTTGATATGTTGGATCAACTGACGATCAAGAGAAGCAGAAGAGGATGCAGGTGACTCCTTAGATCAATTGTTTGGACAAATTGTTTATCAACGAATTATAAATAAATAATTTAGAAACAATTTAAACAAATTATACTGTACGATACTTACCTAAATATCGATTCTCTATTTGAAACCTCGTTTTCTGTATCATATATGTACAGCTGGCAAAACTTTGGTTTATTGGCATTCTCCGACAACAAACTTCCAATACTATGATAGTTTTCACCGCTAATCCTGTAGCAAAATGGGCCATTACCTCTATTAACAGTCGGATCCACCTTACCACCCATTGAAGTGAATGCGAACATAGAATTATAACGGCGAATGTTTTTCAAAAAATGCTTGCTTTCGTTATCCAAAGATGTAAAGAGTTTCTGGTAATTTGGTTGTGCATCTTTATAATCAGGTAGCTCTACTTTGGCATAACCACAACATAAAAAATAACTTGTTTTCCCATTCTCGGTTCTGCCTCTCCCCGTTTCTACATCCCATAACTTTGCCATGCATACTTGACACGTAATACACTAGTCACCATGATCTAAGTAATCTGTAGATTAAAATGGAAATAAAATAAATGAAATTAATCGATGTATTTCAATATAAAACAATGGTATACAAAATAATGTCGAAAATATATTACTTAAGCGACTACCTGATGAAACACCTTTGTAAGGAACTTGATCTAACACTGCCTCTATAGTCAAATCAACCATTGGAATAGGAGATGTAATTCGTGGTCTGCCTAATAACTTAGATTTTCTAGGAGATAGCTTTGGAGACGTTTTGCGTAAAATAGGAGTTGTAGTCGCTGATGTTATGTTTGGAGAAATAGAAAAGCGACGGATACGTGTTGAAGATGTTTGGTTGTTTGAAGCAGAAGTGACATCACCTAAATAATACAACGCAAATAACATAATTCATATGTTTTTTAGTTGTCGCTATTGATGAAAAATATGACTTTAGAAAGTGGGGTATAGTATTACTTGTAAGTATTAACAAAAGTATAGAATTACCATTTTGTGTGTTGCAGTGAAAAGATCTTGTATTCGAAGAGGATTGTAAAGTGTTCATAGCCATGGATTTGCCTCGTAAGATAGCAGATTTTTTACTATCTAAATAAAGTCTCCTTAATCTCCGTCTCTCTTTAGTGTAACTTTCATAACTTTGCGTGAAAACAACTGATAAAAGAAAGACGGTATATATATATTTTTAGACATATATATGTATCAACATAGTTAAGTATGCAAGTTTAAAAAGTATGAAAAGTTTTAAAAAATAAATAAATAAACCTGGCGAAATAGTAGATGCATCTTGTGAAGTAGTCGGAGTGTGCAACAAAATGGAAGACGAATTAGAAGTCGACGATTCTTTTGTCTTAGAAACCGGTAACACGTGTGATACATTAGATCTTTTACTATCCAAATACAATTTCCGTAGCTTACGCCTCTCTCTGCACTCGTCTTGTGTAACTGCTGGAGTTAAAATTGTATTAACATGTAAAACCAAAGAAACGATATAATAGCATTAGTTGTCTAAAAAATTAGTAAAACTTAAATCCATTAGTACAAAGAAAACTTTGTTAATATTGTAGGATTATATAAATATGTTATGATATTTGATCTATGTAATTTAGGTAAAAAAAATAATAACTTAATTATAAATATTGATAATAAAAGATCTATATAAATAAATAATAAATAAGAATATATAAAATAAAAAAATAAACCAAGAGGGACACATATGCGGCTAACAATCAATCTGATTGCATGGAATCTTGTGATGAAAGCCCTATTGTGATAGTGAAAGGTGTATCAAATAGTCAAGATTCACTAATTGCTTGTCCATCATACTTCATCACCTTTATATCGACCATTCAATCAGATGATAATTTCATTTAGTTTCAATAAGGGTTTCAACATTGCTCTCATCTGCATTCCGAATTTGTGCATCATACGGTTCATAAGTCTACGAAAATCAGGTAAAATAATTCCTTTTTTTCAATGTTGATGTTCATCTGCCATGTCTTGCTTGGATTTATTTAATGAAAATGAAAATCTGTATACAGTAACCTAAATGTAACTTGTTTCGTTGACAAATTTACCTTCATTCAGTTAGGTAACATACATGATGTTCTTAGTGTATTTACTGCATATATGTTTTCGGGTATGAAAAAAAACAGATTTAGGTAGTGATTTGAATACACTGAGATGCTCGAAGACGTTAAGTATATGATGCACACCAGGTGTTCGAACAAATGACTGTATGAAAAATGTTGTACTTAACGAAAGAATCATTATGTTAAAGTAAAAAAACAAATAATAATGAGGTGTTTTATACGATTAGGTTGTAAAGTTAAGTTGTTTTCGTTTATCCATTTATTGGGTAAGATTAAATGCAACAACAAAGTTTGTTAGGCTTACTTTTTTGTTTTTAAACTGTGTGTAGTAAATGAAAGTTAGTCAAGTAACATCAACAGGAATTACCCTATTTAACATATGTATGTTTGTCATTCCTTTAAACTACAACAAAAAGATTGCATTATATGTTATGAGTCTATGTTTTATTTAAAATGGGTCAACCTTTAAATGTTTCTTAGAATGGCTGGAGCTGAAAACGATGTTGTCGTCATATCGGATTCTGAAGACTCTTCGGCTGAATCAGAGGAGTTTGATGATGATGAAACTGGTCCGCTGATATTCATTGTGCCATACACCAAACGCTTTGTAAGTTCCGACAAAATTATATGTTAATAGGCGTCTAATATGTTTACATAATTTGGTTAAGCTTTGTATTTTTTTAAATATTTGACATCATTAATGGAAATTATTACTATGTTTTGTAACTTATAGCGCATACCAGTTGCGGTAGCACGGATGACAGGAATTGACGAAACCTTGAAAGTTAAGATCGCCAACAGGCAGAATGTGGAGACAAAACATGATGTTAGGGCGGAGCCAAATAAAAACAGTATCAAGTACGTTGTCAAAGGCTGGGCGAAATGGCTTAAAGATAACAACATAAAAGAAGGTGATCATTGCAAGTTCCAGTACTTTCCAGATATTGGTGTTTTGTTCCTTACCAATGTTTTCCGCTAGTGGTAATGTTTGAAACTTTGAAACAGGGTAGAACCATAACATATGGTTGTTTTGGCTAATGAAGAAAGCTATCGTAACTTATGTAGTGTTAAAAGTTGTTTTGTATGTGGTTAACATGTTTGATAGTTACGATCTTTATGTAGTTTGGACGGCTACTATGTAACCGTGTTTATAAATATCTACCTGTTCAAGTTTTAGTTTATATGTTATATTTAATATTTAATACATATTTTAGGCCTTCAAATCAATTGACAACTATAAAATTGATATACATTTTTAACTGAAATTTAAATATTCGGAACATAAGTTAGTAAATGAGAGTAGTTCAATACCATTAGTAATGTCTGAAAAAGGACTTCTTAAGATAACAGCCGCAACATCTAAATAAAAGAGACATAACATAAATATCGCATATCTAGATGATTATTGTAGATATACAAATTAGACTAACATCACAATAATCCAAAAAGTGTTACCTGTTGAGTTGTTTATATTAACTGCATTATTGGACGTACATGAAGATCTACGCTTGGATTTTCTTGAAGTGGCTATCATTGTAATAAAGAAAAATGAATTACATTATAATTAAAATTATTATTATATATAAACAAATAAACAATGTGAAAGATAAATAAAAAATCACAACCTGAAGTGTTTTCCTAGTTTGATTGATTTCCCAAAGTATTGGAATCATGTTTTGACCGTTTATACACTGCGGAATACGTTTTTGGAATAAGAAAGTAATCGATTGTTCAAACTGGCTTACAATACCCTTGTAGTGAAAGGGATGTAGTGGTTGAACTAAAAACTACAAATGAGATGAAATGAGATGAAGAGATTTATATGTTGTAAATTTTGTTTTTAAGGAAACATTAGTAATGTAAACATTTAAGTATATTCATTATGATATTAATGATTAATTTCTTAATATTGGAAAGTCAACACTTTAAATAATATTTTTGAATTTAAATTTAAAAAACCGAAAAAAGTTACTATATATAAATGACTTTCCAACATTCCAACTTTAATATAAATATTATGCTTAATTTCAACATTGAAAAGATCTTATATTTTAGTATTTACCAAATTTAAATTTGGTTTATATGGCAACATTCCAATATTACAACTTTAATATAAATATTATGCTTATTTTTTTTATTTTTTTGAATAATGAAAACGGATTAAGATTTGAAATCAAACTTTAATATTCTAAGAATGTTATTAGGACAGACCACAATATAGTGATTAATAATATCATCTTCAATTGATATAACAATGGAAAACCACAATAAACATAAAACATAATACATAGTCGGTAAAAAAGTAAGATCATGTCATAGCATAGAAAAAAAACACAACATAAATTAAATAGAAATAGACGTACATACGAAACATCTGATTAATAATGTCATCTCTTATTAATATAAAGTTAACAAAGATAAACCGCATAACATAGTGGGTCAAAAACCAACATCAAGTAAACCCATAAAATGTTCTGAATATGATTAAAAACAAAAAAACATAGAAAAGTTTTGTAAAATACTGAGATGACTATTAGATTCGGCACACTACTTTTCAATCTTTGGCTTTAAAAGTCCCGCATTCACATTCGAATCTTCATCTTTATCACCATCACTCTTACGCGGTTTAGTTGACGACTGTGAAGAACATAAATCCACATCATAGACGGCATCCAAATTACGCTTAAGTTGATTCTCAACCATCTCCACAGAACAGTTCATCTCAGCTCCAGAGGGTCTGCTAAACATGCTTTTGTTCACATTAGACACCGCAACCGGAGTGTCTTCATCACCAGTACGGGATACAGAATCCTGTAAATAAAAACTAAAAAGTTAAAAAAAATTGAAAAAATAAGGTGAATGACAAAATATTGAACCAATAGTGAATTCCATAATTTGTAAGACATACCTTAACATCAAAGTTAACAGTTGCATTTGAATCAGACGGAACAGCATTTAAAGGTTCATCATCAGCAGGCTGTATTTATCTCATATATTTCAATAAACATTGTAACGTGCTATAAGTTTTTATAACAAAAAAGTACAACTAACGTATCGAAGGTATGTCGAACCTGGAAGTCATCAAAATGCCTATCAAGATCAGTAATGATTGCGGGATTTTCAGTCAACTTCGACACCGAGTAGCCATCTGATTTGTTTTTTATGTTAAACGAACCTATGGTTATCTTAAACGCAAACCACCGATTTAACAATGCCTTCAGCTCCTTGGGAAAGTTACCATCGCTGGCTAACTGTTGGATAAACATTAAGAGTGTCATATTGCATAACTTCGAGACATAATTTATAAAGATACCAGTTTAAAATATAAACATTAAAATGTATAAAGGAAGTAACGAAATCTTATTACGACGATATAACTTACCTCAATGTTTTTATCCAAAAGTTGGTTTGCGTTAACCTTTAACAGTTTAACAACCTCACGTTCAAACAACGTCAAAGTGACAATCCCGGTACAATCCTGAACACGAATTAGAACTTTTATCCTGTCAAAATTTTAAATAAGATTTTGTTAACAATCATGTAATATGTTTAGGACAATAAATGAATCAAGTAAATTAACCTGGGAACAGACACAACTGTCCTTTTATTGCAACGATCAGTCTGACATTCCAAGACAATTACTTCATCGTATCCTTCACTTGCATCTTGCTTGTCCTTGAAAATAGTGTTGTAAAGAAGCTTTTTGTTGCAACTCTTACATGCATTGTAAAACCATGACTCTTCTGAAGCAAAGCTCTTAATTGTTCCCAGGATAATAACAAACTTTTGTTGTATACATATATGATAATTTAGAACATTCTGAAAGAAAAAATAATACGTATAAAAAATAAAACAATAAATTATTGTAACAATACTTCGGAGATTTTGATTAATGCTCCAATTGTACTAAAGGAAACATCAGATAGATATTCCTTAGTCGTTGACTTGATAGCAGAAGAACTCAATCCAGAATAACCGGAAGACGTTGAAACAATAAGCTGAGCAGGGAAACTGTACAGGAAAAATAATGAATGTTACAAAAGTAATACATATTCAAAAGATATTATAAAAAAAGGTAATAAGATTACAAACCTTTTCTTGAAATCCAAAATCTCTTTTACTTCAGAGTTTATAAGACTCGAGTTACATTATACAAATTGGAGACAAACAAATTACCTGTTTAATTATAGCAACATGTAAATAAAACGACAACTTGAATAAATTAAATATGTAGTTGAATGAAAAGTGAGAGTGTCGGTATAGAATATACCTCCCCAAAATCTGTACTTCCCAAACTGAACAACAACCACAACATTCTTTTCATCCTTATTGTTCTTCTCAAATTCTAAAATCTGATCAGCATAACAACCCCATAACGTCACGTAAATCTGATGGTGTCTACAAAATAAAATTTAAATACGTAAGTTGGTAGTTGTAAAAATTATATAAAATGGGAGAAATATATAAGTAAAAGTAGGTATATATATATAAGAATGTACTGCTAATCTTCCAAAATAAAGGTAGTCTTCTTCTCGTCTTTGCCATTATTATGTTCACTTTTATCCTCTGACGGAAGACACTTAACCACAAAACCAATAACATCTAAAGAATACAAAATAATGAAATTAATATTACATAACATAAATAATATTAAATTAATAAAATTGAAGAAAAAATTTAAAAATAAAGTACCAATCGGGCTTTTGAAAGACTTGCCATCATCATGAGGGTCATCCACAACAGAATCAAATGGAGAAAAATCAAATCCCCATTCAGCACCAACAGGCTCGTTGCATTCTTCTACAGTAGTGTTGTCATTTAGATTGATCTTCAACGAACTATGAACATATTTAACTTTTTGACGATGTTCACCCATCGAAGGGTTACGAATAGTTAAACATTGATTTTCTTTCAGCAAATGCTCATAACCAATAGTGTTTTTTTTTTTTTTGTAAAACAAATGCCTGCATTTTGGTGCCCTGAAAAACAACATTTTATAATTAATTATAAACAGTAACACATTAATTTTAAATTCAAAAAAACGTATGCATTGGCCTAAAAAAACCTCCTGTTCCATGAATATCATGTCGTAGCAATAAATCTTCCTAGGATTGTTGAAGGTAGGTCTTGTCCATAGCCGGACTATGCGGATTCTGATAGTGTAATCATCAACATTAAGATCAACATTATTAAGAAGTGTGATAGCAGCCTGTTCCATCTCTGCAATTAATAAAAAGAATTAAGATAAGTTACTTGATGATGATATACAACAATCTTTGAAGAAAAGTACATGAAAAACATCATATGTTAACTCAGGAATAAAATAACTATATGAATTACAATGAAACTCACAAAACTCATACCAGAAGATATGTATATCGAAATATACAAAGTCAGTAGATGTGATGTGTATGAAACATAACAAATGAGACTTATTTATAAAAGAAAGTGAGCACAAAATTTTGGTAGCGATATTTTTTATTTTAATTATAATTGTCAACCTTTACTAAAATATAAAAAATAGATTAATCTAAATTATTATGAATAATCAGTTTCCATAATTATCAGTTTGAAATTGCAAAGTAAGGACGAAATTTTTATGATTAATCACTTGCAAAGTAAGGACGAAATTTTGAAATTGCAACCTATTAAGTGACAGTTGACTTTCTATAATTAAAATGAATATAAATAGGTTATTTATGTTAAATCTTATATAAAAAGCTTATAATGTAACAGGTCAAAACTAAAATGCAAGGTTTAAAAATGACAATCATAGTGTTATATTCTATATGTAGTACTAAGTTCATACTACTATCTTCTAATAATAACAACACTATAATCTCTGTGCAGAAAAGAGAAAGATAAAAGAACGAATGGGATCCTGATTATTTTAAATCATGTTAAATGGTTAATTGATTAACATATAATAAAATAAGAATATACTTTTTGAAGAAATTATTAACATCATTAGCATCAGTTAAGGATTTATAAAATTTAAAAAAACAGTCAACTAAATTTTAAATAATTTATTTATTATTTAAATAAATATATGAACTTCTTTCCGGTTAATTTATTTACTTAAAGGTATAATATCAATCATATATAAATATGATTCACTTCCCTGATCAAAATTTAAATTTTGTATATATTTTTAAAAAGCCATGATAATATATTTTAAAAAAATAAACAGCAATATTATTATCTGAATATATTAATATTAATTTCTTTATATATGTAAAAGTTGTTTCTATATCGTTTTTGATCTATGATATGTGTAGTTTTCTTAGATATATATAACACATTCAACACTGAGTTATATAAACACTATTTTATTTGTAAAAAATAATCAGCAATCTTAATATGCGAATATATCAATTTCTTTTTATCTTTAAAAGTTGTTTCTATGTTGTTTTTGATCTATCATATGTGTAATGGGAATAAAAACTACTAAAAACATAGATAAAACTTTCAAGACATGGCATATAGTGGTTAAAAGCACAGTTAAGATATGAAAAAATGTAATAATTTGAAATTCAAAACCATAACCAATGTTAAAAACCAATAACCATATAAAAAGTTAATATCTACCATATGAAAGGGAAAAAACATGCCATAAATGTCATATAACTAATGACTACGCCTAACGTAAGGTACAACCATTTCAACACTCAACACCTGGTCATTTTCATCAAAAGAATAGTGAACGGTGTCACCGACCTTAATTCGAGCGGCTTTCATGAACTTCTTCCAACGGGTTAACGCGTATCGAAAACCTCCTTTGCTTTTTCTTTCAAGTCTGGTACCGTTGGTAAACTGCTGTGGCGGATCCAGATGCATAAGTCTGACGGTGATATTTTTTAAACCTTCATCAAGTTTAGCCATCCGTGAAACAGGATCAGGAAGCCTATTGTTGTAAAAGTAAAATTAATAATAAATATGAAACTAAAAAGAACAATGTTTATTAAGTAAAAAAAAATTGTAACACTTGTTTTTTAGCAGTTTGTAAAATGATATTAAAACTTACAAAATAATCTTCACCAGCCATACGAACAAACCGACGAACACCACCATGTATTTGTTCATCAATTTCATTTTCAGCGTCGATAGGTGCAACTACAGCCTGCAAATTAAATATATAACATGTATTACATTAACATATAACAAATATATAAATAAGTACCAAAATGTAACTTACCTCATCGACATCTACATCAGGAAAATTCATTTCAACACCGTTTTTTCCAAAAAAAAAAAAAATGAAAAAAATTACCAAAAGCTTTTGTAAATAACAAAAAACAACCAGCCTCCAACTGTAACTGACTAACAATTACGTCAATACCAACAGTAAAACCGACTTTACAGTCAGACGTTTCAATGGCAACGTTAAAGGTTTTGTTGTCTATAATTACAATAGAGATTACATCATTTGAGGAATAATCATAAATTTTTGGCAGGATACACTCAGGAATAACATGTGGGAATGATAAAAAAAGAAAAAAAAAGGTTAGTTTTAATATAACTAAAGTAATACATCAATACACTAGGAAAAAGAAAAATAGAATTTATCTTACATAAAAATGAGATGATGGAGGGAGCAGATATGTCCAGAAAGAGCCACGACTAACCCCATCAAGGAAATATGTTAATTTAAACGTAGTAGAATCTACAGGATTAAATACTACCAAACAGCCTTTGGTTAGTCGCAAATGTTCTACAACATTGGACCAACCATGGAAAAAGAATAACTTTCCTTTAGAAGCGCTTAAAGAAACATTAAATACTAGGCCATCTTCAGTGTGTATCATAACATTTGTAGGGCCTTTATCAACACCCCATAGTTTGCACGTAGCGTCATCTGGAATGGACTAATAAAACAAACAAATGGAAAATGAATTATAATTATAGTGAAAAGATCTAAACAATACAATAATAATAAACTGTATTTAATGATAAGAAAAACAAAAGAACACAAATAACTCATGTAATAATTTATCATTTACCAGAATAACTTCGTCTGCTCGATTCATTAGCCTACAGAACCAGGGTCCTCTGAAACTGATTTAAAAAATACGATGTTAATAAATTTAACATGTTAAGGTTAGTGTGAGAAAAAATCGATAACATGAAAAAAAACACAGATTCTACAAATCACATGTTACATAAACAAACAAAATGAACAAAAAATACCTTGATGAACTTTCAGCCATATTAAATACCTACAAAAACAGGTTACATAAACAAACCACATCAGATGAATTATTAAAAAAATTATAAATAACAACAAAAAAACAATGTGAAGGACATGTTATAATAACAATCCATATATATGAATATAACAACAATATATATGAATACATTTAATATTTACGTAAAACATAACAAACCTCATCAAAAGTATTTTTAATTCCAAAATCAAGAACAAATGGAGGCAACCGATGATATAACCATTAACAAACCTCAAGATAATTGATGTCACATGCAGATTACATCATATCACAAATGGGTACACTTAAATTCAAAAACAAAGAACAAACAAAGGAATCCAATTATGCAATCATCCACAAAAGTCATGAAAAAAATAATATGAAAGCAACTATCTATCATAAACATAATGTGCTAAGAAAGTTATGTCAACTGATAATGATGTATCTACTTATGATACATCATAATAAATGTGTGTATGCACATTTTAGGGCAACAAATAACAAAATCGTGTCACCAAATGATTTACACTAACAATTAACAAAAATTAAAACTCCTTAAATTATAAAATCCTATTATCCTAGCATTAAATACAACAAAAGTGACCTAAAAAGTTGATAGATTACATAAACATGTGAAATAAAAACAAAATCATCAGATTTTCCATGACAATCAGAATCAGGGTTTGTATAACATAAACATAACCAATAAATCAGACTGAAAAAATCATATAAACAGAATCATAATTCATAAAAAACTATAGTCCATAACAATCGGATCTAGGGTTTCGTATAAACTTGATAGAATAAATAAACATGAGAAATAAAAAATATTCTGCATCAAAATTGGTTTTAGGGTTTTGCATAAACATCATATTGTATAACAAAACCATAATCTTAAAACCCCAAAATCAACAAATTTTTCAATGCCAATCAGATTTAGGCTTTTGAATGACAATCACAAACTTATTAAGCATCACAATCAAATAAAACTTATTTTAAATCAATTCAAATAAAACTTATGTTGGGATTGAACCCTATCAGAGGAACAGATAATTAAAGCCAAAACTGGATCAGAGCAGTAGATCTAGAATAAGCAGATGTTATTTAATCAAGTCTCTCCCCTTGAAAGTGGTTTCAACATCTGCTGACCTCCTATCTACTGATCGGTACAACTGCTGACCTACAACTGTTGATCAAGTCAAAGGCTGATGAAGACTAAAGCCCTGCTGATTCAATCTACTGCCTTGAGTCAAGCACTGCTGGGTTATATCAAGTGCTGTTGGGTTCACATCAGTGGAAGGATTCAGTAGTAGTTTACTCTGTCTTTATGTAATGTATTGTAATAACAGTTGTTAGCATAGCAGTACTTGTATAGATCAGAGGTTAGAGTTTGTTAGGAGGTTAGATGTCACTTTCATGGTGACGTCAGCAAAGATGCCACAATGGTTTGTCCGTGCCTATAAATAGAACAGTACCCTGTACTGTTCTATTAGCTCTTCACAATCTTCTTCCTCCACGAACAAATCACAGTGAGCTCATGCTGAGGGGGAGTTTGTTACATACATGCAAGTGTAATCGTTGAATGAAATAAATTCAATCATTCGATTCATTGTTGAAAATGTGTGTTGAAAGCAATTCTCCTGTTTGATTGTGAAAAGTTTGTTTCCATTATTTTCCGCTGCACTACTCATTCATTTTCATCTTAATTCAAATGTAAAACACAATCAAAACCAAACGCAGATCCTAACAATTGGTATCAGAGCTTGGACAGTCAAATTTGATCTAACAATCATTTTGACATAAATAGTTCAGCTCACAAACGTTGATACTAATAGTTTGTTCGTTTTGTTGAAAAACAGAGCAATGTTTAATCACCATCAAAGTTGATTAATCAGTGCCTGTAAAACAACCAGGATGACGTCACAATCACAAGATGATAAGAATAACATTGGATCTCTTTTCAAACCACCCATGCTTAAACGTAATGAATACAACATCTAGGAGAGAAGGATGGGTCACATCCTTGCTCAACAGAACACTGGATGTTGGAGATCTGTTGTTTTTGGGCCCCATGTTCCTATGGTGCCAAGTGCTGAGGATTCAAAGAAGTTCGAACCTAAAAAACCTGAAAACTATACTGAAACTGATTTCCAAAAGTTCGAACTCGATGCCAAAGCATTTAGCATCATAGCATCTGCATTACCCAATGAGATCTATGCTGGACTGTTACATTGTAACAGTGCCAAAGAGTTATGGGATGTATTGAAGGAAAAGTTTGGGGGAATGGAAGAAGTTATTGAAAATAATAGGGAAATTCTGAATCAACAGTATGAAACATTTTGTCACATCAAGGGTGAATCATTGACTCAGCAGTTTGAGCGATTCAGTTGTCTCATTAGTGAGCTAAGACTTGTTAAAGTTACATTTCCAAATTCTACACAAAATAGCAGTTTCTTAGATCACTACCAGAAAAATGGGATACCATTGCATTTGTTACTAGAAATTCTGCAGAGTTCAAAGATCTGACCCTGACCCAACTTCATGGTAGACTCCTGACCTATGAAAGGGAGTTAAACCAGAAAAAGAAGTTGCAAGAGTCTGGCAAAGTTGCTGATGATTATTCATTTGGCAGCACAGCTCTTTTTGGTCAGGAAGAATCTGGTAGCAGTAGTAAGGATCAGGGTTATGATCACTTTATTGATATAACTGCTGGTGGAAATTTCAACAACCCTGATTCTCACTCTGCAAATTATGCTTTTACTGCAAATTGTGAAAACCAGATATCAGATAACTTGTGTTTTGAACTCAATGATTTGCAACACTTTGATCCCACTGACTTAGAAGAGATGGACATTTTGCATCAATTGGCTTTGCTTAGTGTAAGAACAGGCAAATTCTACAAAAGAACAGGGAGAAAATTCCCAGGATTACATGGGAACTTAAAAGTGGGGATGGATAAGTCAAAAATTAAGTGCTATAAGTGCAATAGGCTAGGTCATTTTGCTAGGGAATGCAGGAGTCAAACCACTGGTCCAATAATAACTCATCCCCGCTCAAACCCTAGACCACAACATCAAAGCACTGTGCACTATACCCAATATACCCCTGCAGCCCATGTTAACACTGCTCACTATGCTGCAACCCCTGTGCCTGTGCATTATATTCAAACCACTGTTCCACAAATTCAGTATGTTCAAACCCCTGCCCCTCAGGCACAAGTGCAACCTGTTGCACCTCAACATGTTACTCCAACAGTGGTACAACCAGACCAGCAAAGCTTTTTCACTCAAGGCTTTGTTGACTGGAGCAGCATGCCTGATGAGCTTGGTGATGAAAATTTTGCACTCTATGCTTTTAATGATCCTTCTAATGATGAATTTTGTTTGATGGCATTAGAGTCAATACCAGAAGGGGTAGAAACTGAAGTTGAACAGCTAAGTGCTGAAACAGTGGATGAAGTGGCTGAAGCAGTGGTTACTGCAGTTGCTGGTGAACTACTGCTGGGAGAAAATTCAGAAACCCTTATTGAACCACTGGTTAACCCCTGGTCCAAAGAAGACACAGAAGAAAAGGAAGAGAAGATGGCAGGTAAGAAAGAAGTTAGAGCTGATGAAGAAGGTGATCATCAATGTGACTGTGCCATGATGGTTGCTGCTAAGGTATCACCTCAAGTTCTTGAAAAACTGTGTTCAGACAAATGCATTATTGCATTTGCTAACATCAAAGAGGTAAATGAAAACCTTAGGGATAAAGTCTTAACTGATGAAGTCAAATTTGAAAAGTCATTAAAAGAACTTAGAAACAAATTGGCTGAGAAAGACAAAGAAATCAGCAGTCTCAAAGAAGAGCAAAGCATAACCAAGACTCAACTCCAAACTATGGTAGAAAAATACCAAGTTTGTAAAAAGGAGTTGGAGTCCACCCAAATCACTTGTGAAAGATGGGTGGAATCTTGTAAAGGGTATGAGGTTATGCTTGAGAAACAACTTGAAAGCAATGTCAAGTTTGGTATAGGATATAGAAAATATGATGATCTTGAAAACACTGCTGTCAAACAAGCTGGTTCAACTGAAATAATACCAACTAACAAGAATGGCCAAGAAGTAAAGATTACTGACAAACTTGGTAACAAAATCACTCTGGAAAGACCATCTGTGGGGTCCTCAACTTTTGAGGAAATTAAGAAATACCAATTTAAACCCACATGGTCTAATGAGTGTGACATTCTTGAAAATTTCAAGCCTATGGACTTCACAACCTCTGATGGTGTCACAGCTCCAAAAGCAAAGGTCATTCCTATCAAAGATATCCCAACAGTGGTTCAAAACTCTGTTGCTAACGAATCTGAGAAAAGGAAGAAAAGAGAAAAGATCAAAAACCTGTTTTGTGATTTTTGTGAAAAGAGGAGTCATCTAACAAAAGACTGTTTTCATCTAAAAGCATATGATCTAAACAAAACAAGTGTCATTGTACCTGCTGAAAGCTGCACCATCTGTGGTAAAACAAACCACAAAACTCAAGCATGTGTGTATCTCAAAAACTTTGATGTAAAGAAGAATGAGTACACTGCTAAAACATCCTTGAGTCCATCAACATCATCTGTCAAATTCACCAAGAATCAACCACTGTTTGTGCCAGTCCAAACAGCTGTTACAAAACAGCTGAATCAAACATATGTCCAAAGAGATGTTCAAGTGACTGATGCACCCCCTGCCAACCAATTCAGAAGAGGTAAGGGACAATCATCTTACCAAAGGATTCCACATGTTTATGAGACCTACAAAAGGCCCTCTAAACCAAGAGTGAACAGGCATCCTTTTGGGTATCAACAGGTGATTGGTCAAAACCCACAGCAGTGGTTAGAGAGAAACAGTCCTAAAACTGTCCAAACCCCTGACCTAACCACTGCCCATGCATCTGAACTCATCCCAGACACTGTTGAGACCCCATCCAAAGCCTTATTGGCTTTGGAGACCCTAATGAACTAATCCTTTTACTTCATGTGCAGGGAGCTTCTGCATGCTTAGATAGTCTTTGGTATGTAGATAGTGGAGGCTCCAGGCACATGACAGGATGTAAAGCCCTACTCAAAGATTTCAAAATCCCTGGAGGGGGTGATATATCCTTTGGTAATAATAGTAAAGGGAAAGTTCTGGGGTCTGGTACAGTGCAGTCTGGTAATGTAAAATTTGAAAATGTCAATCTGATAGACAATCTAAAATTCAACCTCCTGAGTGTTTCACAAATGAGTGACAAGAGGTATGGATCATTCTTCACAAAGGAGTGTTGTAGGATTGTTGGACCAGAAATGGTTGAAAAGATTGAAGCAATAATAAAAACTGGAAAAACCAAACTTGTTGCTCAAAGAAGTGGCAATGTTTATGTGGTAGATATGTCAAAAGAGAGCCCCAGAACTGATGCCTGTCTGTTCTCAGCTGCATCAAACAAAGAGACAGAATTATGGCACAGGAGATTGGGGCACACAAATCTCAAGACAATCACTGCTATTTCAAAACAGGGGTTAGTAAGAGGTTTACCTCAAAAACTGTTCACCTGTCCTGAGCATTGTGTTTCCTGCCTAAAAGGAAAACAGCATAAAAGCTCCTACAAATCCATTGACGAGTCCAAAACAACCAAATGTTTGCAAATGCTTCATATGGATTTGTTTGGCCCAGTTAAAGTCATGAGTCTTAAGAAAAAGAGGTATTGTTTGGTTATTGTTGATGACTTTTCTAGGTTTACATGGACTTACTTTTTACACTCAAAAGATGAGACTGCAGGCATTCTGCAAGACTTTGTGAAACAGGTTGAAAAGCAGTTTGACCTTCCAGTAAAAATCTTCAGAAGTGACAATGGCACAGAGTTCAGGAACAAGGAGTTGGATGATTTCTGTGTGTCAAAAGGAATTATGAGGCAATACAGCATTCCAAGAACACCAGAACAAAATGGGGTTGTTGAAAGGAAGAACAGAACTTTGATTGAGGCTGCCAGAATCATGCTTGTTGATTTAGGTTTGCCATTAACTTTTTGGGCAGAGGCAGTAAACACTGCTTGCTATGTCCAAAACAGAGTTTTAATCAACCCCAGGCATCAAAAGACTGCCTATGAACTGCTGTATAAAATAAAGCCATTGATTTCATATTTCAAGGTTTTTGGCTGCCCATGCTTCATTTTAAACTTAAAAGATTTTATCTCAAAGTTTGCAGCCAAAATTGATTGTGGTTATCATCTAGGATACTCTACCACTGCTAAGGCCTACAAAGTGTTTAACACAAGGACCAAAACAGTGGAAGAGACTTTGAATGTAAAGTTCAATGAAATTTCATCAATGAAAATCCCAGCAAACCCTGAAGAATTGTTTGATCTTGATAAATTTACTTTTGAAAATACTGCTGTCAAGACTAACAGTACAGGTCCATCAGAGGATTCATCACCAGACTCTGGGTATGAAATCATCATTCCTCAACAAAAGTCTGTCCAAATGGGAAGAGCAGCAGATGTTCAAAACAGTTGTCAAAGCTCAACCACTGCTACATCAACAGTTGTTGACCAAAGTAGCCCCTTAACACCTGCTTCCACATCATCAAACACTGTTGATAAAAGTCCTCAAACAGTGGATCAAAGTCATCATGTGTCCACACCTTTACCTCCTATTCCACCACCTTTTGAAGCCACTGCTGGATCATCAAAGTCACCAGCAGTGGTTAGCTCAGATGATTCACATCTGCAGCCCTCCCCACTCAATGCCATTATTCCATACCAAGGAGAGCTCATCTTCTTGAAATCTCATCCACCAGACCAAATTATTGGCAACATCAATGAAGGGGTGCTCACAAGAAGTCAATCCCAAAACATTTGTCTTTTTGCTGGTTTTCTATCTCTCCATCAGCCAGTCAAGTACCAAGAGGCACTAAAAGACAACAGCTGGGTAGAAGCCATGCAAGAGGAGCTCCAACAGTTTAGAAGACAACAAGTTTGGGAGCTTGTTCCATTGCCAGAGGGTGTAAGTCCTATTGGCACAAAATGGGTCTTCAAAAATAAAACTGATGAAAGGGGTATTGTTGTCAAAAATAAAGCCAGGCTTGTGGTTCAAGGGTACAGACAAGAAGAGGGCATTGATTATGATGAAACATTTGCCCCTGTAGCAAGACTTGAAGCAATCAGACTATTTCTGGCCTTTACTGTCAACCACAACATCAAGGTGTACCAAATGGATATCAAATGTGCATTCCTCTATGGTAAGATTCAAGAGGAGGTTTATGTTTGTCAACCTCCAGGTTTTGAGGATCCATTTAATCCAAATCATGTCTACAAGCTAAATAAAGCTTTGTATGGCCTGAAACAAGCACCAAGGGCCTGGTATGAAACTCTTTCCACCTTCCTACTATCCATTGGTTTCACAAGAGGTAGAATAGATAAAACACTGTTTTTAAAATGGAGAGGAAAGGATTTGATGATTGTCCAAATTTATGTGGATGACATCATCTTTGGAAGCACATGTAATAAAATGTGTGAAGAGTTTAGGCAACTCATGACAGCTGAGTTTGAAATGAGTGCAATGGGTGAACTCCAGTGCTTTCTTGGTCTCCAAGTAAGGCAACTGCAAAATGGCTCTTTTATCCATCAAGGCAAATATGCCAAAGAACTTTTAAAGAAATTTGAGATGGATGATTGTAAGCCATGCAGTACACCCATTGCAACCAATAAAGTAGTCATATCTGATGAGAAGGATGAATTGGTTGATCAAACTTTGTATAGAAGCATGATTGGGTCTTTATTGTACCTAACTGCATCCAGGCCAGACGTCATGTTTGCAACATGTGTTTGTGCTAGATCCCAATCAGCCCCAAGAAAGTCAAACCTTATTGCTGTAAAAAGGATATTCAGATACCTAAAAGGTGCTCCCACACTTGGTATCTGGTATCCAGCTGATGGTAAAATTGAGCTTTCAGGTTTCTCAGATAGTGACTCTGCTGGATGTGACAAGACAAGAAAGTCCACTTCAGGAGGGTGCCAATTCCTAGGCAATTGCTTAGTATCTTGGCAAAGCAAAAAGCAAGCAGCTGTTTCCACATCCACTGCTGAGGCATAATATATAGCTGCTGCAAGCTGTACAGCCCAACTGCTCTGGCTTCAAAATCAGTTGCTGGATTTTGGTATCACTTTCTTAAAGACACCACTCATGTTGGACAGCCAGGCAACAGAAAATATCATCAAAAATCCAGTTTCCCATTCAACCACCAAGCACATTGACATCAGACATCACTTTGTGAGGGGTTGCTATGAAAAAGGTTTGATTTCTCTGCACCATGTTCCAACTAAGGATCTGCTGGTAGATGTGCTAACCAAAGCATTAGACACATCAACCTTTGAAAGCTTGATCTCTAGGATTGGCATGCTAAACATGGAATAACAGGCAAAATCCTGTTTTTCTATGAATAAAAGCATTAAAATGTTTTCTGAAAATCAAAAATCCATCCTTAAAAATAGCTAAAAATGAATTTTTCATTAAATCCTTAAAAGTCTGCCATAACCACTGTTTTGTTCAAAAGTCTGTTCTACTTAAAAGACTGTCCACTGCTTAAAGTCAACCCCTGCTCTCTCATTTTCTTGATAAGCACTGTTGTTCAAAATCAGTGTTTTATCCACTGATATGCTATCCACTGATAGTAAAAATCACCCACTGCTCTCATTGTTACAGTTATGCCCACTGATCTTGTTCCATCAGTGGTCTTCATAAAAGGAGTTGTCGTTTTCTTCATCAGGGGTTGGCACGTGGACAGTACATTGTGGTCAGACCTTTTGTAACCGCTGCCACATCAGCATTCACTTTTTCTCTATAAAACCCCCATTCAAAACCCCAAACAGGGTTTTACTGTCGAATTGAATTCTTAAAAATTCCTTTCTCAAAGCAATTTTCATCTCATTTCCTCAAATTTCTTCACAACCTTCTTCGATCGTCTTCTCCAAAATGAAAAAATCGAAGTCATCTGCAAAACCCACTTCCAAATCTTCTCGTAAAAAGGCCGCTCAAACGACTACACCCATTGAAATCCCATACAAATCACCACACAATTATCTGGGTCTTTTGACAAAACCAGGCACCACCGATGCTTTCGATTCCATCATTGACATCATGTCTGCATCAAAGTACAAAACTTTGTTAACAGCAAATGCTCCAATCTACTTGGACACCCAAAGAGAGTTTTGGAAGAATATTACCCTTGACAAACAAGGTGAGGATGTCATAGCCATTAACTCTTCTCTAATGGGTAAACCTGTCAAAATCACACCACAATCCATCTCGGAAGTCTTTGAACTCAACGATCAGCAAGGTAAAACTCATTTTCCCAAAAATGATTTAAAAACTAATTTCCTTGAAAGGGGGTATGCAGAACAAATTAAAAAGGATACCTTACAAAAAGGTAATTTTCCACCTGCAACAAGGTTTTTGTTCCATACCCTGCTTATGTGTGTTTCAAACAAAACCACTTCTTTTAATGAGATACCATTAAAGATTCAAAACCTGGGATATGCTATTCTTCAAGATGAAAATTTCAATTACTCCCAGGAAATCTTTAATGATTTGGTTAAAAATGTTGATAAAAAGCCATTCTTACTTTTTCCAAGATTTCTAAGCTATTATTTTGAAAAGAAATTTGGTAAGGATGATGCTTCTGCAATAAAACAAGGGGTATCTTTTCAAATAAACAGCTTAACTGCTGAAACTTTTACAAGAATGTCAACACCTTGCAAAACACAAGCAGAGGTGCCTGAGTAGACTTTAGCAGCTACCACTGCTCCTCAGGTATCTGCTGCTGAGCCCACTGCTCAAGGTGATCAAAGTAGCAAAACAACTGCTTTGAAACCCACACCTAAAATTACCAAAAAGCCAAAGCAAAAGAAAACTCAAAAACCCCCCAAACCTATCAAAAAGGCAACTCTGGAGGATGAGATACCAGAGCAACTGCTAGTGACAGCACAAAAGTCACAAGAAACCACTACTGCTACTTCCTCACAGCAGTTGGTACAAATATCTCAACCCATGGCTGAAACTCCTCCTGCTTCTTCTCAAAAAGAACAGGTTGTACAAATTGGGACACCACAATATGATGCTCTGGAATCACTTGCTTCCATCATCCACAGCCCAATGCCCGGGGCCAATTCTCTTTCTACACCCAACCTCACCTCCACAATTCCCCCACCAACTAAATTATTGTTGGATGCTATTGATCTGAACCAGGCACAAACCAGTCCTTCTCACTCACCTATCAATGAGAACATACTTCAACAAACCACTGGGTCTGATGTATCAATCATAGCTAACCCACCAACAAGACCTGGGGAGGTTACACCCCTTGAGTTACAAGTAACTCTTGGTGGTAATCCAAGTGAAGCAGCCACTACAAGTGCTGAACCCACTAATTTGCATTTGGACAGTGGTTACATCAATAAGACTTCCTTGGAGGCAATTCCTTCTATAGCACCTCTGATAACCACTAGTGAGTTTGTTTTGACCACTGGTACCATCAAAAGGTTATCAAGTGTTGAGGGAAGAAGTCCCCAATACCAAGAAAAAGGGGCATCAGTGGATGATTATTGTAATACATTTCCTAAGTTAACCACTGTTCAAACCACTGTTAGTGGGAAATCAGATGATCCCATTAAGTTGGGTGATGGTTTAAAATACCAAGAATTGACGAATAGAATTGACAAACCGGATACCTCTGTTGCAGAAATCAAAGAAATGCTGCAACAGTTGTTGAAAGTTCAAAAGGTGCAACCCACTGCTGTTCCAGCTCAAGCACCTGCTCCACCACAAGCATCTGCTGCAAATGAGTTGTGGACTCTATTTCAACCCCTGCTCCAACAACAAAGACAAATGGTTGATCAGCAGCATGCAATACATGTTCAAGAGCTGAGAAACATCATGGAGTCAAGGTTTAAAAATACCCAAACAGACATCAAGGCTATAAAGGCCCACATCCTAAACACCATTGGCACTGCTCCTCCCATTGTTCTCTTCATTGATAAACTTCCTCCAGATAATGCCAAAAAGGGGGAGAAAATCAAACAGTGGAAAAAGAAGGGAATAGATGATGGTCTCTATATTGAACCAGAAAAGGAGAATATGACTAAAAAGATCCCTTTGCCAGATGGCAGTAAAAAGATTGATGTTACCACAAATGCACTTGCTGAGGCAAAAGCAAGTGTAAAAAGGGACAGAGAGGCAAAGGATATGTCCAGGTGGAATGAGGAGAAAAGAGCTTATATGGAACTGAATGCGCAGGGTTGTTCTGAGCCAAAGGATGTTCAAAATCCTGAGCCAAAAAGAAAGAATCCCACTAGAAAAGTGAGGGAACCCAAATCCACACCATCCAGTTTCACAAAGCATACTTCCAAACCACCTTCCAAAAGCCCCCAACATCAATCTTCCACTCAAACAGCTGGTGTAACTCCTGTTGTATCAACAACTGCTGGTACTTCAGTAGTTTCAACATCTGCTATCACTTCAACACACACCACTTCAACACACACCACAACTACTGCCTTACCACCACCACCAAAAATCATCTCACCACCAAAACCACCATCACCACTAAAAATAACCTCACCGCCATCACCTCCTGCCAAAAAGCAGAAGACATCAGATGTTACAACATCTGTTGTAATGACAACAGTGGTTGAAACACCAGTTGTTTCAACAACTGTTAGTCAGCCACCTTCCACCACTCAAATCACCACCACTGATCCACCTAAAACATCATCAGCCTCTCCTACAATAAAAAGGAGAAGGATGTTCATACCTGATGATGATTCTCCATCACCTCCACCAACATCTTCACAATCTCTTGCACTTATTCCAAACCCTGTTCCTCTCTCATCAGCTCAAGTACAACAACCAATCCCTATCATCACTCCTGCAGGTTTCCAATATCCTATTGAACTCATTGCAGTCAGAGAAGAGATCAAATCCTTCTACTATGAGGATGATCCTGCTAAAAGGAAGTTGCCATCAGTTGAAGGATATCCTAGGCCTAACAACATTGAAGAGTACTTGAAAATTAAGGCTCTACAGGCAGAGGATATTTCCAAAAGAAGCTCTCAAGGAAAACTGAAATTCAAAGGCACTACCAATTTCTATTCACTCAAGTCAGATCCTTAGAGCAGTTTGCAAAAAATGTTTGTCAATAAATCTCAGAAAGAGCAGATGAAACTTTGAGAAAAGACTACATTGAAAGCATCATGGCATCCAAGAAGTATAAGGGGGAAAATATATGTACAAAGAGTGGACCATTCCTGAGCTTGAAAAAGAAGCAGCCAGGATTCAAGAAATGATTAAGAATAAGGTCAAACACACTCCTCCAGATTGGTCAAAGTACAAAAAGAATATGCCTGAAAAGACATTGGAGCTAAAGAGAATGAAAGAGGAATTAGTTGCTGCTAACTATGGGTCTAAAAATCAAGTGTCAAGATGGAAAGAAGACAAAGTCAGGACCACCTACAAAAGGTTGGAGGAATTAAGGAAGAAAGATCCTAAAGTTCCACAAAAACCTGACTACCCTGAAGCAGAGGTTTCAAAAAGACCACCAAAGCTGCAAATCAGGAGATCCACTGCTCCAACTGGTGCTGCCATCTACAAAAGAAGACAACAACAACAGTTGGATGCTGAAATAGTGGAAGAACTAATGGCAGGAGATGCCCTTGTAAAAGAGGGTATTGAGAAGATGATAGTTAAAACTCTTGGCCTAAATCAACCTGCAAGCACTGCTCAAACAGTCATCACAAGGCTTGCATCACCAAACTCCTCATCTAATAAAAATCTCCCAAGAAACCCACCAGACTCAAAAGTACTAAAGTGAAAAACTGACAAACAGACCCATGTACTGACATTGATCAAGTCTAGTGGAGAAGTGAAGAAAATAACAAGGGAACAAGCACTTGGCCTAAGTCTTGAAGATTTGCAGGATCTCCTTGATCTTCCACTGTGCAGGGATGAAGATGACACAGATGCCTTAGCCTTTGAGTTACAACTCAAAGGGCAAATAAGGGAACTGTTGATGAGGCAATAAAGATCTTCCAATAATGAAGAGTTTTGGCATTATCTGTTCCAGTGGGAGATTGTTGGGATTGAACCCTATCAGAGGAACAGATAATTAAAGCCAAAACTGGATCAGAGCAGTGGATCCAGAATAAGCAGATGTTATGTAATCAAGTCTCTCCCCTTGAAAGTGGTTTCAACATCTGCTGACCTCCTATCTACTGATCGGTACAACTGCTGACCTACAACTGCTGATCAAGTCAAAGGCTGATGAAGAAAAAGCCCTGCTGATTCAATCTACTGCCTTGAGTCAAGCACTGATGGGTTATATCAAGTGCTGCTGGGTTGACATCAGTGGAAGGATTCAGCAGTAGTTTACTCTGTCTTTATGTAATGTATTGTAATAACAGTTGTTAGCATAGCAGTACTTGTATAGATCAGAGGTTAGAGTTTGTTAGGAGGTTAGATGTCACTTTCATGGTGACGTCAGCAAAGATGCATAGTGGTTTGTCCGTGCCTATAAATAGAACAGTACCCTGTACTGTTCTATTAGCTCTTCACCATCTTCTTCTTGCACGAACAAATCACAGTGAGCTCAGGCTGAGGGGGAGTTTGTTACATACATGCAAGTGTAATCGTTGAATGAAATAAATTCAATCATTCGATTCATTGTTGAAAATGTGTGTTGAAAGCAATTCTCCTGTTTGATTGTGAAAAGTTTGTTTCCATTATTTTCCGCTGCACTACTCATTCATTTTCATCTTAATTCAAACGTAAAACACAATCAAAACCAAACTCAGATCCTAACAACTTAAGACAGATATTCCATAACAATCGGATCTAGGGTTTCGTATAAACTTGATAGAATAAATAAACATGAGAAATAAAAAATATTCTGCATCAAAATCGGTTTTAGGGTTTTGCATAAACATCATATTGTATAACAAAACCATAATCTTAAAACCCCAAAATCAACAGATTTTTCAATGCCAATCGGATTTAGGCTTTTGAATCAAAATCACAAACTTATTAAGCATCACAATCAAATAAAACTTATTTTAAATCAATTCAAATAAAACTTAAGACAGATATTCCATAACAATCGGATCTAGGGTTTCGTATAAATTTGATAGAATAAATAAACATGAGAAATAAAAAATATTCTGCATCAAAATCGGTTTTAGGGTTTTGCATAAACATCATATTGTATAACAAAACCATAATCTTAAAACCCCAAAATCAACAGATTTTTCAATGCCAATCGGATTTAGGGTTAAATCAACATAAACATAGTTTTAACACAGTAAATAAACGGAGGAACACATGAATAATGATTAAAGAAGGAATTTAACAAAAACAACTTACAGATTTGTAGAGCGATATGCGAAATTCTGAAATCGAATCAAGAAAAAGTAGAAGTAGATGAAGACGCTGAAGAATGTAAAACCATCTATATATGTAGATCCAGTGAAAAAATTCATTGTTATATGGAAACCGATGGTATTCTTGGAAGAAGATTGGAGTGAAGTTGAAGAGTTGATTGTGTGAAACGGTGGAGATATTAATTAGGTAAGAAAGACCGAGGAAAAGAAAAAAGGCGTGAGGGATAAAGAGTTTTGGCGGTTAATTGTGAAAAAGAGGGATTCATCAAATGCCACGTGGCAAGTAATCGCTTAAGCTAATGCCATGTGGCTTAAGATTGTTTTGCTTTATTAGAAGTAGTAGATTATGAGTTAATATAATGATTATTTAATAATTAAGCCAAAATGAATGAGAGATCTTGTGCATTAAGTTTGTGTGTTGGAACCATAAACATGTGGGAAATTGTGCTTGTCCCACATAGGTGGAGAGATAAATCTTTTGTGGATTTATAATTAGAATTCTCTACACGAATGTATTCTTGTGTGACAACTTACACCCAGTGGTAGCCATGAGGGTGCGAAGCACCCGACACGCGCACGGGACCGCGCCCGCGCCCGGGCGCGTGCCCGGGACGAGGGCGCAATGTGGCGCACTTCGCACGCTCGCATCGCCGCGAGCCGCCTGATTCCGCCTTTAGTATTTTTTAGATGCGTCTTGGCCTGGTGTTGTCAGCTAGAGACTCTTCAAATTCCACCAGTCAAATGATAAGTTACAGAATTCATTGTGCTATTAAATTCTAGAATTGAATGGTGCATTCAATATACAGGTATCATTTCGAATTCTAACCAGTATATATACAAAGCTTTGTGCTTTGTTTTAGACACACAATACTGAAATCGCATGGTTCATACAACGCACACATCAAACGAATTTCCTAACTTTGCATCTCTGCGCACTCTTGTTTCAGTTATCCTTTCAGGTGTTAGGCTAATCCCGGCAGTACAATCTGCTTAAGCTGTCGTACCCTGGGAAACAGACGGGTTCACCTGGGTGGCCCGTAATCTGTTTTAAGGGAATCGTGATCTTCACGTGCCTCAGTCACCGTTGTTTTATGCTTTCTTTCTTTTTCCTTTTGTAATCTGTTCTTAGTTTCCTTTACATTTCTTGTACTGTATTATCTTTCAGTTTGTTTCTGTTCTGACTTATGAGTTATAATTATAAAATTGATTAATAAAATTATTATCTTATTTATTTTGTGAACGGCTGTCCTACAGATACTGAATCGGTACCGAATCGGTACTAAACCGTACCGGGTACATTCGGTACCGGTATCGGTACCCATTTTTCGATACCAGTATTCACGGGTAAAACACCGGTAAATACCGTTACCGTACCGGTACCGGTACCGAATCGGTGTATTCGTACCGGTACCCACTTTTCCCGTTTTTCGGTGGCGGTACTTTTGGTACCGAACGGGTACCGTGCTCATCCCTAGACTATACGTTAATGGCTCATGGCATTATAATCTAGTGGCATCTTGAGGTGGGATAAGACTTATGACCATTAGGTCATGGGTTCGATTCCCACAAGGGGTTTTTCCCAGATTTATTTGTTTTCCTCCTAAATTGGGTTTTTTTTTTTTTTAACTTTCCTAAATTGGTGTATAGACATTATCGCCTAGTGAACATGGATATGATCGGGTGATTCCGCTCGTGCCACGATGATATTCGAGTGATCCGTAAGTGATCCAAATTTTTAGTTCCAAAAAAAAAGTTTATACGTTAGTGTGAAAAAAAAATGCCGCAAATTAAGGTAACCATAATTTTGTCCTAAATTTGCTACAATTTTTGCGACAACTCTTTTTTAGTTTTCCCACAAAATCGGCAAATTGTCTTGAGACTTGTTTTTTGTTTTCAATATTATTTTAATAAAAATAAAAAATTATTAATCACTCGATACAAAAAAAAAAAATTGAAAGTTAATAAACTTTGCAAAAAAATTGGGACATTTTAAATAATTGTTTTATTTTTCATTTTTAATATTACAATAAAAGTGCTGGACAAATTTTATATATAATTTTTTTGCTAATGCTTGCCACAAAATAGCAACAATTTTGCAACTATTTTACTTGTTACGTTTAAGATTGTGATACCTTTTTTTTATTCAATCCAGCGACGACAGATTTGGAAAAAATAAAAAATATTTTGAAATTCATAACTTTTCTGAAAAAAAAGCATAAAAATAATAAAAATTCTAAAAAAATGTTTACAATCTTGAAATAAATATAACAAAGATCCTAACTAAATGCCAGTTTTTTTATTACAAAACTAACAAATCAAAGCTTTTTTTTGTTTTACTTACTTAGAAACTTTCTCAACATTTCTTCCATGTTTTTATGCCGTTCCGCTTGTTCGGCCCGCTCTCGTTTTAGAAACTTTTTCAACATTTCTTCCATGTTTTTATGCCGTTCCGCTTGTTCGGCCCGCTCTCGTTCACGTTTAGCCCGTTCTTGTTCTCGCTCTTGTTCACGTTCGACTCGTTCTTGTTCTCGCTGCCGTTCACGTTCTGCTCGTTCTTGTTCCCGCTCTTGTTTAAGTTGTTCAAAACGTGCTTCTATGTTTTGTCGGGCCTTTTGTTCTCTTTCTAATTCCGCTTGAACTATCTCGAGCTAAAATTTGTCAAAAGATATATAACTAAAACATATTAACAAAAAACAAATAGTGTAACATATTAATATAACATAATAACCTAACCACAACGATCTAAAAAAATAATTGGAATAAAAAATTATTTAAAATCATATAAAAACACATGCATACAAAAAAACAATACTTTTTATTTTTTTAGTTATTAATACACACTCATACACACACACACACACACATACTTATACATATACACACATCCACATACACACACATACATATGCACATGCATATAAACACATCCACATACATATACTTATACACACATACATATGCACATGCATATAAACACATCCACATACATATACTTATCCTGAATCTATCTCTCATTGTCATAAGGGTAAGAACTGTTTGTATGATAGTTGGAGGAAGGCTGCTCAACTTTTCCAAAGGTAAATCTTGAACTACCAGCTTAGAATGCTGCATTTTTTTTTTTACACCAAGACCCTTGTGGGCAGTGGCGAAGCTTGAGATTTCCGACTGGGGGGTCGAAAACGTATATACCTATAAAAAATTATAAAACCGGGGGGCCAAAAACGTATATATCTAAAAAAATCTATACGAAACTACATACCGGACACTACTGAGCGAAAAGTTCGGGTTGCCGGGCGAAAAAAATTATAAAACCGGGGGTTGAAAACGTATATATCAAGGAACTTAACCATGAACTCAAATCACAAAGCAACTAGATTTCAAACTTGTTAAAGTATTTGTTGCTCTATGCCAATGGTCGAAATAATCTAATAGCAAAGATATCAAATAAACTTTAGGATTTTCGTCATCTAAAGTTGAATTAAACTAACAGATTGCGATCTCTAAAATCTCATGGGCTCGTGTTTTGGAAAAGCTTGGAATACAAAAAAGAAGATATTAGATACAATCTTGGCATTTTTTCCTATACACACTGCATACCACATTGCATTAAAATATACAAATTCATAGCATAATTTATAAATCAAGATAACTTAAAGCTCACCTGTGACAAGAATCGTTCCACGTTATTACTTTGGTTCTTTACACCACGTTTTGCCGCTGTTAAAACATACTCATATTTGTTAGCCACATTCTGTTTATTATAGCATGCATTATAAGATGCTGGTAATGGTAAAACCGTAAAAGTCTTAACTGATCTTTTTCTTCCGGGGTGCTTGAGCAACCTTTCTAGAAGCTTCTGAAACTCGGCTATCCTCTTTGGACCCAGAAAACAATTGATCTTTTTCTTCCTAGAGGACCAAATTTTCACCGAAATAACTAATAGTTTTCCTGAAAATCGTGTCTTTGCAAGAGAATAACACATACCCTGAGATGCACTCCGCTGACAGCAGTTACGTCATTAAGCTGCTGATCAATACTTTGATCCGAAAATGCTTCAGACACTTTCTGCTTCTTACTGATATGTAGCAGTAAAGTCATTTTATTAAATGGATATATATGAGATACAAAAATCAAACTACCTTTGTTGTAGTGCCATCTTCAGCGTATGATCTCCTACAAGTTGCCGCGTGTGCCAGACAAATTGTTCTTTATTTATGACATTGCTCTGGGAATAACGTAGCCATTTAGCATAATGATGGTTGATAACCCAAATAAATAACACACTTAAAACATTTATAAACAAAAAAAAAAAAAAAAATTCCAAATAAATATTGTTACAGGGTCACCCCCTAACTATACCCTTAATCGAGCATATAGGCCCTGGAGTTGCATAGCCTGGTCTTTGTCAAGCTGTGCTTCTAAAACAGGTAGCAGCTGTGCAAAAGGGACCTGCTTGCCAGCTGGCTGACGCATTGCATTAGGCGGTTTCCCTGTTTCCATTGCTTGCTGATTACCCGTTCTTTGGAACTGAGATTCATCTTCCGGGGTCTGTCCTATATTTTGAGCAGGATTTTTATCAGCATTCTGCATACTCGTAGTCAGGTCCGTATCGGAACAGTCTGCAATATATTCATTCATATTCATGATACAAAGAGAATGATCATTGAAACCTATAATGCATTTTTGCAATTTTCAATCACAATAAACAAAGTGAGCCGCTAAACACATGTAACCAATCGTTTGGTTAGATGTCCAACAGTCACTAGTGAGGGATACCATCTCAGCCTTTTTCAAAGTTTTCTTTATCCTCTCTTTTTCTACATCTACAACTTTCATGCAATCTCGAGTGATTGTAGACCTACTAACTTTTTCATATAGAGGATTCATAGTCTTCATTAGGTAATTAAACCAGTGGTACTCTCTATGTTGTCAAAGACGCAAGGCTCAGGCGAGGCGCATCGGCCTCGCCCGGAGCCTAGGCGCAAGGCGCAAAAAAAGCGTGGGCTTTTTTAAGAAAAGCGCACATAGAGAAAAAAAAATATAAAAATATGTTATGCTTTGAAAATAAATAAGATTCCACATATATAATTAAAAAAACTATTATACATGCCATTTAAGATCATGGAGCTAATAGTTAGTAGCAAAAGTTTAGGACTTATATGTTGTAAGTTTTGGGTGTGTGAATAAAAGTCTCAAAAGGTGGTAAATACTTTGTCCCACATCGGTGTGGGGACAAAGTGAGTGGTTGTTTATAAGGTAAAGTCTTCACTACTCTATTGTAGCTTTATGACATGTTTTACCACAAGTCCTACCCGCGCGCAGGGGGGGGGGGGTGCAAAAATGAGTTTCTGAGCTGGAATTTGGTTGAACTCATGCGGACACGAATGCAGCTCCGAAAAGCCCGGGCCCGAGTGAGGCAGTTTTTATTCGTATTCAGTTTCGTTTTTTTTATTTTTTCCAGTTTCGTCTTTTTTATTCTGCAGCGCTGCGCCTCAGGCCGTTTTTGTGCGCCTTTCTTGCGCCTCAGGCCGCTTTTTTCAAAAAAACCCATTTTTGTGCCTAGGCTGCCACCAGGCGCTATTGGTGCGCCTCGCTGCGCCCGGGCGCCTAGGCGCGCGCTTTTTGCGCTTTTGACAACATAGGGTACTCTACAAACGAAAAGGGTAACTCATGTGCTATGATCATTTTTGCAATTATATTACGAATTTTCATTTGACTATAACCCCCATCCGGCTCAAAACCCTCAAACGCATCACAATCATTTTTACCACTATCAAAGTTGAGAAAACCGTCTTTTTTAGCTTGCGCTTTTTTGAATAATCCACAAACTTGAAGATGTCGCCTCCTACTTGTTGTGCTCTTCCACTTATTGAGTACATATGTATGCTTGCAATAGATGCATTGTTTTTTTGTCACCATTTTCCCTTTGTACAAACCCTGAACATCTACAAAATGTGGATGCACATCGGAAGTTTTTTTTCTCTCTTTTGAACAAGCACCTCCGGTCGTTGTATCAGCTACATCGGTATCACCCGATTCATCAATTATTGGATTCGGGTCGTCCTCTCCATCAATCAGATCAACATGAGCAGCCGGATTCTCGTTTGATTCTTTGTAAGACATCCTACCAAAAAAAACACAATTATAACTACACAATCGTTAACACAATTATAACATTTAACAAACATAACAGAAGTAAACAAACGGAAGTTAGCAAACAATTATAACAGAAACATACATACAATCTGTGTATGTATGTTACCAAACAGAAACAATCTGGTTAGCAACTTTACCCAAAAAAAAAAAAAAACAATCTGGTTAACATACCAAACAGAAACGATTTATTATACAGAAACAATCTGGTTAACATACCAAACAGAAACATAACAGAAAGTCAGAAACATACGATTTAACGATTAATTAACATAAAAACATACTATAACAAACATACAGAAGTTCAAAAAACAGAAGCAGATTAGACTGAAACAAGTGATATTTACAAACGATTGTTATTATATGTTGCAGATTGAAGACTGAAACAAGTGATATTTATGATACGACTGTTTGGAGATTGAAGACTGGAGCGACTCACTTGTTGCAGATTGAAGACTGGAGATTGAAGACAGGAGCGGCGATGTGTCGGAGACTAGAGAGCGGCGATATGTGTGAGTGTGACTGTGGAGACCGGAGACTCCGGAGAGTGAGAGTCGGAGACTAGAGAACGGCGGATTTAGGGTTAGATTTACATATTAAATATTAAGTTGGGTTGAATGTTATTTGGGCTTTTAATTTTTTTTTTTTAGACTATTATATTTTTTTGGGTTATTAATCTATAAAATCTATGATATAAATATATATATATATATTAATTATTAATAAAAATAATTCGAGCGAAACCGAGCGATCGACGAGCGAGCGGAGCTTTGCTCATGCTCGGATTGAATTTGAATCGAACCGATCCGATCGGCTCATTTACAAACTGAGCGGGAATCGAACGAGCATTTTTCAAGCGATCGTCGGGCAGTTTGGACAGCCCTATTCAAGAGAAATGCAAGTCTTCCACCACTTGATCTAGATGATAGATGCAGTAGCGACTTGGTTTTAAAAAGCGCGCCTTAGGCGCGCCTAGGCGCAAGGCGACATAAGGCGCAGGTCTTGGGGCTTTTCGCTCTGCCGCCTTGTGTTTTTACAGAAAGCGCCAGAAAAAAAAAAAAAAAGCATTTTACTGCATAAAAATGGCGTACCTTGGCTGTTTTGACTTGTACATGAAATAAAAAAGCTAAAACCAACAGCAGCAAAAAAAAGCTTAATTAATGGTGCAAAAACTGCCGCACGCGGGTCTGGGTTGTCGGAGCTGCATTCGTGTCCGCAGGACGTGCGGGCACGCACGAGTTCAAGCAAATCCCAGCTGAAAAAATCCATTTTTGCAACCCCCCCCCCCCCCCCCCGGTAAAGCATGTCATAAAGCTACAATGGAGTAGTAAATGCTTTACCTTATAAACAACCACTCACTTTGTCCCCACACCGATGTGGGACAAAGTATTTATAAAAAAAAATTATATGGGCTCTAGATATGAATATAAATATATATATATATATGTGCATGATATTATAAATTAACTGCATAGATGGGATATATAAAAAAAATTATTTAAACATCGTGCGCTTCGGGTACGAAAAGCCCACCGCTTTTGCGCCTCAATTTTAGACCTCGTCGCTTTTGTGCGCCTCTCGCTTTTTAAAACCAAGAGTAGCGAAGCTTGAAAACAAAAAGTTCGGGGATCGGAAGGTAACGGATCTAAAAAAAATTCTATCGCGTAGTTTCGAGACGTATGTTCGGGTCCGACGTCGGTGGTCGGCTCAAACATTAACATCAAATAAAAAATGTTCCCCATAGCATAATCTACTAACACAAGTTAACAAAACAAATCACCCTAAATTTCAACAAGTTTAGGGCAAAAAATGGACAAATTTCAACCCTAATTTCAACCTAAATCACATAAATTGAATCCCTAAATTAAACCTAAAGATACAAAACACATACCTTGAAGATTGAAGAAGTCGAACAAGACCACAAGCAACCGGTTCTTCCTCGTCTCGTCTCCTCGAAGTCTCGAACAACACCAGCAGCCTTCGCCAGTTCGCCCCTTCTGTTTCAGTTCAGAGCACTCAGCAGTGTTGTTTTTTTTTTTTTTTTTTTTTTGATTGTTCTGTTCGCATAGCACAAACCAGCGATTGGGTTTGTTTTGTTTGGATAGAATGTTTATTGGGCTTTTAATTTGGGCTTCATATAATGATTTATGGGATATAATAAACATAATAATCTGTTTTGGGCTGAATAGATAGACCTGATTTCGTTTTTTTTTTATAAAATACTAGGTTATAACCCCGTGTATTACACGGGTCGAATAAATGAATTTTATATACTAAATAATAAAACAATATATCTTTAAAAACCTTCTTTATTGCACGGGTTGAATAAATATAATTTTATATATTAAATAATAAAAAGTTATATCTATAAGAACCATATTGTACGGCTTGAATAAATATAATTTTATATACTAAATAAAAAAGTTATATCTTTAAAACCGCGTGTATTACACGGGTTGAATAAATGTAATATTGTTTACCAAATAATAAAATAATACATCTTTAAAAAACATCATTTATTACACGGGTTGAATAAATGTAATTTTATATACCAAATAATAAAAAAATTATCTTTAAAAATATGTGTATTACACGGGATAAATAAATGTAATTTTCTATACTAAATAATAAAAAAATATATATCCTTAAAAACCCCGTGTATTGTACGAATTGAATAAATCTAATTTTATATATCAAATAATAAAAAGTTATATATTAAAAAGCCTCATGTATTACACGGGTCGAATAAATGTAATTTTGTATAGTAAATAATAAAAACGTATATCTTTAAAAAAAACCGCGTGTATTACACGGGTTTAATAAATCTAATTTTATATACCAATAATAAAAAAGTCATATATTTCAATATACTAATGGATAATACTCGATACGCGATGGTTAATATCAAGAGTAAATTACGATTTTGGCCCCTGTTGTTATATCACTTTTACCCGTTTAGCCAAAAAATGAATCGTTTAACATCTGAGTCTCCAATGTTTTTTTTCTAACCCTTTTGGGCCCTAACACTAACCTCATCCATTTACTTTTATGGGCCAAAAGGGTTAGAAAAAAAGACGTTGGGGTCCAAAAGGGTTAGAAAAAAAGACGTTGAGAGTTCAGATGTTAAAAAATTCTTTTTTAAGCTAAAAGGGTAAAAGTGATATAACCACAGGGGCCAAATCAAAAGTTACTCTAATATCAAATTAGATAACTAAGTTTGAATTTGAAGTAAATAGATAAATATAAAAGTAATAATTAAACTAAATAATATTTAGTAGGAGGATTATCTATAATTAATTAGAAGAAATTAAATTAAAATAATAATTATCTATAAGACATGGCTTAATATGATGACAAGTGTCCCCAAAATGGTTTCTTTTATTATATAGTATAGATTTTATTTGAGCTATATAAATAATTTTTTTATAAAACCGTGAGGTCGAAAACGTATATACCTAAAAAAATGTATACGAAAAGTACATACGTAACACTACTGCGCGAAAAGTTCGGGGGGTCGGACGCCCCCTCCCCCTTAAATCCTGTGCCGCTGGATACTGGATAGATGCATAAGTCGCATCCTCTAAAATTCCCCAAACATTGGTACATCTTGGGTTCTTAATTTTGAGTTTTATAAAAAGAAAAGTTGTAAAAGAAGTTTACCTTTATAGGGTTCTTTGGATATTCGAGTAGATGAAACGCTGAAGACCGTGGCCATAGCAAAGGAAATAAACGGTTTTAACGCAAGTTCTTGTTTTAAAACTAGTTTACAAAAAAAATATGATACAAAATTCCAAGATATCGTTTTGGACCCTAAAGCAAAAGCTATCGCATAAAATTCCAAGAACAACCCTTTTAAAACTAGTTTACAAAAAAAAAAATATGATACAAAATTTTACCAAAACACGGGCGGGAACACTTGGGGTGAGTAAAAAACCGAATTAACAGACTCAAAACTGAATTAACTGACAAAACCAAACCAAATCAAAAACCGGTGCATCGATTAATTGTTTTTTTGAAAACAGAGAGTAGCGGGTCGGTTAGTATCGCAACCCCCAACCCCTACCCCGGAAGGCGGGCGGCCGCGAGCTCGCAAAGCTGGTGGTATCGGTGTTTATTAATTTGGCAGCGGAAATTTCATCAGGATCGTAGTTAGGAAATAATTTATCAGAGTAAAACACGACATTTTATAATTAATAAATACATGGGAAAACCCAAATTTCCATTACAAACATGTTTTTAGGGATAAACCCTAATTTATTAAAATAAAACTTCTTCTTTATTTAGGTAACTTTTATAGCCACTTTTTCAAGCCTTCAGTACTCTCCAGCTGGCTTCTATTTGGCTTTCACATTTTGTTACCTGAAACGCGTTTTAAAAAGTTTTATCAGCAAGAAATACTGGCGAGTGAACCCCAGTTTAATCAAAACAAGTTTTATCATTTTACAGCATTGAGGGCCACCCGCAATTACATTTGTTTACATCTACTTTAATTACCACCCATGGTACCGTCAATCCTGACTTGTGGTAATGTTACTACTCACAGTGTAGTAACAAGTTATGTATACAAAACCCCAACATACCGACGATAATTGTAGATTTACAAATACTCAATCATTGTGAATTGTAATTTAAAACATTTTAGGTTTTGTAAAAACAGTTTACAAAAAGAAGGATTAACTCATATTGCTAATTTAGGTATTTCCTTGTGACTTCCTGGTTATAATCTATTAAATTAAACAATGCACACGCGTTAGTATAATAACCCAATTTACATTAGCTATACCCTCCCCTCGAGACAGAACTCCAACGACTGAGTCAGGCAGAGCCTAGACATGCGTTACGAAACTCTAGATCAATCGGGCAAAGTAACTAATACGTAACCGAGGTTATAATACTTACAACGAGGCAGAGCTTCGTTTTTTAGTGGGTATTATGCCCGGGAATTATTTTAGCCAATAGAGATTCGAGAGAGAAAATTGAATTATGAACGATTTAAAACTGAAGCCGAGATCCCCTATTTATAGGTCTAGTCGAGCAGCAGGTCGCGGCCCGCGACGGCTGCTTCTGTCTTTCTCGCGGCCCGCGAGGACTACAGGGTAGGCTCTAGGCAAGGTGAATCAACGGTGTAGAATGTTTATTGGGCTTTTAATTTGGGCTTCATATAATGATTTATGGGATATAATAAACAGAATAATCTGTTTTGGGCTGAATACATAGTTCTGATTTCGTTTTTTTATAAAATATTTTATTTGAGCTATATAAATAATTTTTTTTATAAAACCGGGGGGTCGAAAACGTATATACCTAAAAAAAATTATACGAAAAGTACATACGTAACACTACTGCGCGAAAAGTTCGGGGGTCGGACGCCCCCTTCCCCTTAAATCCTGTGCCGCTGGATACTGGATAGATGCATAAGTCGCATCCTCTAAAATTCCCCAAACATTGGTACATCTTGGGTTCTTAATTTTGAGTTTTATAAAAAGAAAAGTTGTAAAAGAAGTTTACCTTTATAGGGTTCTTAGGATATTCGAGGAGATGAAACGCTGAAGATCATGGTCATAGCAAAGGAAATAAACGGTTTTGACGCAGGTTCTTGTTTTAAAACTAGTTTACAAAAAAAAAATATGATACAAAATTCCAAGATATCGTTTTGGACCCTAAAACAAAAGTTATCGCAGAAAATTCCAAGAACGAACCTTTTAAAACTAGTTTACAAAAAAAAATATGATACAAAATTTTACCAAAACACGGGCGGTGACACTAGGGGTGAGTAAAAAACCGAATTAACAGACTCAAAACTGAATTAACCGACAAAACCAAACCAAATCAAAAACCGGTGGGTCGATTAATTATTTTTTTGAAAACCAAAAGTAGCGGGTCGGTTAGGGTTACAATATTTCCATAACCACCATAACCCAACCGAACCAAATCAATATGTAGTAAACTCTTTGTTGGATTTTGGACTTTTCACCATTTTTCAATAGTTGATATTTTTGGTTAAACGTTTGATAGAATTTATAGATTATATCATATCTTTGGTTGGTTGATATTTTGTTTGATTTTTTTTGTTTATATCAGATCGTTTTGTTTGAATTTTCATAAATAATCGGTATCAATATGTAATATATTAAATATATGCAAAGAGATAATAACAATTTATTCCGTGGTAAAAAAATTGAGTTATTTTTAGCAAGACTTAAATTCATGGTTAATCGTCCATAACAGACCCATTATAACCTTCAAACCCGATTAACCAAAACCGCCATAACTGATCTGTTTATGGTTATGATTATCCGTTAACCGACATCGTGGTTATGGTTATGGTTTTTGGCCATAACTGACTCAAACCAGCCCATGCACACCCTTAAGTGACACTCATGTTTTTACGATCAACCAATCGTACTTTATATAACAACTCTCCAAAATAATCCGGCACCCTAAAAAAAAAATTAGAGTACCCCAATATGTCCTAAAATACACCCCGTATGAGATTTCCGACAGTGGGGTCGAAAACGTATATACCTATAAAAATTATAAAACCGGGGGGGGGGGGGGGGGGGTCGAAAACGTATATATCTAAAAAAATCTATACGAAACTACATACCGGACACTACTAAGCGTAAAGTTCGGGGGGTCGGGTGAAAAAATTATAAAACCGGGGGTCGAAAACGTATATATCAAGTAACTTAACCATGAACTCAAATCACAAAGCAACTAGATTTCAAACTTGTTAAAGTATTTGTTGCTCTATGCCAATGGTCGAAATAATCTAATAGCAAAGATATCAAATAAACTTTAGGAATCTCCTATACTGTGAAACCGATATCGACATGCTAGAAACTAGAGGAACACAATGACAGTATCAAGTTAGTGCAAAAAAAGAATGCTTTGTATTGTAGATCTTGTACAATCACATGTAAATAGCTTTGAAAACTGAATATTCAAGTCATTCATGGGATCAAAATACCATGCATCTATTTCATACTTAGGTCACTCGATTCAGGACCTTGCAGTTGAGGAAACCCGTCAATTTAAATCACAAACATAAAAATCTGAGTTATTAATTCATGACCTTGCTTGAAGGACGCATCCCGCGCATGATGCGCCGCTCCAAGGACGCATGAGGCGGCTATTTTTGAAAGTCATGGTGGTCAATGGCTATTTTCGTAATTTTCCCTAAAAACATTATGATACGAACCTACGGTCGACCCACTTCTCACGGGCAGGTCCAGATGGGTATTTGACCCATTTAATTATTAGCAGGAATTAGTTTGGGGGGAACAGTTCTGGGAGCAAGTAGTGGGCGGTTTTTTAGCAGTTAATTACCTTCTCTTATTTTATGTAAAATAGGGCAGAATAGGGATAGTTTTAGGAGGTCGATGTTTCATATAAAATTAGGGTTCTAAACCTTTGTTTCTGGAGATTAACCCATCTCGAATTGGGTCTTTTATCTTGTAATATTTCAGTTTTCAACAATTAAATCTATCAATTACTTTTGTTTGAGTTCTGGGTTCTATCACATTAGCATAGTATACTCTATTACTACAGCCTGTTTAACTATGGCCGATTATCTGATTCTAGTTATCCACTTACATAAAGCATATCCAAACGCCCCTCGACTCAATAAAATTAAATAAATAGCATATTTATGTCATCTACAGTCGAATTAAACTAACAGGTTTGGATCTCTAAACTCTAGTGGACTCGTGTTTTGGAAAAACTTGGAATACAAAAAAGAGGATATCAGAAACAATCCTCACATTCTTTCTTATACACACTGCATACCATTGCATTAAAAATATACAAATTCACAACATAATTTATAAATCAAGATAACTTAAAGCTCACCTGTGACAAGCATCGTTCCACGTCATTGCTTTGGTTCTTTACACCATGTTTTGCCGCTGTTAAAACATTTATTGCAACACTCATATTTGTTAGCCACATTCTGTTTATTATAGCATGCATTATAAGATGCTGGTAATGGTAAAACCGTAAAAGTCTTAACTGATCTTTTTCTTCTGGGGTGCTTGAGCAACCTTTCTAGAAGCTTCTGAAACTCGGCTATCCTCTTTGGACCCAGAAAACAATTGATCTTTTTCTTCCTAGAGGACCAAATTTTCACCGAAATAACTAATAGTTTTCCTGAAACTCGTGTCTTTGCAAGAGAATAACACATACCCTGAGATGCACTCCGCTGACAGCAGTTACGTCATTAAGCTGCTGATCAATACTTTGATCCGAAAATGCTTCAGACACTTTCTGCTTCTTACTGATATGCAGCAGAAAAGTCTAACATTATATTAAATGGATATATATGAGATACAAAAATCAAACTACCTTAGAGAAGAAACAGGTGCTTCTAACGTTTTTTTCTGGCCAACAGTCAGCTTTTTTGGGGAAGTCTTTGCATTACTTCCAGATGCCAATGAAGAGTCTCCAGCAGACTGTACTAAAAAAATTAACCTCTAACGAACAGATAATATATTTGAAAAGGAGATGGAATAGAAAATAACGATAAAACAAAATAATATACTACGTCTGTTCATATGTAAGTGTCACACAAAGCGTAGGAGTTGCTTAAGGTGCATATACGTGAAGCACTGACATACAACCTATAAGCAATGAGCCTGCTATTTAATATATAAGAAGGTAAACACCTAAAAGAAGATATATTACATGAAAACTAAAAACAGATGAAAAGGTATTCTTGTTTTCTTCTATACCTGCCTTTGTTGTAGTGCCATCTTCAGCATATGATCTCCTACAAGTTGCCGCGTGTGCCAGACAAATTGTTCTTTATTTATGACATTGCTCTGGGAATAACGTAGCCATTTAGCATAATAATGGTTGATAACCCAAATAAATAACACACTTAAAACATTTATAAACAAAAAAAGAAATTTCCAAATAAATATTGTTACAGGGTCACCCCCTAACTATACCCTTAATCGAACATATTGGCCCTGGAGTTGCATAGCCTGGTCTTTGTCAAGCTGTGCTTCTAAAACAGGTAGCAGCTGTGCAAAAGGGACCTGCTTGCCAGCTGGCTGACGCATTGCATTAGGCAGTTTCCCTGTTGCCATTGCTTGCTGATTACCCATTCTTTGGAACTGAGATTCATCTTCCGGGGTCTGTCCTATATTTTGAGCAGGATTTTTATCAGCATTCTGCACACCCGTAGTCAGGTCCATATCGGAACAGTTATGCCTTGAGATAAAGCTGCAATATATTCATTCATATTTATGATACAAAGAGAATGATCATGTGTACAAGTCCATCAAATATAACTTGAATGCCCATATATAACTAACTATAATTCTGTATCACAAATCGACAAAACAATGAGAGGCAACTACACAAATCGAAGGTACCACTAAAAGCGAGGTGTAAAAAGGAATGATTGAGCACAGGGCCATCGCTAAGTTAATTTTTTTTTTTTTTTTTTTTTTTTTTTTGATAAAACTATGATAATCTAGCAAAATGATATATTTAAAATAGTTCATAGTTACAAGGGCAAGGGCATTGATCATGTGTACAAATTCAATGTCTTTCATATAAACCTAACATATTTCTATACTAGCCCATATATAACTAACTACAAGTCTGTATCAGAACTACACAAATCCACAAAATAATGACATGCAACAATACAAATCAAAGATGATAGATGCAGTGGCGAAGCTTGAAAAAAAAGTTCAGGGGTCGAAGGTAACGGACCTAAAAGAAAATTCCTATTGCGCAGTTTCGAGGTGTATGTTCAGGTCGGACGTCGGTGATTTTCGGGTCGGGTAAAACATTAATATCAGATAAAAAGCGTTCCCCATAGCATAATCTAATAACACAAGTTAACAAAACAAATCACCCTAAATTTCAACAAGTTTAGGGCAAAAAATGGGACCAATTTCACCCCTAATTTCAACCTAAATCACATGAGTTGAAGCTCTAAATTAAACCTAAAGATACAAAACACACACCTTGAAGATTGAAGAAGTCGAAACAAGACCACAAGCAGCCGGTTCTTCCTCGTCTCGTCTCCTCGAAGTCTCGAACAACACCAGCAGCCTTCGCCAGTTCGCCCCTGAATTTTTTGCAGAAATAGGTGACTTGAGATGGAAAAGAGTGCCATTAGGTGGTCAACAAATTTGTTTTCATATCTAGGTAAGTAGTTGTTCAAAACAGTGACCTTGAAACTGTTTTCTGCAAAAGTTCTGGACTTTCTGCAAAAGCTGCAGATGGTTCTGAAAGAGGCTGTTTCATTCAGCGATCTTCATTAAGGTCGTTGTTTGATAGTCCCATCTTCCTTAAGGTCGCTGTATGATAGTCCCATCTTAATGAGGTCGCTGTTTCATGAAACAAACTTCCAGAAAATCGCTGTTTGATATAGAAATGTTATAAAAGGTTGCTGAATGATATAGAAATGTTATACAAGGTCGCCATTTGATAAAGAATTCTTATACAAGGTCGTCTTTTATAGAATAAAAGGTAGAATATTACGGATTTCACAACTTAAAAAAAACGTACGACAAGTAAAAATAAAGGGGGTAGTGAAAATTTAGCACAAACCTTAAATTAATTTAATGATCTAAGTGGGAAATATTTGGATGTAGTTTGTTAATGATCTAGCTAACCCTTTGATGGTAGATGGATAAGGCAACTGTGTTAGAAGATGCAGCTAATTACATCCAAGAACTTCAAAATCGTGTGAAGGAACTCGAGGGATCATCCGGCACAATGAGAAATAACATGCAAGACTCGGCTATAACTGGTAAGAGATCTAGGCTTAGTAATAGTGCTGATGATGGCTCGTGTTCATATGAAGCAAACTTTGAAGAGAGTAGCAGCTCTTGCAATCCGGAGATAGAAGTGCGTACATCCAAATGCAGTCTACTTGTAGAAATCTACAGCCGGAAAAACGGCATATCATTAGTGAAAGTGCTAAGCGAGATGCAAAAAGTTGGTTTATCTGTTATCAGTTGCAGCACCCTGCCATTTGCTGATACCACTCTTCTTGTTACCATTATTGCTCAGGTTAACATCCATCTTGAATTCTTGGAATTATCTAATGGGTTCTTTGATAAAAAAAAAAATATATATATATATATATATAAAGTCCGTACAGGAACATGGTTCTAGTAGTCCTGAGGGTGAAGGGAGTGGTTAAACAGGTGAAAGTGGCAAACTTCAAAATGGACCAATCAGAGTGTGCCATGTCAGCAAGTGTGAAGAGTTTAAACTTTGGTGAAAAGTGTTGGCAGTGGTTAGGGGTGAGCATACAACCGAATTAACCGAACCGTAACCGAAATAACCGAAAAAACCGAACCGAAATAACCGAAGGGTTGGTTATTTATATTTTTAATAACCGATTTTTGCGGTTCGGTTATGGTTATTCTTATTCTTATTTTCATAACCGCAAATAACCGAACCGAACCGAATATTTTAAACATAGCCAAATCCGTAGCACCATAAGTCTTTAAGTTTGTATTTAAATGCTTAACCATGGCCTAATCAATATATATCTTTGGTGAAGTATTTGAATGTTTTAACTTTTAACCATAACCCAACTTTGATGAAGATTGCACTACAACTTTTTATGTTTTGATTAAAAACTGTCGAATTTTAAAAACCACTTTATGTTCGTATGTATGTTTCCACATAATACGTGACTACACGTGTTACTTTTGTTTTGGAATTAGTATGCATATGGTAGTGAAATATAATTGATTAACCGTATATTTATTGTTTGCGCATTAACTTTGCTTGATCCACACATTTAAAGTCCAACATTAGAAACAATGAAAATAACCGACCTATAACCGAACCGAAACCGCATTAACCGCAATAACCGATTAACCGAAACCGCATTAACCGAAACCGAACGGTTATGATTTTTTGATAACCGCAATGTGCGGTTATGGTTTCGGTTATAGGTAATAACCGAACCGAACCGCACCATGCTCACCCCTAGCAGTGGTGTAGACACTTGAAAGTGGCAAACTTTTTTTATTCTTTTTTTTTTCCTACCCTCCACAAATACCCATCACCTTCTTCAAATAACCGCCACCATCACCACTCGCCACCACCACCACCGGTTCCACCACAGTCACCTCCACCGCCACCATCACCACTCGCCACCACCACCACCGGTTCCACCTCCATCTTCAGCATCATCCAATCATCCAATCATCATCAGCATCATCAGCCACTCGCCGCCACCAACACCGCCGTGGCTCCGCCCATCGCCGCCGCACCTGTTCCACCGGCTATATAGCCGTTACACAGAAAACAAGACACCAATCATCATCCAATCATCATCAGCATCATCTCTCTCTTCTTTGGTCACTCGGCAAAGGGTCACCGATGTTTGAGGTTTGCCGATCGGCAAAGGTGGCCGGCGGCGGTGTTACCGCTCGGCAAACACCTTTGCCGATGAGTTTCCCGCTCCACTCCCTTCACCCTGATTAATTTTTTCTCGATTTCTACAGAAGAATGATGACTTCGTTATGACATCTCCGGATCTTGTGAAGAACCTGCAACTAGTTGTTTAAATCACTAACTGAAGCAAAACTCGAAGTTCAATATTTCCATGCATCTATTTTATGAAGAAAGTAGGATGATTCAGCGACTTTTATGAAGAAAGTAGGATGATTCAGCGACTTTTATGAAGGATGTGATATGAAACAGCGACTTTTATATGGTAGTGACATGAACCAGCGACTTTCAGCAAGGTTGTGCAGCTTTTGCAGCTGACTTTTTTGCAGAAATGAGCTTGAAGGTCGCTGTTTTGAACCGCTACTTACCTAGATATGAAAACAAATTTGTTGACCACCTAACGGCACTCTTTTCCATCTCAAGTCACCTATTTCTGCAAAAAATTCTTCGCCCCTTCTGTTTCTGTTCTCAGCACTCAGCAGCCTGGTTTTTTTTTTTTTTTTGGTTGTTCTGTTCGCATAACACAAACCAGATTGGGTTTGTTTTGTTTGGATAAAAGGTTTGTTGGGCTTTTAATTTGGGCTTCATATAATGATTGTTTTATGGGCTATAATAAAAGTAATAATCTGATATGGGCTGAATAGAAGGATTCGGTTTCGATTTTTTTTAGGGTTAACTTTGTACAATAGTAACCAAGTTTGAAGAGTGTTCTAATTAGGTCACTCATTATTTTTTTTGTTCCAATTAGGTCATTCAAGTTCCATTTGATGTTTCAATCCTAGATATTTTACCTAAATAGAAGGCCATCCATCCTATATGACATTTATTTAGGTTTTTTATTTAAAAAAATTGTTGACATGGCACATAAATGCCAAATAGGTTTAAAACAAAATTTAAAAAATTGTAGAAAAGGTAAAAAAATGCAAAAAAAAAATTAAAAAATGTGATTTTTTTTTCAAAATTTTTATAAAATCATGAAAAATAGTTAGATGTTAGAAAAGTTAAATTTTTTTTTCAACTTTAGCCATTCTCCCATTACAAAGAAAATGCTAAAACGGGTCTTAATACACCAAATACGTCCAAACGAGTCAAAATAAACCAAATACGTCCAAATGAGTCAAAATAAACCAAATACGTCCAAACAGGTCAAAATACACCAAAATACGTCCAAACGAGTCAAAATAAACCAAATACGTCCAAACATATCAAAATTCGCCCAAACGGACCAAAATCACCTAGTCTACCTTCTCGCGGGTCACACTTCTTGAGCCAAACTTTTTATTTCTACCTTTTGCTCTCGCCTTCTTTGGTTGTGGGTTTTTTTTCTCGTTATTGCAAGACCTGATATTATGTCCGGTTCCTTGGCAGTTTTGACATGTCACTTTTCTTCTGATTCCAACTTTTTTGTTTACCGGCCAAGGCTTTTTACAAGTATTCATGAACTTGATTGGAAGTATTCGGAGATTTAAGGTGGAGGATCAAAGTCTATGGAGGAGAGTGATAGATGTGTGCCATTTAAAGTGAGAAGTGGTTAGTTTTTAACTCATAATCCTCATATTCCGGGATGTTGGAACAATATCAATAAAATAGAAAACAATCTGACGATAAATGGTAAAAGTTTTCATGAGCTCATCAAAGGTATATAGGGAATGTGAGGGATATCCAGTTCTGGATTGATATATGGGAAGGTAATGTGGCTCTTAAAGATAAATGGTCGAGGCTTTTTGAAATTGAAATCGATAAATTTTGTAAAGTGTTGGATAGGGTTGGGAGGATAGTGAGGGTTGGTTGTGGTCTAAAAACCCAAAATCGTCCAAGGAACGACTCGAATGGAAGGATTGCCAAGATCTTATCGCGAGGACGTCGCTCTCCGAATCAAAAGATTCATGGACTTGGTTGGGAGATGATTCTGGAGTTTTCTCTGTTAGTTCGCTTAAATAATTACGGGTAAAGGATAAGGGGGACATGGGGTTTTTCAAACTTCAAGTGGTGTAGGTGGGTTTCGCTTAAGTGTAATATCAAGGCTTAGAGGGCGAACATAGATAGTCTAGCTACACGTGTAAACTTACAGAAAAGAAACATTCACATTTCTTCGGCTTCGTGCCTTTCTATGAGGAGGAAGATGAGTCTTGTGAACATTTGTTCACGGCTTGTATTTTTGTGAACATAATCTGGATGGCCCTTAGTGCTTGGTGCAATACACCTCCGTTGTATGTTTTTGCTTTCAAAGATCTTATGGAGGCTTACAATTTTCTTAATGTAGGCTCTAAAGGAAAAAAAAATCATTCATGGTCTTATCATGGTTACATGTTGGTGTATTTGGAAAGGTAGGAATGAGTTGGCGTTCGAAAACAAGAGAGCTACAACTCAAGATATCATGGGAGAAGTTAAATCTAGAAGTTACGTTTGATTCAAGAATAGGTCTTCCTTTAAATCCATTAGTTGGGTAGATTGGTGTATATGCCCTCTGTAGATGTTGTAATTGTCTTGTCATTTGCCTGTTTGGGTCGGGGTCGTGTTTTGTAATGGCCTTTTGCCCTTTTGGGTCGGAGGCGTTTGTTTATGAAGTTAATTCTCAAAAAAAGTTACATGGGCAACTTGTATAGTTGTATGAGTGAGTAGGGGTGGGTTAGATTATTTTCAAAACTGAATAAAACCTATAATTAATGTTTTTGTTTTTTAAAAAATTTACATTCATCAATGGTCAGTTTTAGTTACAAACGGTTTTATCTTTCATTACAGGGGAAGGTGGTTTGGTTAATCATCAGCTCCGGCATAACTTAAGTCATTTCATTTAATATAGGGTAAATTACATTTTTCGTTCTTTATGTTTGTATAGGATTGCAATGGATGACCTTTAACTTCAATAATTACAGTCACATTCCTTTATTTGGAAAACACATTACATACTAGGTTCTTTAACACTAACCAAGTTAAACTTTTCAGTTAAGTTATGTCAGTTAAGGGTAGTTTAGTCATTTTACCAACTTAATTAAAAATAGTTTTATAAGAAAAACAAGTCAATAATAAATTTTCCCTATCTTAGACCGTAGGGTATGGTGGGGCGGGGGTTTGGGGCATGGGTTGACACGTGGAAAGTTTATAACTCAATTCAAAACCCATTTTGTATGGGGTATGGTGGGCGTGGCTTGGCTGGCGTGGCCAAGCCACATCAGGTTTTTCTTAATATATATATATATATATATATATATATATATATATAATCATTAAAAACTACATAAACATACAAAATAATTATCAAAATAAAAAACTATCATTCTTCGTCATCTTCGTCGTCTTCGTCGGTTTCGAACCCAGGAATCGTTGAAACATAATTATCGAAGGTTGTGATGTATATCCCTTGACTTGATCAAAAATTCATTTGCCGCTTTATCTTCGTCTGTTACGTTACCTGGTTGGGGGTCATCGTCATCATAGTAGGTAACGACCGCTCTACCTTCATCCTCCAAAATCATGTTGTGAAGAATGATACATGCGTACATCACGTTTCCAATATGATACTTGTCCCATAGTCGACAAGGCATTGCCAATATTCGCCACCTTTTCTTCAAAACACCGAATGCTCGCTCGACGTCTTTACGTGCAGCCATTTGGACCCTGTTAAACTTTAATCTCTTTGATCTATGGTACCGTGTTTTGCGAACGATTTTACGAAAACCCCCCACTCTGGGTAAATCCCATCAACTAGGTAGTACCCATACACGTACTCAACCCCGTTTACAAAGAAAGTTCCTTTGGGTCCTATACCATTTACCCGATCATTGAAAAGGGGCGAGTGGTTTATGATGGTAATATCATTATGTGAACGTGGCATACCGAAGAACGCATGCCATATCCAAAGATCTTGGGACGCAACCGCTTCAAGCATGATGGCTGGCATCCCGTGAAATCCACTAGTGTGAGCGCCTTGCCATGCGGTAGGACAAAGTTCCCAATGCCATTTCATACAATCTAAACTACCTAGCATCCCGGGTAGCCCATGATAATCTGCGTGATGTTCCAATATTTGTTGCATGTCACTAAACGAGGGCTTTCTCAAATATCTTTTCCTATAAAGTTCTAGAATACACGAACAAAAGTTGTGAAGACTTTCTCTAGCTACACGTGCAGATATTTTTAAATAGTCATCCATAATGTCCGAACTATTGCCGTACGCTAACTGCCTAAGTGCGGCCGTGACCTTTTGCCACGTACTAAATCCTAATTGCCCGGTTACATCGGGTTTTTGTTGGAAATAAACATACTTCTCCTCAAGATCTCTAGATATCCTTAAAATAAGTTTCTACTCATACGAAAACGACGCCTAAACATTTTTTCATCATACTTAGGTTCCGCTGAGAAGTAATCGCTTACCAACAAATTGTTAGCGGTGTGCCTTTCACGAGCGATGTACATTCTCCTCCGTTTAGGTTGCGGAGTCTCTTCCTCATTGTCTTCGTCTTCCACGATAGCTTTCACTACCGCCGCGATCGTTTGTAGAAATATTTCCGCACCATCGTCAGATGATGATGACGATACACTTGAACTTGAAGAACTCATGGCAAGATTGCGTTTTATGTGTTTGATATTGTGTGAGAAAAATGTTAAATATGGCAAGGTATTTATAAAGGAAAAAAAATTAAAATGTCCCCAACGGCTAGTTTGAATTAGCCATTGAGAGCCCGCCATGTCAGCTTGCTAGACCAGCACCACGCCCGACTTGAAACCCAAGCCCCAAAAGCCACGCCCCAACCCAAGCCCCATACCCCATAGTCTAAAGTTAACACTCTCTTTCTTCCTAACCTTGCAACAAAATAGCAACAATTTTGCATATATTTTACTTGTTACGTTTAAGATTGTGATACCTTTTTTTTATTCAATCCAGCGACGACAGATTTAGAAAAAATAAAAAATATTTTGAAATTCATAAATTTTCTGAAAAAAAAAAGCATAAAAATAATAAAAATTCTAAAAAAATGTTTACAATCTTGAAATAAATATAACAAAGATCCTAAATAAATGCCAGATTTTTTTTATTACAAAACTAACAAATCTGACATTTCTACATAAATTAATACAAAGCAAAAGCTTTTTTTTTACTTATTTAGAAACTTTTTCAACATTTTTTCCATGTTTTTATGCCGTTCCGCTTGTTCGGCCCGCTCTCGTTTTAGAAACTTTTTCAACATTTCTTCCAAGTTTTTATGCCGTTCCGCTTGTTCGGCCCGCTCTCGTTCACGTTTAACCCGTTCTTGTTCTCGCTCTTGTTCACGTTCGACTCGTTCTTGTTCTCGCTGCCGTTCACGTTCTGCTCGTTCTTGTTCCCGCTCTTGTTTAAGTTGTTCAAAACGAGCTTCTATGTTTTGTCGGGCCTTTTGTTCTCTTTCTAATTCCGCTTGAACTATCTCGAGCTAAAGTTTGTCAAAAGATATATAACTAAAACATATTAACAAAAAACAAATAGTGTAACATATTAATATAACATAATAACCTAACCACAACGATCTAAAAAAATAATTGGAATAAAAAATTATTTAAAATCATATAAAAACACATGCATACAAAAAAACAATACTTTTTATTTTTTTAGTTATTAATACACACTCATACACACAGACACATACTTATACATATACACACATCCACATACACACACATACATATGCACATGCATATAAACACATCCACATACATATACTTACACACATACATATGCACATGCATATAAACACATCCACATACATATACTTATCCTCAATCTATCTCTCATTGTCATAAGGGTAAGAACTGTTTGTATGATAGTTGGAGGAAGGCTACTCAACTTTTCCAAAGGTAAATCTTGAACTACCAGCTTAGAATGCTGCATTTTTTTTTACACCAAGACCCTTGTGGGCAGTGGCGAAGCTTGAGATTTCCGACTGGGGGGTCGAAAACGTATATACCTATAAAAAATTATATGACCGGGGGGTCGAAAACGTATATATCTAAAAAAATCTATACGAAACTACATACCGGACACTATTGAGCGAAAAGTTCGGGGGGTCGGGCAAAAAAATTATAAAACCGGGGGGTCGAAAACGTATATATCAAGTAACTTAACCATGAACTCAAATCACAAAGCAACTAGATTTCAAACTTGTTAAAGTATTTGTTGCTCTATGCCAATGGTCGAAATAATCTAATAGCAAAGATATCAAATAAACTTTAGGAATCTCCTATACAGTGAAACCCTTATCAACATGCTAGAAACTAGAGGAACACAATGACAGTATCAAGTTAGTGCAGAAAAAGAATGCCTTGTATTGTAGATCAAAATACCATGCATCTATTTCATACTTAGGTCACTCGATTCATCACCTTGCAGTTGAGAAAACCCGTCAACTTAAAGCACAGACACAAAATTCTGAGTTATTGAAGTCAGAAAAGTAGTTTGCAACTTTAAAACATTAGCATAGTATACTCAATTTACTTAGAAAGTCACATCTGTCTCTATTACCATAGCCCGTTTAACTATGGCCGATTATCTGATTCTAGTTATCCACTTACATAAAGCATATCCAAGCTCCCCTCAACTCAATAAAATTATATAGAATGGTATATTTTCGTCATCTAAAGTTGAATTAAACTAACAGATTGCGATCTCTAAAATCTAGTGGGCTCGTGTTTTGGAAAAGCTTGGAATACAAAAAAGAAGATGTCAGATACAATCCTGGCATTTTTTCCTATACACACTGCATACCAAAATGCATTAAAATATACAAATTCATAGCATAATTTATAAATCAAGATAACTTAAAGCTCACCTGTGACAAGAATCGTTCCACGTTATTACGTTGGTTCTTTACACCACGTTTTGCCGCTGTTAAAACATTTATTGCAACACTCATATTTGTTAGCCACATTCTGTTTATTATAGCATGCATTATAAGATGCTGGTAATGGTAAAACCGTAAAAGTCTTAACTGATCTTTTTCTTCCGGGGTGCTTGAGCAACCTTTCTAGAAGCTTCTGAAACTCGGCTATCCTCTTTGGACCCAGAAAACAATTGATCTTTTTCTTCCTAGAGGACCAAATTTTCACCGAAATAACTAATAGTTTTCCTGAAACTCGTGTCTTTGCAAGAGAATAACACATACCCTGAGATGCACTCCGCTGACAGCAGTTACGTCATTAAGCTGCTGATCAATACTTTGATCCGAAAATGCTTCAGACACTTTCTGCTTCTTACTGATATGTAGCAGTAAAGTCATTTTATTAAATGGATATATATGAGATACAAAAATCAAACTACCTTAGCGAAGAAACAGGTGCTTCTAACGTTTTTTTCTGGCCAACAGTCGGCTTTTTTGGGGAAGTCTTTGCATTACTTCCAGATGCCAATGAAGAGTCTCCAGCAGACTGTATTAAAAAAATTAACCTCTAACGAACTGATAATATATTTGAAAAGGAGATGGAATAAAAAATAACGATAAAACAAAATAATATACTACATCTGTTCATATGTAAGTGTCACACAAAGCATAGGAGTTGCTTAAGGTGCATATACGTGAAGCACTGACATACAACCTATAAGCAATGAGCCTGCTATTGAATATATAAGAAGGTAAACACCTAAAAGAAGATATATTACATGAAAACTAAAAACAGATGAAAAGGTATTCTTGTTTTCTTCTATACCTGCCTTTGTTGTAGTGCCATCTTCAGCATATGATCTCCTACAAGTTGCCGCGTGTGCCAGACAAATTGTTCTTTATTTATGACATTGCTCTGGGAATAACGTAGCCATTTAGCATAAAGATGGTTGATAACCCAAATAAATAACACACTTAAAACATTTATAAACAAAAAAATAAAATAAAAAATTCCAAATAAATATTGTTACAGGGTCACCCCCTAACTATACCCTTAATCGAACATATAGGCCCTGGAGTTGCATAGCCTGGTCTTTGTCAAGCTGTGCTTCTAAAACAGGTAGCAGCTGTGCAAAAGGGACCTGCTTGCCAGCTGGCTGACGCATTGCATTAGGTGGTTTCCCTGTTGCCATTGCTTGCTGATTACCCATTCTTTGGAACTGAGATTCATCTTCCGGGGTCTGTCCTATATTTTGAGCAGGATTTTTATCAGCATTCTGCATACCCGTAGTCAGGTCCATATCGGAACAGTCTGCAATATATTCATTCATATTCATGATACAAAGAGAATCATTGAGTAGAGATGGTTAATTGTTACAAGGGCAATGATCATGTGTACAAGTCCATCATATATACCTAAAATGCCCATATATAACTAACTATAATTCTGTATCACAAATCGACAAAACAATGAGAGGCAACTACACAAATCGAAGGTACCACTAAAAGCGAGGTGTAAAAAAGAATGATTGAGCACAGGGCCATCGCTAAGTTGTTTATTTATTTATTTATTTATTTTTGGATAAAACTACGATAATCGTAGCAAAACGATATATTTAAAATAGTTCATAGTTACAAGGGCAAGGGCATTGATCATGTGTACAAAGTCAATGTCTTTCATATAAACATAACACATTTCTATACTAGCCCATATATAACTATAATTCTGTATCAGAACTACACAAATCCACAAAATAATTTTTTTTGAACGGCCAACAGAATCAATCCCGAGCACTCTTGGGGCACCCACTGGACAAACGGAGTACTCCAAGAGTAACCCAAGTCAACCACCAATTCCGGGGAAAACCCAATCACCCACCCACCCGCCCGTAGGCATGACGGTGAAATTACCGGTAAAACCCGTTTGGCTCAAGGATCCAACCCAGATTTCCCTGGGTCTTCTATCATTGCCACTAGTGCCTCACTCTACACCAAGTGGGAGTCGAACCTGCATCTCTCAAGACTCTTGATTCGATAGTTCCTAAACCATCTTGCACTACCAAGTTTAAGATGTGAGCACAACATCTTATATGAAAAAACAAACCATCAAAGTGTAACTTCCCCTTTCCCTTAAAATAACTCATCAAAATGTTGGCTGCCCTATCATTGTTCGATGCATTGTCTAAAGTGATGGTACCTATTTTGTCTTGGATACCCCATTTTATAAGACACTCTAAGATACCATCGGATATAACCTCACCGCTATGGGGTGGTGCAAGCTCATTGAAACCTATAATGCATTTTTGCAATTTTCAATCACAATCAACAAAGTGAGCCGCTAAACACATGTAACCAATCGTTTGGTTAGATGTCCAACAGTCACTAGTGAGGGATACCATCTCAGCCTTTTTCAAAGTTTTCTTTATCCTCTCTTTTTCTACATCTACAACTTTTATGCAATCTCGAGTGATTGTAGACCTACTAACTTTTTCATATAGAGGATTCATAGTCTTCATTAGGTAATTAAACCAGTGGTACTCTACAAACGAAAAGGGTAACTCATGTGCTATGATCATTTTTGCAATTATATTACGAATTTTCATTTGACTATAACCCCCATCCGGCTCAAAACCCTCAAAAGCATCACAATCATTTTTACCACTATCAAAGTTGAGAAAACCGTCTTTTTTACCTGGCGCTTTTTTGAATAATCCACAACCTTGAAGATGTCGCCTCATACTTGTTGTGCTCTTCCACTTAGTGACTACATATGTATGCTTGCAATAGATGCATTGTTTTTTTGGCCACATTTTCCCTTTGTACAAACCCTGAACATCTACAAAATGTGGATGCACATCGGAAGTTTTTTTTCTCTTTTTTGAACAAGCACCTCCGGTCGTTGTATCAGCTACATCGGTATCACTCGATTCATCAATTATTGGATTCGGGTCGTCCTCTCCATCAATCAGATCAACATGAGCAGCCGGATTCTCGTTTGATTCTTTGTAAGACATCCTACCAAAAAAAACACAATTATAACTACACAATCGTTAACACAATTATAACATTTAACAAACATAACAGAAGTAAACAAACGGAAGTTAGCAAACAATTATAACAGAAACATACATACAATCTGTGTATGTATGTTACCAATCTGGTTAACATACCAAACAGAAACATAACAGAAAGTCAGAAACATACGATTTAACGATTAATTAACATAAAAACATACTATAACAAACATACAGAAGTTTAAAAAACAGAAGCAGATTAGACTGAAACAAGTGATATTTACAAACGATTGTTATTATATGTTGCAGATTGAAGACTGAAACAAGTGATATTTATGATACGACTGTTTGGAGATTGAAGACTGGAGCGACTCACTTGTTGCAGATTGAAGACTGGAGATTGAAGACCGTCCGACGAACTGTTGCAGAATGAACACAGGAGCGGCGATATGTTGCAGACGATGTGTCGGAGACTAGAGAGCAGCGATATGTGTGAGTGTGATTGTGGAGACCGGAGACTCCGGAGAGTGAGAGTCGGAGACTAGAGAGCGGCGGATCAAGGGTTAGATTTACATATTAAATATTAAGTTGGGTTGAACGTTATTTGGGCTTTTAATTTTTTTTTTTGGGGCTATTATATTTTTTGGGTTATTAATAATCTATAAAATCTATAATATAAATATATATATTAATTATTAATAAAAATAATTCGAGCGAAACCGACGATCAACGAGCGAGCGGAGCTTTGCTCATGCTCGGATTGAATTTGAATCCAACCGATCCGATCGGCTCATTTACAAACTGGGCGGGAATCGAACGAGCATTTTTCAAGCATTTTTCGAGCGATATTCGATCGTCGAGCAGTTTGGACAACCCTACTCAAGAGAAATGCAAGTCTTCCACCACTTGATCTAGAGATCATTGGCAAATCCACAAAATAATGACATGCAACGATACAAATCAAAGATGATAGATGCAGTGGCGAAGCTTGAAAACAAAAAGTTCGGGGGTCGGAAGGTAACGGACCTAAAAAAAATTATATCGCGTAGTTTCGAGACGTATGTTCGGGTCCGACGGTCGGTGGTCGGCTCAAACATTAATATCAAATAAAAAATGTTTCCCATAGCATAATCTAATAACACAAGTTAACAAAACAAATCACCCTAAAAATGGACAAATTTCAACCCTAATTTCAACCTAAATCACATAAATTGAATCCCTAAATTAAACCTAAAGATACAAAACACATACCTTGAAGATTGAAGAAGTCGAACAAGACCACAAGCAGCCGGTTCTTCCTCGTCTCGTCTCCTCGAAGTCTCGAACAACACCAGCAGCCTTCGCCAGTTCGCCCCTTCTGTCTCTGTTCTCAGCACTCAGCAGCGTGGTTTTTTTTTTTTTTTTTTTTTTGATTGTTCTGTTCGCATAACACAAACCAGCGATTGGGTTTGTTTTGTTTGGATAGATTGTTTATTGGGCTTTTAATTTGGGCTTCATATAATGATTTATGGGATATAATAAACATAATAATCTGTTTTGGGCTGAATAGATAGATCTGATTTCGTTTTTTTTATAAAATATTTTATTTAAGCTATATAAATTATTTTTTTTATAAAACCGGGGGTCGAAAACGTATATACCTAAAAACATTTATACGAAAAGTACATACGTAACACTACTGCGCGAAAAGTTCGGGAGGCTTAAATCATGTGCCGCTGGATACTGGATAGATGCATAAGTCGCATCCTCTAAAATTCCCCAAACATTAGTACATCTTGGGTTCTTAATTTTGAGTTTTATAAAAAGAAAAGTTGTAAAAGAAGTTTACCTTTCTAGGGTTCTTTGGATATTCGAGGAGATGAAACGCTGAAGATCGTAGCCATAGCAAAGGAAATAAACGGTTTTAACGCGGGTTCTTGTTTTAAAACTAGTTTACAAAAAAAATATGATACAAAATTCCAAGATATCGTTTTGGACCCTAAAGCAAAAGCTATCGCAGAAAATTCCAAGAACAACCCTTTTAAAACTAGTTTACAAAAAAAATATGATACAAAATTTTACCAAAATACGGGCGGTAACACTAGGGCTGAGTAAAAAAACCGAATTAACAGACTCAAAACTGAATTAACCTACAAAACCAAACCAAATCAAAAACCGGTGCATCGGTTAATTTTTTTTTGAAAACCGAGAGTAGCGGGTCGGTTAGTGTCGCAACCCCCAACCCCTGCCCCGGGAGGCGGGAGGCCGCGAGCTCGCAAATCTGGTGGTATCGGTGTTTATTAATTTGGCAGCGGAAATTTCATCAGGACCGTAGTTAGGAAATAGTTTATCATAGTAAAACACCACATTTTATAATTAATAAATACATGGGAAAACCCAAGTTTCCATTACAAACATGTTTTTAGGGATAAACCCTAATTTATTGAAATAAAATTTCTTTTTTATTTATGTAACTTTTATAGCCACTTTTTTAAGTCTTCAGTGCTCTCCAGCTGGCTTCTATTTGGCTTTCACATTTTGTTACCTGAAACGCGTTTTAAAAAGTTTTATGAGCAAGAAATACTGACGAGTGAACCCCAGTTTAATCAAAACAAGTTTTATCATTTTACAGCATTGAGGGCCACCCGCAATTACATTTGTTTACATCGACTTTAATTACCACCCACGGTACTGTCAATCCTGACTTGTGGTAATGTTACTACTCACAGTGTAGTAACAAGTTATGTATACAAAACCCCAACATACCGACGATAATTGTAGATTTACAAATACTCAATCACTGTGAATTGTAATTTAAAACATTTGAGGTTTTGTAAAAACAGTTTACAAAAAGAAGGATTAACTCACATTGCTAATTTAGGTATTTCCTTGTGACTTCCTGGTTATAATATAATAAATTAAACAATGCACACGCGCTAGTATAATAACCCAATTTACGTTAGCTATACCCTCCCCCCGAGACAGAACTCCAACGACTGAGTCGGGCAGAGCCTAGACATGCGTTACGGAACTCTAGATTAATCGGGCAGAGTAACTAATACGTAACTGGGGTTATAATACTTACAACGAGGCAGAGCTTCGTTTTTAATGGGTATTATGCCCGGGAATTATTTTAGCTATTAGAGATTCGAGAGAGAAAATTGAATTGTGAACGATTTGAAACTGAAACCGAGATCCCCTATTTATAGGTCTAGTCGAGCAGCAGGTCGCGGCCCGCGACGGCCGCTTCTGTCTTTCTCGCTGCCCGCGAGGACTATAGGGTAGGCTCTAGGCAAGGTGAATCAACGGTGTAGAGTGTTTATTGGGCTTTTAATTTGGGCTTCATATAATGATGTATGGGATATAATAAACATAATAATATGTTTTGGGCTGAATAGATAGATCTAATTTCGTTTTTTTTTATAAAATATTTTATTTGAGCTATATAAATAATTTTTTTTATAAAACCGGGGGGTCGAAAACGTATATACCTAAAAAAAATTATACGAAAAGTACATACGTAACACTACTGCGCGAAAAGTTCGGGAGGTTGGGCGCCCCCCTCCCCCTTAAATCCTGTGCCGCTGGATACTGGATAGATGCATAAGTCGCATCCTCTAAAATTCCCCAAACATTAGTACATCTTGGGTTCTTAATTTTGAGTTTTATAAAAAGAAAAGCTGTAAAAGAAGTTTACCTTTATAGGGTTCTTTGGATATTCGAGGAGATGAAACGCTGAAGATCGTGGCCATAGCAAAGGAAATAAACGGTTTTAACGCAGGTTCTTGTTTTAAAACTAGTTTACGAAAAAAATATACAAAATTCCAAGATATCGTTTTGGACCCTAAAACAAAAGTTATCGCAGAAAATTCCAAGAATGAGCCTTTTAAAACTAGTTTACAAAAAAAATATGATACAAAATTTTACCAATACACGGGCGGTGACACTAGGGGTGAGTAAAAAACCGAATTAACAGACTCAAAACTGAATTAACTGACAAAACCAAACCAAATAAAAAACCGATGGGTCGATTAATTATTTTTTTGAAAACCAAAAGTAGCGGGTCAGTTAGGGTTACAATATTTCCATATCCACCATAACCCAACTGAACCGAATCAATATGTAGTAAACTCTTTGTTGGATTTTGGACTTTTCACCACTTTTCAATAGTTGATATTTTTGGTTAAACGTTTGATAGAATTTATAGATTATATCATATCGTTTGGTTTGGTTGGTTGATAGTTTGTTTGAATTTTTTTGTTTATATCATATCGTTTTGTTTGAATTTTCATAAATAATTGGTATTAATATGTAATATATTAATATATGCAAAGAGATAATAACAATTTATTCCGTGGTAAAAAAATTGAGTTATTTTTAGCTAGACTTAACTTCATGGTTAATCGTCCATAACCGACCCATTATAACCTTCAAACCCGATTAACCAAAACCGCCATAACTGATCTGTTTATGGTTATGATTATCCGTTAACCGACATCGTGGTTATGGTTATGGTTTTTTTGCCATAACTGCTCAAACCAGCCCATGCACACCCTTAAGTGACACTCATGTTTTTACGATCAACCAATGGTGCTTTAGATAAATGAGATTGTGTCACGTGTCCAAAACGATTGTATTTATTGTAACGCCTGCGGTCTGACGGTGTTTTTGTGGACGATGCCACTAGTGTCACCGCCTATCTTACGCACATGTTATAGGCGTTACCGTCCGAGTTTGTTTTTAAATTAAACATACCATAGTTCTTTTTAAATTAACAAAATTTACGTTTTTTCAAATTAAACAAAGCAAACATGAGCCACCTGAATTTTACAATTCCTCCTCCCTTGATCTTTAGTTCTCCACAATTCAAGCTAGCTAGAAGATCCCTGGATTGGTTTTGTTGTCGGACATCGGCCCATGCTTGGTAAATGCAACCATAAGTATATTTCCATGTTCCCAACACGGTCATAATTGCTAGTCCACCGTCATTTTTGTTCAAATGCTTTGAGGGATTGTAAATATACTTCCATTGTATAAAGTCTTAAAAAAAGGTAAAACAAACATTGTCGGGACGTTCATGCCCGGAGTGTAAGACCGACGGCGATGTCCGTGTTTGGGGGACATCTTTTGTCATTGAAAAGTCAAATAGACATCTTGTTGTAAATCAGGTCTAAAAGGTACATTCTCTGGATTTTCCCAAAATATAGTTATTATGTAATAAGGCCCTACAAACCGGCCTTAAAATGCACAAGGTGATAAACTAGTTTCCGTTAACATACTTGGGGATAACGGTCGGAGCTAATATGAATCATATTAATAATTAGAAACCTGTTTTGGATATTTTTGACAAAAGATTATCTTCGTAGAAAGAAAAAACCCTGTCGATAGGAGGAAGACTTACCATAAACAAGTCGGTTTTGGAAAGTCTTCCTATCTACTTTTTTTTTCCTTTTATAAGGTGCCTAGGGGGTTATAGACGCCTTGGAATCTAAAATGATAAATTTTTTGTGGGCGGGGTCGAGTAATATTAACAAAACTCATTTGGTGGCATGAGATAGGCTGGCTTTTCCGAAGGAATTAAGGGGCCTAGGTTTAAACAAACTTAAAGATGTCAATGAAGCACTTTTATCTAAATGGATTCGGAAATTTAAGGTTGAGGATCAAAGTCTATGGAGGAGAGTGATAGATGTGTGACACTTTAAAGTGAGAAGTGGTTCGTTTTTAACGCACAATCCTCATATTCCGGGATGTTGGAACAATATCAATAAAATAGAAAACAATCTGACGATAAATGGTAAAAGTTTTCATGAGGTCATCAAAGATAATATAGGGAATGGGAGGGATATCCGGTTATGGATTGATATATGGGAGTGTAATGTGGCTATTAAAGATAAATGGCCGAGGCTTTTTGAAATTGAAATAGATAATTTTGTAAAGTGTCGGATAGGGTTGGGGGATAGCGAGGGTTGGCCGTGGTCTAGAAACTTGGAATCGTCAGAGGAACGGATCGAATGGCAGGATTGCCAGCATCTTGTTACGAGGACGTCGCACTCCGAATCGAAAGATTCATGGACTTGGTTGGGAGATGATTCTGGATTTTTCTCTGTTAGTTCACTTAAATAATTATGGGTAAAGGATAAGGGGACATTGGGCTTTTAACTTTCAAGTGGTGTAGGTGGGTTCCACTTAAGTGTAATATCATGGCTTAGAGGGCGAACATGGATAGGCTAGCTACACGTGTAAACTTACGGAAAATAAACATTCACATTCCTTCGGCTTCATGCCTTTTTGTGGGAGGAAGATGAGTCGTGTGAACATTTGTTCTGTTGTTCACGGCTTGTATTTTTGCAAACAGAATCTGGATGGCCCTTAGTGCTTGGTTCAATACACCTCCGTTGTATGTTTTTGCTTTCAAAGATCTTATGGAGGCTTACAATTTTCTTAATGTAGGCTCTAAAGGAAAAAAAGATCATTCACGGTCTTATCATGGTTACATGGTGTATTTGGAAAGGTGGGAATGAGTTGGCGTTCGAAAACAAGAGAGCTACAACTCAAGATATCATGGGAGAAGTTAAATTAAGAAGTCATGATTGGTTGAAGAATAGGTCTTCTTTAAAATCCATTAGTTGGGTAGATTGGTGTAAATGCCCTCTGTAGATGTTGTAATTGTCTTGTCCTTTGACTGTTTGGGTCGGGGTCGTGTTTTGTAAAGGCCTTCTGCCCTTTTGGGTCGGAGACGTTTGTTTATGAAGTTAATTTTCAAAAAAAGTTACTGGGCAACTTGTATAGTTGTATGAGTAAGTAGGGTGGGTTAGATTATTTTCAAAATTGAATAAGACCTATAATTAATGATTTGATTTTTATAAAATTTACATTCATCATTGGTCAGTTTTAGTTACAAACGGTTTTATCTTTCATTGCAAGGGAAGGTGGTTTGGTTAATCATCGCTCTGGCATGTATTAAGTCAAGTCATTTCATTTAATAAAGGGTAAATTACACTTTTCGTCCTTTATGTTTCTATCGGATTGCAATAGATAGCCCTTAACTTCAATATTTACAGATTTACAGTCACAGTCCTTTATTTGGAAAACACATTACATCCTAGGTCCTTTAGCACTAACCAGGTTAATCTTTTCTGTTAAGTTTGGTCAGATAAGGGTAGTTTAGTAATTTTACCAACTTAATTAAAAGGGTAAATTACATTTTTTGTCCTTTATGTTTGTAGCGGATTGCAATGGATGACATTTAACTTCAATAATTACATCTATAGTCCTTTATTTGGAAAACTCATTACACCTTAGGTCCTTTAGCAGTAACTCAGTTAGATTTTTCAGTTAAGTATGGCATGTGCCTTACACATGAGGGTAGATTAGTAATTTTACTAATATATTTAAAATATATTTAAACAAATAAATAAAACCAAATTAAAAAAAATAAAACAATGATTAAATTAGATGGATTGAAATTAAAACCTTTGACTTTTTTGTTTTCATTTTGGAGATAACTTACCAGCTGCTTTCTTTCTTTTTCCCTTAAAATACAAACATGAACCTCAAGTCAATAACCTGCAACTTAAGATTTCAAATTTCAGGCGGTGGTTGTTGGAATTGAACTAAAATTGGTGGTGTTTGATGGTGGTCACAGACACTGAATTGACGCCATCAAACCGCATCATGAACTCCGATTGCTCAACACACACAAGCACTGAATCTGAATCACCCACCATTTAGCGACATCACCAACTCACTACGTTCCATATTTGAATCACCCACCCTTTAACGACATCACCAACTCCCTACATTTCATATCCGAAATCGACAAGGAACGAGAGAGATCTGGCAGTGATTTTGCGTTTCAGGTAGTTTGCGAGGGTGTTGGGATCCGGGTTTGTAAGTGTGATTTATGATTTTTGAAGATGGCGGTGGTTGGAGATGGTGATGTTGGCGGAGACAGCGGCAGTGACGAATTCTAGTGTGGTGGCTGCGAAGATAGGTGAGGTGGTGGTTGCAGAGATAGTGGTTGTGGTGGCGGTCGCCGGAGGTTGGGGTTTTAGGCAGTGGTGGCTCTAGCAGTGGGGAAATATAATAGTGGCTAGTGTGGATAAGTTCTTTTTGTTTTATTTAGAGTAAACTACAAAAATCGTCCTTTATGTAGATACTAAATTGAAAAGTGTGTCATTTATCTTTAAAAAATATAAAAAACGTACTCGATGTTTGCAAACCCCTACACATTATATCCTTTATCCCTAACTTAGTTATTTTTCATTGTTAAGTGGGTGTGAAATGACATAAATACCCTTACCATTAAATAAATAACTAAAAATTGAAAAGAAATATAATTAACCTTCAACCTTTAAACTTTTTTTAGCCAGATCACTTTACAGATCAACCTCCAACCTTCAAACTTCAATTTTCAAAACTGATGCAAATCATCTCGTGAATTTCAAAATCAGCACTCGATTCAACACATATATTCAGTTTTCAACAATTTCTATCAACAATTGAAGCTGTTATGCTGCAACAGTGAGTACTAATTCCGATCAAAAACTGAATATTCCGGCACCGCCACCTCTACCGCACCACGGCGGTCCGATTTCCACTTCGGTAACTCCGATTCGTTGGTTCTATTTCTCAGTTGTTCAGAAGCTAGAGGTGAATTTGAGATTGATAAGAATTAGGAGTTAGGGTTTCTGGTTGTTCGGTTAGGGTTTGACGGCTTCAAAAGCAGAATATTCCGGCACCACGTCCGCCGCACCACCGTCGTATACGCCGGTCTGATTTCCGCTTCGGTAATTTAGATTCGTTGTTTTTTATTTTCAACTGTTTAGTAGTTAAAGGTGAATTTGATATTAATAAGAATACTGATGGTGACATCTTTGGTTGAAGATGATGGTGAAGGTTGAATCTGATAGTTCTGTTCATGGTTACCAGGTTTACTAGTTAAGGTTTCATTATATACTTTGAAATTTGTCCCAATGTTTCAAAAGATTGAGATAGTGATTATTTTGGAAGAGACGATATATTAGATATTTAAATTAGTTACATCTTTGAAGGTTGAATATGATGGTGACAGTGACAGTTATGGATGAGGTTGTAGATGATGGTGAGAACTGAGAGGGTGAGGTGGTGGTGGTGGTGAAAGGTGGAGGTGGGGAAGATGAAGAGGGTGGGGTAGGTGGTGGGTCCCACAATTAATTATATTTCTTTTAAATTTTTAGTTATTTATTTAACAATAAGGGTATTTAGGTCATTTCACACCCCTTTAACAATGAAAAATAACTAAGTTAGGGATAAAGGACATAATGTGTAGCGGTTTGCAAACATCGAGTATGTTTTTTGTACTTTTTGAAGAAAAATGACACACTTTGCAATCTAGTGTCAACATAAAAGACGATTTTTGTAATTTACTCTTTTATTTATTAAAATATTTTTAAAGTTAAAAGACTAAATTACCCCTACGTGATCAAAGTTAACTGAAAATTTTAATTGGGTTAGTGCTAAAGGACCTAAAATGTAATGAGTTTTCAAAATAAAGGACTGCAACTATAATTATTGAAGTTAAAGGTCATCCATTGCAACTCGCTACAAACATAAATGACGAAAAGTGTAATTTACCCTAATTAAAAATAGTTTTATAAAAAAAACAAGTCAACAATAAGGGGGTGTTTGGCCTAGCTTTTATTTTTTTGGCTTGTGCTTATATTTTAAAGTAGCTTATGCTTATTTTCTTTCATTTGATAAGCTATTTTTAAGCGTTTGGATTAGCTTATGTTCTACAAGTTGATAAGCCCTTTTTAGGGATTTTTACATATTTCCCCCTCCTAAGCTGCCTTATTACGTATTTCCCCAAACCAAAAAAACAATTACATATTTCCCCTCCCTAACCCATATATATTACATATTTTTCCTTTTCATTAAAATGACTCTTATTTATGACTATTTTACCCTTAATAAACTATTAAATGAATATTTACATATTTCCCCGTTCTAACATCATCAATCAATTACACATTTACCCAATTCATGTAGTATCACTCTAATTCCTCTACTTGTTATGTCAAACAATACAAATAAAACCATAATACTCATAATAAAAAAAACACAAACTTTCATTAAAATGCAATCCTTACTTGTTCATAATCAATTATGTTCAAAAAACATAAAGTTTCGCAAAATTTAAGAAGTACAAATACGATAACAAAATTTGAAAATCAACCGCTCAACTTTACTTTCACGTTTTTTGTACTCTTTCCTTGTCCTGTTTTACTAGTTAGTAGTTAAGGCTTGAAAATCAACACTATTGGCTCTGTAACCGAATGACAATGAGTGGCAACCTCTTCAATCAAATCATCAAAGTCATAAACGCAAGTTTCAATGTAAAGACATTTTTGAAAGCCAAAACAATAACGTTTTTTATACGAGTTCTTAGCCAACCGAAAATAACCTCCATATTATTCATATTATCATCTTCCATATCATCCATATTATCACCTAAAAAAATAAAAGAAATCATATCACACATATTGTCACCTAATAAATAAAAGAAAAGAGATTTGGTAAGCATGTTGGTGTCAGCAAAGAAAAAAATATTGTTTAATAAGCTATTGTAGATAAGCATTTAGTGTCTAACAAAGAAACTAAACAAAAAGCAAGATTCAACATTTATTCTTTTATATAAGCCATTATAGATAAGCATGAATTGTTTTATAAGAGATTATAGATATAGATAAGCATTAAGCAATTAGTAAACAAACTGAGAAACAACAAAATGCACATGTATTACGAACTGATACACATCGATTGTTTAATAAGAGATGATTCACATGGATAATTCGATGCAGTTCGATTCACATGTATGGTTCGATTCACATGAACAATAATCGATGCAGTTCGATTCGCATGTGTAGTGTCGTAAGATTCAACATATCTGGCAGGATTGAACAAACATAAAGATTCAATGGCAGGAGGATTTGGCATCTACCAGAAGAAGAGGAAAAGTTTGTGTTCTGTAGGGTTTGGTTATGACCTTTGATTATACGATGGATTATTAGAAGGGTAATTGGGTATTTTCTCAAAAAAAGGGGAAATATGTAATTGTTCTTTTGGTTTGGGGAAATACGTAATAAAACAGCTTAGGAGAGGAAAATATGTAAAAATCCCCTCTTTTTAAGTGTTTGTGTTAGCATTGTGTGTATCAGATTCAAATGAGTTAATCCATCATTTGAGGGCAAATGAGTAAAAAACATCTTCTTCAAATAAGCTAAAAAACCATTTTCCCTCCCTCAAGTCAACACTCTCTTTCTCCCTAACCTTGTAACCTAAAGCTAAAAAACCACTCTAGACACCATCCGGCCACCACCCCAGCTACCATCCTGCCACCACCACAAAGACCACCTAAACGCCTCAGTACCACACCACCACTCCGGCCACCACCTAAACGCCTCACCACCCATCTCTCTTCCTCCTAAAGACCACAATCCATCACCGTTAACAACCACCGACAAGATATGCAACATTCGATTCAAATCATACGATTCTACAACATACCCAACCACCAAACCACAAACCTTTTCTCCACCATTACCACACAAACCACCGACAAGAAATGCAACAATAATTGAAGTTAAATGTTGGGGAAGGATCCACTAAAAAATGGATTTTGCCTAAGTAGCCTAAGAAAGATTGTGATGATGACATGTGGCACTCCTAATAAGTAGGAATGAAGGGCATTTTGGTCCTTATAAATAGGAGTAAAAATGTCATGTGGCACCCCTTTTGTTTTTTAAAAATACAACAAAAAAAATCTAGTATAAAAAAAATATAGCACAAAAAATATAGTACAAAAAAATATAGCACAAAAAAATCTAGTACAAAAAAATATAGTACGAAAAAATTCAGCAAAAAATGTAGTACAAAAAAATCTAGCACAAAAAATTGAGAAAAAAAAATTTAAGACAAAAAAATTTAGCACAAAAATATAGTACAAAAATCCAGCACAAAAAATTGTTTTCTAAAAAAACATAAAAAAATCCAGTACAAAAAATCTAGCACAAAAATCCAGTACAAAAAATATAGCACGAAAAAATTTAGCGCAAAAAAATATAGTACAACAAATCCAGTAAAAAAAATTGAGGAAAAAAATTTTAAGATAAAATATAGCTATCTACACCATTAACCAAGAAAACAAACAATTATGAGGGTCTCTTTGTAAGATTAAAAACATTTTGGTGCCATTAGAGCATCTCATCCTATGCACTCATGGGCCAATCTTAACTTCCTGCTCAAGTTCTGCTCATATAAATTATGATTCTGATTTCTACAGCCCAACTTTATCTATTATTAAGTAAACTATAGTAGTTAACTGACTCCAGGGTCATTTTCATCGATCACAAAATTCCTTTTTCCAAATAAATCAATTTGATTTCCTACATACCAATATAATCAACTAAGTTGAGGATAATTACAGAAGCACTTAGCCCACATGACACAAGTGCACATAGGGGTGATCAGTGATGTTCTACACCTTACATATAAGTGCAAACTAACTGCAGACAAGGTTTTAAAAAGATCATCACAAAAAATTAAACATAATAACTGCAGACAAGGTTTAAAAAAGATCATCACAAAAAATTTAGCATAAAAATATAGTACAAAAATCTAGCATAAAAAAATGTTATACAACATAGAAATACAACACATTTTTGTGGGTTTTTTTAGTCGTCATATTTTATATAGCAATATGGTACTCAAATTAAAGAGAAAAAAACGCTCGATTTTATGGTGAAATTTTTATGTAAAAATAAAGTCGTATAAAAAAGTTATGAATGTTTAAAAAATGAGGGTGAAATATGCATGTGCCTTGCATGTGGAGAGAGAAAGTCAATAAATAGGATTTTCCTAAGATACCCTTGCACTCCTTCTTTCTCCTACACTTTCATCTTAACCATTGATTTGAAAAATGAATGGTTAAGATTCCTTCTCATCCTACTTAGGCAAAATAAACTTTTTATTTGATCTTACCCCGTTAAATGTTATCTGTTGCAATATGATATAAACATTAAAGACGAAAGGTGTAATTTACCCAATTTTTTAATTACTTTTTTTGCTAATGCTTGCGACAAAATAGCAACAATTTTGTATATCTATTTTACTTTTAAGATTGCGACAAATACAATAATAATATTATTTATTATTAAATTTTGTGACAAATGCAACATATTAAAAAAGCATATTATATTTATTTTAAAAGCTGCAAATTTACGACAAATTAAATAGTTATTTTACATTTTTTTTATTCAATCGTGCGACATTTTGAAAAAATCAAAATATTTGAAAATCATAATTTTTCTGAAAAAAAGCATAAAAGTTCTAAAAAAAAACTGTTTACAATCTTGAAAGAAATATAACAAAAATCCTAAATAAATGTACGTTTTTTCATTACAAAACTTACAATATCTAACAGTTCTATATATAAATTTATACAAAAACAAAAGTTTTTTTTTACTTATTTAGAAACTTTTTCAACATTTCTTCCATGATTTTTCGCCATTCCGCTTGTTCAGCCCGCTCTTGTTCACGTTTGACTAGTTCTTGTTCTCGTTCTTGTTCACGTTCAGCCCTTTCTTGTTCTCGCTCCCGTTCACGTTCGACGCGTTCTTGTTCACGTTCGGCCCTTTCTTGTTCTCGCTCTCGTTCACGTTCGACGCGTTCTTGTTCTCTCTCTTGTTCACGTTCGGCCCGTTCTTGTTCCCGCTCTTGTTTAAATTGTTCAAAACGAGCTTCTATGTTTTGTCGGGCCTTTCGTTCTTTTTCTAATTCCGCTTGAACTATTTCGAGCTAGAATTTTTCAAAAGATATATAATTAATGCATGTTAACAAAATAACAAATACACATGTCCACATACACATACACATACATATTTTTCAAAAGATATATAATTGTTCAAAAAGATATACACACACATACATATACAGGACGAGGATCATTACATACACATACACATGTCCACACACATACACATACATATACACACACACATACATATACAGGACGAGGATCATTACATACACATACACATGTCCACATACATACGCATACATATACACACATCCACATGCACTTATCCTGAATGCATCTCTCATTGGCATAAGAGTAAGAATTGTTGGTATTGTATTTGGAGGAAAGCTACTCATCTTTTCCAAAGGTAAATCTTGAACTTCCATCTTAGAATGCTGGAGATTTTTACTTTTTTGACACCAAGACCCTTGTGAGATTGGAACTACCAGATGCCTAATACGTATTATAAGAGTTAATTACATAAATGGTTTGTTGTATGTCCATATTGCAAGTTTGGTTAGCTCATTTACAATAACTTTTAAACGTTTTAATGTCATTTAGTGAAAAGGACCAAACGTGTTACTAATGGGTGAACAATGAGAGCCGTATGTGTAATTGCTTAAAGGAAAAAAACCAAACTTGCAATATGGACATACCACCTGGACCATATATGTAATTCACTCTAATGATACTTAGATATACATAGAATAAACTAATGAAACATAAAGTGACCTAGCCTCAAGTAACTTAAGATCCATAATGCAGTATAGTTTAAGGCATGAACTCATGAAGTATAACTATACTCAAATCACAAAGCAACTAGATTACAAACTTGTTCAAGTATTTGTTGTTGTATGCCAATGGTCGAAATAAACTTTAGGAATCTCCTATAATGTGAAACCGATATCAACATGCTAGAAACTAGACGGACACAATGACACTATCAAGTTGGTGCAGCCGTGCAGGAAATAATGGTTTGTATTGTAGATCTTGTACAATCAAATAAATCTAAATAACATTAAAAACTAAAGATTCAAGACATTCATGGGATCAAAATATCAGCATAGTATACCCTATTTCTTACTTAGGTCAATCGATTCAGAGTCTTGCAGTTGAGGAAACACGTCAATATAAAGCACAAACACAAAATTCTAAGTTATTGAAGTCAGAAAAGTAGTTTGCAACTTTAAAACATTAGCATAGTATACCCTAATTACTTAGCAAAATCACATCTGAGTCTTTTACTAAAGCCCATTTAACTAAAGCCGATTATCTGATTCTAGTTATCCACTTACAAAAAGCATATCTAGGCGCCCCTCAACTTCGTAAAATTCATTAGAATAGTATATTTTCTCCATTCAGAGTTGAATTAAACTAATAGGTTTGAACATGGTTGTAAAAATCCCGACTAGTCTCCGATTAATCGGTAGGCGATCAATGCGGTCATATTCTGGCTAAATTTTGGGGAGATCCCGGCCAAATTTCGACCAAACCATAGTTATCAAAGGCGCTAAGCGCACTTAAGGCGCATTGGCCTCGCCTAGGCACAAGGCGCAAAAAAGCGAGGGCCCGAGAAAAAAAGCGCACTCAAATGAAAAATAAAATATATTATGTAATGAAAAGAATAATAAATATATCTTGTAGGTATGTAAAATGAATATTATTACTCTCCAAGTATATTTATAGAACTAATATAATTAGATATTAAAATCATGTAACTAGTTTCAAAACAAATTTAAACCTGTTAAGATAGTCTTTGTAAAAGAAATATTAACATATATATATAATTGTATACAGTACATGCTATAGTAATTTAGAATATTTTGAAAGAAAATTCTGCGAAACATTGTTAAGTTTAAGCTTTTAAGTCAAAGTCGATTTTTTCATCTTATGTCTCTTCCCCTTCATATTTCTACTCTCCAGAGATGCAACCACAACCCATAGTTATTAAAGGTGCAAGCCGCAATTAGGGCGATTTGTTGGGCCCGGGGACTAGGCTAGAAGCGCAAAAAAAAAGCGAGGGCCCGAAAAAAAGCGCAAGTAACATAATTATATAAAAATATATCTTAAAACAAAACCAAATTCATCATATAAAAGCAAAACATTGTTGCACAGGACGGATGAACACCCAAACCTGGACCATTCAGAATTATGGCCTTCAACCCATTGTTGCACAAATTGTACCTCATTTCTTAGCAGTGGAACATGTAGCTTGGAGGCTTAAGATGCAGGCAATAGCTTCTAACAGCAGCAATCATCTCTTTGAAACAGTCCATGTTAGCAACATTCATGGCGATTCCGGACTGATAAAAAAATGCAGCAATAGCTTGTATTGTTCTGCCTCTAATCTCCTTATCACAAGCATCACGTATGCTTGTTTGAACTTTCTTTTACCTAAGAACAACAAACATAAATCTAGTAAGCGCCAAAAATTATGACAATGAACCAAAAGCAGAAAAGTATCATACCTTTATTCATATATAAGTCCATCGGCCCCTTCACATTGATCTTTTTCCTCTTGTTTTGAGGATTGGGTATCTCAAGTACATCCTCATCTTCTAATTCCTCATCCCCCGCATCAAACAGGCCCTCATTGGTTTTCTTTAACTTCTGCTTTTTCATGTATGCCCTCAACTCATCCTTGACTTCTTTTGGACACAAGTTACAAGCTCTTACATTACGGTTGCCTCCAACTGATGTGCCTTCGCTCTATAGAATTAGATCCCATCGTTTGTGACTTTCTTGCAAAATTTTCACGTGACAGAATTTTTGTCTTTCAGGTCAACAAGGTAGTTGTACTTCCAAGCCGGATCAGATTTCCAGTATTCAGAGGGTCCAGCCTCATTATGAGAAGACATGTTACTGTGACATGTAGATATTAAATAACAGATTAGGATCAAGATTAGAATACACGATTAGGATGAAGATTAGAATACATGAACAATGACAGATTATCGATGTTTTCCAATGACTGACAGAAGATTATTGGCATACATGAACTAACCTAAAGATCATTGGCAGTTGTTGATATAGAAAACACACTGAAAAAAAATTGCAGAATAAAGGGTATACCCTTAATCGAACATATAGGGCCTGGAGTTGCATAGCCCTGTCTTTGTCAAGCAACTGTTCTAAAACAGGTATCAGCCGTGCAAAATTGACCTGCTTGCTAGCTACTCGATTCATTGCATTGGGCGGATAATCTTCATGTTAGTTCATGTATGCCAATAATCTTCTGTCAATCACCAGAAAACATCGCTAATCTGTCATTGTTCATGTATTCTAATCTTGATCCTAATATGTTATTGTTCGTGTATACGAATCTTGATCCTAATATGTTATTTAATATCTACATGTCACAGTAACATATCTTCTCAAAATGAAGCTGGACCCTCTGAATACCGGAAATATGATCCGGGTTGGAAGTACAACTACCTTGTTGTCCCAAAAGATAAAAAATTTGTCACATGCAAATTTTGCAAGAAAGTCACAAACGGTGGGATCTATAGAGCTAAGGCACATCAGATTGGAGGCAACCGTAATGTAAGCGTTTGTAACTTGTGTCCAAAAGAAGTCAAGGATGAGTTGAGGGCATACATGAAAAAACAGAAGTTAAAGAAAACCAATGAGGGCTTGTTTGATGCGGGGGATGAGAAATTAGAAGATGAGGATGTACTTGAGATACCCAATCCTCAAAACAAGAGAAAAAAGATCATGTGAAGAGACCGATGGATTTATATATGAATAAAGGTATGATACTTTTCTGTTTTTTGTTCATTGTCATAATTTTTGGCGCTTACTAGATTTATGTTTGTTGTTCATAGGTAAAGGAAAGAAAGTTCAAACAAGCAAACATGATGCTTGTGATAAGGAGTTTAGAGGCAGAACAATACAAGCTATTGTTGCGCTTTTTTATCAGTCCGGAATCGCCGTCAATGTTGCTAACATGGACTGTTTCAAAGAGATGATTGTTGATGTTGGAAGCTATGGCCCGCATCTTAAGTCTCCAAGCTACCATGAGCTACGTGTTCCACTGCTAAGAAATGAGGTACAATCTTTGCAAAATGGGTTGAAGGCCATAATTCTGAATGGTCCAAGTTTGGGTGTTCGATTATGTCGGACGAATGGACTGTGCAACAATGTTTTGAATGTTTTGCTTTTATATGATGAATTTGGTACTTTGGTTTTGCTTTAAGATACATTTTTATATAATTATTATGTTAGTTGTGCTTTTTTTTCGGGCCCATGATTTTTTTGCGCTTCTGGCCTAGGCCCCGGGCCCAACAAATCGCCCTGAGGGCTCCTCTCTCCTATAATAACTATGGGGCACAACCACAAATCTGTTCCACATACGGAATTTGGCATTAATTTGCAGAAGTTCGTTGTAAACTGGCATGAATCTGGCCGAAAAAGTCACCGGAAAGTCATTTTTGGCCGGGAACCTACCAGAAGCGCGCCTTCGACGACACAAAGCGATATGGTCGGGCCTCGCCTGAAAATTGCGCCTAGGCGCATCAGGAGCGCTTTTGATAACTATGGACCAAACCATATAAATTCTTGCCAATTACTAAAAAAATGGGTCAAGGAGGGGTTAAAACATGTCTACTATAAAAAATCTACATATAAAAATGTGTTTGTAAATATATATAACTAAAAATTACGATCCGATTAATCGCTAGTCGGTACCCCACCGACTGACTAGCGCCTAGCGATTCTTACAACACTGGGTTTGAATCTCTAAAATTGAGTGGACTCATGTCGTTACAAGGGAAGAACACATACCCTGAGATTCACTCCGCTGACAGCAGTTACATCATTAAGCTGCTGATCAATACATTGATCCGAAAATGCTCCAGACACTTTCCGCTTCTTACTGATATATAGTGGAAAAGTCAAAATTATAATTAGAAGGATAATGTTATGAGACTACAAAAAACAAACTACCTTAGCGAAGAAACAGGTGCTTCTAAGGGTTTTATCTGGCCAAGAGTTGGCTGTTTTAAAAGAGTTTTTGCATTACTTCCAGACGCCAATGAAGAGTTTCCAGCAGACTGTATTAAACAACTTAACCTCTCAGTGATGGGCATAGGCTCTGGTTCATTCATAGATGTTGAAAAACCCGGCGTTAATGACATCATCTCAAAAGTTTCATCCCTTGATGATTCAATCCGACCCTGTGGCGCTGATAAATAGGATATGTGTTGTTGATCATTTATCTGATCCAAGGGTTCTTGTTTTACATAAGCCATTGATGACATAAGACTCTGATCTCTATGCATTGACGGTTGCCAATGCAGTCTTTTCATGTCACTACACGCAGTCTGAACTGGGCCTTGCCGCATTTGTAAATCATGGGTCTGCTGTTTAAAAGACTGTGAGGACATATTCATATTTGGAAAAAGCATAAGTTGTCGATCCCTCTCTTGCATAATAGCATTAACATTAGAAAACTTATGGCTCGCTTGTACTTCATGTGAATCTGATTGGAGCTCCAGTAATCGTTGTTTTTTAGCATTATTATCCATGCTTGGTTTAGCACTAAGCTGAGCAGGTTAACAAAAATTTGTATAAATAAATAAACAAAAACACTTCTTATCAATCAATTATAAACAAAATATTATACTCATTCATATGTGATATGTAAGCGTCTAGACAAAAATTTCTATACCTGCCCTTGTTCTAGTTTATAGACTGCCATCTTCAGCATATGATCTCCGACAAGACTTTTCATGTGGCGGACGAATTGTTCTTTATTAATGTAATTGCTCTGGGAATAACATAGCCATTTAGCATAATCATTGGTTGATGAAACAGATAGATAACACACTGAAAAAAATGCAGAATAAAGGGTCACCCTTAACTATACCCTTAATCGAACATATAAGCCCTGGAGTTGCATAGCCCTGTCTTTGTCAAGCTGCTGTTCTAATTCAGGTATCAGCAGTGCAAAATTGACCTGCTTGCTAGCTGCCCGATTCATTGCATTAGGCGGAAGCCCTGTTGCCATTGCTTGCTGATTGCCCGTTCTTGGAGCAGGATTTCTATCAGCATTCTGCATACCAGTAACCAGGTCCATATCGGTTTGCAGATGACTGTTCCTCATTTGTGTCGCTTGACGTCTTTTTTTCACATTTAGAAGATTGAAACCATTGGAACACTTGGCTTGGAGTATGGTACTGGTTCCTTGAAATAAACTGCACTATATTTATTCATATTCATAAAAGTGAAAGCTGGTACCAATAAAAGTGACGTGTGAAAGAGAATGATTCAGCACATGCGACCGGAAAAATGAGCCCCTAAAATATGAACTTATATATATATATATATGGTAGGATTCATGCGAGAACCACCTGAACCGCGAGAGCCAGTGTGAACACAACAAAATAAACCCACTACACCACCAAACACCCCCCCCCCCCCCTCCCCATCCAAGCTAAATGCTAAACACTAAACCCCCAAAAAACCTAAAAAAATCTAAAAAACACACAAAAAAAAAAATTTAATGTTTTTTTATGTTTAAATCGTTACTTTTAGTAGCCAAAAAAATTTTTTTTTAATGTTTTTTTATGTTTAAATCGTTACTTTTAGTAGCCAATTTTTTTTTAATAACGAAAAGTAGCTATTAAACATAAAAAAATATTCAAAAAAATTGTGTGTTTTTTAGATTTTTTTAGGTATTTTTGGTTGTGTTGACGTTGGTCCTAGCGGTTCTCGCAATAAAGGGTGGTCCTAACGGATCCTTCTCCTATATATATATATATATATATAACCAATAAAACGACGATAACTGTGATTACAATAAACAAAACAAAACTATTGCAGTGAAACAATCTATTTTAAATAGTTAACAAACAGTTATAGGGCATTGATCATGTGTACAGGTCAATGTCTTTCATATAAACCTAACATACTTCTATACTAGCCAAAATGCACAAATATAACTATAATTCTGTATCACAAATCTACAAAATAATGACATGCAACTACACAAATCGAAAGATGATGCATGGATGGATATAAGCCCCTTTATTGAGATTAATCAGACTGTAGACGTAAAAGAAAATAAAGCTTGCAAAAGAAGTTTACCTCTAGGGTTCTTTGAATATTGGAGGATTTGAAACGCTGAAGAACGCTTTTATCGCGGGTTCTAATAAAAAGATGTAGTACCATTCTGGTCCCTCATTTTGACAGTATATACTGTTCAGGCCCCTCGTTTTATAAATGCACAATTTTGTAAGAGCATTCAATTCGGATCCTATTTTCTATTTTCCTTCGCTATATATTATAACTAGGTTAGAACCCCGTGTAATACACAGGTTGAATAAATGTAAAATTATATATCAAATAATAAAAAATATATTTTTGAAACCTCGTTTATTACACAGGTTGAATAAATGTAATTTTACATAACAAATAATAAAAAAAATATATCTTTAAAAATCTCATTTATTACATGTGTTTAATAAATGTAATTTTATATATTAAATAATAAAAAGTTATATCTTTAAGAACTCTGTGTATTGTACGGGTTGAGTAAATTTTATTTTATATATTAATAATGAAAAAAGTTAAATATTTAAGAACCTCATGTATTGTATGGGTTGAGCACATGTAATTTTATATAACAATCAATAAAAAGTTATATTTTATTATATCTTTATAAACCCTATGTATTATAAAACTTTTAGACTAAACTGACAAAAAGGCCCAAACCACAGGTACTAAAATAACATTTAACTCTTTACATTAATAAATATTTCAAAGATTATATTATCTACTATACGAATTGTTTAAATTTAATTTTATAATTATCTTTTAATTAATATTAATTATCTATAATTAAGTAGGATATAAAGAAGAGAAAACTAAAAAATAGATGGCTCCAATGAATGACATGTGTCCCAAAGTTGATTTATTTTATTATATAGTATAGATTTACCTAAAAACATATTTTTCACAAATATTGGTTTGCATCTCTAACGTCCTATTCTTCATCTCTACCTTTATCTTACTCAAAGACACTAATTTTATTAGTATTTTCACTTTCTTATACACTCATAATATACTATAGAGACCTGGATTTGAGCCTATAGATATAGAGGCTTGCTTAGAGAATTCATATTGGAGCCTCTATTGTAGACATTCCATATAATATAGAGCAAAATGTAGAAGAAACAACAAAAAAACCACGACATTGGAACCTCTATAGTAGAGAAAAAATTAAAGAGAACAAACTACATCTCTATTTTAGAGGGTTATATTTAACTCTCTACATTTTTTATGAGTGTGTAGAAAGGAGAAAATAATAATAAAATAAGTTAATGTGAGTAAAATAGAGGTAGAGATATAGGGATGGATGTGAGATAGTTTTTAGAAATTAACAAAATATAAAGAAAATGTACTTTTAAAAAAATATAGATTGAGATAGAGTGTCAAATGTGAATGCTTTTACATCCCACCATATTTTCACCCTAAATTACACTAAAAAACACTATATTTTCTCTCTCCTTTTCAATTAAATAATATTTTTTATACCTTTATCATTACATTTTCTCTCTCATCCACTCACAACCACTTTCAAAATATATTAAAAAATTATAGGGGGTGAACAGTGTCCCCCCAAATATACAGATTAACAGTAACATTTTCTCTATCCTCCACTCACAACCACTTTTTTAACTCTTTATATTTTAAAAACAACACACACAGAATTTGATGCCATGGATGTGAATGCCCTTATACTTTCTCTAAGTTGTTCTCTATTATAGAGAGTTGAAAGGGTATGGTCCCAAACGACGCGCGCCAATGCGCATCCACACGAGACTATACCAATAAAATGAAACTCTCAAGAGAGGCTACACCTAGATTCATGTGACTAATCAGGTCATGACAAGGCCTATCGCGACACTCGCCATGGTGGAGTAATGATGCAGCGAGCAGGTCGTACAAAAGGACAACATGTGGCACTAATCACAGATCCCCCGATGTTGCCCCACGTTCTCATAAAATGGTTGGCGACATGTCCAACCAAAAGTACAAGGAGACGCTGAGGTGGAACCAAAAAGGACGCGCCACGTCAGCCCTAATCCTACAATTGTCGTTGTCCTGCCAGGGGAGACCAAATGGATATTCCTCACAAAGGACAGCTGGCCCAAGGCCTATCAGCCCACACCCTTTGTCCTTGCCCTACGACTATAAATAGAAGCCTTCATCTCCAGGTTTAAAAACCGGCTATCTCATTCTCAGACTCTTAACACACACTTGTTTATTGTTTTTAAACGATACGCCTCATAACCATGTTGATCATCACCGTCAATAGGAAAATCCATAGAGAAGTAAGTCTGCATTATCAACGTCATATGAAATCCATCATTAAATGATGCTTGAGAAATCTTACATGTATTACGTTCATTAACATCTACACAATCATTAGTAGTCACATTGCCCTCTACACTACCCACATTACCCTATGTAACCTCTACATTACCCACATTACCTTCTACACCATCCTTACCACCCACATTGCCCTCTTTGACATCTACACTTCCCACAACAGCCTCATTGACCTTTACACCATGATTCGCAGCCACATTACCCTTAAGTTGCATTATTTTGTCAATATCTACAATGACATTCTCTCTAACCTCTACAGCCTCGTTACTAACATCCACTCTACTATTAGATTTACTATAACCCTGCCAGCTTCTTTCTAACCAAGCATCAATCTTTTGGCTACCCTCGACTTCTTTCTGTGTTTATTAGCATTGCGTAACACAACCCCTAGATCTTCAATTTCTTCAGTAACCGCTAACCGCTGAAGATAATTTTGGAAGGATAAAGTAATATGCAAGCCTATTAAAACCATGTTCTATAAACATCCTAATAATATTGTTTTGTGCAACATACTTGGCTAAACATAGAACGTCCCCATCATTCTGTAATGGTGTCAGACCAGTGTCTAAATCTTGTCAAGGAATTTGAAATGGTAGTAAATTTCAACATCTGGGACATAAAGCTTTAGGTCTCTTACCATAAAATCTATATCATGAACAGAAAATTCATCTATGTTGCAGTAGTCAACATAGCTATAACTTCCATCGACGTATCTCCTCTGTGGAACCATTGTAAAAATGGCACCATGATACACTTTTAAGGTGAACAAGTTGTCACGACCAAATCTAGTTAGGGTTATTGGATACTTACAATACACATTTTGTGCTTACGATACACATTTTGTGCTATGAAAGGTTTGACTCATTAGGATTCCTTATCTTCCAAGTGTTGTGTTTTTGTGGATTGTGAGGATCATCGTCTTCCATTACGGGTTAGGGTTTGATTACCATGAAATTTTGATTCAGTGAAGAAAATGATCACTTGTGAAGAGAGATGGAATGATTTGTTTAGTGTCAAATGGGAGGGAATACGACAGACAGAGTTTTAATGAGGTGTAGGGGGTTTTAACATTAATGGACGAAAATGGCCTCACACGTTTAGTACGTGACCACGTTTAGCGACTGGATATAACGTATATTTGACTTAGGGATTATCCGAGTAACAAAGTAATAAACCACATGGAGCATGGGTGTAATACCAAAAGTTGGGGACTATATGTATTATTTTACAAAACCACAGGGATCATCCGGGTATTTTACTCTAATGTTTATAAGATAAATATAAGATGAAAGTACTTGAGTGCAAATACAATTGGTAGAGACACCATAATACAAGGGTTCATTATACTTTAGAGGTTACACCACATTGTGAGACAATAATCCACAACAACCACCCAACATCACCACCGCCGAAACACCACACAGCCGCCGCCACCACCCACTGCCTCGGGCCGTTGCACTACCGCCGCACCAGGTCCGACACTACCGGCCGACCTCCACCACTCGACGATGCAGCAACAGCTCCGTCCTCCGCCACTTCCGGGTTTCCGACATCCACTAGAAAACCGGGCATTGACCGGTTTTGCTTGTTTGACCAGGTTTGACCGATTGACCGAGAAGGTGTTCTCATGTCACATGTTCGGGGTTTTTGGGTTTTCGAGATTCATGTTAAGGAGTTGATTCAGGATCTTGGGTTTTGTGAACAAGTGTCAATTAGCGTGACGATTCATCGTTCCATCATGTGAAGCTTAAGTTTTTCGTCAAAATGTATGGTTTCATGAACACCATATGGTTTGTTTAATTGTTTTAACGAATCACAATTGTATCAGTGACCGGATTTTAATTGGTTCAAAATATGGTACATGTTTCCGCCACTAATTAATATGAGATATTAATTGATTATATAAAATAAGATTTTATTTAAAATTAAAATTGTACACCGGTGATTCCCAACAAACCGATACATAACCAACTCACTATAACATTCAAAATCGCTTAATCAATACCATCATAACTGATCAATTATGGTTATCCAATAACCGACATCTCATTTGTAAGTATAATTTTGGGCCAAAACTGAGCCAAACCAACTTATACACACCCCTACTAAAAAGTTAATACATATGATATTCTACATAAATACAACTTGCCAATGATCTCTAGATCAAGTGGTGGAAGGTTTGCATTTCGCTTAAGAGATATAGGTTCAATTCCCACTTGGTACAGAGTGAGACACTGGTGGACAATGATAGGAGACCTAGGGAAACATTGGTTCGATCCTTGAGCCAAACGGGTTTTACCGGTAATTTCACCGTCGTGTCTACGGGCGGGTGGGTTGCTGGGTTTTCCCCGGAATTGGTGGTGGACTCGGATTACTCTCGGAGTACTCTGTTTGATCCAATGAGTGCTCCAAAAATATTCGGGATTGGTTCTGTTGGCCGTTAGAAAAAACAACCTGCGCATATTTTCGTTGGCCCAAGAAAAAAGTTTGTAGAGTTTTAATACATGATATCTTTAGTTTAGGGAGCAGAACAGTAATAAATCGTGAAAATGAGGGACTAGAATGGTAAATATTCATTTATAAAAACCCGCGACCATACTCTTCATTCTTCAGCGTTTCAACTATTCAAAAAACCCTAGACTAGAAATGTAAACTCTTTTCAAGTTTTCTTATATTAATCCCAATGTTTTATAGAATCCGACTTATATCCTTCGATTTGTGTAGTTGCATGTCATTGTTTTGTCAATTTCATCTTCAATATGTTTTTAGTTCATGATCAACCTTACCATTTCTGTGTGATTGTTGTTTTGCTGTACAATAGGATTAAATTCCCCCAATGTTTTGAAGTCGTGAACTACTTCTTTGACTTCCATTACTCATAATTTCATGCCTATGCTCTTAGATAACTTGCTTTCCTCAACTGCAAGACCCTGTGTTGACTGACCTAAGTGTGAAGTAGGATATAATATGCTGATATTTTGATCTGATGGTGGTCGGTAGCAATAGTTGTATATGGGAAAGTTCTTGTACAAATAATCTTAACATACTAAACATACAAATTGAAGGAAAACTCAAAAAGACAAGGTGACATTTTTGTAATTATCAATAACTATCAAAGTTACTCTACAAATATACCTAAAAAACTAACAAAATGTAGCGATTTTTTTATAAAAAAAAAAATTGTGTTTTTTAGGTATTTTTGGTTGAGTTCACATTTGTATAGTAACTTTGATGGTGGTAATTACAAAAATGCCACCTTGTCTTTTTGAGTTTTCCTTCAATTTGTATGTTTAGTATGTTAAGATTAGGATTAGGATCAAATACAAAGGATCCTAATTGTAAGAGGGGTTTAGGTTTTTGGGTGGTGGTGGGGTGGGATGGGGGTGGGTGTTTAGGTTTTTGGTGGTGATGTAGTGGGTTTAGTTTTAGGTTGTTGGACACTTGTCACTCTATAAATCCTTTCTACACTTCTTACAATTAGAAGCCTTTGTAGAATAACTTGACCCGTTAAGATTATTTGTATTTGATCTTTTGCCTAGTTGTATAACAACTATATGTCTATATGTGATTAGGGGTGGGTTCAATTAAAAACTCATAGTTACGGCATGTTTGGCTAAACGTTTCCAACCCAACTTTTGACTTATTGACTTAATCAAAAAGTTAAAAAGGAGTTTTAGTGTTTGGCAAACCTAAAAGTCCTTTTCAAAATGACTTTTCGAGAAGGAGAAAAAGTCATCAAAAAGTCATTTTTTGAGAAGTTAGGGGCTTGTGACTTTTTGATCAGCTTATAACTTTTCAAAGACAAAATTACCAGATTACCCCTGATTTAATACTCCTTACAACTTATTGACTTATGAAAGAATGTCCCTTTTAGTCATTTTACATCAATAAGTTAAGCCAAACACTTTTTATAAAACAACTTATTGACTTATTGGCTTTTCTCATCCCATAAGTTAATCCAAACACTTTTTTAAAAACTGTTTTTCAAAAAGTCATAAGTCAATAGGTCTTTTTCATAAAAAGTCCTTTTCAACTCAAATAAGCTTAGCCAAACATGCCCTTAGTGAGAGAACTCGAAAACTCCTTCTAACGAAGGGAAGGGGCTTTTATTGAAGGAGGGGCAAAATTGGAAAAAAAATTATATGAATTTTCAAACATTTTTATATTCTTCACATGTTATTATTTCTGTATTATTCGTAGTGTTGCACATGTGTAATACTAATTTTTATTTTTATTTTCAAAAAAGAATTTTATTTTTGTATTTAAAAAATGCTAGATTTACAACCAAAAAATGTTAAAAAAATAAAAAATAAAAATTTGGGTGTTTTCTAAGTTTTTTAAGGAGTTTTTGAGTTCTCACAATAAAAAGAGTTTTCGCTTGAACCCTCCCCTATGTGATTAACTCTTTATAATTAGATTGAACATCTTATATTTCCAATCTCACGAGGCTCTTGGTGTCATGCAGCAATGTCTGGTGTGATGAGTAACAATTCTAAGATGGAAGTTCAAGATTTACCTTTGGAAACGACGAGCAGCCTTCCTCCAAATATAATACAAACAATTCTTACTCTTCTGCCAATGCGAGATGCATTCAGGACAAGTATTCTATCTTACAATTGGCGGAATCAGTGTTTAAACATTCCCAAACTCATATTCGATGATGCAATGTTTCAGGGACCAAGTTGTAAAAACGGATCAATGAGATGGAAACTCTTATGCATTGTTTACCCGATCCTGTTGCTACACCAAGGCCCGATACATGAATTCTCTCTTTGTATCTCTCAACTAATTAGCTGTTGCGAGATTGACCAGATAATACTTCACCTATCAAGGATTGCTACCTTGAAGAAACTTACTCTTTGCATCGAGTCGGGTGATGATCATAAGCTACTGCCGGCTTTCTTCAACTTGCAACAATTGACGGTTCTTAAACTCCAAAAATGTGTGTTTCAACCTCCAGTAACCTTTAAAGGATTTAGTAGGCTGATTAGCTTATCCTTTAACAATGTCAGCATAACCGCGAAAGTCTTTCTACGGTTTATCTCCAATTGCCCGCAGCTTAAGGACTTAACTCTGGTATGATCCACACAAGTCATATTTTCTTCTTTATTCTGCTACTTAAATCCGGATTTGTTATATTTGGTGCAGATTGGTGATGAAAAACATCTTATGGGATGTTGGAATTCTGACTTTGTTGAGTTATTTGAGTGTTTACCTTTGGTTGAGCGTCTGTGTATGAGTTGGTACCCCATTAAGGTGATGCATAATTTATCAAATATGGTCATAATTTGTCAAACATGATCATATTTGGTCAAACATAGTCATAATTGATCAATCAGGGGTCAATCATATCATTTAGTTTTAATTTTTTTTTGGGATAAAGTGCTTTGCTACAGGTGTTATTCCACAAAAGCTACCGACCTCGCTCGTCCACCTCAAATATCTTCGTTTAAGTGGACTGTCCTTTGCTAGAGAAATTGACGTGCGTTCTGTTCTTCTTTTGGTTACAAGCTCTCCAAACATAGACACAATTATATTGCACGTATGTATAACAGTGTAGATCCTGTATATTTTATAAAAATTCTATTTAACGAAATGCATTTTGCTTATTAACATTTAACAGATGCAATATAACCCAAACGAAGCTGTTTCACAAACTGCGATGAAGCTTATTGATCAGCAAGACTACTCGTATGTTATCTTGGATCATCTGCGTCTACTAACGATATCAAACTTCACCAGCATGAAGACTGGAATGGATTTTGTGAAGCTTGTTTTGGCTAAGTCGCCGATGCTCAAGATAGTAGATATAGTGATCGACAAACGGGTTGATATTAATGGCGAGGTAAAAATGCTAAAAGAATTGGTACAATATCCACGGGCATCGACTAAAGCAGAAATTAGGTTCCAGCGCCCATAACTTTCGGGTTTATCATGTTGATTTCCTTGCCTTGACTTTGTTTCTTGATGTCGTAGTATACGGTTGCTTATGATTCTAGAGATGATCTTGTGATGACTGGGTTTTGTAAAATGTTTGAACATCACATTTTGGTTTAGTACCCTAAATACATGGTTTGTTTTTCATCTTGCACTATTGTGAGTTGGATTTAACTCTGCTTTTGAATGTAATGAATTATGAATTGGGCTGAGTTGATGAGTATGAAAGATTGTAACCCTAACCCGTGTAACTCTTAACACGATCCATGTAACCCGGTTATCCAAATGAGTTAGACGGGTTGGAAAGGGAAGAGGCTCATATTGTAAGGTTCAGAATTCTGCTATGATAGGTTCAGATATCGGCCAAAACAATGACCAGTAGTTTTTTTTTACAGCCTTCTACTTTCATAATTTTCTTGTTTACAGTATAAATGATTTAAATAATTAAAATAAGTAGTTTTTTTTAGTTAATTACACAGCCTTGGTTACCTAAAATAACATCTTTAGGTACTAAAGTTTTTGAGTAACAAGTTCAAGTTCTATGATTTCAATTTTGTAACACTTTGGGGTACTAAGGCTAACTGACGTTAAAAACTTTGTTAAGTTTGGGTAAAATGACAAAAGTACCCTTTGATTACCAGAGGGACCATTTATGAAACAGATCATACTTAATTACAGGGACCATTTGTGTAATTAGAAGCAACCCCCTTACTCCTACGGGGTAGAGGTAAGACTATCTACATCTTACTCTACTCAAGCATTATCTTATCTTTGCTATTGGTGGGATTTACTGAAAATGATGATAATGATGATGATTTGTGTACTTACTAAACAAATAAAAACAACATATCAGATTTTCTTTTATTTCGATATCTTGTGAATACGGGTCATATAGTTTGACTATCTTTTTATAAAAAAATCGATATATCTCATGTAGTAAAATTACTCGTGGGATCGTCTTATTGGTTTTGATGTGTGAGAAATTCGACCAATCAAATTAAATCAGCAGATGAGAGTAGTGACTTGTATATATCCTCCTATCGTAAGAAGCATGGTTGGGTAAGTAATAGGCTTTGTATCTATAAGTGAAGAAGTAGATGTAAGTTGCATTAACCCTTTCTACAGTAGTGAGTCTTGTTGGATCATACCAGAGTGAAGTCCTTAAGCTGGGGGCAATTAGTCATTCTTTTTGTGGTTATGCTGACATTGTTAAAGGATAAGCTAACCAGCCTACTAAACCCTTGAAATGTCAGCGGAGATTGAAAAGCACAGTTTTGGAGTTTTAGAAAAGCCAATTGCTGCAACTTGAAGAAAGCCGGCAGTAGCTTATGGTCATCACCTGACTCGATGCAAAGACTAAATTTCTTCAAGCTAGCATGCCTTGATAGGTGAAGTATCGCGACAACTAACTAGAAAATGCTGCATGACAACAGGACCCTTGTGAGTTATGAGATTGGGACTATAAGATGTTCAATTTGATGATAAGGAGTTAATTGATATCACAAGTTTGGTCAATTTGTTTACATTAACTTAACAGAATTTGTACTGTCATTTAGTGAACAGGACCAAATGTGTTACTAAAGAATGAGAACCATATATGTAAAGTTATTAACCTAATAACCAAGAAATTTAATAGCAAAAAATGTAACCAACGACTTCTATATTGAATGATTGAATCTAATCAACCAACTATGCATGAACAATGAGAAATTTCGGCAGCATAACGTTTCTTCTGCACGCTTTTTATAAAGCTATCCAAAGTTGAAATCTCAAAGTTATGAACACCATGCGCATGAGTCTTCTATGTATAGACTCCTCATGCGCATGGACGACTCATACGCACGTAGGACTCCTGCGTGCGTATGAGTCCATTACATAATAAACTTAAAACATGGTTATGCTACCTCTATGTACAAACTGCAAACACATACAAAGACACAGGCATTAGACATAAGTACACCAACAATCTCACATTGTTTCATTACCATTGTATCGCATTATCATATTTGATTGTGGTGATTGTTGTTGTTGTTGTTGTTGTTGTTGGATTGTTTTGGATATATCACTTACACTTGAAGTTGTATATTAAATTATTTTAAAAATAATAAAGCAAAATATATTATTTAAATTTAGATCTATTCACCAATTTTATGTTGACCCAAAAACTATTTTTACGCTATATACAGATAACCAGGTGTGATTGGGTTAAAGACGAAGACATGTAGAACATGCCTTGGATTAATAAACTGGATCTTATTTTATGTTTGATGATTTTGGATATTGTATGAATTATCTGGAAATTTTATGACATGTGTGACATTTTAATTTTGAAATGCTTTAAATATTTAAACTTATAATAGTTGTCATAAGCTTTGGACAATCATCTCGCTCCGACCGATAATCCGAGGCGGGTCGGGTGTGACATAATTGATGCTATACAGTTATGCTAATTACATGACTACAATGAGAACTTATTTTTTTATGCTTTATTAACAGAACTTAATTGTTTATGCTTTATTACGCAATACAATATGTAATATAGGGCAATTACCTTATTATTACAGGTTGATTGTTTACTGTTTTGTATTATATTTAGGCAAATTGGATTTAAATAATCCCAACTTGCTCAATTTGGCCGATAATAATCCCAACTCAGTTATTGGCCGATAATAATCCGAACTGGTCCACTTTTGGCCGATAATAGTCCGCCGTTAAAAATAGCTTAACGGAGTTATGCTTTTTTCCGAATTATAAACAACTCCGTTAAGCTATTTTTAACGGCGGACTATTATCGGCCAAAAGTGAACCAGTTCGGATTATTATCGGCCAATAACTGAGTTGGGATTATTATCGGCCAAATTGAGCAAGTTGGAATTATTTAAATCCAATTTGCCTTATATTTATACTTATTACGTGATTATACCCCAAACATTAGGCGTTCCCTGAAATACTATGTATTATATATTTTGTTTTTTTACTCCGGTTATGGTTAGTACGTAATCACTTAGTGGGTTTTCATATAATACTATAATGAAATCACGTAATGAGTATTCAAAATCACGTAATCACGTAATAATACATAGTCCAATATTGTTACGTAATTACGTAATCACTCATTGGGGTTTCACATAAAAATACTTTAATGAAATCACGTAATCACGGAATGGGTAATCACGTAACGTTATAGATTGTAAAATAAAAAATTTTAAAAATTAAGAAAACTATAGCAATAGCATACTCAAATTAAAGAGAATGAAATGATCGTTAATACTATGTGTTCTTTTTAAATAGCGTAAGAAAAAGTTATAGCCGTTTGAAAATCATGAGGGAAGTGGATTTATGAGTCAACAATATTGGATTTTCCTATATTGTCTTTTCCTGTCACACCCCAACCGATGGCGAAAACATCGGGGTGCGAGCACTATGCGTTCAGATTGCTCATGAGATTCCATAACACTAGATATTTCAATAAAATTTAAGTAGATTTCATAACGATTGTCTAAAATCAAACATCAACCACAAATAGCAAGTGTCAACATAACAAACATTGTTTCAATTATTCCAAATGTCTAAATTAACTAGGCGACGTTTCTAAGCATCTCCTAGCTTGTTTCCCATGCATTCCAAAGCAACCTATTAGCCTGCAACATGTATTAAAATATCAATACAAAAGTATTGACGAATATACAAGTTTGATAATAGAATAATAGATAAAAACAGCTCATATCCACAATGTAAGTTTAAAAATAGTTTCAGCCGTGCTAGTGTCGCAGTCCATGCAGTGATAGCCCAAGTATCCCGATGCTTTAGTGTTTACCCAAGACTCAAGGTAAACTAGAATCCTCCTAACAATACCCCTTGAGAATAATGGGAGAGGTGCACCCCCTATAGCGCTACTATTGTTAAGGCGGAACTACACACCCTGGATTAAACGTCACATAGCACAAATAGAATACTAGAATGCACAAGTTTTCACCAACACGTAGGATAGAGTTTAGATTGTATAAGATTCAAGTTTATATAGAATACATGTTACACCCCAAAGTTTAAAAGTAAAAAGGGGATCGAGTATACTCACTGTGATTACTTAACAGTCACAACTGTTATTGGATAAAAGGGAGCTCTTTTAGAATTAGCCTGATTAAATTACAATAGGATAAGAGTCGACGAAATAACGAGATTGAATAAAATGTTGGAAGCTGTCATTGGATCGGATGCCTGTCCGATCGGATGGCTACCCGATCGGATGGCCATCCTGTCGGGTTGCCACTTGACTTAGAATTTGGAAAATAGGGTGGCTGCCCAATCGGACGGCTGTTCGATCGGGTTGCCACTCGATCCGAATGATTAGTATCTTGGGCATCTTAATCGGATGGCTGCTCGCTCGGACGGCTGTCCGATCGGGTTGCCATTCGATCAAGACTTCCAAGTTTTGAAAAGTTACTAAGTGTTTGAAAGATTTCAAGCAAGTGTCACCTGATAGGGTGGCTGTCCGATCGGGTTGCCGCTCGGTCGGGCGACCCTTGTTCTTGCTTACCATTTTGTAAAGTTTCTAAGTTTCAAGCTTAATGGTGACGACACGACACGTACTGTAACAACAACAACCTTATTAGTACACAGCCGTTCTGATCGGGTGGGAATCACCCCTGTCCGATCAGTCGTCTGTCCTTAATAAGTTTATGTCGGAATCCGTCCCATGCTCGTCTTCACTGGTAATAAACTCAGATCCAAGCCGTCTCTAGACTATTTATCAAGTCTACAGTCCGTTTAGACTCAGTTTCCATCGATTTAAAGTAAAAGTTTGAGGAAAAAGATGAAGGTACTCAAGTTTTATATGAAAAGTCTAGATTCAGCTTAGATTTAGTGTGAAAACGCATGAAATATCTTAGATCTGTGCTAGACTTTGCTCAGAGTGACATCACATGGCAGTTTGTACAAACCCCCAAGATAACATCGCCCTCAAGAACTCAGATCCGAGGGATTTCACGGTGAAAAGTGTGATTTCAAGTGGGAATCACGTAGAGAATGATGTATAGAGCGAGAAAGTACAAAGATCTAGCCTAAAACGTACCGAAATCGCTGAGGAAATGAAGAAATGAGGAGATAGAGTGTCTGGTCGAGCAGAGCTGTCACATCACTGAAAATGGTGATGTGACAGGTCTATTTATAGTGTGAGAGTGTGTAAAGAGGATAAGGTGCACACGGGTCGGGTGGCAGTCCGGTCGGATGGTCATCCGATCGGGTGGTCAACCGGTTGAGTGGTAATCCGGCCGGGTGGCAATCCGGTCGGGTGGTAATCCGACCGGGTGGCAATCCGATCGGATTGCCATTCTGGCCAATCCAACCTTTTCGTGTCCCCGTTCTTGATTCGTTTAGATTAGGCGTTACGTATTATTGAGTAATGGAATAACTAGATTACAACATACACGTCAAATGTTTACAAGTGTAACGCCCTGCTTATTTGTACTTTCCATTTATAGCAAGTCTTGTTCGTATTTCTATTTTTAGAAGTCTTGTGTCTCTTGTAATCGTTCTTTCGTTGTAATCGTTGTAAATCGGAGACTTGATTCATAAATAAAACTCGTATTTCTTTAATTTCGTGTTAAATATACTTATTACATGCTCATACATTTAATTTCATGAAACATTTGTTGCATATTCGTAATTCTTAGAAACTTTGTTCCAATCTTGCAAATACGTGAAAATCGTACACCTTTTGAACGGAATATTATTCAAGGGTTCTTGATTCTTTATTTACCGACACTCGATACATGTTAAACTGGTTAAAAATCTTAAAATAATGGGATTCGAAAGCTTCGTGAAAGGAATAATCGTTAAAGGTTCTCCTTATCTATTATTTCGTTCACAAAGAGGATTATTTAACTATTATAATTTATTTAGTTAATTAATTAAATAAATTTTACTACTTAAAGGTTTAATTTTTATAATAAACTAGTTAGTTTCGTTAAATATTAAGTTAGTAAGATAATCTAGTTAGTTTAATTATAAGGCTAGTCCTTTTATAAAAAAAAAACATAAACTAGGTTTAGTTAAAGTCCAGGGACTGATAGAGCAATTAACTGAAAGTGTAAACCTGCTGGGACCATTTGTGTAAGTTTTAAAAGTTACAAAAATTAAAACAAAAATAAAGGGGCTGGCCAGGACTCGAAACCGGGTCGCCCCACTCAAAACACGCGCGCATAACCAGCCGGGCTGGGCCCTCTCATTGAAAGTAACCCAGCTCAGTTTTTATTTATGAACTCGTCTGCCAGGCTAGCCCAGCGCGCAGTAAATGGATCAGGCTGCTGTTTGAGCGCGAATTTGTGCTTTTTTTTGAGTTTAAAACGTCTGTTAACATTAATTACCTCACCTAAACTTAACCTAACTCTTCCCTTAAAAATACTAAGCCAATCCAAGCTCAAATCACTTTACAAACTCATCCAAATCAGTCCCAAATTCGTGCAAAATCAGAAGGTTCGAGAAGATTGTTACATCTTCACTAAAGTGAGCATAACTTCTTCGTTTCTCATCCGTTTTCGCTCATTCTTTTTCCAGAACACTTGGCTTGACCTTAGCTTCGATTCTAGGGGTGTTTCACAGCAAACAAGTCCCTGTAACTCCGGCTAAAAGGCTTCAAAGTCCATTGTTCAAGTTTGTTTTCATTAATCTTTGCTTAAACATGAGTCTAACTCACTCAAACCCATGTCCTTATGCTTATAACCACTTCTATGGTTAGTTAAGCTTAAAAACGGGGCTCAGACATACAACATCAGAGGTTAATCCTTAAATACTTTCTGTTTTAATTAGGGTTTTTAACCCACAAGTCATGTTCAAGCTTCAAGCTTGATGAAGGTGTGATTATGGATTAACTTGGGTTGTCCAACAAAAAATCCCCACATTACTTGATGATTTCTCATAGTATAGTTGCTTCTTATTCTTGTATTGATATTAGTTCATGACCATCCTTGTATGTTTTTACATCAAGTGTAGTGGTGAACCATAAGAGGTACCTAAATGGAAGCTTGTGCTTCCTACCTCCTACATGAATTCTATGACACAATAGAGGTACCTAAATGAAGATTTATCTTCTACCTAATGCTTGACTAATGGACTAAATAATACATATAATACTTATACATATATATACTATTCGAACCCTTGATGGTGGACTTGTGTTCATTCGTCAAGACACTAGAATAACATCATCTAAGACATAAGACTTGTTACGATTCTAATGAGTATATTACTCATGAAAACATTAACACTTGAGGTTTCATAGTGTCAAGAACAAGTACTTAGTGTTAAAAGATGATTACTTTCGAATACATATATTCTTGTGTTTTAACTTCCTAAATCCCTAAATCTTCCGAATTCCCAAACTCATACACTTCGTTTCTTCGTGTAGAAGGACTTGGTGTTCCAACTTCCTAATCCAACAACCAACTTACTCTCGGATTCAAGTAGGAACAACTTGCAAAACCGTGAGTATACTCGAATTCCCCTCTTTACTTTTACCACTTTTTGGGGTGTAACATGTTTACTTATCAAAAACTTACACATGAACATTTTACCTAATTGCACAAACATTCCTATAACATGCTTGTAAACGTGATTGCTTGATACTTTAAACTTGGGTTGAGGACATCTTGTGTTAGACTTATCATTAACTTCGTACGAGCCTATCCGTGACACATATAATGCTATAGGATTAACGCCACGCCCGTAGACTTGTGGTTATGTCATGAGCATATTGCGTTTCATCATTGGTTTGATATGTTAGACACATGCCGAATTTATTGTTTATCTTGTATCACATGCTTGCTATGAGGAATTGTTTAAACTTATCTTTTGCTATGTACGTATCAAACTTGTATACTCGCCATTGCTTTTGCATTGAACTTTATTTTAAACATGTTACAGGTTGAGGATGACGATGCTATGAAATGAAGTAGCGTTGATGCCTAGATACACATATAGACGTTTAGGCTTAATATGGTGTATCAATTTTGCTTATGTTGTTATGTACTTCTTTGAACTTGTCGTATTTGAATTTCTTGTAATGTTGACAATTTACTTTATGAAATGAAATCGGTTTATTAAATATTGTCACAAATAGCGTTATGAAGTCTCTTGCAATCTTCACACTTCGTCTCATCCCGATGTTTCCGCCATTGGTTGGGGTGTGACAACAAGATTAATAGATTCCACCAGTGACAAGGCTCTAGTATCTCGTTCAACCAAGAATCAAGTTTCACGAGTCTAAAGAGTCATGCACCAAATAGATTTAGACATTCCAAACATAGATATAGGCATTCCAACATAGATTTAGACATTCCATCATAGATTTAGACATTTCAAATATAGAATTAGGCATTCCAAACACATAGATATAGACATTCCACACGTAGATTTAGGCATTTCAAGTATATATCACAGACTTCCACATGGATTAGAGTTAATAAGACAATTAGACAATCTTCAGGGACTAATCTTGACAAAATCCTAAAGTTTAGGGACGCTGGGCGTTACAGTCTCCCCTCATTTAGGAGATTTCTTCCCCGGAATCTTAGATGAAGACTGCTCGAAGAGTTGTGGGTACTTGGCTTTCATATCACTTTTCAACTCCCAAGTGAATTCGACTCCACGCTTTCCTTCCCATCGAACCTTAACAATGGGAATTTTGCTGCGCCTTAGACGCTTGACAGCTTGATCCATGATTTCGACCGTTTCTCCATAAATTGAATAGCTTCATTTATTTGCAAGTCCTCAAGGGGAACCTGAAGTTCCTCGTCGGCTAGGCATTTATGAAGATTGGACACGTGGAACACCGGGTGCACATTGTTTAGTTCTTGTGGTAAGTCGAGTCTGTACGCCACCTTGCCAATCCTTTCAAGTATCATGAAAGGACCCACATAGCGAGGAGCGAGCTTTCCCTTCTTACCAAAACGAACTACCCCTTCCAGGGAGACACCTTGAGTAGAACTTGGTCACCAACAACAAATTCCAGAGGCTTGCGCCTTTTATCAGCATAGCTCTTTTGTCTGCTCCTAGCCTTGATCAAGTTATCACGGATTTGAAGAATCTTATCCGTCGTTTCTTGAATAATCTCAGGGCCAGTGAACTGCTGTTCCCCAACCTCATGCCAGCTGAGAGGAGATCGGAATTTTCGTCCATACAAAGCTTCGAAGGGAGCCATCTGAATACTGGAATGATAGCTATTGTTGTACGAGAATTCTATTAATGGTAAATGTACATCCCAGTTACCACCAAAGTCGATGACACAAGAACGGAGCATGTCCTCTAGGGTCTGAATAGTACGCTCGGTCTGTCCATCCGTCTGAGGATGAAAAGCCGTGCTAAGATTCAAGTGCGAACCCATAGCGGACTGAAAGGTTTGCCAAAGACGTGAAGTAAAACGACCATCACGGTCAGAGATTATGTTAAGAGGGATGCCATGACGGCATATAATCTCATCGGTATAGATCCTATCAAGTTTCTCCACTTTATAGTCTTCGCGAATAGGAAGAAAGTGGGTTGATTTAGTCAGACGGTCAATAATCACCCAAATACTATCATGACCTGCGGGTGTACGGGGTAACTTAGTAATAAAGTCCATGGCAAGACTATCCCACTTCCAAACGGGGATTTTAGGGTACGAAATCGTCAAGTTAGGGGTGAAACCCGCACCTTGTCGATTAAGTCCCATTCCTCGATTTTCGATCTCGCCAAAGTTTCGATTGTTTCAATCGATTAGAGACGTGTAGTAACTGGAAGGGTAAGATACCGTTAATCGCTTCTCGACGAGAGTATCTTACCTATAGGCCAAATCACGTTTCTCTAATTTGAAAGGACCTTCGATTCACTTTGGAATAGTCGACGTTTCTAAACCCGAAACAATCCCATGTTTTATGAGCCTCTCTTTTATGTGATTCAATTTATATGTGATTTTATACTTGTTACCTCGTTCGTTTCAAAACCGTTACACAATTCGCACGTCTCGCGCAATAAAAAACAATAATAACTCTCGTGAACAAACTAAATTTATACTCTTTTACGCAATCATACATGTTTATACTTGTCGCAAACATGTTGAATTCATGATAATTATGTGAACCATATGTGATACATCATACTTGCACACTTAAACTTGCAAATTTATTTTAAAAATTTATGATCTAGTCTCATCCTTTCCTTTTCTTTCGAACTTCTAGATGGTGTCTCCAAGCTCATCGAAGAAGACCAAGTCAAAGAAAGGTTCCAACAGCGAATCCATCTCCAAACAAGAGCTAGTTGGGCTCATTGCTGAACAAATGGCCGATCAAATGGCTCGAGTTATACCCGACATTGTTAGCCGCATTCAAACCAACCCCGATTCGCCTCATGGCTCTATGGACTCCAAGGTGGAGAAACCTAAGGCACCTTTTCTCTTCAAACAATTCATGGCTTGCAAACCATTGGAATTTACTGGAAAAGATGGTGCTACCGCACTACTCTCTTGGTTTGATGCCATGGAAATCACCTTTCGTCAGAGTGGTTATCCTGACGACCTACGCACCCAAAATGCCACAGGGGTGTTCCGATCAAGGGCTCTTGATTGGTGGACCTCTGAACGAGGTACAAGGGGTGAGGACGCCGCCCACACGTTGCTATGGGCTGAGTTGAAAAGGATCATGAAAGAGGAGTTCTGTCCGTCGCATGAGATAAGGAAGTTAGAGAGTGAGTTTTGGCACCTCAAGCAGATGGATGACGACAATGATGGTTTAACCCTCTGTTTCAAACAAATTAGCATCCTGTGTCCTAGCCAAGTGGATACACCTGAAAAAGCCGTCAACAAATACATCCACTGCTACCCTAATTCTTTAATGAACCTTATGGAAGCTGCTTGCCCAGCCACTATTGAGGATACCTTTCGTTTAGCTGCCCGTTTGAACAGTAACCATGTCATGCGTAGAAATACCTCGAAAACCCCGCTGAAAACCGCCCATCAAGCCACCGTGGAACCCACTGATGAACCCTCCTCATCCACCAAGAAAAACTGAGGCAAGAAGCGGAAGGCTTCAAGCCAAAATTGCGCGGTTGTCACTCCGCCAAACCCACAACCCCTACAAGCCATGCCTGCTTTAGCCAACGAGGAAACTCCACGCAAAGGCTACACTGGGACACAACCTAAGTGTGGCCAATGTCAGTACCACCACCCTCCCAACGTTCCGTGTCACAAGTGCGCCAAGTGTGGCCGATATGGGCATTTTTCTCAAAACTGCCGCGTATCCCCACTGGCCAATCAAAACCAAGCCTTAGCAGCTCAGAACCCCATCCCCAATCAAGTTCGGAACCAAGTCGCTCCTGTGCGAGCATGTTTTAACTGTGGTGATGTCAATCATATGGCTAACGTCTGTCCTCAACGAAACCAGCCTCAACAGCAGCAACAACAACAGCCACCGCAACAGCAGCAACAGGCTCAACAACCCGTTCGAGGGAGAGCTTTTATTCTTACGACTGCTCAGGCTCAAAACGCAAATGACGTCATTACTGGTACGTTCCTTGTGAACCATGTTTATGCTTCTTGTCTATTTGATACTGGCGCCGATAAAAGTTTTGTGTCATTAGAATTCGAATCCTTGCTTAAGTGTAAACGCTCTAAGTTGCCAAGATCTTTCGCTGTCGAAGTCGCTGATGGTAAAACCGTCGCTGTCGATTCCGTTCTCTCCAATTGCTCTTTGATCCTTAACGATCATGCGTTCTCAATCAATCTTATACCTATGCAAATGGGTAGTTTCGACGTCATAGTAGGTATGGACTGGCTTAGGCGAGTTCGTGCTGAAGTTGTCTGTTCTGAGAAGTTTATTCGTCTTCCCCTTCCAAATGATGATTCCCTACACGTTTATGGCGAAAAACCTTCTCAAGGTCTTAAGCTTATGTCGTGCATCCAAGCGAACAAATGCTTGCGCAAGGGTACCTTCGCCTTTCTCGCCCACATTGTGGAAAAGAAGGACAAAGGCCCAAGCATAAGCTACGTTCCCGTCGTACGTGATTTCCCTGACGTTTTTCCCGACGATCTTCCTGGTCCGCCTCCTGCTCGTTCTGTCGACTTTCGCATCGATTTAGTGCCTGGCGCAACGCCTGTCGCTAAATCTCCTTATCGTTTAGCACCCTCTGAGATGCAAGAGCTCTCAAGTCAACTACAAGAGCTTCTTGATAAAGGCTTTATACGCCATAGTACTTCTCCTTGGGGCGCTCCTGTCCTATTCGTCAAAAAGAAAGATGGGTCATTCTGTATGTGTATTGACTATCGTGAGCTCAACAAGCTTACTGTCAAGAACCGATACCCACTTCCTCGCATTGACGATCTCTTTGATCAATTGCAAGGCGCGACCTGTTTCTCAAAGATCGATCTTCGTTCTGGGTATCATCAACTTTGAGTTCTCGAAGAAGATGTACCTAAAACCGCCTTTCGTACACGATATGGTCACAATGAGTTCGTGGTCATGCCTTTTGGGTTGACCAACGCACCTACAGTTTTCATGGATTTGATGAACCGCGTGTGCAAAGCATACTTGGACCGTTTCGTGATCGTCTTCATTGACGATATTCTTATTTATTCCAAGACACAAGGAGAGCACGAGCGACACTTACGTCTTATCCTTCAACTTCTTCGTGCTGAATGTCTATACGCCAAATTCTCCAAGTGTGAATTTTGGTTAAAAGAGGTTCAATTCCTTGGTCATACTGTCAACGAACTTGGTATTCACGTTGACCCCGATAAAATCGAAGCTGTGAAGAAGTGGATCGCACCTAAATATCCGTCTGAAATTAGTTTGTTTCTTGGTCTTGCTGGTTATTATCGTCGTTTTATCTCTAACTTCTCGAAGATCCCTGTTCCTTTGACCTCTTTGACTCAAAAAGAGAAACCTTTTGTTTGGGGTCCCGCACAAGAGGAATCTTTTCAAACTCTCAAGAACATGCTTTGTAATGCTCCTATCCTCGCGCTTCCTGATGGTAACAATGACTTCGTCGTGTACTGCGATGCCTCAAACCTTGGACTTGGTTGTGTGCTTATGCAACGAGACAAGGTCATCGCGTATGCTTCGAGACACCTCAAAATACATGAGAAAAACTATACTACTCACGACCTTGAACTTGGTGCAGTTGTTTTTGCATTGAAGATTTGGCGACACTACCTTTATGGTACTAAGTGTGTGGTCTTCACCGACCATAAGAGCCTTCAACATATTTTCGACCAAAAAGAACTGAACATGCGTCAACATCGTTGGGTGGAACTGTTAAACGACTACGACTGCGAAATCAAATACCATCCAGGTAAAGCGAATGTAGTAGCCGACGCTCTTAGTCGTAAAACTCATTTCAAGAGTATCCGTTGTTTCCAACTCGTCCACGATCTTCAGAATCGCATACGTGACGCTCAATATTCATCTGTTAACGAGGGCAACCTCTACAACGAGATGCAATGTGGTGCTGAAGAGAGTCTCGTGTCCAAACCGGATGGTATTTTATACTATCTCAATCGTATCTGGATTCCCAATCGTGATAATCTTCGATAGTTCCTGATAAAGGAGGCACATCACACGAAATATTCTATTCACCCTGTTGCCGACAAGATGTACCATGATATGCGTGCATCTTATTGGTGGCCTGGAATGAAGAAGGATATAGCCACTTTCGTGTCAAAATGTCTCACTTGTTCGAAGGTGAAAGCTGAAAATCAACGTCCCTTTGGCTTACTCGAACAACCAAGAATTCCTATCTGGAAATGGGAGAGCATTGCCATGGATTTTATCACTAAGCTCCCTCGTACTTCTTCTGGTCATAACAGTATTTGGGTGATCGTTGATCGATTGACCAAATCAGCTCATTTTCTTCCCATTCGTGAAGATTTCAAAGTTGAGAAATTGGCTAAAATCTACACTAATGAGATCATCTGTCGTCATGGTATCCCCATTGACATCATTTCCGATCGTGATGCTCGTTTTACGTCTCGCCTTTGGCAAACTTTTCAATCTGCTATGGGTACTGAACTTAACCTTAGCACTGCCTTTCATCCTCAGACAGACGGTCAAACCGAGCGTACTATCCAAACTTTAGAAGATATGCTTCGTTCATGCGTAATAGATTTTGGTGGCAACTGGGATTCACACTTGCCGTTGATCGAATTCTCGTACAACAACAATTATCACGCGAGTATTCAAATGGCACCTTTCGAAGCATTGTATGGTCGCAAGTGTCGTTCGCCTATTTGTTGGCACGAGATTGGTGAAGTTCAAATCACTAGTCCCGAGCTCATACAACAGACGACGGACAAGATATTACAGGTTCGAGACAACTTACTGAAAGCCAGGAGCCGACAAAAAAGTTACGCCGACAAGCGTCGCAAGCCTTTAGAATTCGAGCCAGGTGACTTCGTACTTCTCAAGGTATCCCCTTGGAAAGGCGTGGTTCGATTTGGCAAGAAAGGGAAACTTGCACCTCGCTACGTTGGACCTTTCAGGATTCTCGAAAGGATTGACAAGGTTGCGTATAGACTGGACCTGCCTGAAGAACTCAACAATGTACACCCTGTCTTCCACGTATCCAACCTGAAGAAGTGTCTAGCTGACGAAGGACTACAAGTTCCTCTCGAAGACTTGCAAGTCAATGAAACGCTTCACTTTGTGGAAAAACCGGTCGAAATCTTGGACCGAGGAGCCAAGCAACTGAGGCGCAGTCGAATTCCTATTGTCAAGGTTCGATGGGAAGGAAAACGTGGCGGTGAATTTACTTGGGAACTCGAGAGTGAAATGAAGACGAAGTATCCACATCTTTTCCCTACTTCTTCCTAAATTTCGGGACGAAATTCCCTAAAGGAGGGGAGACTGTAACGCCCTGCTTATTTGTACTTTCCATTTATAGCAATTCTTGTTCGTATTTCAATTTTTAGAAGTCTTATGCCTCTTGTAATCGTTGTAAATCGGAGACTTGATTCATAAATAAAACGCGTATTTCTTTAATTTCGTGTTAAATATACTTATTACATGCTCTACAGTCCGTTTAGACTCAGTTTCCACCGATTTAAAGTAAAAGTTTGAGGAAAAAGATGAAGGTACTCAAGTTTTATATGAAAAGTCTAGATTTAGCTTAGATTTAGTGTGAAAACGCATGAAATATCTTAGATCTGTGCTAGACCTTTCTCAGAGTGACATCACATGGCAGTTTGTACAAACCCCTATGATGACATCGCCCTCAAGAACTCAGATCCGAGGGATTTCACAGTGAAAAGTGTGATTTCAAGTGAGAATCACATAGAGAATGATGTGTAGAGCGAGAAAGTACAAAGATCTAGCCTAAAACGTACCGAAATCGCTGAGGAAATGAAGAAATGAGGAGATAGAGGGTCTGGTGGAGCAGAGCTGTCACATCACTGAAAATGGTGATGTGACAGGTCTATTTATAGTGTGAGAGTGTGTAAAGAGGATAAGGTGCACACGGGTGGGGTGGCAGTCCGATTGGATGGTCATCCGATTGGGTGGTCATCCGGTTGAGTGGTAATCCGGCCGGGTGGCAATCCGGTCGGGTAGTAATCCGACCGGGTGGCAATCCGATCGGATTGCCATTCTGGCCAATCCAACATTTTCGTGTCCCCGTTCTTGATTCGTTTAGATTAGGCGGTACGTATTATTGAGTAATGGAATAACTAGATTACAACATACACGTCAAATGTTTACAAGTGTAACGCCCTGCTTATTTGTACTTTCCATTTATAGCAAGTCTTGTTCGTATTTCTATTTTTAGAAGTCTTGTGTCTCTTGTAATCGTTCTTTCGTTGTAATCGTTGTAAATCAGAGACTTGATTCATAAATAAAACTCGTATTTCTTTAATTTCGTGTTAAATATACTTATTACATGCTCATACATTTAATTTCATGAAACATTTGTTGCATATTCGTAATTCTTAGAAACTTTGTTCCAATCTTGCAAATACGTGAAACTCGTACACCTTTTGAACGAAATATTATTCAAGGGTTCTTGATTCTTTATTTACCGACACTCGATACTTGTTAAACTGGTTAAAAATCTTAAAATAATGGGATTCGAAAGCTTCGTGAAAGGAATAATTGTTAAAGGTTCTCCTTATCTATTATTTCGTTCACAAATAGGATTATTGAACTATTATAATTTATTTAGTTAATTAATTAAATAAATTTTACTACTTAAAGGTTTAATTTTTATAATAAACTAGTTAGTTTCGTTAAATATTAAGTTAGTAAGATAATCTAGTTAGTTTAATTATAAGGCTAGTCCTTTTATAAAAAAAAAAGAAGCATAAACTAGGTTTAATTAAAGTCCAGGGACTGATAGAGCAATTAACTGAAAGTGTAAACCTGCAGGGACCATTTGTGTAAGTTTTAAAAGTTAAAAAAATTAAAACAAAAATAAAGGGGCTGGCCAGGACTCGAACCCGGGTCGCCCCACTCAAAACACGCGCGCATAACCAGCCGGGCTGGGTCCTCACATTGAAAGAAACCCAGCTCAGTTTTTATTTATGAACTCGTCTGCCAGGCTAGCCCAGCGCGCAGTAAATGGATCAGGCTGCTGTTTGAGCGCGACTTTGTGCTTTTTTTTGAGTTTAAAACATGTATTAACATTAATTACCTCACCTAAACTTAACCTAACTCTTCCCTTATAAATACCAAGCCAATCCAAGCTCAAATCACTTTACAAACTCATCCAAATTACTCCAAATCAGTCCTAAATTCATGCAAAATCAGAAGGTTCGAGCAGATTGTTACATCTTCACTAAAGTGAGCATAACTTCTTCGTTTCTCATCCGTTTTTGCTCTTTTTTTTTCCAGAACACTTGGCTTGACCTTAGCTTCGATTCTAGGGGTGTTTTACAGCAAACAAGTCCCTGGAACTCCGGCAAAAAGGCTTCAAAGTCCAATGTTCAAGTTTGTTTTCATTAATCTTTGCTTAAACATGAGTCTAACTCACTCAAACCCACATCCTTATGCTTATAACCACTTCTATGGTTAGTTAAGCTTAAAAACGGGGCTCAGACATACAACATCAGAGGTTAATCCTCAAATACTTTCTGTTTTAATTAGGGTTTTTAACCCACAAGTCATGTTCAAGCTTCAAGCTTGATGAAGGTGTGATTATGGATTAACTTGGGTTGTCCAACAAAGAATCCCCACATTACTTGATGATTTCTCATAGTATAGTTGCTTCTTATTCTTGTATTGATATTAGTTCATGACCCTCCTTGTATGTTTTTACATCAAGTGTAGTGGTGAACCATAAGAGGTACCTAAATGGAAGCTTGTTCTTCCTACCTCCTACATGAATTCTATGACACAATAGAGGTACCTAAATGAAGATTTATCTTCTACCTCATGCTTGACTAATGGACTAAATAATACATATAATACTTATCTATACTATATAATAAAAGAAACCAATGATAGGACACATGTCATTAATTGAAGCCATTTATTTTTACAGATAATTAATATCAATTAAAAGATAATTATAAAATTAAATTTAATATAAATTTAAACAATTTGTATAGGAGATAATCTAACATTTTAAAATATTTATCAGATTTCAAAATTATTTATCCTGAAATTAACAAAAGATGTACGCTAAATATAAATTAATATAATGTAAATGATTTATTTATTTTATTAAACTAAAGTAGTTAAAGGGTAGAACCAATTTCAAAAATGTTTATAAGGGGTAAATAAAAGTATTAATCAATGTTTATTGGTTCTATACTTTTATTTTCATGTTCATGTTCATGTTCAACTCTCAACTCAAATACGGTAATCACTATTTTTACGTGACATTTATAAGAACCGTCACCGCAATCACCCAATCCATCGTATATCGAGTATATACGTTAGTTTTTTTAAAGATATAAATTTTTATTTGATTCAATCAACCCGTGTAATAAACGAGGTTTTTTTAAAGATATAACATTTTTATTTTTTACTATACAAAATTACATTTATGCAACTCGTGTAATTAACGGAGTTTTTAAAAATATAACTTTTTTATTATGTAGTATATAAAATTAGATTTATTCAATCCATATAATACATAGGGTTTGTAAAGATATAACTTTTTATTGTTTGGTATATAAAATTACATGTGCTCAACCCGTATAACACATGAGGTTCTTAAAAATGTAATGTTTTTCATTATTTAATATATAAAATTAAATTTACTCAACTCGTACAATACACGGGGTTCTTAAAAATACAACATTTTTTATTATTTAATATATAAAATTACATTTTTTCAACCCATGTAATAAACGAGATTTTTAAATATATATTGTTTTATTATTTGATATATAAAATTACATTTATTCAACCCGTGTAATAAACGAGATTTTTTAAGATATATACATTTTTATATTATTTGGTATATAAAATTATATTTATTCAACCCGTGTAATACACGGGGTTCTAACCTAGTACATATATATACTATTCGAACCCTTGATGGTGGACTTGTGTTCATTCGTCAAGACACTAGAATAACATCATCTAAGACATAAGACTTGTTACGATTCTAATGAGTATATTACTCATGAAAACATTAACCCTTGAGGTTTCATAGTGTCAAGAACAAGTACTTAGTGTTAAAAGATGATTACTTTCGAATACATATATTCTTGTGTTTTAACTTCCTAAATCCCTAAATCTTCCGAATTCCCAAACTCATACACTTCGTTTCTTCGTGTAGAAGGACTTGGTGTTCCAACTTCCTAATCCAACAACCAACTTACTCTCGGATTCAAGTAGGAACAACTTGCAAAACCGTGAGTATACTCGAATTCCCCTCTTTACTTTTACCACTTTTTGGGGTGTAACATGTTTACTTATAAAAAACTTACACATGAACATTTTACCTAATTGCACAAACATTCCTATAACATGCTTGTAAACGTGATTGCTTGATACTTTAAACTTGGGTTGAGGACATCTTGTGTTAGACTTATCATTAACTTCGTACGAGCCTATCCGTGACATATATAGCGCTATAGGATTAACGCCCCACCCGTAGACTTGTGGTTATGTCATGAGCATATTGCGTTTCATCATTGGTTTGATATGTTAGACACATGCCGAATTTATTGTTTATCTTATATCACATGCTTGCTATGAGGAATTGTTTAAACTTATCTTTTTCTATGTACGTATCAAACTTGTATACTCGCCATTGCTTTTGCATTGAACTTTATTTTAAACATGTTACAGGTTGAGGATGACGATGCTATGAAATGAAGTAGCGTTGATGCCTAGGTACAAATATAGACGTTTAGGCTTAATATGGTGTATCAATTTTGCTTATGTTGTTATGTACTTCTTTGAACTTGTCGTATTTGAATTTCCTGTAATGTTGACAATTTACTTTATGAAATGAAATTGGTTTATTAAAGATTGTCACAAATAGCGTTATGAAGTCTCTTGCAATCTTCACACTTCGTCTCATCCCAATGTTTCCGCCATTGGTTGGGGTGTGACAACAAGATTAATAGATTCCACCAGTGACAAGGCTCTAGTCTCTCGTTCAACCAAGAATTAAGTTTCACGAGTCAAAGAGTCAAGCACCAAATAGATTTAGACATTCCAAACATAGATTTAGGCATTCCAACATAGATTTAGACATTCCATCATAGATTTAGACATTTCAAATATAGAATTAGGCATTCCAAACACATAGATATAGACATTCCACACGTAGATTTAGGCATTTCAAGTATATATCACAGACTTCCACATGGATTAGAGTTAATAAGACAATTAGACAATCTTCAGGGACTAATCTTGACAAAATCCTAAAGTTTAGGAACGCTGGGCGTTACAGTCTCCCCTCCTTTAGGAGATTTCATCCCCGGAATCTTAGATGAAGACTGCTCGAAGAGTTGCGGGTACTTGGCTTTCATATCACTTTTCAACTCCCAAGTGAATTCGACACCACGCTTTCCTTCCCATCGAACCTTAACAATGGGAATTTTGCTGCGCCTTAGACGCTTGACAGCTTGATCCATGATTTTGACCGGTTTCTCCATAAATTGAACAGCTTCATTTATTTGCAAGTCCTCAAGGGGAACCTGAAGTTCCTCGTCGGCTAGGCATTTACGAAGATTGGACACGTGGAACACCGGGTGCACATTGTTTAGTTCTTGTGGTAAGTCGAGTCTGTTTGCCACCTTGCCAATCCTTTCAAGTATCACGAAAGGACCCACATAGCGAGGAGCGAGCTTTCCCTTCTTACCAAAACGAACTACCCCTTCCAGGGAGACACCTTGAGTAGAACTTGGTCACCAACAACAAATTCCAGAGGCTTGCGCCTTTTATCAGCATAGCTCTTTTGTCGGCTCCTAGCCTTGATCAAGTTATCATGGATTTGAAGAATCTTATCCGTCGTTTCTTGAATAATCTCAGGGCCAGTGAACTGCTTTTCCCCAACCTCGTGCCAGCTGAGAGGAGATCGGCATTTTCGTCCATACAAAGCTTCGAAGGGAGCCATCTGAATACTGGAATGGTAGCTATTGTTGTACGAGAATTCTATTAATGGTAAATGTACATCCCAGTTACCACCAAAGTCGATGACACAAGAACGGAGCATGTCCTCTAGGGTCTGAATAGTACGCTCGGTCTGTCCATCCGTCTGAGGATGAAAAGCGGTGCTAAGATTCAAGTGCGAACCCCTAGCGGACTGAAAGGTTTGCCAAAGACGTGAAGTAACACGACCATCACGGTCGGAGATTATGTTAAGAGGGATGCCATGACGGCATATAATCTCATCGGTATAGATCCTAGCAAGTTTATCCACTTTATAGCCTTCGCGAATAGGAAGAAAGTGGGCTGATTTAGTCAGACGGTCAATAATCACACAAATACTATCATGACCTCCGGGTGTACGGGGTAACTTAGTAATAAAGTCCATGGCAAGACTATCCCACTTCCAAACGGGGATTTTAGATTGCTCTTAGAGTCCGGAGGGACGCTGATGTTCAGCTTTCACCTTCAGATAGGTGAGGCATTTTGAAACATACATGACAATGTCCCTCTTCATGCCAGGCCACCATTAAGTCATACGCAGATCCTGATACATCTTATCAGCACCTGGATGAATAGAGTAACGGGATTTGTGAGCCTCCTTCATAATGAGCTCACGGAGATTATCGCGATCTGGCACCCAGATGCGATCTAGGTAATACTGCAATCCATTAGGTTTAGTTTCAAGCTGGTCAATCCTGGCGCTGTGGATTTCTTCTTCTAGAATTCCTTCATTTGCTGATGAATACTGAGCGTCACGAATACATGCATGGAGATCATTAGAGACACGAATAGCATTCACATGAGTTTTACGACTAAGAGCATCGGCCACTACATTCGCCTTGCCAGGATGGTAGCGAATTTCGCAGTCGTAGTCGTTAAGTAATTCCACCCAACACCTCTGTCGCATGTTCAGCTCTTTTTGGTCAAAGATATGTTGAAGACTCCTGTGGTCAGTGAAAATCACGCACTTTATACCATACAGGTAGTGTCGCCAGATCTTTAACGTAAAAATAACCGCACCAAGCTCCAGATCGTGAGTAGTGTAGTTTTTCTCATGTACCTTGAGTCGACGAGAGGCGTATGCAATGACCTTGTCCCGCTGCATGAGCACATAGCCCAAACCTCGGTTCGAGGCATCGCAATACACCACGAAATCATCATTCCCATCGGGAAGAGTTAACACAGGAGCATTACACAAAAGATTCTTAAGAGTTAGAAATGACTCCTCTTGTTCGGGACCCCAAACAAAAGGTTTCTCCTTTTGGGTTAGAGTAGTAAGAGGAACAGTGATTTTAGAGAAACCGCGATGAAGCGGCGGTAATAACCCACCAATCCCAAAAAGGAACGTATTTCAGATACGAACTTAGGCGTACTCCAATTCTTCACTGCCTCGATCTTAGAAGGGTCAACATGAATACCCTGACTACTAACAATATGACCAAGAAATTGCACATCATCAATCCAAAACTCACACTTAGAAAATTTAGCATATAAGCGCTCACCACGTAGAAGTTCGAGCATAAGACGTAGATAACGAGCATGATCAGCTTTAGACTTAGAATAAATAAGAATATCATCAATAAAGACTATAACAAAATGATCTAAATAGGGCTTACAAACACGGTTGATAAGGTCCATGAACACTGCGGGTGCGTTGGTCAAGCCAAAAGGCATGAGTACGAACTCGTAATGCCCATATCGAGTGCGAAACGCAGTCTTAGGAATATCATCTTCGAGAACACGCAACTGATGATATCCAGATCGAAGATCGATCTTAGAGAAACAGGACGCGCCTTGTAGTTGGTCAAACAAATCATCAATGCGAGGTAGAGGGTAACGATTCTTCACGGTAAGCTATTTAAGTTCACGGTAGTCGATGCACATACGAAAAGAACCATCTTTCTTCTTGACAAATAAAACGGGAGCACCCCACGGGGAGGTACTCGGACGAATAAAGCCCTTGTTGAGTAATTCCTATAGTTGGCTAGATAACTCTTGCATCTCGGAAGGTGCAAGACGATAGGGAGCCCTGGCGACAGGAGTCGCACCAGGTACAAGATCAATACGAAAGTCGACGGATCTAGGAGGAGGAAGACCAGGTAGATCCTCGGGAAAGACATCAGGGAAATCACACACAACCGGAACATCGTTTATGTTCTTCCCCTTGCCCTTTTGTTCCACCACGTGGGCCAAGAAGGCAGGGTTCCGTTTACGTAAACTTCTGCTCGCTTGTGTGCAAGACATCAGCCTCAGTCCTTTTGAAGGTCGGTCTCCATAGACATTCAAAACATCACCAGACGACAGAGGAAGACGAACAAGCTTATCATGACAGACAATCTCGGCATGGTTCTTACGCAACCAATCCATACCGATAATGACATCAAAACTACCCAAACGCATGGGTATGAGATCAATAGAGAATACGTGATCGCTAAGAGTCAGGGAACAATCATGCACAATAGAGTTAACAAGAATTGACTTACCATTGGCGACCTCAACAGAGAACGACTCTGGTAACTTAGAGCATGTACAATTTATCAAAGACTCAAATTCCACGGACACAAAGCTTTTATCGGCACCAATATCAAATAGGATCGAAGCATAGAGGTTATTAACGAGAAACATACCATTCACCACGTCATTGTTGTTGCGAGCCTGATTAGCATTTAGATTGAATGCTCGTCCACGAGCGGCTGCTTGTTGGTCTTGGTTCAGCTGTGGGCAACGATTACGAAGATGCGTAGTATCTCCACACTGGAAGCATGTACGAACAACATTGACCGGCTTAGGGTTATGTAGAGGAGCTGGAGGTACTGGTAAAGCTGCCTGGGCTGGGGCTTGCTGAGCTTGCTGAGCTGGATCACCTTGGTGACAATAGGGAGTCGTGTGACCATACCGGTTACAGTTGGTGCACAGACGACATGCAGAAGAAGTAGGGTGATGAAAGTTGCAAGTTGCACACTTGGGATAAGACCCAGTGTATTGCTTCTTTGCTTCGGGAGCAACAGGGTTAGCAGCAGCAGGAGTAGGAACAGGTTTCGCAGCAGGGTTAGCAGCATGGATAATAGCATTACATCCCGAACCCTGAGATTTCTTCTTCTTGTCCTTGCTGCCACTTGGCTGCTGGGTAACTTGGTTAGCAGACTTTGAAGGAGCAGGGGTAGCAAACTGCTTATCACGCACACGATTGTTGTTCAAACTTGCTGCTAGACGGTAGACTTCCTCAACAGTTTCGAGCTGAGCTGCTTCAATAGAATCGCGCATGGCAGGAGGTAGACCATTGATATTCTTGGTTATCATCCGCTTAGGAGTCGAAACCAAGTGAGGGATGATAAGACTTAGCTGCTTGAATCGGGTAGTATAAGCCAGGTTATCATCACCAACCTGCTTCAAATGCCAAAACTCTTCTTCCAGCTTTAACTGCTCATAGGGAGGGTAGAACTCGAGCATCATGAGTTCTCGCACCACAGCCCACGGAAGAGCATAGGCTTCTTCATTAGAGCGGGTGTTTCTCTCATTCGACCACCACTCCAACGCTCTGCCTTGAAATATCCCATTCGCACTCCTAGTTTTCAAATGATCTGGGCATTCGCTGTTAATGAAGGTAACTTCGATGCTGTCGAACCACTCGAGCATAGCAGTCACCCCATCACTGCCCGTGAAAGGCTTAGGGTTACAAGAGATGAAATGTTTGTAGCTGAAATTTGTAGGCTGCTGCTTCTCAGCCTTGGAGTCCACAGAGGATGGAGGGGTGTTAGATCCTTGGAGCTCAAAGAAGATCTTTGGCACGACTCGAGCAATCTGGTCAGCCATGAATGACATCATCTTTTTCTGAGACTTCTCCCTGGATTTCCTGAGGGTGTCGGATAGCTTTCGAGAAGACATCCTAAAGATCCAATAAGAGGATCGTATAAGTCTAGATTAACATAGATTATCATAGATTACGCACAATAGACTAAGACTCAAGATTCACAAAGATTCACATAGATACGCAAACCAACGACCTTCGCATGGCGTGTTGTACGGAGCTTGGCAACAAGTCAGAAACGCTTATATATAGGAAGTACCAGCGGCGTATCCACCACGCTTCGGGCACATCGCTTCTGCCCCGTACTCAGCGTCACGTTACGTGTCACCTTTGCCTAACAATACTCTCATCATACACATAGACTAACTTGATAGATTTTAATAAACTTAACAACTCAACCCATGACCTTCACATGGCACGTTGCACGAAGCTTGGCAGTATGTCAGAAACGCTTATATATAGGAAGTACCAGCGGTGTATCCACCACGCTTCGGACATAATACTTCCACCTCGCACTCGATGTCATGTTACATGTCGTAACCCATACTCATCATAGATTAACATAGACTTTCATAGATTTCAATAGGTTCGATAGACATTCAATAGATTGCCATAGATTTCAATAGACTTTCCATAGACTTTAGTAGAATTCAAAAGACTTTCAAATAGGTTTCAATAGAATTCAATAGACTTTAATAGATCAACCACGAGATCCCGTATGGCACGTATTACGAAAGTTCGGCGACATGAAAGAAGCACTTATATATAAGAAGTACCAGCGGCGTATCCACCATGCTTCGATCACGCCACTTCCCCCTCGTCATCGGTGTCATACTTCGCCAATCACAACCATAGATTAACCCAACTAATCCACATAGATTAACCAATAGTTTAACTTAGATTAGAGTTGACAATCTCCTCACAGTCCACAGCGTCAAATTCCCACATGGCACGTCCTACGAAAGTTTGGCGACATGACGGAAGCACTTATATATAGGAAGTATCAGCGGCGTATCCAACATGCTTCAATCATGCCACCTCCGTCTCGTCGTCGGTGTCATGCTTCATTAAACAAAAATCTCCACATAGATTGACCAAATAGATTTACAATCATAGATTAAACCGAATAGATTTCACAACTTCAACCTGAGCCTACAAAACTATGAGTTTCGCTTAGCGTGTGGTACGAAGGTTCGGTAGTATGCCAGAAACACTTATATATAGGAAGTACCAGCGGCGTATCCACCATGTTTCGGACATGCCACTTTCTCCCTCGTCTTCGGTGCTAGGCTACGTTTCGTATTTTGTTTCTCAATCCACACATACGTAGTTTACACATAGGTTTCACTAGAATATACGATAGACTTCACATAGATTTCACATAGAGTACACAAATAGGCCTTCCATAGTTTCTGAATTCAACAACAGACACTAAGTTTCGCATGGCACTTGGTACGAAAGTTGGTAACATGCCAGAAACACTTATATATAGGAAGTACCAGCGGCGTATCCACCATGTTTCAGACACGTCACTTTACCCCCGTATTCCATGCCATGTGTAACACCTCGAAAATTCGTGTTCAATGAAATAACGACACGTGTCATGTAAGACAAAACGCGTTGTAAAACCGGATTTAATAAAGATGTTTTGGCAGGATTTAAAAGTGTCGTCATGTTAAATTTCACCTCTGAACGACCTCATTTATAAATCCCAATACCCAATTATATTTTTCAAACATCTAATATATCCTAAATCCAGAAATTCATTGATGATAAACGAATTCAAAGTGCATGATAGGTTCCTATGAAAATTTCTATGGTTAACCTTCTTGTTCGGCACTTTTGAAAAGGATCCAAGCAAACATAACATAATGGTAGGGTATGTAATTGTTAAAAACCCATAATAGAGGTCCCAAACTGACAAAACAAGGTCCCAAAGTCGAATTATGAGGTTGCCCTTTCGAATGCATGAAGGAACAAGATTTTTGGGTGCTGAGGATTTGTTGCGCACCGCAACAAATAATTGTTACGGTGCGCAAGCTAAGCCCAGCTCCAACAGAATTGCCTGTTTGCTGTTAAACGCGAAATTTAACCTTTTATCCGATTTTACTCATAACCCTTGGCCCCTAAACAACCCCTAAACATCTAGGGACACTTGTTAAGATGTTGTGGTCACTTGTAGACTTGTGTGTCAAGAATTTGTGGTGATCTAAACACTATATAAGGCCACTAAGTTGCAACACATTCTTCACACTTCACTTGTGCAATTCTGGAGCTTTTGGGAGCTTAAGAGCAGACACAAGATCTTCCTAATCAAGCTTAGGACTTCAGTAAGTTTTCTAATCCTTCCTTAGTTTAAGTTTTAGCTTAGTTTAGCTTAAAAGTCAACCGTCGTAATTAAAGGTTGACTTAGCGATAAATCACTAATGGTCCAGTGATTAGTCGAATCAAAAGTAGTTATATGTTGGTAATTATGTGGGTAATAAAACCTCAAAATGGTTTCCCCTGATCACCACTCTAACTAGTTCAAATGTCGGGTCAAACATGTACTTAGAAAAGTCAACATGAAGCTTAAAATACCATTTATGCATAATTAGCAATGAAAATCATATACAACATGTTTGATCATTGTTATAACTTAGTAATAAGTGTAAGAACATGTCTAAACATGTTCAACCCGACAATTTCCTGTTTAGACCCGGTTCGGAACCGAAAGTCGCATAGTTTGACTTTCACTTTGACTTTCAGTTCTGACCCGTTTAGGCATGTTTTAGAAATGCCTCAGAGCTTTAATTGGACTAGGTTACATGTTAGAACAACCCTCTGTGATTATACACCTTGGTTCATTAGTTATCCAATTAATATGCATGTTTCCGTTAATTGCTCATATGTTGACCGTTATGCCCTTATTACCTTAGAACGTGATTTATGAAAATGTAAAAGTGTAGAAACCTTAAATACTGATATATAAACTTGTATGCAAAGTTTGACATCAGTTTGACTTGTAGATTAAGAGTTATGCTCATTATCGCAAAACTAATGCTTTATGTTAATAAAACGGCGTAATTAGCGTATAGCCTAGTTAAGCCTACTTTTTGGTATCAAACTTAATACCCACTGATGTAATATATTATTTTGGGAATTTTAAAGATTTTTAATTAATTTTAGGCTGAGCATAACTCATAGTCGTAGGCTTAATCCGATAATTGTCGATTTTGCCCTTACGGGCCATAAAATGAGTTTTTACCGATCTAAACGACTCCAAACCTTTTGCTACTGATCACATATGTTAAATAAGTTATTTTAAGCCTGCTAGAAATATAAAAATATCAGATTTAAGTATCGAACCCGGAAATGGCCTTTAATCGCCTTATTTAGCGTTTTTAACGCATAGTATGTATTAAAAATCATATTGAACATACCCGGGTTGATACCTACTGATATATGAGGAAAATTATAATATTTTAACAGTAAGCAAAGGTTGTTAAACTCAGACTTCAGTTTTGAGCTTTTCGGCTTATGTGAAATTACCAAAATACCCCTACGGGGCATAGTTTGGTTATAATTGATAAATTTCACATATATACTTTATCCTACTGTTATAACTCATAAATTTGAGTATGTTTACTGATTACATCAGACCTGTAACTCAGTTAAACACTTAAACCCTTTTACAACCTTTAAAATGACCAAACTACCCATACGGGGCCTAGTTTGTGTTTAAATACGTTTCGGGCATAATGAAAGACATCTTACTGATGTCACAACATATTTGAGGCATAATTAACTTAGGAAACCTGTATATGGCTCTTATAATTACCCGTTACGCCTCCTACGCGTACGGTTCGGCCTATGTAACTAGTTTACATAAATTAGCCGAAACGAGTCAAACCTTATCGGTTTTATCTCAAAATCCAGAAGGTGTTTAGATTACCCATATTATACAAGTCTTCAAACTTGTCGGGTCTAAAACACATTCTATTCCGGTCTTCGCGTAATCATGCGTTTGAACCATATATTTCCGTAAGACTAACCGGTCTAAGCTTAGGCTTAATTAAAGACCCGTTAGCATTCTAATAAGTTATTTATACCATCATTCCAGACTAGGGCCTTCCGGTAAATGGTACCTACGCTTACTTAAGTGAATACGGCTGAGTTATTAAATTCTTACTATTTAAGACAGGAGCTAGCTCAGGTAAATACTCTTAACTTATTTTCCCTATACGGGCTTGGGATACGGCACTATAAAAGTACCGCTTGGTCGGGTGTGTAGTTATTTAAATCGGATTGTGATTGATGTACTTACAACCCGTTTAATATGTATTATTTGGTGTATGGCCTTTGGGGGTTAATGACCATGTCCCGGATATCCTTGGCATCATTCGAAGTAATGGCCACGACTTAAGCACGGGGTGTAGGCATACACCTGACAGCTGCATTATGTAAAAACTGGTAATCCACTCCGAGGTATCATCCTTGTGGGCATTATACCGGAACTGGTAATCCACTTAGAGGATGATAGCCTGTGGGCATTATACCTGTGGCTTGTCAGTTAATCTAGTTCGGCCCTACAAACCGGCCCTAACGGACGACAAATAAGTAAAACTGTATACAAGATTATATACAAATAATTTTCCCAAGTTAAAAAGGTTAATTTGCCTCTGTGCATTTTAATCAAATTATAAAAGGTATTTTGTGCCACGTGCATTCAAACCAATTTTCTTAAACTCTTTTCAAATGAGTCGGTTGAGTGTATTTACGAGTGAAAACTGATGTATTTTCCAAAAAGGTTAAGTGACAGGTACTGAACGAAATTGGCTGGAAGCTCAGGACGCTAATAAGGAATCTTGCAAGTTCTAGGCGTCTAAAGTCTGTTGAACAAATGATATGTTTAAAGATCCGCCTGTGGATCCTTTACTTTCCGTTGTAATACTGGATATTACTTTATATTCGGAATGTAATAATAATTATCTTTTGCTTCCGCTGTGCATTTATATAATTGTGTTGTTTGACTATTATGTTGCCAACCACGTCACGATACTCCCCCACCGGGCCCACCGGTGACACGTGGAAATTGGGGTGTGACAGGTTGGTATCAGAGCCAACTCTGAGTGAATTAAACACTAGCCTTTTTTGTGTTTAATCTCAGTTACACAATTGCACATTCTTGAGTCTAGACAAGAACATAAGACAAATCCAAATTCGTTTCATTGTCTTTTAATTACTTCCTTGTTATTTTTCTGATTAGCCTTTGCATGGGCAAGTCATTTTATCAGAAGTCCCGTTTAGGGCAACCATATACTTGTTTAAATTTTAAAGGAACGATCATGTTTAAAAATATCATTCCTATATTATAAGATCTACCATTATAATAAAATGGCAAAATCTAAAAAGGACGAGACCTAGCCATACGTCACATTAAGACAGGGCCAAGATGGTAGTTCCACAATTAGATTCAGATCCTTGTTAACAGTTCAATTTAGAAATTTTTCTGCGTTAATTATTAAAAAGAATCTAAAGGGTAAAACCTAGCTTAAGTGTCACTGCAGACAAGGCCAAGATGGTAGAACCTATTCAAGAGATTCAAATCCTTATTAAACATTTGAAAGCATATTAACATGCTTGACAAAGTGTGATGCGATAAAATCACATAAGTCATTTTTTTTGGGGATATTCTAAAATCCCTTATTTATATAATCATCCCTTATGGATGAAGTGCCCACGGGCTATAATTAACGTCCTCTGGGACTAAAGACAGTGGTAGCCTACAACTCCCTGTCAAGGAAAGGTAATGAACGTTGGTTCAAACCTCAAATGCTTCGATTCTCTGAAATCCTAGCATATAATTTATAATTGTCCATATGACTAGGCCTTTGGTGCCACGAATAAGACTGTTACTGTTTTATAATTAGGATAAATTATTATAGAAATCCTAAATAAATATGATTAGGAAATTAACCAGATATGGTCTTTGTTTACCATGGTTAATGAATTACCCTAAGGGGGCAATTCCATAATAAACTCCCAAATAAACTATTGTCCTTGTTTTCTGCAACAGTTCAATTGTAATGGCTAACTCAGACGAGGGTAATAGTCATCCAGCGGAGGTTAATAATGACGCCCGAATTAATCTAACTGGTGCGGAATTAAAAGCGATCATAGACGGCGCAGTTACACAAGCTTTGGAAAGGCAGTACGAGGAGTATAGTGGGACTCGTAGTAGGACCCTATCTACACAGCCTTCAAAGCCACCGTCCAATAACGACGACCCGAAGAAAAATGATGACCGACACTCCTCAAACCACAGTGCTCCATCTCAGCAGGTCATACTGAATAAAGGACCCCTTGCCAAGGGTTGCTCCTATAAATATTTCGTTTCCTGCAAACCCCGGGATTTCACTGGGGAGAAAGGAGCCATCGATTGTATGACATGGCTGGATGAGATGGATACGGTTGTTGATATCAGCGGATGCGCTGAGTGAGACGTGGTCAAGTTTGTGTCGCAGTCTTTCAAGGGTGAAGCTTTAGCATGGTGGAGAGCTCTGATTCAAGCCACCGGGAAAATTCCACTGTACAATATGTCGTGGGATCAATTTGTTGCCCTTATCAGGGAAAATTTCTGCCCTCAGCATGAGGTGGAGAAGATAGAGTCCGATTTTCTATCCTTGGTGATGACAAACCTCGACTGTCAAGCTTACCTAACGAGCTTCAACACTATGTCTCGGTTGGTTCCATACCTGGTAACCCCAGAACCAAAACGGATAGCTCGTTTTATCGGTGGTTTAGCCCCCGAGATCAAGGCAAGCGTAAAAGCTTCTCGGCCAGCGACTTTTAGATCAGTAGCTGACATTTCCTTATCCCTTACTTTAGATGCGGTCAGATTGAGATCGCTAAAGAAATCTGAAGAAAGTAAGAGGAATCGTGAGGATGATAACTCACGAGGGTCAGAGAAGAAGCACAAGGGAAACACTGATTCTAAGAAGTCTGGGTTTGGAAGGAACAGTCAGCGAACAGAGGAGAAGCCAAAGTGCACGACTTGTCAAAGACGCCACTTTGGAAAGTGCAGATCTGAATCCAATTCTAAGTCTGAATCACCTGCATGTGGGTTGTGTAAGTCTAAGGAGCACAAGACTGTTGATTGCAAGAAGATTAAAGATGCCACATGCTACAATTGCAATGAGAAGGGGCACATAAAGACCAACTGCCCTAAGTACGCGAAGAAGCCTGAAGAGGCCAAGAAAGCAAACGCATGAGTCTTCCATACGAACGCCAAGGAGATGATGCAGAATGATAACTATATAGCAGATACCTTTTCATATAAAACAGTTTATGTATGAATTTTATTTAATACTGGCACACATAATTCTGTAATGAATGATAAATGTTGAGAACTGTTGCCTCCGCCTGATTAAGACTCCGGTCACTTAATGCGAGGTAGAAATGGACCGATGATACTTTAGAAAATGCTCCAACAAATCCTATATTGATATTTAATATCTATTAGAAATCACTCTTTTCTGATACCCTTATGGCAAACTTTCAAACTATCCAAAGTCATCAGTATATTAAAGATAGATGTGACATTTTGATCCCCTGTCAAAGAGGTGATGGACTAGGTCCAACCCTCAAATGCCATTGATGGTCTTTTGTGACCTAGGCTAAGTGATATTGATATATTTTTAAAATAACATTCATTAAGAATGATAATGCCTTATTGGCCAGTATAGTATGATGAAACCAAGGTTAGTATATGTTAAGGCCATCAGGGTAATGAATAGCAGATGTTGGATTACAACTAAGTAAAGGATTCACCTCGCAATAGGAACACAATCTTGAGTATGATAAACTCGGATAAGACAACCGTCAATCGCGCCATTGATAATATGACGAATGTAAATAAAAAACTACAAACGTAAACCTCAGTACTAATGGAGTTAATCTCCAGGCTGTGGTTGACACAGCAGTTGGAGGGATCATGGGAAAAGGTCATGAGACAATCCAAAGAGCCGAATGCTTCTCGCTCTAAATCTCATTCAAAAACCATGTTTAATTGCTCATGAGGAGAGCTATATTCACACTTCAAGTATGAAGGATGAACCAAAGAAGGAGGATAACTCCCAGAAATCTGGGAAAGAGAGCAAGTACAGGCCTAATAAAAAGCAACGTAAGTTCAGTAAGAAGCCTGTATACCTCAGAGACTGCTTCAACATTATTATATCCAATAGGAATCAGTTTTTTTTCTTTCCGATGTCCTAGGTCCGTTAAAAAAAAAATAAGGACTCAATATAGTGAAAAAAAAATCGATTGGTTACCTTAAAAATCAAGCCCATATGGTGGGTGATAAGAAGCGATAAATTATCAAGACTCCTTATGAGACAACCCTCATAATTACATGTATCCGTACGATTAAAAATGGTGGAATTGGCCGTCCCCGGAATCGAACCTGGGTCTAGGCCGCACCCTTTCGCGCGCCTAGCCAACCGAGCTAGGTGCCTAGTTTGTGAAAATTTCCATTCTGATTAAATATAAACACATGTAGTTGATATCTCTTTAATCCCTATCGATTTCGAATACCAATAGTATGACAAAAGCACTATATTAGGATTGGTGTATCTTAATAAGTTCCATAGATTGCTTCCATGCCTGATCAGTATGGAGGTTTAATGCATGGAACCACAAAGATATCTCAATAAACATATGGTACTAAAGTCAACTGCTAGTATTCAAAGAAGATATCCAGAATGGAATTGTCCAAATAAATATTCCCTGGTAAAGAAATATGTGAACTCGTAACATAAATGTGTCACTTATTAGACACGAACATTGATGAGTGAAATGGAGCCTGAGATATGGGAATCTCAATAATCTCCTTGTACCTTGATTAGCTTCTCCTAAGACTACCCTGTTTACCTCCCAAGAGGCAGTACCGTTAAGATTTATATCCCATTAAGGCCGTATTATTATGAAATCTCCAAGACGGCTAGTACCATCATTGGGAGAACCGAAAACCTGATTAAGTAAATTTTAAGATAGGAGATTCATATAGCCTAACTCGACATTCTGAGAGTTTGATGTTGTTAGGTAGGAAAGACGGTTCATTTTGCTTATGCACTCATTACCGCAACCCTATTTTAACAACAATTAAGAATTTCCCTCAGCTACCCAGGATCGTCGAATTGTTCGACTAATGACAAGGATTAGCTATTCCTTAAAATTAGTTAAGCAATGGTTGGATAACCCTCTCACCTTAAACTAAGCTTTTCTATAATAATTGATATGTAAGTATTAAGGCTGCTCCTTGGGAGACCTTGTATAGATGGAATGTTAAACATCTATTGTGAGATAGGGAATTGGTAAGTCCAATTAGCAGGACCAGAGATAATCTTTGAAACGACGGACAAGGCTGTCCAGATTCATGGCCGTCTCAAAGCTGCCCGAGATAGGCAGAAGAGTTACGCTGATCCAAAGCGTAAAGCTTTTCACTTCGGAGTAGGTGATAAAGTGTTGCTTAAAGTGTCACCCTAGAAGGGAGTGATGCGATTTGGTAAGAAAGGCAAGCTAAGCCCGAGATACATAGGACCTTTAGAGGTTATCGAACGTGTCGGGTCAGTTGCCTATAAGTTAAACTTACCTGAAGAGTTCAGTGGAATTCACAATGTGTTCCACATCTGCAATCTGAAGAAGTGCTTCGCTGATGAATCACTGGTAATACCGCATACAGATGTGCATATAGGTGAGAGCTTAAAATTTGTGGAAAAACCTTTTGTCGATTGAAGATCGACAGGTAAAGAAGCTTCGAAGGAAGCATGTACCTATTGTAAAGGTCAAATGGGATTCCCGTAGAGGTCCCGAATATACGTGGGAGGTTGAATCCACCATGAAAGAAAAATACCCTTATTTATTTCAGTAAATATCGGGTCGAGATTTATTTTAAGGGGGTGAGGATGTAACACCTCGAAAATTCGTGTTCAATGAAATAACGACACGTGTCGTGTAAGACAAAACGCGTTGTAAACCCGGATTTAATAAAGATGTTTTGGCAGGATTTAAAAGTGTCGTCATGTTAAATTTCACCTCTGAACGACCTCATTTATAAATCCCAATACCCAATTATATTTTTCAAACATCTAATATATCCTAAATCCAGAAATTCATTGACGATAAACGAATTCAAAGTGCATGGTAGGTTCCTATGAAAATTTCTATGGTTAACCTTCTTGTTCGGCACTTTTGAAAAGGATCCAAGCAAACATAACATAATGGTAGGGTATGTAATTGTTAAAAACCCATAATAGAGGTCCCAAACTGACAAAACAAGGTCCCAAAGTCGAATTATGAGGTTGCCCTTTCGAATGCATGAAGGAACAAGATTTTTGGGTGCTGAGGATTTGTTGCGCACAGCAACAAATAATTGTTATGGTGCGCAAGCTAAGCCCAGCTCCAACAGAATTGCCTGTTTGCTGTTAAACGCGAAATTTGACCTTTTATCCGATTTTCCTCATAACCCTTGGCCCCTAAACAACCCCTAAACATCTAGGGACACTTGTTAAGATGTTGTGGTCACTTGTAGACTTGTGTGTCAAGAATTTGTGGTGATCTAAACACTATATAAGGCCACTAAGTTGCAACACATTCTTCACACTTCACTTGTGCAATTCTGGAGCTTTTGGGAGCTTAAGAGCAGACACAAGATCTTCCTAATCAAGCTTAGGACTTCAGTAAGTTTTCTAATCCTTCCTTAGTTTAAGTTTTAGCTTAGTTTAGCTTAAAAGTTAACCGTCGTAATTAAAGGTTGACTTAGCGATAAATCACTAATGGTCCAGTGATTAGTCGAATCAAAAGTAGTTATATGTTGGTAATTATGTGGGTAATAAAACCTCAAAATGGTTTCCCCTGATCACCACTCTAACTAGTTCAAATGTCGGGTCAAACATGTACTTAGAAAAGTCAACATGAAGCTTAAAATACCATTTATGCATAATTAGCAATGCAAATCATATACAACCTGTTTGATCATTGTTATAACTTAGTAATAAGTGTAAGAACATGTCTAAACATGTTCAACCCGACAATTTCCTGTTTAGACCCGGTTCGGAACCGAAAGTCGCATAGTTTGACTTTCACTTTGACTTTGACTTTCAGTTCTGACCCGTTTAGGCATGTTTTAGAAATGCCTCAGAGATTTAATTGGACTAGGTTACATGTTAGAACAACCCTCTGTGATTATACACCTTGGTTCATTAGTTATCCAATTAATATGCATGTTTCCGTTAATTGCTCATATGTTGACCGTTATGCCCTTATTACCTTAGAACGTGATTTATGAAAATGTAAAAGTGTAGAAACCTTAAATACTGATATATAAACTTGTATGCAAAGTTTGACATCAGTTTGACTTGTAGATTAAGAGTTATGCTCATTATCGCAAAACTAATGCTTTATGTTAATAAAACGGCGTAATTAGCGTATAGCCTAGTTAAGCCTACTTTTTGGTATCAAACTTAATACCCACTGATGTAATATATTATTTTGGGAATTTTAAAGATTTTTAATTAATTTTAGGCTGAGCATAACTCATAGTCGTAGGCTTAATCCGATAATTGTCGATTTTGCCCTTACGGGCCATAAAATGAGTTTTTACCGATCTAAACGACTCCAAACCTTTTGCTACTGATCACATATGTTAAATAAGTTATTTTAAGCCTGCTGGAAATATAAAAATATCAGATTTAAGTATCGAACCCGGAAATGGCCTTTAATCGCCTTATTTAGCGTTTTTAACGCATAGTATGTATTAAAAATCATATTGAACATACCAGGGTTGATACCTACTGATATATGAGGAAAATTATAATATTTTAACAGTAAGCAAAGGTTGTTAAACTCAGACTTCAGTTTTGAGCTTTTCGGCTTATGTGAAATTACCAAAATACCCCTACGGGGCATAGTTTGGTTATAATTGATAAATTTCACATATATACTTTATCCTACTGTTATAACTCATAAATTTGAGTATGTTTACTGATTACATCAGACCTGTAACTCAGTTAAACACTTAAACCCTTTTACAACCTTTAAAATGACCAAACTACCCCTACGGGGCCTAGTTTGTGTTTAAATACGTTTCGGGCATAATGAAAGACATCTTACTGATGTCACAACATATTTGAGGCATAATTAACTTAGGAAACCTGTATATGGCTCTTATAATTACCCGTTACGCCTCCTACGCGTACGGTTCGGCCTATGTAACTAGTTTACATAAATTAGCCGAAACGAGTCAAACCTTATCGGTTTTATCTCAAAATCCAGAAGGTGTTTAGATTACCCATATTATACAAGTCTTCAAACTTGTCGGGTCTAAAACACATTCTATTCCGGTCTTCGCGTAATCATGCGTTTGAACCATATATTTCCGTAAGACTAACCGGTCTAAGCTTAGGCTTAATTAAAGACCCGTTAGCATTCTAATAAGTTATTTATACCATCATTCCAGACTAGGGCCTTCCGGTAAATGGTACCTACGCTTACTTAAGTGAATACGGCTGAGTTATTAAATTCTTACTATTTAAGACAGGAGCTAGCTCAGGTAAATACTCTTAACTTATTTTCCCTATACGGGCTTGGGATACGGCACTATAAAAGTACCGCTTGGTCGGGTGTGTAGTTATTTAAATCGGATTGTGATTGATGTACTTACAACCCGTTTAATATGTATTATTTGGTGTATGGCCTTTGGGGGTTAATGACCATGTCCCGGATATCCTTGGCATCATTCGAAGTAATGGCCACGACTTAAGAACGGGGTGTAGGCATACACCTGACAGCTGCATTATGTAAAAACTGGTAATCCACTCCGAGGTATCATCCTTGTGGGCATTATACCGGAACTGGTAATCCACTTAGAGGATGATAGCCTGTGGGCATTATACCTGTGGCGTGTCAGTTAATCTAGTCCGGCCCTACAAACCGGCCCTAACGGACGACAAATAAGTAAAACTGTATACAAGATTATATACAAATAATTTTCCCAAGTTAAAAAGGTTAATTTGCCTCTGTGCATTTTAATCAAATTATAAAAGGTATTTTGTGCCACGTGCATTCAAACCAATTTTCTTAAACTCTTTTCAAATGAGTCGGTTGAGTGTATTTACCAGTGAAAACTGACGTATTTTCCAAAAAGGTTAAGTGACAGGTACTGAACGAAATTGGCTGGAAGCTCAGGACGCTAATAAGGAATCTTGCAAGTTCTAGGCGTCTAAAGTCTGTTGAACAAATGATATGTTTAAAGATCCGCCTGTGGATCCTTTACTTTCCGTTGTAATACTGGATATTACTTTATATTCGGAATGTAATAATAATTATCTTTTGCTTCCGCTGTGCATTTATATAATTGTGTTGTTTGACTACTATGTTGCCAACCACGTCACGATACTCCCCCACCGGGCCCACCGGTAACACGTGGAAATTGGGGTGTGACACCATGTTACGTCTAGTGCCTTCCAAACACATTATCACATAGATTGATCAGATAGGGTAAAGCTCCATAAATTTAGTTCGATCTGAGATTAGAATTAACGTTTTAGGTTGCGGACACATGTGTGTAGTGTAAAAGTATGCCAAAATGAACGACGATTCGAGCTTAAAGCCACATCCATAAAAATCGAGATAGCATGAAAAGATAGGCTTATAAAACATTGGATTGTTCCGGGTAGAGGAACGACGACTAACCAAAGTGATTCGAACCCCTTTCGAATTGAGGTAACGTGTCTTGACTTACTTGGATAAATACGTCATCGATGTTAGGCCTACGTTATTCGTCCTTTTAGCCATTCCACATTCCTAATTGATTGGAAGTCACGAGACTTTGGCGAGACATAAAAATCAAGGAGTGGGACTAGTTATCAAGATCTGAGTTTCACCTCTAACTTGACAACATCGTACCCTAACTAGCGTTGGTACTTATCCGCAGACAAGACCTACTAGAATTATATGGAGATTTTACCATCAAGGTTCGGATGTCACTCCTGACTTGAGAGTAAATCTCGTGCAAAATATAAACACTGAGTAACAGTGTTTTCAGAATATAAAGTGTACATTATGTTAGCCTTAGGAAAGACATGTAAGTTTAACAGGAATATATGCTGCTAGGAAGCAGATACAGTAGAGTGCATAAGTCTTAAACAACAAATAAGAGTCAAACTTTCAAGAACTATAGACTAGGGCAAGTATTCCTACTTATCCTAATTCCCTATAGTTATGGCTCTGATACCAATCTGTCACACCCCAACCGATGGCGGAAACATTGGGGTGCGAGCACTATGCGTTCAGATTGCTCATGAGATTCCATAACACTAGATATTTCAATAAAATTTAAGTAGATTTCATAACGATTGTCTAAAATCAAACATCAACCACAAATAGCAAGTGTCAACATAACAAACATTGTTTCAATTATTCCAAATGTCTAAATTAACTAGGCGACGTTTCTAAGCATCTCCTAGCTTGTTTCCCATGCATTCCAAAGCAACCTATTAGCCTGCAACATGTATTAAAATATCAATACAAAAGTATTGGCTAGTATACAAGTTTGATAATAGAATAATAGATAAAAACAACTCATATCCACAATGTAAGTTTAAAAATAGTTTCAGCCGTGCTAGTGTCGCAGTCCACACAGTGATAGCCCAAGTATCCCGATGCTTTAGTGTTTACCCAAGACTCAAGGTAAACTAGAATCCTCCTAACAATACCCCCTGAGAATAATGGGAGAGGTGCACCCCCTATAGCGTTACTATTGTTTAGGCAGAACTACACACCCTGGATTAAACGTCACATAACACAAATAGAATACTAGAATGCATAAGTTTTCACCAACACGTAGGATAGAGTTTAGATTGTATAAGATTCAAGTTTATATAGAATACATGTTACACCCCAAAGTTTAAAAGTAAAAAGGGGATCGAGTATACTCACTGTGATTACTTAACAGTCGCAACTGTTATTGGATCAAAGGGAGCTCTTTTAGAATTAGCCTGATTAAATTACAATAGGATAAGAGTCGGCGAAATAACGAGATTGAATAAAATGTTGGAAGCTGTCATTGGATCGGATGGCTGTCCGATCGGATGGCTATCCGATCGGATTGCCAGCCGAGAGGTGACATACGAGTAAGGAAACGGATGGTTGCCCGATCGGATGGCCATCCGGTCGGGTTGCCACTTGACTTAAATTTGGAAAATAGGGTGGTTGCCCGATCGGACGGCTGTTCGATCGGGTTGCCACTCGATCCGAATGATTAGTATCTTGGGCATCTCAATCGGATGGCTGCTCGCTCGGACGGCTGTCCGATCGGGTTGCCATTCAATCAAGACTTCCAAGTTTTGAAAAGTTACTAAGTGTTTGAAAGATTTCAAGCAAGTGTCACCTGATAGGGTGGCTGTCCGATCGGATTGCTGTCCGATCGGGTTGCCGCTCGATCGGGCGACCCTTGTTCTTGCTTACCATTTTGTAAAGTTTCTAAGTTTCAAGCTTAATGGTGACGGCACGACACGTACTATAACAACAACAACCTTATTAGTACACAGCCGTTCTGATCGGGTGGGAATCACCCCTGTCCGATCAGTCGTCTGTCCGTAAGAAGTTTATGTCGGAATCCGTCCCATGCTCGTCTTCACTGGTAAGAAACTCAGATCCAAGCCGTCTCTAGACTATTTATCAAGTCTACAGTCCGTTTAGACTCAGTTTCCACCGATTTAAAGTAAAAGTTTGACGAAGAAGATGAAGGTACTCAAGTTTTACATGGAAAGTCTAGATTTAGCTTAGATTTAGTGTGAAAACGCATGAAATATCTTAGATCTATGCTAGACCTTGCTCAGAGTAACATCACATGGCAGTTTGTACAAACCCCCATGATGACATCACCCTCAAGAACTCAGATCCTAGGGATTTCACGGTGAAAAGTGTGATTTCAAGTGAGAATCACGTAGAGAATGATGTGTAGAGCGAGAAAGTACAAAGACCTAGCCTAAAACGTACTGAAAAATGAAGAAATGAGGAGATAGAGGGTCTGGTCGAGCAGAGCTGTCACATCACTGAAAATGGTGATGTGACAGGTCTATTTATAGTGTGAGAGTGTGTAAAGAGGATAAGGTGCACACGGGTCGGGTGGCAGTCCGATCGGATGGTCATCCGATCGGGTGGTCATCCGGTTGAGTGGTAATCCGGCCGGGTGGTAATCCGGTCGGGTGGCAATCCGGTCGGGTGGTAATCCGACCGGGTGGCAATCCGATCGGATTGCCATTCTGGCCAATCCAACCTTTTCGTGTCCCCGTTCTTGATTCGTTTAGATTAGGCGTTACGTATTATTGAGTAATGGAATAACTAGATTACAACATACACGTCAAAAGTTTACAAGATTAATAGATTCCGCCAGTGACAAGGCTCTAGTCTCTCGTTCAACCAAGAATCAAGTTTCACAAGTCTAAAGAGTCGAGCACCAAATAGATTTAGACATTCCAAACATAGATTTAGGCATTCCAACATAGATTTAGACATTCCATCATAGATTTAGACATTTCAAATATAGTATTAGGCATTCCAAACACATAGATATAGACATTCCACACGTAGATTTAGGCATTTCAAGTATATATCACAGACTTCCACATGGATTAGAGTTAATAAGACAATTAGACAATCTTCAGGGACTAATCTTGACAAAATCCTAAAGTTTAGGGACGCTGGGCGTTACATTTCCCCACTTGTTTCTCTTGTTTTTAGTTAAGTGAATTCGATATTGGGGGAGCACATAATCTCAACCATTAGATTAATTGATCAAATGCCCAAAATGTCTCATACACTTCCTACATATTGGCTCTCTTGTACATGATCTTTTCTTTATTTATTTGTTAGATAAATGATATATAAAATATTTATAAGATAAATATAAGTTGGGAGTATTTAAGTGCAAATATAATTGATAGAGGCACTATAAATACAAGGGTTCATTAGACTTTAGAGGTTACACCACATTACGAGACAATAACTCACAACCACCACACATCACCATCGTCGGACCACCCACACCACTTCTGCCAGTTGTCGCAACAGGACGCTACCACCAGCCGACCCCGCCACCCAACGACGCAACAGCAGCAACTCCGGCCTCTGCTCAACATCGTCGATGCTTCTAGCAGCCACCAGAAACCAAACCTTGACCATTTTTGCTTGTTTGACCGAGTATTTTTTACTAGGTTTGACCGATTGACCGAGAAGGTGTTCTCGGTTCACTTTCGGGTTTTCGAGATTCGTGTCAAGGAAGTGTCATTTAGCGTGATGGTTCATCGTCCCATCGTGTGAAGCATAGGTTTTTCGTCAAAAGGTACATTTTCACGAACACCCTATGGTTTGTTTAGTTGTTTTAACAAATTGCAATTGTATCACTGACGGGATTTTAATCAGTTTAAAATATTGTACACGCTTCCGCCACTAATTAATATAAGATATTAATTGATTAAATAAATTAGTTTGAATACATAACATCTTTAGTTTGGGGACCAGAAAGGTAATATATTGTAAAAATGAGGGACCAGAACGGTCATATATCGTCAAAATGAGGGACCAGAAAGGTAATATATCCATTTATAAAACCCGCGATAAAACCGTTTCATTCCATTTGCAATAATTTTCTGGAGGCCCTGTGACCATACTCTTCACTCTTCAGCGTTTCAACTATGCAAAAAACCCTAGCATTCAAGGTAAACTCTTTTCAAGTTTTCTTAATTAATCTCAAAATCAACAACAGCAATTAACTATCCAGTGTCCGCGTAAGATACACGCGAACACTGCGGTCCAATCTGTCCAGTGATGAGAAAGACTTACCTTAAGGACGGAAACTAATGTTACGCATAGCGATGCGGCCTCGCACCGCATCCTATGAACATTTTCGTCACAACAAGGGATCTGGACGAACAGTAACAGTCGCTCAACAGGCGATGCGGCACAAACACCGCATCCCTCACAAATCATGGATGGAACAACCAATGCGGGAACATCAATGACCGCAAGCAGCGATGCGGCCTGGCACCGCATCCTGCCTACAAAGCAAGTGGGTCTGACACCACAGTGCAAGTGGCACTGAGAACAGCCACCTACTAGCCCACGTATGAACAAAAGTCTGACACCACAGCCGGACATGGCATCACCACAGCATCTGACAGGTCTGACACACCTGCAAATAGTTGTGCGATGTCAGACTAGCTACTCAACTACCCTCCTTCACTCCTCGGCTATAAATACTCGCCCCAAACCAGGTTTGAGGTATCACTTTCGAACTCTCTCACTACTACTACTATCATACTTTGCTTCTCAAGCAAATTACTGATTCTCACGCCGGAGAGTGGTAACAAGGAGCACCCCCCACCCCATCCTCCTTGTTACGAGTCACGGTTTGTTTCCTTGTGCAGGAAACCCACCACCAGACGATCCAGCCAACGATCCTCGGAAAGAAGGGATTAACCCTCTTGACGAGACCAGTGAGTTAACCCTACCCGGTTAACCATTGTTTCATCATTGGCGCCCACCGCTACTCTTAGCACTTTTTTCCAATCATCCTTTTCTTTCCAAAGATGTCTGATCGTCAAAACAACACTACCGGGGATAACCTAAACCCCGCAAACCAAGGGCCTGCGGGAACCATTCCCCTAGGCCCAAATGCCGAACACATTGGCCCATCAGCGCAAGGGGGCGTATCCCTTACGTTTGGACATGATCTGTCACAATACGCTGCTGTCATACCTCCAGGCATGAACCCTCATACCTGGTATGACCAACAAGCGGCTCTTCTGGCCGCAACGTACAACAGAGCTTGTGCAGACGAACAAGGAGGTATCGGACCTACCCCGATACCGCGTACACCTGCCGGTCGTGTTTTACGATACGACGACAGGACCCCCACACATCCAGCCTCCAGAAGCAGGCAGGAAGACCGCGGCTCCTCATATTGTGATGTCCGCACAATCAATGAGGACGATTCCTCATACGGGTCCCGCCGCAGGGACTCCGTACATAGCCGCTTAGGCTCTCAAGATGAAAGAAGGCGGCAGTCTACAATGCGCCGCAACACAAACATTCATAGCCGTTTGGGACCACAGTCCCACCATGAAGGGTATGGCCATACTGATCCAGATGACAGTACATACCGCGGGGAGTCCCATGCCACTAACAGCAGACCGGGAGGACGCGATTATGTTCCTCCCACTCAACCCCGCACTACATACCTCCGCGCTGCAAAGCGCAACCAGGGCAAACCTTACAGGCCGAAATCTGCGGCCGAAAACTCTAAATTTGTCCCAGAGATCGCCAACGCCGATGTCACAACCACAAAATTCCCATTAAACATTGGGAAATACAACGGCTCGACCGACCCAGATGATCACAACAACATCTTCGTCGGTGCTGGGTGTAACGGTCGGTGGGACGAACCTACCTGGTGCCATTTTTTCCCACAGACCCTAACGGGTCTGGCCAGGGCATGGTTCGATTCTCTCCCACCAGCATCACTGACCTCATTCGAGGACTTACAACAAAAGTTCCTCGCACACTTCAGCCAGCAACGACGCCATGAACGTGATTCAATGGACGTCATGAACATCTGGCGCAGAGACAACGAATCGCTCGACGCGTTCGTTGTCCGTTACAATAAAGAAATCCTAGAGATAGGCGACGTTGACAACCAGATGGCACGTAACCATTTCATTGTTGCAGTCAAAGACGAACAAATGGTTATGAACATTTCAGGCGGCAACGGCTTGCCTAAGAAGTGGGAACATGTCATGGCTAAGGTCAAAACCTATGCCCAAACGCAGCGGTGTCTCAGACCGCACATGTCAAAGGCACAACCCCTGGCGGAAGGCCAGCCTTCCCGACAAGAATCCAAGCGCAACAATAAGCGCAACAGGGACACATGGAATCGCGGCAGCGATCCCAAACCATATGTCCCCCGGAACAACCAGCCCGACGCAAGGGCTACAATCAACGCCCAACGAGAAAACCGGGCGTCCAAGAAAGAGTCTCGGGACCGCAACTGGACCGAGATCAACCAGTCGCCAAGCGACGTTCTCCTCACGGATGCACAGTTCCTGAGACCGGCCCAACCAATGAAGTCCAAAAAGAATCAAGATCCCGCACTCTGGTGCGAGTATCACAAGGACTCGGGCCACACCACGAACAACTGCATCAGTCTCCGACTGGAGATTGAGCGAGCCCTAAAGGAGGGGAAACTGCAACACCTTTTGACAGGCGCACAAAAAGCCACAAAGCGCATCACTCCCCACAACGAGGGCACCTCCTCGGGTAAAAGGGCCATGTACGTGGCCTCTACCCACATGATCAATGGAGGGAAAGGAAGACCGCGTAAGGCGGCGAGAAGACCGGACAATGACTGGAAGGACGAGCAAGTCGTCTTTCCAAAAGTCCGAGGCGGACCGCGCGATAGGCGCGCCGTGGTTATCACTGGGCACCTGGCTCACTACTGCACCGAGCGATTGTTCATCGATCCAGGCAGTACGTCCGATATTATATACGAGCAGTGCTTCAACCAGTTCGATCAAGAAGACAAAGATCGACTGCAGCCAGCAGACTACCCGCTGGCTGGATTTTCAGGGGAAACCGTGTTCCCCCTGGGACAAATTACTTTCCCTGTGCGCCTCACCAACGGAAGGCACACAAGGACGGAGGAGGTAAACTTCATGGTTTTACCTCACACCTCAAAGTATGACGTGATTCTCGGGAGGGAGTCCCAAGGTGACTTCAACATGATAACATCCGTCCCCCACTCTGCCATCGGTTTTCCAACCGAAACGGGGATCGCGATAATATACGCCCAAAGAGAAGTCATGTCTACGGACGAACTGCGTCCGACAAAGGTAGCAAGGCCTACCCCCAACACTCAACCAGAAAAATGGGTCCTTAATGCAAGACACCCAGAACAAACAGTCACGTTGGGCCATGCCTTGACACCTACCATCAGAGCGCGCCTGAAGCAACTCCTCTTCAGAAACCAAGATATTTTCGCGTGGAAACCCGCAGATATGACAGGGGTACCACGCGAAATTGCGCAACACTTCTTGAATACCATGCCAGGTATCAAACCCGTGATCCAAGGCCAACGCCACCTTGGATCAGCAAAAAACGCGGCGATGGAAGAGCAGGTACAGGAACTGCTCTCCGCAGGCATCCTGCGGGAAGTGAAGTACCAGACTTGGCTGTCCAACCCAGTCATGGTAGAAAAACCAAGCGGGGGCTGGCGCATGTGTGTCGATTACAAAGACCTCAATAAGGCCTGCCCCAAAGATTGTTACGCACTTCCAGAGATCGACGAGAAGGTCGATAACCTCGCACCATTTCGATGGAAGTGCTTCCTCGATTGTTACAAAGGCTATCACCAAGTACAAATGGCAATCGACGATGAAGATAAAACGGCATTCCGCACTCCCATCGGGAATTACTGCTACACCAAAATGTCGTTCGGGTTGCGCAACGCGGGCGCAACCTATCAAAAATTGATGAACGACACCTTTCGCGGTCAAATCAGCAAAAGTGTCGAAATCTATATGGACGACTTAGTCGTCATGAGCATGGAGGAAAACACCATGCTCGACGACATCGAAAGAACATTCCAAACTCTGCGAAGCGTTAACATGAAGCTCAACCCAGGGAAATGCTCGTTTGGAATGGAAGAAGGCAAATTCCTTGGATTCATTGTAACCAAAGATGGATTCAAGGTAAACCCGGAAAAAGTTCAGGCGATCGAGCGCATGCCATCGCCTTCTACGATGAAGGAAATGCAACGACTATCCGGTAGGCTAGCCGCACTCAATAGATTCTTAGCCAACCATGCAGCTAAGTCTTACCCTTTCATCAAGACACTGCGGAGCTGTCTAAAAAAGGAACAATTCCAATGGACCGCAGAGGCCGAAAAAGCTTTCCGAGAAATGAAAGAGTGTTTGATCCAACTCCCAACCTTAACCGCACCACGAAAAGATGAGCCACTTATCTTATACCTGTCTGCCGCGGACAACGCGGTAGGCGCGGTACTTATAGTGGAGCGGGAAGGAGTCCAAACACCCATCTACTACATCAGCAAAATGCTCAACGACCCAGAGACAAGGTACTCCATCATGGAAAAATTGGTACTGGCACTAGTGCACGCATCGAGACGTTTACGACGTTACTTTGCAAACCACGTCATCACAGTGTTAACCAACTATAGGATCGGCCCGATCCTATCAAAACCCGACATCTCTGGGAGGTTAGCAAAATGGGCAATCGAGCTGGGCGCGCTTTCACTGAACTATAAGCCGCGCCCCGCAATCAAAGGCCAGGTCTTGGCTGACTTTGTCGCTGAAATACCAGCAAACCGCATCCAAGAATGCGAAGAAGAACAAAACCCTGTATCACAACCATCATCCACAGAAACCTGGGCACTATTCACAGATGGTGCATCCAACGAAGATGGTTCCGGCGCAGGTTTGCGACTTGTCAGTCCCGATGGCCAAGAGCTAACCTACGCAATACGCCTCGATTTCGAAAGTACAAATAACGAAGCGGAGTATGAGGCTCTACTGGCAGGGTTGCGTTTAGCAGTTAAACTCGACGTCAAACATTTGGAAGCACACGTCGATTCACTACTAGTTGCAGGGCAGATACGCGGTGACTATACCGCAAAGGGGGATACCATGATCCTCTATCTCGAACAAGCCCTGCAACTGAAGTCAAAGTTTACCTCCTTCAATATTCGCCACATCAACAGGAGTGAAAATAAACCCGCGGACGCACTATCAAAACTTGCGTCCACCAGCTTCCAACACCTGGCAAAAGAGGTACGCATCGAAGTCCTGCAAAATCCTTCAGTACCCCTGCGCCAAGTCAATGTCATCCAATACGGTACATCATCCTGGATGACACCACTCATTGCATACTTACAATCAGGGGTTACTCCCGAAAGCAAAGCAGAGGCACGCAAGTTGCAATACAAAGCGTGTCATTACCAAATGGTAGACGGTATCTTATACCGTAAATCGTACCTGGGGCCACTCCTACGATGCGTCAACCCCCAAGATGCCACATACCTTATCAAAGAAATTCACGAGGGCATATGCGGCATTCACGCAGGACCACGCATGGTGGTGGCCAAAATCATGAACGCCGGCTACTATTGGCCGGGCATGCACCTGGATGCAGTCACAGTCTTACGCAAGTGTTTCAATTGTCAGCGACATGCTCCCAAGACCTTGCGTCCCAAGAACAACTTGATCCCCGTCACCACCGCATGGCCATTCCAAAAATGGGCAATCGACGTGGTGGGACCATTTCCAGACGCACCAGGAGCAGTGAAATTTATCATAGTAGCTGTTGATTACTTTACAAAATGGGTAGAAGCAAAACCACCTGCATCAACCACCGCTATGATAACAAGAAAATTCGTGTGGGAACATATCATCTGCCGTTTCGGTCTACCAATGTGCATAGTCACCGACAACGGTACCAACTTCGCTGCCGACGACTTTCAAAAATGGCTAAAAGAGCTCAACATTGAACACATATTCTCCTCAGTGGCACATCCGCAAGGGAACGGCCAAGTCGAGAGTATCAATAAAAGCTTAGTCGAAGGCATCAAAGCACGGCTGGGAACAGCCAGACGCGGCTGGGTTGATGAACTCCCAAGTATTCTATGGGCTCACAGGACAAGCCCAAAAACAAGCAACGGCGAGACCCCCTTCAGCTTAGTCTACGGTACTGAAGCGGTGATCCCCGCGGAAGTAGGCCTCCCCTCACCTAGAATGTTGGCCATCAACAAGATGGACAACAATGAGGAACGCAGGGTTGACTTAGACCTCTTGGAAGAAAGGCGCGAAAACGCTGCAATCAACGAGGCCAAGTACAAAACCAAGTTGGAAAAATACTACAATACACGCGTTCGCATTTGTACTTTCAACCCTGGAGACTACGTCCTTCGTGACAACGAAGCATCCAACGCAGAACGCCCAGGGAAACTTGCCCCCAAGTGGGAAGGACCGTACCTCATCCAAGAGGTCCTGGGCAAAGGCGCGTACAAACTACAAACATTAGAAGGCGAAACTATCGCACGCACATGGAACGCACAGCAACTTCGACGCTGTTATATGTAAGCCATGTTTTCTACATGTAACCTATCGGGCCGCAGGCCATTTGCAAATAAATAAATAGACGATTCAATGCAATATTGTTTATTTATTTCTATTACAAATGCGTGTTACACTCTGAGGTATACACAAAAACAGATTAGCAAAATCTTCATTCGTGATACCCACACAGAATGGTAACCACACGCAACTATTGTAATAGGCCAGCAATGGCAATACTATTTGTCTAGCCAGAAACAAATCTTCATACTTGCATATCACCTAGATATGCAAAAGGCAATTACAGGTTTAGTATTACTCACAGTAACACTAAACGCGTACAAATTCAAACATGCAAGTACTAAAAACACTTGACAACAATTCTTTATATTCAAAAAATTCCTGCACCTGCGCGGTGCGCAAGGACTTTACATAAAGTTTTGTAACGGTTACATAAGGGACCAAAAGAGGCACGCAGGCCAAATCTAATCTTCCTTTGTGCCACTGGGGCCCGCACCATCCGTGCCCTCCGTGCCCTCAACATCTGGTTTTTCCTCATCTTCATCTTCAACAGCGTATAAAACTCGCAAGCGGTCCACATAATCCTCCGCTTCCAGACACTTTTCAAGTTCTTCAAGATCTGTGAGAGTTGTATCATTAAACTCCTTAATCGCAGAAGCAAGAAGCGCTTCAGTGTCCACGCCATGAAACCCGGACCGCTCATCAGTAAGCCCGCCACGCGCTGCAACGTTCAAATGACTGATACAGCGATTGTAGCCAGCTTTGAAACCAGCATCCCGTGCACGCTCCCTGATCTCGTTAATACCTGCTACGGTCTCGGGTGCGTCAAGAATGGCAGTAACAATCTGCGAAACACGAATACAATGGTTATCAAAGGCAAACCTACAACAAAGATAAACAAAGCAACGGATACTTACATGCCCGATCCCGCGCGTACGCATCCATTCATGATCAGCCTTGAGCAACCCAAGTGAAGAGGCGTGGCTATCCCTAGCCTCTTCAGCCTCTCTTGCCCGCACTTCAGCTTCAGCAGCACGGGCAGAGATTTCCTCAATAGTGTCCCCTCGGGTCCGCACTTCAGCCTTTAAAACAAGGAATCAGAAATATGCAAAAAGAATCAACAAACTTGTGAAACACAATTTTCAAAGTTAGGGAAAACTTATACCTGAAGGTCCAAGATAGTTTTGCTTAACCTGCTGCGGTCAACATTTGCCCCTTCAAGAGCTTTTGCAGCACGAGCCTCCGCCTCCTTGGTTTCTTCCAGAGCCTTGGCAAGACGAACCTCTGCTTCCTTGGCCCCTTGGGCAGCCGCAACAGCCTCAGCTTTCTCTTTAGCCAACGCAGAAATCGCCGCCTTGGCATTGATAAGCTCCTGACGAACATGAAAGAGGGTTTCATTCTGTTTACCCCAAGATTCTTTCCAAGTCTTGCGTTCATCAGATAGCGTCTTGCGCTCATCAGAAAGGGTTTCTTTCCAACGCTTACGCTCATCAGACAGCAGTTTTGCAAGCGTACGAACCTGTTTAAGCTCAGCAGTTGCAGCCCATTCTTTAGTCTGCTTATGCTTCTCAAACGCAGCTCTATCCCTCTCAAGCTGCTCTCTATCCATCTCAACCTGCGCTGCACCCTCCCGTGCAACCTTCACCAATTCCTCGGCCTCGGCCCGTAAACGCGCATTCTCCTTCCCCTCGCGCCCCAACACCTTGCACTTCTCCATAAGTGCATTCGCCATTATGGAGCCCCCCACAAGCATGGAGGAGAGTTGGTTCATCTGGACCTCAGTCGGTAAAGAACGGGCCCGGTTTACCTCAAAAGGGGTGCCCAAACCATTCAAAACCTCCCTACAAGCGGAGGGGTCAACGGTAATGTCATCCCCTTGCAATACAGTCCACGGGGGGCGGTGATAGGACGTAGCCCGCGCTTCTGTATAGGAGCGATAATAATACTCCAATTCAGTCTCGTCAGGCTGAATAGGAGTCTCTACAAAACCCGCGCCACCAGAAGCGGAACCGGAGGCCTTCTCGGCAACAGGAGACTTTGGCTTTCCGGTGTAACCAAACTTCAAATCCATATCAACAGTATCCTCTGGGGTGATAACATTATCACTCGAATCAACCGTGTCATGGATTTGAGCCGCAGGACCTTTTCCAGTGTCCACCACACGCACAGAGGCTTCAGGAGTAACAACCTTATGAACCCCTGCACCCGCAGCAGTATCGTGCGGGGGAGGGGGAGGAGGAGCATCAAAGTCGAAGAACCCTTCATCTTGAGGCTCTGAAATCAACACAGAAATACTTTACAGAACCAAGTATAAACACGAAATATTTGTTAGCCATACGTTACATACCAGACACAACCGCAGGCTGGCTTGGTATGACAAAAGGCTTGCGCCTGGTCTGAATCTTCGGTTTCTTTCTCCCACCAGCATCACCAACTTCCTCCGTTTTCCTCTTCCTCTCGTCACCTGGTTTGGAACCCGCAGTGGTTCCACCTGTGGCCGCACCAGCACCTGGAACACCCAAGCCCTCTAGGGTGTCAGATACTACCACGTAATCGGTATATCTGCGGAAATAAGAACGAGAGATACCTGCAACAGAAACAGGTTTCTTCACACCGCGACCCCGCCCAGGTTTATCCACAGGCTTTTTCTCCGCATGTTTTTTGGGGGCGCCCTTTGGCTCAAATTTACCAAGGTCCCGAAGTGTACCTGCGTATAGAATATCAGCAACAAACCTGGTAAAGCAATAAAGGTTAAGAGTTATTACCTTTCCCCTGCGGCAGGGGTGCAGTCATCACCGCGCGTGAAGCTACGCGGAAGAGAGGGACAATCGTCAAGTTAAAACCTTTACCCTCCGCAGTCGGGATAAGATCAACTTTGCCAGTAAAAGTTGGATCAAATATCTTCCACACTTCCACAGTTTCTGATAATACATGTCCAAATTAATAACAAACATAGGATTAAAGAAACCGCAAAAGAGTGGTAACACTTACCACCAGTTTTCTCCCGCACCACAGGCGTAAAATTCCTCTTAGGCCGGGTCAACATCATCCGCAGCACCCACAACTCATCATTGGTCAGCTGCCTATGCTCAATAGGTTTCAGCCTTGAGAACCACTCCGCAGTCTCTGCGGTAGGCATGGCAATATCCTCCGCAGGGATAGGCTCATTGACATTCCGCATATTCATGTCCACAACAACTGCGGCAGCTTTAACGTAGAAGAACTTACACTTCCACTTCGTAATACCCTTCGGAGGGGTCATCAACTTGATGCTTCCATACCGTTCTCTAAAGGAAAAGAAACCGGTGTTCACCGTCAACTGATAAAACCCCCGGAAGTTTTCAACAGTAACCGGCAGACCGAGAGCTCGAAAATTTGATTCAAAATGTCTAATACGGATCATCCCAAAAGGACTCATCTGGGAGATATGGATCTTGTAATATTCCAAGACCTGAGCAACAAAAACTGTTAACGGTAAACGAAGGTTACCATCAGTAAAACACTCCGCCCACATGGTGATGTAACCGGCCGGAGCACTGGCACCAGTATCACCAGGTTGGGGATATTCAGCCCCAAACTCGTGAGGCATATCAATCTTGGCCATCAGTTGGTCGAATGAAGCTCTCGGCCACTTCAATGGTGGTAGACCACCACCTGGAACACTGCCACCATCATCTTCTTCTTCTCCGGCCACCGGAGAAGATGCTTCAGGGTTTTCACCCTCCACATTATGTGGGTTAGATGGATCAGCCATCAGAAAATATGTAGAACAGAAGTTTCGAGTGGAAGGAAAACTCAGAAAACTCAAAATATTGCCGGAATAAAAGACAGCTTGGTCGGAGAAGACGAAGGGAATGGTCTCTCTCTCTCAGCAGAAATTTTTCGAAAATTTTGAACAGTAACGAGAAACCAAACGGTTCCCCCTTTATATACTCATCGCAATAAATGCGATACAGTAACCGCCTCAACACGTTCAAAATAGGCGAGTTACAAGGCGACACGTGGTCAGCGACGTTTTCGCTGACGGTTATCACGCGCGCGTGGCCGCCCACGCGCCTGACAATGAAGACTTTTGCACTTCCTGCTACAGTGCAGTTATGACCTCGGTCAGTGTAAACGTCTTTTCAAATCAGCACATGTCAGAATCCTACCAACTTCAACAACCCACACGTGCAATCGTGACGTAAGCAACAGAAAGCGACAACCTTATCCAAACACAAGCGGCATGCGGTTTCTCTGGTTACCGCACCATAACCCATACCGCATGTCGTTTTTTACATACCCCTCAAAAAAGGCAAAAATATATATCTTTAAATTATATAAAGGGGTATAAGTCATAAACCGCACATATCCACGAGCACACGCGGAATATGCGGAGATGACGCACACCGACCCGCACAGGTATGTCAGATACTCAGAACCAGCACGGTTCTTTGGACTGCGAAAACCGCTTCTCAAGACGCGGTAAACCGCACCCCATGAAAGCTTCTTCAAGCTTCAAAACCCTCGTTTCCGGTTCACAACCACAAAGGAAACGCAAACAGCTTCTCCTTAAGGAACAGGACAAGTATGCTGAACAACCGCACATCAGCAACCTTGTCCCCTGAACCTTCAAGAGCCACATCAAGGCTACAAGACTTCTAGAAGCGAGTTCTTTGCTGCAAACCGCAACCATTCTTACGTAGTTACTGCAAACCGCAACTATGCGAACGGTAGCTACGGAAGAGCCACAACTAAGCCACCACGCGGAAGAGCAAAGCTATTTCAAGAAAAACTGCTTTCCAACTAAGTATGAAGGAAAGTGGCTACAAAATGCATGCGGAAGAGTTTCAACCAACTTCCCAAGTATCTAAAACGATCTCTTCCGGCAACGCTACTTACAGGGAAACTACTTTCCACCAAAGCGTGAAGGAAAGTGGCTCCAGAACAGCGGTAACAAGTCTGCCTATGACTAGTTACCCACCTATGGACCGCATAGAATAAACAATGGTGGGCACAACCCTGCCTATGATCATGTTTATTTGCCCATAGTCCAGATTCACATCGTTCGACCAAACACGGCCAACAATGACGCAATTACCCCACGATCCTCAAAGAAACATGACAAACATGGTTCGGCAACGAGGTAACCGCAAAGAACGAACGGTTACCAGAGAGCTACACCTCTGAGGACGTGCGGTTACTTGAGAGATAAACCGCAGAAGACGTGCGGTTACTAGAAAGCTTAACTGGAGAACACGAACACCCCACAAAACAGGGATCATCGTTACATGTCTAGTTGCTGAACATAGAGCTTGAGCAAAGTACTTACAACTTTGAACCAACTGACGCAGAGATTCCAACTACACTGAAGAAGACATCTCCAGTCACGATCTCAAAGGTTGGTTCGAAATCTGCTAATACCTTCAGTCACTGTCTCAAAGGTTGGTCCGTAACACCAACAGGTGGCTGATGACATCAGCAAAGCGTAGACAGAGTCTAGCCTTTGGCTGAGAATTCCGCATCAGACGGAACTTGCTCACCATGCACCCTTCTCAAAGGAAGAAACAATCCACTAGAAAGGTCCCACTACTAAAGAAGATGCCATCTGCATGGCATAATCTTAACCTTCTAGACAACATAGTCCAGTATCCCTCCCACATGCGACTCGCATACGGAAGGAACACTAGACTGGGGGGACTTGAAGGGGTATGGTCCCAAATATCGCGTCAGCACGACCGCGAATGACCATTACCCTCATTAAAAACCCCCAACAGCAATTAACTATCCAGTGTCCGCGTAAGATACACGCGAACACTGCGGTCCAATCTGTCCAGTGATGAGAAAGACTTACCTTAAGGACGGAAACTAATGTTACGCATAGCGATGCGGCCTCGCACCGCATCCTATGAACATTTTCGTCACGACAAGGGATCTGGACGAACAGTAACAGTCGCTCAACAGGCGATGCGGCACAAACACCGCATCCCTCACAAATCATGGATGGAACAACCAATGCGGGAACATCAATGACCGCAAGCAGCGATGCGGCCTGGCACCGCATCCTGCCTACAAAGCAAGTGGGTCTGACACCACAGTGCAAGTGGCACTGAGAACAGCCACCTACTAGCCCACGTATGAACAAAAGTCTGACACCACAGCCGGACGTGGCATCACCACAGCATCTGACAGGTCTGACACACCTGCAAATAGCTGTGCGATGTCAGACTAGCTACTCAACTACCCTCATTCACTCCTCGGCTATAAATACTCGCCCCAAACCAGGTTTGAGGTATCACTTTCGAACTCTCTCACTACTACTACTATCATACTTTGCTTCTCAAGCAAATTACTGATTCTCACGCCGGAGAGTGGTAACAAGGAGCACCCCCCACCCCATCCTCCTTGTTACGAGTCACGGTTTGTTTCCTTGTGCAGGAAACCCACCACCAGACGATCCAGCCAACGATCCTCGGAAAGAAGGGATTAACCCTCTTGACGAGACCAGTGAGTTAACCCTACCCGGTTAACCATTGTTTCATCAATACTCTTCACTCTTCAGCGTTTCAACTATGCAAAAAACCCTAGCATTCAAGGTAAACTCTTTTCAAGTTTTCTTAATTAATCTCAAAATCAACAACTCAAGATGCACTATTGTTTGGGGAATATTACAGAATTCGACTTATATCCTTCGATTTGTGTAGTTGCATGTCATTATTTTGTCAATTTAATCTTCAATATGCCACATTCTATATCTGCTTCAATATCTGTTTGTTTCTAATTCATGATCAACCTTTACTATTTCTGTGTGATTGTTGTTTTGCTGTACAATAGGATTAAAATCCCCATGTTTTGAAGTTGTAAACTACTTTTCTGACTTCAATAATTCATATTTTCATGTCTTTGCTTTTAGATAATTAACTGAGTGACCTAAGTGAGAAGTAGGGTATCCTATGCAGTAGTTGTTTAACAACTATATGTGATCGGTAGGAACTTGTGTATCGTTAGGAACTTACTGTTGATGGAGAGTTGGTACCGATGGTATGTTAGTATTGATGGAAGTTAATGCCGACCGAAAGGGAGTTAATGCTGAGAGTGTTAAAGTTTGCCCAGTCTAATTAAATTATTTTTTGTTTATGACTGTTTTGTAACCTTTTGTGAGCGGAAATTAGTTAGAACATGTATTTAGGGAAGTTTGTAGAGAATGGTTATAACTAGGCTCGGCAAAACGGGCTGGTCGGGTTGGGTGGCATGTCGGGTCACAACGCTTTCCGGTCAAACAGTTCGGGTCAAAAATGGGTTACTTTGGTACAGGTCAAAAAAGAAGGATTCAAGACTGAAATTATTTACATATCTAACATGGGAAGCTACAACAGCAGAATCAGACTTAGGCAGTAGCAATTAGCAAATGTAAAACGAAGAATCAAACTCTAAAACCAATGGCAGCAGCAGACGCGAATGAAGACTCAGAACCCTAAAAAACATGGCAGCATAATTAAACAACGAGAGTGAGACAGAGGAGAGGAGATGAAATTTTGAAAAGCGTGACTATTCGATCAATCATAACCCGGATTCAAGGAAGAAGAAGAAGACCTGATTCGCGAAGCATTGAAGCGTTCTTTGTGGGTAAAGTTGATTACCCGTTAACCCAATCTTACCCGCAACTTCTTTTCTTTCGACCCAATATGACTTTTACCTTCTTTTTGTTGTTATTAAGTACGCCCATTTAGACCCCCTTAGAAATAATTTATTACCCAAAACAACCCATAGTCTAATATTAAAAGTCCAAATGAACCCATTTCTAATTGTTTGGGTCAGAATTGCCAGGTGTACTTATAACTGATGCATTATGGATCTTAAGTTACTTGCAGTATCGACATACAACATAGACCATTCATGTAATTAACTCTTTATTTCCAATCTCACAAGGCTCTTGGTGTCGTGCAGCAATGTCTGGTGTGATGAGCAAAAGTTTGAAGATGGAAGTTCAAGATTTACCTTTGGAAAAGACGAGCAGCCTTCCTCCAAATATCATTCAAACAATTCTTACTCTTATGCCATTGCGAGATGCATTCAGGACAAGTATTCTATCTCATAATTGGCGAAATCAGTGTTTAAACATTCCCAAACTCATGTTCAATGATGCAGTGTTTCAAGGACCGACTTGTAAAAACCTATCAATCAGATTTAAACTCTTATACATTGTTTACCCGATCTTGTTGCTACACCAGGGCCCGTTACTTGAGTTCTCTCTTTCTATCTCCCAACTAATTAGCTGTTGCGAGATTGACCAGATAATACTTCACCTATCAAGGATTGCTACCTTGAAGAAACTTACTCTTTGCATCGAGTCGGGTGAGGATCATAAGCTACTGCCGGCTTTCTTCAACTTGCAACAATTGACGGTTCTTAAACTCCAAAAATGTGTGTTTCAACCTCCAGTAACCTTTAAAGGATTTAGTAGGCTGATTAGCTTATCCTTTAACAATGTCAGCATAACCGCGAAAGACTTTCTACGGTTTATCTCCAATTGCCCGCAGCTTAAGGACTTAACTCTGGTATGATCCACACGTCATATTTTCTTCTTTATTCTGCTACTTAAATCTTGATTTGTTATATTTGGTGCAGATTGGAGATGAAAAACATCTTATGGGATGTTGGAATTCTGACTTTGTTGAGTTATTTGAGTGTTTACCTTTGGTTGAGCGTCTGTGTATGAGTTGGTACCCTATTAAGGTGATACATATTGCTCCAAGATTATATCTTATACTACTAGAAAGGGTATTAGTGACACGAATAATCATCGCAAAAGTAGAGGCATTAAAGTCTGTGTATCAAGATTTGTGATGTACATAATCCACTTGGTAACAATTGCAAGAGAATCTGCAACGAAAATTAGAAAAAAAAAAAGTTATTATGTTTTATGACATGTTGGCAAAGTGAATTTAAAATATAATGTGATTTTAAAATATATTATTTTTTTATATTTTATATACGATCTATAAAAACACATAAAATGTATTTAAATAAGTATATTAATCTTGATTTTAAATTTGCTATATGGTCATAATTGGTCAAACATAGTCATTGGTCAATCATATCATTTAGTTTTAATTTTTTTATATTTTGGATAAAGTGCTTTGCTACAGGAGTTATGCCACAAAAGCTACCGACCTCACTCGTCCACATCAAATATCTTCATTTACAAGGACTGTCCTTTGCGAGAGAAATCGACTTACATTCCGCTCTTCTTTTGGTTACAAGCTCTCCAAATATAGACACAATTATATTGGAGGTATAGTACCGTAGACGCTGTATATTTTTTTAATTTTTTATCTAATGAAATGCATTTTGCTAATTAACATTTAACAGATGCAATATAACCCAAACGAAGCTGTGTCACAAACTGCGATGAACCTTATTGATCAGCAAGACTACTCGTATGTTGTCTTGAATCATCTGCGTGTAATAACTATAACGAACTTCACCAACATGAAGACTGGAATGGATTTTGTGAAGCTTATTTTGGCCAAGTCACCGATGCTCAAGATAGTAGATATAACGATTGACAAACGGGTTGATATTCATGGTGAAGTAAAGATGCTAAAAGAACTGCTACAATATCCACGGGCATCCACTAGAGCAGAAATCAGATTCGAGAGACCGTAAGTTAAAAAAAAATGTCATTCTGGATTGTTTATGATTCTAGAGACTGTCTGTGATCGGATTTGTAAAATGTTTGAACATCCCCAAAATTCTGTTATGATAGGTTCAGACATGAAACTCTTAGTTATTGACGTCATAAAAGGTAAAGTTGAAGTATTCCTCTAAATATTGTGTCACAGGTCCATAGCATTCACATAAGACTGTGGGGTATGGGGCTTGGGTTGGGGTGTGGGTTGGCTGAAAACGCCCAAGCCACCACCCCGGGGGCTTGGGTTGGGGCTTGGGTTTGGGCATGGCCCCTTTGGTGTGGGTTTGAAGCCGGGCGTGGGGCGGGCTAGCAAGGTGACATGGCGGGCTCTCAATGGCCAAACCAAACTAGCCATTTCACATGCCCCCATGTGTCAACTCATGCCCCCAACCCAAGCCCCACCATACCCCATGGGCGTGGGTTTTTTTTCCCATTCCACGTGTCAACAAATGCCCCGACCCAAGCCCACCATACCCCCACGGTCTAACCTCATATTCTATTCACTTACATCTAGTTGTAAACACTTTGCATAACTACATGTCTACATGTATTCCAACCCAATAAAACAAAAATCAATGCAACTTACATCTAGTTGTTCACTTATAGATACAAAGCGTACTCTTTAACGAGATTTCAAACTCGTATGATTTACAGCAAATATACGTTTATGGGACTTGAACCCAACCTCAAGGGGAGGAACACCTTTTCCATACGCCTTGCAACCACTAGGCTACATGCCCTTTGGTATCAAGATCCCAACCTATCATAGCCAAATTTAGAAGCCACAATTCGCCTTTTTTTTTTTTTTTTTTTTCTAAACACCCTAGTTATTGGATAAGGGCATCATCCAACAAAGTTCATCATCTTCGAGAACTTATATCCTGTTTGTGAAGAAAGATGGGCACTCACACACTTCATTTTGATTCTTTGAACATTGTCAGTTGTCAATAATAGATAACCTAGTTGATCAACTCTAGGAGCAAGTCACCTCACTAAAATATAAGTGCAGTCAGAACATCATCAGTTGAGTGCAACTGTGCAAGAGAAGAATACGTGTCAAAGAAGACCTTCGGAACAAGGCATGTGTTGAATAAAGTGTCTTTTCGTTAGGTTCACATGTGAGACTAGTGAAGTAGAGGTTTAATTAGAGATGGGCATAATCGGGTATTCATAAAACCCGGAACCGGTTCCAACCCGGAACCGGGTATGGATACAAGTGAGTGGAACCGGGTTCTCTGTGGAACCGGGTTCTCTGTGGAACCGGTTCCGGGTACAACCCGGGTACACGTCAATATATTTAGAACCGGCGTAACCGGTTTCGGGTACAATGGAACCGGGTACGGGTCCTGATGGAACCGGTTCCGGGTACAACCCGGGTACACTTCAATCATTCTGTTTGAATAAAAAACGGCTGCATGTGATCATAAATGAAATACAATTAATTAGATCCACTAACATTGGAGGTCCAATTAGAGTAATTTGAGTCTTCGGCCCTTTTAAACAATACATGTGCATGTTCAGAATCACTATATTAATCGGCCCAATGAGAATAGAGAGTGTTGAATTACTTTGTCGGACATTGTCAACAATTGCATGTGAAATAATTAGGATTGTCAGTCTTTGAACGGCCCAATCATATTCCATTAGGAGTTGTAGTTGTCGGCCCATGTGGTTTGCTCATATAAACCATCGGTCCAATTAAAATCCATATCTTAAATAGTTGTCGGGTTTTTTTGTAATACCCGGAACCGGTTCCGGGTAGGAACCGGGTTCCGGGTATGCACCGGGTACGGGTAGAAACCGGGTACGAACCGATTTTATTTATAAAATGTGGAACCGGGTCGGAACCTACGGGTTTTTTGAACCCGGAACCGGTTCTACTATTAGCCGGGTAGGAACCGGAACCGGGTACGGGTTGGGTCCACTGGAATCGGGTAGGAACCGGTTTTTATGCCCATCTCTAGGTTTAATCATGTTAAGGTGAGACGCGTTAACTAAATAAACATGTGCCCGGGTATGTCCATTGTGTCTTGATTTGAAAACATACGAGTCTAAAACAAGAGCGTGAAATAAATGTTTTCTAAACCTTATGATATCAGCCTCTTATGTTTCCAACCCGTTTGACTCATTGGATGATCGGGTTACATGGATCGTGTCGGGTTAGGGTTACTATCTTTCACACGAATAAGTATATATGACAGGTTCATCAACTCAGCCCAAATCACAATTCATTACATTCAAAAGCAGAGTTAAATCCAATTCGCAATACAGCATGATGAAAAATAAACCATGCATTTAGGGTACTAACCCGAAAGTTATGGGCGCTTAAATCTAATTTCTGCTTTAGCTGATGCCCGTGGATATCGTACCACTTCTTTTAGCATTTTTACCTCACTATTAATATCAACCCGTTTGTCGATCACTATATCTACTATCTTGAGCATCGGCGACTTAGCCAAAACAAGCTTCACAAAATCCAATCCGGTCTTCATGTTGGTGAAGTTTGTTATCGTTATTACACGCAGATGAGCCAAGACAACATATGAGTAGTCTTGTTGATCAATAAGGTTCATCGCAGTTTGTGACATAGCTTCATTCGGATTATATTGCATCTGTTAAATGTTAATAAGCAAAATGCATTTCATCAAACAGAATTTTTATAGAAATTTTTTTTTTTTAAAACAGCATCTACACTGTTATACCTCCAATACAATTGTGTCTATATTTGGAGGGCTTGTTACCAAAAGAAGAGCAGAAAGTAAGTCGGTTTCTCTCGCAAAGGACAGTCCAGTTAAACAAAGATGTTTGAGGTGGACGAGCGAGGTCGGTAGCTTCTGTGGCATAAGCATAACACCTGTAGCAAAGCACTTCATCCAAAACAAAATATTAAAAAGAAGTGGAAATATATTTTTAACCATTTTATGAATCTTGGAGTGATATGTATCACCTTACTCAGGTAACAATTACTCAAAAAGGTCACACCAGCTATTACTATGTTTGACCAAGATTAAAGTCGACTGATTTTGATTGTGTTTGACAATAATTCACACCAATTATGGCTATATTTGACCAATCGACCATGTTTGACCAAACACAACTATGTTTGACCATTACGGCTATGTCTGGCAATTATGGTTGACAAATTTTGATTGGGGAAAAGGATAATGCAGCTATAAAATCAGTTAAGAAATATTTATAAATAATAAATATAAAAAAATATAAATTAGATAAAATAACCATGAAGGCTAACTTTAAAATCATGACTTAATACATCTTTCCAAATATATATTCTATGTGTATTTACACACGATATATAAAGATCAAGAGAAAACATATGTTATACTCACATTATATATGTGTGTGTATATATACTGTTTAATTTTCCTTTGCAATTTTTTTGACAAATTCGCCACAAGAATTATACCCGTCCCAGTTTTGCAATGGATTATTCCGTCACTATGCCCTTTATAGCAAACGAGACATAATTATATGAGTGATGTGTATCACCTTAGCGGGGTAACAACTCATACAGAGACGCTCAACCAAAGGTAAACACTCAGCAAAGTCAGAATTCCAGCATCCCATAAGATGTTTTTCATTGCCAGTCTGCAGCAAATAAAATACATCCAGATTAAGGTGCCAGGATATAGGAGTAAATATATCTAAAGGGTTAATTTCAAACAATCATTTCTAAAATAGTTTTTTTTTGTCAGATCATACCAGAGTGAAATCCTTAAGCTGTGGGCAATTGTAGATAAACCGTAACAAAACTTTCGCGGTTAAGCTTACATTGTTAAAGCATAAGCTGACCAGCCTACTAAACCCTTTAAAGGTTACCGGAGGTTGAAACACGCAGTTTTGGAGCTTTAGAACCGTTAATTGTTGCAAGTTAAAGAAAGCCGGCAGTAGCTTATGGTCATCACCTGACTTGATGCAAAGAGTAAATTTCTTCAAGGTAGCACTCTTTGATAGGTGAAGTATTATTTGGTCAATCTCGCAACAGCTAATTAGTTGAGAGATACAAAGAGATAACTCGAGTAATGGGCCTTGGTGTAGCAACAAGATCGGGTAAACAATGTATAAGAGTTTGAATCTGATTGATAGGTTTTTACAAGTCGATCCTTGAAACACCTCGTCATCGAACATGAGTTTGGGAATGTTTAAACACTGATTCCGCCAATTGTTAGATAGAATACTTGTCCTGAATGCATCTCGCATTGGCATAAGAGTAAGAATTGTTTGTATTATATTTGGAGGAAGGCTGCTCATCTTTTCAAAAGCTAAATCTTGAACTTCCATCTTAGAATGCTGCAGTTTTTTGGGACACATATTGGAACTATCAAATGCTTAATATAATGATAAGAGTTAATTACATTTATAGTATGTCCATATCACATGGACCATTTATGTAATTCTCTAATAATATTTATGTTTGTGTAATTTCTGAAAGGAAAAGACCAAACTTGCAATATGGACATAGCACATGGACCATTTATGTAATTCTCTAATGATATTTAGATACACATAGAATAAACTAACAAAACATAAAGTGACCTGGCCTCAAGTAACTTAAGCTCCACAATGCCTAAAATTATAGCCATGAACTCATGAAGTACAACTATACTCAAATCACAAAGCAACTATATATACTCCCACTACATTTCAAACTCGTACAAGTGTTTGTTGTTCTATGCTGATGGTCGAAATAGCCTAATAATGAAAATAGTAAATAGCAACTTTAGGAATCCCCTATGATGTGAAATCGAAATCCACATGCTAGAAATTAGAGGAACACAATTGTTCTTCCTCTTCCTAGAGAACCAAATTATCACTGAAAAAATTAATGATTTTCCTGAAACTCATGTCTTTATAAGGGAAGAACACATACACTGACAGCAGTTGCGTCATTAAGCTGCCCAATACTACTTTGATCCGAAAATACTCCAGACACTTTCTGCTTCTTACTGATATGTAGCAGAAAAGTCAAAAATTATAATTAGAAGGATATGTTATGAGACTACAAAAATCAAACTACCTTAGTGAAGAAACAGATGGTTCTAACGGTTTTTTCTGGCCAACAGTCGGCTTTTTAGGGGGAGTCTTTGCGTTAATTCCAGATGCCGATGAAGAGTTATGGCTCACTTGTACTACATGTGAATCTGATTGTTGTTCCAATAATCGTTGTTTTTGAGCATTATTATCCACGCTTGGTTTAGCAGTCCGCTGAGCAGGTTAATAAAAATTGGTATAGAGAAGCAAAAACACGTCATGTCTACCTATTATAAACAAAATATTATACTACATTTGTTCATATGTAAGCGTCACACAAAGCGTATGAGTTGCTTAAGGTTCATTTAAGTGAAACAATGCCATACAGCCAAGGAAGCTGATATCGAATATATATATTTAAAAGAAATATAACATAACAGACACATGAAAAATAAAAACAGATGAAAAGGTATTTCTTTTTTTTCCAAACCTGCCATTGTCGTAATTTATAGACTGCCATCTTCAGCATATGATCTCCTACAAGACTTCGCAAGTGCCGGAAAAATTCTTCTTTATTAAATTTATTGCTCTGCAAATAACAGAGCCATTTAGATAACACACTGAAAAACGTTATGAAAAATGTAGATAAAAGGGTCACCCCCTAACTATACCCTTAATTGAACATATAGGCCCCGGAGTTGCATAGCCCTCTCTTTGTCAAGCTGTGGTATTATAACACGTAGCAGCAGTTCAAAAGGGCTCTTCTTGCCAGCTGGCTGATTCATTGCATTAGGTGGTTGCCCTGTTGCCATTCTTTGCATCCTATGCAACTGAGATTCATTGTACAAAGAGAGAGCTCACAGTTGGTATGAAAAAAAGCAAGGTGTAAAAGAGAATGATTCAGCACAGGGCCGTCAATTCAAGTGCCCGTGCGACTAGAAAAAAAGGGCCCCTAAAATATATAGAAAACTAATAATACGACGATAGTTGTGATAACAATAAAAAAAGTAAACTATTGAGCAAAAGTATCTGTTTTAAATAGCTAAACGGATTGTGAGGCTCTCCTAAAAACTGAAATCCCGCTATTTATGGCTACATACCCTGTTTTAACTAATTCCCACTCACAAACGGTTACAAAACAGTTACAATAAAGCTATTAAGAGATCTGACAACTAAGCCCCCTAACTTTATAAGACTGAGGTTAACTTTATCCCTCTCACCATTAACTCCCTTTCAGTACTTCCATCAGACCGGAGGGTATGGGGGCCGTCCCCATGCCCGTCCCCATGCCGCCGCCCCATCTTCCCACCCCCTTGCTCCGGCGCCGGGCCAGGCCCGTGATATCCGGCCGCTGGTAGCCGATCTCGACGCCCCTCATTCCCTCACACACTCCTATACATACATACATACATATATATATAAAGGGGTTCATCCCCCACCCCCTAGGTCCATCCCCTCCAAGCTGAGCCCACGTGGCGCTGACGTGGCGGCCCATCCCCTTGGGGATGAGGCTCTCTACCCACTAGTCTCACTACTAACATTCAATCGGTACTAACTCTCCATAAATAGTAAGTTTTTACGGACTAATCATCCTTTCCTACCGTTCTTACATAATGTAAAGCTATTAAGAGAATTGACAACTCCCTCGAGGCATTTACTCCCTTTCGGTGACGGACTGACGGTAGGGCGTTAACTTCCATCAATACTAACATCTCATCGGTACTAACTCTCCATGAATAGTAAGTTCCTACTGACTAATCTTCCATTTACTACTGCTATATTGTTTACCTCTAGGATTATCCATTCTAGAACTGCATATCCTGTACAATGAATGTAAATAACATTCAAATCTGAAGATTCAAGCCATCCATGTGATCAAAATAAGAGCATGTCATACACTACTTCTTACTGCTTACTTAGGTCACTCAATGCAGTTTAAAACATTGGGGATTTTGAACCTATTGTACAACAAATCAACAATCGTTACATTTACATCAACAACAATCACACAAACAGGTAAAGTAGATGATGAAATAGAAACAGATATTAAACCAGATCTAGCATGTAGTATACTGAAGATGAAATGGACAAAATTATGAAATGAAACTACACAAACCTATACAGTACAACAATCGTTACATCAACAACAATCACACAAAAAAAGGTACAGTTGATGATCAATTAGAAACAGATATAGAATGCAGTATATTGAAGATGAAATCGACGAAATTTTGAAATGAAACTACACAAATCGAAGATGAGGGATGGATATAAGTCGCGTTCTCTGAAATTTAGCAAACATTAGTGCATCTAGGGTTCTTAATTTCGAGATTAATAAGAAAACTTGCAAAAGAAGTTACCTCTACGGTTTTTGGAGTTGAACTGCTGAAGAAGAGGAATTTGCATGGGAATGAAAGGCGCGGGTTCTTGTTAAAGTATATATAAAGCAAAAAGTTAAAAAAGTATACATACAGAAAAAGTTAAAATTGTTATGAATATATTTATTATTATTATGGTTATCAACACCTAAAATAGACTAGGCTTGTTCCACAAGTTTTCTATATTATATATACCATCTTGTACATCTTCTTTAGACATCCCAATCAATAAGATCAATCTCTTTCTCCCTATTGTTCTCTTATATTCTTTGCTATTAGGCTAGTTTTACAACACGTTATCAGCACGAAAGTGCTCCCACCAAAACCTTAATTCCTTTCCATGGATTCTTGTATTTTCTGAACGTGAGAGCTTGCATACAACAAGTTATCAACCGCACTAAGCAGTCGAGCACACACCATCGTTCGGTCAACAAATATATCCTAACAGCTCTTGTTTTGACGGACGGCCGCAAGCATCATACAATAACTACAGATCGGTATTGGTATTACTCTGAACCTAAAATATTTATATATTATTTCACAGCTTGCTCTAATGTTTTATTTATTTTCCTTTTTCCATCTTTACAATTATAAAGTTATTCCAAGCTGCTTGAACTTAACCCCTTCTTGATATTAGAGATCAAATAGACATCGCCTTAAATTTTAAGAATCTGCAAATATGAAAAATAATATAATGAATATGATCCGTTCCATATAATTTAATTATTATATAGTATATGTTTTACTTTCTATCTTCAAAAAAGAATCTTCTAAGGCAATGAACATTTAAATAAGTAACAGAAAAAGGTAGTTTGAAAGATGTTGACTTTTCATTTATTTATGTTATTTTCCTTTTCACATTCTCGTTTAATCTTAATGATGATATTCAAGTGGCTGTATTGATAACTTATAGAATTTATTTATTAAAACATATTATTATCATTATGTTTAGACTTTAGATATGTATTAAAACATATTATTGTCATTATGTTTATACTTTAGATGATAACAACGAGTGTTTCTCAAATAGTCAAATAAGGAATATTAGAAACTATGTTCTTTATAAGAAAACTCAATGTTATTTTGATTATTTAACTAAGTACTAGACACAAAAGAAAGATATGATAATCGTATATAACGAAAGTGATTATTGATCAAGCTTTGAATATATTCTATAATCTTATCATTTAAGTGTTTCTCTACTTCATGTATGATCTCTGAACAAACTATTATGCATTGTTCATGAACGAATGTTGAAAGATTTATTGATATTTACCAAATATGATTGGTTACATTAAGTTTTGACCATATTATCCGCTATAATACCCTATAACTAAAGGTGTGCCACTTGGTTGTTTTTCGAGTATGTGTCATGTATCTTTTCAAATTCACTTTTGACTTTATATGCAAACAAGCTTACAAGTCATTTTATTCATATTATTGTCAGACCAATAAAGGGTATATATCTAGCAAAATTTAAAAAAAAAAGGGTAATTGCCCGGTACCCCTGACCGTGGGAGACTTGCTCCCGAGGCTAGCAGCCCGACAGTGCCGCCTCGCGGTGAATACCCTGCCAACCCTAGGGGTTCGAAGAGCCTGGGGTTGCCAGGTTTCGAACCCGAGACCTCAAGGATCCTAGAGTTGGTTTAAAGCGGGTGTCGGTGGCCAACTGAGCTACCCCAGTTGGTTATCTAGTAACATGAAAAGGAAGAAGAATTTCCTATAGTTTTATTTCGATGCATTGTTAAGATAAGTTTTAGACGTTTTTTTTAAATTGTTAGAAAAACCTAGGTATTTGTTGTGATAAGTTTTAATATGAACTTGGATAAATTAATGACTTTTAATGGATTCATAATACATTAGAGAACTGAGACTAATGTTTTTTTTTATTGTATTGCAAGATCATACTATTGCAATCTTATTAAGGCCGTTACAAATGATAGAAAGTGCGTAATTTAACTTTATTGTTAATAACCAATATTGCATTTCAACTTTATATATCTTTTAGATGTTTTGAATATTAGTTGGACAAAATTGTTTATCACCAGTATAGCAACTATATAAATGTTTTAGATGTTTTGAATATTTGTTGGACAAAGAAAAAAAAGGGTTAGTTGATTTATTATCACTCTCACGAAAGAGTATAAATATACTCATCTATGACACCCGAAGTGTCATACTCCATAAATCTCATTATAAATTCACAAAGGTCATATGATTCAAGACCTATAAGTATCACATGACTTGGTCATGTAACTATTTCTCGATTTATCCTATGTGAAGAGAGTTATTTTATAAGGAAAATCTGGAGAAAATAATTTCCATTTATTAGACATGGGATACGCTTCTAAAGTAGTAATATCATTAAAAAATTATGAAATGATTAATATCTATGTGTGTCCATGAAAACAAGGAATAATGAAACTTGTTTAGTTCTAATCCATTTCTATGAAAACAATGACTAATGAAACTTGTTTAGTTCTATTCCATTCCCTGAAGCGAATGTGATAAGCAATTGTTATTATATATTGATCATTGTAAAGGTTTTGATCATGGACATAGTTGAAGAAATTGTAATAAATCCTGTGTTAATAATGAGATAGACCACCACAAGTGGCAAATGGAGGAAGTGAATATATGAGAATAATATGTGAAAAGGATAAATGTTATAATACATTATTTTCTTTCATTTTTTTTTCATGAATTAAAAGTGTATATAAAACATTTATCATCATAAACCAAGAATGATTATTTAGTTAGTTGGCATGACCGGTTAGACCACACCGAGTCAATGATGTTGTGAAACTTAACGAAGAATCAAAAGATTCTTGCTAATAATTAAACTTGTCATCTTTGCTCTCATGGGAAATTAATGATTCACCAACCAAAGTAGGGTAAGAATCCCTAAATATTATGGAAGTGATTAAAGGATATGCATATCCCAACTTGATGCCATTTAGTGTTTTAAATCGATGCATCGTCTAAATGGTTATCAAATCCACAACCTGAAGTTTGTGTGATTGTGGCTTAGCTAATGTGATAGCAAGCATATTAATCCAGATTGGTATATTTATTTTGGTAATAAAGGTGAATTCAATTCCCAAGTTATTAATGATATTGGAATAAATGTTAAACTTCATATAGCTTATGTTTATACAAGAATTGTTTCGTTGAGACGATCACTAAATGTTCACAATTGATTACAAAGCCAATGATCATAAGAGCAAGAGTTCATATTTGTATTTGGGTACATGTGATTTTACATGTACAACATTAATTCACATCAAGCCAATATGTCATCATACTTCCCCCATTATAGTTGGTTTTTGGTCAGGAACCAAATACGTCCTTTCTAAGATTTTGGTTGTGCGGTATATATAATATTGATCCACCATTAGCACAATGTTGGGACCTCTAAAAGGGTTGAGAATATATGTTGGGTAAAAAAAAAATAATTATCTATGATTAAATACTTAAAGCCATTGAGGAGAGATTTGCTTACAGCTCATTGGTTTTCACTGTAGTGATTGAATGTTCCCAACATTAGGGGGAGATAACAAGCAGTTGGAAAGTAAAAATTGGAATGAATTATCATGTCATCTTGATCCTCATAGTATAAACGATGAACCAGAAGTTCAAAGGATAATTCATTTACCAATATTGAAGAACTAATTACCAGACAAGTTCACTGAACTAAATAGAGTGACTAAGTAAGTCACATAATCAACTGCTTATGCTCCAGTCATATTTGTGTCCCAAGTGGACAACCACATATTTTGTAATGAGTCTATTGCATGCCTAAAGCATGGTAGACTAGTTGATTCCAATAATAAAATTCCTCGAAAACTGGAGCAAGTAATTAAGATGGTCAAGTCGAGGTTATAGTAATAAGATCTCTTGAAGAGACAGTAGACATGATGGTTCAAGAAGAACCTCAGGTACCTGAAAATAAAGAGATCTCGATAAGCTGTATCATGTCTAAGATATGTATGGAATCGAAACAAAATCGACGTCGTTATACTTTTGTATATAATATAGCGCTTGAAATGATGAAATGATGAGGATCAAGATTTAAGATCTGCCTATGAATGAAAATACATAAATGATTGGCCAAAATGGAAAGACGCAAAGTATGGCAGATTCAAATTCTCTAATGAAATGGAAAGTTTTCGGACCAACAGTCCATACAACTGAATTTGTAAAGTATGTTGGACATCAATGGGGCTTTTATGCGAATCATGTGAAAATCAAATTAAATGAGATAAGGAAAATATGGTGCACAAGGATTTTCGCAAAAACCCATGATTGATTATAATGAGACACATTCTCTAGTGGTGGATGTAATGATTTTCCAATATTTTATTAGTCTGGTAATATAAAGAGAGAATTGATATGCGTCTTATGAATGTTATGTATCACTTGATATTGAAAGTGTACATGAAAGTCCTGAAAGATTAAATTATGTAAGCCATGTAAAGTAAGTTCTCGAGAACAATGTGATTATTTATACATATTCGAATTTGAACAGGTTATGATTACTTTACATGTTGGATATAATTGGAACTCCTGATGAGTTTCTAAAGCAACTGAGTGCTTAAAAGGTTAATTGAAACATCTTAACGATGTAATACTTGTGCATCAAGAAACATACATAGAAAACTTGTACCCAGTGATTGTGATATCTCAATAAATAGTGTACACGCATGGTACAATATGGATTTCAGAGATAAAAGCAAGTGTTCATGACATTTTTGCATATGATATAGATATCTATGTGTTAAATGGGCAAATTTTATGTAGCAAAACTTCTAAAGAGTAAAAGCATGTGCATATTTGGATAAGATGGAACAAATTCCCTCATGGATTGATAATGCTAGAAGCATTGATGTCAAAACCTCAAGAACATACTATATGAAGTTGACAAAATATGTATGGACTAAAATACTCGAGTCGAGTATTGTACAACTCGAGATATTTGCATAAAGAGGGATATAAGTTTGATTAAATTAGCCATGTTTTATCAACATTCTACTTTTAAAAGTTCACTATAATCGCAGTTTACAGTGATGATGTTTAGGCATCATCGAGAGAAAATGTCGAGCTTTTAGAGGGAAATTTTTTTTTAATGACCTTGGCACGATCTAATTATTACTCGAACAGCAATTCGAGTATATATGTAATTATATTTTATCAATCCCTCAAGTACATCTAGAAGATGATGTTGGTATATTTTAGTATGGACATAGTTGAACCTTAAAGTATGTTAAAGGTTGTTAAGTCAGTTGTTATAAGAAATGCCTATTATCATCTCCTACCAAAGTAGAGATTCTCATTCTAGAAGTACCATCATTAAATGCATGTATGCGCTAAAATGTTTTGCTAGTTATGTATGGTTAAAATATCTTTCACTTGAGCTTATTGTCATAATATAACCTTTGTCAAGCGAAGAGACATTGGAATGAGTTCAAAGAAATATTTCAGGTATAAACGATATTTGATTATATTTTACTAACCCATCAAAACAAGTTTGGTTAGTCTTGTAGATGCAGGAATGTAACAAAACACAGTCGTGGACATATGATATTTTTTGAAAAGAGGCACCTAAAGTCTCGTTAGAAGATTATACAACATTGCTCAACATAAAGGATTGCACATTAAGGGATCGAGCGACAAATCATTGGCTACAAGAGCTTTGTTCGACTTTCAAGGAAGATGGATACACGTCACTTAAAGGATACATGTTAAAATGAGGGGGAGACTTATTCAAGTTGCACTCTTTTTCCCTTGACTAAGTTTTGTCCCATTGGGTTTTCTTAGTAAGGTTTTTAATGAGGCAACATACCTGATCCAGAAGTATCAGGGGGAGATAATACGCATTACACGCTGCACTCTTTTTCCCTTAGCTATGGTTTTGTCCCACCGGGTTTTCCTAGCAAGGTTTTTAACGAGGCAGCATCAAGCATATTATGTTGATAACCAAGGGGGAGTGTTATGAATATATTTATTATTATTATGGTTATCAACACCTAAAATAGACTAGGCTTGTTCCACAAGTTTTCTATATTATATATACCATCTTGTACATCTTCTTTAGACATCCCAATCAATAAGATCAATCTCTTTCTCCCTATTGTTCTCTTATATTCTTTGCTATTAGGCTAGTTTTACAACAAAAATATTTTTTTTTTGGGGCCCGTAAGGAGAGGGGCCCTAGGCGGTAGTCTCTACTCTGGAACAGCCCTAGTTCGATTAATTTTAAACGTTGTGTTACGAACTGGATTAGTTCAAGCCATTTCATTTAATAAACTAGTGGGAATTTCCACGCTACGTGACGGGAGTTCAACTGATATCGGTTCGGTTAATTACGATATTGATGCTCGCTCTAACAATCTCCCAAAAGATGGATACATATTTTACGTCGATAAAATAATCAATTTATATAAACTCGTATCAAAATAATAAAGTTGACATGTTCTCATAGACATGTATATCATGGCCTGCATGTAATTAGAATGAAAATTAAGGATATTATGACTAGCTAATAGCTTGTCCAATTATATATATAATAATTCAACTTTTGTTAAAAAAAATAAACAAGTTAAAGTTGCGAGTAATGTGTTTTATGTAATGCAAAAATAATAGGCTCAACCTATTCAGACACCTTATCTGCCTATTTAGACACCCTTTGCCTCGTATAGGCCTATACGAGGCGTATAGGGTTACATCAAAGTCAGTGTCTGACTCATGTCACTTCTGGTTTGACTGCTTCAATATGCCTCGTATAGGCCTATACTGGGCGTATATAAGGGTTTTTTTTTAACAAACATTTTATACAATATTAATCGTTTTAGCAAACTTTTATACAAAAACAAGTTTTTTATTTTAAATAATTAATATTACGACCTTTCGTTGGTGTTTTTTTGAGTTGAAAAATGGATGTTTTGGTAGGGTAATTTGATTGTTTTTTGTAGGGTAATTTGATTGTTTTTGGTGTGTGATGTTTTTTCGACATTGTTTTTAACATATAGTGTAGTATAGGTCTCGTATAGGTCCCTTATAGGTCTTGTATAGGCATTGTATGGGCCTATGGATGTAGTATCGTATCCTATAGTATCGTGTTGTATCGCATCGTATCGTATAATATAGTGTAGTATAAGTCTCGTATAGGTCTTGTATAAGCCTATCGTGTTGTATCGTATCGTATAGTATAAGTCTTGTATAGGCATCGTATAACTAATATTAGTGTTATTATAATTAATATGAGTTTTTTAAAATTAATATTAGTGTTATTGATATTAATATGAGTTTTTTATAGTTAATATTAGTGTTATTGATATTTAAAAAGAGAAAACAAAAAAAAATAAAAATAGACGCCCAGTATAGGGCTATACTGGGCGTCTATGTGGACCAAAATACCATTATAGCCCTGAATTAGGCCTATACTGGGGGCAAAACAGGGCTATACTGAGGCTATACGAGGGGTCCAAAAGACCATTATAGCCCTGTTTTGCCCCCAATATAGGCCTAATTCAGGGCTATAATGGTATTTTGGTCCACATAGACGCCCAGTATAGCCCTATACTGGGCGTCTATTTTTATTTTTTGTTTTCTCTTTTTAAATATCAATAACACTAATATTAACTATAAAAACTCATATTAATATCAATAACACTAATATTAATTATAAAAAAACTCATATTAATTATAATAACACTAATATTAATTATACGATGCCTATACGAGACTTATACTATACGATACGATACAACACGATAGGCCTATACAAGACCTATACGAGACTTATACTACACTATACGATACGATGCGATACAACGCGATACTATAGGATACGATACTACATCCATAGGCCCATACAATGCCTATACGAGACCTATACGAGACTTATACTACACTATACTATACTATACGATACGATACAATACGATACGAGACTATATGATAAGATACAACACTCGTATAGGCATGTAGGTGTAGTATAGGTCTCGTATAGGACTATAGGTGTGGTTTAGGTCCCGTATAGGCCTATAGGCGTATACAAGACCTATATGGGACCTATACGAGACTTATACTATACACTGTACGATACAATACAATACGATACCATACTATACGATACGATACAATACAATACGATACTATCATATCATATAGTGTAGTATAGGTCCCTTATAGGTCTTGTATAAGCCTATCGACGTATACGGGTGTTGTATCTTACATATAGTCTCGTATCGTATCGTATAGTATAGTGTAGTATAAGTCTCGTATAGGCATTGTATGGGCCTATGGATGTAGTATCGTATCCTATAGTATCGTGTTGTATCGCATCGTATAGTGTAGTATAAGTCTCATATAGGTCTTGTATAGGCCTATCGTGTTGTATCGTACCGTATAGTATAGGTCTCGTATAGGCATCATATAACTAATATTAGTGTTATTATAATTAATATGAGTTTTTTATAATTAATATTAGTGTTATTGATATTAATATGAGTTTTTTATAGTTAATATTAGTGTTATTGATATTTTAAAAGAGAAAAAAAAATAGACGCCCAGTATAGGGCTATACTGGGCGTCTATGTGGAATAAAGACCATTATACCCCTGAATTAGGCCTATACTAGGGGCCAAACAGGGTTATAAAGGTCTTTTGGACCCCTCGTATAGGCCCAGTATAGACCTATACTGGGCGTCTATTTTTTTTTTGTTTTCTCTTTTTAAATATTTAAAAAGAGAAAACAAAAAAAATAAAAATAGACGCCCAGTATAGGGCTATAATATTTAAAAAGAGAAAACAAAAAAAAAATAGACGCCCAGTATAGGTCTATACTGGGCGTATACTGGTGTCCAAAAGACCATTATAGCCCTGTTTTGCCCCTAGTATAGGCCTAACTCAGGGGATAAAATGGTAATTTGAATTATATATACATACGCCTCATATAGGCCTATACTAGACATATATGAGAGGCAAAAAAGACCAATTTACCCCAGTATAGGCCTAAATCAGGGGTTAAATGGTCTTTTTTCGCCTAGACGCCCAGTATAGGCCTATACGAGGCATATACGAGGCAAATAAGACAAAATATGACATAATCAAAGATTCTCTTGGAAATTGAAAAAGGTAATACGCCTCGTATAGGTCTATACGAGGCGTCTTGAAGGGTGTGGAAATAGGGAGTTGGGTGTGTGAATATGTAGACCCAAATAATAATTTTTTCGTACATCATCAATAGAATATAAATATTGTATTTTAATGGTAGTTGCTTTAAAAATTTTGGTTATTTATACACATTTGATCATAACTATAATCGAACATTTAAAATTTTTTTCGTACTTCATCAGTGGCGGACCCAGGATTTTTTTCCTGGGGGTGCGGAATTTTTTTAAAGATTTTAGACCCCTATCTATATAAAAAAATGGGTTCATAGCGGGTCGGGTCATGTAAAACAAGTAAAAACAAACAAACAAAGTTTCCGATCGGGTCGGGTCCAATTCAGTTCTCAAACAATAAAACCCTAGTTCCTAACTTCCTATCACATTAACAAACAAAAAAACATCAAATTTCAAACCATCCCTACTTTTATATCTCTTAATCATTCAATAAAAGAACAAAAAAAACTTATCTATAACATACCTTGGTCTTTAATTAGAATAATCCGACGAAAAAAAGTGGTTCAACCTCTTTCCTCTTGAGAAATCGCGGCATAACTTCCCTACTCATTGTTCATTCCTAATCCTATCACATACGAAATAAACAAGGATCTTCAAATGTTCAACCATAGCCCATGTTCCTTAATTTTCAATTTAAAATTTTGAATTTCAAGCCCTAGTAATTATTATTTGCCAACCAACAATCATATAATCAACAAACATGTTTGCCAACCAAAATTTTGAATTTCAAGCCCTAGTAATTATTATAAGCCCGAGTAAAAAACATGTACCTGTCATGGCCGGCCTGAATTAACCAGTTTGCAGCTGAAATTTTGCAGCCGCCGGCCCGAATTATGCTGTCGCTGGGCGCTGAAGTGAGGCAGAGGGAGGGCGGGAGTCGCTGGAAAGTGGCAGCGATTTGAGTTTTTTTTTTTATTATGTGGACTGGTTTGTTTAACAAAACTAGTAGTTGGATTGGGCTTGAATGGGTATTAAGTTATTGGGCTTGATGGATTGAATTTAAGTTTTATTAAAGGGGTTAGTATGCTAACTTGTTTACATAATTTGATCGGGTTTCAATCCGTGTTCACAATTTTTTTTACATAAATTCCTAACATTTTTTTCTAAGGGGTGCGGACGAAAATTTCAAGGGGTGCGGACGAAAATTTCCAAGGGGTGCGGTCTGGATTTTTCGCGAAAAATACCACTAAGTTTTTTTTTTCAAGGGGTGCGGCCGCCCACCCACCCCATAACTTGGGTCCGCCCCTGTACTTCATGTAAATATATATGCAGTAAAAGTATTATCAGTTGAGTATAAGGGAATAATACGTGCCTAAGAATAGGGTCGTTTTCGAAAATCTTCGAAAATATACAGGACCTGTGCGAAGATAAAATACGGGTCCCTAAAATATAAACTTCTTAAAAAGAATATAGAAAAAGGTTTTGAATATGTGAAAATGAATTAAAAATTTGTGGAATCACCTGCATGTTGCGGCGGATTGCTTTTTTACGTGGAAACGTAGGCACATCACACGCGCATTTGGACAACGAAACGTAGAAAAAAACACGTTGTAAGGGTAAATTAAGAAAATATGGAATAGTTACGTCGTAACTTTAAAAATCGTTATTTACGATCATGTAAAACCATCGTAACCTATCCAAATTTATTTAGAAAATACACAGAGTTGAAAGAGAAAAAAAAAATAAGACTTTTTTCATCAAAAAAAAAAATGGAACACACAAAACTAATTGTAGATTGAATAATATTTTAAGAAATTAACATAAATAAACATTTTTAAACTAGATTTGAGAAATAACTAGGATTCTCATTTTGATTTAACGTAACAAAAAATTAGTCAATTAATGTCATTTGCATTTAATGCATAGGTAACAAACATAAATAAAAAAAAAATCAACTAAAAATGAAGCTATCAAGATTAGCACCCAAGACCTACTTGCTAATAAAGTGACATGGGAACCACCAGACCATGGGCCTCATCTTGCCATTTTCCAATTCAGTACTTATATATTCTAAATTCTATAGCGTAATTTTATTAAAAAAAATAAATTGTTGGGCCCCGGAGGGTTCTGAGCCGCCGCCCACCCCGCACCCCCTCCGGGCCGCCCCTGCCTAAGAAAAAGTGTAAAACAAAACATGACCATGATGAGTTTCTAATAATGCCATTTTGGCTATGTAACATGTAACATCCAGTGGCGAAGCTTGAGAATTTCGACTGAGGGTCGAAAACGTATATACCTAAAAAATTATATACGAAAACTACATACCAGGCCCTACTGAGCGAAAAGTGTTATATATATATATATATATATATATATATATATATATATATATATAGGGAGGGGCTCATACGAGAACCACCCTTATTGTGAGAACCTTGAGAACCAATGTGAACACAACCTAAAATAGCTAAAAAAACCTAAAAAAACCTAACCCCCACCCCCCCCCCCCCAAAAAAAACCTACCCCCCCCCCCCCAAGCTAAATGCTAAAAAAAACCTAACCCCACCCCCCCCCCCCCCCCCCCAAAAAAACCTAAACCCCCCTCCCCCACCCCCCAAAAACCTAAGCCCCCCCAAGCTAAAATGCTAAAAACTAAACCCCAAAAAAACCTAAAAAAATCTAAAAAAAATCTAAAAAAATAAAAAAAAAATCTAAAATTTTTTTTTTGATTTTTTTAATATTTTTTAGGTTAAAATAGCTACTTTTCGAAGCCAAAAAAATTTAAAAAAAAAAAAAAAAATTAAATTTTTTTTTTTTTTTGGCTTCGAAAAGTAGCGATTTTTTTATAAAAAATATTAAAAAATTCAAAAAAAAAATTTTTGTGTGATTTTTAGCTATTTTTAGGCATTTTTGGTGTGTTCACATTGGTTCTCGCGGTTCTTACAATAACAGGTGGTTCTCGCATGATCTTCTCCCTATATATATATATATATATATATATATATATACTGGTTTCTTTATATATATACTAGGTTAGAACCCCTTGTATTACACGGGTTGAATGAATATAACTTTATATATACTAAGTAATAAAATAAATTTATTTTTAAAAACCTCGTTTATTGCACGGTTGTATAAATGATTTTATATATTAAATAATAAAAATATATATATATTTAAGAATCTCTTGTATTGTACGGGTATAATACATGTAATTTTATATACCAAATAATAATAAATGACTATATACTTAAAAACCGTATTACACGGATTGAATAAATGCAATTTTATATACCAAATAACAAAAAAGTGATGTCTTTAAAAAAACCTAATATATTGCATGGGTTGAATAAATTTAATTTTATATACAGAACAAATATAATTTTATATATTAAATAATAAAAAATTATATTTATCTCATAAATTGTTTATCACCTCACTATGCATACGAAAATATATGTTGGGTTAATTTTAATTAAATATTAAAAATATAAAGATTTAAAGTTGAAGATTGATGATACCAAGAGGTATATTTAAGTTTTGAATTAATATTTATGGGGTTAGTTTAATTGTTCTCTTATAGACTTAGGATTTATCCATTAGTATACATAAACGTTTAATGGGATCGTATTTACCAAGCTTTATTGATTATATTCTCTTTAACAAATATTTGATATGAACTTTGATTTAAAAATTTGGTATTATTTCCGAAACGATATTTAAATTCTGATACGATGAAGCTATATAAGTATATAAGATGTCTTATAGTAATTACTATGGTTAATTATGACTTAGGTATAAACAAATATCAATTATAATCCTCAACGTTTGTATGCAATTTCAATTTCAAGGTCATGTTTCGTATATTTATAACTTTCTCGACATCTATAATAAGCTAATTAGTATGGAAATTAATTATGTAACTTTTCAATTTATGAAATTATTTTCATTAAATGCATTGATAAGTAAGTAATTGAAAATTTGAGAAGTTGTTACTAATTTGTAAATTAATGATTTTAGGATTAACTTTTTTTAAAGAAAGATTTTAGGATTAACGTAAATAAATGATTTTAAGATTTTAGGATTAACTTTTTTTAAATAACTATAAAACCAAAGGAATTTAGGCTGGAAAATAAAAGTATACATGGCCTCAATGATTGACATGTGTCCCTTATTTGGTTTCTTTTATTATATGTATAGATATATATATATATATAGAGAGAGAGAGAGAGAGAGAAAGTGTAAAATACAAATTGCCTTAACGTACGAGCGTACGCGATGAGTATTCCGCATGTTATAGGTGTCCGGGTTTGTGAGTTTAGGAATTCCGCATGTTATATTTCCGATATGGTGTCCGGGGTTAGTGATTTTAGTGAATCCGCATGTTAGGGTGTCCGGGTTTAGTGAATGTAATGAATCCGCATGTTATATAGGTTGTCCGGGTTTAGTGAATTTAGTGAATCCGCATGTTATGGTGTCCAGGTTTAGTGAATTTAGTGAATCTACATGTTATAGGATGTCCGGGGTAGTGAATCCGCATGTTTATAGGCTGTACGGGTTTATGAAGCCGCATGATATAGGTTGTCCGGGTTTGTGAAGCCACATGTTATATTTTCACAGTGTATGCATTGTACGTTAAGACCAATTGTATAATAACTAGCCTATATATATATATATATATATATAGGGGAAGGTTCATTTGAGAAGAAAAAGAATAAAAGGGTATAATTGTAAAACATTAAATAGTTTTTTTTTCATCTCATTTATTATTATGTTTGACTAATTAATTAGTCATTAAGACTATAATCCTCCACACTAAATATTTTTGCCTACACACATCAAAAGTTATCATACACATTTCGAAATTTATCCTACACATATTGAAATTTATCCTACACAACTTGTAATTTATCCTACACGCCTCGTATTTATCCTACACTTTAAATGAATTTTTATTTTTATTTTTTGTGAAAAATATATATCTTAAAAATAAGTTACAAATTTAATATAGTTAGTTATTAAAGATGAAATTACCAATTAATGATGTATGTAAGTTTACTAATATACCCTTATAGTTACATTAAGTACAAATATTAAATGAAGTCTAATGAAGCATTCCTATTGGTTGAAATTTCTTCTTTTTTCTTCTTACAAAGAATTTCTTCTCATTTGAACCCTCCACTATATATATATATATATATATATATATATATAGGGAACCGCTAAAATGAAAACCACCCCCAGTTGTAAGAACCACGAGAACCACTCCACCAATCATATTCTGCCACCCTAAAGGGTAGTTTGGTCATTTTCCCCAAATGTCAAATCCCCCTCTTTCTGCATTTAAAGCCACCAGTCTTTGTCTCTCTCCTCATTTGTTTCCTTTCATCTTCTCTCTTCTCATTTCTTCAAAAAAGGCAGACCTTCATCTTCATCCCCCTTCTTCTCCACGATTGATGTTTCGGTATAGACAAGACACACCCACACCCCCTTCTTTTCCACGGTTGATGTTTCAAGCAGGAAAGAGAGAGAGAGAGGAGAGAGAGGGAGACCGGAGTGTCTGTCTGGCAGAAACCCTGTTGAATCGCCGGAGTGTCTGTCTGGCTGAAACTCCGTAGCGGCGGCGGTAGTGCCGGTTGATGTTTCAAGCAGGAAAGAGAGAGAGAGAGAGAGGAGAGAGAGAGAGAGGAGAGAGAGAGAGGGAGACCGACAGAGTAGTCCGGTGGCGGCTCCCTATATTGGATTGACGGCGGCGGCTCTCCGACGGTATCTTTGGCCTCCTTTTCCTCTCCGCCGCACCCATGCGACTGGTGTTTGGTTGTGGTGGCGTTGGGGTTGGTGGCGGTATCTTTGGTCTCCTTTCCTCGTCGGTTTGTGTTACGGCTGATGATGTTCATGTGTTTGTTGGTAAGGGTTTTTGCTGGTGATTTTGAATGTTTGAATCTGGATGTTTTTGCTGGTGCTTTTGAATGTTTGATGGTGGTTTTTGCTGGTGCTTTTTTGAATGTTTTTGAATCTCGGTGCTTTTGAATGTTTTGAATATGGTGCTTTTGAATGCTTGAATCTGTTGAATCTGGTGCTTTTTGAATGTTTTGAATCTGGTGCTTTTTGGTAGATTTCGAACAGTGAACTATGTGGGTTTTGATCCGTTTGGATTTGGGCGGTGATGATGCAAAAAAAAAAAAAAAAAAACGTATATTTTGATGAAGATGGCGCGACACGGTTGGTGGATGGTAGATTTTTGAACCTGTAACCCCACTTTGCAGCCTCTGATTATCGGAAAAAATATGAGCCAAACCCCGTTTTTTCAAGAATCCAAACATTGTTTTTGATTTTTGTTGTTGATTTTTTATTTTTTTTTCCCAGTCGATGATGATAACAATCTATCTGAGACACCTATCGAGTTGCGATTTCTGGGTGCGCTCGTTTTGTGTAAAAAAGTTTTTGAAAAAAAAGCTAAAACAGTAAACTTTTTAACGTAAAACGTAAAGTTTTTAACGTAAAAGTTAAAACCGTAAACTTTTTAACGTAAAACGTAAAAAGTTTAACGTAAAACGTAAAAATTTTAACGTAAAAGGTAAAAAATTTAACGTAAAACATAAAAAGTTTAAAAAATCTGTGTAAAAAATATGAATTTAAAAAGCTTTTAATAAAAAAAATTTGTTTAAAAAATAAAAACTAATATAATAATACAAAAAAGAGTAATAAAAAATAATAAATACAAAATGACAAAAAAGAGTAATTTTACTAAATTACCCTTTTGCATTAAAATATTAAAGACATAATAAGACAAAAATTATTTAATATTATTTTTAATTACTTTAATCTTGTCCATCCATCTTGTTGATCTAGTGGCTAGAAAGTGATTCTATCGGTTCTTATAACTGGAGGTGGTTTTCATTTTAGCGGTCCCCTCTCTCCATATATATAAATCCATTGAGTGTTGCATTTCATTCATTGCAACAAAATTCTAATACACTAATAAAACAGTCCGTTCGGCTGGCTGTTCGATCAGCTGGGAGCCTGATCGATCAGTCGCACTTTTCGAGTGTTTCGCGCGACGTTTTTTTTTAATATTTCGATTTCGATTGCGAGCGGCTTGATTCGATAGGGTTTCCTAGTCAAATTACTTTTAGTCCCAAACACTCATATCTCGCATAATCTCTTCTCCACCAATTATCATAGTTTGTTCACGATTCGAGTTCGATTGCATTTCGAGTTAGATTTCAAGTTTCGATTGAGTTCGCTTGATTATCACAACATAACATAAATAAACACGCATAGGTAACACGTATGGCACACACACACGTATAATAACAAGTAAAAATACGTAGCTCGAGTTGCGATTTAGTGTCGATTCGATTAGCACAGCTTGATTATTAGTTGGTTAACTTTATCGCATTGTTACTTCCTATAATTCACAGTCGTAGATCGATTGAATAGTGATTAACATATGTCGATTATTGCATTTAACAACACTTACTCCACATAATACAATTAAAATAAAGGAATCTCTACAAGTCAAGTTCGTATAACTGGTCGTTGACTTTGACTTGTGAAAACACGGGGTGTTACAGCCTCCCCTTGTTTAGGGAATTTCGTCCCGAAATTAAGCTAAAAGCTGTTCAACGTTGTAGGATCGTTTTCGGCCCTGATTGAGTCGATCGGAAGAATTCCTATCCAAATCAAGAGGCGGAAACTAATGATTTGGTGCTATTTCAGCCGGATTCACTATTAATTGCTGTTGTATTGATCTTGATAACGTTTACAGACTCTGACAACACTTCGGCAGCACTTCGTGGCTTACCGGAAGAGAACACCTAGAACTATATTCTGATTTCGCTCATACAACCTATTTATAGGCATGCAGGTTTCGCTCTTATGGTCATGACCATATGAGCGAAACTATTATGATCAAACAAGCGAAACTATAGCCTATGACACATAAGCGAAACCATCATAAAGACATATAAGCGAAACCTCTCCTAACACATGTTCCTAGAATATCGTGCCATATCTAACCTATACATCACTAGACTCGATATAAGACGTAGTCGACAGACGTAGTGCACCAACAAACTCCCCCTCGGATGTTGACGGAGTCTTCAGTGTCGAGTCTTCAATTATCAACCTACAGTCTTTATCAGTCTTCGATCTTCCTCTGAAGTATTTGTCATTGCAAGAATCCTCATTCTCTATCTTTATCATCAACAAACTCCTCTCTCTCGCATGTTGAATATCATGGTGTCTTCAGACTCCCCCTCTCAATCTGCTGGGATCGTAGTCTGGAATTAACAAGATCATAACCTGGCTTTCATCCTGCTCTGGATCGAAACCTGGCTAACCTGCAAAAACTCTACCCAAAAATAAATTTTCTGATAACCATTTGTGGATAAGATTTTCAAATCTAATTTACCACTTGCAGGAATAATGTTTTTTATTGCAAAAACTTTTCTCATTTCATTTCAACATTCTTCAAACACTTTCACCCAAACCATTTGTTCATCATGTTTAGCACTCGGAATTTTGAAAATCAGCTTTCCAAAATCAGTTGTCGAAAATCTTTTTGAATTTTTCAAAATTTATGCTAAACACACTGAAAATCTTTTTGGATTTTCTGAAAGAAAATAAATAACACCACTTGAAGAAACAAGAAAATGCAGAAATGAAATATATACAAACAATATTTTTGTGAGTTCGTGCAAGAGGATCATATCAGTTTTTGAGACAAATCACCAACACCGTTAAGCTTCATTTCATTTTAAGTTTTAAACGATTCACTTAGATTGTCAGTATACTGGTCCACTTAAATTCTCACACAAAGTTCAATTGCTTCGAGATACGAGATTAATGTCTTAAGAACTTAAACTCAATCGCGTGTCCCACCTCAGAATATACTCCCGTATCCAGATCCCAATATTCAGTCTTACAGGTAATTATGGCACAAATGATATCTGTAAGGGTTAATAAATTATGAAGAATCATGAGAGCTCAGGTCAGAACTACCGTTCAGCAGAGAGATCATGACTCAACTTTTGGGTGTGTCCCCTTTAGAGGATCTTTTTTACAACAGCATTGCTAAGCAATTTTATTGTCTTATCATATATGTTGAGGGTGATGCTATGTTTCAAGCATTGCGGAAAGTATTATTCGAGGACTAGGTCAGAACTTCCATTCAGCAGAAGTCCCGGAATAATACCCCAGATATCACTGAGTATAAAGACCTAGTATATCAGAAAAAGGAATCTTTCAAACAAGATTTCGGGGGTTACCCATATATCCGAGAGATGTTTCCCCACGATATAAGCAAGTTTGAAATTTAGGTTTATATCTCGTCACAATCTACTAAATGTGCAAAAACCTACTGGCACATCATCAGTGAGACCGTTTATCACTTTTTAACTTTCCAATTCTTTAGCATGCTGTGATCGTCCACTGATGTACTAACATTTCCTCTTTTATGCAACAAAAACTCATTTTTCATTTTATCATGTTTTTGGTTTTTTCAAATTTTCTAATGTTTTTGGATTTTCTAAAATTTCTTACTCCCCCTAAAATGCAAACACATTTTAGGAAATTTGAAAACAAACTATACAACAACGTGACAACTGATATCGAATCACTTCAATTCGCCATCCACTTGGCATAAACAATCAGAACTCCCCCTCACAACAAACTATTTTCCCATTATGATTTCAAAACACTTAAGTTTGTTTTAATCAAATGGTTTTTCCGGAAAATTAGTTTTGTTGATTTTGTAAAACCATTAGTAGGTTAGGGGTTTGGTTCATCACATAGTTTTTCAACCACTTGTAAGAAATCAGATACAACTTAATGTCCCTGATTTACCACTTGTAAGATCAATCCAATCAAACATTTTCAACCAATCATCATCTGTTGGTTGAATTCTCAAGGTGCCGATTCCTACTCCTCGCTTACCAACCTGGGAGTTCCGGCAAGTCAGGTTTTTCACTTAAACAGATTCACCCAAGCCTGACGGTCCTTGGGTGATTTTGAATTCTTGTTCAACAATGGTGGAAAATTTGCATCATCCATTGTTAGACCAGAATTCTCAACTTTTACCTCAACACATGGCTTTTCTGGCTTTACCACACCAGATTCATCGCCAACAACTGGCTCCTTTATTTTCGAAGAAACAAATTCATCACCAGGAACTTTTTCTTTCTTTACTCTCTCTTCTGTCCTCATATTTGTATCTGATGAATTCGTTTTGCTTGATTTGTCAGTCTTTGGCGAGCAAGACGATTTATCAGAACTTTTATCTGTTTTACCAGTTGTATCCGAGGACAAGATCTTCTCCAGATACTCTCTGGCCTTCTTCCTCTTCTTCAAGCTTTCTCCGTCTTGCTTCAGCAGCTTCCATTACTTTTCTGCACTTTTCGGCACATTTCAAATCGTAGGCATTTGCAATGAAAGCTTTAGCATATGAAGTGTCTTTGGACAACTCTTTGGCCTTAAGTTCTTGATCTAGGCAAAAATCATTCCAATTGAATCCTTCAGCTAACTTTTCATCATCTTGTTCTGCCAAACACACTTTGTTGTTTGTTGGAAGATATTTATCCTAGGTAAAATTATCATACTTGCCCTGATTAACTAGACATGCTCTTTTTGATCCTTCAATCACATCTCTCCCATGTGCAGTTTGTGCCTGATGCAGTGCTGGTGGTGTTACTTGATGATAAATCGCCTTTTTGTGATAATCGTTGTTTCCAAAAGGATTTTGGGCTCCACTAGCTTCACGTTTTTTGCACTCCCTCTTGAAATGCCCCTTTTCCCTGCAATGAAAACATGTAACTTTAGATTTATCAAAGCCTAAAGTTGAAACATTTGCATCACGGAAATCATCTCTTCCCGTAATTTGTTTAAACTTCTCAGCTCGTCTCAACACACTAGCCATGCACCACTTAATGTCCATCAATTCCATTTCCTCAGCATCTATTTGATCGTAATCCTCTTTTGTGAGCATTGGATTACCTATCTTTCCGGCCACAAAACTACTATAGGATTCCAACACCATTCCCAACAAAGACATTTGATTTTTAGCAACCTCTTCAGTATAATCTTGATCATTTTCAAGACTTAGAACAATATTGCACTGAAGTTTTCTTCCGTTCTTTGTTACTGAAATGTTTGGATCAAATGATGAAAATCTTGTGCTGCTTGATCCCTGGGATGATTTCTTTTCAGAAGAATCTTTCACACTGTAAGCAGTTTCGACTTTTGGAGAAAAATTTGTTGTTCCAGTAACACCACTCTTGTAGTACAAGCTGATGTCCTGTTCTCCATCATAGTTCTTCATCCTGGCAATCTTTCTCTGCTCCATCTCTTGAGCTTCCAGGTGTTTAATGAAGTCTCCCAATGTCATATTTTTATAATCTTTTCTGTTGGATCTCAACATCATCAGAAATGTTCCCCAAGTTTCATGAGGTAGTGCATCTGCAAGTTTTTCAATCAATTCATCAGTATCCTTTTTAATACCAAGTTTTGTCATATTTCTCACCAAGTTACAATATCTATCAATTATTTGCTTGGTGTTTTCAGATTTCAAACCACGGAATAAATCGAATTCTTTCTTCATGAGCAACATTTTGTTTTTAAGCATATCATCACTTCCAACAAATTTTGCTTCCAATTCTGTCCAGATTGAATAAGCAGTTCCATCATGTTGAAGCAGTATCAAAATGTCTTCTTTTATCGCTTGCTTAAGCAGACTCACCATCAGTTTCTCATCTCAATATTTCTTTTTATCTTCCGTACTCATTTCTCTAATTGTTTGCTGCACACCATTTGTTGTGGGTTTAACATAAGGTTCCTCAGTGTGTTCCCACGCATCCAAATGATAAGCTTCAACCCAATTCCCAAACCGTTCGGACCATGCGTTGTAATCATCAATATCCATGAGTTTAGGCAGTTTTTGAGACGTTCCGGTTTCGTTCTCATGCAAAGCATTCTGTGTGATTGTAATCGGACTAGCAAAAGCATTATAGAATTCGTTGTCCATTGTTCAATTGTCCAAAGTTCACAAATTTCCAAGTTTAGGTAAAAACAGGTTCTTGGAGCGAAATCCCTTATGAGCGAAATCAACTCTTGAGTTGTTCACTAAAGCAAGACCCTAGATGTCACTGAAGCGAAACCACACTGATCACTGGAGCGAAACCTAAGGTGATTTATGAGCGAAATTCCAAGATGTCTTATGAGCTAAACCTCAAGTGTTCTTTGGAGCGAAACCAATGAATGTCACTGGAGCGAAACCACACTTTGCCTTATGAGCGAAATCAATGTTAATGGTCCACAAAAGCGAAATCTGATTGTTCCAATAAGCGAAATCAAGACAAGATAGCTGCTGACATCATCAAATGCATGAGTCACTTGGAGCGAAACCTCAAAAATCCTAAGTTCTAGATCGATTTTAGCTTTGAGACTTTCAAGGATTTATTAATACATGATTACGAGTGTTATGTGTGAAATTGAGCTGATTTTACCGTAAAAAATTTTAAAAAATGAGAAAGAAGGTGTAGAAAATCAGAATATGCAGCTGAAATGGCAAGAACTCTTCCTCCTGAGCTCTGATACCACTTGTAGGATCGTTTTCGGCACTGATTGAGTCGATCAGAAGAATTCCTATCCAAATCAAGAGGCGGAAACTAATGATTTGGTGCTATTTCAGCCGGATTCACTATTAATTGCTGTTGTATTGATCTTGATAACGTTTACAGACTCTGACAACACTTCGGTAGCACTTCGTGGCTTACCGGAAGAGAACACCTAGAACTATATTCTGATTTCGCTCATACAACCTATTTATAGGCATGCAGGTTTCGCTCTTATGGTCATGACCATATGAGCGAAACTACAATGATCAAATAAGCGAAACTATAGCCTATGACACATAAGCGAAACCATCATAAAGACATATAAGCGAAACCTCTCCTAACACATGTTCCTAGAATATCGTGCCATATCTAACCTATACATCACTAGACTCGATATAAGACGTAGTCGACTGACGTAGTGCACCAACAAACACCGTGAATCACGTTTGAGAACTTTCTTTAAACAACTGCGGGAACTTAGCCTTCATGTCGCTTTCGAGTTCCCACCTGAACTCTGCGCCTCGTTTGCCTTCCCATCGGACTTTCACGATTGGAATGCGAGAGCGTCTGAGTTACTTGGTTTGGCGATCCATGATTTCGACAAGCATTTCCACGAAGTGTAATGTTTCGTTCACTTGCAGATCATCGAGAGAAACGTGTAAATCGTGGTTGGCTAGGCACTTTCGGAGGTTTGACACGTGGAAAGTCGGGTGGACATTACTAAGCTCCTCCGGTAGTTCGAGTCTGTAGGCGACTTTCCTGATTCTTTCCAGAATCTTAAAAGGTCCAACATATCGAGGCGCGAGTTTTCCCTTTTTGCCGAATCGGACTACACCCTTCCAAGGTGATACCTTTAGGAGTACGTAGTCACCAACGTCAAATTCACGGTGCTTGCGTTTCTTATCGGCGTAACATTTCTGTCGATCCCGAGCTTTCACCAGGTTGTCTCGAATTTGGAAAATTTTGTCTGTCGTTTCTTGTAATAGCTCAGGACCGGTTAGTTGCGAATGACCGATCTCGTGCCATACAATAGGCGACCGACATCTTCTTCCATATAATGCCTCGAATGGTGCCATTTGGATGCTAGAATGATAGCTGTTGTTATACGAGAACTCGACTAATGGCAGGTATTTATCCCAATTACCACCGAAGTCTAAGACACACGAACGGAGCATGTCTTCAAGAGTACGGATCGTTCTTTCAGTCTGACCGTCGGTTTGAGGGTGGAAAGCAGTACTTAGATTAAGCGTTGTACCGAGTGCCGTTTGAAACGTTTCCCACAGTCGCGAGGTAAACCGAGCATCACGATCAGAGATGATGTCACGAGGCGTCCCATGATTACAAATGATCTCGTCGGTGTAGATTCGGGCTAATCGTTCTACCTTGTAGTCTTCTCGTATCGGCAAAAAGTGAGCTGATTTAGTCAAACGGTCGACCACAACCCAAATGTTGTCGTGACCTGATGACGTGTGCGGTAGCTTGGTTATAAAGTCCATAGCTATACTTTCCCACTTCCACATGGGAATTGGTGGTTGTTCGAGTAAGCCAAAGGGTCTTTGATGTTCGGCCTTGATTCTAGCACAAGTTAAACATTTTCCGACGTAGAGAGCGATATCCCTTTTCATACCCGGCCACCAGTACTTATAACGAAGATCCTGGTACATCTTGTCGGCACCGGGATGAATAGAATACCGGGATTTATGGGCTTCGTCCATCAGAATCTGTCGCAAGTTGGTTCGCTTGGGGATCCAAATTCGGTCCAGAAAGTGGAATATCCCATTCGATTTGCTTACAAGCTGGGCTCCATCGTGGTAGATTCTTTCTTTCTTCAGGGTGCGTTCGTTAAAACACGCATGTTGAGCGTCGCGGATGAGGGTTTCGAGATAGTGTTAGGCTTGAACATTACGAGTGCTAAGCAGATAGCTCCGTCTGCTAAGTGCGTCGGCAACAACATTTGCCTTGCCTGGGTGATAACGGATCTCACAGTCGTAATCGTTGAGAAGTTCTACCCTTCGGCGTTGACGCATATTAAGTTCCTTCTGATTAAAGATATGTTGCAGGCTCTTATGATCGGTGAAGATCGTACACTTGGTACCATATAGGTAGTGTCGCCAAATCTTTAACGCAAAAACAACTGCGCCTAGCTCGAGATCGTGGGTTGTATAGTTCTTCTCGTGGATTTTGAGCTGACGAGATGCGTAAGCTATAACCTTGTCTCGCTGCATAAGGACACAACCAAGACCAAGGTTGGAAGCATCACAGTAGACAATGAAATCGTCGTTTCCGTCGGGCAAAGTGAGAACCGGAGCATTGCAGAGCATGTGCTTGAGGGTTCGAAAGGCAGACTCTTGTTCAGTTTTCCAAACAAAAGGCTTGTCTTTATGCGTGAGAGAGGTAAGCGGTACAACGATCTTTGAGAATCCCTCGATAAATCGTCGATAATAGCCCGCTAGTCCGAGAAAAGAGCGAACTTCAGACGGGTTCTTAGGCGTAACCCAACTCTTGACAGCTTCAATCTTCGCAGGATCGACGTGGATACCTTGACTATTAATAATGTGACCCAGAAATTGAACTTCCTCCAACCAAAATTCGCACTTGGAGAACTTGGCATAGAGTTGGTTCCCTTGGAGTAACTCGAGAACTAAACGTAGATGTTGTGCATGTTCAGCTTTCGATTTGGAGTAGATCAAGACATCGTCGATGAATTCGATGACGAAACGGTCGAGATATGGTTTACACACACGATTCATCAGATCCATGAAAACCGCTGGTGCGTTGGTTCGACCAAAAGGCATAACAACGAATTCGTAATGACCGTATGGGGTTCGAAATGTGGTTTTGGGTATATCCTCCTCTTGTATATGCAGTTGGTGATATCCTGAACGTAGATCGATCTTTGAGAAACACGTAGCACCTTGCAGCTGATCAAACAAGTCGTCGATGCGAGGTAGGGGCTAGTGGTTCTTGATAGTTAACTTATTCAATTCCCGATAGTAGATGCACATCCTGAACGACCCGTCCTTCTTTTTGATGAAAAGGACTGGCGCGCCCCAAGGAGAGGTGCTCGGGTGAATGAAGCCTTTTTCGAGTAATTCCTGGAGTTGGGTTGAGAGTTCACGCATTTCGGACGGCGCGAGTCGGTAGGGAGCTTTGGCAATAAGGTTGGCTCCAGGAATGGGGTCGATACGAAAGTCGATATCATGACTTGGCGGTAGTCCGGGAAGATCCTCTGGAAAAACATTAGGAAATTCTCGAACCACAGGAATGTCTTTCACTTCCTTCTTCTCTTTCTTTTCCTTCTCCGCTGCTACAATATTAGCTAAGAAAGCCCTGTATTCCTTGCGGAGATACTTGCTAGCTTGGACGCATGACATAAGCTTAAGACCCTTTGAAGTAGTATCGCCGTATACACACAATATGTCACCATTCGCGAGCGAGAATCGAATCATCTTGTCGAAGCACACAACTTCAGCATGGTTTTCTCGAAGAAAGTCCATGCCTACTATGACGTCGAAGCTTCCGAGTTGCATTGGAATAAGGTCGATTGGGAAGATGTGATTGTTGAGCTCAAGAGTACAATCACGGATAACAGAATTGACGGTGACAGTTCTTCCGGTAGTGACTTCAACATCGAACGTCGAGGAGAGTTGGGAGCGTTTACGGTTAAGGAGTTTCTCGAATTCGAACGACACAAAGCAATTATCGGCTCTAGTATCAAACAAACATGATGCATATATACCATTTACAAGGAACGTACCATTGACCACGTTGTTGTCGGCCTGGGCTTGACGCACGTTGAGGTTAAAAGTTCTGGCGCGTGCGGCCTGTTGTTGCTGTTGCTGTTGTTGTTGAGGCTGTTGCTACTGGGGCTCTTGTTTCACACCCCTATTTGGGCACATGTTGGCGAAATGGTTAGGATCGCCACATGCGAAGCAGGCTCTGGCTTTGACTGCGGGTGCCGGAGGAGCTTGTTGACCCTGTGGGGCAGTGATTAGAGCTTGGTGGGCAGGAGCTTGTCGAATACGGCAGTTAGCAGTAAAATGGCCGTAGACATTGCAGTGAGCACTAAAACGGCAAGCAATGGCAGTTGGGTGGTGGTAGGTGCAAGTAGGGCAAAGCGGGTGTGGCCCAGTGTATGCACGCTTTGCAGGCGGTGCATTGGCCACAGGCGCCGCTACTTGACGTTGTTGGGCTGGTACAGCTTGAATCGGTGCAGTAGTGATCGCACAGTTCTTGTTGCTGGAGCTTTTCTTTCTCTTGTTCTTCCTCTTGCTGCTCGATGAGGTGGGTTCAATAGTCGGTGCGGTGGCGGTAGCTTAATGCAGATGTTTCGAAGTCTTATCCCAGACACCAGCCTTAACCCGCTTGTCGTTGATTTCAGCGGCCGGTAGATAAGTTTCCTCGATCGTCGTAGTCTTAGCCGCTTGCACGAAATCAGCAACGCAGTCGGGCAGGGCCTGGATGTACTTCTTGATTGCCATGTCTGGAGTCTTGACTTGGTCGGGACAGATAATGCTGAGCTGTTTGAAACGAGCAGTGAAACCAGCATTGTCACCATCCTTTTGCTGTATGTGCCAAAATTCATCTTCTAGCTTTTGACGTTCGTGAGGAGGGCAGAATTCCTCTAGCATAACTTCCTTGAGCTCGTCCCACGACAGACCGTAGGCTGCATCGTTCCCTCGCTTGTTCCTCTCGGCCGTCCACCAGTCTAGTGCACGGGACTGGAAAACGCCGGTAGCATTCAGAGTACGGAGGTCATCAGGGCAACCACTCTGTCGCAGAGTAACCTCAATGGAATCAAACCAGTGAAATAGTGCAGTGGGACCTCCCTCGCTAGTGAATTCTTTTGGCCCACACGACTTGAATTGCTTGAAACTGAAGGTCTTTGCGGTAGCCTTAGGAGCTTCGGTTCTCGATTCCCCAGACGATTTGCTGGCATTCTCATAAACAACGCTCACGGCCTTTGCTACACTTTTAGCGATGATGGAAGCAAGGCGTTTGTCTCTCTTTTCTTGACGAGAAAGTGCGTGACGGGATCCAGACGACATTGTCTGCAATAGACATCGCCACGGAACTCAACACATTGTATTCGAATCTCACCTCACACGTCTACTTCTTACTAAAGCTCAGGAACACGTATATTCATGTAAACACATAACGCATAGGGCACAAAATTACATATACACATAAGCACATAGAGCACAAAATCACATAACACTCAAGCATGTCAAGTACTGGAGCAAGGAAGCACATACGAATTTAATCACTAGAGGCAATCAGAAAACAAGAACCTATTATTTGAAGTCGACGATTGCTCAAGAATAGCGTAGTATAGGCGTACATCGTAGCATAAAGTCGTCCAAAGTTTCACGAATTGTCAACGATGTGTAGTGTGTTATGTAAATAGCGAAAGCAAGAGCGTTAGATCGAACTAATGATACCTCAAAACGTTTAACAAATAAGCATGAAACACACGAAACACATAAAATCAACGAATCATCGAAGTCAGCAATTGCGGCTTAGCATCAAAACACATAAAATTCGAGATGTAGATTGTCTGCGGCTAGTAGACGTCGACTAACCAAAGCGATTCAACTATTCGCAAGGACTTGTTGTCTACGTCTGACTTTCAGGACTGCGTCCTCGCCTCGATTCTTGGGCGTTGGGCACACATCCCGTTAGTCGTGTCGTGACTTCAGGTCGTTGGAGTCCGTCGAGACTTTGGTGGGAATCTTGTAAAATGTGCGGAACAAGTCGTCAAGGTTAGGGTTTCACCCCTAGCTCAACAACTTCGTCCCTGTTTTTGATAAGATAGAGGAGATTATTCATCAAAATATGGATTTCACTCCTGATTTGGTATAATTCCCCCGTTGATCAAGCGTTCGTTATTGAAAAAGGAGGAAGAAATCACCGATAAGTTGATAAAACAGCATTAATTCAAGCATTTCAGTCAAGAGTTTGTGGTTTTCACCCCTAATCCCGACTTTATCGCCTATTCATAGATGTAAATTCGAGTGCAGTGATAGTGTGGCATAAACGAGAATAGCGAGAAGTAAGCTCGTACATAATCCCTACTGGTTTTGCACAAGTCGGTCTGCTGGTTCTTAACTATAGTCTAGGTATCTAAGACTTCGACCCGGACTAGGTCGATTCTTGCCTAATTCCCTATAGTTATGGCTCTGATACCAATCTGTCACACCCCAACCGATGGCGGAATCATCGGGGCATGGCACTGAGCGAAACAGATTGTCCGGAAGTTTCCATAACAATTATCAATACTATTCAATTTAAACAACACGTCCCATACCGTATCTCAAACAGTAAAATAATTATTACAGACATAAATCCAGGCAAATATTCTGTTCCGACGACTCAGATTTAAAAAGAGACAGCAATTGTTTATCTGCTTCTAGAGACCCCTGATTCGATATCTACAGACAACTATTTGTTGGGCTCTAAAGCTTTATTCTAGCTTCAAATTCCTACCACATGTGCATCCTAAGCACCTGTCACATACGTTAAAATAAAGTCAATACATAAAATGTAAAGGTGAGCATACAAGTTTGATAATAGCATATAGAGTTCGAATTCGTTTACGCATAACCAGCACGTACACATAGTGAAATGAAGCACATTAGTTATCGACATAGATCCATCGATACCAATGACTGCGGGTTGACTGCCTGAGGCAGTTCGCAATACATGATTACCACCGTAATCCATGCAAGTAATAATCCTTAACAACCCCCGTGTGAACGGGTGCTGAGTCCAAACTATAGTACTATCGTTGCTAAGGCAGGTAGACAGCATTCCATGTGTAAACATAACAAACAAGCATTCATAAGCCACGTATAACATGCATTAACGGTTAGCGTTCAAATAGTATTGAGTAATGTGATTGTTGTAGTTTGAATATTCGTAACGTATGTAACACCCAAAAGTGCATAAAGCAAAAAGGGATCGAGTATACTCACAGCGATTAATGGATTGAAGGGAGCGCTTTGCGAGTAAGGTTAGCCTGAATAAATTCGGTAGCATGATGATAAGTAAAGCGTAAAATGGAAAACAAGTGTTGGAGAGTCGGACAGCTGGTCGATCGGACGGTAGTTCGATCGGAGGGCTGATCGTTCGGTTGACAGTCCGTTCGAACCGCTGTCCGGTCGGTCGGTAGGCCGATCGGATGGCTGTTCGAGTGGATTGTTTCTTCCTATAAGAAGTTTGTGTTTGTGTATGATGGCTTGACTTTTGAAGTTTTCGTTGTAGCATTTGAAAACATTGAAGTATCTTTGCCTTTCAGGTCGGTCGATTGAACGGTCGTTCGATCGGCCGGCTATCCGATCGGTTAGGTACTTCAGTAGATAGGTTCTCAGCAGGATGTCACCTGATCGGACGGCTGTTCGATCGGGTGGCACTCCAAACGCGTTGAACATGTTGAAAATCGACTAAGTATTGGAGCATAGTATCTCATGATCCGAAGAGTAATCCAATCAGACGGTAGTCCGATCGAACAGCAGTTCATTCAATACTCTCTTCAATGAATTGATCAAGTGTGGGACCATGTGCTAGCCGATCGGCTGGCCTGGTCGATCGGCTGACTGTCCGATCGGCTGGCTGTCCGTTCGGACAGCAGTCCGATCGGTCAGCATTCTGACCTGGTCGACCTATTCGCCTAACACTTGGCTATTCTGTTTTGTTTGTCGTTATATCGAGGTATTTTGACAACGAGTCGAACCATAGAACCCTCATTCTTATTTGCTTCCCCTGCTCGGGCAGGAATCACCCAAATCTGGCCGGTGAACTGTTCGGAACGGAGTTTAACGTTTAACCCGTAACCGGTTAACCTCGTGGGTAGAATCCGGATCTTGAGCCATACAACCACCGGAGTGAGTTGTGAGCCGGCACAGGCTCCGTTTCTACAGGTTCGAAGGTGTTGAGTGTAAAAGAGTTCTAAGAAGGTTGGGATAACCATCTTTCAATCCTTTTTCACCGTGTATATGTTTAGATCTACTAAAGATCTTTGTTTGTTTATGTGGAAATCGGTTAGATCCAAGCTATTCTTGGTGGATTGAGGCCAAATCATGAAGTTCTTCAAGAACCCATGATGACATCATCCTAGAACACTTGATTCTTGATGATTTCACGGTTAAAAGTTAAGATCTGAAAGATAGAAAGGTGTAGGAGTGTGTATAGATCAAGAAAGTACAAGATTTAGGACGAAATCTTACCGGAATCGGGAGAAATCTGAGAAAAGGTGAGCTGAGCGTGCTGGTCGGTCAGAGGTTTCCAAAAGTGGAAAGAATGACAATGACAGGGGTATTTATAGGGTGCCAAAAGAGGTAAGTGCTGGCCGATCGGCCAGGCAGCTCGATCGGACAGCCTGTCCGATCGGACAGCAGTCCATTCGGCTGGCTGTTCGATCGGCTGGGAGCCTGATCGATCAGTCGCCCTTTTCGAGTGTTTCGCGCGACGTTTTTTTTTTATATTTTGATTTCGATTGCGAGCGGCTTGATTCGATAGGGTTTCCTAGTCAAATTACTTTTAGTCCCAAACACTCATATCTCGCATAATCTCTTCTCCACCAATTATCATAGTTTGTTCACGGGGTGTTAGATTTCGAGTTTCGATTGAGTTCGCTTGATTATCACAACATAACATAAATAAACATGCACAGGTAACACGTAAGGCACACACACACGTATAATAACAAGTAAAAATACGTAGCTCGAGTTGCGATTTGGTGTCGATTCGATTAGCACAGCTTGATTATTAGTTGGTTAACTTTATCGCATTGTTACTTCCTATAATTCACAGTCGTAGATCGATTGAATAGCGATTAACATACGTCGATTATTGCATTTAACAACACTTACTCCACATAATTCAATTAAAATAAAGGAATCTCTACAAGTCAAGTTCGTATAACCGGTCGTTGACTTTGACCTTGACTTTGACTTGTGAAAACACGGGGAGTTACATGTTGTGCATAGTCGAACGCACTCCCCACATAACCAGCGCCCCTTATCTGAGTATCAACCATGAAAGTGTCTTCATGGTAGTCATCATCACCACTAACTTCTTCATCAGTCGTTTCGGGCTCATTAGCCTCGCCCGGTCTTAGTGGTCTCGCATCCGCTTTAATAACTCTCCATCTTCTCCCATCTGTCTTCAGCTTATGGTACCTCTCCGATTCTTTGTACTCCCAACCTGGCCCAAGATTCTTTAAGTCAAACCGCTTAAACCTCTTGTAAGAACCTTTTTCATCACCTTTAATTGCCCCATATTTCTTCAACAACGCCGTGATCAAACGGCAATGAGGTACAATTTTTCTTTCCCCGCTATTCCGGCTCAACCAAATGTTGTTCAATAGTAGAAATCAGAAGGGAACCTTAGGAGAACCATGCATCATCATATACAAGACCGGCACCTCTTGAAATCGGACCTCCATCTTGTCACCCCGCCGCGGGATGACATTGTATGTACATAGAACCAATAACAACTTCACTTCCATTCTCAAGTTTCGTCTATACAATTTACCATGTGTCGTACCCGGAAGAAAGAGATAATCCAACATGTTTTGCCATTGAGGGTGCTTCTCAGGCTCGATGTAGAGATCCTTAAGGCTTGGGTAGATGTTTTGACCAGCTGGTTGGTCGTCAAACTTTGCTATTCGGCGCAATGAATCATAAGACATTTCAACCTTTACCCCATTACACCACCCAACGAGCTTCATCTTTTGCGGGGCCTTAAACGGGGGACATTCGAGTGAAGCCATCCACTCTTGAATCTGAGTATCATACATCTTCTTCACCTCGCCATCATAACACTTCAAGGCTGCCCCCAACCCAATTCCTTAAACTTTGCCGTTATCCCAAATGGCCCAAAATCAACTTCCCGGATCTCCTTTTCACAAATAAATGCCTCAGCCCTTTGCTTCAACTTGTTCATTTGTTCGTGAAACAAGTCCTCTCTCCATTCCGCAGGTTGGTCTAGTAATGAACCGGATGTCCAATCCGATTTCAGACCCCTTGGAGGCGCATCCTCCTCCGAATCTGGGTCACCAACCCGTGTCAATCTCCTCCTCTTTGGTTGATCCTCTTCCCCTTGAGGTTGGTTAGACGAACTTGCAACCGCTTTACCCTTTGTTTTCACCATACCTACACACATTCATAAACCACACAAAACCTTTCAAGTTAGTTCAACTTCAAAATCTTCCCCACACTTACTTCATGTTATGGGTATGAATGTACAAAAACCAAAAATTTATCCTTTCGAACAAAAATTCGGCATGATGTCTCTATAATTCAGAATTTTTCCAAAATATTTTCACTAGGCATCAAACACATTTACACCCAAACATTCAATGGTTAACAAATATCCTATCATCTATAACATACAAGCAAGTGTGTAAGCAAAAACATAACGAAAACTTGCAAACCTCAATGTACATAAAAAAATGAAGTGAAATTGCATACCTTGTTGTTGTAGAAGATGAGAATAACAAGCTCTTGAAGTTTACACAAAAACCCACAAGAAACCCCAAAATTTCGGCACCCTCTATGCTCAAATCCGACCCCAAAACAAAGGAATCTTCGAGATATGAGTATAAATCTAGATTTCTTGTGAAATTTCACCCAAAATGGGCTCAAAAATCACTAAAATCGGTCAAGATATGAATGAGTTATGGAGTTTTGAAGGTGACTAGGGTTCTTGAAAGAAAGAAGATGGAGAAGAAAAAGAAGAAGGAAGATGAATGTGTGGTTGGGGATCGATGGATGATATGTGTGGATGGGGTTATTGTTGTTTTTGTTTTTATTAAAATGGTTATTATTATTTTATATATTTATTTCTGGTTTTTTTTATATGTAACCGACAAAGGGAAACCCCAGAAGTTCAGCATCGTGCCGTAGCCTACGGCACCTTGCCGTAGGTTACGGTGAGATCTGGATGTCAAAAGTGTGCCGTAGGTCAGTATATTGTTACCGTAAGACTCAAAAATGTTCACTAACCGCCGTAAGCTACGCCTCCCCACCGTAGCTTACGGCGGCATCTGGCGATTGGGAGGGCCAAAAATCTCTTAGTTGCAAAAATTATTATTATATACTTTTTTTAACTTTATAATTTTTATTGTTTTTATGATTTTTGAAAACATGAAAATTAACCCTACCCCCCGTTAAAAACCCGTGTTGTCCTCAACATTATGTTCGGGAAATTCGTAAGGATTTCCCCACACTTGTTTCAAACACCGGTTCTAAACGGAACTTTATTCCAAACACGAAACTAAGCTAAAATATGTACAAAACACCAAACCTGGGCCTCTTTCACGTTTCCTCATCATCCAATGGGCGTAAAATGTAACCCACTTTGTCGAGGTCAATATGGTTGATGTCGTTACCTTCCAAGTACGGTTTGAGCCGATGCCCGTGCACCGGTTGTTGCTTATTTGTTTGTTCATCTTCTATATCGACATCACCAAATCTTCCCACTCTTCGGATGATGTAAGGACCCATCCACTTGCTTTTGAGTTTCCCCGCGAACATCTTCAACCTCGAATTATACAACCACACCTTTAGAGCCACTTCGAAGTTCTTTTTCCTTATCTTTGCATCATGAACTTTCTTCAGTTTGTCTTTGTATGCGGAAGCACATTCATAGGCTTCGTCTCTAATTTCCTCAATCTCATTCAACTGCAACTTTCTTACCCGACCCGCTTCGTCATAATCCGCATTAACAGTTTTGATGGCCCAATGCGCTCGATGTGCTAACTCCATCGGTAGATGACACCCCTTCCCATACACCATCCGATAAGGGGTAGTACCAATTGGAGTTTTGTAGGCCGTCCGGTATGCCCACAACGCATCGTCAAGCTTACTTGACCAATCTTTTCTATCCGTTCTTACCGTCTTCATGAGAATCTCCTTAATTTGACGGTTGGACACTTCAACTTGTCCACTTGTTTGCGGATGGTACGGTGTAGCCACGCGATGGTTCACATTGTATCTTTTTAACAACTTCCCGAAATTGAAATTCTTGAAATGTGAACCGCCATCACTTATTATCACCCTTGGCACACCGAATCGAGCAAAAATGTTGGATTGCACAAACTTACACACCACGGAATGATCATTGGTCCTTGTAGCAATGGCTTCTATCCACTTCGTCACATAATCTACCGCAACCAATATATACAAGAACCCATTCGAGTTAGGAAACGAACCCATAAAATCTATTCCCCAAACATCAAACACCTCCACCACCAAAATTGGTTGTAAAGGCATTTCATCCCGTTTTGATATGCTTCCAACTTTTTGACAATTTATACAATTTCGGGCAAACCGCAAGAATCTTTGAAAATTGTGGGCCAATAAAACCCACATGACAACACCCGATAACCCGTCTTGTTCCCGCTAAAATGCCCCCCACATGCCGACGAATGAGCATGTGTCAAAATCTCTAAAACTTCAGTTTCGGGGACACACCTTTTTATCACTTGATCGGGTCCAATTTTGAACAAATCCGGTTCATCCCAAATATATTGTTTAACTTGACTCAAGAATTGTTGTCGTCTCTTCTTCGTCCAATGATTCGGAATTGCACCCTTGGCCAAATAGTTCACATAATGGGCAAACCAAGGTGCAACAAAAGTAGAAACGGCTAACAATTGCTCGTCGGGAAACCGTTCATTAATTTTGCTCGGATCATCAACACCTTCCAATGGGATCCGGGACAAATGATCCGCAACAACATTTTCACACCCATTTTTGTCCCGAATCTCTAAATCGAACTCTTGCAACAAAAGCACCCAACGAATCAACCGGGGCTTTGCATCCTTCTTTTCCATTAGATATCGGACCGCGCAATGATCCGAGTACACAATCACCTTGCTCCCCCAAATGTAAGCTCTAAACTTGTCCAAGGCATACACCACCGCTAATAATTCTTTCTCGGTTGTGGTGTAATTCAGTTGCGCCTTGGACAAAGTTTTACTTGCATAATAAATTACCACCGGCTTCTTATCAACTCTTTGACCCAAAACCGCTCCAATGGTCGTGTCGCTAGCATCACACATAATCTCGAACGGCTTCGACCAATCCGGTGGTTGCAAGACAGGAGCCTTCACCAACTGTTCCTTCAACACATGAAACGCTTGCAAACATTCGTCAGTAAAATCAAAGGGAACATCTTTCAATAATAAGTTACATAAAGGTTTTGTTATTACACTAAAACCCTTGATGAATCTTCTATAAAATCCCGCATGTCCCAAAAATGATCTCACCCCCTTAACATTTTTTGGTGGGGGTAGAGATGAAATTACCCGAATTTTTGCTTTGTCTACCTCCATTCCCCGGTCCGATATCACATGCCCCAACACAATACCCTCTTGAACCTTAAAATGGCTCTTTTCCCAACTTAGCACCAAGTTTGTCTCAACACACATTTTTAAAACATTTTCTAATTCGTCAAGACATGAATTAAAACTTGGGCCAAAGATAGAAAAATCATCCATAAACACTTCAAGAGATTCCCCGACCATGTCTGAAAATATGCTCATCATACATCTTTGAAATGTAGCCAGGGCGTTACATAGTCCAAATGGCATTCGCCGAAAAGCAAATGTACCATATGGACATGTAAACGTGGTTTTGTGTTGGTCGTCCGGGTGAATAGCAATTTGGTTATAACCCGAATACCCATCCAAGAAACAGTAGTATTTTTTACCAGAAAGTTTTTCAATTATTTGGTCAATGAAGGGTAACGGGAAATGGTCTTTGGAGGTAGCCGCGTTTAATTTTCTATAATCGATGCAAACTCGCCACCCGGTGACCGGGCAGGTGGCAATTTGCTCACCTTGCTCATCTTTTATTACCTGGATGCCGGATTTTTTAGGTACTACCTGATTCGGACTTACCCACGCACTGTCCGAAATGAGATAAATGATCCCCGCATCCAACCACTTGATAACTTCTTTCTTTACCATCTCTCTCAAATTCGGGTTCAACCTTCTTTGTGTTTCACGGGTTGGCTTCGCATCTTCACTTGTAATGATTTTATGCATTACAATGGATGGACTAATACCTTTCAAGTCGGCTATCGTCCATCCAATTGCCGCCTTATTAGCCTTCAAAACCCGTACCAAATCCTCTTCTTGAGCTACCGCCAAATTAGAAGCAATGATCACCGGTAAGGTGTCATTTTCCCCCAAGAATGCATACTTTAAGTGTTTCGGTAACTCTTTCAATTCCACACTTGGTGGACACTCCAACGACGGTTTTGTACCCGAATCAATTCCCACCGGTAAAGCTTCCGTTTGGTGGGTCCATGGCGGTCTTCCTTCTCTCACCGCAAGAGCCTCTTGCTCCTTCTCTTCCATTTCTAAATGACATGTATGAACCTGCAAAGACACATCACAAACACAAGAACCCAAAATCTCTTCCTCGAACTCCTTTGGGTCGTATCCATCTATGAAATCTGCTACAAAACACTCATCACCATAAATGTTAGTACCGTTAGTAAAAACATTTAATCTCATCTTTCTATTACCGAATGTCATGTCGACCGTACCATATCGAAAATCAATAACGGCATGTGCGGTGTTCAAAAATGGCCGACCCAAAATAACATTTTGTTGTTGAATTGGGTCCGCGGATGAGTAATCTAGCACAAGAAAATCCACGGGATAATAAAACTCATCAACTTTAACTATCACATCCCGTACAATACCTCGAGGGAGTTTATGAGACAAATCGGCTAATACCACCGTTGTCTCAACCCGTTTCAATGGACCAAAATCGTATTGGTCATATAACCCCCCTGGTAAGATACTTACTCCGGCTCCAAGATCCAATAACGCCCTTGCGGTTTGAAAATTTCCTACTTGAATATTTATAAGAGGCGTTCCTGGATCTTGTAGCTTAGGAGGAAGATCTCCTTTCAAGACCGCGCTTACCCGCTCCGTCAAGTCAACCAATTTAGGCACTTTTTGTTGCCTCTTTTGGGTACACAATTCTTTTAAAAACTTGGCGTAAGCGGGTACCTGTTTGATTGCTTCAAGTAAAGGAAGATTGATTTTAACTTGTTTGAAAACCTCCCACATTTCTTCTTTTTGAGGACCCCGTTTTGAAATAAAAATTTTCCTACCCGGATCTAATAAAGCCGAGGGAAATGGTACTTGACTAGATCCCTCGTCTTCATTTTTCTTGTCATTTTCTTTATTAATTTCGGGTTTTTCAAAAATGGGTTTTTTAGAAGAATCAGTAGGTGGTTCATTTTCTTCCTCACTATCTTGACCCGTTATGTCTTCAACCACCCCCTCAACCAAATCCGGTGAAGGATTGGTTTTGTACTCTTTCCCACTACGGCAAGGAGTTGTGCACACATGGAAGCCGTAACCTACGGCAAAGTACCGTAGGTTACGGTGCTGAATGGGTTCTTTTCCTTGTTTTCTTTGTAACATTCCCCATGCTCCATTTTTCTTTCATCCATCATGCAACTCCCATCCAACTTCACAAAAGCCACTCCTTAGGCACTTTAATACCTGCAACATCAAACATCTTGTGATTACCAAATTCAAGCAAATAACAGGACAAAGTATGGGATTTTATTCTATTTAACGGCATTAAGGGTTATCCTACGGACCACCCGTCACCACTCTTGGTGGAGTAGGTTGTGGGGATGGAGTTAGTCCCCCACAATACAATACAAAATTAAGGGTTAATTACAGTTTTCGTAATTTATGTTTGTATCGGATTGCATTGGATAGACTTTAACTTCAATAATTACAGTTACAATTTTTTATCTGGAAAACTCATTACATCTTTCGTCCTTTAGCACTAACTAAGTTAAAATTTTCAGTTAAATCTAATCACTTAAGTGTATTTTAGTCATTTTACCAATTTAATTAAAGAAAACTAAAACCTAATTTTAAAAACCCACTTCTATCTCTTACATTTTTCATTCTTTCCCCTTTTTTTTTCACCACTACCACCGTCCACGATAACCACCACCAATTTCTCTTTTTCTCAATATCAGTTTTCTCTCTCCAACCAACTCCTACCACCACCACAACTGTGACAGCCATTACAAACCCTATAAACCCATGTTTATAACTATACAAGTGAGATGCATGTGCTTCTTCAACTCTCTTCCACAAGTTAAAAAAAGGAGGAAATCTTAAAGAAAGTTAAAAAAAGATTAAATTTTTAACAAAACCCGGTTCAGAAATCAAATGGGATGTAATAATTAACCTTGCACTATGAACAGAAGCAAGCATCTGATCCAACCTCTGAATCGAGCAAACCGCACCTCTGAATGAATGGGATGTAATGATTAACTTAATCGAGCGAACTAACCTCTGAATCAAACACAACAACACCATTCCACCAGCTACTCAAACTTCGATTTTGCAGATCTGGAATCTTGTCACCCCTTCTAACATCACTCCACCGCTGCAATCGACCAAGAAAAGAAAGACATGGAGTGAGAATGTTAGGCAGTGATTGTGCTTACGATGGTGATGCTAGGGCGATGGTGCTTACGGCGGTGATGGTGGCCGGCATCAGGAGTGGTGGTGGTGAAGAGCTTATGTTACAGGGTTAGAGAGAGACAGAGACAGAGAGAGTTGAAAGTGTAAATGTATGAGTGTTTGATTTATAAATATAAATAAATATATATATATTTTTTGTTTTTTATGTTCTTTTTAAATACATTTTTAAGTAAATAGGTAAAATTACAAAACTACCGTTAATTGATTAGATTTAACTGACATTTTAACTTGGTTAGGGCTAAAGGACGAAAGATGTAATGAGTTTTCCGAATAAAGGATTATGACTGTAATTATGGAACTTAAAGTTTATCCACTATAATCTGATACAAACATAAAGGACGAAAATTGTAATTTACCCCAAAATTAAATTTTTATATAAATATATTAGCTTATTAAACTTTTATATAAATGTATATTTGTAAATTGATAATAAAAATAAGGAATATTGGATTTTAATAATCCCAACTATTTGTCGTTGGCCGCCAACAGTCTCAACTTAAAAAATAACCTCTAGCAGTCCCAACTATTGGCCTCCAATGGACCCTGACTAACTGAACCCTAACGTTGTTAGTCTCCGGTCGCCGGAAAAATGTTTTTGGCTGGAAAACTCCTTTTTGGTCGGAACAACTCAACCATTTCGTCCCAAACCTCTTTGTAATTTTATTATGGACCCTTAGAGACTTTTTTCAGTAAAAGTCTCGGGTATTGAAGTCGCCGGAAAATTCCTTTTTCACTGGTAAACTTCTCTTTGGCCGGAAAACTCAAAATTTTTGCCAGAAAATTCAACATTTTCATATCAAACATCTTTGTAACCTTAGATCAGACCTTTAGAAACTTTTTTCTGACAAAAAACGATTTTCCGGTGATCGAAGACTAACGACGTTAGGGTTCTGTTAGTCAGGGTCCATTGGTGGCCAATATGTCAATAATTGGGACTACCAGTGGTTATTTTTGTTGTTGGCGGCAATGGCGAATAGTTGAGATTATTAAAATCCAATATTTCTAAGGCCATCCATAGTCATAAAGCCTCTTTGTGGGCGTTATATCACTAGAGCCCGTAGTCATAAAGTCCCTACCAATCATTTCCTAATTATTAATTTTCATTTTTATTAATTAGTTAAAAAAACACTTAACTTTTTTGGATTGGTCTTTTTTTGAAAACAACCCCCCATACCGCCGCTATGAAGATAGCGCTGCCCCCCCCCCCCCCCCCCTTGCCCGCCCGTCGTGATGTGCTAGGCGCTATGGGGGCGTTATAGGAGAAAAGAACGTCCTTTTCGTGCTTTGGTAACGGAGTTCCACTGTAACTTGTGATGATGCAGTTGTGACTGCAATAATTCACTTTATTAAAGCTTCCCGTCGCTTTAATATGAGAAAAGAGCGTCTCATACAGCCTATTATACATGCTCTAAAAATAAATGTAAAAATGGTTAGGACATGGAAAAAGTTAAAATGGTTGGGGATGAATATGTTGCTTACTTGCTTTAGAAAAGTCTTATGTACGTTGCTCAAGTGACATCTATTTTTTCTGTTGCATTTGAATATAATATTATATATATTACTTCTTTCACAATTAACCTAGTACTAAGAAATTATACCTGTCACTATAAGTATTATATTAATCAAGAAATTCTTAAGTCTTAACCTTCATTTAATATGGTATTGCGACCGTATGACATCAAACAAATTCAATATTCCAATGCACAGTGGCAGACCCAAGATTTTTTTCAATGGGGTTCACTTTTTTCGGTGTTCAAATTTTTGACAAACAAAAGTTAAAATTTTTGGGTCGTCGTCGTTTGGGTCGGGTCGGGATGAGGAACATAATAAAATACAATACCATAACAAAATTATATAACCATTTGTCATTAGAAAACACATAATAAACATACGATGTCTTTCGAAACGAAAAAAAAGCATTACAAACTTTTAGAGTTGTTCCCGACGAGTTTTCATCTTTTGAAAACGATCCATTACATCGTCGACCGAAACATTGGCAAGAAGGTCTCTCTCGATATAACAAATGCAACAATCGTTCATATAATCACCAGCCATTCGATTACGCAAATCCGTCTTCACATGTTTCATTGACGAAAAACACCTCTCAACACTTGTTGTTGCAACCGGTAGAATTAATGCTAACTTCAATAAACGATAGACCAACGTATACCTCAAATGTTTCTTTGTTTCCACCATCCTCTTTGCAAGATTAGATATCCCATTCAAGTTAGCAAACATTCCATCTTTTCTCATGATAATAATGTAGTTGCCTAGCTCAATCATAAGAGATTCTCTTTCTTTATAACTAAAATCAAACGGATAAAACTCGGCCAACCTTAAAATCTTTTGAACATTAAATGCACTAAAGTTATCATCCGGACTCAAACTACCAACACATGTAAGTAATTCGGTGGTTACCTCACTAAAACGGTTGTCAAGCTCTTGTAGTTGCATATCTAACACCGTGTTGAAGTTTTCAACCTCATAATAATGACGATTGGTGATGTTAGTCTTTTTTCTTTTATATTTTGGATTAACGTATTCATCTTCCATGCCAACAATTTCAATCTCATTTTTTTCACAAAAAGATGCCACATCTTTCAAAAGTGAATCAAATCCTTCAAGTCTATATGTTTGAAGTTGTTGCTTCGTTGCATTAACCATTTGAATAGCATTCACTATATCTTGGTCCTTTCTTTGAAGAGCTTGAGACAACAAATTAGTAATCCCCAAAATGTGCTTCATCAAATGTAAATAATATGCAAAATCATATGCCTTCATGTATGTCCAAATACCATTTGCTTGTCTTTGGTGAACATTATTGAAACCGGAATTCCGAATATATTGAAGCACTTCAATAATTGTTGGATATAACTGAACCAAACGCACAAGTGTCTTATGATGAGAACTCCAACGTGTATCTCCGGCTCTTGCAATAGATAGTTCTTGATTTAAACCACTACCGATTTCAACTTCTTCACGACCTATTGCTTCTTGTACTTTCTCCTTTTGCTTTTCTCGAATCATATCTATTCGTTTGCAAGATGCACAAACCACATTTGTCAAAGTCGACACCTTATCAAAAAATATCCAAATGTCATCATGTTTGTTTGCAAGGGCCACAACAACTAGTTGAAGTTGGTGGGCAAAACAATGTATATAATATGCCGAAGAGTTATCTTTCAAAATTAAGGCTTTCAAACCATTAAACTCACCAGCCATATTGCTAGCACCATCGTATCCTTGACCTTTAACCCTTGCCAAACTTAAATTATATCGAGAAAATAAATCATCAATACCTGATTTCAGAGATAGTGTTGATGTTTCCATGACATGAAAAAGGCCGATAAATCGCTCTTTAATAACCCCATACCTGTCAACATATCTCAAAACGACTGCCATTTGTTCTTTTTTAGATATATCACGAGACTCATCAACTAATATAGAAAACACATCATCAGCTAGTTCTTCAAAAATTTGTTTTAACACTTCTTGTGCAAAGCAATTACAAATATCTTTCTGAATTTTTGGCGACGTCATTTGGTTATTCCCCAGAGCATTTCCTAATATAACCTTACCAATGGACTCATTCAACTCTCCCAATAGTTTTAAAAATTCCAAGAAATGTCCTTTATAAATTGAACTCTCAGACTCATCATGACCGCGAAACGACAATGCACCGTTCAATAAAGCTTTAGCAAGAATAACTGATGTGCTTAATCGGATTCTATACTCGATTTTGTGTTTTTGGCTAGGTTGATCATGCTTTTGAAAGGCACTACTAATAGATTGTTTTGGTTTACGCAAATCGTCACATTTTTGAAGTGCTTTGTTGTGAAAACTATTCGAATACCCAATCTATCTTTTTTTGTTCCAACCATTGTATCCGTCGGTCACAAATGCATCTTTTTGACCGCTTTATTTGAACAAGTAGCAAACCAAGCAAAATACGGCATCCAATTTTACACTATATTCTAACCAACATCCAAATTCCTTAAACCAATCGGGATTAAATTGTCTTAATCTACCACCAATATCTCGTTTTGGAAAAACATGACCTTGCGGTTGACATGGACCTTTATTCAAATACGCCCGTCTAATTTCATCTCTTTGGTTAACGTCATAAGACAATATTGGTTTTCGTTCGGCGGGATCCCATGGAAGGTCTTCCAAATCAATTCTCATACGATTATTACTTGAAGAAGATGAAACATGAAACATGAAACTTTCTTTTTAATGATTCTTGCATAATTTGGCCTATAATTCAAGTTTTAAGATGATAAGCAACTATATAAATAACAAAATTCAACTTACAGAAACTTTCTTAGACATGAACTTCTGTAACAGAGAAGTAAAAAAAAATTCATAGCAAACCCTAAGCAACTAGATATATACCAAAATTCCTTAAACAATTTGGCCTATAATTCAGATATATACAAAGATTCATAGCAAAAAAAGGCCTTAAACAACTAGATATAAACCAAAATTCAAGTTAGAGAATTAAAAAAATTCTTACCAGTACTTCTGTAACATAGAAGTAAAAAAAATTCATAGCAAACCCTAAACAACTAGATATATACCAAAATTCCTTAAACAATTTGGCCTATAATTCAGATATAAACAAAGATTCATAGCAAAAAAGGCCTTAAGCAACTAGATATAAACCAAAATTCAAGTTAGAGAATTAAAAAAAATACTTACCAGTGGAGGCGGATAGGGCGGCGGAGAGGGCGGAAGAAGGAGGAGCCGGTGGTGGGAGGCCGGAGGCTGGAGGAAGGTGGAGGATTTCTTGAATAGGGATGGTGCGCAGGTAATACAGAGCGTCTTTTGATCGCTGTGTGTGATCTATTCTCTTTTAATTGTTTTTGAAAGACTATTAGAATACCAATATTAAAATCAGATTAAAAAAAAAAACACAAAAAAAACGTAAGAAGCATGTATCGAACCGGGATCTTTTGTATGTAAAGAAGGGGTTTTAGTAATGCACCAAACTCAATCTCATTGTTATTGTTATGGGGTCCAACTAAATTATTTTATGGGATCCATAAAAAATTTTATATACCGCTTCTACTATTTTTTTTAAAAAGATTGGGGTTCGGGGAGCCCGTTCCACTTAACGTGGGTCCGCCCCAGCTAATGCAACATATGACCAGAAAAAATATACATATAAAAACTGTGGATTAGTTTAAACCATAAAAAAAAATCACAAATACCATATAGTCATGACACGTTATGATACAGGATTTAATGTATTAAACTTGTCACGTATTGTACTAACGTGTACAACATGAAAAGATTAATATATTATATAATATGTGACATGCAAAGTAAAAAATATTAAATTCGAGCCTTTGTATACTTAGTTTGGGTTTTTAACATTAGCTGAACTTAAGATCCTAACGCTTTCATGGTTTCAACGTCTTCTTCATCTTTTTTTTTTTTTGAAAAGGCGGCATATTATAAAAACAACAAAACAAACAGACTAGAGCAAGATGCTCTAAAACAAAGTACAGTACAAGAAAAAGAAGGAAAAACAAGTTACAGTGCTATTGCTACCACCTATTATTGAAACTCCTCCATTGTTCCCACTTCAAATCCAGTTGAGCCACCCTTGAATTAATCAACAGGAACGACAATGCCTTTGTGTCAGCCATTAAACGGGACAGATGGATTGTTTTTTTTGTTGAATATCGCTGCATTTCTTGCTAACCAAATCGACCAACATACTGCTGCAGCAATGGAGTAAACTGCCTTCTTTTTGTTCCCTTCCAGCCTAAGATTGCCGATGAACTCCAACATCCCGACAGTGCTCAAAAGATACCTCGGTAGAGATATCTTTAACCATGTCGAGACTGTTGTCCAAATTTGTTGTGCAAACTCACAGGTAATCAATAGATGATCTGCGGTTTCAATCTCCCGGTTACACATGACACATATACTTGACGGTAACGGAACTTTCCTCTTTATTAATGCATCTTTGGTCGGTATTCGGTCTAACACAACTCTCCACAGAAAACAGTTAATTTTTCTTGGAATCCAATTAACCCAAAGTAGATCTTTTGTTTCTGGAATAACCGCAATATGATCAAGTTCTCTCCTTAAACCGCAAGCTTTATATTCTGACATTTGATCGCCCGAGCTCCACATCCATACATCCGGTCCCAGCCCCATTTTTTGATTTCCCAGCAGCTGCACATAATTGACCCATTCATCCACCATGTCTGTGTTCTGCATTTCAGCCGCCGTGCCCCAGATCCATATAGTTGTACCTGAATGTGTGGTGTATTTTTGTTCGACCATACAATATTTGTCAGCTTGAGAACTGAACAGGTTTGGGAATAGTTCCCGCAACGTGAAACTACCAGCCCATCTATCCAACCAAAATAACGACTTGTCTCCCTTGCCCCGTTTTAATTGTAGCCTGCTATTGTCGTTTGTCGGTTGGTTCCCCGTCGCCCGACCCACGTTGACGATGCTTTTCCAGACGCCACCTATTGAACTTTTTATTGGTATTGAGGGGTGAAGACGTGTACCCCTATGTATAGCCGAGTTAATACGTGCCCATAGTTGTGAAGGTTCATTCTTGAATCTTACACTCCATTTTATCATGAGAGCTTTGTTAGTTTATTTTAGGCTCCCAATCCCCAATCCCCCTTGTTCCACAGGCGCCACCACTTTAAACCATGGAGCCCAACAAATTTTGTTGTTGTCCATACACCCACCCCAAAGAAACTTACGTCTAATTTTTTTCAACCGTTTGATCACCTCTAGCGGGGCATTAAAAAGTGAGAAATAATATGTTGGTAGATTACCTAGCACAGCCTTGATTAAAGTTAACCTCCCCCCAAAAGATAGCGTCCTCGCTTTCCAAAGCGAAAGTGTGCTTTCAAAACGATCTACAACGGGTTTCCAATTTCTTACCAAGCCCATGTTTGCACCTACCGGGAGGCCGAGATAGACAAAGGGGAATGCTCCTGTTTTGCAATCAAGTATAGTCGCCATGCAATCGATCTCCCCATTGCCGACACCCATACCGTACAAGATACTTTTTGAGAAGTTTACTTTTAAACCGGACGACAATTGAAAGCACCTAAGTAATCGTGCCAGGTTAAAGTACATGGTTGTCGTATATGTATAAATATGTATGTCCCTATGTATATGTACACACATACAGGGTAAGGTTATTGTAAAAAAAGTTAAAAGTGTGAGAAATGTGAGAAATATTGTGGAGATGACATGTGTCCTCCATCTAAATTAATTCAAAAGGGTAAACAAGTAATTTTATAATTAATTCAATTAATTCAAAACTTACCATAACCGCCACCTTAATTATAGGAACAATTTTTTTTTAAAAGATCTCTAAAAAAACACTACGAATAACACTGCAACCACCATTCAGCACATATATAACACCATTCAATAATTATACAACACCATTCAGCAAGTATATAACACCATTCAGTAAGTATATAACACCATTCAGTAAAGAATATAACATCATTCAGTAAAGAATATAACACCATTCAGTAAAAGAATATAACACAATTCAGTAAAGAAATATAACACCATTCAGTAAAGAAAATAACACAATTCAGTAAAGAATATAACACCTCTGTATCATCGTCTCCACTTCCGGCACCACCACTGCCGCTCCGCCGCCGCTGTCGTGTAGAGAGAGAGATCATCTGGTCGTTCGATGTAGAAAGAGAGATCGCACGACCACCACCACTTCCGGCACCACCAGTGCCGCACCACCACTGCCAATCCGCACCACCACTGCCGCTGCCGCCGCTCCAGTGCGATGTAGAGAGATAGATCGAAATTGTAGAGAGAGAGAGAGAGCATCTGTTCGAGCGATTGGAGAGAGAGATCGAAATTGTAGGGATTTTGATTTACAGTTTCCTGTTTTGAATGGATATAAAGACTTTATTACCCCTATAATTTTTAATTCAGTCCAAAAAAATAAAACAAATTTTACAATTTGGTCCCTATTAATCTAAACCATTAGATCAAATATCTAATGGTGTAGATTCTTTCTTATCCTTCTCACACTTTTAATCTTTTTTACAGAAACCTTTACCTATCTACACATACACATGTACATGTATCTAAAAATCATAACAATCATGTCTCCTATTTTCTAGTTATATTTTTCGTTAATGTGTACCAAGCATATGTCATGTTCGTTGTTATAATTACTTCAAAAATACTTTCTTCAATATACCGAATTAATTAAAGTGCAACCCATTTATTCTATCGGATTCTATAAATATTTAATCAAAAGTCAGTAGTGTTGGGTAACATCGAATATTTGATAATTATAATTTGGGCTGTAAACGAACCAATCGTTCAGCGAACAGTTCGTGAACCGTTCGGCGGGAAGTTCGTTTGTGTTCGTTCGTTTATTAAACAAACGAACATAAACAAGAAATTCCGTTCGTTTAGTTAAATGAACAAACATGAACAGAGGCCGTGTTCGTTCGTTTATGTTCGTGAAAGTTTGGTAACGTGTTTGTTTATGTTCGATAGTTCATTAGTGTTTTTAGTTTTTATATCTACTTAAATACTTCAAAATTCCGACAAATGAAATATCTAATAAGTGTCCGTGTATTATATATTCTGTTTATGAACGATTGTTTGTGTTCATGAACATGAACATTAGTTTGTGCTCATTTGTGTTCGTCAACGTTCGTTTTTGTTCATTGCCTAAAATTAACAAACAAACACAAACGAACACGAACAATTTCATTTCCTTAACAAACGAACACGAACATAAAATCTCGTTTGATAAGTGTTCGTAAAAGGTTCACAAACACATATATTTCTTAACAAACGAACATGAACAAGGTCTTGTTAGTACTCGTTCGGTTCGTTTACAGCCCTAATTATAATAAAATTATTATAAATAACTTTTAATGTTTAATCTAATTAGATATATTATATTAACTAGGTCTAACTTAAATAATAATTTTATACCAACCAATAAAACTACAATTATGAAAAAGTAAATAAAATTTTATATGCATCCATCATTTAATACAATTTAAGAAAATTTTACTTTTATTATATAGAATCATTTCTTTGCCAATGATCTCTAGATCAAGTGGTGGAAGACTTGCATTTCTATTGAGAGATTCAGGTTCGACTCCCACTTGGTGCAGAGTGAGGCACTGATGGGCAATGATAGGAGACGCAGGGAAACTTGGGTTGGATCCTTGAGCCAAAACGTGTTTTACTGGTAATTTCACCGTTGTGCCTACGGGCGGGTGAGTTACTGGGTTTTCCCCGGAATTGGTGGTGGGCTCGGGTTACACTCGGAGTACTCCGTTTGTCCAGTAGGTGCCCCGACAGTGCTTGGGGTTGATTATGTTCGCCGTTAAAAAAAAAGAATTATTTCTTTAAATATACTATTTAAGAGTATATATAGATATAAGAGCTCAAAATATATATTTTTTCTATCAGCACTTTTTACTTGTAACTAAAAAAAGACAAAGTTAAATTCATTTTCTTAAAGTCAGACTAGTTATCAAACCGGTTACACTATTGGTTCACCAGTTGAACTAGTTTAAGTGGTCTAAAAATTGTATGAAGTAATAAATAAATAGTTTAATAGTTGAAAATATAAAAAATTAAACTATAGTTAAGTTGAACTCAAATAGAAAGAAGAAAGATTAAAAACAAAAATAGTATAAGTTTTTATTGCTATTACATAACTAATTAAAATGATAAGGATCACCTCAAATATAAGTATTTACACATATATAACATAATTATGACGATAGATAAGTTAGTATTTGTATTTTGTATTCGTACTAGTATATATAACTTTCAAAGCAAAGCTTAACTCGTTTATTGTCCCACATCTCATATCTTACAATAATAGAATTCTAGAAGACGTCAAAGAAGACGTTTCCTTATGTACCAGCTCAAGGTAGGAAGCTTATTACATTTCTATCTTTACAAGGGGAGGCGCGTTCCTCGATTTGGAAAATCGGGTAGAGTACTTGATTGGGAACGCCTTGTCGGTTTCTTGGGTACCTAATTTGGGTAGTAAAATCCTCAAGCATTCACCGATCTGTGTGTTGATGAGAGAGATAGAGAGAGACATAGAGAGTGAAGAGAAAGAGAGTAGTGTAAAAGCGGTGGGTAATGCCATCACCTATTAACGTGTTTTAGTCTTTAGGATAGTTGCGGGTAAAAATGACGTGACAATGCATGATTGGAAAAAAACCAGGGTACCTTAGGGTAGTGGTGCCCCTTTCCCCTAACTTGAGAAGCCAAAATTTTTTTTGAACCATTTGATTGAGTGTGATACAGTCCGTAATATCTGGATCGATCAATCCACGGTCTGCCTGTTTAACAACAAAAAACAGGCCGAGTCACTCGTTAGCAGTCTAGTCCATGCTAACCGATTCGACAAAAGTTTAAAACATGATCCAACTGTTCCAGTCCGAGTTTAATATTCTTCAACTTATTTTTAAATAAAATTAAACTAAAATTTAATTTCTTGAGAACTCTTAATTTTTCAAAAACATTATGTTAATTAAACTAAAATTTAATTTAATTTCTTGAGGCTTGCATTTCTCTTGAGAGATGCAGGTTCAACTCCACTTTATGCAGAGTGAGGCACTTGTGGGCAATGATATGAGACCTAGGGAAACCTGGGTTGGATCCTTAAGCTAAACGGGTTTTACCGATAATGTTACCGTCGTTCCTACGGACGGGTGGGTTACCAGGTTTTCCCTGGAATTAGTGGTGGACTCGGGTTACTCTCGGAGTACTCTGTTTGTCCAGTAGATGCCCCGAGAATACTCAGGATTGATTCGGTTGGTCGTTAAAAAAAAAAAACTCGTTTGGTCCTAAAGACCTTCACGAGTAGTTCACATCCTATTCTATTTTAGAAGCTCCACCACCCCACCCCATCTGACTGTTATAAATCCGATTCACCATGCTGTTCTGTCTTTCCCTCACTTTTCCGGCAACCCTTTATCACAGCTTTTCTGTCTCCTCCTAAGACTAATGGGTATGGTTTGGCCCATCCCCACCGGGATGAGCCTCCACGTAGGCGCCACGTGGGCGGCTCGTGGGGGATGGGCCTCCATGAAATTTGAGGGGGATGGAGGCTCGTGTGGGATGGGGCCCCACCTCATTATTTTATAATTTTCTAAGTTTTAATTTATTAACTTAATTAAAACTTTATAAAAATTAAAAAATACAACATAAAACAACATAAATAATTTCATTTCATAACATAAAAAAAAAAATTACATTTCATAACATAAAAAAAAATTACATTTCCTAAAAAAAAAAAATTACCGAAAAATAAAAATAAAAAATTACATTTCCTAAAAATAAAAAAACAACCTACGACGACCATTTTTTCATCACTTCGTCCTTCATCCTCCGATAAACCGCTCGTTCCTCCTCCGGAACCGAGTCGAGATCCAACCTCATAATCCTAAAATCCTCCGCTCGAGCTTGGTCGGCCGACACGGTTTTCTTGTGAGTGTATTTTTCGGCCGCAAACTGTTTGAACGAACGGAATTCGTCTATCAACTCGTCCATTTTCGCCGATGCCTTCGACCCGCCCCCTCCACCCGAGCCGGGTCGAAAAAAAGTTAGGTTGGTTCGGGTTGGGGTTGTTTGGGTTGGGGTTGTTCGGGTTGGGGTTGTTTGGGTTGAAAGGATTCATGATTTAGAGAAAAGGGTATAAAAAATATGGAGTGTTTTTATAAAAAAGGAAGAGAATTGGAGAAGAATGGGAGTAGAAATGATAGAAATGTATAAAAATGGTTGAGATATTGGGTATTTAAATTGAAAAATGATTTTTTTTTTTATTTTTTTAAAAAGTGCCGTTCATTAACGGCTAGTTTTTTGATGTGGGGCCCCGTCCAAGTCGTCCGGTGTGAGTCGATTGAGCCGGGCCGGGGCTAAGGGGGCGGTGTGGGGGCTCGGCGCCGGACCTAGCCGGGGCTAGCCGACCCCCATACCCATTAGTCTAACCACAAACCTCTGCAACTCACCTTTTGTCAATTCACACATAATTACAATATTTACACACACACAGTTCAACAATTGAACTATTTAAAATCACTGTACACGATCATGATTCATGAAGCAGTTATTAAAACGGAGCTGTAGGCGGAACAGAAACCGACGGTTGCCGGTCACCGGAAACCGATTTTACTTTTTAGGTCAGTAATTGTTTAGGTTATTTCACACTTTTATTGAAACTGAAGATTCTTATGTGAATAACAACGGTTACTGATAATATTTTCCTGTTTGATTATATCTATACTCACCGGCGGCGCGTGTACATGAATTTAGGTAAACCGGAAGGTTTTCAGGTGCGATTGCCGATTGGTTAATTGTTTAGGTTGTTACAATTTTATAGAAACTGAAGATCGATACGTAAATAAGAACAGTTACTGAGATTTTATGCTGTCTGATTAACGATTAAATTTTCCGGTGGAGCTCCGGCAAGTTTATCGAGTTATATACCTGTATCTTCTGTATCTATAAACACTGGCTCGTGTATTAAATGCTTACATAAAATTAGGTAAACCAGATTGTTTATATAACGACAGTTACTCATGATTTACTCTGTTTTTTTGATATTTTCTGCTGTTTGATTAACGATTAATTTTCCGGTGGTGCTCCGGTGAGTTTATCGAACTCTATACCTATATCTATAACCACCGGCGCGTGTATTAAATATGTGCATAAATATTAGGTAAACCAGATTGATTAGGTTTCATGTGAGCGGTTGTTTAATTGTTTATTACTTTTTTGAAATTGAAATTGAAATTGAAGATCTATATGTGAACAAGAACAGTAGTTGCTGATAATTTACTCTGTTTTTTTTTTTTTTGAGATTTTTTGCTGTATGATTAACCATTAACAATTAAATTTATACATATATTTTATAGTTATACTCACCGGCCCGTGTATTAAATGCTTACATAATATTAGGTAAACCGATTGATTAGGTTTTACAGAGTTGACTATCGTATGTGGCTATGATATATCCAAATTCAATCTCTGATTGTTGGTTTATCTTCACTGCAAATTTTGGATCTGTGTTTGAATAATTGCTTTGTTTATTACTGTGTCCTTGTATTTTATTTATTTTTTGTCGTTAAAAGTTTCAACAATTTGTATTTGCTTTTTTATTTTTCAGTACCGATTGTCGTATGTGAAGAATAATCGAGACAGACGAGTTTGATTTTGTGCTCAGGTAACGTCATGATCAAGTTTATTTTGCAATTGATTGGTTTTGGTACATATGTCACTGATGATGGGATCGGTTCTGGTACCGTATTTTGAACTCGTATCGTTTTGTACCGATACCAAAATTTTGCTAAATCAAAACTGAATACCGTATCTATATGTTCGGTCAGTACCGGTATGGTACGGCACCATTAAAACTCCCAAACTGGTACCGCACTACAAGGTACTAATATACTGATACCCCGAAATTGAGCTAAATTATAAACCTAATACCTATATGTTCGGTCGGTACTGGTATGATACGGTACCATTAAAAGTCCCGAATCGATACAATACCTCATAGTACCGATAATGAAATTTGATCTAAATTCTAAACCGAATATTGTATTGTATATGTTTGATCCGTTCAGATATGATACAGTGTTAGTAGCAGTATTCGATATAAATCTCTCAACCGTAACCGTGTGTGAGTTTGTTGGGATCTGGTTTAATTTTTAAGTGTAGGATTGGTTAGATCGGACTATAAAGTGACGGTTTGTTTGGTAGCAAACTAGCAAGTGTGTTAATTGGGGTTATCATGTAATGTGTGTGAGGTAACTGACAAAAGGAACCGTAGGAATCTTGTTGATTTGGGTTGTTTATTTAATTATTCTTTTTAATTTATGATTTGTTTATTAATTGTGAAACGCAAACAAGTTGGAGAAAATCATAAATATGGTTTTTTTATATATATTTATAACACATTGTGGGATTGTGGGGTTTTAAATAAAATTTACCACTGTAGCAAGATTCCACTTTATTCTGGAATCAATAAAATTATTTCATGCTTTAAACTTTAGGAAAAAACAAATTCATAAAATAAGAAAAAGCGCTTGAGAGAGTTGAGACAAAAATTTCTCGTACAAAAAGTGGGTCAGATATTCTAATTTGGAATGGAATATGTGAAAATAGAACATATACACAAAATATAGTAATATGCTATAACAGTAGAGGTAATGTTCATTTTCTCCAAAAATAAGCTAGTGAATCTGACAGTTTTATTTATTTATTTATTAGTTAACTACATATAGTATTATTTCTATTCTATATCAGCCTATTATATATTTGGTCTACATCTTTTTCAAATATGAAATCAACCATTTCTTTTATACATCTTCCGTTTATATGAAGATATTATTCTAACTAATAAAAGCCTATACGGCATCGTTACTGTTTTGATTCTATATGTTTGTATACAGTTTTCAACAAGGAGTAGCAATCGTGTTTGGTTGACAGATCGAATTGATGAACGCTAGCACGACCTGTATATTTATTCATGTAAGAGCATTCGCATCCCATTATGCTTCTCTATCTATATAAGTTAAACTAAAATACATTTTTTTTTTTTTCAAAAAGAATTGTTTACTTTTAAAAACCTCAGACATCCTATTCTTCATCTCTACGTTTATCTTACTAACAAATACTTATTTTATTAATATTTTCTCTTTCTTATACACTCTGAATACATTATAGAGACTTGGATTTGGACCTCTAAATATAGAGGTTTGCTTTTGTTTTCTCTAAATTGTTCTCTATTATAGAGAGTGGGATGTAGTGGTGTTTTCGATGGTTTTTGTAAATTATTCTATATAATCTAGAGAAAAAGTGCATATAGAGGGTGGGATGTGAACGCTCTAAAGTCATCAACTCTAACTCAGACACACTAAACGAGTCAAACAAGTTGATGAGTTGTAATAAATAAGTTAAATGGGTTGTAATAAATGGGTTAAACGGGTTGGTGGGTTGTAATAACTGGGTTAAACGAGTTGATCTTATAAACATACATTCTTATGTTTTTATTAAATAATTTCAAAAGGATTAACCAAGTTAACCCGAACACGACCTGTTTAATTTAACGGATTATACAAGTTAACTCAAACACGGTTGTTTATTAAACGAGTTAGACATGAAAACCTTTCAACCCAAAATGTGATTATTTTCATGTTATGCTTTGGCACACCTCTAGTTACAAGCATAGAATATGTCTTATGTATACCTGAATAAAAGAATCTATATGATTACAACTCATTTTATTTGAACCTAACCTAACAAAGGAACTATTTGCAGAGAAGAATTGAAGGTAAACCATGAAGGAGAGTCCTGAAAGGTATACAAATCCCTTCTTATGTGATGAAGAGAATGATGGAAAGTTCAAGAAGTCTCTAGAACCTTCTAATGATGCTTCGGAATCCGTAAACAAGGCCAAAGAAGAATACATTGATAAAAATGTAACAGAATGCCAACTGCCAGAGAATGGTTTTAATGTTGTTAAGGATATATGTGTAGATGAGGGACTATCTCATGAGGAAATGATCCAACGTGACAAGGAACATCATGAGTTATCATGCAACCCCATCACTGTTAAAGATGATCTTGATACACAGTTGAAAACTTCACCATTGGAAGATTGCAAGAACACTTGTTTATTTTCTGTAACTGAAGATGATAATGTACCTTCCAGCAATGCCACTGATAAGACAAAGTTGTTTGTTGAATCTAATATCGGTCCTGACAACTCGATGCAGAATGGTGAAGAAAAATTAGATTCAAGTTCCAATTTACTGAATGATTCCATCAGAGTTCTTGAGCCCGCTGATAACGGTGTCGATGATGTTGATCAAAAGCTTTCTGAGGTAAGTATTTCCTAATAGTTGTATGATTCATTGAGTTTTGACATGTTAATAGTTGGGTAACGGGTCGTTTTAGTATGGGCCGCAACGGGCTGGCTTGGCTTGGGTTGACCCTTTAGTCCTTTTGGTCCCTTTTCAAACAAGTATTGGATTAAAATGCCATTTTCGTCCCGAGGTTTGGCAAGTTTTGCGACTTTCGTTCAAAAGTTTATTTTTACACATATGGATCCAAAATTTTTGAAATGTTGTCATTTTCATCCGGCTCGTTAACTTCATCCATTTTTCTCCGTAAAGTCAGGGGTATATAGCCGCATATCCGTCTTTTTTGTTAACTTAAAGTGAAAAGATCGAATTGCCCTTTAAATTATCAAAAAAGATGGAAATCCCCTGACTTAACAGAGAAAAATAGATGGAGTTAACGAGCCGGATGAAAATGACAAGGTTTCAAACCTTTTGAACGAAAGTCGCAAAACTGGCCAAACCTCATGAAGGAAATGGCATTATACTCTTTTTTTTTTTTTTAATAAATAACTAATGCGTTAATTATGATATTAAAAGTAAATTTTACAACTCAAATGGACCCATTGATCAATTATGTCCTTTTAGGTAACTTTTTTTCCTATGACCCGTTTGATATTAATCATAGCCCAAATCAACCCGTTGATAAGTAAATGATTCAATATCGCCACCTCCATCGTTCATAATCTTACTTTTTTATAAAACTTGTTTAGCAACAGAACAATGTATCTGAAGTGAGTGAACCGAGACAAGCCAACCAGACCATTGATATACAAAATGAAATTACGATGGAGGAAATCACCACTTCCAATTCGGACAATGTAAAACTAGCAACCGCTAGCGGCCCACATGAAAGTGCACACAACCACCATGAAATGGGTTCAAGTAACATCACAATGGCGGCACGTGGTAGTGGTGAGTCGAGTTTCTCCATGGCAGGTTCTGTTTCAGGACATATAATGTTCTTAGGGCCTATAACATCAGCTGGCAGCATATCTCATCGATCCGATGGCAGCAATAGTAGCGTCAGATCCTTTGCGTTTCCCATGTAATAATATTCTTCCTTTTTTCCTATCCTAGAAAGTGTTTGGGTGGTATACACATTTAACAATGTTAACTTGTGTTTGTAGATTACAGAACGAGTGGAACAGCAGTCCGGTAAGAATGGCAAAAGCAGACCCGAAACATTCAAGAAAGCATCGGGGATGGAGACAAGCCCTTATGTGCTGTGGATTTTAAGTTATGTATACACGACAAACATTTTACAGTAGTTTAGAGTATATATATACACGAGCATTATTGATCAGTGCATTTTAGGTGTCTTGTGCTGTTTTAGGTGATGGAACCGAGGTCTTTATATATTCGGTTTCAGTTCACCTACTTATGTGTGGTACCAAAAGTTGTCATTTAATTTATTTGTGTTGTTCTGACTTCAGCATATCATGGTCTCTCCCTCTATAAGCTTACTAAGAGTGTACAAACTAGAGACAAAACTGTAAACTGAAAACCATACTGCACTGTACTGAAAATGTCTGATGGGACTTGGGAGATTCTAGTTCCAGTCTAAGAAGTTCTCGGTTCGGTTCGGTCTGGTCTGGTCTGGTCATTCTTTAAAGAAATTTGTTGCTAGCTGAAAGCAAACCCAGGTATGAGTCTTCATTGTTCGGTTTTAAACCAAGCTGGTATGAGATGTTCAGGTACTGTTGAAACACGGTTTCACCTGAGACGTTCAGCTCTATACTTTCAGAATTTCGGTTCTGGTTCAGTATGGTCAGGTCTAATTTGGTACCATTGCATAGCCCTAGTAGCTATAGAATTAGATATATAGAAGTGTCGTCCTACGGCCCAGTGTGGCCCATAGACATCGGTTAAATGATTGAATTGGTTCTAATCGGTCTTCACTAGTGCGATCCTGGGTGCAGTCGTGAGATATGAAAACCAGGTTTGGGTTTGAATTGTCGGTCCCAACAGGTGCTTGTATATAGTTATGAGTGGACAAATGGCCAGATTGTGTAACACGTCAAAGATGTTCGATTAAATTGGTTTGGGTCAAAATGGGTAACTTTAAAAGAATAAGTCCATATGATTTGGTTAGCAGAGACCGAGCTTAGCGCGTCTCGTTTTATTTCAAACTCTATATCAAAAGCTCTATTTGGACGGACTGTGAAAAAAAATTTAAGCTCGTGTTTGGCTAGTTTATTATTTAATTATTTTTATATACGTATATAGTTATTTCTATGATTATAATTTCACAAATATGAATTAACTAGGTTAGAAACGCATGTAATACATGGGTTGAATAGATACAAGTACAACATATTAAAGTCACTATTTTTCAATGAAGATTTTGTATGTTAATGTTAACAGCTATTTGTAGATAAAGAATAATAAAGATTTAAAAATTATCAATAATAAATAATGAAGATGTGAGAATCGTAAAATACCATATAATTATTAAGGGTAAAGTTCTTGTACAAATAATCTTAACATACTAAACATACAAATTGAAGGAAAACTAAAAAAGACAAGGTGGCATTTTTGAAATTATCAATAACTATCAAAGTTACTCTACAAATATACCTAAAAAAACCTAACCACTCCCCCCCCCCCCCCAAAAACCTAAAAAAAAACCTACCCCTCCCCCCCCCCCCCCCCCCCCCACTCAAGCTAAAATGCTAAAAACTAAACCCCCAAAAAACCTAAAAAAAATCTAAAAAAAATAAAAAAAAAACACACAAATTATTTTATTTTATTTTTTTAACATTTTTTATTAAAAAATCGCTACTTTTAGTAGCAGCAAAAAAAAAAAAAAAAAAAAAAAAAATTTTTCTAACGAAATGTAGCGATTTTTTAATAAAAAATGTTAAAAAAAAAATTTGTGTTTTTTTAGGTATTTTTTGTTGTAACTTTGATAGTTTGTGGTAATTACAAAAATGCCACCTTGTCTTTTTGGGTTTTCCTTCAATTTGTATGTTTAGTATGTTAAGATTATTTGTATTTGATCTTTTGCCTAATTATTAAAATATTTGATTGTCCATTGTTGTTGTTGTTTAATACGAGAGAATACATTTAATAGAAAAGAAAGATTTAATTGGGTGAGATGTTAACAATGTAACAATGACAAAAGTGACCTGATGAGGCCAGGGGGCGTGGCTTCACGCTACCCCGCTAACTCAGCCCCTATAGCGTCTCGGAGCGCCAAAGACCACACCGAGCAAAGTAGGGGGGGGGGGGGGCTATGATGTGCTCGCCAGTGTGTTAACAAGCGTTAAAGGTGTGTGCAGTGGGGTCCACCTATTTTCAACCAATAATTTTTTTAATTTTGTTTAATAGGGGACTTTATACCACACCATGCAAGTTAAAGCGAGGGTTTTAAAGCCACATATGACGTGGCACCTAGGTGGATTTGACATGGCGTGATAAAACCCCTAGGGGCTTTATACCACACCCTCCAGCCTGAAAACATGACAAGTGACAAAAATCATTTTGAATTATTGGGGTGAAGGGGGTGGAAGCGGGGAGGCATGCGGGGAAGGAGTTTGCGGCGAGGGGAGTCCGTCGCCGTCCCACAATTGCCGCGCGGGAAAGTCTTTTGCGGGGAGTCGTTGCCGCATGTGGGGAAGAGGAGCGAGAGGGGTAATGGTTGGCTCCACTCTCTTTCAACCAATCATACATTTTTTAAAAATGGTTTTGGTGAAGCTACCCTTTATGTTTTTTGGGCAAGAGTGGTGTATGAAAGGAGAATTAACATGGTATATCATGATTGGGTGGGTGGAAATTTCCCCCATCATCTCATGAGGGGTGTACCCCTTCACCCTTAGGTAATGGGATATAATATCATAACTTTATATATTATAATATTAATCATGTAAATTTCTTTATATTGTATTAAATATATAATTATATTTATAAAACTCGCAAGCCTAGTAAAGTTTGGTATATAAAGCTCTAGCTTAAATCATTTATTAAATGAACTTCAATTTGATCTCGAGCTTGCTCGACTCAATTCAAAGTTTTAGCGAGCCAATCTTAAGTGACTAGACTCGTTTACACCCCTTTATATTAAAAGGCTCACATGATATTCACATATATCATGGGTTGCAATAGGTATAATGTAACACCCCGTGTTTCAAAAGTCAAAGTCAAAGTCAAGATTGAAGTTAAAGGGAGACAAGATTGCTAATTGCGATCTGTCACTCCTTGTTCAATTCCTGGTTTGACTTCTTTGACTTGTAGATAGTCTATTTTTTATGCTTTACGTTAGTTGTATTATGTGGAGTATCTATTAATAATCACATATTAATCGCATGTTTAACCAATTTATCGCTTATCGCTATCGCTATCGCAATCGAAACTCGAATTACGTGTTCTGGTTATTGTTCTTATGTGTGTGTCCCCTTTATGTGTTACTTGTGCATGTTATTTAAGTTTTATGATGTGGTGATCAATCGAAACGCAATCGCAACTCAACCGCAAACGCTAAACGAACGTTAAATAAGGATGCTTGTATGTTGATATAGTAGTTGGGATTAAAAGTAATTCGATAAGTAAATCTATCGCATCGCTCGCTCGAACCGCATCGCAACGCTCGAATCGAAATCGCAAAACTCATCGCGCCGTGCAACCGGGCCGAGTGGCCAGTCGACCGAGTTGCCACTCGACCGGACTGCCACCCGAGTGGTGTGCCCCTCGACCGAGCTGCCACCCACCCAGGTGCCACCCGGTCGGATAGCCACTCGACCGAGCTGCCACCCGGACGGGCTGCCACTCGATCGACCAGCCTCTTTTCCTCCTTTCCATTTATGGAAACCCTATAAATACCCCATATGTCAACCTCATTTGATGTTGACAGCTCTCTTTCCCTCCCCACTCGTTCCAGCCGCTATTTCTTCAGATTTCTCGCGATTCTTGTAAGTTTTCAACCTAAATCTTGTATTTTCTTGATCTATACGCACTCCTACACATTTCTATCTTTTGAATCTTAACTTTTAACCGTGAAATCACTAGAATTTGAGGTGTTCTAGGATGATGTCATCATGGTGTTCATAAGAACTTCATGTTTTGGCTTCAATCCACCGAGAACAACTTAGATCTGAACGATTTTCACATGAATAAACAAAGATCTTTCATAGATCTGAACATATTCATGGTGAAAAGGATTGGAAGATGGTTTTCTAACTTTCTTTCAACTCTTTTACACTCAATGCACTCAAACCCGATGGAATCGGAGCTAGTTCTGTTCTTCTACCCATTCTTGGTGATGTATCGGTTCCTGATCTGAATTCTATCCAAGAGGTATTGATTTTCAGGTTTGAACATGAACTATCGACTCGAACCGTGAACCGGTCGGACTAGGGTGATTCCTGTTCGGACGGGTCACTTGGGCCGGGTTGAGGGTTCTGTTGTTCAAACATGTTGTCAAAATATCTCGTTCAAGCACTCAAACTCTCAAACAACCAAGGAAGAAGACGACCAGGTCGTCTGGGATGGATTGTCGTCCGATCGGATTGCCACCCGACCGAACTGCCACCCGGTAGGATTGCACCTTGGGTACCACACTTAACTCTCATTTCAATTTAGGAAGTTTGAACATCGAACGGATTGTCGTCCGATCGAATTGCCATCCGATCGGATTGCCACTCGACCATGTGATGTTTGACTTCAACACTTAACAATTTTTTCAACATGTTCAATCCGAGCGGATTGCCACCCGGTCGGATAGCCATCCAACCGAGTGCCCGTCCTGCTGTGAACTTGTTCTCAAATAAGAGAAGTCTCGACCAATCGGGTTGCTGTCCGAGCGAACGGCCGTTTGACCGACCGACCTATAAGGTAGAGGTACTTCTCTATTTTTAAAATGTTACAACGAAAACTTCAAAAGACAAGCCATCATACACAAACACATCCATTCCAAACAAGGTGACAATCCAGTCGAGTGGCCACCCGATCGGGCGACCACCCGAACGGATTGTCATCCGGTCGACCGGTCACCCGATCGGATAGCCATCCGACCCACTAACACTTCGTTTCATTTTACGCGCCACTTATCGTTATGTTATCGTTCTGCTCAGGCTAACTTTGCTCTCTAGCGCTCCCTTCAATCCATCAATCGCTGTGAGTATACTCGAACCCTTTTTGCTTTACGCACTTTTGGGTGTTACATACGTTACTTATTCTAAAACACATCGAACACACTACGCAATACTTTAACGCTAACCGTTACCGCATGTTATACGTGACTTAATGAATGCTTGTTTGTTATGTTTACACATGGAATGCTGTCTACTTGCCTTAGCAACGATAGTACTATAGTTTGGACCCAGCACCTGTTTACTCAGGGGTTGTTAAGGACAATTTGTTACATGGATCACAGTGGTGAGAGTGTATTACGAACTGCCTTGGGCAGTCAACCCGCAGTCATTGGTATCGATAGGTCCATGTCGATAACTAACGTCCTTCATTTCACACTGTGTACGTGTTGGTTATGCGTAAACGATTTCGAACTCTATATGCTATTATCAAACTTGTATGCTCACCTTTACACTATGTGTATTGACTTTTACTTTAACGTATATGGCAGGTGCTTAAGATGTTTAGATGCTTGGCTTACTGTGAAATCGAGGCTAGGAAAGGTCTAGAAACAAATAAATGAATTGTCTGTATTTGAATTCTGAGTTGTCGGAACAGAACAATTTGACTGGATCTTGTCTGTAATAATTATGTTATCTTTTATGTCATGGTATGGGACATGATGCTTTAAATAACTGGTAATTATAGTTGTTATGGAAACTTCTGGACAATCTATTTCGCTCAGTGCCACGCCCCGATGTTTCCGCCATCGGTTGGGGTGTGACATATAAAACTATGTTGCCCAAGACACGACAAACAAGTTGCAACCTAAATGAAGTAGAGACTGCTAGGGTGGTTCCAGGTGAAAAGATAAACTAGTCAAACCTAACAATCTAACATGCCATACTATGTAAACACGATAGGTGCGCGTGTCTACACACCAATGTCCATGGCGTGTGGGATTGCATTTAAGAAACATATAAGTGTAAGTCCATCGTGTGTGGATATTAAGGAAGGAGACGGGAAAGACAAAAACAACCAAACACTCTGATTAATAAATAATCTAGAGTTCGGAAAAGAGATTTATAAACTATGAAAGACTACGAGAACCACGAGAACACGTACGGTTGATAAGTTAACATCAATTTCAGAAGCAGATTGTCAAAATCATGATTATGCACCGAACTAATTAAGCGTGATTTTGACGCTTAACCATACCATTTTGTTTATGCATATGTAGATAAGATGCTCAATGGACTAGTAAGTTTGGACATATGTGAGTTAGGCGGAAAATGTACATTCATGATTTATCGATAGGCTAATTTGATAAATTTTGGCAACATTAGGTTTTTAGGTAATATAGTGTAGAGGGGAAGGATCCACTAAAAAGTTGATTTTGCCTAAGTAGGCTAAGAAGGCATCTTAGCCTTCCATTTTTTTAATCAATGGCTTAAATCAAAATGTAGGAAAAAAGGGGTAGAAGGGTATATTAGGAATAACCAATTCTGTTGACTTTTTACAAGTTGAGTTAAATGCCATTTTGCCAGTTTAGTCCAAAGGTTTCATTTTTAACATCTGGATCCAAAAAGGTTTCATCGTTGCCATTTTGGTCCAACTGACTTAACCCCATCCATGCTTCTCAGTTAGTCAAGGGGTATTTTTGTCATTTTGTATATTATTTTAATTAAAGGTTTATTTTTATCATTATTAAAACCTAGTTTAATAAACCACCACAAACCAAGTTTAATATAACATCTAATTTCTCACATCTCTCTCTTTGCCACACCACCACCACAAGCCAGCTCCCAACCACCACTCCCTGCCTGCACCAGTGAAACCACCCACCCCTTTACCGGATTCCAACCACCATTCCCTGCCTACCCGCTCCCAACCACCACCCACCCCTTTACCGGATTCCAACTTCAAAACAGCTGCCTCAACACATGTAACTCACATTGCAATTTACCCAATCCCTTTTCAATTCTGACCATCATTTAAAAAAGGATTCATTCAAGTTTAATCAAAATGAGACAGAACACAGCACGATATCAAAACCACCACTCGGGGCAAACAATTTCCAATACTGGATCCTTTCATTTCCCATAATCAGTTTCAAGAAAACAAACTCATCAAAAGCTTACAATAACGTTAAATTACACAAAACAAGACTCGATTAACAACCCGAAAGTCGACCCAATAACGCACCTGATACACGCAATACGTGAGAATCGAGGTAAAGAACCAGGTGTATGGAACTCCCTGTTGAACCGGTGAAAGAGGAAAAGAAAAACACCGAGTGAGGGTTAGTGGCGGTCTGGTCGGAGGGTTTCAGTGTTGGTTGAACGAATGCAAAGGTGGTGAACCGGAGATGGAAGGTCGAGGCGGGGGTGAGGGTGGTTTACAATATAACGGTTGCAGGTATGGTGGTTTCTGGTGGTGCGGAGCGCGATGGAGGGTTTCAGGTGCGTGCAAGTGGTCAGAGGGTTAGAGTAATGGTGGTTACAACTAGGATTTTGCGAGTAGGCAGGTTTCGTGTGGTGGATGTAGGGTTAGGGAATGGTGGTGATGGTGGAGGGGGAAAAAGATGACGGTGGTGGTTTGTAAGTTAAAAGGAGAGAGAGTGAGGAAAGAGAGGGGGAGAGAGAATACAGATTTGTTTACACAATATTAAAACTGGGTATTAATAATGATAAAAATAAACCTTTAATTAAAATAATGGACAAAATGACAAAAATACCCCTTGACTAACTGAGAAGCATGGATGGGGTTAAGTCAGTTGGACCAAAATGGCAACGATGAAACCTTTTTGGATCCAGATGTTAAAAATGAAACCTTTAGACTAAACTGGCAAAATGGCCCAAACCACAGGGACTAAAATGACATTTAACTCTTACAAGTTTCCCCCACTTTTTTTAAACATTCATAACTTCTCTACATGACATTATTTTTTCAAAAGAATTATGTCATAAAAACGAGCATTTTTTTCTCTTTAATTTGAGTACAATATTGCAATATAAAAAATGACGATTGAAAGAAAGTACGAAAATTGTGTTGTATTTCGAATCCAGCACATTTATTTTTCTCTTTGGTCAAATCTAGCACAATTCAAAGAACAAAATCCAGCACATTAAAAGAATAAAAAAAACCCAGCACATTAAGAAGAACAAAAAAAATCGAGCACAATACCAAAATCCAGCACATTGAGAAGAACAAAAAATCGAGCACAATACCAAAATCCAGCACATTGAGAAGAACAAAAAATCCAGCACAATAAATAGAAAAGCGTGTAATAAAAATGATAAAATAATAACTAATACTTTCCAAATGGACATAAAACCTTTGTTAGTCTCACTTTCTCGAAGGATCAAATCAGCGAATTTAAACCATTAAATTCTTACAAAAATGGTTTTCTTTATACTTGCCAAAAATAACGAGACGAGACAGTTGCTCGGTCATATTTTGATTTTTGAGACCTCGAATACAACCACCAACATCTTATCAACCCTAAATAGTTATTCACAAAGGTTTCAACTAGTTCTAGTACAGGAACTGTTACCGGAAATGAGAAGGGTGCCGTCGAGATCAGGCGCGATAGTTTGGTTGGATCTGGAATTTTGTACTGCATTTTGAGATTGAAAACTTCTTCTTATGTGTGAAGGATTTGTTGGTTGTCTTAAAAGAGGGTTGCACATGTCACACCTTGACTTTTGCGGAAGCATGGTTATTTGGTGTGACTTCTTAATACCATAGCATACAATCATAACAATGCTAAATGATAAAAATATGAGATGTTTATCCATTAATAAAGTTTAGAAACTACCACAATACCATTGTTTGAAAACATCAATACCAAGTTAAGTTACAACCCATGACGTGTTTAACGAGTTCACAAAGACTCAACCAAAGTACTTAAATAAAACCTGAGTTTAGAGACGTGTATCCCGTCCAGGATTAGGATACACCCCCTAAGCTCGACAACCGTGGATAACATCTTTTATTTAAGCGCAGCTTGAAAACATATGCATACCCTTGCCAGATCCACTAGTTTCCTGAAATACATGTAGTTTAAAAATATCAACAAAAAGTTGAGCGAGTTCATGTGTGAGTGTATGAATAAGCCTTTAAAGTATGTCTTGTATGTATAAATGTCCCTGGTATGTAGCAATAAGGAAAAAGAGATCACCAATGGGTTGCAAAGCCAATGGTATGTGTGAAAAGGTGCAGGAAAACTCAAACCTAGCATATTTGTACCGGGCTTCCGGCTGGAAGACATAGTCACCTCTATGGGCCGCCCCGGCCTCATGGGTGTGGGCTCACTACACCCAAATTGATCTATTACTCATGTCCCTCGGTCCTACGACGAGGATTAATGGCCTTAAGTGTTGTGCCCACCCTTCACATGATCTAGTAGTAAACCCTCCTTAGGCTAACCATACCATGTATAAAAATGTCTGTAATAATTGTAACATGTATTCCACCCCCGACGTATAAAACTGAAAACAGTAAAAGAAAAGGGGGACATGAACTCACAGTATTGCGTCCTCAGTAATGTCAACTCAAACTCTGTCAGCTACACGACAACCTACAATGTACTAACGTTTATTAGACGAACAGGCCGTGCCTTGGCTTAGAGTTTAATGTTTTTGAGTTGCATTTCTTATGTTTTTCCCAAGTTATAATTATTTATTAAAATAATAATTATTTTAACTTTACATTATATTTCGTTTTGGAATAATTGTTAAACAAAATTTCTGTATTAATACTTCTCAAGTATATATTTCCGTGTTTCCTTCCCAAGGATGGGGGTAATTTATACATGTATATTTGTAGTTCCGAAATAATATATTTTTAAGTCCCACTTAGAAAATATATATAACTTATTTGTCAAAAATAATGTATTCCAAAATATATATATATCTTTCCCAAAAATAATATATTTTCACTTCTTGTCCAAAAATAATATATACCAAAAATATATAAGTAAAAGTAATTTCCGGAATATTTTGTGAGTTACGTTTTATCGTTCGGTTTCACAATACCAAGTGTGTAACTTAAATATTTATTCCGTGTGATTTTTGGTATTATGTTGGAGTTGTAATTTCATGGTCTTTTGTTAAGATATATCATATTACCCTAAAATAATATAACTACTCCACAAATCAAACAAATATCCACACAAGTGTCTTAATACAAAATATATATTCTAAATATATATTTACCCATTTTTATTTACAAAAACTATCCTCCAATATTTGTATTTTTGTTACAAAATCTATGGCAAAGTTTATATTGAAATCATAGTAAAAAATACACTTGTCTAGAAAATATTTTCTAAGTGTTGAAATTTTTAGAAAATTTTGCCATAGTTTCCTTTGTAAATGGAGGTGTCCATGCTATATAAGCATATCATTTTCTTTTTCAGAAATCACCCCAACATTCAATAACCAAACTACACTTCCCAAGTGCAAAATTTATACAATTTATATAACAACATGCACATGAACTTTTCACAAAAACGTGTAGTAACTTGATAACATGTTTAGTTGACTTAGTTACCCCTTAAAGTGTGTTTATTTCTTAATAAACTTCCTTCTTGAAAATTTTAGATGTTTACAACTTCTAAACATATTCTATAAAAATTATTCTTTTGAACTCTTCTTGTAAATAAAGTGTTCTTACACTTATTTTATCACAAAAAATAATGTACATTTATGTAAGAATCAAGTTCTTACTAAAATCATATTTTGATCTTGTTTTTCTTGGAAAATTATTCATAAATCTTAGATTTACAGAATTACTAGCTCACTTTATTTACTATTTTTCAAGAAATAGTTTTATTTTCAAGTTCATGTTCATAAGTGAGGATGATCTTCTTGGGTTATTACATAATCATCCTCTAACTTGCTAAATCATGTGTTTAATCACAATCTAGCAAGCTCCTTATGATGATCAACATCATAATTTCAAGTAAATAACAATCAAGTGTCATGCATGCATTTAACAACATTATTTTATCAAGATTTCATCATCTTTAAGTTTCATGTTCATGATTCTTGTTTAAGTCTTTTAGTGTTCTTGTGCTTCATAACAATGTACATCTTTTTAACAACCAAAATAAGAAATAAAAACTAGTAGCAAGAAGCTTACAACTAGCTCAAAGGCTAGGGAAGATCACTAGAAAAAGACGATGAAAAATGATGGATGAAAGCTAAGGATGAAGGTTCTTCAAGTTCTTCAAACACCGAGCTCCATGAATCACCTTCTAACACTTGAATTAAGCTTGAAAATGGGTATATGGTGGTTGCAAGGTGGTGGTGGTGGCGGCGCAAAGGTGAGCCGAGAGGGAGAGAGAGAGAGGTTGAGGGAGTGGGGTGAACTTGAGTGAAGATATGATATGAAATGATCTTTAGAGATATCCACCATACTTATAATCTTCTCATCTAATATTTTGTTAACTCAAGCAAGTAAAGATCCAAATAAAATAAGGTAGTAAATCTAGGAGAGTATGGTGGTGATTTTGGTGGTGGGGTCCTCCTTGGATCGTAAATGGGCATGGGGGGGGGGGGTTATTGTAAATTTTTGATGATAAATAGGTAAATATTTAGGAGGTTAGGTGTAATATCTAGTGTTATATGTTTATGACATATTTTATAGTGTGTTGGGGTATTCGGAGACCATAACTAGCTCAAAAATAGTTAAACAATGTATCTGGCAAAATTTTGGAGTTCCGGGTAATGTCCGGTTGTTCGGTTAGATACCGATTCGTTAAAGTGCTAAGTTATACCGTATAGCGTCTTTTATGTAACATTTTGTAACCTTTTTAATTCCCAACACTTAGGAAAGCATTCAGGACCATTTAGTCAATTTTCTGCATAATACTAGTATGTTAAAAAGCTGAAATTTGCTGAAAAATGCAGAATTCTACACTTAAAGTGTTTTTAAGGCACTTTCCGGCACTCAAACTATCACCTAGTGACGCAGTTTTATGGTCCTCACTTCCCTACACACCATACTAGTGTAGTACCTTGTCCCTGGCCCATACTGGGTCTCAAAACACTGTCTGTCTATTTACTGAACCCTGTCAGCATATTCCCATTCTATCCGTTAACTGTGCTAACTGTGCTTTGTGCATCATGTATGTCAATAAAGTTTGTCTGTGATAATGATGTGACATTATGTAATATGTGATGCACATGTAAGTATGACACAGTAATCAAAAAGCAATTAAGTAATTCAGCACAGTTATTAAGCACTTAATTGTAATTAATTAATTGTGCGGATACCTGGTTTAATGAGGGTTGTCACAGCACATCAGTGGATCTGAAATCAATAATCAGATCGTGCAATGAAGGTGTACGAGAGGGATTTGTACTAGATCTGAGATGTGTTGGTTACAGATTTGTTGAAATTGCCACTGTTAGAATCGCAATCGCAATCGAACTTCTGATGAGAACGAGTGAAAAAGTCGAAAGCAATCCGTTGTGACCTATTGAACGATCATTGCCGGCAGTCAGCCGGTCGGTCGCTGTGGTTCTCGCCGGAGAGCTATAACCCTTTAGTTTCTTTCTTAAGTTGAAAAAGTGTGCGTGGAGTCTCTGTAAAAATGAGACGTGTTTGCTTGAAAAATCAAAATGGACGAAACTGCCCTTTATTCTTATTAGGAGGAAGTGCCACATGTCAACTTCATATTACTTCTTAGCCTTCTTAGGCAAAATTAACTTTTTATTTGATCCTACCCCATAGTGTAGATTCCTGTATATTCGAAAAAATGATAAATATATTTTGCAAAATAAAGATGGCAATACATTACAATAGTTTGAATGAAATATAAATTAAACTTCACATCTGTAACTATGCCTTGTGGGAGACTTAGGGTATGTTTGGCAAAACTAGCGGTTGGCTGGTGGCTGGAATCTGATAGCTGGTGGCTAGAAGCTGGTAGCTGTAGCTGTAGCTTTTTAGATATATTTGGTATTTGGCAGAGTAGCTGGAGCTTTTAATAAAATATATAAAATGACCAAAATGGACATAACTAAATATTTAAAAAGTTTATGCATTAAAAAGTTTATTATCTTTAGAGGTTAAAATAGTCATTTTTTCCCTAAAAGCTTGTAGCTCCTTTTAAACGCTACTAGTAGGAGCGTTCAACCAAAAGCTTCAAGCTCCTAACCTAAAAGTTTCAAGCTCCTTCAACCAAACAAGGCTTTTTGTTGAGCAGGAGCTTTTTCATATAAGCTTAAAGCTAGAAGCTCCTAAAAGCCTCTAAAAGCTCTATGCCAAACATACCCTTAATGCATATGTGACTTAGAAGGTTGAAGGGAAAAAGTATAATTAAAGTCCAATTTTACTTAGACCGGAAGCAACACTTAGGTGTTGTTTGTTTTTTAAGAGGTAAAATCCCTGTAGTCCGCGGACCACATCTGCAGACATCTGTAGAAGAAGAGGTGGACCAAACCTCTACAATCTGCAAGAAGAAGGCTGTTTATTTTTTTTAACTTATGTCGACTTCTAAAACAAACTGGTGGTGGTGTATGGACGGTGTGGTAGTGCTGGACGATGGTGGTGGACGTGGATGGTGGGTGGTGGTGGTAGACGATGTTGTTGGTAGACGATGGTGGTGGGTGGTGGACGGTGGTAGTGGTGATGGACGGTGGTGGTGGTGTTTAACCCTCTGTAGACCTTAGAAGATCTTAGAAGTGGTTGGGCGCAGACGTTTTTTAATGAAACGTCTTTGAAAAAACAAACTGTCTGCAGATGACAATGTCTACGCGTGGTCTTGGTGGCGTAGACAGAAGAAACTTCACAGATCTCTTCTAGAAAAAACAAACGCCACCTTAATGGCAATCGTGAATCCTGATCTTCAACAAGACAAAATAAGGGTGGCAATGAAAATAAATATGATTCTATTAACCAAAAAAGAAAAAAAGATAAAAGGGATATTGCAAACAAAAAATATATCGACAAACATCAAACAAGCGAACCTGCACCACTTCCAACACGAAGACACTTTGCAACATGATATGTTTATAGTCGTCTAATCGTATAATATTCTAAGTAATGTGGTTAGTTGTGTTAGTAACAATTAAGAACTAAAGGAGTTGAGGATAGTGAATATGTAAGTGTAGTTGGTGTGCCACGTTGTGGTGAACACTATTGTGTTGTATAATTCCGTTTGTTGAAAATTTGACGACGCATCAAAGGAACCCATGCTTACCGTCTATGTTATCGATACCACTGATTGTGATGATTCTCACGACCACTAAAAACTAGTAGTTTACCCGTCCGCTGTCCGGGTATATATGATTAACATCATCCAAACTCATTGTATATTTTAATATCACGATGACTACTTATCTAACTATTAAAAACATCAATAACTATGTCTATATTTAAAATAATGTTGACTTTTGATTTGATTTCGATTAATAACTACAACTCTTCTTGAATTGTCATACATACTAATTTAAAATCTTACATCTAATTTGCACAAATTAAAATATTTAATTAATTATTTGTAAATTGATTAACGTAGGAATTGCTAACACCATTAAATGAAGATAAATGAGATCTATCAATGTTACATGTTTACAAAAGTATTAAAAAAACTATCAATGACAACCAAACGTAGATTATATTTATGTCATGAGAATATTATTTAAGAACATCAATAACAGTGTCTACATTTAAGATAATAATGACTTGTAATAAATGATAAACATGCAGGGTACATATACAAAAAAAAAAGCAGTTAATGTTATCAAGATCTCACAAGTATATTACAAAAAAGCCAAAAAACACAATGTATACTATAATATACAATAAATCATAAACATGCAGAATACATATACAAAAAAAGCAATTGATGTTATCAGGATCTCCCAAAGATATTACACAAAAGCCAAAAAAACACAATATATACTATAATATACAATTTCGTTGGCAAAACACAAACCATTGTAAAAAACACAATGACTTATTATCCAACTATTAAGAACATCAATAACCATGTCTATATTTAAGATAATAATGACTTTTTATTTGATTGCGATTAGTAACTACAACTGTTCTTATATTCTCATACATCGAATTGTCATACGTACTAACTTAAAATCTTACATCTAATTCACACAATTTAAAATTTTTAAGTAACTATTTTTAAATTGATTAACATAGCAATTGCTAACACCATTAAATAAAGATAGATGAGATCTATCAAAGTTAGATGTTTATGATATAGATAGTGTTTTTTATTCATGTTTGCAACTCTATATTCAGGCACAATTTAACATCAACATAAACTAAATCAATTACAATTCTCTATATGGTCGCTCGAAGAAAAGGGAGCATATGAAGAACTAAACAGAAAAGTCGGCATCATCAGTGATAACAATTACAAGCGAACCTGGAGCAACATCGGATAGCTTGATGAAGTCCTCCACTCTCCCCCGTCAGATTTCAAGAACAACGTAGAAGAGTTTATCACACAACTGTTGAAACAGGATCAGAAAATCTGCGACATCCTAGCCGATCTGCAAAACAAAAAAAAGAATGAAATCGTGTGGAAGAAGGCGAGAGTCATTGAAATCTTAGGAGGAAGTGTTAATTTTAGCGTATAATATTTTATACATATTTCACTCTTTAATCTTTCTTTATATTTAATTTAATAAAATTAATATCCATTGGATACAATATATAGAATCAGTTGCAATACCATGGCTAATATTAACACTATCCATACCACCAATATATAGAATCAGTTGCAATACCATGGCTAATATTAACACTATCCATACCACCAATATTCAAGTATTTCTTTATTTAATTAAACAAACAATAAAATATAAAAGATTATAAAAAGATACGCAATCAACATCATATCTATCACAATCAAAACAACTTCATCATCACCGGCATTTCATATCTCCTTGAAGATCATCGCCGCCGAAGATTTGATCGACAAAAAGGTAACTTCTGATTGTAAATCTTAACGGTTTAAGTTCTATTAGTTTTCTAAACCTCTGTTAGATACTTAATCAGCGACATATGCTGGTTTCTCCGGCGAATAACTTGTTTGTAGACGTCAAATCTGATTTTAGGTTTCAATCATCTTCAACCTCTCATATGTTATGTATAGTTGATATATATCTTATGTATTGCATGTTATGGACTTTGTCGAATTAATGTTTACAGTATAATGAGGATAATATATGAAAAAGTTGTAATCAAACATAGGGGGTGTTTGGGTTAGCTTATTTTGGAGCAACTTATGACTTATAAAAGTTAATAAGTTGTTTTTTGAGTGCTTGGGTTAGCTTATTTTAAAGGGTTTTGTGTGTTAAGAAGCCATTTTTGAGAAGTCAGAATTTCTAACTTCTCACTTGTCACTTATATAAGTTAATAAGTCATTTTTAAGAAGGAATCCCAAACACCCACATAAACACGGATGAAGACATATGATTCTGTTATAAATTTTTTTATTTTTGGGGTTCCTTCTCAAAAAGTACTTATTAACTTATATAAGTCATAAGTGAGAAGTTACAAATACTAACTTATCAAAAACAACTTCTCAACACACAAAAATAACTTAAATAAGCTAACCCAAACACTATAAAGACAACTTATTAAATTTTATAAGTCAATAAGTTTTAAGTTGCTCCAAAATAACCTAACCCATGTACGATTACGCGAAAAGAGTTATTTTACGAATATATATATATATATATAGGTAAAGAGTAAGGTACAAATTACCTTATCGTACATTATATACGCTAACATTATAGCCCTACACGTGTCCTGATTGGTTTTTCATATACAGGGTTAAATGAGACAATTAATTCAATCATCTGAGGGTAAATTCGTCTCTTCATTCAATCAGCGAGCGAGAAGTTCGTTACACTAATATCCCGGTATTTATCATTCGAATCAATTTCAAATTTTTCATAATTCTCAATTTGCAGTTATCGTTCTTCTGTGTTAGGGTTTATTTACTTGTTTTTTTTTCGATGGATCCACAGAGCAGCAGTGGACGTGCAAATGTTGTTGATGTTGAAGAAAGTCGACCGATCGGTGATCATGCTCAATTATCTGCATATCAGAGAGTTTCTATTGAGGATGTTTTAAATCCGCCATCTGCAAATTCAAATCCAATTGCAAGTTCAAGTGCTCTAAACGATTGTTTTAATGGTAATTATGTGAATTCAGATTTCTAAATTGTTCGTATACATGTTTTTTGTTTAATCGCTCATCTGATTTTACATTTTTGTAACTTTTTTTGAAGTTTGAATGTTGAGTATTTTTTTGATATGAAAGCAACATGTACAAATTCGCATGTGATTAGTCTATCAATTCGCATTTGATGTTTTTCCCTAAGTATTTCGCATGCTATGGTTTATTAAATCGCATAGATAAATCAGATTAATCATAATCATCAATCTCGCATGTTTTCTTCATAGATTTCGCATGTTTTTGATTTTTCTAATTTGATTCATTTAGATGAAAGGGTTTACACTCCGGAGGTTCAAGCATTAGCTACACCTGTGGTTGGAATGCAATTTATCTCTATTGAACAAGCATATGCGTTTTACCAATCATATGCTAAGTTGGCTGGATTTTCTATTCGGAAAGGTGGTGAAGTAAACAGTGGTGGTATAATCAAAACTAAGTATTTTGTTTGTTCTAAAGAGGGACATAAGCCAATTTGTATTGATGATCGTTCGAAGTCAAAAAAGCAATTCAAAACAAGGAACAGGGGGACTATTAGAACTGGATGCAATGCTCAACTTATGATTTGCACTGTGGATGGTAGATTATATACAGTAAAGAGATTTGTTGATGGCCATAATCATAAGTTTGTATGCCAAGATGATATTCACATGTTGCCAGGTTACAGACAATTGTCAGATGTCCAGGAGGAGATGGTATGGGAACTAGGCACTTTAAACCTTGGTCCTGTCAAAGCTTTCCATATAATGAGGAAACGTTATGGTGGTTTCGAAAACGTTGGTGCCACGGTTGATGATTGCAAAAATTTTAGGAAGCGAATTAACAGCTATATAGGAGAATATGATGCTGACATGGTGATTAATAGGATGACTGACAAAAAACAGTATTTAGCTGATTATTCATTTGAATATTCTGTTGATGATGGCAAACGTTTAACTGGTTTGTTCTGGGCTGATGGTTTATGTAAGCTTAACTATATGGAATTTGGGGATGTGATATCCTTTGATGCAACTTTCAAGACAAACAGGTTAGTGTTTGAAGACAAACATGTTTTTTTTTTAACTATTTTTCGCATGTCATATGTCTTCATGAGCTGTGTATATCGCATGTGTAAAATTTGTGTTAACGATATCGCATGTTTTACTTTTGTTTTCGCATGTGGGTTTTTGTAATTCGCATGTTTTACTTTTTGTTTTCGCATGTGTTGTGCAGGTACAAAATGGTGTTTGTCCCGTTCACTGGCATTGACAACCACTGTCGAAATGTAACATTTGGAGCTGGGTTGTTGGCATCGGAGAGCATTGAATCATATAAAAGGCTATTGAATTCATTTTTAAAGTCATTTGGTCAGCAGCCAAAGGTTGTAGTGACTGATCAAGACCCAACTATGAAACAGGCTATTGAGGAGGTTTTCTATGTCAGCAGACACAGATTGTGCATGTGGCACATAATGAAAAAAGTGGCAGATAAGGTATAGTATGCTATATTGTCTTTTGTTAGTGTTATTTTTTTGTATATTATATATTTTTTTATAGGTTGATATTAAGAGCATTCATTTGTCATAGGTTGGACACGAGTTGTGCAATAACGATGAGTTTAAAAGGAGGATGTGCGACATTGTATGGACTGATTCGATCGAGCCTGAAGAATTCGAGAGACAGTGGAAGTTGGTGATGATTGATTTTGGTCTCACAGAAAACAAATGGATCGATGATATGTTTGTGATGAGATCCATGTGGATTCCTGCTTTTTACCGACATGAGCCAATGTCGGGACTTATGAGAACAACATCCAGATCAGAGAGTGAGAACCATTTTTTCTGCCAGGTGTCTAATTCACAACTCACTCTCGTAGAGTTTATGAATCATTTCGACGGTACAGTGGATGTCCAACGTTTTAATCATAGAAAGAATGATCATATTTCAAGATATACGGAGCCTGCTGATTTGAGCGGAACTTCTTTGGAAGAAGATGCTGCTAAGAGATTCACCAGGTCTATATTCTTTGATCAGCAAATAGAGATTTTAGGTACAATTTCTGAATGTCTGCCGATGGACACCAAAGTAGAGGGTCCACAGATCAGGATAATGTTGAAGGACTTTAAAGCACATGGAAATGGTTTATTGGAGGTATTATTATACATGCGAATTTATTATGTTACACATGCGATTTAAAGTTATCCCTATACATGTTTGTAAAACATGCGAATTTAATATGTTACATATGCGATTTTAAAACTGATTCCATTACATATTTTTTTAAGACATGCGAAATAGTCATGTTTCACATGCGAATTTAATTTTGAATATATATATATTTTTTTTGTTGGTTTTTCCTAGGTGTGGTTCAAGAACCTTGAAAATGATGTAACTGCACAATGTAGCTGTTTGCGTTTTGAGCAGTATGGTCTGCTTTGCAAACACATTTATTTCCTTTTCAAGATGTTTGGTGTTAAAGAAATACCAAACAAGTATGTTACGAAGAGATGGACGAAGGATGTTGTTCCGAATGAGTTAAATGTGAAGTACAATCTAAATGTGGGTGGCAAGGATGTGCAACACAAGGCTAAATGGATTGCTCGTGAAATCATCCACACAGGGGAGTATTTGGTTAGCAATTTGATTTCCGACCTCGATCAACTTGTTTTAGTGAGGGATCAAATGATGCAGCTCAAAGAGAGAGTGGATCAGAGTCGTATAACTAAGCAACTTGATCCAAAATTTGACCGATTTTCCAAGTTGATTGGTTATCAACAACCCGTAACTAATGCTCCTCCTACTGTCCGTGTGCCGGCTGGTATAAGAAACAAAGGTCGAGGCTCGCATAAAAGGATTAAATCTAAGAAAGAACAAATGATCAGCCGCAAGGGGAAAAGGTCAAGGACATGTAGCGTATGTAATGTAAAAGGTCATGACATTCGGACTTGCGAGGAGCTGAAAGCCAAACTACAAGGTAAACAGCAAAAAAAGAAGAAGAAGGGCATCCAGATCGAAAATGTTGATAGAGACAAAGACAATGAGGTTGAAGATGATGAAGAGGAAGATGAGTTTGAAGATTACAGTAGTGATGATGGATCTGAAGAAGAAGATCAGTGGGAGGAGGTTTCGGAAGATGGTGAGGATGAGTAGTTTTTTCTAAATGGACATGCGATTTTATACGAAACACTTGCGATTTTTTATATTCATCTGTTTATATCAGTTTTCATGCGATTATATTTTTTAAACATGCGAATTTATAATCAACAGTTAATATAAATTTTTACATGCGATTTCACTGTTATTACATGCGATTTGTTAGTTATCATGTTTTTTGTTATGTGACAATGATGGCTATATCATTCATGCGAATTTAATATTAAGATATAACATAATATGTTAACAAATATGTACCCAAAATATAACAATAGTTATTGTCTAACACAGCCATTACCAAAAAAACGATTAAAAAGAGTTTTTTAGTTACTTGGAGTAAATATTTTGTCACGTTCAGAAGAGCTGAACACCATCTTCTCCTTCACAGTGTTCAGAGCATCTGTCAGGAAAGAGAAGGCCAAGTCATCAGCTCGAGATTGCTCTTTAATGTGATCCAAAGCTCTGTCCTTGAAGTTTGATGGTGGTTCTTGAAGTAGGTGTTCCCATATATCTTGATTTTTCTTGATTTGTTCAAGAATTTTACCCTGCACATCAAGAACCAGATGAGAAGAGTTGACATCAGTGCTTAGTTCTGTCAACGTGCGAGTTGAGAATAATTCTTTGATTGCAATGTTTTTGATTTGTTCCGAATCATCAGATGCCATGTTTGTTTTGTATGTTTTGTGTGTGTTTTTGATAATCTTCTATGTATGACTTAATATGGAAGGTAGTTATATCTAGGTTTTTTATATTAATTTAGTAAATTTATTATGTAGGTAGGGTGGTAAGTTCAATAGTAATTATTGTAAAATTGATCATTACATGTCAATTTACAGTCACATCGGTCATAAATCAAGTATTTTTTATATATAATGCTACTATTTTTAGTTTTTTAGATTCGTATTTTGTTTTTTTTAGTTATTTATTTATTATTTAATTTTTTTTAATCATTTTTAAGAGAATTGCAATTTTTAATTGTTTTGCACTGTTTTTATTCGAAATCGCATTTGAATGGATACAAATTCGCACACTATGAAAATCTTAAAGAATACTTAACATTTTTACTGAAATCGCAATGCCTTATCGTTAATTCGCACACTATATGAAATTATAAGAAATACTTAACTTTTTATTTAAATCGCATGTGCATCGTTAAGAATTCGCACACTATATTAAATTTGAAAGAATTTTTTTTATTACAAATCGCATGTGCATTGTCCATGAATTCGCACATGATCTCAATACATGCATCATCTTCTTTGATTAGTTAATAATTTCTAAATTCATCCGAATTTCATTTTTCACATAAGGATTTTGGTGATTAGGAATTGATCGATTTTTGATTAATTGTTATAATTTCGATTTCGGTTTTGATTTTAGAACCTTACGTTATGATTTTTGAGGTTTTTGTTTGCTGATTATCAAGGGTTTTGATCTCGCATTAGACGATTTTAACCTTGGCGGTTTCTTTGCATTAATTTTAATTTGATAAATTTAATAGTAAAACACGCGTTTAAATCAGATGATCCGACGGTTGTGGATGAAGCGTACATAACGTAAGATTAGGTTATTTGTATGATAACCGGCCTCTATATATATATATATTTATTGATATATTGAAACAGTATACAGAAGAGATCTATTGCACATTATGAATTAGGAATAATATTCTCATGACATAAGATTACATTTTAACACATTGTGTATTAATACTAACAGTTAATATTAAATGTTATATATCACAGGTATACAAAAATGATTACGTCCTGCCTGTCTCTATTACAAGACCCTAAATCATTGAACCTGGTATGCTGTAATGCCTACAATAAGTAAGTGTAAACTTTATTACGTAAACTAAAATTAGTAAATGTAACTACAGGCATTACCAATTGAGTTTGTAAAGCTTGTGGGAGGAGATTATTGGAACCGGACAAAGGTAACGATAAATCACGAAAGCGGAATAAGCTGTACAGCATGGCTGAGAAGTGTAAGTGGTGAAAGTGTTGTCACTGACGGATGGATAAGTATCGTAAAAGTTCTTAAATTGACAAAGAACACCTTATTGGTTTTGAGGATAATCAAAGAAAAATGTCTACAAATACATTGTTTCATAGAAAACGTTTGTGATGAATCGATCTTGACAGTCAACCGTTACGGAGATTTAAAGATTATAGTAAGTATAGTTATATGTTAGTAGGAATTTTTTTTTGTTATACTTGTCAGCAAATGGAATAAATGAATATATGTTTATAAAATATTACACGACTTTTCAGGTCATTCCAGAAGCTTATGTAAACAAATTTTACTGTTACTGCCCAGTAAAAGATTCTTATAACATATACGCAGCAGGTCAGTGTTGGAAAGTTGAGACCGGAAAAATAAATGCATGCTAAGTTTTTGCTAAAGGGTGTCCGGATATGTTTGAATATATTGACATAGAAGACGGTGATATACTGATGTTGATGAAAACAGACAGCGAATCGTTTAACTTGACACTTTATCGTAGCGGAGTTGAGGTTGTTTTTAGAAAGAAGGAGACAACTAAAGACAACTCAGTTGTTGAAATACCTAAACACACATACTATGAACACTTCAACTCTGTAAGTAATTTAAAGTAAGTTAAAATGGTTTGCTAGTCAATACGACTTATTTATGGATGTTATCGTATAACAGATCTTCACTGATCAAGAAGACTCAATCGACCAATTGATTACTGGGGTAATGAGTTTACATATTTTTACAATACAATATATTGATCCTCAGATGTTAATGAATTTTAAAAATCTTAAATGCAGATGAATGATGAGAAACATGAAGTGAATAAGAAAAGTGTTGGAAAAGAAAAGTTGAAGTCTGAAAGAAAGAGTTTTGTAAGTGAAGGAAATAACAACCAGACAAAAGAAGATGTAAGTCTTTGAAACATAATAACGGATAAGTTATTTATTCATATTATTATACATACTTAGTTGACGATTGTAGTTTAATTTGCTTTAATGTTACGGGCTGTAATAACAAGTTAAAAAGAAAGGTAAACAGATTGCATCCGATTCTACATCTGAAGAACCTAAACAACTAATATGTTGTACAACTTATGATCATTCTACCGTGTCAGCAACTGGACGACAAACACGTGATCGTTTGGTAAGTTAAGCATAAGTTAAGAAAATATTCCAATAAATATTTCTTATACATTAACATATATATATATATATATATATATATATATATATATAGGGAAAGGTTCATTGGGGAACACTAAAAAAGTGGGGAATAGCAGGGAACCAACTCAAACGAACTCCGATTGGACTCATTCCAGCGGCGTTGGAACCGGTTCGTCGAACCCTAACTAAGATCTCTTAACCCTAAACCCTAAATCCTAACTCCTAAACTCTAAACCCTAAAGCTAAAAAATAAGGTTAAAACCTAAGCTAAACCGTAAAATCTAAACTATAAACTCTAAAAGCTAAACCCTAAAGGCTAAACCTAAAGCTAAACCCTATAGCTAAACCCTAAAGCTAATCCCTAAGGCTAAACCCTAAAGCTAAACCTTAAAAGCCAAACCCTAATATATTTAGGGTTTAGGGGTTATGATTTAGGGTTAATAGATCCTAGTTAGGGTTCAACGAGACGGTTCCAACACCGCTGGAATGAGTCCAATCGGAGTTCATTTGAGTCGGTTCCCCACTGTTCCCCACTTTTTTAGTATTCCCCAATGAACCTCACACTATATATATATATATATATATATATATATTGAAAGGAAATGCATGTTTGTAATGATAAGGTTAACAAAAACGGGAAAAGAAGTGGGATGGCGTTGAAGGTAAGCAATGTAGACGAAAAACGTGTTGCATGTCAAAATGATGTTAAAAAAAGTGGTGCGTATCGATTCAACAGGAAAGCAAATTATCGAATGGTATGTCATTTCTGTTATTTAATGAGAACAATTTACAACACCATTCATGAGGCTATTTATACGTACAGAATTACCAGTTAAACACATAACAATTGAACTTGGTTTGTAACAAAAAACCTTAAAACACTTGTTTTTTTAAACAATAAAGTACAACTTCACTTATAGCCTTCATAGAATAACTATAATAGATAATACATACTAAATTATGTTTATTCGTAAATTAACAATTGATATTTGTTGCTGCTGACAATTATATTCCAACACGACTAATATACTTGTTAACTCTAACATCAATGCAGCGATTACCTGTAGAAGTTGTAAACAGGGCAAGGCTAACAAAGAAGGTGCATCAGATGAATGTCAGAAACATGGATGAGAAAACAGTTATGAAGATAGTTAAGCGACAGAAGGATGGAAATGGATTTAGGTATGCAATTGAAGGGTGGCCAAGTTTCATGAAAGAAAATGATATTAGCGCGGGTGACATTATGCATTTGACTTATGTAGAATCAGGAAACCTCCTCATGTTGACGCATGTGGATGCAATCAGCCAAGCTTAGCAGTTAACGTTATCTGCTAATGAAGCAGATGTCTGCGTATATAAACTAATGCCTTTTGTCGTCATCGTTTGATGGTTTTTGGTTGGACATGTTGGTATAGTTTATTGTGTTTTTTTGGTTAGTTGGTAGTCTAACCTTGATGACAATTACTAGTATATTAGGGCATGGATGACATATTTTGTTTAGAATTATAATTTTGTAAACGGTAGTCGAAGTTCATATTTAGTTATAAATTTAGTTGTGATTTCCTGTATACAACAATAGAAGTCTTATTGGTAATATTTCCATCATCCAAATGCACTGCATATTTTAATATCATAATGACTTCTTATCCAACTATTAAGAACATCAATAAGTGTCTCCATAAATAAGTGTCTCCATATTTAAGATAATAATGACTTTTTTATGCGATTGCGATTAGAAACTACAACTATTCTTGTATTGTCATACATCGAATTGTCATACATACTAAATTAAAATCTTACATCTAATTCGCACAATTTAAAATGAATTAGTTATTTGTAAATTGATAAACATAGAAATTAATAACACCATTAGATGAACTTAGATAAGATATATGAAAGTTAGATGTTTACAAAGTGTTAAAAAAACTACCGATGTCAAACAAATGTTGATTATATTTATTGGCATAAAATATTACACACCAAACATATTATAAACATAATAGAACAATTAAAATAACACATTAATTTCGAATATTAATTCTCCATATACAAAAAAAAAAAAATACCAACCACAAAAACAACCACAAACATAATACTATGTATATAACACAATGATAACAACAAACAACTAAATACAAAACCATAACTAAACATGTGGTGAAACTACAGTTTCAATATAGCTTGCACCTACAATGCCTTGTGTAAAGATGATAGGAAAAAAACCATGCATATTCTGTGCCCTTACGTTTATCTGAGCAACATCACCCCATTCGTGTACTATAATTAATTTGTTATTTCCATCAATGTAGTGCACAGATGACCCTATCATCAACGGCATAAACACACGGGGTACGAAAGACACCACTTTCGACCAAGTATTATTTTGTAGACGCCACAATTGAACATCTACACTACACATTCCAATACTAACCAACATATGAAGTTCATCTCGTATAGTCACCAACTGACCTATAGATTACACACTCAATGTATCTGGGTAACCTACATTTTCTATTACCTTCGACTAAACATCCAAATGAAGAACCGCTGTGTTACCCATACATCGGAATTTGGTCAGTACAAAATACAAACTATTCCTACAAAACGTCCCAACGGACCAACTATAAATAGCAATATCACATGGACTATCAATCAAGAACCTTGGAGTTGACCATGAACCTTCACTAAACGAATAAATGTTAACAGTCAACCTGAAATGAGTGCGTTTAATGTGCACAATTTTGTAATCACCAGCAGAGTCAACACAAAACCCAAGACTATCATCATCCATATTGTAAAATCCCTGATAATTAGAATTTCTCAGCATCTTGAACACACGAGTTAGTGGATTCCAAACAACCAAATCACCAGTATTACATAAGCAAACACATACCATGCCATCCAAACTTGCTAAAAACATCACATTACATGGATGACAATCGAAGGGAATGTGAATATTATTGCCTAAAACACATCTAGGAGATGCAACATCAACATAACGAATCGCACACGATGATTTGTCAAGAGCAATTATTTTCTGGTCACCTAATACTCGCAAGAAACGACAATTATTCTTAGCAAACTCAGGAGTTGAAAGATAGACTAACCACTCTTTAGACACAGCCTTGCACCGTATAACCTCCTTTGCCGGAAGTCTTGGAATAATCTTCATCAATATTAACAGAGATGGAAGATCCTTCATATTCACTTACGATTGAACATGTTTTTTTTATCAATTGTATCACCATCGGAACTCATCACAAGCGAAATTGGAGTTCCATTCTTCTTATCATCAGGCATACAGCTCTAAACCAAAATTGAAAAAGTTTATTAACTAAAGACAACTATAATACTTCAGTTAAAAGTTCATAGTACCTGACTAATCCCAGTCATTTGTTTAACCAGATCAACAACTGATTCATCGTCAGTTCTTCTTTGAATCTCGCATTCTTCATCACAATATGTCAAGTTAGTCTCGCTGACTTCAATCTTGAATGCAAACAATTTATCCACCAAAGTTTTTAATTCGTTTGGAAATCGCACAGTACCATCATCCTGTAACATAAAAGATAGGATATATAACCAAAATGTTAACTTATAAAAAATATATAATTTGAGAAATAGAAACTAAATATAAATCATACACATGCATACTACCATTGTGTTATCCCGAATCAACTGTTTTGCAGACTTCTCGATAACATGGTTAGCCGTATTATGAAACATAATAAGAGATACATCACCACTACTATCCTCAACACGAACCTTCAATCTAATTGATAACATAACAAATTAATTTGAATTCAAACGGATTACATAAACTAAAATAAGGTAAGCGGTGAAAAAAGTTACAATGTCAAAATGTCAATGTAAATAACAACAGAATAATAACAATACCTTAAAACCGGTTCATCAATAACATTTTTTCGACAAAATTCATTAGTGCACACATACAACGTATGTTGGTCTTGATCACAACCTCCGTCAAATTTAGTTAAACCCATGTTTTTTGTACAAGCTTCATTTAAACAATTAGGACACTTCAAAGAAAACCAACCAACCTCCTTAGATATTTCCTTTACGGTACCCAGTATGATAACAGATCGTGGCTGTAAAAAATATAAATATATCCACTTACATCTAATGTAAATATCGAAATACGTAACTTGAAATGGTCTATGATTACCTCACTAATTTCCCACACATCATCGATGTTACTAAAAAAAACATTCTTTAGAAAATCATCCATAACCACCTGCAACCCGTTAGAATTAGATAGCAGTAATGCATCAACTTTGCTGTCAGTAACTCAGTATGTAATACAAAAATAAAGCAGACAATTATCACATAATGCAATGCACTTGTTTTCAAAACAGAAATAATATGAACTAAACAAACCTTGCGAATAAAACTGGACATAATCGAGTATGATATGTTTATTAAATAATCAAGTAATACGATATTTATACACCATAAAAAGCAGTTGATGTCACCAGATTTGTAGGAACATGGGCGGCATCACCTAAGTAGTAAACCGCTAATACATACCATGTTGTAAAACAAATAATACATAAAGTATAGCATGTAAAATAAAAAAACAATAATATAGAAAAACACAATCATAATACCATATAAAATAAAAACACAATATTATATAAACACACAATCATAAACACTCCGGATACTTAGCTTATAATCCGATAGGGGAATTTATTAATTTCTCTGCCATAAAATATTTATTAGACATCAAACACAACATTTAATGTTATACAATAAGATAAAATAAGACACAGAACTACAAAAGAATAGTTAAACCTGAATACAAAAGTTCTAATACATACATTGTCATATAATAAGAGAAAATATCACTCTTCATAAAATAACACAATTTCTTAAAAAAATTACACAATAATAACCATTCCAGTTAACTACCTCTACATCAAATTTGAGTTAGGATCAGTTAAGAGAGGTTTATTAAGAAATGAACATGGCAGTTTACCTTACCATCTTTGTAGGAGAACATGCAAGAAACACTACAACAACTTATTAACCTAAAATCCTGGATTATAAACCGCTAGTACATACCATATATTAAAATTACACATATTAAAGATTTCATTTAATATAATAACACAATATTATACAAAAGAAGGATAGTACCAAATGATAAACATACCATATATTTCTACAACTGCCTTTTAGCACCCATTCATGAGTTGTACTAAATGATAAAAATACATGATACATATACAAAAAAAAAGCAATTGATGTTATCAGAATCTACACAAAAGCCAAAAAAATACACGATGTATACTATAAAATACAATTTCGTTGGTAAAACACAAACCATTGGAAAAAACACAATTCATGTTATCAGGTTTGTAGGACTTCACCTACATATATAGTAAAACAAATTAAACTGAAAATATTAAAAGTTCGAAATAATATATGATTAAATAACACCAATCGAAATTAAATATCCACGCAGACAATTGTTAATACACTTATACATACGGAACTACTTGAAACAATAAACAAAATTAGAAAAAACGACCACCATTCCCTATAATATAGCATAATAATTTCTAATCGATCGGCGAAACAGTGGTCTCGATAAATAATGCTCGTTTCGAACCGATGTAGGAATCAACATGTTGGAGGTATTTAAAAACTTCATTGCTCAGGCCAGCTTCAACAGCACCACCCCAAACGTTTTTTATCAACCACTTGTTGTTTTGAAATATATTGGACCATTGGAGACTTTCTCATAATCAATAATATGAAGATTATTGATGGAAAACACTTTGATGAAGGCTTCATCTTCAACTTTGTACAAACCAACAGTTAACTCGGGAGACCTTTCAACAACAATAAAATGGAGCTCCTTTGCAATGCTCAGAAATTCTCCTCGCCAAGGAATAACTTCCAAACTTTCAGGAAAACGAAGGCTTCTAAAAGTTTCGGAAAATAACATCGAAAACAACTATATACCTCTCCAAAGGTGGATACCAATTTTTTGAACACACGAAATATATGGTTTTGTCAGAATAAATTCCGGAAGACCATGAATAACCCCGACCACCGAAATTAGCTCCCCTCAAGAAATCTATTTCTCTCCACGTCTCACGACGTCGTGAATAAACACAAGCAGTAACGTCATTCAAAAAAAAATATTTGATGTGAAACACTTTGAGATCATTGGTTTCATCAAAATACATTCCACCAGTATCACAGTTTCGAACATACCACTGACAAAAGTGTCGCAACCCCCGTCCCCTAACAAACCCGGGAACGGGTGGCCGCGGCCAGTTTGGGTGGTATCTGTATTTTATCCATTTTGGCAGCGAAAATTACATCAGGACCGTAGTTAGGAAATAATTTATCAGAGTAAAATACCACGTTGTTAATATATTAAACACATGGGAAAAACCCAAGTTTCAAGTACACACATTTTCATAGGGATAAACCCTATTTTGTTTAATAAAAACATCTCTTTATTTTTAGGTAACTTTATTGCCACTTTTCCAAGCCTTCAGTGCTGTCCAGCTGGCTTCTATTTGGCTTTCACATTTTGTTACCTGAAACGTGTTTAAAAACATTTTGTCAGTGGGAAATACTGGTGAGTGAATCCCAGTTTAATCAAGTTTAATAAAGACCATTGTACAGTATTGAGGGCGGGCACGCAATTACATTTATTTCCATCTATTCAATTACCACCCACGGTACTTTCACACCCCCAAAATCCACCTGCGGAATACCACCGCTTGGAGGCGTGACTGACCAGGATCCAGCCACCAATCATATTGAACAAGCATGTGAGTGATTATAAAATCCAACCAATACAATTGGTGTTCAAACAAAAACATAGTTTAAGTTGCAAGCGGAAGCATAACGTTTAAAACCAATACATATGTTTAATTGTTTCAAAGTTTAACATGGCACACAGCTGTCCATGTCCCACAACGACTCTCTTCCATGCAAGCTCCAGCTAAGTACCTATTGACCTGCAAAGCATGTAGTAACGAGTCAACAACAAGTTGAGTGAGTTCACGGTTGGGTGTTCATTTTTAAGTTGTTCCAAAAACAGTTTCCTTTAACTGGCATCCTGCCGTGGGGGTTACCCCATAGTTGAAAACGTGATTTGTTTACCCATTTATTCTGGCAATACAGCCGTGGGGGCTACCCCATGTTAATTATCTGGCATTTCGGCCGTGGGGGCTACCCCATGTATACACTAGACTCGTTACCATATCGACTGCTGACTGTAGTCATGTTTATGTGCCCTGAACTGTCAATGTCTATCATCATTGACGTGCCCAGATCCATTAGTTCACGCCCGTCCTCTGCGGCACGGTGTGAGGCTTGTCAGACCTAAATAGCGCTATCTAACTAATGACCCGCTCGCCATTGGCCCGACGATTAAGTCGATATAAAAAGGAGGGACTTCGTGATAGAGTTTTGGTCTAGTACGAGTTATCTGTCCATGAGGACGAGGAATTATATTCCTAAACCAATAATGTCCTACCCAAGAAAGGACGAGGAATCCATGTTCCTTAACCCCATTCCCAACCCCTGGGAATCCCATGCTTTGTAGAGGGTGTGAACTCACCTTGGTTTGCTCGGCAGATACACAGAAAAGTCAAGTCTAGATGCTAGTGGTCAACCACGTCCTAACATGGTTATCATATACGTCAGGTTCAAACCAAGAAATGCGCGTATGTTTTCTACACGTACTAGCACGTTGCATACAAGTATTATTCATGGCAGTCCAAATCAATCAGTGCACAAGATACACATTCAACAGTAACACATAAGGTCCATATGTTCGGCCCAAAAACTTAGGCCTGTAACCGTGCAAGCCCAACAGATTATACAATCAGGTGGTCTCGAGTTGAGACTAGAGATCTCGAGTCGAGACGGTGTTGTCTCGGTTTAGTCTTCATCACTCGAGACCTGGTGGCCTCGAGTCAGGTCTCGAGTCGCAACAAGGCCCGTAACCTGGTCTCGAGTCATGTTGTTCGTGTGCTGGTAATTTGTGGTCCCGAGTCGAGACTAGGGGTTCTCGACTCGTAACCTGTGTCGCAACCACGGTTTCGAGTTGTCACGCTTCTGGTCTCGAGTCGCAATCACTGCGGTCTCGAGTTGTGGCTTAATGGTCTCGAGTCGAGACCGGAGGTCTCGACTGGAACACCTGCTGATTGCCAGCATTTGTACTAGCCAATGGGATTCCGATTTCATGCAACAGTGTGTACTATCCATACAAACATGTTTTCTTGTCTAATACTCAAATAAAATGGATCAAACAAGCATTTTTCAAATGTTCATAACATGTTCAACATATATTCAAATAGTTCATCAAATATTCATATCACAATCAACCCTTATTCATCCATTTCATCATCTACAAGCATGTTCATTCAAGGCAACCTAAACCTCTAAACAAATGCATGATTCGGACATCACTAAAGGCTATCATCGGTTTCTATATCTAGTATGTTCAATCAATACAATAGCATGCTTACATAAGATTTGTCATATTTAAAACACATACACTAAAACAAATTGTTCAAACATATCGCACTTAGTTAGTGTATCAACATCCGATTATTCAAGAACATGCTTGTGTCCACTTATACATTTCTACCAAATTTAATTGTCAAGTTAGCATGATAATCATTAATTCACCTCAATCTTCCTAACCATATAAAAGTATGCGTGTTATACAAAAACATGTGCATCCTTCAATGAATAATCATCATTTAATAACAATAACCATCTTCTATCAAACAAACACCTTTACCAACAATTTCTCATGTATTTGTTATTAAACAACTAAGGGAGATACTAACCGGCTAGAGGGTATGAAGGGTGAACTTCCGATTGACGATTCCAAGCTTGAACCGAGGGTCCTAGTGTTGCCGGTTTGAATCCGAGAATGAGGGAAGAAGGATGTTGAGACTTAGGGTTTTAGTGAGAGAGAGAGAGTGAGTGTGTGTGAGAGTGAGTGTGAGTTGCCCAAAGAAATGGCAAGGTTGGTTATCAACAAGGATTATATACTTGTTCTAATTTGGTGCACCCTAATGGGCTTTCGGGTAGACTAAAGGAGGTACATGGCCCAACCGGCCCAACTGTTACTGTTTACTCGAGACCGAGTGGTCTCGAGTCGGGTCCTTGTGTCTCGGGTCACACACAAATATACGCATACATATAAGCACAACACGTATTCACATAATATTCGCTTATAACATTCATTAAACCAACATGTTAACTAGTCACATAACGTTCAAGCATGTTACATCGAGATACAATGAATGGTTCTAAATTACGAGTTGTCACATGCATGTTTAAGTGAAAGGAAAATACACACATAAAAAAACTACAACTCAACACAGTATCATTACCAAAATATAATAACCATCATCATACATAAAAAAAAACATAACTAATCTTCGCCAAAACTGTCGATTTCAATCACCTCATCCCACTTCCAATTCTTCAGCGCCTTTACCCTTTGATTAATTTTTCTGAAATTACGAGGCTAGAGAATAATATGTCAGTCACTCATCTAGAATATTAACTAAACACAACTAAACATATAGTTATGGAACCAACCTTGTTGATCTCATGCTTTATAGATTTGTCAGGACATCCAACCAAAGCACCAAACTCCAAGTCAAAGCCTTTAGATTTGTTCTGAAATTTACAAAACAAATTATAAGCAAACATAATAAGATTCAGCATAAACATCACCAACTATCACTAACAAAATAATTTACATACTTTAACATAAACGATTTACCTTTGCAGCTCTGATTGAAGACATAGTCAAGTCAGGAAGTACTCTAAACAATTCTTCAAACTGAAAAACAATATACTCATTAATAAAATAAACTACCATGTTGAACTAAAACAATGTTATCTTACAGTTATAAAAGAATTATTACATATATCTCCAGTTTCATCAGATATCTTACTCAACTTTTGAAAATGATCATCCACAAAAATGTTGTCAGCCACAACCTTGAAAAAAAAACTGTTAATCACTGTTGTCATAGTATATTACAAAAATAAACAAAAAAACACAATGATTTTTTAAAATACACAACATGATAAAATATTTTACAAGAATTATTACGCACGTTTCCAACTTCATCACATATCTTACTCAACGTTTGAAAATGATCATCCACAAACATGTTGTCAGCCACCACCTGAAAAAGAAAAAAAAAACAACTGTCAACCACTGTTGTCATAGTATATTACAAAAAAAAAAAACAAAAACAAAAAAACCATCACAAAAAATACAATAGCTGTAAATAACACAATGATTTTAAGTAACACACAATATCATAAATAATAACAGAAACTTCATCATCAGCTTGCTTCTAAATGTACATTCTCATTAGAGCAATAAAAAAATTCATGCAAATGACCATCCACACACTCGTCAGCTACAACCTGACAAAAAAACATGTCAATGATTTTTTACTATAATAACACAAAGGATTGCTACAAACATAAAACGATTGTAAAAACACAATGCTATGTAAATCCCAATACTTGACAAAACTAAATGATAATACATTTCCAACTATATTAGAAGACTTCATAACTGCTGGCTGCTTCATTTCCACAACGCTGTCCAACCCAGCAAATTGAAAAACAAAGCATCATTATTCAAATGAACAAACATGGTTAAATAAACACAATACCATATAAATTAACAACTTACATTTTTCCCCGTAATTGAATCCTCATCATACACAACATTACCCATTGATCATAACTGAAGCAAAACAACCAAACTAAATAAGAAACTATTTTCGAAACATAACAAACATCATAAACACATAAAATATGTAACCACCTTACATTGATATCCTTTATTGAAAACGATGTAATACAAAGCATACACGAACATATATATACATCTTGTATGCTAACTTCCACGTAGAAGTTATCCAAGATGAACCGACAAGGTTGAGGGAGCGTACCCACGTAGCTAGAAAAACGCAGAAAACACAGGAAACCTTAACTTGCGTTGAAAAAAAAAAACCGCCAAATTTTTTGGGTTTGAACGGATGAGACTAAATCTCGAAGATAACCGTCTGAATTATTACGGTTAGGATCTACTAAAACGTGGGTTTGACCGACGGTTCCTTCGCAGCGAACAATTTATTAATAATAAGGTTTCTAGAAAACCATATATGTATATACAATCATTAAGGACGATTCAATATTTTTGGGACCTAAAACGAATTTTAAATATTGGGGTTCTTTTTTGTAATAAATCTAATTATTTTGCTTACAAATCCTAGTAAAGATTTGCCATAGTCACTAGATGTAGCATGAGCATAAATCACAAGGGTTAAATTATTGTACATATGGGCCTTAACATACAAAATATCCTTTAACGTAAGAAGCGAAAGAGGGATTTTTTTTTTGAATTATTTTCCGAACTTATTAAACACGTATTTTAGTCTCAGAATAAAAAAAAAATCTGATTTTTCATTAGTAGAGTAATTATGTAATTTTGTAGAGTAATTATAATTACTCTATTGTAAAATAACGATTTTTTTTTATTTTTACATTTTGCAACTAAATGTCATTCTTAAGTAGTAGTGGAAAAAAATTTCAAAAAAAAAAAAAAAACTTTCCTCTTTCACTTCTTACGTTATGAGTATTTTTAACTAGTAGGGGAAAAAATTTCATAAAAACTTCTCTTTCACTTCTTGCGTTAGGGGTATCTTATATGTTAAAACCCATTTATATTTGATTTTTATAGTAAATCACAAACAAACAAGATGCTCACATTGGAATCCTAATTAACTTTATTGTATGACGAGTGACGACATGAATATAAATGCAAATTTCTAAACCAATGAATGGTGTTTGTAAATTTTGGGTAACTATAAAACTCATAGTACTCTTATTAAAAAGTCAAATCTCATTACTAGTCATGACTAAACCCTAATCTCTAAATTTTCTTAAGGCCCACTTTTGGGGGGACTAAAACGATGATTTTTTATTCTAAGCAACAGAGACACCCTAGAACAACACTTGAAAAGTTGATTGAATGGTAAAATGGGATTTGTGTATTTGTTATAGATGTAGAAGAGGGTGTCCTTGCAATGGCTATAACCAAGCAACTAAAAGAAGCCAATAACTCTTGTGGTGTGTTGAAGGACTCTTTCCATGAATGTGATCATGCTCTCAGTGGCGGCTGCCCCAAATTTCTATACGAAAACTACATACTCTTCACTACTGAGTGAAAAGTTTGGGGGGTCGGCCGCCCCCTCCCGCCCCTACAAAGCTACGCCCTTGCATGATGTATGATCGATGTGTTCTATAAATGATTTATTTCATATTATTCATGTATAAATGCACGATATCTTTATAAAATACAAGTTATAGAATTCAAGATGATAACGAGCTAATAACGATAGAAGTCAATGAAATATTAACTAAATGAGAAAATGATTGCACCATAATTAAATTATTGTTTTGATAAAAAATTGACAGTTCATTGGCTGAAGAAGCCCATTAATGAAACGATTTTTGGTTATGAGTAAGAAGAAAATAACAATTGCAAGAAATAACGGATTTAAATGGAACGTGGGCTTCTAGCTGGATCATGGGCTCAAATTTAAAAAAAGGGAAAATGGTGCAAGCCCATAAACAAATTGTGAAACCAATTTTAGAGATGTATTTTACACACGCATGGTATCGGGTTAGGGGTTTATATCCTATCACTTGTAATACTTTGGTTTGTTAATGTGTTTGAACATTAGACAATTATTTTTCTGCTTAAGTAAATGTTTGCAATTGTGTTTATGTCTTACTTTTATATTTATTTATTTATCACTTCTTTATACTTTTTAAGTAGACCAAGAAAACTAGAGTTTTACACTTATAACCTTATGCTTTATAACCATATGTTTGTACATATTTCGGAGGTAATTTATATGCGTTTCATTTGGTCTCTTATGTGTATAAAGCCTTGTAAATTTTGTGTTAATTTAGCGCTAGTACTTGTGTATAAAGGTATCCATAGAGTTATTTGTTTAAGATTTGTACTTATCTCAAAATTAATAGGAGCTAAGTTTTATAATCCCTCAAAATTAGGAACCAAGTTTGAAAATCAAAGTAACTCTCGTACTTCTCTTAGGCTAAAGGGTGTGGGGGTCATGGTTGGAACATGATTCGCCACCTAGGAACATGAATGGAAGGCTACACCACCCCTTGCTTGATCCACCATGGTTTGCATGGATTAAACCATGGTCCTCCTTTCTATTTTTCAATAAATAATTTCTTTTTTCTTTAAACAAAGATAGATTAAAATAAATAAGGGGGTGCCAATGATCTCTAGATCAAGTGGTGGAATGCTTGCATTTCTCTTGAGAGATGCAAGTTCAACTCCCACTTGGTGCAGAGTGAGGCATTGGCTGGGCAATGATAGAAGACCTAAGGAAACCTTGGTTCGATCCTTGAGCTAAACGGGTTTTACCTGTAATTTCATCGTCGTGCCTACGGGCGGGTGCGTTACCGGTTTTCTCCGGAATTGGTGGTGGACTCGGGTTACTCTCAGAGTACTCCGTTTGGTCCAGTGGGTTCCCCGAGAGTGCTCGGGATTGATTCTGTTGGCCGTTCAAAATAAATAAATAAATAAATAAATAAGGGGCTAGTGGTTTGAGTCATGACCACACCCTTAGGGTAGTGATTTTGGATGGTGGATTAGAGGTGAGTGATATGACACTGAGGGTCATGGTGGTCACGAGGGTCATGACCATACCTTATATAGCCTTATAAGCTAAGGTATTTTGAATATCTTAAGATTGAGAATTAGAATAGGTTGGTGTCCTAAAATCTCAATTTGAGGGAAAGTGGGTTATGTTCGGAGATTTTAACGATGTAAGGGCGGAAGATGAAAGAGTAAATTCGAAGTACGACCCATATGCGGCAGCGGCATTCAACGACTTTATCTCAAGAGTGGATTTGTTGGAATATCCGATGAATGGCGGTAAGTTTACTTTTGTTTCAAACAATCGAAAGGTGAAACTTAGTAAGCTTGACAGGTTCTTAGTCTGCGACTCATTCCTGCGCTGTTGGCCTCTGGCTAGCCTTGTTGTCCATAAAAAAAGGTCCTTCTGATCATCACCCTCTGTCGTTGTCTTGTGTGTCCTCGGATTTCGGTCCGATCCCATTCAAGCTTTTCAACGGTTAGTTGGGTGATGAGAAAGTGAAAGATATTGTGTCGGTTAGCACCTGCAAGAGTACTCCAAATTCTAAAGGTGATTTACGTCTCGCTACCATCTTAAAGAGAATCAAGGGGGAGATCAAAAAGTGGAGAAAAGAGACTTAGGTGGCTGAAAAAAAAATCTATGGAAGAGCTTCTAAAAAGGGTCGAAGAAATAGAAAGTAAGGCAGTGATTAGGGGTGCAAACGAGCCAAGCTACTCGCGAGCTACTCGAGCTCGGCTCAAAAAAAAGCTCGAACGAGCCGAGCTTAAACGAGCTCGAGCCCGAGCCTAAAAACAAGCTCGTTTAGTAAACGGGCCCGAGCCCGAGCTTCGCTTATCGAGCTCGAGCCGGCTCGCGAGCCTAAACGAGCTTTCTGTTTATATATTTTTTTATTAATATATTAAAGATAAATTTATATAATAATAATTATCATTTAGGAAAATATAAAAAAATAACTAAATTATAAGTATAATAATAATTATTATTAATATAAATTAATTAATAAATACTAAACAAGTCGAGCCCGAGCCGAGCTCGAGCTTGAATAATTACCTTCGAGCCGAGCTCGAGCTCGAGCTTTCATATGTTAAACGAGCTTGAGCTCGAGCCTGGTCGAGCTCGGGCTCGGCTCGGCTCGTTTGCACCCCTAGCAGTGATGAACCGGTTATCGGCTGTTGAGTTAGAGACAAGGGCTGATTGTCGTGTGCAAATTCAGAGGTTGGAACAGGTGAGGGCTAAAATTTTACATCAGGAAGCTCGGGTAAAGTGGCTAAAATTCGGGGATGACAACACTTCGTTTTTCCACAGCGCTTTAAATGTGAATCTGGCCTAAACTCGTATCACGAAGCTGAAAATAAACAAACGTTGGTTTGAGAACCCCATCGAGCTTAAAGAAGAGAATAGGAAATGGTTCAAGCGGAAATTCTCTGAGCCTTTTAGGAGACGTCCGAAGTTCTCGAACTTGGGTTTGGGCCATCTCTCGGAGCAGCAACAGGAAACTCTATGCACTCCTTTTTCCGTGTTAGAAGTGAGGGAAGCGCGAAAGGGTTATGATGGTGGAAAAGCCCTGAGCCCGGACGGTTTTACTATGAAGCTTTGGGAACATTTAAAACCTTTGATTATGGCCATGATGGAGGATTTTTATCTCAGTAATGCCTCTTTTGTGCCCTCATTCCAAAAACAAAGGATCCACAAGAGCTTTCCAGCTTTCGGCCTATTTCTTTAGTCGGATCCTTGTATAAATTGGTTGCCAAGGTCTTGGCAAACCGGGTGAAGAAAGTGATTGATAATTTGATTTCCCCGACTCAATCGACTTTTGTGGGAGGAAGAAACATCCTCGATAACCCCCTTATTGTTGGTGAAACTATGGCGTGGTGGAGAAAAAGTAAGTCAAAGATGTTAATTTTCAAAGTCGACTTTGAAAAAGCTTATGACTCCATAAATTGGAAATTCCTTTTTCATATAATGGAGTTTATGGCCTTTCCCGACACATGGATAAAGTGGATAAAGGGTTGTTTAGCATCCGGGACGGGGTCGGTCCTTATCAATGGGTCGCCAACGGGAGAATTCAAATTCAAAAGGGGTTTGAGAAAAGGCGATCCGTTATCGCCTTTTCTTTTTATTATCTTACGGAAGTCGTCAACATGTTTATGAAGAGGGCCATAGAGATGGGGTTGTTTCATGGTGTCCAATGGTGGCCCGTCTATTTCCCACCTATGTTACGCGGATGACATTCTTTTTATTGGGGAATGGTCGGTCCACAATGCGGTTAGCCTAAAACATTTGTTAAGGTGGCTTAACCTCATGACAGGATTAAAGGTTAACCTTAGGAAACGCAAGCTTTACGGGGTCGGAGTGAAAGACTTTGAGCTCGCAAGCCTTGCTCGGGTTCTCAATTGTGATGTTGGGTCGGTTCCGATTACTTACTTGGGAATTCCTACAGGGGTAAATATGAAAAGGGCACGGTTTTGGCAACCGATTATTAAGAAATTTTCCAAGACATTGTCTAAATGGAAAGCGAGACTCCTTTCGTTTGCAGGAAGAATGACGTTGGCAAAAGCAGTGTTGGGAAGCCTCCCTTCTTATTTTCTTTCTTTATTTCCAGCCCCTAAATGCGTTGTTAATAAACTTGAGAAAATAAGGAGAGACTTTATTTGGGGGAAAATGGGTACGGGTCACAAAATAAATTGGGTTCGGTGGGATCGTATTATGAGACCAAAGAGTGTAGGAGGCATGGGGCTTCGGGGGAATAAAGGATTTCAACGTGGCAATGTTGGCAAAGTGGTGGTGGAGGTACAAAGCGGACCCGAACCAACTTTGGGTGCGGGTAGTAGCGGCTATCTACAAAACAAAATATGATAATGACTTGATCCCCCTTAAAAAAACGATTCCAGGAATTTGGAAAGATATAGGTCACGTTAAAGGGGTCTTCTTGAAAGCTGGAATTAAAGTTCATGAAAAATTGCGAGTGTCGGTTGGAAATGGATTTAAAACCCGATTATAGAAAGATATATGGCTGATCTAGCAGCCTTTAAAAGAAGGATATCCGGGTTTATACCGGCTAGCTAAAAGCAAAAATGCAATGGTGGCGGATTATGTGCTGAAGGATGGAAACCGATCTTGTGAGAAATGGGATTGGGCCAAGGAGCCGGGCACCGAGGCAGAATGGATTCAATTTGGGGATTTAATGAGCAGACTTAACAAGTTTGTCATAACCGAGACCGAAGATGAATGGGTGTGGCGCAATAATTTTGGTGACCACTATTTAAGTAAATAGATTAGATTGGACATGTGGGAAGCCTCGCCAAAAGAAGGAAGGGAATTTATTTGGAACTCTTGGGCCCCCTCGAAATGTAATTACCTAATGTGGCGCACCATGTTGGGAAACATTGCCTCAAAGGAGGGGCTGGCTAGAAGAGGGGTGGCTGTCTCGGATACCATCTGTCCTCGCTGCGGTCTACATTCGAAATCGCCGGACCACATTTTTGTAAATTGCTTATGGGTAAAAAGCATATGGTGGAATATAATGGCTTGGATGCGCATTAAATATCCTGAAAATCTTAGGTCTCTTGAAGACCTCATCCTGTATTTAAAGGAGTGTCCGGGTGGTAAGATTTGGAAGCGAATTGTGTATACGGTTTCCATGGCGACAACTTGAAGGATATGGAGTGCAAGGAACTCGAAGGTTTTTGAAGACAACTTTATTCCTATTTAAAAAACGGTCGAGCTCATCAAGGAGGATGCTTTTGTCTGGATCTCTCACCGTTCGAAGCTCAAGACTCCTGTTTGGGAGAATTGGAAATGGTTTGATGTCTATGACTTACTGTAACGCATCCTTGTTTGTTCTTGTTTTTTGCTTCGTTTGTTTGTCTTCCAGTTTCTAGCTGGCTCTTTATATATATATATATATATATATATATATATATATAAGGAGCCGCTAAAATAAAAACCACTCCTAGTTGTAAGAACCGTGAGAACCACTCTCCACCAATCAGACTTTGCCAACTAAAAGGGTATTTTAGTCTTTTACCCCAAATGTCTAATCCATTTATTTTCTCTGTCTGTCTTTAATACCCTCATCTCTCACCTCTCTCCTAATATCAAATCATAACCACCATCATCTCTCACCTCTCTCTTTTTTTTACCAGCAACAAAGAAAAGCTCTCACCTCTCTCTTAAAATCAAGAATTGAAACCAGTGTTGTTACAAAGATCGAGAAAGAGGTTACGAAAACCCTTGGGTACCTGATCACCGGTGACGGCGGACCTCCGGCCGGTCACCCACAACCACACCCCTATCACCTGTGACGGCGGCGCCCCCTTGTTTCTCCGGCGACGGTGATGCCAAACGTCCCCTCATGCCCACCCTTCTCCGCCACCCACAACCACCCTCAAATCTCTCAGATCCATCTTCATCTCTCGGTGGTTTTTTTTTTGCGGTGGTGTGTCGGTGACGGTAGATGAAGGCGGTGGTGGTGGGTCACCCACACCTGTGATTGTAGTGGTGGAGGGGTGGTGGAACTGGGTGGTCGAAGATGGTGATGGTTCAGATGTTGATGGGGTTTGTCTAGGGGTTGAACATGGTTACCGGCGGACATGGTGGAGGGGCGGTGGGTGTTTCCGGCGGCGGTCGGACATGGTTACCGGCGGACATGGTAGATGGGCGGTGGGTGTTTCCGGTGGCGGTCACTACATCTCAAGTGGGTTTTACTTTTCTTGAGTTCTTGATCTTTTTTGGATTAGGTTTTTTTGTGGGGGTGATTTTGGTAAAGATTTGAATGAAGAGAAGGTGGGTCTGGTTTCAAGATCTGTCTGCTTTTCATAAATCCTTTTACTTTTTACTTTTTTTTTCTTTCTTATTCATGGGCCTGTTGTGGTTGATGTTGGTATCATCAGTTCACATCATCTCATAAATTTATTTATTTCTTGATAAATTAAGTTATTACTGGAGGCATTTTGATAAGTATGTGGTGGGTCTGGTTTCAAGATCTGTCTGCTTTTCATAAATCCTTTTACTTTTTACTTTTTTTTTTCTTTCTTATTCATGGGCCTGTTGTGGTTGATGTTGGTATCATCAGTTCACGTCATCTCATAAATTTATTTATTTCTTGATAAATTAAGTTATTACTGGAGGCATTTTGATAAGTATGTGAATGCTATTTCTTTTGGGTTTGTTGCTACTGCCATTTTGTTGCTACTGCCATTTTGATCTCTATATTTCTTTTGTTGCTACTGCCAGGTGAATTTTGGTTTGAGTTTTGGGATTCTTTAATTCTGTTGGTATTTCTTGGGTTTTTTTTTAAATTTTTGTGGGATTGATCTGTTGTAAAAAATGTGGGTTCCTTTGAAATTTTGTGGGTTTGAACAGTGTTGTGGTTGACATTGTTGCCGGCGATCTGGTCTCCAGATATTGTTTTGCCGTTGATGGATTGGGCGGGCGATGATGAAAAAAAAACGTAGATTTTGATGACGATGGCGCGGGAAGGATTGTGGAGGGTAGGTTTTTGAACTTGCAACCTCACTTTGCAGCCTTTTGATTATCGAAAAATCTGAGCCAAGCCCCGTTTTTTTCGAGATACACATTGTTTTGATGTTGTTGGTTTTTTTTATTTTTTCCCCAGTCAATGATGATAACAATCTATCTGAGACACCTACCGAGTTTGAGATTTCTGGGTGCGTTCATTTTGCGTAAAAAAGTTTTTGTAAAAAAAAAAAGTTAAACCGTAAACTTTTTAACGTAAAACGTAAAAGTTTAACGTAAACCGTAAAAAGGTGAAAATTTTAACGTAAAACGTAAAAAGTTTAACATAAAACGTAAAACGGAAAAATTTTAACGTAAAACGTAAAAAGTTTTACGTAAAAAGTATAACGTAAAACGTAAAAAGTTTAACGTAAAACGCTAAAAATTTTAACGTAAAACGCTAAAAGTTTTACGTAAAACGCTAAAAGTTTTACGTAAAACGCTAAAAGTTTTACGTAAAACGCTAAAAGTTTTACGTAAAACGCTAAAAGTTTTACGTAAAACGCTAAAAGTTTTACGTAAAACGCTAAAAGTTTTACGTAAAACGCTAAAAGTTTTACGTAAAACGCTAAAAGTTTTACGTAAAACGCTAAAAGTTTTACGTAAAACGCTAAAAGTTTTACGTAAAACGCTAAAAGTTTAACGTAAAACGCTAAAAGTTTAACGTAAAACGCTAAAAGTTTAACGTAAAACGCTAAAAGTTTAACGTAAAACGCTAAAAGTTTAACGTAAAACGTAAAAAGTTTAACGTAAAATGCAAAACCTTTTCTACGTAAGTTGTAAAACGTAAAAAACCGTGTGATAAAACGGCGCCTAAACAAGGGGCGTGAATGCGGCGCATACAAACGCCGCGAAAAAAATGGGTCGTAAAAAACGTCACGTTAAAACGGGACGTAAAAAATGGCGCGTTAAAACAGGACGTAAAAAATGGCGCGTTAAAAAAACGACGCTTGAAAAAACTGAGCGTAAAAAATGGCGTGCAAAAACGACCCGTTAAAAACGATGCGTGAAAAAGACTGGGCGTAAAAACGGCGTGCAAAAACCGGCGCGCAAAAAAAAAATGTCTTTGTTAAAAAAATTTGAATTTAAAAATGCATTTAATAAAAAATTCTTTAAAAAAAATAAAAAAGTAATATAATAAAACAAAAAGTAGTAAAAAAATAATAAAGATAAAAAGACAAAAAAAGTAATTTTACTAAACTACCCTTTTGGATTAAAATATTAAAGATATAATAAGACAAAATGTACTTAATATTAATTTTAGTTACTTTTAATCTCATTCATCCATCTTGTTGATCTAGTGGTTAGGAACTGGTTCTCGCGGTTCTTACAACTGGAGGTGGTTTTCATTTTAGTGCTCCCCTATATATATATATATAATGTAAATATCTATAGAAAACCCACTTTAATTTAGAAAACCCGGGAAACTCTAACCACCCGAATTTAAAAAAAAAAAAATATTCACATGTTATATACATGTTTTTAAGGTATTTGGGCAAAAAAAATCAAAAAAGCGCCGAGTAGATATTTAAAAAAAAAATAAACAAGTTTTGGTGTAAAACGTGTTACAAATATGTCAGATGAATATATATATATATAAAGTGTTGTGGTCGTTCAAAAAAAGAATTCAACTAGGTGGACCCTACCATTGGATTGGTGACCTAGCGGCTGACCTAGTGGCTGAGGCAAAACCTTTTGAAACACTTAGGTTTGGAGGTTTTGGTTTAAGTCTCACATAAGTATAGAAATTCACCGTTCTAAGAAAAATAAAAATAAAAAACTAGGTAGAACCTAAAGTATTCATTCTCATTAGATTTATGTGAAATTTTACTAGTTCAAATTTTTAGAAGAGTGTTGCTTTTAAGCATGTTGTCAAATTTCTTCATTTCCCATGATAATGAAACCTGGTTTCGTGAGGTGGCTATGGGATATACAAACTGCAACACGCGATAAGTTTAAACTTTATATTGTGTGATTTGACCAGTAAAGGATTGGAGGTGATTTCTACTTTTAATAAGCTGTCACAGTGGTCAAATTCGTTGCATGCATTCATATTGTCGAGACAACAACAGATAATGAACGGATTGTTGGACTTCTTGTCCCAAATGCAGCTGTAGGATCCGTTATCTCTGCAGTAGTTGATCATGACGACTGTAATAAAACGGAGCATAATCTTAGATTATCTAGAGAAGCGCTTTTATCATGTGTCACATGTTTGACGGAATATATGGATGGAAAGCCCGCAAAGGTGGTAGCATTCCTTGCCCACCAAAGGATATTTGTGACAGAAAGATACCTTGCAAAATTAAAAAATTAAATTGAAGAGATTTCTCTCGATTATTGATGAAGTGGATTTCAGGATTTCATTTGCGCAAACTGTGGAGAAATTGTTTGCGTTATCCTTCTTGGTGAAAGATGGTCGGTTTCCACACCCCCCAAAGCGCTGTAAAGTCAGCTAACCTTCTTATTTCCACCCCAAAGCGCCCCGCTTTGGCCAAAGCGGGGCGTTTTGGCCTGCTTTCACACAACCGGTGATGTGATGTTGTATGATGTCAGTTGAAGCGCCCCGCTTTGGCCAAAGCAGGGTGTTTAGGGTTGGGTGCGATCTGCAGACACAGGCTGATGACTCTTGATGGGATGTGTGTCGGAGAAAGTGGAACCCTAAACGCCGCGCTTTAGCCAAAGCGCGGCGCTTCGACCCTCATTTCATGCATATAAGAGGCAGGCCATGCGTTCTGTCTCGTATTCTCAAAAAAAATTTCAGAGGTTCTGTTGGGTTTGTTGTTTTGAACTGTGAAAATTCTGTTGAGAAGAGTATTTTTCAGTGATTACGATGTCGTGGTTTAACAACTATCTTTTCGGTGAATACTCTGAGGAGTACGTTGTTCCAGATTCTTACGAGGGAGCCGCTATTTCTCCCTCATACGATATACCAATCCCTTCCAACACGAGGGAGGAGGAGGGTGTATCTGGCATTCGTTATCGTGACAATGCGGGGGAGCTGGACTTGAATGTCCTCCCTGTGGAAGACTCCAACGCACAATACGGCTATTCGGATTATGGATACGGAGGTGAACCGTATCCTCAGACTGAATATCAGTACGGTCAGCCAAACTATCCTGACCACGGTTACGGTGGTGAGCGGAGCTACGTACAGCAAGACTATCCCAACCACGGTTACGTTGGTGAGCTTAGATATGTACAGGAAGACTATCCTGACCACGGTTATGGTGGTGAGCCTGGCTATGAATAGGAAGACCATCCCGACCATGGTTATGGTGGTGAGCGTAGATATGTATAGGAAGACTATCCCGACCACGGTTTTGATACAAGCCTGAAATATTCGTCATGTGATGAGTTGGTGGATTATGTACAAAAGACGGGAAAGGACAATGGCTACGTCATTGTGATTAAAAGGTCGAATAAAAAAGGAAGTAATTTCAAGATTTGGTTTCAATGTAGTCTTGGTGGGGAGTACAAGAGTGTGGCTACAGTGATGAAAACAGGTAGCAAGAAAATAGGTTGCCCGTTTGAGTTGATAGGGTTTACGGAAGCAAAGGGAAGTGTTTGGAAGATAATGGTGGAGAACGCGAGGCATAACCACACTCCTATTGAAAACATGGAGGGCCACGCGTATGCAAGAAGGCTTTCTTCGGATGATAAAAGACTGATTGAGCAGCTGGCAGAGCAGGATATTCCAAACCATAGCATATGGCGTACGTTAACGAAAAAGAACCCAGATAACAAGATTATTCCGAAAGATGTACACAATGTTGTTCAGAAGATCAATGCAGGAAAGATGGTCGAATAATCTCCAATGCAAAAACTCGGAAACCTTCTTGTCGAAAAACATTTCACCTATTACATGCGCGTAGATGAGATGACGAACGCAGTTGAAGATATCTTCTTTGTCCATCCACTTTCATTTACTATGTGACGTGCGTTCCCGCATGTGCTCATGATTGATGCCACCTACAAAACAAACTTGTACAATCTTCTATTTGTGCAGGTCGTAGGTATGACATCGACAAACAAGACATTTTCGGTTGCTCATGCGTTAATTTCTGCAGAGAAGGCAGAAAACTCCATATGGGTGTTGGAGAGGCTCAAGTACTTGTTGAGTATCAAGTCTATGTCGGTGGACTGTATGGAGCTGCGTATCATTATAACAGACAGGGACTTGGCACTAATTAACGCGTGTGAACAAGTTTTCCCAAAAGCGAACAGGTATCTTTGCCGGTTCCATATTAATCAAAATATCCTTAAGAATAGCAAGAAGAAATTCACTGTGAATGAGTGGAAAGAATTTGTTCGTTCGTTTAATACATTGTGTGAGTCTTCCAATGAGGAAATATACAGGTATAATTTGGCAAGCCTTGAAGCACAGCTGAAAGAAGTTGGTCGTGAACATGAGTACTTCTTACATAATTTTAAGTACCTTTTCACATACATGCATACATACATACATACACACACATACATACATACGTGGATACATACCTAACAAGTTATGGTTATATTGTTAGAGGTTTTTGACTATATAAAGAAATCATGGTTGGATCCGTACCGTGAAAAGTTTGTAGCTGCATGGACTTACAAGACACTTAACTTTCACCAGACTACAACCAACAAAGTCGAGTCCTTGCATGCAAGGCTAAAAAGTCGCTTTGCAGGTCATCGCAACACGCTGGTTAAACTTGTGGGGTTTGTTGAAGATATTGTTGAGCATCAACATACGGAGATTAGAAAAACTTTTGAAACAAGCCTTAGAAAAGCAATGAACCACCACAAGGCTCAACCAATGCTTGCAAATCTACTGAAAAAGGTTTCAATATATGCTATTGAGCTTATGGTTTTTGAGCTACGACGTAAGGAAGACGGGTTGAGAGACTACGGTTTAATTTGTGGTTGCCAGCTTTGGACCAGTTGTGGTTTGCCATGTGCTTGTTGTCTGGAAAAGTTTGAGAAAAATGGTACGTTTACATATTGACTCTTGGCTATTGTGATTTCACTACCTAATTTACTACCATATGTTTTCGTTCATATGGGGGCAAATCCAATTGGATTCGATAGACGTGTTCTGGAAGAAGCTTGACTTGGAGCCGACATGGAGTGGGGTTGAAGATATCGATGTAGACGCGGAGTTTGAAAAACTCAAACAAAAAATCAATCCAACACCTCCTCAGGTGAAAAAGAGTTACCTGGAAAAATTTACAGAAATCGTCATGCCAGATGGTGTGTGCGAAGCGTGATATGTTTTTATTGATATTTTAAGCCCATTTTACACATTAATCAAGTTTTAAATTTATAAAACACGATATTCTACTAACACTAAACATACACTTGGGCAAGTGCACCCATCGTGAGCGTAGTATAGCGTTTGTAAGATACCGTGGTCGTCCAAGGACACAAGAGCTTTTAGTACCGGTTTATCCTCAACGTCTAATCAATCTAATTTCTTTGATAAAAGGTTTTAAACATGAAAATAAAAACTAAAAATGCAAAAATAAAAATAAAATAAAAATAAAAATAAAAATAGATAGACAAGATGAATCACTTGGATCCGACTCGCCTTTTAAGTACCCTTTGATGATTTTTGCACTTTCGGACTTTTTAAGAGATTATCTTAGTTATAGTAGTAGGTTCCTCTTTTGAAGGTGACGTTACCCTCAACCCAGTGGTTTGAGTTAACAAGGATACAATCCCAAAGGGTCGGAATATTGAAAAATGATTAATTAAGTTATTAATGCGAAAAGTGGTAGGCCCCTCTTTTGAAGGTGATGTTACCCTCGGCGAAGTGGTTTGAGTCAGTAGGGATACAATCCCAAGTAGCCGGTTTAATGTATTAATAGTAATTTACATATGAGGGGATCAAGCCATTCGCACCCTCGCCATCCAATACCAGTGGGTATTGAAGGGGGTCCTAGTAAGCTTGACCCAGGTCCTTGAAGGATCTATACACTGAACAAGGCAAGAACCTTACTAAACCATTCCCTTAACCCCCGACCAGGTAGCCAACATATCTCTATATAGACCGTAGAGATATAAATGGTGTAAATCTTTTACTTTATATAGACAGTAAAGTAATGCCAAGACACCACAGAAAAATGATAAAGAAAATTCACCTTCAACATAAAAAACTAGTTATTAAAGTCATTAATACAAAACCAAATAAAAAGTGCTGAAAGATTAAAAATAAAAAGTAATACATAAAAGACTTGTCTTCACCAAGTGATGTAGGAGGCTTAGCTAAACATGGCCTTTGATTGGCAAGAACTCTTACGATCAATCTTGGATCCCGAGACTACTACACACACTCTAAGGTGGATGATGGACGATGGTGGTGGATGTGGGTGTTGTAGTGGTGGTGGAGTGGTGGCAAAGTGGGAGAGTAGTGGTTTGCCAAGGGATGCCTTTGAAGTGAGCCAAGCACCCTTATTTATAGCCTGAACAGAAGCCTGGACACGGCCCTTTGTCCAGCGGGCACGCCCCCATGGCCATCCTTTTCTTTTCCTTCATTAAATGCTTTTGTCAGCATAGGGCTCCACACGGCCCGTGTTCAGCGGGCACGGCCCCGTGGGCAGAAGCGTATCTGTACTACCAAGATTTTGCAAGATTCTGCGTATCTTAGCGTTGACCACGGCCCGTGCTGAGCTAGGCACGCCCCCGTGGTGGGCGTAGAAGCTTCCATAGCTTTGTCTTTTCTGCAGGCAGCTGACCACACCCCCGTGTCCAGTGGGCACGGCCCCGTGGTTAGTCTTCTGTTTCTTGTTTTTGCCTTTAGGGATGCTGCCAAGGTGTCGTGCATGTCACGTTTATTCCTTTTCTTTGTATTTATGTTGGTTTTTGCTGTATATTTGTTCCTTTTGTTCGTTTAAGCTCATTTGTTCCTGTAAATTCAAAAGGAAGACAAAAACACACTTTTTCCAACATTAGTACTAAAAAAGGGTTAGTTTTATGCCTCATTTGATGTAATTTATATGTTACATTTTGCACACATCAAATAACCCCACACTTGAATCTTTGCTTGTCCTCAAGTAAAACTCTTTAATATGTGGCTTACACACCCAAATGGAACAGGTAGAAGAGAAGTTTTGGGCTTGTCTTTGAGTGTCGGGATTCCAAGATCTTTATTGGGTTTTATTTTTATTTTATTTACAATCCTGTTTGTTATGATTATTTAGAACGTTTCATAAGAAAAATTACTTATTTGGGCATAACATGCCTCTTTAAAATTCCATTTATACACAAGTTCACATACCTCACGGGAGATCACTCAACACTCGGCCGAAGATGTATTTTTGTGAAACACTCAAGACCGGCATGGAACTTACTTCTACCATGTGCTTGCCAAGCAATTAAACATCCTCCTTTTTAACTATAAACCTTTTTAAATATCAAGAGGACTTGGGAAAGGGTTAGGCTTAGGCTAAGGGTGTAGGATCGGTGAATCGATCAAATGAGATGATCAGAAGAGATCTCGATCAATACGAAAGGCGGAATCAGACGTATTGATGTTATTTCAGCTTGATTCACACTTAGAATCACTTTAACTGTCACTTGTATTGATTTGATACTGTTTACACGAGCTGGCGACACTTCGGTAGGGCTTCGCTACCGGAATCAGAAGTTACAAATGAAGAACCAAGACTCACTATTTATAGAGAACACCAGTTCGCACCAACAAGATTCACACAAACTGGCCAAGGTCGTGCGACCTGGCCACTTCGCACGAACTGGTCACCTCGCATGAGGTGGCTGGTTCAAGCCTGTTTCCCGTTTCTCTCGTACAACGTGTCTTGGTCTATCTATTTAGTTACATGACTTGATACAAGACGAATTCAACAGACATATGCACCAACAAACTCCCCCTTGGATGTTGACGAGTCTTCAGTGTATTGAGTCTTCTGTATCACACCCCCAAAATACCACACGCGGAAAACCCCCGATAGGCGTGTGACATACCAGGATCTTAGCCATCATGTTGATGCAGATTTGTGTCCGATGCTTGTCGAATAGATTAGATTTATTTTATGCTGAATTTGTAATAGTTAGTGAAACGGTCTAACGAACGTGTATGGACCCGCTCGTTTGAAGTGGTCAAACGAGAGGGTTATTTGTTTGACCGTGTGTGTTTGAAAGACAAAGGGGTGTAGCTATAAATAGCAACCCTTTGCCATTTCAAACACTTGTAGATTTTAGGAGGTTCAAGTCCTCACCAGGGAGAGATCACCACTTGCTCTCTCCCCGGATGTATACTTCTTTGGTATGGTTCGGTTAGCTTGTTAATCGGGCCAGTTTGCTTTGTTATGTTATCAAATCTATACAAGTAAGTATTTCATCTGTCTATGATCTTCCCGTCTATGAAAATAATCATGATAATCACGGTTTCGGTCCAGAAAACGGTCCTACAATTGGTATCAGAGCCATGGTGCCCGATTTAGTAAATCTAACCGTTTACTAAGTCACATGTGCTCTAGATCTGTGATTTTTGTGCTTTTTGTTCAAGATGTAAAAAATGGTGAAAATGAGAAAAACTCAGATCTGGAACCGATTATTCAGATCTGTGCTGAAACAAGTGTTCGGTTTTATGTTTTTCACCTATATAATCAAGTTATCATCATCAAAAATAAAAAATACAGTGTTTTCGTCAAATCTGCAAAATAGAACAGAGGCTGTGTTCTTGATGTTCTTGGCGGCTGCTTAAAGAAAATAGGGTTTCTTCACACCCAGTCCCGACGAAACAGGCCCCATGACGAAACACCTCCTCCAGTTTCGTCGTCGGCAACATCTTTAACTTCTGTTTCGTCGAATCAACAAACTTCAGTTTCGTCGACATCTTACTTCACCTGTTTCGTCGACCAGTGGTTACAAGAAATCTGTTTCGTCGATCAGTTCCAAACAATCAGTTTCGTCGGCCAACAAGATCAACCAGTTTCGTCGGTTCCTTCATTTCGTTGACTGAAACAGGGGTTTTGGTTGTTTGAAGTTGGAATCGAAGATGAAGATGTCGGCTGCTGCTGATTGTTTATCGACGAAGAACCCTTGTTTCTTACAAAGAACCTGCTGCAAGATGGGGACTGATACACTACACTTCAAAACACAAATCAAATCACACAAATCGATCGACCAATCACTGATCCGCATCACGGTCACCACCAAATCAACTGATCAAACATTTATGAGTGATGAATTCTGCAATCAGGCACTAGTTTCGTCTCCGGAAAAGTATTTGGAGTGGAATCGAAAGGAGAGAGACAGGTCTGGGATTCTGATTTGGCTGGTTCTGGTGTGTGTATCGCAGAAATAGAGGGTCTGTTGCTGACCAGATGTATCGATAATGAAGATGTTTGCTGTTAATTGGGATTTGAATGTCTGGTGTGGGTATCGCAGAGAAGAAGAAGAAGGTCAGACAAAAAGAAAATGAAGTCTGTTTGCGGCTGGTGATGTTTAAAAAAAAAAAAAAAATAGGGTTGTTGACTTGTGGCTGAATCAGATACACTCTGTGGGCCGTGAATGCACATCACAAATTTTATTTGGGCTTGTGTTTTTGTTAAATGAGTTGGGCTTCACAAATTTCTTTGAAGGTGGGTATCGCAAAAGTATAAGATGAGGCAGATGTGTATGGAAGATGATGGCTGGAAAAACAATGTTTGTCGGCTGATAAACAACTTTTAGGGATATTGAATTTTGGGGATGCTTCTAATATCTGATGACTATTTTTTTTTGGGCTCACAAGTTCATTGAATGGGCCAAAGTGTATTGGGTCTTTTTGGATTTCTAATGGACCCTCAACTATCTTAGATGGGCTCTAGTGAATGTGTGATGGCAACTCTTAATTGGGCCAAGATTCAAAGGTAGCTACATGCACATGGGGTCGGGTGTTCGCGAAGATTATTTGAACCGGGCTTCCAAATTTCAACATCAAATTCGTACGAATTTGGGAGCGCGCGGCATGATGAAAACAAGAGATGATGAAAACTTGATTTTTGAAAAATGTGGGGTAGTCTCGGTTACCGATGCAAACGTCAAATTATGGTGACGCGACTACAATGGGCCAAAAACCAAAAACAAAACGGTATGTTCACTTCCGCACGTCAGTATTTATGTTTGTTATCGGTTATTCGAAGATGTTCGAAAGCATTTTGTTTATTGTCATATTTTCGCATTTGAAAACGAACGTATGAACCTAGAATGTCAATACCGGTCCTAACGAATCCAAAAGGTCGAAGAGTATATGCCTATGATGAAAGTTTTCAGATTAGGTGTTAGTAGAACCTTGGGGGGATACAAGTCGGATCCTACGGGGTATTAGGGGACGTTCTTATTCAACTAGAATATGCAAAGAAGAAAGCCGTTTTCGTGATTTTTCGAAAAACCGAGAACATTTGAAAGATTCTACTCAGTGGAGAGAATTTGTTCAGTAAAGATTGACGACAGTTCCGCTAAGTGAAGGGAATTGGTGAACATTTGAAAGTTAACGACAGTTCCTTTAAAGTGGAAGGGAATCTGTTAAGGTTTAGAGATCTTACCAAAGAAATGGGGGAATAAAAATTTTCGTATGTTGAATTTCTTCGGTAAATTTCTAAACGCAATCACAGGTGGTAGAGTTTGTGATTTTCTAGTGACACAAAGACGGTTTACAGAAGACAGTTCACCAGAAACCTCTACCAATGTAGTATGCTTGAAGATCAAGACTTGATGCAGTTTTTAAAGAATGGAACCCTTATCAAATGCCGGTTGGAGTATTGGAAGATCAGCGAAAGATCGGTCAATTGAGCCTTTTGAGGAAATTGCACAACGCCCAACACGGATACGCGTACTTTGAGGGGGAACTATTATACAAGAAGCGTCAAGATACTACTTACCTGGATCATCGGTCAAGGGGGAATTTGTTAACACAGAGAAGATGAATACTTGACTGAAGATCGATTGCAGTTGCATTTTCAGCATTCGACAGCAACGGACAAGGGGGAATTTGTTGATGCAGATTTGTGTCCGATGCTTGTCGAATAGATTAGATTTATTTTATGCTGAATTTGTAATAGTTAGTGAAACGGTCTAACGAACGTGTATGGACCCGCTCATTTGAAGTGGTCAAACGAGAGGGTTATTTGTTTGACCGTGTGTGTTTGAAAGACAAAGGGGTGTAGCTATAAATAGCAACCCTTTGCCATTTCAAACACTTGTAGATTTTAGGAGGTTCAAGTCCTCACCAGGGAGAGATCACCACTTGCTCTCTCCCCGGATGTATACTTCTTTGGTATGGTTCGGTTAGCTTGTTAATCGGGCCAGTTTGCTTTGTTATGTTATCAAATCTATACAAGTAAGTATTTCATCTGTCTATGATCTTCCCGTCTATGAAAATAATCATGATAATCACGGTTTCGGTCCAGAAAACGGTCCTACACATCAATCACATTGAACTCATAGGTATATGTAAATAAAACTTTCATTAATTAACAGTAAGTGTTACAACGTTACAATATTTCACAGTTACAGCGGAAGCATAATTCATTCGTTAAGAATTTATAACCACATGTAAAAGCCATTTGTGTTGTGTTATGTTTCCATGTATCTTGACCCATGACCACTCCAGCCTCCCAGACCGCAAGTTCCAGTCAATAAGCACCTAAAGACCTGTAAGGCATGTAACAACGAATCAACAACAAAGTTGAGCTAGTTAACAGTTGGGTGTTCGTTTTAAGTTGTTTACGAAAACATAGTTTGTCTTTAGTTGGCTTACTTGCCGTGGGGTTTACCCCATAGTTGCAAATATGATTAACCAGTTTACCCTGTTTCCCAAACATATCCATAGTTGTTGGGGGCTTCCCATGTGAATTACCAGTTTACCCTGTTTTCCAAACCTTTTTACGATATTTAGTGTGGGCTTCCCATGTGCGTTACCAGACCGTACCATATCGACTACTACGAAAATAAGTTGTGCCCTAAGTCAATGTCTATCAGCATTGACCCTTTGCCTTTAGTCCATTAGTACACGCCCGTTCGAACGACACAGTGTGAGGTTTGTTAAACCCAATAGCGCTATCAACTAATGACCCGCTCGCCATCGGCCTCGGCGATTAAGTCGATATAAAATGAGGGACTTCATGATAGAGTTTTGGTCCAGTGTTTTTAATCTTGTTGTCCTACCCAAGGAGGACGAACGTACGTATTCTACCCAAGGAGAATACGCGAGGTTTAATCTTGGCATCCTACCCATGGAGGATGGCCGTACATATCCTACCCAAGGAGAATATGTAGTTTTCCGTTTTAGTTCATTAACCCATTCCCAACCCTTGGGAATCCCATGCCTTGGAAAAAGTGTGAACTCACCTCGGTTTGCTCCGCAGGTATTTCACTTGTTAAAATTCGTTAGTCAATCACGTCCTATTATAGTTACCATGTTTCGTTAGATTCGTATTCGGTTAACGGCACATATACACGTTTTCAACACGTAACACAAACATCACGTATTCATATCAACATGGCATACACATACCGCACATTGAGTTCAATTAGCTATCCACAGTGTGCAATCCAATTTAGTTAGTGGCCTAATGCCAGTGTGCGATTCATGTATTCGTGAGTTAACCTTAGTTATGTGGTCCATACAACTAGATGGATAAGTGCAATTAACCTATATTATGCACAGCTCACTTTTATCATGGCCCAAACACAACACAGTAATCACCTGATGTGGGCTGAGCTGATGACCCGTGGTCATGCAGCCCAGCAGTTAAAATAGGTGGCCCTTCAAAAATACCCCATTTAATAATATGTTTGTATCATTCATACACATAATGGCCGACACTACAATTCTAAACTCAAACCTATTGGGCCGCAATTCCTTAACATGCAACAAATATGAATATATGCACATCACTGATTTAATATCATAAATGCTTTCTGCAATTATCACATGGGCCACTCAATTTTAGTCTAATTGATTGGACCAATGTTAGTGGGTTGGTTTCTTTAAATCTTGATATTTGAATCAATTCATGCTACTCACTGGGCCGACAAAACTGTTATTATTTTTCATGTGATTGGACCGAATACAAGGATTCACACAATTAATTAAAACAGCAATTATTAAATCATGCCATCACATCCTTATCAACAACAGTTTATGACAAACAATTTTTCATGCAATTAGGACAATTGATAAGGTTTACACCTTTGACTAATACTTACAATACATTCAAGAGGTGCACATGGATCAAGAAGATAAAAGTCACAATTTCACATGGCCGTCCATTACTTATATGTGCACATGGGTTGATGGAAATCAAGAAATCATAAATTCACAGGAGCCGTAATTCCATTAATCAAGGTTAAACAATCCTATCCGATTACTACACACAAAAAAAGAGGACCCCTTTTTTTTATCTAATAATACATATATCCAAAGCAATCACAAATTAAAAGAACATGAATTAATACTAACCAATATTGTAAAGAGAATGTATTTATGGTGATCAGATCACGAGGGGGGGGGGGGGGGGGGTCTCCTGCTGCCGTGGGTACGTAGGGGATGTAACCTTTCTTGTGTTTTAAGTTTTATTTAATTAAACGCCATAATGCGTATTCATATAAATAAGTTGTTTGGGGCGGTTCAGGTTACAACCGAAGTGATAGGCAAATAATGGGCTCAAGCCCAATCGTATAAACAGGAAAGGAATAGGGTCTTGCTATGCGTATAATTTGTGAAGTATACACAAGAAGTCTAATTCGAAAAGGTGATTGAGTGGGCCGAATAACAAGGTGCAAAGCCCAAGAGGAGTGGGCTCAATTCTAAGGTTCAGTTGGGCTCTAGGCCTAATCATAAGTCTGATGTGATTTCATGTATACCCATGCGGCCCAACACATTTTAGTTAATCGAGTTATCACAAACGTATAAATTTAACGGTAATGATTAAGATTACAATATAGCACGTCACTAACCGTGAAAGTTCTGGTTGTCACATCATCCCCAACTTGAAAGAAATTTCGTCCCGAAATTTAGTACGTAGTTGCTGAGGAAGCTAGTTAAGTTGCGTGGTTTCCTGGTTTTCCTGGGGTGTCACATCATTCCCCCGTTGGTTTGGAATTTCGTCCCGAAATTCCGCAGTAGCTTCAGCCTCAGTAGTGGTTGCCCTTCTCTCGAACAACTGGGGATATTTGTGCTTCATTTGGTCTTCTCGTTCCCAAGTAAACTCTAGGCCACGACGGGAGTTCCAGTGAAGTCGAACAAGAGGTATTCTGGTACGTTTGAGAATCTTAACATCTCGGTCTGTAATCTCTACAGGTTCCTCGACAAATCGCAACTGATCGTCGATAGTGAGCTCCTTGAGAGGAACTATGAGGGTCTCATCTGACAGACACTTCTTTAGATTCGACACATGGAATACGTTGTGAACTCCGCTGAGTTCTGTAGGTAGATTCAGCTTGTAGGCCACTTTGCCTATTTTTTCGATGATTTCAAAAGGTTTAACATATCGCGGTTTGAGTTTCGTCTCGTATACCAAAACGAAGTACACCTTCCCAAGGTGAGACTTCAGGTAGTACTCGATCCCTAACTTGGAACTCGAGTGGTTTCTTGCGCTTAACAGCGTAGCTTTTCTGACGGTCACGAGCTCCACCATTCGTTGTCTTACCTGAGCAATCTTCTCGTTTGTAACTACTACAAGTTCTGGGCTAGTGATTTGGCCGTCGCCAACCTCTGCCCAACAAAGAGGTGATCGGCACTTACATCAGTACAATGCCTCAAATGGAGCGGCTTGGATGCTGGTGTGGTAACTGTTATTATACGAAAACTCCACCAACGGGAGATGTTTTTCCCAGCCGTTACCAAAATCAATCACACATGCCCTAAGCATGTCTTCAAGGGTTTAGATGGTGCGTTCAGTCTGCCCATCCGTCTGTGGACGCGAGCCAAATGATTTGTGCACCGCTTGCCACAAATCAGATGCAAATCGTGGTTCACGATTAGAGGTAATGGAGGTTGGCACCCCATGCCTAGCAACCGCTTCCTTCGGGTAGACGACTGCAAGTGTAGAAAACTTATCTGTTTCTTTGCTGGCTAGAAGGTGTTTTGGTTACACAAGACAATCAATGAGCATCCAGGTGGTATTGTTTCCATTTCGAGTTGTAAGTAGACTATCGACCAAATCCATGGCAGTCTGTTTTTATTTCCATGTGAGTGTTGCTAGTTGCTGATGCTACACCTTGACTTTCCACAGGTCGATCCATCATTCACATACTTAACTAGATGAGCCTTCATGTCCGATTACCAGTACAAGGTTTATAAATCCTAATACCTCTCATCAAAACCCAGATGACTAGAATGTCGAACTGGTGTGCTTGCTTAATGCGAGTTTCCCTATAGTTGCCATGTAATGAGACCCACATTCGTTTCATGAAGTAGCGAGTATCGTTCGACTGGTCAAAGGTTGCTTCTCCATGCCCCGCATGGGTTCAACTTGAAGATTCTTCTTCCTTCAGTTTTCCAGCTCGAACAGAGCGAGTCTGATACTGTTAAGTTAGAGTCGATGGCGAGCTGCAGAGCTCGTGTATGTTTAGGTTTCGCAGTCGCATTCATCCAGAAGTTCTATCCAGCGATGTCGTTGTATGCTTTAGCTCTTTCGAACATCGGTACACGGGAGGCCCTTGCGATCGGTCTAAATAGCACATCTGGTACCGTCCAAGTGATGCTTCCATCCAAAATCCCAAAGCCATGGTTTTTACCGTCCGTCGAGTGTGTCGCACAGTTCCTCTTTGTGACTCTTTCACGTATGTCATCACCCTCACGTGTTGCGTCATTGTGCAGCTGGGACTCTGATTCGAACCATGAGGATAAAACACTGAATCACCCGCATCCCTGGGTAAAACGATGCTCAGCGCATTGCAGAGTCGGGATTCGAAAGCTGAAAGGACGTCCTCCTGTATTGTCTTTCACGAACACAGCACCCTGCTGTGCTAGAGAGATTTAAGCTGCGCGACCTCCGCAAATCCTGCGATTTATCTGCGATAGAATCAAGCGAGATCAAGAAATTGTTGTATCCACGAAGGACTCTTTGATGTTGATCAGTTTCCAACCAAGACGGATCTTAGCGAGATCCACGTGCATTCCCACTTCGCTGATTATATATTCAAAAGGTACACCTCGAACCCAGAAAATTTAATTCAAAAAGACTTTGAGCGGAGTGTCTCTTCCCTCAGGAGTTCTAAAATAAGATATAAATGCCATCCATGGCGTTCCGTTCTCCCAGTCAGGATTCAGAATGTTGTCAACAAATGCGATCGATACATGTGATCTCTGAAGCTGCTGGTGTGTTGACCAACCCAATGATCATGGTGCATAATGTTGAAATGGCTGCATTACATTCGACATTCTGTTCTTAAGAGCATTCACCCCTTGGATTCCCATCTGTCGATAGTTCGTTCACTAGCCAATCCCCGAATGGAAGCTTGTTCCTTGCAGCTGGTCGACGGGTTGTCAATACGTGGTCGATGCGAACGGTTCCCGATTGTCACCTTGTTGAGTTCCCGATAACCAGTACACATACGAAAAGGCTTCTCTTCATGGGTATAGCGAGGGCTCCTTACAGAAAAAACTAGATCCGATGAAACTCAAGTCCAATAATTCCTGAAGTTGGTTAGGCAGTTCCTGCAACCTTCCTGGTGTAAGACAATAAGATTTACTAGTAACCAGGGCTACCTCTGACATGATACCGATATGATATTCCACCTGACGATGGGAGGGTAAACCTGACAGTTCTTCTGGTAATACTTAGGGAGAATCACGAGCAATTGGTGGATCCTCGATCCTCTTTTCCTTAGCCATGACATCAGTAACGAGTGCTATCATTGCGGGGTAATCCTTCCATAAACGCTCTTAGATTTTCCTGCTGAAATGACACTAACCGCTGTACCACTCTGGCGCGTTAGAACAGATAACAATCCTCCACGAGGGATACGCAGAATTGTCCCCTCACAGGGTATATCTATCAAGAATAACAGAAGAAAGGTCGATGCCGAACACTTGTCCCACAAGGTCATGTTTGCATCCTAACGATCATATGAGGTTTCCATTGTCTAGCCATCGACCGATTCCACAACAGGTTCAAACTCGTAAGAGCATCTGACGGAACAGAGTCGAAGCGGGTTGCTACTCATACTAGCTACCATGCCGTGAAAGTCCTGACGTCGCCCACGCCAATTCTAAATGTCCTTCCCAGAGCATCATTTCTGGTGTTGCTGTCTTCATTACTAGGATTTCAAATACTATCGTTGTTCCTTTGGTCGTTGTCCTCTTATCTTGACCACAGCCAATCCGTGTTGTGGGCACCTTTATTTCCTTACTATAGGTTAAGGTTACGAATACCTTGTTGTCGCTGTGACTGCTGCTCCCAATGTCGTTGCTCGAAACGAAGCCCTACGGCTCTTCACCATCATTGTCCATTTTTTCACGTTCTGAGCCACGTCCTAAAGCGCCATGGCGCTGGCAGTTATGCATACCCCACTAAAGTCAATTATCATCACTTATGCCTCGGTCGATTCGTAAAAGTTGACTCCCATGGGTCGCTGACAAAAGTTAAGGATTTGATTAGAGCCAATTCGCTGGTATTCGTTGCCGGTAATCAGGGTCGTCAAGTACTGAGGTCAGTAAAGTGCTACGCTCATCCTCCTGTCCATCGATGTTGCAAGTGGTTCGAGTAATACACAGTATGTTGCGGGAGTGTTGTAGAAGTGATCGCACTTCAGAATCTGAGGCGTCAATACATTAAGTTCCAGCAAACGAAGAAAAGTGAGAAAGATATCGATCAATCATTCGACGCTGCGACATCCAACACATGGACATTCGTATAAGCACCTAACATTCTACACGGTTCGCTGAGCTCAGAGGGGTGTTCAGGTAACACTCGATAGCATCGAGTTTCGAAAGGATCCAGTGATAAATGAAATGTTCGCGTTTGGGTTTGAGTAGGGGACAATTATTGCTATGGCCCCTATAGGTTTGTTATGTTTCTCATCGATCAATTGGCGGAACGGAACCCCTTTTCCACTTGTTAAGCCTCACCGGGACTCACATGCACCCCACATTATTATTATGTGTGCACCCACAATAATATTGTGATTTGCATGCTCATCTCAGCTCCTCTCAACTCATGTCAAATGGTTCCCCAAACTCGAGTAGCAATCAAAGGGTATCACGAAGCGTAGGTCATGAAGGTTTAGGGATTTACCACCCTATCAGTCACATAACACGTGCAAGTGTACATGTATTCATATCGTTGTGCTAAACGTGCAATCACATGCAATATCGTATGTAGGTGTTCACTAGTTATGTAGTACAATGAGTATATGAGAGACGAACCTTGCAATCTGGAGCTGAGTGTCATGGTCGTATTCACGTCTTTAGAACTGTTCGGTTATAGTCTGGTTTTACAAAAACATTTTCCCCTTTTTAAAACCAAGTTCACTATAACCAATGGCTCTGATACCAATCTGTCACACCCCCAAAATACCTCACGCGGAAAACCCCCGAGAGGCGTGTGACATACCAGGATCTTAGCCATCAATCACATTGAACTCATAGGTATATGTAAATAAAACTTTCATTAATTAACAGTAAGTGTTACAACGTTACAATATTTCACAGTTACAGCGGAAGCATAATTCATTCGTTAAGAGTTTAAAACCACATGTAAAAGCCATTTGTGTTGTGTTATGTTTCCATGTATCTCGACCCATGACCACTCCAGCCTCCCAGACAGCAAGTTCCAGTCAATAAGCACCTAAAGACCTGCAAGGCATGTAACAACGAATCAACAACAAAGTTGAGCGAGTTCACAGTTGGGTGTTCGTTTTAAGTTGTTTACGAAAACATAGTTTGTCTTTAGTTGGCTTACTTGCCATGGGGTTTACCCCATAGTTGCAAATATGATTAACCAGTTTACCCTGTTTCCCAAACATATCCATAGTTGGTGGGGGCTTCCCATGTGAATTACCAGTTTACCCTGTTTTCCAAACCTTTTTACGATATTTAGTGGGGGCTTCCCATGTGCGTTACCAGACCGTACCATATCGACTACTACGAAAATAAGTAGTGCCCTAAGTCAATGTCTATCAGCATTGACCCTTTGCCTTTAGTCCATTAGTACACGCCCGTTCGAACGACACGATGTGAGGTTTGTTAAACCTAATAACGCTATCAACTAATGACCCTCTCGACATCGGCCTCGGCGATTAAGTCGATATAAAATGAGGGACTTCATGATAGAGTTTTGGTCCAGTGTGTTTAATCTTGTTGTCCTACCCAAGGAGGATGAACGTACGTATTCTACCCAAGGAGAATACGCGAGGTTTAATCTTGGCATCCTACCCATGGAGGATGGCCGTACATATCCTACCCAAGGAGAATATGTAGTTTTCTGTTTTAGTTCATTAACCCATTCCCAACCCTTAGGAATCCCATGCCTTGGAAAAAGTGTGAACTCACCTCGGTTTGCTCGGCAGGTATTTCACTTGTTAAAATTCTTTAGTCAATCACGTCCTATTATAGTTACCATGTTTCGTTAGATTCGTATTCGGTTAACGGCACATATACACGTTTTCAACACGTAACACAAACATCACGTATTCATATCAACATGGCATACACATACCGCACATTGAGTTCAATTAGCTATCCACAGTGTGCAATCCAATTTAGTTAGTGTCCTAATGCCAGTGTGCGATTCATGTATTCGTGAGTTAACCTTAGTTATGTGGTCCATACAACTAGATGGATCAGTGCAATTAACCTATATTATGCACGACTCACTTTTATCATGGCCCAAACACAACACAGTAATCACCTCGATGTGGGCTGAGCTGATGACCCGTGGTCATGCTGCCCAGCAGTTAAAATAGGTGGCCCTTCAAAAACACCCCATTTAATAATATGTTTGTATCATTCATACACATAATGGCCAACACTACAATTCTAAACTCAAACCTATTGGGCCGCAATTCCCTAACATGCAACAAATATGAATATATGCACATCACTGATTTAATATCATAAATGCTTTCTACAATTATCACATGGGCCACTCAATTTTAGTCTAATTGATTGGACCAAATGTTAGTGGGTTGGTTTCTTTAAATCTAGATATTTGAATCAATTCATGCTACTCACTGGGCCGACAAAATTGTTATTATTTTTCATGTGATTGGACCGAATACAAGGATTCACACAATTAATCAAAACATCAATTATTAAATCATGCCATCACATCCTTATCAACAATAGTTTATGACAAACAATTTTTCATGCAATTAAGACAATTGATAAGGTTTACACCTTTGACTAATACTTACAATACATTCAAGAGGTGCACATGGATCAAGAAGATAAAAGTCACAATTTCACATGGCCGTCCATTACTTATATGTGCACATGGGTTGATGAAAATCAAGAAATCATAAATTCACTTGAGCCGTAAATCCATTAATCAAGGTTAAACAATCCTATCCGATTACTACATACAAAAATAGAGGACCCTTTTCTTTTTTTTATCTAATAATACATATATTCAAAGCAATCACAAATTAAAAGAACATGAATTAATACTAACCAATATTGTATGGAGAATGTATTGATGGTGATCAGATCACGAAGGGGGGGGGGGTGTCTCCTGCTGCCGTGCGTACGTAGGGGATGTAACCTTTCTTGTGTTTTAAGTTTTATTTAATTAAATGCCATAATGCGTATTCATATAAATAAGTTGTTTGGGGCGGTTCAGGTTACAACCGAAGTGATAGGCAAATAATGGGCTCAAGCCCAATCGTATAAACAGGAAAGGAATAGGGTCTTGCTATGCGTATAATTTGTGAAGTATACACAAGAAGTCTAATTCGAAAAGGTGATTGAGTGGGCCGAATAACAAGGTGCAAAGCCCAAGAGGAGTGGGCACAATTCTAAGGTTCAGTTAGGCTCTAGGCCTAATCATAAGTCTGATGTGATTTCATGTATACCCATGCGGCCCAACACATTTAAGTTAATCAAGTTATCACAAACGTATAAATTTAACGGTAATGATTAAGATTACAATATAGCACGTCACTAACCGTGAAAGTTCGGGTTGTCACATTCTGTCTTGATTAGTCTTCACGCTCTTTCCAAAGTATCTTTCTCTGTAAGCATCCTCATCAATCTCTCTCTTACTCTTTCAAAATCTCAACCTGGCTCTAACGTCTTCAGACTCCCCCTATAGATAAGCTGGGATCGCAGTCTGGAATTCACTATCTGCAAGCTTTCACAGGTTCAGGAACGTCACCTGGCTCTCCGTAGCAATCAGGATCAGAAACCTGGCTCTAACCTGCATACGCTTATGTGGAAAATTCTCAGGAGTTGAAACTTAGCTCTATCAAAGGTTTTTACCTGCTCAACCACTTGTATTCATAATACTCAAATTTGGTTTCAAATTAATGAACCATTTAATCATTTCAAAATCATTTTTCATTTTAAACAAACTCTCCCAACCTTGTTGTTCATCATATTTAGCACTTGGAATTTTGAAAATCAGCTTTTCAACACCAGTTGTCGAAAATAAGATGAAATAAAATCTTTTTAATTTTTCAAAATTTTATGCTAAAACACAATCTTTTTGGGTTTTGTCTTTAATAAAAAATCAGTAAAGAAATATTTACAGACAATATTTTTTGTGAGTTTGTGTAAGTAAAACATATCAGTTTTTGAGACAAATCACTAGTACCGTTGAGCTTTAAACACTTTAAGTTCTAAACGATTCACTTAGATTGTCAGTATACTGATCCACTTAAATTTTCACACAAAGTTCAATTGTTTCGAGATACGAGATTAGTGTTTTAGTGGACTTAAACTTATTCGCGTGTCCCACCTCAGAATATACTCCCGTATCCAGACTCCTATATTCAGTCTTACAGGTGAATGTACACTAATGATATCTGTAAACGGGTAATGCGAAACCATGAGAGCTCAGGCTAGAACTTCCGTTCAATGAGAGAGATGATGGCTCGACTTTAGGTGGGTCCCCCTTGGGGATCTTCTTTTCAACATCACATGATTAGCATTTTTCAATGTTTCATCATTTTTTATGCTGAGGGTGGGCTTTATGATTAAAGCAGTGTAGAGTATTATACGAGGACTAGGCTATTGCTCCCGCAAAATCAGAAGTCCCGGTATAATACCCCAGATATCATCACGCACAAAGACCTAGTATGTTAGAAATAGAAAGCCCTTCAAACAAGATTTCAGGGGTTACCTATATATCCGAGAGATGTTCCCCACAAGATAAGTAAGTATTTGATATTTAGGTTTATATCTTGAAAATAATCTACTAAGTGTGTAAAAACCTACTGGCATATAATCAGTGAGACCGTTTATCACATTTTAACTTTTCATTTCTTTAGCGTACTGTGATTGTCTACTGATGTACTATCATTTCCTCTTTTTTCACAACAAAACTCATTTTGATTTTTCAATGTTTTTGGTTTTTAGATTTTATCATGTTTTTGGATTTTTCAAATTTTCAAAATTTCTAAATTTTTACTCCCCCTAAAATCAAAAATATGTTTCAATTTTTGATTTTCCGGGAAAATTTGAAAATAAACGCAATAAACTGTACAAAATAAAATGACAAACTGATGTGAATTGCTTTAATTCTCCATCCACTTGGCTTAAACAATCAGAACTCCCCCTGTCAACAAACTATTTTCCCATAAAGATTTCAAAACACTTAAGTTTGTTTTAATCAAAATGGTTTTTCCGAAAAATTAGTTTTGTTGATTTCACTACTTGTAAGGATCGGGGTTTAATTCATCATTTTGTTCTTTTAACCACTTGTAAAAACACTTTTCCTTTTCTTTTATCCACTTGTATGAAAGTTAAATCAAGTTCAATTTAATGGCCTTGATTAACCACTTGTAGGTTCTTATCAACAATACCACTTTTAAGAAAATAACAATTTGTAGATTTTACACAAAAACATTTCTCACGAATAATACCACTTGTAAATTATTCACAGTTGTGAATTTCTCAAGAAAGATGCCGATTCCTACTCCCCAATTACCAACCTGGGAGTTCCGGCAAGTCAGGATTTTTAAGCAAAGAATACAGACACCCAAGCCTGACCAGCCTTGGGTGCATCCGAGTTATTTTCACTCGATGTGTAAGTTCTCCTCTTTGATTCATAAAATTCTTTTACCCCTTTGGCCCTACCATCGACAATTTTTCCAAAAATATGTTTTACTTTCCCATTGAAAGCCTTTTCAACATCAAATTCTTTCTTTTCAGAATAAAATTGATTCGAAATTTCCACTTTTCCAAATTTTGATTTTAAATTTGCAGCCCGCAATGGTGGAAACTTGACATCATCCATTGGCGGTACTGACTTTTCTCTTTTTAGCTCAATTTGTGGCTCTTCTGACTTTGACGATTCAGATTCATCGCCAGATTTAGCATCTGATTTCTTAGCAACCCACGTTTGGTTGTTAAGATTCACTCTTCTTTTGTAAAAACGTCTTGAACTCTCACCAACTTCAAATGTAGAATGAACTCTTTTTCTCTTATTCAGAACTTGCCCCTAAAACAAATACAGTTTTTGATTTAAAATCTTTAATATTTTGATTATTTTCAACATCAAAACCCAACCCTTTCTTTTTGAAATTGCTTTTATGATTCGGTTTCTTTTGATGACCTGGACCAAAACCTTTCTTCTTGTTTAAACGTTGTTGAACTCTAGAAGTATATTTAGGTTTTGAAAATCCCATTTTATCTTTTATTTCTGAAAACTTTATTTTTGTCAATTTAAAAACTGTTTTAATATTTTCAATTTTCACATTTTTAATTGGAAATTCCTCATCAGAATATAATTTGTCAGAATCTTTTAAAGTATATGTTACTTTGAATGTTTCATCATTCAAATTATTTTGTGACATCAGAAAATCTTTATTGTAAACCCTTTTGACCGATGATTTCGAACTGTTGACTGATGAACTCGAACTCTCAGATTCAGACTTTGACTCTGACCCCTCATCCTTATCCAACACCTGATCAACCACTTTCTTTATTAACTCAGACTCATGATCAGTGTCAGACGATGTGAACGTGACGTCAATGTTGTCCGGTAACTCATCAGTTGTTTCAGACTTTAACTTTATATTGACTGCCTTTTTGACTTGTTCCGAATTTGGTTTTCTGGGAGAATAACCTTCCTAGATCGGAGGCAGACACCTTTTATAATCTACACTTTGTTTCTTACCAGTATCCGTATCTTCAGACTTCTTATCTTGAAAAGCTTCAAAACCTGCTACGGTCGGATAAATTCTATCTTGTCTAGCTCACTAAACTTCTTATCTTTCTCTTCACAATGTTTGCATGGTTCCAAACATTTCAGACAAGGTTTTGTGACCTCTACAATCTTTTCAATAACTTTAACCACTTCACTCTGTTCATTCTTCTCTTCCACCTGAACATCATTCTCACATTTTACATTTTTCTTCTCTTTTGCTGCTCGTTTCTCCTTTAGCTTCTCCAATTTATCTGCAAAATAAAATTTGAAACTTTCAGGTGATAAATGAGTTTTACCAATGTTTATTTGATTAATTTCTTCATCATCACCACTGTTATCAATTGATGATTGATCAAAGACTGGTGTCTTTTCTGAACTATCTTCTGAAGAAACAAATTCTCCATCTTGACTTTTCTCTTCAGTTGCAAACACATCCATCAATTCTTCCATTAACTCTAGCTCTTGAATGATCTGTGAAACAAATGCTCTAAACTTTGAGTTACTTTCAGCCGGAATGTATTTGTCCCAGCTAAATCCCTCTGGCAATCTTTCATCTTCTTGATCTGGAGGCATAGTAATACAAGCTTTCTTCCTTCCATCTTCAATACGGGATGATGACGGTTGTTGAGCTACCTGATGATATATTGCTTTCCGATCATATTCATTGTTCCCGAAAGGATTCTGAGCTCCTCCTGCTTTTCGGTTGGTACATTCCCTCTTGAAATGTCCTTTTTCCCTGCATCTAAAACAAGTAACTTTAGACTTATCAAAACCTAAAGTAGAAACATTAGCATTACGTAAGTCATCTCTTCCTGTAATCTGTTTAAATTTCTCAGCTCTTCTCAACACGCTCGCTAAACACCACTTAATATCCATTAGCTCCATTTCCACAGCATCAATCTGATCGTAATCCTCTTTTGTTAACATAGGATTTCCGATTCTTCCCGCAACCAAACTCTCATATGATTCTAACACGGTAACTAGTAATGCCATATGACCTTTAGCAACTTCTTTAGAGAAATTCTGACCGTTCTGAAGATGCAACGCGATGTTGCATTGTAGCACATGACCATTACCATTGTTTGAGCTTTGAGACTGATAATTTGAAGTTGAAACATTAGGATTAACACTCGGATATGAAGAATGTCACACCCCGACCACGTAAAACAACAAACCGTGGCGGAAACGTCGGGGAGTATTGTAACAGAATCATCGTTTCACAACCATGGTAATTAAAAGTTTCGTTTTATTGATTCATTAAGTAATTTACATTGTCTTTAACCAAACATACAAATTAAACATCGTCTATTATCGTTATTAAGTCACTAAGGCCTCGTCCAGATCCTATGTGACTCATGCATCATAGCAACCAACATCAAGCAATACCACCTGAAACATATGTAAAAATAAAGTCAGCAAAGAAATGCTGGCGAGCACATAGGTTTTATGAGAGTATCGGATTCATGGCTCGTTTATATGTTGCAGTACATTATTAGACTACAAGAGTCAAAAGTACAAAATTCGTTTAGAAAAGTGTATTGCAACATAATTAACCAACTCAAATCAAGTTAGTTATAGTTTATAAAAATCTTGTAGCCATGATTCTTAACCCAAAAACATTCATTTTAGTAAACCAATTCGTAAAACATCTCGTAAAAACTCGTTAATAAAACTCGTATGGTTTATATCATTTCGAAAACCTCGTTGTGTGACATCGTTTCAAAATCGTTTCCCAAGTAAACTAAATAATGACATGAAACGTAATATGATAAAAGCACTTATATATAAGATGTACCAGCGGCGTATCTACCATGCTTTTATCATGCTACACCCATCCCATTATCTAATCACTACCCAAAACCAATCGTTTAATCAAGTCGTTTATCTCGTTTAAGTCGTTTCAAATCGTTTAACTCGTCTCCAAATCGTATTCGTTTTAATTGTGAAACTACTTTTGGTCGTCTCGCTAATAACATTCAAACCTTCGTGACTCGACTATCTCATTTCTCGTATTAACAAACCACCAAAGGGTAAGTTAACAATCATCAGATTCGGTCGTTACCTACATAACCCCCACACATAACCATGGGTGTAGTCTGATAACGAGATTTGTCAGATCCTATGGTACCATAATCTAATACTGGTCGGCCCGGCCAAAGCTAATGAATTTCATTCGTTATGTAATTATAACCAACAAGTTCGTTCACATTATCGAAATCGTTATTAGTTTAATATAAACCATTTTAATCGTTTTTGAAACCATCGTTAAAATATCGAAATCATTTTAATACATATGAATCACCCCAAAACAATCGAAAACAGTAAAATAGGGGAACTATGTACTCACACTGAACAGAAGGGTATCCTTGATCTAAAGAACTTAGCGAAGCTCAGGCAAACCAAGGAAATTCAAGTAGTACCTAGTAATCAGATCACTAGTAAATAAATCGACACCTAAATCGGAAGATCAGACATAATGAGGTCTTGTAAACCAAATGAGTATTGGAACTCATGTGATATGGTTTAACAAAGCCTACATTCTAGATTGGAACCTAACCTAAGTGCTTTCGACCCGTTACGACCCATTAAGGTAGCTTACGCTACTTTAACACGTCGTGCGCGCAAACGCGCGTTCGAGACGTCTAACTAGTCTTATGACAAGTATTATATGCCTAAACATGTTTAATTATGCTGCATAATCAGTTAAGTGACAAATGTTTAGGTTACATATGCTTAAAATCCAATTATGCATGAAAAGGGTATTTTGGTCATTTACCTAAGGCATATAAACTACCTATCATACAACTACTTAAACTAGGTGACCATAAGGTATAACCTCATAAGGTTATTCCCTATGCAACTATGGTCACTAAACATGCTTGGTCGGATCCTAATGATCGACCAAACGGGTCGAGTTCGAAAGTCTAAGCGGTGGTTTAGACCGCTTGACTTACGACTCTAAACAAGCACTAAACTAAAAGTGACGAGCTAAGCATGTTAAACATGCTTAACTAAGTTAGAAAACAGGTTTTGATATCAAAACAAAGTGTTTTGATATCCTAAAGTAGTTTGGTTGCAAAATACGCTTAAATGCGCATTTTGACCGAAACTACGACTCGTCACTACGCCTAGTCAACGTGGTAATCAGTAGGTATAGTCACTAGGGACTATAACCATCGTGATTACGCTGATGTTGCAAAGTTCAAACGAACTTCGTGTTGACCATTGACTGGTCAAAGCTGAAAGTCAAACACTGTTTGACTTTTAAGCTAGGAAAGCGATAAAAGAACGAAGGAAGCTTACAAAGGGTCCTTGCTAGGGAGAACTTGATCTATAACACTCAGGTATGAAGCAAAGGCTCCAACTTAGACTGTAAATCAGATCAAGGGTGAAGAAAAAAATGAAATGGCATGGCTATTTATACTTGTAGCAAACTTACAAGATCATGACACTTGTTTGTGTGGCCTCCAAGCAAAAATCATAGCCATACACGTGTTAGGAGCTGATTAGAAGCCTCATAGAGGTGTTAACTTGGTTAACACACAATAATATTTGCATAAACAGACCCTGGACTTCAAACAATTTGCTAAAAACAAGTTTCTGGTGCTGGGCACTTTTAGGCGGCCCGCGTAAGAGGAGAGACAGGTCTTACGCGGCCGGCCTAAAACCTGCAGATCAGCAAACAGTTTCAATGTTGACAGCTTTGGTCCCTGCATGTGTTTGAGCCCATTTTTGGCACTTTTAACACCTGTTAAGCCATTTTCAAGGCTCTACTAGGTCATTAAAGTTTAGAGGACTCAAAATATGCTCGGAAAACTCTCGGATGTCGGCTCGTTTGGTCGTACGGTAACGTTATTCGTCAAATTACGACGAAACTCAAACGGACGCGAAAACGATCCAAATTAAGCGATGAATGGAATTTTTGCATGCCGATCACTAAAATAAAAATATTTTAGTGCCTACAAAAATTTTGGGTGTCCAGATGTGGTCAGAACATAAGATATGCGTGTAAATGCAAACTTACGTCGTGTTTGACACTTTTAGTCCCTGTAAGATCAAATAAGCATGTTTTCTCACATCGAACCCCTCAAAGCTTATTCCTAGGCTATGTTTAGGTTATTTATGGTATGTTTAGCTTATGATCAAGTTCCAGATTGTACGTTGCGTTGCCTTACGAAATGGTAGACTTTTGCAGTTTGACGCAAATAGTCCTTGTGAGCGAATAAACTTGTTTTTGACATACCGAACCCTCCAAAACTTATTTCTAAGTTATGTAAAGGTTATCTAAGGTATGTTAAGCCTATTTCACTATTCCAAAGTTTTTTTCGCGTTAAACTGACTGCGTTTACGCACCAGTTTGCGTATAACCTTCCAGAAAGCGATTTAAAGCTTGAAATCGGAATCGAATCGAGTCGTAAAATCATCAAACACAAATACACACATAATAACACCAAAACACATTGTTTTATTGATAATTAGCATTGTTTTACATAGTACATCGATTATAGAGCACAGTTGTCACAAAGAAAATCCATTGTTGTTGATTGAGCTTTGATTGAGTGATCCGGATGAGTTTTCTATGCTGAAAGCAGTTTGGATCTTCGAACTTGCCTCCACATTTTGAAAATTACCTTTAAAATACATCTTGATATCTTGTTGACCACTTGAATTGTTCATTCTAGCGATATTTTATTGTTCAAGATCTTGTCCTTCAAGTTTTTCAACGAATTGAGCAATTGTCAATCTATCATACTCTCCGGTATTCTTCAAAATCATAAGATATGTACCCCATTCCTTTTGAGGTAAAGCATCAGCTAATTTTTCAACCCATTCCTCACGATCTTTAGTGATATCCAACCGACTCATTGATCGTACTAAATGACAATATCTCTCAATAAGAGTCTTTGTAGTTTCACCCGGCAAACTTGAGAACAATTCAAATTCTTTCTTTAAAAGTGACTTTTTATTCTTAATCATCTTCGTACTCCCTTCGAATTTTGTATGAAGTGCTTCCCAAATCGAACGTGCACTATCATCATGTTGAAGTAATATGAAAATGTCTTCTTTCACAGCTTGTTGAAGTAAACTGATCATCATTTTTTCTGCCTTGTACATTTCTCTCTCTTTTTCCGTAAATTCAGAAATATTCTTTATAACTCCCACATTATTACGAGGTCGAACGTACTTAGTTTCAATACACTCCCAAGACCTTAGATGATTTTCTTGAACCCAATTCTCGAACCGTTCTTGCCAACTGTAATATTCTTCAATGCTCATCAGCTTTAGGGGTTTCTGCAACGTTCTCGTTTCATTTTCCATGTTCACATTCTGAGCAACAGTAACAGGAGTACCCGGGGCAGTAGCAAATGCATTATAAAATTCGTTGTCCATGTTTCGGTTTTGAAATTTCACAAAAACAGATTTTTCAAACGAACTGGTCAAACCACACGACCTGAAATTAACTTTTCAAACGACCTGATCTCACTTCAAACGACCTGACGACCTAAGTTCAAACTATGTGAACTGATGTAATTTCAAACGACCTGGAGTCAACTCGTGCGAACTGAGGTCAATTCATGCGACCTGAGATGATTTCCAAACGACCTGACTATCTTTTCACACGTCCTGGACACTTCGTGCGGTCTGGCTTCACTTCGTGCGAGCTGGAAGAATCAACTCAAACGACATGACAGAATCTCGAACGATCTGATATGATTTTCACACAATCTGGTCAATTTTATCAAGTTTTAGGTTGATTTTAGTTCTGATTTTTTCAAGGATTGATTAAAACTCAGTTTTACGTGATATATCACAAAATCAGATCATTTTATCCGTAAATTCGTGGTTAATTTTGAGAAAAACGAGTAGAAAGTGAGTAGAAATGAGTAGAAATCAGATTAATCCGTGAAAACAAGCTGAAATGGTAAGAACTCTTCCTCCTGAGCTCTGATACCACTTGTAGGATCGGTGAATCGATCAAATGAGACGATCAGAAGAGATCTCGATCAATACGAAAGGCGGAATCAAACGTATTGGTGTTATTTCAGCTTGATTCACACTTAGAATCACTTTAACTGTCACTTGTATTGATTTGATACTATTTACACGAGCTGGCGACACTTCGGCAGAGCTTCGCTACCGGAATCAGAAGTTACAAATGAAGAACCAAGACACACTATTTATAGAGAACACCAGGTCACACCAACATGATTCACACGAACTGGCCCAGTTCGTGCGACCTGGCCACTTCGCACGAACTTGTCACCTCGCATGAGGTGGCTGGTTCAAGCCTGTTTCCCGTTTCTCTCGTACAACGTGTCTTGGTCTATCTATCTAGTTACATGACTCGATACAAGACGAAGTCAACAGACATATGCACCAACAAAGGGTAGGTGGTTTTGGTTAGTGGTTAGTAAAAGGGCTAAAAGCGTAAAAAGCGTCGGTTGTCGTAAAACTTTTTGTTTTTGAATTTTTATTCAAACTAAGCATATTCAAACAAAGTTTATTTGAGGAACTTGTTTGTTTGTTGCAAGACTTTCATTTTTTTTCAAGAGGAGACGTCACAAGATAACCGAGCTTTTTACTAAAATTAAGGGTTTAAAAGAAAAAGGTTTTGGTGAGTAAAGGGTGTTTGTTTTGTGGGTTTGAAATGAAAAGGTTTAGGCTCAAAGGGGTTAACTAGGGGGATTTTGGGTAGGTGATAAAAAAAATGAAAAATAATGGTGTTGAAAGGAAAATTGGTTAGTCCTAATGCCTCCATCATTTACTTACTTGGGTTTAAGTTGGTAAGGACCGGGAATGTATCGTCATGCCAAGTTCTTGAGTCGTAAGAACCAAGCGGCTATTCACACAAGAAATGAAAAATTAGCATTTAGTTCAAAGATATATGCTTGTATGCTCAATAAAGGCTCAAAACACACTTGTTGTGGGAATGGGTTTATAATGTGATCCAATATATATAATCAAATTTTAATTAGATTTGTCATGCCTTTTCATAATTTTCTTATGTTGGTTCTTTTTATCACGACGCTATCGGTTGTAAATTTGTAAAAATATAACCTTTTTAGAACTTGTTATTCCCAAATTAAACCAAGACAAGTAAAAAAATGAAAATTTTTGAAAAAAAATTGGGGTGATTAGCGGTTCCAATAGAGTTTTGTGTAAGGCTTGTTATTAGGACTTGCAAAATTCAAGGTTTTAGCATCCCCCACACTTAAATTACACATTGTCCTCAATGTTGTGACAACTGTCAAATTTCCATGTATCCGTACAATAATTAAAAAGTAATTTGTAAATTAATGACTGTGCTTGATCTAGATTAATGACATGAATGCTTTGTGATTATTATCATATACATACAAGTGCATCACATATTGCATGATGTCATATCATTATTGCATGCAACACTTTATGATTCAAATGATGCACGAAACAAAGTTAGCACAGCTATTAGACAAACTAGAAGTACTTACGGGAGTTCAGTACTCAGACAGACATGATGTTAAGACACAGAATGAGCCAGAAACCAAGAGTTACACTAGTATAGTGTGTAGGAAAGTAAGGATCATAAAACTGCCTACCTAGTGATAGTTTAAGTGCCTAAAACTCACACAAACTGCAGAATTCTACAATTTTCAGCAAAAATAAGCATTCTAACAACACAATATTATGCAGAATTATGGTTTAATGGTCCAGAATACATTCCCAAGTGTCGGGAATCAAAACTGTCATGAAAGGGAACATAAAGCACACTAACCTGCTTAGTTTAGCACCTTAACGAACCGGTAACCAACCGAACAATCGGACACTACCCGAAACACCAAATTTTCACTAGAAGCACTGTTTTATCATTTTTGAACTAGTTATGGTCACCGAACATCATAACATGCCTTATAATTACATAACACACATATAACACTAACTTATACTTAGATTCTAACTAATTTCCTTAACTATCCATTACTTCACAACCATACCCTCCCCCCCCCCCCCCTCATTCTTATGGTCACCACAAGGGGGACCCACCCTTGATTTTTTTGTAATTGTTTAATTGATTTGTTGTGGTTCATGAGACATTAAGACCAATGGATTAAGGTATGTTGGAGAAGTATTATTAAAACCCACAAGATCATCACTTAACTCTCATTTACAAAACACTAACACACTCCATCTCTCCCTCTCCTCCTCCCTCACGGCCGAGAACAACCACACCACCACCACCACTTTCAAATCTTATTCATCCATTCTAAGGTGTTACAAAGGTGCAAGGAGCTAGATTAAGGAGCTTGGAACCATTGGAGATTGAAGGACCTTTCACAAGAGCTATTAACCACCTAGTTTACCATCCTCTTCATCTTTGGTTTCTTCCCCAGCCTTGTGCTAGTAGTAAGGCTCTCATAACTTCATTTTACTTCTCAATATGTTGGTTAAAAGATGTTGTAAGTAACTAAACATGAAGATCATGAAAGAACAAGAAGATAACTCTTCACATAAAGCTTAAAATCATAATAATCTTTGTTATTTTAGTGTGTGTATGAATCTTGATTGTTGATTACCTGTGTTTATGATGTTAAACATCATAAGAGACTTGCTAGATTGTGATTAAACGCATGATCTAGCAAGTGAGAGGATGAATCTTGTGTAAATCAAGATGAACATCCTTTATGTTTCTCATGAACTTGAAAATGAAGATAATTTTGTGTATGATGATGACAAATACATGTTATTAGTCTTGTACGTGGATGATTTCAAAGATGATTTTCTCAAGAAAACAAGTTTATATATAAGATTTACATAGTTATGATTTTTAAAGAAACTAATCATATTTTTGGTGCTAAATCAAGACTAGAAATTGTAACAAGAAAAATACAAGAAAATTATTTTTAGAAAAATCATCTTATAAGTTGTGAAAGACTAAATTCTTCAAGAATGAGATTTATAAACAAATAACCATGTTTTAAAGGGTAACTAAACCTACTAAATAACATACTAAGTTACTACAAGTTTTTACAAAACTTCAAGTTCATGGTGTAGTGTAAATTGTAAGATTTTGGCTCATGGTAAGTGTTGCTTGAATTTTGTTGTTGATTGGTGATGATTTTAAAAGAAAATGATATGCTTTGAAAGCATGGAAACCTCCATTTTTAAGGGGAAACTTTGGCAAAAATTTTCTAGAATTTAAACACTTAGAAAAATATTTTTAAACAAGTGTTTATAAGTAAATTTTAACCATGGTTTTTCATATAAAATTTGCCATAAATTTTGTTGCAAAAATTATATAAGTTGGAGGTTGTTTTTGATAAATAAAAGTGACTAAGTAGGTATTTTAGGAAAATATATATTTAGATGTCACAATTTGTGTGATTACTTGTATATTATGTGTATTAGTTATATTATTTTTGGACTTGAAAATAATATAACTTACCAAAATACAAAGAATTATAATACAAAATATTACCAAAATTCCAAGAAAATAAATATATAATTTATACCAAAAAATTGGACAAACCGAACAAGGAATATGGATTACATATATATATTCCGGAATTAAGTTCATATATATTTTGACAAATAAGTTAAACGGTATTTTGGAAACCAAAGAAACGGAAATTGTAATTTTTACAAGTGTTACAAAAATATATCATATTTTTGTCAAGAAGAAAATACATTATTTTTTAGTAAAGAAAAATATATATGTTTTCTTGAACTATTAAGAAGATATATTATTTTTGAAGCAAATAAATATTTTCTTAAACAAACAAAAAATATATTGTTTTGGGTGGAAAATGGATTTATAAATATTTTCTAAGATAATCTTGAAAATATGTTATTTTGAGGTTATTATGAAAATATAATTATTTTTGCCAAGAAGAATTTATGGATATTTTTCTATAAAAGATTTCTTAAAATATATATATATATATATATATATATATATATATATATAGGGGAAGGTTCATTTGAGAAGAATCTTCTTGGAAGAAGAAAACTAAATTAATCTAAACCCTATATTTTTTTTATCAATGGTTGTAAATCAAGATATCATTTTTGTCCTCTTTTAATTAATTATTAATTAATAAGGGTAGGATAGACAATTTAATGTAGAATACTAATAAATATTATAAAGGGTTACTCAAGTCTCATTAATGCCACCATAATTTTCTCCTTCATCACCATTAATGTGTTGGGTCTTACACCAAAGACAAAATTATTTTAAAGTGTTGTGCCCTACACATATTTTATTATGATTCACAAAATTATTTAAAAGTGTTGGGATCCTACACATTTTGTACCCTACACCATAACATTATTTTTATGGTGTAGGAAACATTGTTTTTATGGTGTAGAAAACGTTGAATATGTAGGATCATGTGTAAGAATGTTTTTATTGTGTATGGTGCACAACTATTTTATAGGATACACTCATTAAATGATTAAAGTTTATTAATTAGAATATCAAAAATAAAGGATAGACTAATTAAATGATTGGTTTAAATTACATTTGTGCCCTTTATTCTTTTATTCTTAATTTGTGATTTCTTCTCATTTGAACTCTCCACTATATATATATATATATATATATATATATTTATATATTTATATATTTTACGAATACAAATTGGTGATTTTTATTGGTTAAAAATAATATTCTGGAAATTTAAATACAAAAATTAAGTATAATAATACTTAATAAATACAACAAAAATACGTATCCTCATACGTATAATTACACACCGGAATAAGCCACCAATACTTGGCAAAATACACAAGTCTAAAAATATAAGTATAAGTATACCCATCCTTGGGGAATTATTCATGAAGGATTACAAAACAAATAAGTTAAAGTATATTATTTTAACAAATATTCCAATAATTAATAAATATAATTTACGTTAAAATATAATTATTTTAACAAATAATTATATACTTTAGAATAATATTTATTTCACCAAAGACATAACTCAAAGATACTAAGTCATAACAATTAATACTTAAAGTCGTGGCACGACCTAGCCGTCTAATAGAACGTAGCACGTGTGTAGGTAGTTGCACGACTTCAAGGCAGGATCTTTGAGTTACACCAGTTTGCAGGACGCGAGATTGTGAGTTCATGTCTCCTTTTTTTTCTTCTAACTGTTTTTAGTTTTATAACTTCGGGGATGGAATACATGTTACAATTGTTTACAAACGTTTACATATGGTATGGTTAGCTAAGGAATGAACTGTTAGATCATGTGAGTGGTGGGTACAACGCTTAAGACCATTAATCCTCGTATAAGGACTGAGGGACATGAGTGATAGATCTATTTGGGTGTAGTGAGCCCCACCCCTGGGCCGGATGTGGCCGAAGGTAGTGACTATGTCTTCCTGCCGGAAGCCCGGTACAAAATCTGCTAGGTTTGAGTCTTCCTGCACCATTGCACACATATTAATGACCTTGCAAATCATTAATCGATCTGTTCATAGACGCTTTCATACCAGTTTACAAATACATACTTCCAGTGATTACAAGTTTATTTCGAGCTCGCATACAAAACACATGAACTCGCTCAACTTTTGTTGATGTTTTCAAACTACATGTATTTCAGGAAATTGAAAATGGATCTGGCGGGCGTTCAAGGTTTTCAAGTTGTGTCTACAATAAACAATGTCATCCGCACTTTTGTAGGGTTTGACTTGGATGTTTATCCTAGATAAGACATACAATTCAAAGCCTTATTTTATTAGTGTATTTTGTCAAGTCCTTTATGGAACTTTAAACATTTGGATGGGTTGTATTCTAAACTCAAAGTCTTGGTTGGTGTTAAACAATGTAGTTTGTAATATTTTGAATCATATTTATGGATGAACATCGCAGTTTTAATCATTTAGCTGTTTGGTATAATTGAATGCAATGATATTAAGCAAGTCACACATAACACGCTTCCGCAAAAGTCAGGGTGTGGCAGTTTGGTATCAGAGCTTTGATTGTAGCGAACTAGGATTCCTTCTCGAGTCTAGACTACAATCATTAGGGCTCTCTCACGAAAATATTTTTTTACAAAATATTCTTCATTGCATTTACAAAGCGCCAAGATCCATGGAACAAACAATTTACAAAGTAAAGACAAGAAACACAATGCAATGTCACAGTTGGTGGTCTAGTTTGCATGGGGTAGACTAAGTAAGATAGAAAAGTTTCATGAAGGATAATGTGAATACATGATTAAGTGATGAATGTCTTTGTTTGCATACTCCGAGTGTTAGTGGTTAACATATGTGCACATGTTATGATTGTTATGCTACAGGTATACATGTCCTCATCCGAGAGCGGTCTATCAGAGGAGCACGATCCGATGGCGATCGTCTCTGACGACGAGGTGGCGCCTATACCAGAGGTTTTGACTTCAGACACCGATAGCGACCCAGAGATGCTATCTGAGGACGGCGATGACTTTCAGCCTTTCGCTCTCCCGGAATTTAGAGACGACGTACCTATCGCTGATGGTATTCCTGTCGAGGATCTTTTTGATTTCCCTGCTCCTATCCATGATCACCTCATCATCGGTCACCCCGATGGGGAGCCTATTGTCACACCTATCCTCGACGTTGTTCCCCTAGTGGTCATTCCTCCTGAGGATTGGCCCTTTGATGATCTTTTTGGCGATGATGTCGATTTATTTTTGGATGGTCCCCCAGCTAATGTTCAGGGTGACGGGGAGGTTGATGATGACGTTTCTGTACTAGATATACCACCTCCTTTGAGTCCGTGACTTCCTCGGCCCTGCAGGCGGCAGGACTGCAACTTTATGCCACTGATTCTGATGACGACACTGCGATGTCTGCTCCACCATTATCCCCTGCTCGAGACCCTACACCTCCTCACATCCCAGAGCCTGTTCCCAAGCCAGACTCTGATCCGTTCGGTCTGCCTGATATTGCACCACTTGTTCCAGAGCCGATACCTGCACCCCTTGATCCCCCACTTGGTGATCCCTATGTACCACAGCCCCCACCAGTCAGTGTTGCTCCCCCACCTCCTGTTATGTCTGATGTTCACCGTACTGACCTTCCGATTGTCTTCTTACAGGAGATACCTGTCACACCCCGACCACGTAAAACAGCAAATCATGGCGGAAACGTCGGGGAGTGTTGTAACAGAATTATTGTTTCACAACCATGGCAATGAAAGTTATGTTTTATTTTTAAACAAAAGTGTACATTTTCTAAAAACAACTGAAACAAGGAGTACACAACATTATTTAAACTAATCTTGCTTCTTTTATGTCACTAAGGCCCGAGTCCACCCCAGTGTATCCTGAATCAAACCTATGCACCTGCTCCTAAAACACATGTGAAAATAGGTACGTCAGCATAAAAATGTCTGTGAGATACATAGGTTTTGTGGAAATAGGATTCATGACTTGTAAGTTTAAAAGAAACGTTTAATAAAAATTAGTCATGAATCTGGTTAAGTGTTTTCTTTTATAAATCATATGAAAACTTGATAAGAAATCAGATTATATAAAAGAAAGATGTATGGTTAATTAAATAAGTAAAATGAGTTGTATAAAACAAACTGTTTTGTAAAACAATGTCTTGTGAAAAATATGTCATTTATGTAAAATGTTATATGTCTAAATTGAAATGATTTAAATAATGCTACGATATGTATTATCATAAAAGCATTTATATATAGGAAGTACCAGCGGCGTATCCACCATGCTTTTATCATATTACACACGCCTCGTTACTTAAATCACTTACCCAAACAAACCACCAATGTAAATTGTTCATGTTTAAACCAATTGTGAAAAATGTTCATGTGTAAACCATATCTATTGTCATAATGTAAATCATGTAATGTGTAAGCTAATGTTAAAATGTTTATGCCAAGTGTAAACCATGTAATGTGTAAACCAATATCATGTATGGCAAGTGAAATATATCAACTACCATAGGTAAAATGTACAAAACAAGGTATTGAAGTAAATCAAGGTTATGTTTTGTAAAATAACTGCATGCTATACTGATACAAACATCTATGCGGTATTGTGAAAATGCAAACATTCAAGCCTTGAGACTGTGGCGACAAACCCTTAAAAAAATTAAAGGTTTATCTGAGTTATGTGTATCGAATTCGGTCATTCCTTCCATCCAAACAAACCTAGGATTTCAGGAACGGGAGTTGTCAATTCCTATGGTACCACTACCTACTAACGAATGGCGTGATCAATGTTAATGAATGTATTATTGTCCCATTTAAACAAACCAAATGTCATACCAAAATGTAAGCATGTGATGTAAAACAAATGTACTAAGTATGCAACAAATGAACATACATAGCATGTGATGTAATGTAAAACAATGCACTAAGTATGCACTAAATGGACATACATAGCATCAAATGAAATGTAAAATGATGCACTAAGTGGACATACATAGCGTGAAATGAAATGTAAAACGATGGACTAAGTATGCAACAAATGGACATACATAGCAAAAACATAATGAAATCATGTACTATAAATGTACTAACGAACATAACAAGCATACGATATGAAAGCATGGAAAGCACGAAAGTAACAAGTAGGCACATGTGTTTCACCCCAAAATGTTTGAAAAACAGTAAAAGAGGGGGCCAATATACTCACTTGCGATTGCTCAACAGTCCTTGGATATCAACCAAGCAATGCTAGAGATCACGAAATCAATCGACACCTAATATAAGTAACTACGTTAATAAACCGGACCTAAATTCGAGGATCGGATAGAATGAGGGTTCGTAAACCAAATGAGTATGCAAACTCATGTAATAAGGTCTAACAAAGCCTACATACTAAAACGAAACCTAATCTAAGTGCTTACGACCCATTACGACCCGTTTAGGTAGCATATGCTACTTTAACGCGTCGTTTGCGTAAAACGCGTTCGGACCGCCTAACTAGTCCTATGACAAGTAATATATGCCTTATCATGTCTAATATTGTTGCCTAATCAGTTTAGATGTCAAAATTTAGGTTACATATGCTTAAAATGAATTTATGCGCAAAAAGGGCATTTTGGTCATTTTCCTAAGGCATATAAACTACCTATCATACAACCAACTAAACGTCATGACCATAAGGTATAACCTCGGAAGGTTATTCCCTATACAACTATGGTCACCTAATGTGTTTGGTCGGATCCTAATGATCGACCAAATGGGTCGGGTTCGAAAGTCTAAGCGGTTGTTTATGCCGCTTACCTTACGACCCTATATAAGCACTAAACCTAAAGTGACGAGTTAAACATGTTAAAACATGTTTAACTAAGTTAGAAAACAAGTTTGGTATCAAGACAAAGGGTCTTAATACCCAAAAGTAGTTTGGTTGCAAAATACGCGCTAAAGCGTATTTTGACCGAAACTACGACTCGTCACTACACCTAATCAACGTGGTAATCAGTAGGTATAGTCACTTGGGACTATAACCATCGTGATTACGCTCACGTTGCGAAGTTCAACCAAACTTCGTGTTGACCATTGACTGGTCAAAGCTGAAAGTCAAACATACATTGTTTGACTTTCATGCTTGAAATACATAAAAAGCATGAAAGAGGACTTACAAAAGGTCCAAGGAGGTTTGATCCAATTTATTCTCAGGTATGAAGTGCAAGACTTCAACTTAGAGAATTAAAATCAGATCAAATGTGAGTTTGAGCAAATGGGGGGGTGGGGTTTATATAGTTTTTGCACAACCATTAAGATCGTTCCTCGTAAAACGAGCTTTAATCGCAACCGTACACATGCACCCATGGTTTTGGAATACCATGGGCACATCAAAATAGCCCATAGAAAGCTTCAAAACCGTTTACAACTCAAAGAAAACCAGTTGCTGATTAAATCAGTAGGTTTTTCTGATCTGGGGGTCCTGTCGTGGTCCGCGTAAAGGCCAAGACATGCCTTACGCGGCCCGCCTGGGCCAAGTTTGGCAGAAATGACAACAATGGTCCCTACAGAGCAAGAACTTGGTTTCTGACCCATTTAAGCTTCGTTAAGCCAACTTCAAGGCCCTACAATGATGCCTAAACATAGCGGACATGAAACATGCTCAAAAATATGTCGGATGTCGGTTCGTTTGGTCGTACGGACGCGTTATTCGCTTAATTACGACGAAAAACGCACGAACGCGAAAAACGATCCAAATTACGCGACGAATGGCATTTTTGCATGCCGATCACTAAAATAAAAATATTTTAGTGTGTACAAAAATTTTGGATGTCCCGATGTATTCAGAACGTAAGTTATGCGCGAAAATGCAAACTTGTGCACTTTTTGACGCTTTTAGTCCCTGAATGATCTAAAAGTTTATTTTAGCACACCGAACCCATCAAAGCCTATTTCTAAGCTATGTAAAGGATATTTAGGGTGTGTTTAACTTATGATCATGTTCCGGAATGTTCGTTACAGTACGAATCGGCATACTTCGCAGTTTGTCGAAATTAGTCCCTGTAAGCGATTAAACTTGATTTTGCCATACCAAAGCCTTCAAAACTTATTTCTAAGTTATGTAAAGGTTATTTAAGGTATGTTAAGCATATGTTGATGTTCCGGGGTGTTTGTTGCATTAAACTGATTATGTTTACACACCAGTTTGCGTATAACTCTCCAGAAAGCGGTATAGAGTTTGAATTTGAACAAAAACCAAAATATGAAAAATGTCAAACATAATAAACAAATATTAGGATCAAATAACATTGTTTTATTGATAACTTAACTATTTACAATGATTACAGACACAGGTGTCATAGTCTCCCCTACTTGTGGAAATTTCGTCCCGAAATTTATTTAGAGGAAACTCGTGAGAAAAGATGTGGATATTTCGCTTTCATTTGATCTTCACATTCCCAAGTAAATTCTGGTCCACATTTAGATTCCCAGCGAACTTTGACCAAAGGAATGCGCTTGCGCTTGAGCCACTTGACTATAGGGTCCATGATTTCCACAGGCTTCTCAACAAAATGCATCGTGTCATTAACACGAATTTCATTGAGCGGTATGTGGAGATTTTCATCAGCTAAACACTTCTTGAGATTGGACACGTGAAAGGTTGGATGAACATTTCCAAGTTCAGGAGGTAACTCAAGTCTGTAGGCTACCTTACCAATTCTTTCAACGATCTTGAATGGTCCAACATATCTAGGTGCAAGTTTTCCTGTCTTTCCAAATCCGATCACACCTTTCCAAGGTGAGACCTTAAGTAATACGCGATCACCGACTTGAAATTCTAAGGGCTTGTGTCGACGGTCCACGTAACTCTTTTGACGGCTTCTAGCTGTCTGAAGGTTATCACGAACTTTCTTAACCTTATCTGTTGTCTCTAGAACGAGGTCAAGTCCAGTAAGTTGAGCCTCACCGATCTCATTCCAGCAGACTGGTGAACGACATTTTTGACCATAGAGAGCCTCGAAAGGAGCCATGTTAATGCTGGAGTGATAACTGTTGTTGTAGGAGAATTCAATCAATGGAAGATACGAATCCCAACTACCACCAAAATCGATCACGCAAGCTCTAAGCATATCCTCCAAAATCTAGATTGTTCTTTCAGATTGGCCATCTGATTGTGGATGGTAAGTTGTGCTCAAATTAAGTTGGGTTCCCATAGCAGATTGCATGGTCCTCCAAAAACGAGACGAGAAACGAGCATCCCTATCAGAAATAATGTTCAAGGGAACACCATGTCTAGATACAATTCCATCCACATAAATTTTTGCAAGCTTGTCAGCAGATAGATCCTCACGGATCGGCAATAAATGTGCTGACTTTGTGAGACGATCAATGACTACCCAAATAGCATCATGACCTTTCTTTGTGCGCGGAAGTTTGGTAATAAGACCTATAGCAATGTTTTCCCATTTCCAAACTGGGATTTCTTGTTGCTCCAATAAACCAGAAGGATGTTGGTGTTCAGCCTTAACCTTAAGACAAGTAAGGCATTTTGATACGTATAAGGCGATATCTTTCTTCATACCAGGCCACCAATACTGAGTACGAACATCCTTATACTTTTTATCTGCACCAGGATGAATAGAATAACGAGACTTATGAGCTTCATCCATAAGCAAGGTGCGAAGATTGTCTTGACTTGGGACCCACAAATGATTCATGAAATAATACGATCCATTGTCCTTTAGTTCAAGATCAGGCTTAATGTGATAGGGTAATTCCTTACCCATCAAGTCTCGCGAGACACAAGTGTGTTGAGCCTGAGAGATGCGGGTTTGAATATCAGATTGAACATGAACACAATGAAACTTGACATGCTCTTTACGACTCAAAGCATCGGCTACGACATTCGCCTTACCAGGATGGTAGCGAATTTCACAGTCATAGTCATTTAGAAGCTCAACCCAACGTCGTTGCCTCATGTTGAGTTCTTTCTGATTAAAGATATGCTGAAGACTTTTGTGGTCAGTGAAAACCACACATTTTGTACCATACAAATAGTGTCTCCAGATTTTGAGAGCGAACACAACTGCACCTAACTCAAGATCATGAGTGGTGTAGTTCTTCTCATGTATCTTCAACTGCCTCGATGTATATGCTATGACTTTGTTCCTTTGCATGAGAACACAGCCAAGACCCAAATTTGATGCATCACAATACACGACAAAATCATCATTGCCCTCAGGCAAAGATAGAATAGGCACATCACAAAGCTTCTGCTTCAAAGTCTGAAAAGCTTCTTCTTGTTTGGTTCCCCAATCAAAGGGTTTGTTCTTTTGAGTTAAAGCGGTTAGGGGAACTGCAATCTTTGAGAAGTTCTCGATGAAGCGGGCGGTGATAACCCGCAAGACCAAGAAAAGAACGAACCTCAGTAGGAGTAGTAGGCGTATCCCAATCCTTAATCGCACTGATCTTGGAGGGATCTACATGAATACCTTGTTCGTTGACGATATGTCCCAAAAATTGAACTTCCTTAAGCCAAAATTCACACTTGGAGAATTTGGCGAAAAGTTGTTCTTTCTTCAGGAGTTCCAGAGTAAGACGAAGATGTTGCTCATGATCAGCTTGCGTCTTAGAATAAATCAAGATGTCATCAATGAAAACGATGATGAACTTATCCAAATAAGGCTTGCCCTATTCATCAAATCCATGAAAACAGCAGGAGCATTAGTCAAACCAAATGGCATAACTGTGAACTCATAATGCCCATAACGAGTGCGGAAAGCTGTCTTGGGAATATCTTCTTCATGCACACGAAGTTGATGATACCCAGAACGTAGATCAATCTTCGAAAAATAAGAAGCACCCTGTAACTGATCAAAGAGATCATCAATGCGAGGTAGGGGATATCGATTTTTTTATGGTAAGCTTGTTAAGCTCATGGTAATCGATGCACATCCTGAAAGATCCATCCTTCTTTTTGACAAAAAGAATGGGAGCACCCTAAGGTGAAATGCTAGGACGGATAAAACCTTTGTCAGAAAGCTCTTGAAGCCGCTTAGATAACTCTTGCATCTTGGACGGTGCAAGACGATATGGAGATCTGGCAATGGGATTTGCACCAGGTACAAGATCAATACGGAACTCGACTTGGCATGCTGGGGGTAATCCAGGTAACTCTTCAGGAAATAATTCAGGATAATCCCGAACAACAGGGATATCTTGAATAGACTTACCTTTGCCTTTATATGCTATGACATGTGCCAAGAAGGCCACATAGTTCTTTCACAGATACTTCTGAGCTTGAAAACAAGACATGAGTCTGAGACTACTAGCAGTTTTCTCACCACGAACCTGTAGGGTCTCACCTGTCGAAAGCGGAACACGAACAATCTTCTCGAAACAAACTACCTCTGCGTGATGCTTGGCTAACCAATCCATACCTACTATAACGTCAAAACTCCCAAGTTGCATCGGTGTGAGGTCAATAGGAAAAAGATGGTTGTTAAGGTTCAACTGGCAGTTACGAAGAACAGAATCAAGAACAATGGGTTCTCCACTTGCAACTTCTACTGTCAAAGGCTTTCCTAGTTTCGTTCTAGACATACGAAGTAACGGCTCAAAAGACAATGACACAAAACTCTTATCGGCGCCTGAATAAAAAAGAATAGATGCAGACTGATTATTAACAAAGAACGTACCGTTCACCACCTCGTTGTCTGCTTGTGCCTCTTGAGCATTCATATTGAAGACTCGACCTCGAGCCTGAGCCTGATTCTGATTTGCGTTGACCAGCCTTGGACACTGGTTTCAGTAGTGAGTCAGGTCTCCACAATTATAGCACGAACCAGGAGGAAAATGAGGTCGTGCAGCTTGTGCTTGCTGCTGAACAGGCGGTTGAGCAGCCTGTTGAGCTGAATTACGTGCAGCTTGATTGGGAGTAAAACGACAAACATCAGCAAGATGACCCGACTTCCCACAGTTAGTACAAAAACGACATGGAACTTGCGGTTGATCGTGGCTATTGCATCTGTTGCACAACGGTGCATTCCCTGCATAGTGTTTCTTAGCTGGTGGTTGTGCAGGCTGATTAGGGGCTGCCTGGTTATCTTGTGCAGTGATAGCAAAATTTTGGGAAGCCTTGCGCTTCCTAGAACCAGAATCCTTTCCCTTCTTGCTCTTACCCTTCTTGCTTTCAACCTTACCAGACGACTGTTTCTTTCCCTTGTCACCCTTCCTGTGCAGCTTACCCTTTCGAACCTGCGACTCAGTCAACGTCGCAGCTAACTTGATTGCCATACGAACTGTGGTAGGGTTACTACCAGTGACGATGTCTTGTACGGAGTCAGGTAAGCCATCAATATACCTCTCGATAGCTTTCTCGAGTGGGGTAACCATGGTAGGGCAAAGTAAGCTCAAATCTTCATACCTATCAGTGTAAGCCCGGTGCCCACCACTATCCTACTTCAAGTCATTAAATTCCCTTTCTAAAGCTCTTAGTTCATGACGAGGACAAAACTCCCTCATCATAAGAGCCCTAAGCTCGGCCCATGTTTGTGCTAGAGCAACCTCAGCACCACGGTCTCTCATAACCCCGTTCCACCATGTAAGAGGCCTCTTTTGAAACACACTGGAAGCAATCTCGACTTTGCGATTTTCAGGACACTGAACGTGACGAAACGTACTCTCAATGCTTTCGAACCACTGTAGGAGCCCAGTTGCCCCTTCAGAACCACTAAACTTGAGTGGTTTAGCCAAATTGAAACTCTTGAAATTGCATGGAGCATTTTGGTTATTGTTGGCTTGGTTCACTTGAGCAATAATGTCTGGGAGTACAGCAGCCATATGCTGCGCCATGATAGCTGCCATTTCGGCATTAGATAGCGGATTTTTGCGTCGAGGAGGCATTCTAAAAGAGGAAACATGAGAGGAAACGAGTGAGACGATTAGATGAAAAGAATGAGATGATACAAAAACCGACAAAAGTAAATGGGTCAAAAATAATGTATCGCGAAGACACACAGCGACTAATCAAAGTAAATGGGTCAAAAATAATGTATCGCGAAGACATACTCGCCTATAAATGAACACTCACCCCAAGAGTTCCCAGGTAAGAGTGACTTGTCCGATTATGTGGATTTATACGAACACTCTAGCCTTAGACAGAAAACTCAGGGTACAGGCATTCACTCTTCCAGTTTGCACGTGTTCACACTATTTAGACCCAAAAACCTTGACGAGATTTTGAAAACTTAGAAGACATAAGCCAAATATGAGTCAAGCTGGAAGGGCTCAAAACCTTATAACAAATTATTTAAAAACAGATGATTGATTTTCAAAAAGCGTTTTTGAAAAGTGTGTTTTTGTTTTTGGTAATCACCTAAAGATAGGTGACGGTAGTGTTTTAAGATCTAAACACAAGCTAACTTGTGTTAAGGTCCTAGAAAAGTTATAGTCTAGGTCAAAGCATTACTAATAACCTAATTCCCTATAACCATTGGCTCTGATACCAACTCTTCTGTCACACCCCGACCACGTAAAACAGCAAATCGTGGAGGAAACATCGGGGAGTGTTGTAACAAAATTATTATTTCACAACCATGGCAATTAAAGTTATGTTTTATTTATAAACAAAAGTGTTACATTGTCTGAAAACAACTGAAACAAGGAGTACACAACATTATTTAAACTAATCTTGCTTCTTTTATGTCACTAAGGCCCGAGTCCACCCTAGTGTATCCTGAATCAAACCTATGCACCTGCTCCTGAAACACATGTGAAAATAGGTACGTCAGCATAAAAATGCCTGTGAGATACATAGGTTTTGTGGAAATAGGATTCATGACTTGTAAGTTTAAAAGAAATGTTTAATAAAAATTAGTCATGAATCTGGTTAAGTGTTTTCTTTTATAAATCATATGAAAACTTGATAAGAAATCAGATTATATAAAAGAAAGATGTATGGTTAATTAAATAAGTAAAATGAGTTGTATAAAACAAACTGTTTTGTAAAACAATGTCTTGTGAAAAATATGTCATTTATGTAAAATGTTATATGTCTAAATTGAAATGATTTAAATAACGCTATGATATGTATTATCATAAAAGCATTTATATATAGGAAGTACCAGCGGCGTATCCACCATGCTTTTATCATATTACACACCCCTCGTTACTTAAATCACTTACCCAAACAAACCACCAATGTAAATTGTTCATGTTTAAACCAATTGTGAAAAATGTTCATGTGTAAACCATATCTATTGTCATAATGTAAATCATGTAATGTGTAAGCCAATGTTAAAATGTTTATGCCAAGTGTAAACCATGTAATGTGTAAACCAATATCATGTATGGCAAGTGAAATATATCAACTACCATAGGTAAAATGTACAAAACAAGGTATTGAAGTAAATCAAGGTTATGTTTTGTAAAATAATTGCATGCTATACCGATACAAACATCTATGCGGTATTGTGAAAATGCAAACATTCAAGCCTTGAGACTGTGGCGACAAACCCTTAAACAAATTAAAGGTTTATCTGAGTTATGTGTATCGAATTCGGTCATTCCTTCCATCCAAACAAACCTAGGATTTCAGGAACGGGAGTTGTCAATTCCTATGGTACCACTACCTACTAACGAACGACGTGATCAATGTTAATGAATGTATTTTTGTCCCATTTAAACAAAGCAAATGTGATACCAAAATGTAAGCATGTGATGTAAAACAAATGTACTAAGTATGCAACAAATGAACATACATAGCATGTGATGTAATGTAAAACAATGCACTAAGTATGCACTAAATGGACATACATAGCATGAAATGAATTGTAAAATGATGCACTAAGTGGACATACATAGCGTGAAAAGAAATGTAAAATGATGTACTAAGTATGCAACAAATGGACATACATAGCAAAAACATAATGAAATCATGTATTATAAATGTACTAACAAACATAACAAGCATACGATATGAAAACATGGAAAGCACGAAAGTAACAAGTAGGCACATGTGTTTCACCCCAAAATGTTTGAAAAACAGTAAAAGAGGGGTCTATGTACTCACTTGAGATTGCTCAATAGTCCTTGGATAACAACCAAGCAATGCTAGAGATCACGGAATCAATCGACACCTAATATAGGTAACTACGTTAATAAACCGGACCTAAATTGGAGGATCGGATAGAATGAGGGTTCGTAAACCAAATGAGTATGGAAACTCATGTAATATGGTCTAACAAATCCTACATACTAAAACGAAACCTAATCTAAGTGCTTACGACCCATTACGACCCGTTTAGGTAGCTTATGCTACTTTAACGCGTCATTTGCGTAAAACGCGTTCAGACCGCCTAACTAGTCCTATGACAAGTAATATATGCCTTATCATGTCTAATATTGTTGCCTAATCAGTTTAGATGTCAAAATTTAGGTTACATATGCTTAAAATGAATTTATGCGCAAAAAGGGCATTTTGGTCATTTTCCTAAGGCATATAAACTACCTATCATACAACCAACTAAACGTCGTGACCATAAGGTATAACCTCAGAAGGTTATTTCCTATACAACTATGGTCACCTAATGTGTTTGGTCGAATCCTAATGATCGACCAAACGGGTCGGGTTCGAAAGTCTAAGCGGTTGTTTATGTCGCTTACCTTACGACCCTATATAAGCACTAAACCTAAAGTGATGAGTTAAACATGTTAAAACATGTTTAACTAAGTTAGAAAACAAGTTTGGTAGCAAAATACGCGCTAAAGCGTATTTTGACCGAAACTACGACTCGTCACTACACCTAATCAACGTGGTAATCAGTAGGTATAGTCACTTGGGACTATAACCATCGTGATTACGCTCACGTTGCGAAGTTCAACCGAACTTCGTGCTGACCATTGACTGGTCAAAGCTGAAAGTCAAACATACATTGTTTGACTTTCATGCTTGAAATACATAAAAAGCATGAAAGAGGACTTACAAAAGGTCCAAGTAGGTTTGATCCAATTTATTCTCAGGTATGAAGTACAAGACTTCAACTTAGAGAAAGAAAATCAGATCAAATGTGAGTTTGAGAAAATGGGGGGTGGAGTTTATATAGTTTTTGCACAACCGTTAAGATCGTTCCTCGTAAAACGAGCTTTAATCCCAACCGTACACATGCACCCATGGTTTTGGAATACCATGGGCATATCAAAATAGCCCATAGAAAGCTTCAAAACCGTTTACAACTCAAAGAAAACCAGTTGCTGATTAAATCAGCAGGTTTTTCTGATCTGGGGGTCCTGTCGTGGTCCGCGTAAAGGCCAAGACAGACCTTACGCGGCCCGCCTGGGCCAAGTTTGGCAGAAATGACAACAATGGTCCCTGCAGTGCAAGAACTTGGTTTCTGACCCATTTAAGCTCCGTTAAGCCAACTTCAAGGCCCTACACTGATGCCTAAACATAGCGGACATGAAACATGCTAAAAAATATGTCGGATTTCGGTTCGTTTGGTCGTACGGACGCGTTATTCGCTTAATTACGACGAAAAACGCACGAACGCGAAAAACGCACGAACGCGAAAAACGGTCCAAATTACGCGACGAATGGCATTTTTGCATGCCGATCACTGAAATAAAATTATTTTAGTGTGTACAAAAATTTTGGATGTCCCGATGTATTCAGAACGTAAGTTATGCGCGAAAATGCAAACTTGTGCACTTTTTGACGCTTTTAGTCCCTGAATGATCTAAAAGTTTATTTTAGCACACCGAACCCCTCAAAGCCTATTTCTAAGATATGTAAAGGATATTTAGGGTGTGTTTAACTTATGATCATGTTCCATAATGTTCGTTACAGTACGAATCGACATACTTTCGCAGTTTGTCGAAATTAGTCCCTGTAAGCGATTAAACTTGATTTTGCCATACCAAAGCCTTCAAAACTTATTTCTAAGTTATGTAAAGGTTATTTAAGGTATGTTAAGAATATGTTGATATTCCGGGGTGTTTGTTGCGTTAAACTGATTACGTTTACGCACCAGTTTGCGTATTACTCTCCAGAAAGCGATATAGAGTTTGAATTTGAACAAAAACCAAAATATGAAAAATGTCAAACATAATAAACAAATATTGAGATCAAATAACATTGTTTTATTGATAACTGAACTTTTTACAATGATTACAGACACATGTGTCACAATATCTGCTCCTCGACCAGGGGAGGGTACCTCGGGACAGACCCGAGTTTTGACCCATTTGCTTCAGCCGACTTCCCTCCGATCCCACAGGCTACACCTTTTACTCCCTTTACATCTGCATTGCTTGATGAGCCATTTCGATGGTTCCCTCCATATACCATGCCTATCTCGGACCCTTACCATCCCTCCCATTACGTTGGATACACTCGGGATGAGTTACTTTTGTCGCTTCAGTTACAGTTTGAGATTTTGAGTCGTAGAGTTCTTGAGTTGGAGCTCGGTGAGGGTGCTAGACGGTCACACTATCCCTGTCATTCTGCTTTTGTTCCTCCACACTCATCACCGTCAGCTTCGTTCGTACCTCCACCTACTGCTCCCGCACCTATCCCGGGTTTTGATGCCCGCTTTCTCACTGTCGAGCAGCAGATTAGCTTTTTGCTTCGTCGTGTTTACGAGCTCGAGGAGGAGCTTGCACATGTCCGTAGTTTGCTTTTTTTCCCTCCTCCTCTCACATCAGCACCGTAGGTTTTTGGTTTTATGCAGATGCACTACTTTTGGTGAGAGCACTACAATTGAGCCAAGATTGTGAAGACAGGAAGATCACTTTATGACTATATTATTTTTGTGTATTGACAGACTTATCTTACAATGGTAGTGTGACCCTATGTCTCTTTTGGTATGATACGATGTGAAAACAATGTAACTTGTGGTTGATCATTAATGAATGCTCAATAGTCATGTTCTCATTAAATACACTGTTGGATTACATGTTCATTCTATGATTATGTTGTTGCATGGTTGGTTGCTATGATGATTGCTTATATATATATATATATATATGTACATACGACTCTTAGACAATTGATTATCGAATAAGGCCTGACCTACCCGAATCTTTTTCCTAGAAGAATATGCCGCCTTGAAGGAACACCAATACCAACAATCCACTGCCAACGACAGAGGCAGAGTTACAAGAGCGCATCTCACAAGCCATCGCACAGCACGAGGCACTTCGCTCCGAACACAGCGGAGGTACCTCTGGGAATAATCCCCCAATCGGTAATGTTAAGTCACCTAATACACATTACAATTCGTTTGGATATTTCCAATTGTGCTTTGCTAATGCTTTCTGTGAATAATGATGCTTGTGTTACAGGCTGCACCTACAAACAGTTCTTGGACTGCAAGCCCCTGAATTTCGATGGCACTGGGGGTGCTGTCACCTTCATACGCTGGGTGGAGAAGACGAATTCTGTATTAAGAATGAGCAAATGCGCTCCAGAGCAAAGAGTCACGTACATTTCCGGATTGTTTTTAGACGAAGCATTGTCATGGTGGAACCTCCAGGAGCAGACATTGGGTGAAGCTGCTGCGTATGCATTAATGTGGGATGAACTGAAGGAGTTAATGCGTAAAAAGTATTGTTCTCGAGCGGAGATCCAGAAGTTGGAAACAGAATTCTGGAACTTGAAAATGGATGGTCCAAAGGTGGCTGAGTACATTCAGAGATTTCATGAGTTGTCGAGAGTCGTTCCTTATTTGGTGGAGCCGGAGTTTAAAAGGATTGAATGCTTTATCTTGGGATTGGCACCTCAGATTCTGAGCATGGTGACAGCTTCCAAGCCTCCAACTATTACTGAGGCAATTGACTTAAGTGTGGCGCTTATGGAGGAAGCAGTTAGGTTGGGAAAGTTCTCAATTTCTGAAACGAAGAAGAAAGAGACTTATGTGGAGTCATCTGGGGATAACAAAAGAAAGTTCACTAATTTCAAGAAAGGCACCCGAGCGAACAACAACAATACCAACAAGCGTAGAGACGCTAACCAGCCAGCTGAGGCACGGACTGGCGCTGCAAATGCTGAAAACAAGGGAAAAGGGTACATGGGTACCCTACCAAAGTGTGATGTATGCCAATTCATCATGTCGGCCAATGCAGATATAGGAAGTGTGGTAACTGTGGAAGGATTGGGCATTCTAAGGAGACGTGTTGGTATGGAGCGGGTCATGGAAATGGAGGGCAAGGAGGTAATCGTAATGGCAATGGTAATCGTGGTGGTAACGGGAATTAGTATGGTATTCAAAACCATGGTGGAAACGGGAATCAGGCGGGAAATGGAAACTATGGAGGACACAACAACAACAACTAGGGTGGTAATGGGAATGGACGCGGCCAAGGATGTTCTGGTTGCGGTGATTTGGGGCACTTCAAGAAAGACTGCCCAAAGAACAATCAGGTTCGTAGAAGGGTGTTTAACATCGGAGCTAGGGAAGCACGCCAGGATCCAAACGTGGTTACTGGTACGTTCCCTATTAATCAATGTTATGCATCTGTGTTGTTTGATACTGGTGCCGATTTTAGCTTCGTGTCCCTAGACTTTAAGAATATCCTTGGTTTAGTTACGAATAAGTTAGACGTCCCGTATTCGATAGAGTTGGCTAATGGAAAGTTAGTAGAGGCGAATGAGGTGATTAGAGGGTGTATTTTGGAGCTTGGTAAGCGTGAGTTTTCGATAGATCTTCTGCAAGTCGATTTAGGAAGCTTTGGTGTTGTAGTTGGGATGGATTGTTTGTCTAGCAACCGGGCGAAGATAGTTTGCCATGAGAAGATCATTCGCATTTCGATGGCGAATGAGGAGACGATCATGATTCACGGAGAAAAGTATGATACGCCTTTGCGAATCATCAGTTGTATGAAAGCATAGAAGTGTCTGCGTAAAGGATGTGTTGCCTTCTTAGCTCACATTGTGGATAAGGAAGCTGAAGAGCCGAAGCTTGAAGATATCCCTATGGTAAGGGAATATCCTGAGGTCTTCCCTAAAGACTTGCCAGGATTACCTCCTCAACGACAAGTCGAATTCCACATTGACTTGGTACCATGCGCCGCGCCTGTAGCCAAGGCACCTTATCGACTTGCACCATCCGAGATGCAAGAGTTATACACACAGCTTCAGGAGTTATTGGACAAGGGATTTATAAGGTCGAGCTTCTCGCCTTGGGGAGCTCCAGTGTTGGTCGTCAAGAAGAAGGATGGTAGCTTTCGAATGAGCATCGACTACCGGGAGCTGAACAAGCTAACTATCAAGAATCAGTATCCACTACCGAGGATTGACGATTTATTTGACCAACTACAAGGATGAAGCTACTACTCCAAGATTGGTCTTCGATCGGGTTATCACCAGTTGCGGATTCAAGAGGAAAGTATACCGAAAAATGCTTTCAGAACTCGTTATGGACACTATGAGTTCCTCGTAATGCCGTTTGGATTGACTAACACACCAGCAGTGTTTATGGATCTGATGAATCGGGTATGCAAGCCATATCTCGATAAATTCATGATTGTATTTATCGACGATATTCTAATTTATTCGCGAACGAAGAAAGATCACGAGCAACATCTCAGAGCCATTCTAGAGCTATTAAAGAAGGAAAAGCTCTACATTAAGTTCTCGAAGTGCGAATTTTGGATTCGCGAAGTACAGTTTATCGGTCATGTGGTAAACGAGAATGGTATACATGTGGATCCCATAAATATTGAGGTAATCAAGAACTAGGAAACTCCGAAGACGCCGACTGAGATTCGACAGTTTTTGGGTTTAGCAGGTTATTACCGCAGGTTCATCGAGAATTTCTCCAAGATAGCTCAACCGCTGACCTCCCTTACTCAGAAGGACAAGAAGTATGAATGGGGAGACAAGCAAGAAGAAGCCTTTCAACTGCTCAAGAACAAGCTATGCGATGCACCGATACTATCCCTACCCGAAGGCACGGAAGACTTCGTGTTATATTGTGACGCCTCGCGTCAGGGATTGGGTTGTTTGCTAATGCAACGCCAAAAAGTCACCGCTTATGCTTCACGCCAACTAAAGGTAGATGAGAAGAACTATACCACTCATGATCTGGAGCTAGGTGCAGTGGTATTTGCCTTAAAGATCTGGTGTCATTATCTGTATGGTACTCGATGTACTATCTTCACGGATCATAAAAGTCTACAGCACATATTTGATCAGAAAGAGCTTAATATGTGACAGCGACGATGGGTTGAGTTGCTGAATCACTATGACTGCGAGATCAAGTATCATCCAGGAAAGGCGAATGTGGTAGCAGACGCCTTAAGTCAAAAGGAAAGGATTAAGCCCATAAGGGTTCGAGATTTAGAAATGACTATTCAAGAAGCTCTTACGAAGGAGAATATTAATTCTGAATATCTTCGAGGAATGGAGAAGAAGTTGGTTCCAACGAGGAAGGAACCTTGTATTTCATGGGACGCGTTTGGGTTCCGCTCTATGGCGGTATACGAGAAGTTATTTTTGATGAAGCTCATAAGTCGAGGTACTCGATCCATCCAGGATCGGACAAGATGTACCAAGACCTGAAAGAATATTATTGGTGGCCCAGACTCAAGAGTGACGTTGCCATCTACGTTGGGAAATGCCTAACCTGTGCTAAGGTCAAGGCTGAGTATCAGAAACCTTCAGGTCTCTTGCAACAGCCTGAAATACCCATATGGAAGTGGGAACAGATTTCGATGGACTTCATAACAAAATTGCCCAGGACTCCTAGAGGACATGATTTGATATGGGTAATAGTGGACCGATTGACAAAGTCTACGCACTTTCTACCGATTCGAGAGAAGGATAGCACTGGAAAGCTAGCTGAGCTTTACCTCAGAGAGATAGTAGCACGTCATGGAGTGTCTATCTCGATAATATCAGATAGAGATGGACGGATTGTATCAAGGATTTGGCAATCCTTTCAAGAAGCCTTTGGTTCTCAGTTGAATCTGAGTACGGCCTTTCACCCGTAGACAGGCGGTCAAAGCGAACGAACTATTCAAACGCTGGAAGATATGCTTCGTGCTTGTGTAATAGATTTAAGTGGCAGTTGGGATACTCATCTACCTCTAGTTGAGTTTTCCTACAACAACAGCTACCATACAAGTATTCAAGCCGCACCGTTCGAAGTTCTCTATGGCCGTAAGTGCCGCTCACCGTTATGTTGGGCTGATGCTGGAGATAGACAGATGGTTGGTCCCGAACTAGTTCAAGAAACAACTGACAAGATCAGGCAGATCCGAGAGCGCATCAAGGCGGCTCGTGATCGATAAAAGAGTTACGCAGATCAAAGACGAAAACCTTTAGAATTCGAAGTAGGAGACATGGTTTTGTTGAAAGTCTCACCTTGGAAAGGTGTAGCACGATTTGGGAAACGTGGCAAGTTAAACCTACGTTACATTGGGCCATTCAGGATTTTGGAAAGGGTTGGTACCGTTGCATACAAGTTACAATTACCGAAAGAACTAAACGGTGTTCATGATACATTTCATGTGTCAAACCTAAAGAAAAGCCCAACTCAGGAGATAGTTATCATCCGTGCGGATGAAGTGCATATCGACGACACTATCCACTTTACTGAAGAACCCGTTGAGGTTACAGACTGGAAAGTTAACAAGACTCGGAGGAGTAGTGTTAAGCTTGTCAAGGTTCGTTGGAACTCACATCACGTCCCAGAGTTTACCTGGGATCGTGAAGATCAAATGAAATCAAAGTATCCGCACTTGTTCCCTAACTCCCCTGCAACCGATAACGCAGCTCAAAATTTTGGGATGAAATTTTCTTAACGGGGGGAGAATTTGACAACTGTCAAATTTCCATGTATCCGTAGAATAATTAAACAGTAATTTGTAAATTAAAGACTATGCTTGATCTGGATTAATGACATGAATGCTTTCTGATTATTATCATATACATACAAGTGCATCACATATTGCATGATGTCATATCATTATTGCATGCAACACTTATTGGTTCAAATGAGGCACGGAACAAAGTTAGCACAATTATCAGACTAGCTAGAAGTACCGACGGGAGTTCAGTACTCAGACAGACATGATGTTAAGACACAGAATGAGCCATAAACCAAGAGTTGCACTAGTATAGTGTGTAGGAAAGTAAGGATAATAAAATTGCCTTCCTAGTGATAGTTTAAGTGTCCGGAAGTGCCTAAAACTCACACAAACTGCAGAATTCTGCAATTTTCAGCAAAAATAAGCATTCTAACAACACAATATTATGCATAATTATGGTTTAATGGTCCAGAATACTTTCCCAAGTGTCGGGAATAAAAAATGTCATGAAAGGGAACATAAAGCACACTAAACTGCGTAATTTAGCACCTTAACGAACCGGTAACCAACCGAACAACCGGACACTACCCGTGTGACAACTGGCACCAAACCGGTAATTTCCGTACAATTTAATTAATATTAAATATATGCAGTTATGTGCTTAAATGTCAACATTGGTTGATTACATGCTATACTTGTGAATTCCTGTACGTTTTATACTACAAATATTGCTTTATGTATTAATGATAGCGTTGCGTCGGAAATACTAGTAAACTCACTGGTAAGACACACTGTGTCAACAATTCTGCAAAAAGCAGTCAGACAATATAATTGGAGCCTACGTGTAGGTCCGACGTCAAGAATACATTAAAACCGAAGAGTATAGACTTTCCGGAATCTAGAATATGCACTAAAAAGCACCCGAAACGCACTTTAAATGCAGAATTCTGCACAAATCAGCTATAATCAGCTTTTTAACACATGAATATCATGCATAATTCATGTTTTATTTTCCAGAATACCCTCCTAAGTGTTGGGAATTAAAAGGGTCACAAAAGGATACTTAAAGGACACTAAACGGTGCAATTTAGCACTTTAACGAACCGGTATTTAACCGAACAACTGGACATTACCCGGAACATCAAAATATTACTAGAAGCATTGTTTTAATGTTTCTGAACTAGTTATGGTTCCCGAACACCATAACACCCCTTATAACATAATAACACATCAAGTCCCTAAACTTTACACTTGAAACTTAACCTATTTATCTTCAACCACTTGTGTTCTTCCCTAGCCCTTGTGCTAGTTGTAAGCTTCTTATCACTTGTTGTTACTTCATATTTTGATGGTTAAATGATGATGAATATTGTTAATCACAATAACACAAAAGAACATGATCATGATACTTTAACATAAGCTTAAATACATAAGAATACATGTAAATGATGATGATTTGCTTCTTGATGAATGATGATTTGTGTTATTGATGTTAGACATCATAAGAAGCCTACTAGATTGTGATTAAACACATGATCTAGTAAGTTAAAGTGGTGATCTTGTGAAAGACCAAGATCTTCATGCTTTATATCTCCATGAACTTGAATAATGAAAGTGATCTTCATATGTAAAGATGATTTAAACAAAATACAAATCTTGTAAATAGATGATTTCAAAAATAATTTTCTCAAGAAACCAAGTTTATTTATGAGATTTACAAGTCATGGTTTCTAAGTAAACTAATAATATTTTTAGTGTTTAAACAAGACTAGAAACATGATTGTAACAAGAAAAGTACAAAAGAAATATTTTTAGAAAAATCATCTTACAAGTTGTAAATGACTAAATCTTTTAATAAAGTGATTTACAAACAAATAACCATGTTTTTAAAGGTAACTAAATCTACTAAATTACATGGTAAGTTACTACAAGTTTTTACAAAAACTTCAAGTTCATGATGTAGTGTAATTTACTTGATTTTGACACTCGGTAAGTGTTGAATGAGTTGAAGATTGTTTGTGATGATTTTAAAAGAAAATAAACACATGTTTTGAAAACATGGGAAACCTCCATTTTTAGGGGAAACTATGTCAAAATTTCTATAGAATTTTGACACTTAGAAAAATATAAGTTTTGGTGAAACTTATTCCCTAAAAATATTTACCAAGGTTTCCCAAATTTTTATATAAACTTCAAGTTAAGAAATGATGATTTCTTCGAGATAAAAATTGATATTAAGTATGTATATTTTTGAGGAAAATATATATATTTATTGATCACCAAATTTTGTGCTAAGTGTATGTAGTATGTATTATATGTAATAGTGTGTTAAAACTTGAAAATACACTAAATGCTCCTAAGGAGTAAAAATACAAAATACACATACAACATGCTTAGACAAATACAAGAGAATATATTTATGAAAATATAATTCTTAATAGATTATGTAACTTAGACGAGTTACGAACTAAAATGAAGTCTCGGACAAAACACATAACTCGGGTGAAAAATACAAGACACTTATATTTATTTTTGAGAAAATAATATAAGTAAGATACACAGTTAAAAATATAAATTATTTTTAACACACAAAGAACGCATACATAAAAGATGGTGATTGTACTTGTGCGATACAAGTCTAGTGACTAACGTTAATAAAACACGTATAGGTCACGACACTATATAAGCAAACCCGGTGAAGTTTACGGCGCAAGAAACGCAAAGTAGTGAGTTCACGCTCCCCCTTTTCTTTTAACTTTTTTCAGTTTTATAACTTAGGGGGTGAAGTACATGTTACTAAATGTTTACAGAAAAATGAGTTCGTGTCCCCACTTTTGAACTTTTACATACTTTTTAAACTTGGGGAAAATACATGTATTATGGTATGATGGATACAAAAACAAGGAATGATACGTTAAATCGTGTCATGAATAGGGTACCAGAAGCACCATTAATCAACAATATACCTAGACCGCAGAACAAAAGGTTAGATCTAATGGGTTTTCGGGCAGCCACACTCTTGGTGAAAACTAGTACCAAGTAGTGCTTTTGTGTCTCAGTCGTGAATCGACAACTAGAAAAATGCCTATGGTTTGGATGCTTCCTATGTCGTGTCACATGTTAATGGCCTTGCAACCCATTAACAATCTCGATACATACAGGAATACTTGATTTATACAAATTACATACCATGTTTTCATACAACGTATACAAACGTTCAATACAAAAACTGCATTTCACACCAACATTATGTTGACGATTTTCCAAAAACTCACATGTATTTCAGGTAACTAAAGTGGATGTGCGCGCGGTCTTACTCTTGCTCTTGGATGTTGTTTATGTTATCTTTGAATAAAGTTGTAAACTTTTCAGACAATATGCTGTCTTGTGATTTAAACACTTAAACTATGTTTTCAGTTATGAAATGTTTGGCATTTGAAGTTATTTTTACGAGCATGTAGTATGTTCACCATTCGTATGCAATGAAAACCTTTCATGATCACACCTCATGCTTCCGCCTTAGAAAGGGGTGTGACAGATTGGTATCAGAGCTGCGATTGTAGTGAACCAGGATTCCTTCTCGAGTCTAGACTACAATCTTTAGGATCATTTCACGAAAAGAATTTTTCAAAGAGTTTTCATTGCATAAAACTTTCCGCGACATCCACTACCTGAAACTGTTTTCAAAGAGTCAAGAAAAGACACTACGAGACTTAGGGTGCACTGGAGTAGCACTTGACATTGACTAGAAATTACTTGCAACTATGTGTGATAATTTATATATACATATACTAGAAATAGAATATCTCAGGTACTCGTGACTTTACCTGAAAACAATGGCCTATCTGAAGGAAGTGATACGAGGATGAAACGAACTGTGCGGACTGTGCAAGGACTTACGTAATTATAGATGCATACATAATTATGGAATTCAGTGCACAGAAACCACAGCAAGTCTTGTCACGTATCATAAGAGATTCCTTCAAATACAAGAGAAGGTCAAACGTGAACACCCCTCCCCCAGCCTATTAAATACTCTTTTGGAGTAATAATTTAGGGTAAAAAGACAAGAACCGCCAATGTGAAGTAAGAAATGTTGTCCTTTACATATATTAAACTTGTACCTTGGGGTGATGTAACCCTTATGCATTTTGTTTACTTCGCGAACAATGATGTAACAAGTTGTTCTGATATGTGTAAAGACTTGGTGAATATCTTATGACACATCAGTATCTATCTATTTGTGCATGCTTGTTGCTGTATGAATTGATTTATATGTTTGGCGGATTGTTTGATGTCACCTATGTGGTATATGCCTGTGTGTATATACACTACTACTGTCTCGTATGACGATATCAAACAAACGTCTAACCCTGTTGTGTTGTGTTATGTTTCGACAGAGCATGGCACCTAGAAGAATTGTGAACAATCAAGGTTCTGATCAACCCCCTCCTCCTCCTCTGCCGAGGACTGCTGAAGAACTGAACACCCTATTGGAAGAAAGGATCTCCGCAGCTATCGCCCAATACGAGGCGAGTCGCAGCGAACAAAGTGGAGGACCAAGCAATGCTAGACGTAATGGGCAGGGAGATACATCTGGAGGAAACACAGCTCAGGGCTGCACTTTCAAGCAGTTTCTCGACTGCAAACCGCTGAACTACGACGGCACTGGAGGTGCAGTGGCGTTTGTACGCTGGACGGAGAAGACTGATGCCACTATCCGTATGAGCAAGTGTACCGTGAATCAACAAGTCACTTTTGCTACGGGGTTGTTTGTTGATGAAGCTTTGACTTGGTGGAATTTGCAAGTCCAGACTCTGGGTGATGATGCTGCGTACGACATGACATGGGATGCGCTAAAGGAACGTATGAGAGAAAAATATTGCTCTCGTGCTGTACTCCAAAGGTTGGAGACTGAGTTCTGGCACTTGACCATGGAAGGTGCTGACAATACTGGTTATACTCGAAGGTTCCACGATTTGTCAAGAGTGATCCCCTACATGGTGACTCCCGAATTTAAGCGCGTTGAATGCTACATTTGGGGATTGGACTCAGAATTTCGCAGCATGGTAACTTCGGCCAAACCTCAAACGATCACTGAGGCTGTAACTCTGGCTGTCAGCCTTACTGAAGATGATGTCTGTATGAAGAAGTTTTCATTGAACCCAACTAAAAAGACCGAGACGCATGCTGAGTCATCTGATGATAAGAAAAGGAAGCATGCGAACCTGAATCAAGCAACACGTAACAACAAGGGTTCCAACAACAAGAAACGAGACTCCAACCCACCTCAGGAGGCGAAAACTCTTGCAACCATGAATGACGCTCCTGCCAAAAGGTACCTGGGAACTCTGCCCACTTGCAACCAGTGCAAGCGTCATCATGAAGGAGTTTATCGCATTCCAAAATGCGACAAGTGTGGAAAGCTGGGTCACCATACTGAGGACTGTTGGGGAAAAGGAAATAGGAACAGGAACGGAAACTGCAACGGTGCTGGTAATAGAAACGGTGGTGGAAATGGAAATGGCAATGGTAACCGTAATGGTAATGAAGCTGGGCAGAACCAAGGATGCTTCGGTTGTGGAAGCAAGGATCATTTCATAAAAGATTAGCCAAGGGGAAACAATGCTCAAGCTCGAGCATTTGTGATTGGAGCAAAGAACGCACGCACGTGAGAACCCTAACGTGGTCACCGGTACATTTCTCGTTAGCAATCACTTTGCATCCATATTATTTGACACTGGTGCCGATTATAGCTTCATGTTTGTGGAATTTAAACGTATGCTTGGAATAGAATCTAGTAGATTAGATATTCCTTACTCCATAGAACTAGCCAATGGTAAACTTGTTGAATCAAGCGAGGTCGTTAGAGGTTGCACATTAGAACTTGGTGAGCAAAGATTTAGCATCGACCTCTTACCTATTCAATTGGGTAGCTTCGATGTAGTGGTCGGAATGGACTGGTTGTCCAAGAACAAAGCTGAAGTTATTTGTCACGAGAAAATCATTCGCATCCCTCTGGCGAATAATGAAACTCTCGGCGTGCATGGATAAAAACGAGACGCGCCTCTGTGAATCATCAGTTGCATGAAGGCGCATAAGTGCTTAAGGAAAGGATGTGTTGCTTTCCTAGCGCACGTTGTAGATAAGAAGGCTGAGGAGCCGAAACTCGAAGACATTCCTGTGGTAAAGGAATTCTCTAATGTTTTTCCCAAAGATCTGCCAGTATTACCTCCGTAACGACAAGTCGAATTCCATATAGACTTGGTTCCAGGAGCCGCTCCTGTAGCCAAGGCACCCTATCGGCTTGCACCATCCGAGATGCAAGAATTATCTACACAACTCCAGGAGTTGTTGGATAAAGGATTCATAAGGCCAAGCTTCTCGCCTTGGGGAGCTCCAGTATTGTTCGTGAAGAAGAAGGATGGAACACTGCGGATGTGTATCGACTATAGAGAGTTAAACAAGCTCCCAATCAAGAATCGGTACCCACTACCGAGGATTGGTGACTTATTTGATCAGTTGCAAGGATCGAGCTACTATTCCAAGATCGACCTTCGATCGGGATACCATCAGTTAAGGATTCAAGAGGAAAGCATACCAAAGACTGCATTCCGAACGCGTCATGGGCATTACGAGTTCCTTGTGATGCCATTCGGACTGACGAACGCGCCAGCGGTATTTATGGATCTAATGAACCGCGTATGCAAACCATATCTTGATAAATTCATGATTGTATTTATCGATGATATCCTGATTTACTCATGAACGAGAGAAGAGCACGAGCAACATCTCAGAACCATTTTGGAACTACTGAAGAAAGAGAAACTTTATGCAAAGTTTTCAAAGTGCGAATTCTGGATTCGTGAAGTACAGTTTCTTGGTCACGTCGTGAACGAGAAGGGCATTCATGTAGACCCATCCAAGATAGAAGCAATAAAGAATTGGGAAGCTCCCAAAACCCCGACTGAGGTTCGAGAATTTTTGGGCTTGGCAGGCTATTACCGACGGTTTATTGAGAATTTCTCCAAGATAGCCCAACCGCTGACAACCCTTACCCAGAAAGACAAGAAGTACGACTGGGGTGATAAGCAGGAAGAAGCCTTCCAACTGCTCAAAAATAAGCTATGCGATGCACCGATACTATCCTTACCCGAAGGCACTGAAGACTTCGTGGTATACTACGACGCTTCGCGTCAAGGTTTGGGCTGTGTGCTCATGCAACGCCAAAAAGTCATCGCTTATGCTTCAAGACAGTTGAAGGTACATGAAAGGAATTATACCACGCACGACCTAGAGCTAGGCGCAGTGGTATTTGCCTTGAAGATCTGGCGACACTATTTATATGGTACTTGATGTACAATCTTCACAGATCACAAAAGCCTACAACACATATTTGATCAGAAGGAATTAAACATGCGCCAACGACGTTGGGTCGAGCTGCTGAATGATTATGACTGTGAGATTAAGTACCATCCTGGAAAGGCAAACGTTGTAGCAGATGCGTTAAGCCGAAAAGAAAGGGTTAAGACCCTAAGGGTTCGAGCATTGGAAATGACTATCCAAACGAACCTCACTGCACGTATTCGTGACGCACAACAAGAAGCCCTTAAGTTGGAGAATCGTAGAGCTGAATATCTCCAAGGTATGCTGAAGAATTTGGTGCCAAACAAAGAGGGAACCTTGTACATTAAGGGACGTATTTGGGTTTCGCTCTATGGCGGTATTCGAGAAGTCATCCTTAATGAAGCTCATAAGTCGAAATACTCGATCCATCCAGGATCGGACAAAATGTATCAAGACTTGAAGGATTACTATTGGTGGCCGAGACTTAAAAGCGATGTTGCTATCTATGTTGGAAAGTGCCTAACCTGTGCTAAGGTTAAGGCTGAATATCAGAAACCGTCCGGTCTACTGCAACAACCAGAAATACCCATGTGGAAGTGGGAGCAAATCTCGATGGACTTCAAAACAAAATTACCCAGGACCCCTAGGGGGCATGATACGATATGGGTGATAGTTGATCGATTGACGAAATCTGCGCATTTCCTACCGATCCGAAAAAAGGATAGCACTGGAAAGCTTGCTGAGCTACACTTGAAGGAAATCGTAGCACGTCATGGAGTGCCTATCTCAATTATTTCAGACAGAGATGGACGTTTTGTCTCAAGGATCTGGCAATCCTTTCAGGAAGCCTTTGGATCTCAACTAGATCTAAGCACGACCTTCCATCCGCAAACAGATGGCCAGAGTGAACGAACCATACAAACGCTGGAAGATATGCTTCGCGCATGTGTTATGGACCTAGGCGGCAGCTGGGATACTCACCTACCTTTAGTTGAGTTTTCCTACAATAACAGTTACCATACAAGCATAAAAGCCGCACCGTTCGAAGCTCTATATGGCCGCAAGTGCCGCTCGCCCTTATGTTGGGCAGACGCTGGAGACAAACGTATGGTTAGTCCTGAACTTGTACAAGAGACAACCGACAAGATTATACAAATCCGAGAGCGCATTAAGGCGGCTCAAGATCGACAAAAGAGCTATGCGGATCGAAGACGAAAACCATTAGAGTTCGAGGTAGGAGACAAAGTTTTTGTTGAAGGTCTCACCTTGGAAGGGCGTAGTAAGATTCGGAAAACGTGGAAAGCTGAATCCACGATACATTAGACCATTCCAGATCTTGGAAAGAATTGGTACCGTGGCTTACAAGTTGGAATTACCCGAAGAACTTAACGGAGTACATGATGCGTTTCATGTATCCAACCTGAAGAAGAGTCCAACCCAAGAAACAGTGATCATCCCTGCAGATGAAGTGCATATTGATGACACCCTCCGATTTACAGAACAGCCCGTTGAGGTTACAGACTGGAAAGTCAACAAGACCAGGAGGAGCAGAGTCAAACTTGTCAAAGTACGTTGGAACTCTAAGCACGGACCCGAGTACACATGGGAACGTGAAGACCAGTTTAAAGAAAAGTACCCCCACCTATTCAAGAAAACTCCTGCGAGTGATACATCAGCCTGAATTTCGGGACGAAATTCTTTTAACGGGGGGAGACTGTGACAACTGGCACCAAACCGGTAATTTCCGAACAATTTAATTAATATTAAATATATGCAGTTATGTGCTTAAATGTCAACATTGGTTTATTACATGTTATACTTGTGAATTCCTGCATGTTTTATACTACAAATATTGCTTTATGCATTAATGATAGCGTTGCGTCAGAAATACTAGTAAACTCACCGGTAAGACTGTCACACTCCCAAAATCCACCATGCGGAGTATCACCGCTTGGAGGTGTGACATGACCAGGATCGAGCCACCAATCATATTGAACAACGTAATTAAGTAAGTAAAACCAACCACAATACAATTGGTGACCAAAGCTAGTTAACCAGGTTCAAATTAAACAGCGGAAGCATTAAAGGTAAAACCCAAAACATAAGTTCCATTGTTCATAAGTTTAATGTCCAAAACGTAGGTTTAATAAGTTCATAAGGATTTAAATATTAAGCACGGGACATAACAGTCCGTATCCCACAACGACCTCCTCCTCGCGCAAGCTCCATAAGTACCTAACGACCTGCGAGGCATGTAACAACAAATCAACAACAAAGTTGAGCGAGTTCACAGTAGGTGTTCGTTATAAAGTAGTTTTTCAAAAACTATGAGTTTGTTTGCAATTGCAGGTTAAATCAACTTTGCTTATTTTCCAAACCGTAAACGGTGGGGGCTACCCCATGTTGTAAACCACTAGACTAGATGTATATATATATGTGTCCTTCCCAATCCGAGGACAGAGGTACATATAAAATATGTAGGTTTAGCGCTGGTGTCCTTCCCAATCCGAGGACAGTGGTACGTAGTGAATACATAGGTTTAGCGCTAGTGCCCTTCCCAATCCGAGGACATAGGTACGTATGAGAATACGTAGGTTTAGCGCTGGTGCCCTTCCCAATCCAAGAACAGTGGTACGTAGTGAGTACGTAGGTTTAGCGCTGGCGTCCTTCCCAATCCGAGGACGGAGGTAAGTAGTCTAGTAGTGGTGAAGGTACAAGTTCTATCTCAGCTATTTAATCCCAATCCCAACCACCGGGAATCCCATGCCTTAGTAAGGGTGTGAACTCACCTCGGTTTGCTCGGTTAGATTCTCAAATATAGCTAACAGTCAAGGTCGGTCAATCACGCCCTAATATGATTACCAGTTAGTCATTTAGTGGTTTCAAATAGAGCACAAAGTTCCTACACGTATCTACCACATAACATGTATACACTTTAATAGTTCACGCCCATATAAACATTCCGCCTATAGCTACTCAAGAGCAAGCACACGATATTGCACATATTACTTTCATTGACATATAACATGTTAGATCATCCTCAGATAACGTACTCGACATTTAGACACGCAAATTACTACTTATGTCATTTCAATTTAAATATCCAAAACTGAGCTGTTTTCGGGCATTTTAATAAAATAGTTAACTTATTCCAAAAATTCCCATTTTTTTACATAATATCTTAAACGATCCAAATATTATTGTGTAAAAATATCGGGATCCAATTCATTACCAATATTTTATAAAAATTCATTTTCCGGACTGAAATCAGATTAATCTTTTTCTGACTGCAGTCCACGGAATAATTTATTTAAAATTCATCATAAGTCCGATTTATGAAATTCCAGTGGAAGGATTACAAATACATCAGTGGACATTTACAATACAAGTTTCATGACCTAGTTCTACTCAGGTTTCAAGTTATGATTAAAAATATAACACCCATTTACTGCTGTAAAAACTTAGCTTTAGCTGTTGTTACAAATCGACCCTTTAAATATAGCAAACGAAGTCCAAAAATTATGATTCCAGTGCCATTAGAACCGTATTTCATAATACATAAATCTAAACTTCAGAAAATACATTTTTCGTTTTATTAAGGTCCTGTTACAGCCAACTGAAGTTGGCTGTAATCACCAATCAGCCTCCTGTTTTCAGTTTTTAACATTCTAAAGTGCGCTCGATTGATTCCGTTAACATGTTTAGCGATTAACAACGATACTTACAGCAGATTATAAGTCCTTCATATCAGCACATAATCATCATACACCAAACAACATCATTCTAACATCATTTCTTTATGTATCATCTTGTTTAAGCTTATGTTCAAGTTTTAAGGGTAAGATCTTCTAGTGTTCAAATGTTTTCTTCATAATACATCTATTAACCACTTAAACAACATGTAAAATGCAAGGATCTAAGTTCTTACCACTAGCTCAAGGCTAGGGAAGTTCAAGTGAAGAAATGTGGTGGTTAATAGCGAATAGAGAAGGTCCTTCAACTTCCGAACACACCGAGCTTCGTTGTTCACCTTCTTACACCTATGGATGCTCTTGAAAAGCTTGAACTTGAAATGAAGATGGGTGGTGTGTGGGTGAAGGGGGTCGGCCGAGAGCTCTTGAAGGAGAAGAGAGGAGATGGGTGTTGGTGGTATGAAGGGTTTATGTTTCTTGAGTTTACTTATAATCCACCAATTCCATATACCTAGTGTGTAATGTGTTTGGGAAAGTAGAAGCAAGATCTAATAAAATATCCAAACAAATCACATGTGGGGCCACCATGTTGGGGCCGTAGGTGAGGGGGGGTCTTAGGCTAGGGTTTAACTAGTTTAGTTACATTCTAGTTAGGATTTAAAGGTTAAGTTAGTGTGTTATGATGTGTAATATAATATAAGGTGTGTTAGGGTGTTCGGGGACCCTAACTAGCTCAGAAAAATAAAAACAATGTGTTTGGCAATATTTTTGTGTTCTGGGTAAAGTCTGGTTGTTCGGTTTGATACTGTTCTGTTAAACTGCTTAATTAATCCGTAAAGTGTCCTATATATATATATATATATATTTTGTAACACTTTTAATTCTCAACACTTAGGAAAGCACACAGGACTATTTAGTAACTTTTCTGTATGCTACTAGTATGTTAACAAGCACATGTAAGTATACACAGTAATTAGAAAGCAGTTAAGTAATTCAGCACAGTCGTCAAGCACTTTAATTATCATTAATAAATCGTACGAATACATGTAATTATGAGGGTTGTCACATTCTCCCCATGTTAAGAAAATTTCGTCCCGAAATTTAGCTCGTGGTTACTAAGGAAGCTAGTTATGTTGCGTTGGTTTCCTGGTTTTCCTGGGGTGTCACATCATCCCCCCGTTGGTTTGGAATTTCGTCTCGAAATTCTGTAGTAGCTTCAGCCTCAGTAGTGGTTGCACTTTTCTTAAACAGCTGGGGGTACTTGAGTTTCATTTGGTCTTCTCGTTCCCAGGTGTACTCTGGGCCACGGTGGGAATCCCAACGAACTCGGACGAGAGGTATCCTGGTATGCTTGAGAATCTTAACATCTCGGTCAGTAATCTCTACTGGTTCTTCGACGAATCGCAACTGGTCGTCGATAGTGAGCTCCTTGAGAGGAACTATGAGGGTCTCGTCTGACAAACACTTCTTCAGATTTGACACGTGGAATACGTTGTGAACTCCGCTGAGTTCTATCGGTAGATTCAGCCTGTAGGACACCTTGCCAATCTTCTCAATGATTTCGAATGGTCCGACATAACGCGGATTGAGCTTGCCTCGTTTGCCAAAACGAACTACACCTTTCCAAGGTGAGACTTTGAGTAGCACTCGATCCCCAACCTAGAACTCGAGTGGTTTCCTTCGCTTATCCGCATAGCTTTTCTGATGGTCACGAGCTGCCGCCATTCGCTGTCGTATCTGAGCAATCCTCTCAGTTGTGTCTACCACGAGTTCTGGGCCTGTGATTTGGCTGTCACCAACTTCTGCCCAACAAAGAGGCGATCGGCATTTACGTCCATACAATGCCTCAAACGGAGCGGCCTGGATGCTGGTGTGGTAACTGTTATTATACGAAAACTCCACTAACGGGAGGTGTTTTCCCAGCCATTACCAAAATCGATCACACATGCCCTAAGCATGTCTTCAAGGGTTTGGATGGTGCGTTCAGATTGCCCATCCGTCTGTGGATGATATGCTGTGCTCATGTCTAATCGAGAACCAAAGGACTTGTGCATAGCTTGCCATAATTCAGATGTAAAACGTGAGTCTCGATCAGAGATGATGGAGGTTGGCACTCCGTGCCTTGATACTACTTCCTTTAGGTAGATGTTTGCTAGAGTAGAAAACTTATCTGTTTCCTTGATGGCCAGAAAGTGTGCAGACTTAGTCAATCGATCCACGATCACCCAAATGGTATCATTTCCGCGTTGAGATCTAGGCAAGCCAGTAACGAAATCCATGGAGATTTTCTCCCATTTCCATTTAGGCATCTCTGGTTATTGAAGTAGGCCTGATGGTTTCTGGTATTCGACCTTGACCCTAGCACAAGTCAGGCATTTACTGACGTAGGTTGCTATGTTGGCTTTCATACTAGGCCACCAATACGTAGTCTTGAGATCGTGGTACATCTTATCCGAACCAGGATGTACTGAATAACGAGACTTATGTGCTTCGTCCATCACAAGCTCGCGTAAGTTTCCATAAAGTGGAACCCAGATGTGTCCGTTAACATAGTAGGCGCCGTTTTCCTTTTGTTCTAGCCTTTGCCTCGATCCTCGTAAGGACTCAGCCCTGATGTTCTCAGCTTTCAATGCTTCAACCTGAGTATCACGAATTTGAGCGGGAAGGCTAGAGTGAATGGTAAGTTGTAACGCACGTACACGCTTAGGTATAGTATCCTTTCGACTGAGGGCATCGGCCACAACATTGGCTTTGCTCGGATGGTACTTGATCGCGCATTCGTAATCATTCAAGAGCTCGACCCATCGGCGTTGTCGCATGTTTAACTCCTTTTGCTTGAAGATATGCTCGAGACTCCTGTGATCGGTGTAAATGGTGCACTTGGTACCGTACAGGTAATGTCTCCATATCTTAAGGGCGAAAACAACTGCTCCCAAATCTAATGTAACACCTCGGAAATTTATGCCCAATAAAATAAAGACACGTGTTATGTTATGCAAACGTGTTATGAACGCGGATCTAGATAAAGATGTACGGTAGGATTTAAAAAAGTCGACATGTTAATTTACACCTCTGAGCGACCTATTAATAAATCCCTAACCAGGATATATTTTTCAACATCTGAATTTTTGTTATAAATCTGGAATCCTAAATAACAAATAAATGGTTACAACCTTAGACTTGGATCCTATGCAAGTTCTTAGGAATTTCCGTCAAATTTAACCTTCCACATAGTGCCAAAGAGTGTAGGAACATGCCATGACATGCAATGGCTAAATATATGGTCCCTATACTGATAAAAGTGCTTGAGATTCGGAGATTTAAGTATTGCATGGTCAAAGCATGAATAAAAACAAATTTTTGTCTCTGGCGAAAGCTTACGCACCGCAACACCATGAATGCTACGGTGCGCAAGACTGCTTGCGCACCTCAACGCTGAGACTGCTACGGTGCGTAAGGCACGTATCTGGGCGATTTTACTGGCAGATGGCTGTTAAAACGGTTACACCGCCTTATATGGGTGGTATTCGAATTCAGGGGCTCCTATAACTGGTTTTTAGCTTCCTAGGCCACCTGGGATGATCTTGTAACCTTCCTAGACTATGTTGGCATGATCCTAGCTCATGGGGTTCACTATATAAGAAAATGGAACTTGCCACATTTTGAACATTTAGTTGCAACTTCTTCCAAGTGGGTTTCTGGAGCTCTCCTGATCAGCAACAATCTTGCTAAGGATATCTAATCATAAATAGGACATTTGTAAGTAGCCTTAACCTTCTCTAATCTAGTTTAGCTTAGTTAATTAGCTAAAAGTCAAACCATCGTAATTAAGGTTTGACTTCGTGATTAATTAAAATGTGCTTAGTTTAATCACGAATTAAAAGTACCTATAAGTAGGTATTTATGTGGGTAATAAACCCTTAAAAGGGTATTTTCAGATTCCCACTCTAACTATGTTAATTGTCGAGTCAAAGCTTACTTTAAAAAGTCAACAGAATGTATATTTTCAAATTAAAGCATAATTAGCAATGTAGGATACTTGCAACCTGTTTGAACATTAATATAACTTGGTAATTAATGTAAGAACATGTCCCAACATGTTCAACTCGACAATTTTCAGTTTAGGTTCGGTTTGGAACCGAAAGTCACATAGTTCACTTTTACTTTGACTTTCAGTTCTGACCCGTTTAAGCATTGTTTAGAAATGCCTTAGAGCCTTAATTGAACCAGGTTTCATATTAGTGTAACCTCCTGAGGTCACATAACTTGGTTCATTAGTTATCCGATTCATATGCATGTTTCCGATTAATGCTTAAATATTGACCATTATGCCCTTTTGACTATAAAACGTGATTTTTGAATTTGTAAAAGAGTAGAAACCTTAGTTGCTGAATTATAAACTTGCACCAAAAATTTGACATCAGTTTGAGGTCTAGATTAAGAGTTATGCTCATTAGCGTAAATTGAAAGCTTTATGTTATTTAAATGGCGTAGTTAGCGTATAACCTATTTAAACCCACTTTTTGATATCAAACTTTTTACCCACTGATGTAATATAATATTTTGGGGTTTTTAAAGATTTTTATTTAATTTTTGGCTGAGCATAACATAGGTCTCCAAGTTTAATTCGGTAAATACCGATTTTGCCCTTTTTAGCCATAAAATGAGTTTTACAAATCCTTTTGACCCCAAACCTTTTTCTACTGATTTTATTTGTTAAATAAAATATTTTGAACCTTCTGGAAATATAAAATTATCAGCTTTCTCTTGAAAACCCGGAAATGACTCCAAATCGCCTTTTAAAGCGTTTTTAACGCATAGTATATGCTAGAACCATATTAAACATATAAGATTGATACCTATTGATATTTTTAGCATATTTTTATATAATAACAGTAAGTACAAGTTTTTGAACTCAGATCTCCAGTTTTGACCTTTTAAGCCTAAGTGAAATTACCAAAATACCCCTAAGGTGCATAGTTTGGTTTTAAATGATAAGTTTCACATATAGGTCATACCCTACTGTTATAACTTATTGAATTATGTATAATTACTGTATAAATCAGACCTGTAACTCAGATTACAAATTAAACTCTTTTATAATCTTTTAAATGACCAAAATGCCCTTATGAGGCATAAGTTGAATTTAAATTCATTTGGGGCATAATAGAAGATATCTTGCTGATATTATAACATATTTAAGCCATATTATCTCAGGGAACTTGCATATGACTCTTATGGTTACCCGTAACGCCCTTTTCGCGTCCGGTTCGGTTTATGTAACTAGTTTGCATAAATTGACCGAAACGGGTCAAACATTATCATTTTGTCTCAAAATCCAGAATGTGTTTAGTATACCCATATTATACAGGTCTTCAAACTTGTCGGGTCTAAATCACATTCTATCCGGTCTTTGCTTAATCGTGCGTTTGAACCGTATCTTCCTTTAAAACTAACCGGTCTAGGCTTAGGCTTAAATAAAGACCCGTTAGAAATCTAATAGGTTATTATAAACCTCTGTTCCAGAATAGAAGGACCAGTAAAAGCTACCCGCACTCACTAATTGTGATCTATACGTACAAAGGTAAATACTTTTAACTTATTTTCCCTATACGGGCTTGGGGTACGGTATATAAAATACCGCTTGGTCCGGCATTGAATTCTTTAATCGAATAGAGGTTAAATTTATTGAGATGCTATGTTTTGAATGTGTTTTGTTTGCTTAAAGCCTTTGGGGGGTTAATGACCATGTCCCGGATATCCATGGCATCATCTTACGAGATGGCCACGACCTGAGCACGGGGTGTAGGCGTACACCTGTCAGTGTATAACTCAATAATGTGGTGTGTCTATTAATCTTTAACCCGGTCTACGAATCGGGCTACTGAACGCATAAGTAACATGTAATTCCCTTACAAGATTATATTACATAATTATCCCAAGTTATAAAATGTTTTGTGACACGTGCATTCAAATCAATTTTCAACCTTTTTAAAATGAGTCAGTTAAATTGTATTTACCAGTGTAAACTGACGTATTTTCCAAAAGGTTAAGTGCAGGTACTACACGTACTAGGCTGGCTGTCTTCTAAGCATTCCACAATAAGTCTCGCAAGCTTGGATGTCAATAAAGCTGTTGAACAATATCTTCTTTTATTTTGATCCGCCTGTGGATCCGTTTCAACTATTCGTGATATTTAATATTACACTTTAATAAAGTTGAAATGAATCTATATTTTTGCTTCCGCTGTGCATTTATATATGTTGTGTTGTTTGTCTATGATGATACCAACTACGTCACGATACTCCCCACCGGGCCCACCGGTGACACGTGGAAAATAGGGGTGTGACATCCAAGTCGTGCGTAGTGTAGTTCCTTTCGTGAACTTTAAGTTGGCGTGATGCGTAGGCAATGACTTTGTCACGTTGCATCAACATGCAACCAAGTCCTTGGATGGAAGCGTCGCAATAAACCACAAAATCATATGTGCCTTCAGGCAATGAGAGGATAGGCGCGCTACAAAGTCTATCTTTTAAGTGTTGAAAAGCAGATTCATGTGCATCACCCCAACGATAGGTGACACCCTTCTGAGTCAGTGAAGTGAGAGGTTGCGCAATCTTGGAGAAATCCTTGATAAATCTTCTGTAGTAGCCTGCCAAACCCAAGAATTGGCAGATTTCTGTTGGTGTGCGGGGTGCAGGCCAGTTGTTGATCGAGTCAACCTCGGATGGATCCACATGAATTCCATCCTTGTTTACCACATGGCCTAGAAAGTGGACTTCGCGAAGCCAGAAGTCACATTTCGAAAACTTGGCATACAACTGCTCTTTTCGAAGAAGTTCCAGCATAAGTCGTAAATGCTGCTCGTGTTCCTCCTGACTCTTAGAATAGATCAGGATGTCGTCGATGAAAACAATAACGAAATTATCCAGGTAAGGCTTGCACACTCGGTTCATGAGATCCATGAAGACGGTAGGTGCATTCGTCAATCCGAAAGGCATAACCAGAAACTCGTAGTGGCCGTAACGAGTTCTGAATGCTGTTTTGGGGACGTCCTCTTCTCGGACTCTTAGCTGATGGTATCCCGATCTCAAATCAATCTTTGATTAGTAGCTCGACCCTTGCAACTGGTCGAACCAGTCGTCAATACGTGGAAGAGGATAATGATTCTTCACAGTCACCTTGTTGAGTTCACGGTAGTCTATACACATTCTGAAAGTACCGTCTTTCTTATTCTCAAACAAGACTGGAGCTCCCCAGGGCGAAGAGCTAGGACGTATAAAACTCTTTTCCAAGAGTTCTTGTAATTGCGTGGACAGTTCTTCAAGTTCTAACAGAGCTAGTCGATAAGGTGCTCGAGCTATGGGCGCTGCTCCAGGAGCTAGCTCGATTTAAAACTCAACTTGACGATGGGGCGGAAGACCAGGCAATTCCTCAGGAAACACCTCGGGAAAGTCACGTACAATAGGAATGTCTTCAATTCTCTTCTCTTCCATTGATGTGTCAGTAACGAGTGCTAGAATGGCAGTGTGGCCCTTTCACAAACACTTCTGGGCCTTAAGGAATGAGATAATGCCTATGACAGCACCACTCTTGTCGCCATGAATCATGAGAGATTCTTCACCAAAACGAGGAATGCGGACGATTTTCTCCTTGCAAACAATCTCCGCTTGATGATGAGATAGCAAATCCATCCCAATAACGACGTCGAAACTACCAAGTGTGATAGGAATAAGATCGATAGAGAAAGTCTGACCAGCTAAGACGAGGTTACAACCTTTGACTACGTGTGTGGCTTTAAGACTTTTACCGTTTGCTAACTCTACGATGTGCTTGGTGTTCAAAAGTGTTGGAGTACGCTTAAGCATCTGACTAACTTTTAAGGACACGTAGCTAGTATCGGTACCCGAATCAAATAAAACAGTAACAAAGAAATCATCCAGAAGAAACTTACCCATCACAACGTTGGGGTCGTTCCTTGCATCACCCTGACCTAGCACGAAAACACGTCCTCGGGCGCCATTGCCATTATTGTTACCCCCGTTGTTGCCTCCATTTTTGCCTCCATTGTTGTTCCCGTTTCCTTGGTTGTTGTTCTGAATCTGATTCTGATTCAGCTGTGGACAGTGCCTCTTGAAGTGACCCTCAGCACCGCACTGAAAGCATCCCTTATTACCCTGCTGGTGCTGATGTTGGTTCTGGGGAGCTTGTGGCTGCTATTGTCGATTCTGATTCACAGGGCATGAGCTCCTGCAATCTTTGGCTTCATGTCCAGGCTTGTTACATCTCTGACAACGACCCTTGCTGCACGCCCCGCTATGGTGCAAACTACATCGATTGCACTTAGGGTGATTTCCCATGTATCCACCCTGACCTTGATTCCCAGAAGAATGCTGGCTGGGGCTCCTGTACTCATCTGTCTTTCGTTGCTGGGACTGAGACTGAACTGAAGTAGAACTCTTACTGGAATTCCCATCCCATTTTCACTTGTTATCATTGGGGGCGTCAGTAGTAGTAGCACTAACACGTTTGGGCAGTCTGTTTTGTTCAACTGCTTGATCGGTGAGACGATGGGCCAACTTAATGATTTGCTGAATGGTACCCAGGTTAGCTGAAGTTACGTGACTCTGAATCTCTGGTACAAGACCCTTGAGGTACAGCTCAATACGTTTGATGGGAGGGTCTACCATAGTAGGACACAAGATGGCCAGTTCGTTTGACCTTTTCGTATACGCCTCAATCTCAGACCCCGTCATCTTCTGATTGAAAAATTCCACCTCTAGCTTGTGTATGTGGTCGCGACTACAGTACTCTTCTTTGATCAGTTCTTTGAAACCGTCCCATGGGGTGGCATTAGCAACCGCCAGCCCCAGTAGTTGAACATGTGCCTTCCACCAGGTTAACGCAGCACCTTCAAGTGTTCCGGTAGCATATTTCACCCTACGATCTTCAGGGCATTCACACATCTCAAAAACAGACTCAAGTTTCTCGAACCAGTGTAGAAGGCCTACAGCTCCTTCTGTGCCGCTGAAAGTACTGGGTCGACAGTCCATGAACGTTTTGAACGTACATACGGGAGGTTGAGTATGCTGACCTCCTGCAGGGACAGCTGCGAGTGCCTCAGCCGCTCGTTCGTTGATTAGAGCCGTCAGCTGGGCTTGCGTCAAGTTCAGGCGTCCACTCATGATCTTCACATCGAAGGAAACACAAGTAAGAAGTGGTGTCGCGAAAGTGCGTAGGTGTGGAGTGACAGAAGAGAGCAAACACACAGGGTTTCAAGCAATAGTTATTACGCTAACTAAGCATTTCACGATCAAATGCGCAACTAGCAGGTAATACAAACGTAAATCATATTACCTATAGTGTTGAGTCTTTCACGTGGAGCGAAGCGTCGTTGTGGATCGTTGAGCACTGTACAGGTTATAGTCTGGTTTTATCAAAAAGCTTTTATCTTTTTAAAACCAAGTTCACTATAACCAATGGCTCTCATACCAATCTGTCACACCCCCAAAATCCATCATGCGGAGTATCACCGCTTGGAGGCGTGACATGACTTGGATCGAGCCACCAATCATATTGAACAACGTAATTAAGTAAGTAAAACCAACCACAATACAATTGGTGACCAAAGCTAGTTAACCATGTTCAAATTAAACAGCGGAAGCATTAAAGGTAAAACCCAAAACATAAGTTCCATTGTTCATAAGTTTAATGTCCAAAACATAGGTTTAATAAGTTCATAAGGATTTAAATATTAAGCACGGGACATAACAGTCCGTATCCCACAACGACCTCCTCCTCGCGCAAGCTCCATAAGTACCTAACGACCTGCGAGGCATGTAACAACAAATCAACAACAAAGTTGAGCGAGTTCACAGTAGGTGTTCGTTATAAAGTAGTTTTTCAAAACCTATGAGTTTGTTTGCAATTGCAGGTTAAATCAACTTTGCTTATTTTCCAAACCGTAAACGGTGGGGGCTACCCCATGTTGTAAACCACTAGACTAGATGTATATACATATGTGTCCTTCCCAATCCGAGGACAGATGTACATATTAAATATGTAGGTTTAGCGCTGGTGTCCTTCCCAATCCGAGGACAGTGGTACATAGTGAATACATAGGTTTAGCGCTGGTACCCTTCCCAATCCGAGGACATAGGTACGTATGAGAATACGTAGGTTTAGCGCTGGTGCCCTTCCCAATCCGAGGACAGTGGTACGTAGTGAGTACGTAGGTTTAGCACTGGCATCCTTCCCAGTCCGAGGACGGAGGTAAGTAGTCTAGTAGTGGTGAAGGTACAAGTTCTGTCTCAGCTATTTAATCCCAATCCCAACCACCGGGAATCCCATGCCTTAGTAAGGGTGTGAACTCACCTCGGTTTGCTCGGTTAGATTCTCAAATATAGCTAACAGTCAAGGTCGGTCAATCACACCCTTATATGATTACCAGTTAGTCATTTAGTGGTTTCAAATAGAGCACAAAGTTCCTACACGTATCTACCACATAACATGTATACACTTTAACACTTCACGCCCATATAAACATTCCGCCTATAGCTACTCAAGAGCAAGCACACGATATTGCACATATTACTTTCATTGACATATAACATGTTAGATCATCCTCAGATAACGTACTCGACATTTAGACACGCAAATTACTACTTATGTCATTTCAATTTAAATATCCAAAACTGGGCTGTTTTCGGGAATTTTAATAAAATAGTTAGCTTATTCCAAAAATTCCCACTTTTTTACAGAATATCTTAAACGATCCAAATATTATTGTGTAAAAATCTCGGGATCCAATTCATTACCAATATTTTATAAAAATTCATTTTTCGGACTGAAATCAGATTTATCTTTTTCTGACCGCAGTCCACGGAATAATTTATTTAAAATTCATCGTAAGTCTGATTTACGAAATTCCAGTGGGAGGATTACAAATACATCAGTGGTCATTTACAGTACAAGCTTCATGACCTAGTTCTACTCAGGTTTCAAGTTATGATTAAAAATATAACACCCATTTACTGCTGTAAAAACTCAGCTTTAGCTGCTGTTACAAATCGACCCTTTAAAAATAGTAAACGAATCCAAAAATTATGATTCCAGTGTCATTCGAACCGTATTTCATAATACATAAATCTAGACTTCAGAAAATACATTATTCGTTTTATTAAGGTCCTGTTACAGCCAACTGAAGTTGGCTGTAATCACCAATCAGCCTCCTGTTTTCAGTTTTTAATATTCTAAAGTGCGCTCGATTGATTCCGTTAACATGTTTAGCGATAAACAATGATACTTACAGCAGATTATAAGTCCTTCAATTCTAACATCATTTCTTCATGTATCATCTTGTTTAAGCTTATGTTCAAGTTTTAAGTGTAAGGTCTTATAGTGTTCATATGTTTTCTTCATAATACATCTATTAACCACTTAAACAACATGTAAAATGCAAGGATCTAAGTTCTTACCACTAGCTCAAGGCTAGGGAAGTTCAAGTGAAGAAATGTGGTGGTTAATAGCGAATAGAGAAGGTCCTTCAACTTCCGAACACACCGAGCTTCGTTGTTCACCTTCTTACACCTATGGATGCTCTTGAAAAGCTTGAACTTGAAATGAAGATGGGTGGTGTGTGGGTGAAGGGGGTCGGCCGAGAGCTCTTGAAGGAGAAGAGAGGAGATGGGTGTTGGTGGTATGAAGGGTTTATGTTTCTTGAGTTTACTTATAATCCACCAATTCCATATACCTAGTGTGTAATGTGTTTGGGAAAGTAGAAGCAAGATCTAATAAAATATCCAAACAAATCACATGTGGGGCCACCATGTTAGGGCCGTAGGTGAGGGGGGGGGGGGGGGGTCTTAGGCTAGGGTTTAACTAGTTTAGTTACATTCTAGATAGGATTTAAAGGTTAAGTTAGTGTGTTATGATGTGTAATATAATATAAGGTGTGTTAGGGTGTTCGGGGACCTTAACTAGCTCAGAAAAATAAAAACAATGTGTTTGGCAATATTTTTGTGTTCCGGGTAAAGTCCGGTTGTTCGGTTTGATACTGTTTCGTTAAACTGCTTAATTAATCCGTAAAGTGTCCTATATATATATTTTTGTAACACTTTTAATTCTCAACACTTAGGAAAGCACACAGGACTATTTAGTAACTTTTCTGTATGCTACTAGTATGTTAACAAGCACATGTAAGTATACACAGTAATTAGAAAGCAGTTAAGTAATTCAGCACAGTCGTCAAGCACTTTAATTATCATTAATAAATCGTACGAATACATGTAATTATGAGGGTTGTCACATTCTCCCACTGTTAAGAAAATTTCATCCCGAAATTTAGCTCGTGGTTACTGAGGAAGCTAGTTATGTTGCGTTGGTTTCCTGGTTTTCCTGGGGTGTCACAAAGACACACTGTGTCAACAATTCTGCAAAAAGCAGTCAGACAATAGAATTGGAGCCTAGGTGTAGGTCCAACGTCAAGAATACATTAAAACCCAAGAGTATATACAAGGGTTAACATATAGACTTTCTGGAAGCTAGAATATGCACTAAAAAGCACCCGAAACGCACTTTAAATGCAGAATTCTACACAAATCAGCTATAATCAGCTTTTTAACACATAAATATCATGCAGAATTCATGTTTTATTTTCCAGAATACCCTCCTAAGTGTTGGGAATTAAAAGGGTTACAAAAGGATACTTAAAGGACACTAAACGGTGCAATTTAGCACTTTAACGAACCGGTATTTAACCGAACAACCGGACATTACCCGGAACATCAAAATATTACCAGAAGCATTGTTTTAATGTTTCTGAACTAGTTATGGTCCCCGAACACCATAACAGCCCTTATAACATAATAACACATCAAGTCCCTAAACTTTACACTTGAAACTTAACCTATTTATGTAGTTAGTAAATTAAAATTACACTTTACCCCCCCCCCCCCTATATGGTGGACGGTCATGGTGGCCCCCATCAAGGATCTCACTTGATCTTATGAGATTGCATATGATCTTCTAAAGATTGGCTAAAGATCTTACTTGATCTTCATAGATATTATATGATCTTATTTAGATCTGGTCATGTGCTATAAGTATCACCACCTCCATTTCACCATTCACACACCACACCCTTCTCCCTTGCTCCCCACCTACAGCCGAGAGCCACCACCCATACCACCACCATTTTCATCCAACTTCACTCCATTCCAAGTTAGTCACAAGGTGCAAGAAGGTGTTTAAGAAGGTTTAGAGCTTGTGGATCTTGAAGAACCTTCTTCATTTGTTATTAACCAACCCATTTGTCATCTTCAACCACTTGTGTTCTTCCCTAGCCCTTGTGCTAGTTGTAAGCTTCTTATCACTTGTTGTTACTTCATATTTTGATGGTTAAACGATGATGAATATTGTTAATCACAAGAACACAAAAGAACATGATCATGATACTTTAACATGAGCTTAAATACATAAGAATACATGTAAACGATGATGATTTGCTTCTTAATGAATGATGATTTGTGTTATTGATGTTAGACATCATAAGAAGCCTACTAGATTGTGATTAAACACATGATCTAGTAAGTTAAAGTGGTGATCTTGTGAAAGACCAAGATCTTCATGCTTTATGTCTCCATGAACTTGAATAATGAAAGTAATCTTCATATGTAAAGATGATTTAAACAAAATACAAATCTTGTAAATAGATGATTTCAAAAATAATTTTCTCAAGAAACCAAGTTTATTTGTGAGATTTACAAGTCATGGTTTCTAAGTAAACTAATAATATTTTTAGTGTTTAAACAAGACTAGAAACATGATTGTAACAAGAAAAGTACAAAAGAAATATTTTTAGAAAAATCATCTTACAAGTTGTAATTGACTAAATCTTTTAATAAAGTGATTTACAAACAAATAACCATATTTTTAAAGGTAACTAAATCTACTAAATAACATGGTAAGTTACTACAAGTTTTTACAAAAACTTCAAGTTCATGATGTAGTGTAATTTACTTGATTTTGACACTCGGTAAGTGTTGAATGAGTTGAAGATTGTTTGTGATGATTTTAAAAGAAAATAAACACATGTTTTGAAAACATGGGAAACCTCCATTTTTAGGGGAAACTATGTCAAAATTTCTATAGAATTTTGACACTTAGAAAAATATAAGTTTTGGTGAAACTTATTCCCTAAAAATATTTACCAAGGTTTCCCTAATTTTTATATAAACTTCAAGTTAAGAAATAATGATTTCTTCGAGATAAAAACTGATATTAAGTATGTATATTTTTGAGGAAAATATATATATTTATTGATCACCAAATTTTGTGCTAAGTGTATGTAGTATGTATTATATGTAATAGTGTGTTAAAACTTGAAAATACACTAAATACTCCTAAGGAGTAAAAATACAAAATACACATACAACATGCTTAGACAAATACAAGAGAATATATTTATGAAAATATAATTCTTAACAGATTATGTAACTTAGACGAGTTACGAACTAAAATGAAGTCTCGGACAAAACACATAACTCGGGTGAAAAATACAAGATACTTATATTTATTTTTGAGAAAATAATATAAGTAAGATACATAGTTAAAAATATACATTATTTTTAACACACAAAGAACACATACATAAAAGATGGTGACTTGTACTTGTGCGATACAAGTCTAGTGACTAACGTTAATAAAACACGTATAGGTCACGACGCTATATAAGCAAACCCGGTGAAGTTTACGGCGCAAGAAACGCAAAGTTGTGAGTTCATGCTCCCCCTTTTCTTTTAACTGTTTTCAGTTTTATAACTTCGGGGGTGAAGTACATGTTACTAAATGTTTACAGAAAAATGAGTTCGTGTCCCCACTTTTAAACTTTTACATACTTTTTAAACTTGGGGAAAATACATGTATTATGGTATGATGGATACAAGAACAAGGAATGATACGTGAAATCGTGTCACGAATAGGGTACCAGAAGCACCATTAATCAACAATATACCAAGACCGCAGAACAAAAGGTTAGATCTAATGGGTTTTCGGGCAGCCACACTCTTGGTGAAAACTAGTACCAAGTAGTGCTTTTGTGTCTCAGTCGTGAATCGACAACTAGAAAAATGCCTATGGTTTGGATGCTTCCTATGTCATGTCACATGTTAATGGCCTTGCAACCCATTAACAATCTCGATACATACAGGAATACTTGATTTATACAAATTACATACCATGTTTTCATACAAAGTATATAAACGTTCAATACAAAAACTGCATGAATTCACACCAACATTATGTTGACGATTTTCCAAAAAACTCACATGTATTTCAGGTAACCAAAGTGGATGTGCGCGCGGTCTTACTCTTGCTCTTGGATGTTGTTTATGTTATCTTTGAATAAAGTTGTAAACTTTTCAGACAATATGCTGTCTTGTGATGTAACCACTTAAACTATGTTTTCAGTTATGAAATGTTTGGCATTTGAAGTTATTTTTACGAGCATGTAGTATGTTCACCATTCGTATGCAATGAAAACCTTTCATGATCACACCTCGTGCTTCCGCCTTAGAAAGGGGTGTGACAGATTGGTATCAGAGCTGCGATTGTAGTGAACCAGGATTCCTTCTCGAGTCTAGACTACAATCTTTAGGATCCTTTCACGAAAACAATTTTTCAAAGAGTTTTCATTGCATAAAACTTTCCGCGACATCCACTACCTGAAACTGTTTTCAAAGAGTCAAGAAAAGACACTACGAGACTTAGGGTGCACTGGAGTAGCACTTGACATTGACTAGAAATTACTTGCAACTATGTGTGATAATTTATATATACATATACTAGAAATAGAATATCTCAGGTACTCGTGACTTTACCTGAAAACAATGGCCTATCTGAAGGAAGTGATACGAGGATGAAACGAACTGTGCGGACTGTGCAAGGACTTACGTAATTATGGATGCATACATAATTATGGAATTCAGTGCACAGAAACCACAGCAAGTCTTGTCACGTATCATAAGAGATTACTTCAAATACAAGAGAAGGTCAAACGTGAACACCCCTCCCCCAGCCTATTAAATACTCTTTTGGAGTAATAATTTAGGGTAAAAAGACAAGAACCGCCAATGTGAAGTAAGATATTTTGTCCTTTACATATATTAAACTTGTACCTTGGGGTGATGTAACCCTTATGCATTTTGTTTACTTCGCGAACAATGATGTAACAAGTTGTTTTGATATGTGTAAAGACTTGGTGAATATCTTATGACACATCAGTATCTATCTATTTGTGCATGCTTGTTGCTGTATGAATTGATTTATATGTTTGGCGGATTGTTTGATGTCACCTATGTGGTATATGCCTGTGTGTATATACACTACTACTGTCTCGTATGACGATATCAAACAAACGTCTAACCCTGTTGTGTTATGTTCCGACAGAACATGGCACCTAGAAGAATTGTGAACAATCAAGGTTCTGATCAACCCCCTCCTCCTCCTCTGTCGAGGACTGCTGAAGAACTGAACGCCCTATTGGAAGAAAGGATCTCCGCAGCTATCGCCCAATACGAGGCGAATCGCACCGAACAAAGTGGAGGACCAAGCAATGCTAGACGTAATGGGCAGGGAGATACATCTAGAGGAAACACAGCTCAGGGCTGCACTTTCAAGCAGTTTCTCGACTGCAAACCGCTGAACTACGACGGCACTGGAGGTGCAGTGGCGTTTGTACGCTGGACGGAGAAGACTGATGCCACTATCCGTATGAGCAAGTGTACCGTGAATCAACAAGTCACTTTTGCTACGGGGTTGTTTGTGGATGAAGCTTTGACTTGGTGGAATTTGCAAGTCCAGACTCTGGGTGATGATGCTGCGTACGACATGACATGGGATGCGCTAAAGGAACGTATAAGAGAAAAGTATTGCTCTCGTGCTGAACTCCAAAGGTTGGAGACTGAGTTCTGGCACTTGACCATGGAAGGTGCTGAAATTACTGGTTATACTCGAAGGTTCTACGATTTGTCAAGAGTGATCCCCTACATGGTGACTCCCGAATTTAAGCGCGTTGAACGCTACATTTGGGGATTGGCCTCAGAATTTCGCAGCATGGTAACTTCGGCCAAACCTCAAACGATCACTGAGGTTGTAACTCTGGCTGTCAGCCTTACTGAAGATGATGTCCGTATGAAGAAGTTGTCATTGAACCCAACTAAAAAGACCGAGACGCATGCTGAGTCGTCTGGTGATAAGAAAAGGAAGCATGCGAACCCGAATCAAGCACCACGTAACAACAAGGGTTCCAACAACAAGAAACGAGACTCCAACCCACCTCAGGAGGCGAAAACTCTTGCAACCATGAATGACGCTCCTGCCAAAAGGTACCTGGGCACTCTGCCCACTTGCAACCAGTGCAAGCGTCATCATGAAGGAGTTTGTCGCTTTCCAAAATGCGACAAGTGTGGAAAGGTGGGTCACCATACTGAGGACTCTTGGGGAAAAGGAAATAGGAACAGGAACGGAAACCGCAACGGTGCTGGTAATAGAAACGGTGGTGGAAATGGAAATGGCAAAGGTAACCGTAATGGTAATGGAGCTGGGCAGAACCAAGGATGCTTCGGTTGTGGAAGCAAGGATCATTTCATAAAAGATTGCCCAAGGGGAAACAATGCTCAGGCTCGAGCATTTGTGATTGGAGCAAAGAACGCACGCGAGGACCCTAACGTGGTCACCGGTACGTTTCTCGTTAACAATCACTTTGCATCCGTATTATTTGCTATTAACCAACCCATTTGTCATCTTCAACCACTTGTGTTCTTCCCTAGCCCTTGTGCTAGTTGTAAGCTTCTTATCACTTGTTGTTACTTCATATTTTGATGGTTAAATGATGATGAATATTGTTAATCACAAGAACACAAAAGAACATGATCATGATACTTTAACATAAGCTTAAATACATAAGAATACATGTAAATGATGATGATTTGCTTCTTGATGAATGATGATTTGTGTTATTGATGTTAGACATCATAAGAAGCCTACTAGATTGTGATTAAACACATGATCTAGTAAGTTAAAGTGGTGATCTTGTGAAAGACCAAGATCTTCATGCTTTATGTCTCTATGAAATTGAATAATGAAAGTGATCTTCATATGTAAAGATGATTTAAAAAAAATACAAATCTTGTAAATAGATGATTTCAAAAATAATTTTCTCAAGAAACCAAGTTTATTTGTGAGATTTACAAGTCATGGTTTCTAAGTAAACTAATAATATTTTTAGTGTTTAAACAAGACTAGAAACATGATTGTAACAAGAAAAGTACAAAAGAAATATTTTTAAAAAAATCATCTTGCAAGTTGTAAATGACTAAGTCTTTTAATAAAGTGATTTACAAACAAATAATCATATTTTTAAAGGTAACTAAATCTACTAAATAACATGGTAAGTTACTACAAGTTTTTACAAAAACTTCAAGTTCATGATGTAGTGTAATTTACTTGATTTTGACACTCGGTAAGTGTTAAATGAGTTGAAGATTGTTTGTGATGATTTTAAAAGAAAATAAACACATGTTTTGAAAACATGGGAAACCTCCATTTTTAGGGGAAACTATGTCAAAATTTCTATAGAATTTTGACACTTAGAAAAATATAAGTTTTGGTGAAACTTATTCCCTAAAAATATTTACCAAGGTTTCCCTAATTTTTATATAAACTTCAAGTTAAGAAATAATGATTTCTTCGAGATAAAAACTGATATTAAGTATGTATATTTTTGAGGAAAATATATATATTTATTGATCACCAAATTTTGTGCTAAGTGTATGTAGTATGTATTATATGTAATAGTGTGTTAAAACTTGAAAATACACTAAATACTCCTAAGGAGTAAAAATACAAAATACACATACAACATGCTTAGACAAATACAAGAGAATATATTTATGAAAATATAATTCTTAACAGATTATGTAACTTAGACGAGTTACGAACTAAAATGAAGTCTCGGACAAAACACATAACTCGGGTGAAAAATACAAGATACTTATATTTATTTTTGAGAAAATAATATAAGTAAGATACATAGTTAAAAATATACATTATTTTTAACACACAAAGAACACATACATAAAAGATGGTGACTTGTACTTGTGCGATACAAGTCTAGTGACTAACGTTAATAAAACACGTATAGGTCACGACGCTATATAAGCAAACCCGGTGAAGTTTACGGCGCAAGAAACGCAAAGTTGTGAGTTCATGCTCCCCCTTTTCTTTTAACTGTTTTCAGTTTTATAACTTCGGGGGTGAAGTACATGTTACTAAATGTTTACAGAAAAATGAGTTCGTGTCCCCACTTTTAAACTTTTACATACTTTTTAAACTTGGGGAAAATACATGTATTATGGTATGATGGATACAAGAACAAGGAATGATACGTGAAATCGTGTCACGAATAGGGTACCAGAAGCACCATTAATCAACAATATACCAAGACCGCAGAACAAAAGGTTAGATCTAATGGGTTTTCGGGCAGCCACACTCTTGGTGAAAACTAGTACCAAGTAGTGCTTTTGTGTCTCAGTCGTGAATCGACAACTAGAAAAATGCCTATGGTTTGGATGCTTCCTATGTCATGTCACATGTTAATGGCCTTGCAACCCATTAACAATCTCGATACATACAGGAATACTTGATTTATACAAATTACATACCATGTTTTCATACAAAGTATATAAACGTTCAATACAAAAACTGCATGAATTCACACCAACATTATGTTGACGATTTTCCAAAAAACTCACATGTATTTCAGGTAACCAAAGTGGATGTGCGCGCGGTCTTACTCTTGCTCTTGGATGTTGTTTATGTTATCTTTGAATAAAGTTGTAAACTTTTCAGACAATATGCTGTCTTGTGATGTAACCACTTAAACTATGTTTTCAGTTATGAAATGTTTGGCATTTGAAGTTATTTTTACGAGCATGTAGTATGTTCACCATTCGTATGCAATGAAAACCTTTCATGATCACACCTCGTGCTTCCGCCTTAGAAAGGGGTGTGACAACCCGAAACACCAAATTTTCACTAGAAGCACTGTTTTATCATTTCTGAACTAGTTATGGTCACCGAACATCATAACATGCCTTATAATTACATAACACACATTTAACACTAACTTACACTTAGATTCTAACTAATTTCCTTAACTATCCATTACTTCACAACCATACCCCCCCCCCCCCCTCATTATTACGGTCACCACAAGGGGGACCCACCCTTGTTTTTTTTTTGTAATTGTTTAATTGATTTGTTGTTGGTTCATGAGACATTAAGACCAATGGATTAAGTTATGTTTGAGAAGTATTATTAAAACCCACAAGATCATCACTTAACTCTCATTTCACAAAACACCAACACACTCCATATTTCCCTCTCCTCCTCCCTCACGGCCGAGAACAACCACACCACCACCACCATTTTCAAATCTTGTTCATCCATTCTAAGGTGTTACAAAGGTGCAAGAAGATAGATTAAGGAGCTTGGAACCATTGGAGATTGAAGGACCTTTCTCAAGAGCTATTAACCACTAGTTTACCATCTTTTTCATCTTTGGTTTCTTCCCTAGCCTTGTGCTAGTAGTAAGGCTCTCATAACTTCATTTTACTTATCAATACGTTGGTTAATAGATGTTGTAAGTAACTAAACATGAAGATCATGAAAGAACAAGAAGATAACTCTTCACATAAAGCTTAAAATCATAATAATTTTTGTTGTTTTAGTGTGTGTATGAATCTTGATTGTTGATTACTTGTGTTTATGATGTTAAACATCATAAGAGACTTGCTAGATTGTGATTAAACGCATGATCTAGCAAGTGAGAGGATGAATCTTGTGTAAATCAAGATGAACATCCTTTATGTTTCTCATGAACTTGAAAATGAAGATAATTTTGTGTATGATGATGACAAATACATGTTATTAGTCTTGTACGTGGATGATTTCAAAGATGATTTTCTCAAGAAAACAAGTTTATATATAAGATTTACATAGTTATGATTTTTAAAGAAACTAATCATATTTTTGGTGCTAAATCAAGACTAGAAACATGTTTGTAACAAGAAAAATACAAGAAAATTATTTTTAGAAAAATCACCTTATAAGTTGTGAAAGACTAAATTCTTCAAGAATGAGATTTATAAACAAATAACCATGTTTTAAAGGGTAACTAAACCTACTAAATAACATACTAAGTTACTACAAGTTTTTACCAAACTTCAAGTTCATGGTGTAGTGTAAGTTGTAAGATTTTGGCTCATGGTAAGTGTTTATTGAATTGTTGTTGATTGGTGATGATTTTAAAAGAAAATGATATGCTTTGAAAGCATGGAAACCTCCATTTTTAAGGGGAAACTATGGCAAAATTTTTCTAGAATTTAAACACTTAGAAAAATATTTTTAAACAAGTGTTTATAAGTAAATTTTAACCATGGTTTTTCATATAAAATTTTCCATAAATTTTGTTGCAAAAATTATAAAAGTTGAAGGTTGTTTTTGATAAATAAAAGTGACTAAGTATGTGTTTTAGGAAAATATATATTTAGATGTCACAATTTGTGTGATTACTTGTATATTATGTGTATTAGTTATATTATTTTAGGACTTGAAAATAATATAACTTACCAAAATACCAAGAATTATAATACAAAATATTACCAAAATTCCAAGAAAATAAATATATAATTTATACCCAAAAATTGGACAAACCGAACAAGGAATATGGATTACATATATATATTCCGGAATTAAGTTCATAAATATTTTAACAAATAAGTTAAACGGTATTTTGGAAACCAAAGAAACGGAAATTATAATTTTTACAAATATTACAAAAATATATCATATTTTTATCAAGAATAAAATACATTATTTTTTAGTAAAGAAAAATATATATGTTTTCTTGAACTATTAAGAAGATATATTATTTTTGAAGAAAATAAATATTTTCTTAAACAAACCAAAAATATATTGTTTTGGGTGGAAAATGGATTTATAAATATTTTCTAAGATAATTTTGAAAATATGTTATTTTGAGGTTATTATGAAAATATAATTATTTTTGGCAAGAAGGATTTATGGATATTTTTCTATGTAAGATTTCTTAAAATACGTATATATTTTACGAATACAAATTGGTGATTTTATTGGTTAAAAATAATATTCCAGAAATTTAAATACAAAAATTAGGTATAAGAATACTTAATAAATACAACAAAAATATGTATCCTTATACGTATAATTACACACCGGAATACGCCACCAATACTTGGCAAAATACACTAGTCTAAAAATATAAGTATAAGTATACCCATCCTTGGGGAATTATTCATGAAGGATTACAAAACAAATAAGTTAAAGTATATTATTTTAACAAATATTCCAATAATTAATAAATATAATTTACGTTAAAATATTATTATTTTAACAAATAATTATATACTTTAGAATAATATTTATTTCACCAAAGACATAACTCAAAGATACTAAGTCATAACAATTAATACTTAAAGCCGTGGCACGACCTAGCCGTCTAATAGAACGTAGCACGTGTGTAGGTAGTTGCACGACCATAAGGCAGGATCTTTGAGTTACACCAGTTTGCAGGACGCAAGATTGTGAGTTCATGTCCTTTTTTTTTCTTTTAACTGTTTTCAGTTTTATAACTTCGGGGATGAAATACATGTTACAATTGTTTACAAATGTTTACATATGGTATGATTAGCTAAGGAATGAACAGTTAGATCATGTGAGTGGTGGGTACAACGCTTAAGACCATTAATCCTCGTATAAGAACCGAGGGACATGAGTGATAGATCTATTTGGGTGTAGCGACCCCCCCCCTGGGCCGGATGTGGCCGAAGGTGGTGACTATGTCTTCCAGCCGGAAGCCCGGTACAAAATCTGCTAGGTTTGAGCCTTCCTGGACCATTGCACACATATTAATGACCTTTGCAAATCATTAATCGATCTGTTCATAGACGTTTTCATACCAGTTTACAAATACATACTTACAGTGATTACAAGTTTATTTCGAGCTCACATACAAAACACATGAACTCGCTCAACTTTTGTTGATGTTTTCAAACTACATGTATTTCAGGAAATTGAAAATGGATATGGCGGGCGTTCAAGGTTTTCAAGTTGTGTCTACAATAAACGATGTCATCCGCACTTTTGTAGGGCTTGACTTGGATGTTTTATCCTAGATAAGACATACAATTCAAAGCCTTGTTTTATCAATGTATTTTGTCAAGTCCTTTATGGAACTTTAAACATTTGGATGGGTTGTATTCTAAACTAGAAGTCTTGGTTGATGTTAAACAGTGTAGTTTGTAATATTTTGAATCATATTTATGGATGAACATCGCAGTTTTAATCATTTAGCTGTTTGGTATAATTGAATGCAATGATATTAAGCAAGTCACAAATAACACGCTTCCGCAAAAGTCAGGGTGTGACAAATGTGTCCAAAAATAAGTTTTTAGGTTGATTGAATGTGTAAAAAGGTGTTGAAAACAAAATTTTATGTTACTGGGCGTCTGGCCAGAGCCCCGTGTTGGTCCGGGCATGGCCCCGTGGTCAGATCGCCAGTAACAAAATTTAACAGAAGGCTGGGCACGGGGCGTGTTCTGTGAGCACGGCCCCGTGTCTAGTTACCTGAACTGGGCAAATTTCTGCAGAGCCTGGGCACGGGGCATGTTGGGCTGAGCACGGCCCCGTGCTGAAGTGGCTGTAATGCTGGAAAATTATCGGGAGACTCTGTTTTATGCATGGGGTGTGGTTTTAATGTTCCCTTGGTAACCTTCACCTTTTTCGAGTGTGTTTAACCATTACAACATCATCCAAACACCAGTTAACAATTTAAACCATCATTCATTAAAAAGTGCCAAGTACATAGTTCCTAAAAGTTAAAAAGTACAAACTAAAAACTAAGATAGATAAGTAGGTCCTAGAATGCAAGAAATTTTTAAACCACAAAGAAGTTCTATCCTAGATATTTTTATTATAAGAACAACAAAATCCCGAAAAATGAATTGTTCCGGTTGAATAAGGCTTTTAGAACTTCTTTCCGGAGGGTGCTCCTCACACATCGTTGAGCCACTCCTCTATCTCCCGAGGGAGAAGGAGGATCTTAAGTCTCATGGATTAAGGTATGTTGGAGAAGTATTATTAAAACCCACAAGATCATCACTTAAGGGGAAACTATGGCAAAAAAATTTCTAGAATTTAAACGCTTAGAAAAATATTTTTAAACAAGCGTTTATAAGTACATTTTAACCATGGCTTTTCATATAAAATTTGCCATAAATTTTGTTGCAAAAATTATAAAAGTTGGAGGTTGTTTTTGATAAATAAAAGTGACTAAGTATGTATTTTAAGAAAATATATATTTAGATGTCACAATTTGTGTGATTACTTGTATATTATGTGTATTAGTTATATTATTTTAGGACTTGAAAATAATATAACTTACCAAAATACCAAGAATTATAATACAAAATATTACCAAAATTCCAAGAAAATAAATATATAATTTATACCCAAAAATTGGACAAACCGAACAAGGAATATGGATTACATATATATATTCCGGAATTAAGTTCATATATATTTTGACAAATAAGTTAAACGGTATTTTGGAAACCAAGGAAACGGAAAATATAATTTTTACAAGTGTTACAAAAATATATCATATTTTTATCAAGAAGAAAATACATTATTTTTTAGTAAAGAAAAATATATATGTTTTCTTGAACTATTAAGAAGATATATTATTTTTAAAGAAAATAGATATTTTCTTAAACAAACCAAAAATATATTGTTTTGGGTGGAAAATGGATTTATAAATATTTTCTAAGATAATCTTGAAAATATGTTATTTTGAGGTTATTATGAAAATATAATTATTTTTGGCAAGAAGGATTTATGGATATTTTTCTATGTAAGATTTCTTAAAATACATATATATTTTACGAATACAAATTGGTGATTTTTATTGGTTAAAAATAATATTCCGGAAATTTAAATACAAAAATTAAGTATAAGAATACTTAATAAATACAACAAAAATACGTATCATCATACGTATAATTACACACCGGAATAAGCCACCAATACTTGGCAAAATACACTAGTCTAAAAATATAAGTATAAGTATACCCATCCTTGGGGAATTATTCATGAAGAATTACAAAACAAATAAGTTAAAGTATATTATTTTAACAAATATTCCAATAATTTATAAATATAATTTACGTTAAAATATTATTATTTTAACAAATAATTATATACTTTAGAATAATATTTATTTCGCCAAAGACATAACTCAAAGATACTAAGTCATAACAATTAATACTTAAAGCCGTGGCACGACCTAGCCGTCTAATAGAACGTAGCACGTGTGTAGGTAGTTGCACGACCTTGAGGCAGGATCTTTGAGTTACACCAGTTTGCAGGACGCAAGATTGTGAGTTCATGTCCCTTTTTTTCTTTTAACTGTTTTCAGTTTTATAACTTCGGGGATGAAATACATGTTACAATTGTTTACAAACGTTTACATATGGTATGGTTAGCTAATGAATGAATTGTTAGATCATGTGAGTGGTGGGTACAACGCTTAAGACCATTAATCCTCGTATAAGGATCGAGGGACATGAGTGATAGATCTATTTGGGTGTAGCGAGCCCCACCCCAGGGCCGGATGTGGCCGAAGGTGGTGACTATGTCCTCCAGCCGGAAGCCCGGTACAAAATCTGCTAGGTTTGAGCCTTCCTGCACCATTGCACACATATTAATGACCTTGCAAATCATTAATCGATCTGTTCAAAGACGCTTTCATACCAGTTTACAAATACATACTTACAGTGATTACAAGTTTATTTCGAGCTCACATACAAAACACATGAACTCGCTCAACTTTTTTTGATGTTTTCAAACTACATGTATTTCAGGAAATTGAAAATGGATATGGCGGGCGTTCAAGGTTTTCAAGTTGTGTCTACAATAAACGATGTCATCCGCACTTTTGTAGGGTTTGACTTGGATGTTTTATCCTAGATAAGACATACAATTCAAAGCCTTGTTTTATCAATCTATTTTGTCAAGTCCTTTATGGAACTTTAAACATTTGGATGGGTTGTATTCTAAACTCGAAGTCTTGGTTGGTGTTAAACAATGTAGTTTGTAATATTTTGAATCATATTTATGGATGAACATCGCAGTTTTAATCATTTAGCTGTATGGTATAATTGAATGCAATGATATTAAGCAAGTCACAAATAACACGCTTCCGCAAAAGTCATGGTGTGACAAATGTGTCCGAAAAATAAGTTTTTAGGTTGATTGAATGTGTAAAAAGGTGTTGAAAACAAAATTTTATGTTACTGGGCGTCTGGCCACAGCCCCGTGTTGGTCCGGGCATGGCCCCGTGGTCAGATCGCCAGTAACAAAATTTAACAGAAGGCTGGGCACGGGGCGTGTTCTGTGAGCACGGCCCCGTGTCTAGTTACCTGAACTGGGCAAATTTCTGCAGAGCCTGGGCACGGGGCATGTTGGGCTGAGCACGGCCCCGTGCTGAAGTGGCTGTAATGCTGGAAAATTGTCGGGAGACTCTGTTTTATGCATGGGGTGTGGTTTTAATGTTCCCTTGGTAACCTTCACCTTTTCGAGTGTGTTTAACCATTACAACATCATCCAAACACCAGTTAACAATTTAAACCATCATTCATTAAAAAGTGCCAAGTACATAGTTCCTAAAAGTTAAAAAGTACAAACTAAAAACTAAGATAGATAAGTAGGTCCTAGAATGCAAGAAATTTTTAAACCACAAAGAAGTTCTATCCTAGATATTTTTATTATAAGAACAACAAAATCCCGAAAAATGAATTGTTCCGGTTGAATAAGGCTTTTAGAACTTCTTTCCGGAGGGTGCTCCTCACACATCGTTGACCCACTCCTCTATCTCCCGAGGGAGAAGGAGGATCTTAAGTCTCATGGATTAAGGTATGTTGGAGAAGTATTATTAAAACCCACAAGATCATCACTTAAGGGGAAACTATGGCAAAAAATTTCTAGAATTTAAACGCTTAGAAAAATATTTTTAAACAAGCGTTTATAAATACATTTTAACCATGGCTTTTCATATAAAATTTGCCATAAATTTTGTTGCAAACATTACAAAAGTTGGAGGTTGTTTTTGATAAATAAAAGTGACTAAGTATGTATTTTAAGAAAATATATATTTAGATGTCACAATTTGTGTGATTACTTGTATATTATGTGTATTAGTTATATTATTTTAGGACTTGAAAATAATATAACTTACCAAAATACCAAGAATTATAATACAAAATATTACCAAAATTCCAAGAAAATAAATATATAATTTATACCCAAAAATTGGACAAACCGAACAAGGAATATGGATTACATATATATATTCCGGAATTAAGTTCATATATATTTTGACAAATAAGTTAAACGGTATTTTGGAAACCAAATAAACGAAAAATACAATTTTTACAAGTGTTACAAAAATATATCATATTTTTATCAAGAAGAAAATACATTATTTTTTAGTAAAGAAAAATATATATGTTTTCTTGAACTGTTAAGAAGATATATTATTTTTAAAGAAAATAAATATTTTCTTAAACAAACCAAAAATATATTGTTTTGGGTGGAAAATGGATTTATAAATATTTTCTAAGATAATCTTGAAAATATGTTATTTTGAGGTTATTATGAAAATATAATTATTTTTGGCAAGAAGGATTTATGGATATTTTTCTATGTAAGATTTCTTAAAATACATATATATTTTACGAATAAAAATTGGTGATTTTTATTGGTTAAAAATAATATTCCGGAAATTTAAATACAAAAATTAAGTATAAGAATACTTAATAAATACAACAAAAATACGTATCATCATACGTATAATTACACACCGGAATAAGCCACCAATACTTGGCAAAATACACTAGTCTAAAAATATAAGTATAAGTATACCCATCATTGGGGAATTATTCATGAAGAATTACAAAACAAATAAGTTAAAGTATATTATTTTAACAAATATTCCAATAATTTATAAATATAATTTACGTTATCATATTATTATTTTAACAAATAATTATATACTTTAGAATAATATTTATTTCACCAAAGACATAACTCAAAGATACTAAGTCATAACAATTAATACTTAAAGCCGTGGCACGACCTAGCCGTCTAATAGAACGTAGCACGTGTGTAGGTAGTTGCACGACCTTAAGGCAGGATCTTTGAGTTACACCAGTTTGCAGGACGCAAGATTGTGAGTTCATGTCCCTTTTTTTTTCTTTTAACCGTTTTCTTTTTTTTCTTAAACCGCATTGGTTTTTCAATCAATTCAACTATGTTAGTTCGGTTTAGTTTTTTTTCCGATTGTTTCAGTTATGTTTGAATAAATAATATCTGATTGAGAAACACTAAAATAACAACGGTTCTCCAATTTCAGATCATCTTGGACTATCTAGTCTAATACTTGAAAATGGATATGATCGTGTCAAGATCTTTATCTATCATGTCATCAATCAACTGCTCGAAATCCCTTCCGTTTCTCAGGTTCGCATTTATCATGTGTCATATGATTGTATAAAGAAGCGTTTTTATCATGTGTCATCAGATTGTCATTCCGAATAACTAGCAGAAGACGTGTCGGGTTCTTCTGTTTGTTATTCGGAATGTTTCAAATCATCATAGAAGACGTGTCGGGTTCTTCTACTAGTTATTCAGAATGTTTTGAATCATCATAGAAGACGTGTCGGGTTCTTCTACTAGATATTCAGAATGTTTCGAATCATCATAAAAGACGTGTCGGGTTCTTCTACTAGTCTCAAACGATTGCGGTTTGTATTTCCCATAGCCACCGTTTCCGTAGTAAAAAACGGTTGCGGTTTGTAATAAAATGAAACCGTTTTCGAGCAGTTGGTCGATGACAAAATGATATTGAAATTTGTGAACCTTCAAATTAACGGTTAACATCCGTGCCTGGTTGAATTGTAGAAAGCAAAGGACAATGAAGATGAACATTGTATTTATCACGAAAGTACTGAACAACGGTTCTAGGTGCGGTTTTGAATTACACTGATTTAAAAAAATAAAAATAAAAACCAAAGCGCCAAGCTTTGACCAAAGCGGGGCGCTTTGGGGTTTTTTTTATTTTTTTTAAATCAGTTTAATTCAAAACCGCACCTGAAACTGTCGCGTCGTGTCATGTTTTGCCACTATAATTTAAAGTTGTTTTATAATGGTCATTTAACGTGACTGTACCGGTTATAGTTAACTTATAACAGTCGTTAATAAAGATACGTTTCATTTTGCCATTGTTTTTATAAATGCTTACCGGTTTTATTTTTTTATATTACACGTACATGTTTAATTAAAACAACGTACAATAAGTCCTTATCGTTGTCATGTAAAGGAAACTTGTAAACATGTCTGACTAAATCTAATCGAATTGAAGGTTGTGATGTGTTTCTATGTTGCATAATTTCCCACAGCTCCTCTCATGTTTCTTCTGTCCTTGATCATAACACAATAACACCCACTCCAAGTGAAAGGTATACCTCATTTCCTTATTATAACAAACTAGTGGAATTCCTCTGCGCTTTGCAGCGGGAATTCGTTATTCGTAATAAAACAACGTTACTTACCTTTTGAACTGGGAGTGCAAATATATTAGAAAAGAAAATGTGGATGGTAACTCATGTCGGAAAAACACCCATTAAAATGGATAACTAAATACTATAACCAAAAGACAGTTTACCACGGTCGTGCAATCTGTTGGTGCATATTGTGTGTCCATTACTGTGCAAATAGGCTAGATCGTGTGTTGAAAAAATATGAGTTCACGAGTTGAGTAGGTGAACCCAAACACGACCGATGTATTCATTCGTGTTAAAGATGTCATTTTTTTAATACAACTCTTAATACTAGTATACTTTTAACCACTTATACATGCAACTTGTAAGATTTGAACTTCTACCTCTTGAGTAGAGAAGAGGCCCCTTTCTATCACACCACATCACCATATATCACACCTCAAAAATAATGCCTTAATTTAAGCAATATATGTGAACATGCATAGTAGATGAAGGCATTATTTTACCACGGTCGTGCAATCTGTTGGTCCATATTGTGTGTCCATTACTGTGCAAATAGGCTAGATAGAGCGTGTGTTGAAAAAATATGAGTTCACGAGTTGAGTAGGTGAACCCAAACACGAACGATGTATTCATTCGTGTTAAAGATGTCAATTTTTTTAATACAACTCTTAATACTAGTATACTTTTAACCACTTATACATGCAACTTGTAAGATTTGAACTTCTACATCATGAGTAGAGAAGAAGCCCCTTTCTACTATGCATGTTCACATATATTGCTTAAATCAAAGCATTATTTTTGAGGTGTGATATATGGTGATGTGGTGTGATAGAAAGGGGCCTCTTCTCTACTCAAGAGGTAGAAGTTCAAATCTTACAAGTTGCATGTATAAGTGGTTAAAAGTATATTAGTATTAAGAGTTGTATTAAAAAATTGACATCTTTAACACGAATGAATATATCGGTCGTGTTTGGGTTCACCTACTCAACTCGTCAACTCATATTTTTTCAACACACGCTCTATCTAGCCTATTTGCACAGTAATGGACACACAATATGCACCAACAGATTGCACGACCGTGGTAAAACTGTCTTTTGGTTATAGTATTTAGTTATCCAATTTAATGGGTGTTTTCCGACATGAGTTACCATCCGCATTTTCTTTTCTAATATATTTGCACTCTCAGTTCAAAAGGTACGTAACGTTGTTTTATTACGAATAACGAATTCCCGCTGCAAAGCGCAGAGGAATTCCACCAGTTCGTTATAATAAGGAAATGAGGTATACCTTTCACTTAGAGTGGGTGTTATTGTGTTATGATCAAGGACAGAAGAAACATGAGAGGAGCTGTGGGAAATTACGCAACATAGAAACACATCACAACCTTCAATTCGATTAGATTTAGTCAGACATGTTTACAAGTTTCCTTTACATGACAACGATAAGGACTTATTGTACGTTGTTTTAATTAAACATGTACGTGTAATATAACAAAATAAAACCGGTAAGCATTTATAAAAACAATGGCAAAATGAAACGTATCTTTATAAACGACTGTTATAAGTTAACTATAACCGGTACAGTCACGTTAAATGACCATTATAAAACAACTTTAAATTATAGTGGCAAAACATGACACGACGCGACAGTTTCATGTGCGGTTTTGAATTAAACTGATTTTAAAAAAATAAAAAAAAAACCCAAAGCGCCCCGCTTTGGTCAAATCTTGGCGCTTTGTTTTTTTTTATTTTTTTTAAATCAGTTTAATTCAAAACCGCACCTAGAACCGTTGTTCGGTACTTCCGTGATAAATACAATGTTCATCTTCGTTATCCTTTGTTTTCTACAATTCAACCAGGCACGGATGCTAACCGTTAATTTGAAGGCTCACAAATTTCAATATCATTTTGTCATCGACCAACTGCTCAAAAACGGTTTCATTTTATTACAAACCGCAACCGTTTTTTACTACGGAAACGATGGCTATGGGAAATACAAACCGCAATCGTTTGTGACTAGTAGAAGAACCCGACACGTCTTCTATGATGATTCAAAACATTCTGAATAACTAGTAGAAGAACCCGACACGTCTTCTATGATGATTTGAAACATTCTGAATAACTAGCAGACGAACCCGACACGTTTTCTGCTAGTTATTCGGAATGACAATCAGATGACACATGATAAATGCGCTTCTTTATACAATCATATGACACATGATAAATGTGAACCCGAGAAACGGAAGGGATTTCGAGCAGTTGATTGATGACATGATAGATAAAGATCTTGACACGATCATATCCATTTTCAAGTATTAGACTAGATAGTCCAAGATGATCTGGAATTGGAGAACCGTTGTTATTTTAGTGTTTCTCAATCAGATATTATTTATTGAAACATAACTGAAACAGTCGAAAAAAAACTAAACCGAACTAACATAGTTAAATTGATTGAAAAACCAATGCGGTTGCCGTGAGCCTGAGGAACTTTTAATAAGCTATCACAGTTGTCAAATTCGTTGCTTGCATTCATATTTTTGAGACAACAACAGATAACGAACGGATTGTTGGACTTCTTAAAAGATGAAACTTTACGACATGTTGTTCAGTACTTTTGTCGCAACCCTCGTCCCCTATTTACCCGGGAATGGGCGGTCGCGGCCAGTTTCAGTGGTATCGGTGTTTGTCAGTTTGGCAATGGAAATTACATCAGGACCGTAGTTAGGAAATATTTTATCAGAGTAAAATACCACACTTTTTATAATATTAAACACGTGGGAAATTCTCAAGTTTCCAGTACACACATTTTCATAGGGATAAACCCTATTTTATTTAATTAAAAACATCTCTTTATTTAGGTAACTTTTATAGCCACTTTTCCAAGCCTTCAGTGCTGTCTAGCTGGCTTCTATTTGGCTTTCACATTTTGTTACCTGAAACGCGTTTAAAAACATTTTGTCAATGGGAAATACTGGTGAGTGAATCCTAGTTTAATCAAGACAAGTAAAACCGTTTACAGCATTGAGGGCGGTCGCGCAATTACATTTGTTTATTTTCTACTTTAATTACCACCCACGGTACTGTCAACCCGACTTGTGGTCATGTTACAACTCACAGTGTAGTAACAAATTTTGTATACAAAACCCCAACATACCGACGATAATTGTAGAATACAAATACTCAATCACTGTTTAATATAATGTAAAACATTTGAGGTTTTGTAAAAACAATTTGCAAAAAGGAGATTACTCACATTGCTATCTTAGGGTTTTCCTTTGTGATTTCCTGGTGATTATCTATTAATTACACAATGCACACGCGTTAGTATAATAACCCAATATTTACATTAGTTATACCCTTGCCAAGACAGAACTCCAACGACTACGTCGGGCAGAGCCTCGACAGCCGTTACGGAATCCTAAATCAATCGGGTAACGTATCTAATATGTAACCGGGGGTTATGATACTTACAACGATGCAGAACTTTGTTATTTAGGGGGGGGTATTATGCCCGGAAATTATGTATACTATGCAGAAATTTGAGAGAGAAAGTTGTGTGTGAGCGATCGAAATGAACTGTCGATGCTCCCAATTTATAGGAGTTGATTTAGGGTTTCTCGCGGCCCGCGTAGGAAACAGCAAAGGGCTTCGCGGCCCGCGACGTAGGCTGGGTAGGCCCTAGCCTGGCCCAGTCACTGATCTAGCTTCGACACGCGGTTGACATGTGGCAGCACCGGGATGCGCCCTGGTGACTAGCTGTCGCGGCCTGCGTAGGACGAAGAGAGGGTCTTCGCGGCCCGCGAGCGATGCTCAGAAATTGTTTTTATTTTAAATTATGTAAGGTATTTTGGGCCCGGTTTTCGTATACGGGGTGTATTTTAAGACGTATAGGGGCACTCTAAACATATTAGGGGTGTCGGAAAATTTTGGAAGGTTGTCATATCCTCCCCACCTTGTTTTAGAACTCGTCCTCGAGGTCTACTGAAATAGGTGCGGGTATTTCCTTTGCATTTCTGATTCAAGCTCCCAAGTATATTCTGGTCCTCTCTTGGAATTCCATTTCACTTTGACCAGAACTAATCTCTTGTGTTTGAGATTCTTGACCTTTCTGTCTTCAATCTGTAGAGGCTTTTTTACAAACTTAAGCTTTTCATATACCTCTATATCATTAAGAGGCACTACTTGTGATTCATCAGCTAAGCATTTCTTGAGATTAGATACATGAAATACATCATGTACGCCTTCCATTTCCTCTGGCAGTTGTAGCTGATAGGCTACAGGTCCTATTCTTCTAATAATCTCAAAAGGTCCAACATGCCTGGGGCTTAGCTTTCCCCTTTTGATGAATCTTACTACACCTTTCCAAGGAGAGACCTTTAATATCACCTTGTCTCCTACCTGAAATCCCAACGGCTTTCGCCTGTTATCAGCATAACTCTTTTGTCGATCGCGTGCTGCTTTCAGTCTTTCCTTGAGTTGAACAATCTTGTCCGTTGTTTCTTGTACTATTTCTGGTACAGATAGTTGATTTTCTCCAATTTCTGCCCAACAGACTGGGGTTCGGCACTTTCGTCCATAAAGTGCTTCGAATGGTGCGGTATTTATACTTGTGTGATAGTTGTTATTGTAAGAAAATTCTATTAATGGTAAATGATCGTCCCAATTACCTCCGAAATCAATTACACAAGCTCTAAGCATATCTTCCATTGTCTGAATTGTCCTTTCGCTTTGTCCGTCCGTTTGAGGATGATAAGTGGTGCTAAGATTGAGCTTGGTTCCCATTGCTTTTTGGAAACTTGTCCAAAAATGAGAGGTAAAATGGCTATCCCTGTCAGAAACAATTGATAAAGGAATTCCATGTAATGAAACTATTTCATTTATATATAACTTAGCTAATTGTTCCATACTAAAAGTTTCTTTCATCGGTAGGAAATGAGCTGACTTGGTTAACCTGTCTACAATCACCCAGATTGTATCATTACCATTTCTTGTCTTGGGTAATTTAGTAACAAAATCCATTGTTATCAATTCCCATTTCCATACTGGCATTTCTAATTGTTGCAACAAACCGGAGGGTTTCTGGTGTTCAGCTTTAACTTGTGAACAGGTTAAACACTTAGAAACATAAGCTGCTATATCCTTCTTCATTCCTATCCACCAAAAATTCTTTCTTAAGTCCTGATAGATCTTATCACTTCCAGGGTGCATCGTATACTTAGACTTATGGGCTTCTTCTAATGTACGATGGCGTAGGTTTCCTAGTTTAGGTATCCAAATCCTTTTCGTAGGAATCTCCAAATTCCATATGTTCCATGTTCTAATTCCTTAATCATTCCTTTCAATTTCTCAGTATCATCCTTGATTACTGATTCTTGTGCTTTTCTAATTTGTTCATTTAAATCTACTTATAGATTTAATTTAAGAGAACATACTCTTTTTGGTTTTTCGTGATATTTTCGACTCAAAGCATCTGCTACTACATTGGCCTTTCCTGCATGATACTGGATATTACAATCATAATCACCAAGTATATCCATCCAGCGTCTCTGTCTCATGTTTAACTCTTTTTGCCCGAAAACATACCTTAAACTCTTATGATCAGTAAAAATGGTAAACTTACTACCGTAAAGGTAATGTCTCCAAATCTTAAGGGCAAAAATTATGGCTCCTAATTCCAAATCATGGGTTGAATAATTCTCTTCATGATTCTTAAGTTGTCTAGATGCATACGCTATAACCTTTTGACGTTGCATCAACACACATCCATAACCTAACTTAGAAGCGTCACAATAGACTACAAAGTCTTCAGTTCCTTCCGGTAACGCTAGTATGGGTGCGTTGGTTAGTCTTTGCTTAAGAATTCTAAAGGTTTCTTCTTGTTTTGGTCCCCATTCAAACTTAACATGTTTATAGGTTAGCTTAGTTAAGGGAATGGCTATTCTAGAAAAATCTCGGATAAATCTTTATAATAACCGGCCAATCCTAGGAAACTTCTAACCTCGGTTGGTGATTCAGGGGTTTTCCATTTGGTAATTGCCTCAATCTTTGTAGGATCCACATGAATTCCTTCATGATTGACTAAATACCCAAGAAACTTTACTTCTTCTAACCAAAATTCACACTTCGAAAACTCGGCATAAAGCTTTTATTTTCTTAATAAACTTAGAAGTGCATGCAAATGCTTTGCATGTTCCTCTTTGCTCTTAGAGTAAATGAGAATATCATCTATAAAGACAATTATGAATTTATCCAAATATGACTTACATATTCGGTTCATCATGTCCATAAATGCGGCTGGGGCATTGGTTAAACCAAATGGCATGACAGTAAATTCATAATGACCATACCTCATTCTGAAAGCGGTCTTAGGAATATCCTCTTCCTGTATCTTTAATTGATTATATCCTGAGCGTAAATCGATCTTAGAGAAAAATCTAGCTCCTTGCAATTGATCAAATAAATCATCGATCCTCGGTAATGGGTACCGATTTTTAATCGTGACTTTGTTCAACTCACGGTAATCAATGAACATTCGTATTGACCCGTCTTTCTTTTTAACGAATAAGATCGGTGCTCCCCATGGCGATGAGCTTGGCTGTATGAATCCTTTCTCCAACAATTTGTCCAATTGTTTCTTTAACTCTTGCATTTCTGCCGGAGCCAAACGGTAGGGTGCCTTAGGTGCTGTTCCTGGTAGCAGATGAATTCGGAATTCGACTTCCCTGTCCGGCGGTAGTCCTGGTAATTCTTCTGGAAAATACATCTGGAAACTGAGATACTACTGGAATATCTTTCAGTTCTTTTCCTTTAATGTTAATGATTATGGAAATCAAATACACTAACGATCCTTTTCTTACATAACTGGCTATTTTTATTAAAGAGATGAATTTTGTGGGTCTAGACGACTTGTCTCCTTTAATTATGATCTTTTCACCTTTTGGTGAATTTACTTGGATTGACTTTTGATCACATAGAATACTAGCTTTATTGGCTATTAACCAATCCATTCCTAATACAACATCAAATCCTGCTAGATTCATTGGATAAAGGTTTGCAATAAACTTTTGATTTAAAAATTATATTCTTGCTCCCTGCAAGATTTCGGTAATCTTAATGGTTTCTCTATTTGCTGTCTCTACTAGACACTCTTGTGGGAGTTTAGTTAATGGTTGATTGAGAAGTTTGCAAAACAAAGTATTAATAAAACTTTGGTTTGCACCAGAGTCAAATAATACTTTAGCAAAAACATCATTAACTAAAAACGTACCGGCAATCATGTCCGGAATCATCTTGGCTTCTTTTGCAGTCAGAACAAATGCTCTAGCATTTTTAGTATTCTTGTTGTTCATGGCTGGAGCTAGTTTCGGGCAGTGTGGCTTGATGTGCCCTTTTTCTCCACAATTGAAACACACTCCATTACTAGGTTTCTTCCTACAATCTTCTTCCTTGTGTCCTGGTATCTTGCAGAAGTTGCAGTAGGTGGAGCATCTTCCTGAATGCTTTTTCTTGCAGGCCTTACAATAAGGTGCAGATGTAGAACCTACATTTTTTCCACGATTGGAATTTCTATAGCGGAATTCTTGGGTAAGCCTTTGGGCTAGGTTCCTCCTCTGATCCTCTTCTCGCGTACGCACTAATTTATCAGTCAAGGTGTTTGCTAGTTCTACAGCTTCTTCTATGGTTTGGGGTCTAGCTGCCTTGACTACATGCCTAATCTCACTGATTAATCCCCATACGTAACGGGAGATTAATACTGGTTCTGGTGATGCAAGGCTTGGCACTATTCTAGCATATTCAAAGAATGTAGAAGTGTAACCCTTACTATCTACTCCAGTCATTCTAAGGTTTAGGAATTTATTTGCTATCTGCTCCTTTTCATTAGGAGGATAGAATTTCCTTTTCACCATGTTCTTAAATTCCTCCCACTCCATATTGTAAACCCTGTCACTTCCCCTAGACTGGAGGATAGTGTTCCACCATTCTAAGGTTGAGTTCTTAAACAGATTGGAAGCAAACATTATCTTATCCTCTTCCGCGCACTTGCTTATTTTTAAGACCGCCTCAGTCTTTTCTATCCAGCGTAGAGCTGCAATGGGTCCTTCATTGCCCGAGAATTCTATTAGTTTACAGGACCAGAATTCTTTATAAGAACAACCATAAGACATGGTTCTTCTTCTTTTGGGAATGGGCACTTGAAGTATTGGTCCATTGTTTACACTGTGTTCTGGTTCAGTGGGTGTCGTTTACTGCCATTATTACTCTTATTATCTGCTTCCTTAACCGTTTTGATAATGTATGGCATCGCGTCTATTATTCCTTGTGCCACTATGTGTTGGATTGCACTATTATCCACTTGGTTTCCATTATTATTGTTATTCTGGTTATCGTTATTCTGGTTTTCCTGGTTCACTTCGTTGTCCATCTGAATTTTAAACATTTGTCACATATTAATATCACAAGATAATATTTAATGCAAGCAATCACACAACAAGCATATTGATCAAAATCGTCGAACATTGCGACCTTTACTCTATTTTATATTATGCATCTATATCTATTACAAATACAACTGGAATTGAAAATACAATACTAGTATGCATCCGTAACTGTTACCTAGATATTACATATTTTTTTCAAACATACACACATATTATATACATACATATATATATATATATATATATTATTAGTACTACTGATTGGGGTTCATCCAAAAGTCCATATTACGCTCATCATATTTCCAGACGAGCCATTCCCCTATTTGTCTCATCCTCTCACTTCCTTCTAAAATTTCCTCACCAAAGGTTCGGAGTTCTTGCACATTCTCAGTGCTCATGGGTGGTGCGGGTGCTGGTATTGGGTTTGGAAACTGGGGCATGGGTTCCTCAGGTGGGTAAGGGTTCTCTAGGATTTCCCTGAGGAATTGGTCGTTATCATAATATGGGTCCAAGGGGTCCAAGTTTGGATAGGCTGCTAGGTTTGGCTTGGGTTCGTCTGGTATTGGGTAGCGTTGTTCATAATCTCTATGGTCATCAAACCATGGGTCATAGTCTGGGGGATGGGGTGCTGGTACTCTAGGTATTTCTGCTGGGTGAAAATCATGCATTGGAATTTGGTCTACAGGGTTTGGTTCCAAATCCATGGGTTGTGTGGGAAATAGTGGTAACGGTTGGGGTGCTATGAGTTGTTCTAGATTAGGGTCGGCAGCTGTAGTTGCTAAGATATGAAAATTTGCTAGACTCCTATTGAGCATCTCCTGAGTGTGAGCATTCGTTTCTCTATTAGCGGCTACTAAAGCACGCTGTTGCTGAAGTTTTCTGATCCTTTTTCTACGTTCATGGGCTCCTCTGCTGAACCATCCTCTCTTCTTAGGAGGGAATGGCTCTTCAGATTGTGCTTTGAACATGAAAATCCCATCTTCAGTGTCAGCCGAATACCCTGAGAGGGTAGGCTATGAAGAGGTGCCTTCGTCCCTAGGTGAGTTGGGCAACTGACGGTAAGCGTCTGAAGGTCCTTGGTCGCTCATACTGTAAACTAACAAATAGTCAAATAACACAAAACAACAAAATATGCACGTAGTTTCGTAAATAATTTCCTAACATATTGAATAATATCTTCGTGTCAGCGGAACACTTCTGTGGCTGAATCAGTGGCTTAGCTCTGATACCACCTTCTGTCGCAACCCCCGTCCCCTATTTACCCGGAAACGGGCGGCAGCGACCAGTTTCAGTGGTATCGGTGTTTATCAGTTTGGCAGCGGAAATTACATCAGGACCGTAGTTAGCAAATATTTTATCAGAGTAAAATACCACACTTTTTATAATATTAAACACGTGGGAAATTCCTAAGTTTCCAGTACACACATTTTCATAGGGATAAACCCTATTTTATTTAATTAAAAAGATCTCTTTATTTAGGTAACTTTTATAGCCAATTTTCCAAGCCTTCAGTGCTGTCCAGTTGGCTTTTATTTGGCTTTCACATTTTGTTACCTGAAACGCGTTTAAAAACATTTTGTCAGTGGGAAATACTGGTGAGTGAATCCCAGTTTAATCAAGACAAGTAAAATCGTTTACAGCATTGAGGGCGGTCGCGCAATTACATTTGTTTATTTTCTACTTTAATTACCGCCCACGGTACTGTCAACCCGACTTGTGGTCATGTTACTACTCACAGTGTAGTAACAAATTTTGTATACAAAACCCCAACATACCGATGATAATTGTAGAATACAAATACTCAATCACTGTTTAATATAATGTAAAACATTTGAGGTTTTGTAAAAACAATTTGCAAAAAGGAGATTACTCACATTGCTATCTTAGGGTTTTCCTTTGTGATTTCCCGGTGATTATCTATTAATTACACAATGCACACACGTTAGTATAATAACCCAATATTTACATTAGTTATACCCTTGCCAAGACAGAACTCCAACGACTATGTCGGGCAGAGCCTCGACAGCCGTTACGGAATCCTAAATCAATCGGGCAGTGTATCTAATACGTAACCGGGGGTTATGATACTTACAACGAGGCAGAACTTCGTTATTTAGGGGGTATTATGCCCAGAAATTATGTATACTATGCAGAAATTTGAGAGAGAAAGTTGTGTGTGAGCGATCGGAATGAACTGCCGATGCTCCCAATTTATAGGAGCTGATTTAGTGTTTCTCGCGGCCCGCGTAGGAAACAGCAAAGGGCTTCACGGCCCGCGACGTAGGCTGGGTAGGCCCTAGCCTGGCCCAGTCACTGATCTAGCTTCGACACGCGGTTGACACGTGGCAGCACTGGGATGCGCCCTGGTGACTAGCTGTCGCGGCCCGCTATGGGAAACACAAGTTTTCTTTCGCATCGTATAGGCTTATAAGATGAAGGTGTAGCTTCATTAAATCAAGAACAAAGCCTATTTCAAAATACGTGTAGACATCATGTAACAAAAAAGTAATACATCAAAGGGCAAAAGGCATCATCTTTTAGCATATTGATGGATCATAATAAACATTGATCGGAACAATGTCGATAAACGTTGATTAGAAAGCGCCGCTTAAAATCGGAGGATGGGTTGATTTGATTGTGAAATAGATACGAAGGATGAGATATCGGCAGTGATCTCGAAGAAGTTTCTCTCGATTATTGATGAAGTGGATTTCAGGATTTCATTTGCACATATTGTGGAGAACTTGTAACAAGAGAGTGTGATGGTGGGTTAATGGGGGTTGATAGGACTATTTATGGTGCTGATCTTAGAGTGTAAAAGATAGCGGAGGATACAACAACGTATTGAAAACAATTGCCGACGGTGGTGATTTTGTATTAAAGAAAAGAAAAGGGATATAAATTGTTAGTTGCATCTTTTAGAGAGAGACCTTTAAGTACAGATCCTACAGCTGTATTTGGAAATCCTACTAACTCCAAAAATGACACATCAAGAGAATTGAAGGAAAAGGAATTTGTTATAGTTTGGGGAGAATGTTCTGGAAATTGAAGGAAAAGGACTGTGATTCTGCTTTTTGCAACTACACGAGTTGTTTCTCTTTTCCTTTTTAGAATTCCTTTCGTTGAGATACCGTTGTCCAACTCAGCATACTTTTGATCTGAATTTGCTGATGCTTCTTTTAGTAGAGAATTTGATGATGTTTCAGCACAATTTAGAGAAAAGGAATATTCACAATCTGATAAAAATAGATGTTGTAAATCTGGGAGACGCCATTGATTCAAAGAAGAACCCATTGATTCTCTAGACAATCTGGGATTATCTATCTTGTCATCGACCAATATGAATGCACGCAATGTTTTTGACAACTGTGACAACTTATTAAAAGTTCCTTAGGCTCACGGCAACCGCACTGGTAATAAACTGGTACTGCTGGTGGATGTTCTAGAAATTGAAGGAAAAGCACTGTGATTCTATTTTTCAATGGGGGTGTAATGCAATGATTCCTCTCAATTGAATAGACAAACACTTGTTTCATATGACACATGATAAAAGCGCTTCTCTAGACAATCTGGGATTATGTTCCATTTTAGGGGTTCTTCATCACCTGTAACAATGTCGATAAACGTTGATCGGAACACGCCGCTTAATCGGAGGATGAGTTGATTTGATTGTGAAATAGATATGAAGGATGAGATATCGGCAGTTAGCTCGAAGAAGTCCAACAATTCGTTCATTATCTGTTGTTGTCTCATTATCTATTGTTGTCTCATTATCTATTGTTGTCTCACCAAACCGATCAAGAGCGTCAGCTAACCTTCACGAGCGTCTTTGCACTCTTGGTGACTGCTCAGAGATGCATGTCCGAAAAAGGTGCAAGAGAATGGCGAGTGTCAGCTAACCTTCACCAGCCTTCCTTTAACATGATCCCTGCTGGTGCTAAACCTTTTCAAGCTTGTTTTCAACGGGAATATAATGCAATGATTTCTCTCAATTGAATAGACAGACACTTGCTTCATATGACTCACTTGAATCGTCTCGGATGTAATAACAGTACGGTTAGTGGATGCAAATTGCTAGGGTGTGAGCACGAGGACAACGAGAGAGATTTGAATGTTGTTTTTTGCCTCAATCATGCCTTTACGCACACTGAGCTCTTTTCTATGCATTATATGCACATTTATGTATCAGCCTACGATTTCTTCTGAAGGGTTCACCTATGGTAGTGTTTTGGTTGTTTATGGGTTGATTTGATTGTGAAATAGATAAGAAGGCTGAGATATCGGCAGTTAGCTCGAAGAAGTTTCTCTCGATTATTGATGAAGTGGATTTCAGGATTTCATTTGCACAAACTGTGGAGAACTTGTTTGCGTTATATGACATATGATAAAAGCGCTTCTCTAGACAGCCTGGTCACGCGAACGAAGAAGCAGCACTTTGGACATTTATTGGTCTTCAAACATCTAGGAAACATTATTTGAGAATACCCCTGAATTTATCGAAGTTGTAAAATGAGATCCTCCACTGTTGGGTTATCATCTTTCAACCCCATTTTCCCTAAATTTATCGATTCTGTTTTTCACCGGGGATGTAATGCAATGATTTCTCTCAATTGAATAGACAGACACTTGCTTCATAGGACTCACTTGAATCGTCTCGGATGTAATAGCAGTACGTTTAGCATCCGCACCTGCTTGAATATCTACAACAATATGAATGCAAGCAACGAATATCTACAATCCAATCAATGGACATTATGCGTTTCAAATCAAGAGTCCTATCATTACAACCACTTGTTTGAATATGGCCAGAAGAGTTGAAAAAACTGCAATTGGAATTGATCTTGGAATTGATATGCAATTATCCCATATCTTTGTTGGTGGGCATATGATCTGTGGGCCATATTGTCGGATTTGTGACTCCATGGAAGATGTGATTAAGATCCGTGGGCCCTATTGAACGTGAACCATGCTTGTACAATCAACGCTCACTATGCAATAGGAATTGATCTTGGAACAAGATACTCTTGTGTGGCAGCCTGGTTTGATAAGCACAATCGATGACGGAGAACGTGTATGAGATCCGTGGGCCCTATTGTCGGATCTGTGACTCTATGGAAGATGTGATTAAGGTCCATCGTTTACCGTGGAATGCATCCATATTTCTGTAAATCGCACAAACATCGTATCTCTCCGGCACCGGCAATGCGACTCTTCTACTCTCAAACAAAAAACAGTCCACCTTGCGGCAACATTGTCGTTGTGGAGAACAACCTCGTTTAATAGCAAGATAAGAAGGATGAGATATTGGCAGTTAGCTCGAAGAAGTTTCTCTCGATCGTTCAACACGTGTAATCCAGAGGTCGGTCTCGGGTGGGCATAAGATCCGTGGGCCCTATTGTCGGATCTGTGACTCCATGGAAGATGTGATTAAGGTAAGTGTGCCGTAAAGTTGCATCTGATTTTTAAAACATTTCCCACTGACATATTTTTTTACAAATTGGGAACCACATATTCGTGTGTAATTATATTTAATATTGTATGAGGCGTGTCAGAAAGACGGAAAGCAACTTGATATACAATACCGGAGGAATGGCGGGTGTTTCACATATCTTCAGTGTGCTTTGCAAGCTTCTTTTGGTATCATCACATTTTTGTACCATTTAAGACTAACTGTAATTTGACTACAACTTTCTCTCTCAAACCTTTCTAAAAGTAGAAAAAAAAAATAAAGCATTAACAACTAACAAAGATTGAAGAACAAAAGAAGAAACTGTTCCTCTTTGTTACCAAGCATGTCATCTGAAACAATTAACAGAACATTGTTGTTCAACAGGATTTGCTTCCGGTGATCTCTGTTAAACTTCTTCGGTATTTTCTGTACATTCGAGTGTTGCAGTTTCGAAAGATGACCGAATAGATATCTGAATAACTGATACAGAAACTACATTTTTCTACACTGGATAACGAATATGAACATTGTATTTATCACGAAAGTACTGAAGAACCGAGATAACAGCTCCGGTTTCATCAGGAAAACTAAAAGAACATAACAATATAAATTAGTCAAAGATATCATATAAATTGACAAAAAAACAAAAAAAGTAACTTATTACTTGATAAATTAATAACACTAATATACATATATATATAGGGTAAGGTTCATTTGAGAACCACCCTTATTGCGAGAACCACGAGAACCAATGTGAGCACAAAATAAAATCTAAAAAAATCGAAAAAGCACTCAAAAATTTTATTTTTTTTAATATTTTTTAACAAAAATCGCTATATTTAGTTACCCAAAAAAAAAAAAAAAAAAAAAACCCTTTTTTTTCGAGTAAAAGTTATCCATGCACATGTGCATATGTATCATTACTTCGACAAATTCCGTAATACATTATCAGTAATTGACAATTGCACTTTAATTTACAATACCATCCGTAATACACTACTTTTTACATTACCAATATTCAAAATGCACATGTGCACAATTAGGTATAACCATGATATAAGATGTTTTGGTACAAAAAGTTTGTGATTTTGAATGGAGAAGTAGGCCCATATACATGTTTTTTGGTTAGTTATATCTAGTGGTTGATGGTTTGGATATAGTTGTTACTTTATGATGCAATATGATGATTGGATGGTATAAATGGTGTTGATATACATGTAATAAAGTGAAAATATTGGTAATGGTATTGTATTATGGATGGTAGGAGGTAATGATGTTGTATTATGGATTGTAGGAGGTAATGGTAGTGTATTATGGATGTTATGATAGATGAAAGGGAAAGTGTATTCAAAGTAGTGTACCAAAACACGTTATTTCATGTTGATACATATAGATGCACATGCGCATTTCTAATATTGGTAATGTAAAAAGTAGTGTATTAGATATGGTAGTGTAAATGAAAGTGCAATTGTCTAATATTTGTAATGAGTTACGGAATTTGTCAAATAAATGATACATATGCACATATGCATGTTTGTGTATTATGGATGAAATGATAGATGAAAGAGAAAGTGTATTCAAATTAGTGTACCAAAACACCTTATTTCATGTTGATACATATAGATGCACATGTGCATTTCTAATATTGTTAACGTAAAAAGTAGTGTATTACACGTGGTAGTGTAAATGAAAGTGAAATTAACTAATATTTGTAATGAATTACGAAATTTGTCAAAGAAATGATACATATGCACATGTGCATGGATAACTGTTACTCGAATTATTTTATTTTATTTTATTTTTTTTTTGAAATTTTTTTTTATTAACGAAATATTGCGATTTTTCCTAAAAAAATAGTAAAAATAAATAAAAATAAAAAATTGGGTGTTTTTTAGATTTTTTTAGGTATTACTGTTTGTGTTCACACTGGTTCTCGCGGTTCTCGCAATAAAGGTTGGTTCCTAACGGATCCTTCTCCTATATATATATATATGGGTTGGAGTCGGCTACAAAGTCCATTTTTCCTACAAAGTGTACAAAGTCATAAAACACCATAACGTCAACCATAAAACACACTCAAAACCCACAAATAACATAGTGGAGGTTACTAAAACACTATATTTGTGGGTTTTGTGTTATGTTTTGAATATATATATATATATATATATATTGTAAAAATAAAATAACTTTAAATCAACTTTAAATTATATATGTTTTATAAAAATAAAAATAGAAATCTACAACCTTTCAACAAAAAAAAACAACCAAATACAATCAAACAACAAACCAACAAACCATTTTTTTCACATAACCCCTACTTTTTGCCCCAAAAATAAACTGTCAGACCAAAACGCCCCGCTTTGGCCAAAGCGGAGCGCTTCGGTACGAGGTCGCTAGACAGGAAGTGACATGCTCAGCCTTTGTCTGTTGACTTTAACCTAAAGCGTCCCGTTTTAGCCAAAGCAGAACGTTTAGGTGTGTGAATAGACGGAGCCATCAACAATCATTTATGCATGTATTTTTTGTCCCATTATTTATGCTAAAACATTTTAGTAATTTTCACAAATTGGCATGTGATTGATGGATATGTTATTAATTAGTTCCAATTGTATATTATCTTAAAAACCAAAGTCGGTGGAGTTTCCACCGGCTTTGGTTAAAATGAGCATTATGTCTGGGCTCCCGCAGGCCCAATTTACTTCTTGCTAAAGCCTAAACCTCAGCCATACGGCACATACAACAAAAAGGTGTAGGTGAGAATAGAAGTTTAATGTAGATCAAAAAGAAATTGTAATAACATTGTATTGTATACTATCTTAAAAACCAAAGTCAGTGGGGTTTTCACCGACTTTGGTTGGCCCTTTCACTTTTGGAGTTAGTCCATTTTACTCCCTTTTATGTTTCTATTACCCCTCTACTTTGGCATTTGGCGTTTTTAACCCCTACCTTTTTACTAATTTAATTTTTCATCAGTAACTTTTGTTTATTAAATTCTTTTGTTTACCTCTATCATTCTTTTACTTTAAAAAACTTTTTTACATGCATATTTTTATGTACGTATCAATATAAATTTGAGTGTGTCTACGTTTTGACGTAATATTTTTTTTTAGACAAGTCAGGTTAAATATAATACGTTTTCGTTTAAAACCATTTTACGTGCATATTTTTATGTATGTGTCTGTATTAATTCGAGTTGGTCTACGTTTCGACGTAAACTTTTTTGGAAAACAAGTTAGGTCAAATATAATACGTTTTCATGATTATATTTATGTATGTTTTCGCAAATTTTGTTCAGAAAAGAGTGGAGTCAAATTGTATTTTTTTTCTTTTTTTAAACCTCTAATATATCCCATATAATATGTATATAATACATTATGATTATACGGTATTAATTCGATTTACTTTATGTTTTGATCCAATCGCAATGCTTATATAGGTTATACTGAGTTCAATCGAATACGTCGAACAAACACGTTTTCGTATGGTTAACACATCACATAACGTTTGGACTAATCCATTCGATATTTGCGATGTGCCCGCGCCGCAACGCGCGCGTACTTGTTACTAGTTTAACTTACAATATAATGGCCCAACCCAAAAATCTCACATGGTTATTTGACCAAGTACAAATGGTTGTACTTATCAAGGAGGGTGTGGTGGTGAACTGAAGCCTCACCAGCCCCTTGAAAGGATGCATAAATATGGATTGCTCCAATGGTTTCTTTTTGGAACTCACACTTTGTGTTTTGTGTTCTCTCTCTCTCTCACACACACACATTTGCTTGGAGAATCCTTGTCCAAGTCAGCTGACTGCTATATAAGTTTCCCCAAGAAGATCTTTTTCATGCTATTCATTAGACAGAGCTGATACTACAATCTGTTTATCAAGCTAATTATGGAGATTAAGATTTTGTTCTTAGTGTTGCTCTCACTTTCACCGTTCCTCAATAGTGTTTGCCTCAATGGTCACCAGGTGCTATCTTCTCATGATTTAGGTATATGTTTATACATATGATATATATATATATATATATATATATCTCTCTTAGCACACACACACACTAATTGTATTCTCTTTAAAGATGATCCAAAGCTTCAAGCTTGCATTTCATGTTGTTTCATTAAGTTCTAACCATATGGATTTATGGTTTTATTAATCATTTTTTGCATATTTTGCAGCTCAAGATCATGAACACTGGTTCGGTTTCCATGCAATGCCAAGAAAGTTGATGCTCAATCCAAAGGCAAGTTACTAAAACCCTAAAAAAGTAGTGTTTGACCCTACGAGTTTTAATACAAATAAAACATTCTATATGAACTAATAAACAAGTTTTTAAACCAATAAATGTGTGACTTAAAAGAACTGATAGCTTACATCATACATACTCATACTTTATACCACATGTGACAAAGGCTACGTTTTTTTTTTTGGTTTGATCAGTTGAAAATATGTGTTTGTTCATTGACAGGTTGAGAGTGTTGCGGACAAAGATTTGGTGTCTTACAATGACAATTTATCAGGTACTCAATAACAGTTGAGCTTATATGTTTAAAAGTTCAGTGACAAAACTCACTGTGGAATTTTTTGGTTCTACCTTGCAAAGATGAAATTTGAGTTTTGTTATCTATAACAATTTTCTACTATGACAATATCCAAATTGCCAACTAATGTTTGCATATTTTCTATCAACTAAGATTTTTGGCAATTAGGATATCGTCATAGAAAGCTTGCTAGAGATCACAAATTAAAACTCAAATTTCATAGCCTCGGATATATAGTGACGCGTTTTAAAATAGAGTTTCATTTTTCAAGTAGGAGCCCGGTAATTCAAGTACACTTAACTTCTTGTATGAGCTTCCCATAGGTAAATCACACAACCGAGGACTAGAACAAGAAGCTACAACTACAACTACATCATTGAAAGTGTCGATACAAGAGAGATCGTACCCGACTCACATGTTTACTATGGATTACTCTCCCGTGAGAAGACGACGGCCCGTGCATAACAAGTCTCTCCCTACAACCACTACTTCTCCATGATATGTGGACTTATTTCTTTCAGTATTTGTTTAAATCAGCTAAAAGATTCTTTTAGAAAATTTAGGATGAGAAAGAGATGGAAATTTTGTCTTATATATAGTTATATTACATGTTTTACTTTTTAACAATGCATTTTTTTAATTAATTAGTATGTTAATGTGGTTTACAGTTGTGATGCCAGTGATAGTTTTAGCCATATGACATAGTTTTTCGTTATATTTGTACTTCAATTCATTCGAACGATGAATATTTTATCATGGTCAACATAATTAGGAGACTAAAGTGTATCCCACATTGGTAGAATATATAGTTTTAGAAAAGTTAACTCATCTGTCAACTCATCTGTCATGTCATCTCATCTCATATCAACAAGCTAGAAAAATAAACTTAATTATCTTTGAATTGTGACCTACCAATAAGTTGAACATGCATTTACGTTCATGGTGAAGAAGTTGGAATAGAATTCAATTTGGAATTTTGAGGGTTACAAATGGCATCAAAGCAAATTTTACACATCTAGGTGTAATGAATTGGATAGGTATTGTTGGTGAGTAAGCTTGACGAAGACGTCATGTGAAAAAGCGCGTAGTAACTCGTCATATACAGATAGCAAACAAATATACCTAGTAAAATCTATAGATTATGGGCTTATGAACTTAACTTTAACTTGTAAAATATATTTATGTATCGGATTTCATCCATTAAAGTTGATCATAAATCATTACCCCTAAATGACCGCGTTATCTCCCAAAGATAGATAAGTGGAAGTTTGATCGTTGTATAAGCTTAAATATATGAAACATTAATAATTTAAGATGGTTTTTAGTTGATCTTATAATTTAAGATGGCTTTTAGTTGATCTTTGAATTATAAAGATAATCTATTAATTACTTTAGGCTTTGGATCTATACAAACACACTACATGATTGATTTAAGATATTTGATTAGGTTTATTTAACACTTAATTACTTTAGGCTTTGGGTAGGGGTGCTCAAATATATATTTGAATCCGAAAATCCAATCCAAACTATCCGATATATTCCAAATTAACTGAAAATTCAGATATCCAGTTTTAAACATCCCTAGCTTTGGGTCTATATAAACATACCACATGATTGATTTAAGATATTCAATTAGGTTTATTTAACACTTAAAAAAGTGCAGAATTGCTAAGATTATGTTATAAACTGTTATTTTATTAAAATTATTAAACACAAAAGTCAGTCATGCATGTTGTTTTATCGGGTCAAAGGAAAACTCAAACCCCAATATTTCGTAATATGCTCCTTCAATATAAAAGACCTTCACTGGTTTTAGGTGGAATCCAAGATAACATGCATATATTTCAACTACATATCTTTTCTCTACAAACATAATGGAGGAATCCAAGAAACCTCGTTTCTGTGAATAGTGACGGTGGTACCACACATACAATTTCCTAATTGATTTTAACTTATATTTTAAGAGTTTATGGTAATATATTATTTATGATTCTATGAGAGGTTATGGTAATATATTGTTTATGATTCTATAAATATATATATCATGTACCTTTATTAGCTAAAAGAAATGAAAAACATGATAAGATGATATATGTAATTTGAACCTGATTCGGAGTTAAGGATTTCTTTTGTAAATGTTTAACCAAGTAATTTGTTAAGTTTGTTAGATCATGTGTGCTTAAAGGATTATGTGAAATGAAAACATTAGTTGTGTTTTTATTGGAGTTACTCTTTCTTCTTCTTTGATTTTGTTTCTTCTAAAACATGCAACAATTGTATCAAATTGGACGTTATTCAGTGATTTGTGGAGCAAAAACAACGGGTATCTAGTAGTGCAGCAGTCGATTCACAAGCACTAGCACAACAATTGTGATTTAACACAAGAACTCAGGAAAACGAAAAGATTTTGAAAATGTACGGTGGTGATTGGACTACATTATAAAATCAAATGGTATGCACTACTATGGGTTGGTGGCTTCAAGGATACATGATCAACCATCAAATCATTATGAGATAGTGAGAGGTTTAAGACTGGGGTGTGGGGGGCTTGGGTTGGGGCATTGCTCGACAAGTGGCACTTGTGGGATTCACAAGGTGTGGTGTGGTGTGGTGTGGTGTGGCGGGGCTTCGGTTGGGCGTGGTTTGGCGTGGCTCCCCCAAACGGTCATATGCCACCGGCCAATCCAAGCCATCCACCTCAGACCTCTCCCCCGCCTAACGTCAGGCTTCAAAGCCATGCTAGCGGGTCAACGCCGTGGCTAACGCTGGCACGATATGGGTTAGCCAGCATTGTCTGACACCCCCGCCCCACACCCGCTAGTCTTAAGGGCTCCACATGTCTAAGTTATTTTTTAGTAACACAAGAGATCAACAACTCGTTGTTAGTTTATGCAAATTAGGGCTCTAAATCAAACTTCCACAATTAAAAATGTTGATATAAACCTCAAAAAATGTGAAGCTTGAATAATATATTTTAATAGAAATCCAGAACTATATACAAGGGTGAGAGGGGCACTCCTCTCTTAGGGGAGTGACCTCTCTTACAAAAAACCAATCAGCACGCGCCACGTCAACTCCCCCCCTTAACTCCCCCCACACCCTCAATTTGATGGCGGCACTCCTCTCTTTGGGGACTTGTTTTTTTATTTTTTAATTAAGCCTTGTGCTTTAATGGTGTGTACAAGTATGTAAGCCCAAGGTACATGTTGCCCAATGAAATCTTGTGCGGTGAATACCCCCCGCTCCCACTCCCCGATTACCTTCCCCGAATTGATGGCGGCGGTGTTCCCGCTCGGGGACTTGGCTCACCGCTAGCCTCCCCGCTAAGTGCCCCGGACACCCTAATGATTGGAGTTAATTACACGAATGGTCTTCGTGGTATGCCCAGATTGTATAAATGCCCCCAATTAACATGAATGGTCCCAGATATTAGAATTTTGAGACTGTTGTTTAATACACCATGTTTAAAATCAAATGAGGGATCAACAAAGTAAGTCTGTATGTTTGTTCCAAACAAACATCATGAGATTTTCAATTGATAATGGGAAAACAAAGAAATAATGTTTTCGATCGAAGATGAAAAAGTAACGAATATCGCAAACCATTCGATCGATAATGAAAGAACCGTTAGGAGGTACACCGGATTATAACATGAATTTGTGTACCATTATCTTAACACACAATTGTATTAAGGTTCCTTTAATATGATAAACCAACAAAGTGGATTTAATATAAATAAATAAATAATAAATAATTAAATCCGTATATGATGTGTGCAAAATAGGTTAGCGCAAGCTTCAACTTTGTGAAAGCGTCACCACAAGGTGATCGTGATCAAAGAAACGAATCAATGAAGTCGAAGACCAAACAAGCTTGTTATGATTTAAAACAAATGAAGTGCTTGTTGGGATTAAGTTGAATATGATGGCCTCAATCCATCATATGGAACCATGAATTAAATGTATATTACGAGCGAGTTCAAACAATTGAACTTGGTTTAAACACAATCCAACAATGGATGCATGTATCAACAAGAAGATTTTGACATGGTTACAACGAAAACCATGTATGTGGCTTGAAAAGAAGAGGAGTTTCAACGAATTCGTTGACTCGATACTAAGGAGTCAACACTTTGCAATAATGCAGTCATCCAATCACAATGCAAAACTCGAACATAGCGAAACAATATTGAACATTGATAAGCAACAATTTAGAGTGAAGCCACTGATGTTCTTCACGAATCAATTTAACCGCATGTGTAACAAACAAAACATGCGTAAGATATGAATTTGTCAAGAAATGAAGCAATTGAGTGTTCGCTATTATGAAAGAAATCCTTGTGATACAAGGATCAATGGGGGGTAGAAGTGGGAAAATCTACTCACTATATGCAAAAAGTCGAAATTTCAACAAAAGAAATTTAAGGACTTTACCTGGAATTTCATGTGATGATCGGTTGTTATGTGACATTACCATAGAATGTCGAACATAGCATAATCGCCATTAATGAAGTAGGGGGAATGCGGAGACATTTGACTTCTTTTGCAGCGCTGAAGAAGCAGTGATCGGAATGACCGGAATCAATCAGATCAGGGGTTTAGTCTCTGCATAAAAAGGTTAATCCTCTCGCTAATTCGGGGGTTCGACTGAGCTCCTTCTCCGGTGATCACTGCAAAACAGAAAGCCATTAGACTCGGCATGGGGAGAATGGGGGTTCTCTCCGTGACCACCCTCCGGCGTGAGAATAAGTACAGTGATCTCGATGAAGAAGAAGAAGAAGAAGTAGTAAAAGTGAAGTGAAAATAGCTTGTGAGATCATACCTGCATTGGCTTATTTATAACCGTTTTTTGGCGGGAAAATAATCTGACGGAGACAGTAACGGAAAGTATTTTCCATCGGCGGTTATTCCCTTTTCCGTCAATCATTAATGTCACATCTATGCACACGGATCGTGGTCTTGATCAACGGTTGGGGATAGGCCACGTGGAAAGTGGTTTTGGGTTGATCCTTTTCCAAGTTAATACCCTCATCGTGATTTAGATGAGTGCCCAGGATCGTGCCACGTCATCTTTCAGTTATAACCGAATGGTTATACACGATGAACGTTTAAGGCTTCTAGAAGATCTACAGCTGTAAACTGTTGTGCCCTTGCCACGTGTCGATACTGTTTGTAACAGAAAATATACTTTTATTCAAGTCTTGGTTTTAGGCGTGCGGAGATGTTTAGGGTTTTCTCTTAAAGTCTAATTGTTCCCTTGCGCGGGCCCGCGCAAGGGTGTTAGTTGAATATTAGTTTCTCCTTTCTTCTGGCAAGTGTTTATCGAAGACTGTTTACTTTTATCACTGTTTAGGACCACTGCGTAGCCGCGCATGGTCTCGTTAAAGATGTTCTAGAAGTAAGGCTTATGGAATGGTCTTACGCGCCTGCGCAAGGTTTTTAGGACCATATTCCTTTGTTATTTAACTGTTTCTTCCCAAATCCTGTTTAGGACCGCTGTGCTGCCGCGCAGGGCCTTCGCTGAAGATGTTTTGTGATAGGGTTGTGGTATGGTCCTATGCGTCTACGAAAGGTTTTTGGGACCATACCCTTTCAGTCACAAATATTAATTTAACGTTTGATAGAGACGTATTATATGTAATAATTAGATTATACAAAAGCCATAAATATTGGAATTATTTTATAGATTATTGAGTAAATTACAAGTTTTGTCCTTTATGTTTACACCAAATTGTAGGCGTTGTCCTTTAGCATAAAAGTCGACAAGTTCTGTACTTAATCTTTCAAAATCTTGCACGTTATGTCCTTTAGGCCAAACCCAGTTAGATTTTTTGGTTAAATCTGCTCACCAAAGGGTATTTTTGTCTTTTTTATCTATATATTTAGCATTATTATTTAAAAAAATAAAACAAAATATATTTTAAAAATACTATAATTATTACTATTATTTATGTAAATATAGATAATTATGTTTCAGATTCTCCATCCAATCTCTATCTACAACTCTCTCTACTCTCTGCCACTCCCTCTCTTTCTACCACCATCAACCACCCCTGCAACCACCATCCACCACCGCAACTACCAACCCCACCCCCGCAACCACCATCCACCACCCCACACATGCGTTTCCTCCGGCATCGTATTCAAATTTTCGGCAACGTTAGGGCTTTCTCCGCCCTCATGTCACCGCCCTCTACGATGGTCGTCTACGACCAACACGGTCCTCCGGATACTGTCACCAAGTCATATTCTCTCTCTCTCTCTCTGTCTGTTTTCATAACCTAGAAGATTCTACCTCCAAAGTCGTTAGAGACCTGTTAAACTCGATAAAACACGATTTGTCAGCCCTTGATAACTTGTGGCAACAAAACTTTAACAAGTCAAATAAGAAGCTTCTAACAATGTGTGTTTAGGTCAGCAAAACATCGAATTTGACTATGTTAAAACTACAAACAAATAATCAAATTACACCTTGAAGAACACTGTGACTCCAATTCGAATCGTTAGGTCACAAAGTACAGAATTATAAACTGCATGTGGAGAATTGAAAGTGGTGAAGAATCCTGCGTACCTGGTGGTGATGACGTGGCGGTGAAACCTAGGTGTGCAGCGGAAGCATTACGACGGTGGTGATACAAATGATGGTAGTGGCACCACCTTGGGTCCGCATTAATCGGGCACGAAGGAGTCGTGTGCTAACCGGTTTGAATTTAAACGAATAGTGTTTATTTGGCCTTTGGTGTGGGTCAGGGTCAGTTCTAGCCCATAAAACAGCTTAATTACTTTGTTTTGGACTTAAGGAAGTTTTGACAAGTAAAGATTTATAGGAGTGAATAGAGGTGTACAAATCGGTTTTTTTTCTGGTGGGGAAAACTGGTTTTACATGGTGGGAACTCGAACTAGTACTAATAGGTTCGGTTAAAAACCGATTTGGGCAAAAAAGACTGGTTTTTAACATGTTTAAACCAATTTCGGTTTTTAAACCGGTTTCGAAGATCAATAATACTAATCGGTGTATAAATCCAAACCGCCGGTTCGGTTCAGGTTGAAACCGATTTTTAAAAAGACTGGTTTCGGTTTTTTTCTAACTACGGTCATAAAACCGGTTTTTTGTACACCTCTAGGAGTGAATGAGTAATTGCATCTAACGGCGAATTTTGATTTATATTTTTTCAAGAATTATCAAAAGTACATATGTTAATACTAAGCTTATAAACCAAGCAAGATAGTGTTGGTGGTGGCGGCGGCGACAACAACAGCGAAAGCAGTTGTACAAAAGACGTGACGAGTGGTGGCGTTAGTGGTGCAGGTGGTGGTGTTGTGTTAATTTAAGTATACTAAAATTGAATTTTTTTTTTTTTATAATTTGAGTTGACTTAAAATTTTACTCAATTAATCTGCCCATTTGTTAAAAAATTTCATGATTGTCACTCAATCTCCATAAGATATGGGATGAAACTAAATAGTTCAACTAGTTTATATCTTTTATTAAAATTTATTCTTTTAAAATAATTGAATATTATTTATTGAATTCCAATTTCTACATAAATTAATAATTATTTTGTATTTATATGTTTAAGCCCTGACACCAATAAATAAGCCGAAGCTAAAGTTAAAGTTAAAAAAAAGATATTTGATTTTGGCCCCTTTAATTTACAAAAGTTACGGAATCATGGAATTGTTTATAGTTAATGACTTGATGTTAAACGTTTAAAGAACACAAACTTTTCAACCTCAAAATCACCATCAAATCCAAAATTTCACCACAAAATCATTGTTTCCAATCCTCAACGTGATTTTGCAACATCATTCCAAGAATCCCAAATCTATCTTGCAAACACCCCCCCCCCCCCCCCCCCCAATTGCATTTCATAAAACCATCATCATATCATCAATGGGGGGTTGGGTTTCTATTGCCAACACAAGCCTTGTCCAACCCACATCACACAACCGAAAACAACGCAAAAAGCGCACAAAACCACAAACCCAAAGATTCATACGCCCTGTTCGTGTCATTAAGGGTACATTTGGGAAAGACATATATGACCGTTACAAAATAGGAAAAGAACTCGGTAGGGGTGAGTTTGGGGTGTCATACGAGTGTCAAGATATTACAACAGGCGAAAGAGTCGCATGCAAGAAAATATCGAAAAGCAGGTTAAGGGCGGAAATCGACGTTGAAGACGTGAGGAGAGAGGTGGCGATCATGAGGCATATGTCGTTGCATCCGAATATTGTGACGTTTAAAGATGTTTATGAGGATAAAGACGCGATTTATTTGGTTATGGAGCTTTGTGAAGGTGGTGAGCTTTTTGATCAGATTGTTGCGAAAGGTCATTACACGGAAAGAGCTGTCGCCCTTGTTATCAAGACGATTCTTGAAGTTGTCCAGGTTATTATCATCTTCGCGTTCTATCGTAAGTTCTCAGTTTTTTTTTTTAATATAAACACACGTGATTTCTTGAAGTTTATTTTTCATATTCTCTCTCTCTCTCTCTCTCTTTGTTTTCATAACAGTGATATTCCCCAATTTACAAGGAACGGTGAAAACACCTGGATCCTTGCACTTTGGAGGTAGTCTCTTTTGTAGTACTGCTGAAACATTTTCACCTACCTTTACCGTTTCATTACATTTTAGCTTCTTTTTGGAAGTGCAAACCTCTTTTAGGAACGTTGCATATCGTGGGACTTGTTTTATAGCGTCAAGGAGTGGAATATTTACCTCTACCTTCCTGAATGTCTCCATGTTTTCTTGCTCTTCCCTCTCCTTCTTTGTGCTTCGTAGCCTTGATGGGAATGGAGCTATCGGAGTAAATTTCATTTCACTTCTAACCGGTTCTTGTACTTTCATCTGATTTTAGTCCTGCTTCTCAACAACAATTTCCTCTTCTTCTTGCATACTTGGACCGTCATAGCTCTTTCCACTCCTCAAGGTAATGGCACACACGTTGTGCTTTGGGTTATTCTCGGTTTGTGCAGGTAGTTTACCTTGAGACTCTAATTTACTCACTGAGCTAGCGAGTTCAGCCATTTGTTGTTCCAAGTTCTTGATGCTAGCTTTAGTCTCTTGTTGAAAGGCATGGGTGCTAGTAGCCAAACTTTTCACAGTATCCTCTAAAGACATTCCCGAGCTTCCCACTTGTTGTTGTGCAGGTGGTTGTTGTCTAGACTGATAGTTTTGTTGATGTTGATTACCTTGGGAGGGCGGGCGTTGCTGATATTGTGGGGGCCTTTGCTGATAACTCATGTTAGGAGGTCCCCAATTCTGATTGCCCCGGGGTTGTTCATATTGTCTTGAGTTTTGTCCTGGGTAACCTCCAAGTGCTTGTGCTTGTTCAACATCATCTTGTAGTGTGGGACACATATCAGTGGGGTGTCCAAATTGTCACGGCCCCCGTTCTGGTTTTACCCGGTCCAGGAGCCACGGGACAGAAACCGTGGTATTTATAAATTGCGTTGAAAGCGGAAGATTTACAGGATCTTTTGAAACTTGAAATGCCCGATTATTTTATTTCATAAGTCGGGATAAACCCCGTAATTTTACAATAGAGGAATTTCACAAGGAAATTCCCTGATTTACAAAACAAGTTTATTGGTTTAACTGAGCCACTACTTCAAGCTTTGTTAGTGCTCCGTAGCACTTTTCCTTGGTTCACAGTAGTCACCTGAAACATGTTTTGAAAATATTTTATCAGCGGGGAAATACTGGCGAGTCATTCAAATTTGATAAAATGACACATAGTTATAAATTACAGCATAAGAGCGATTACAATGGCTTCTATCTTATTTTTATCTGGCGTCGTGTCACCTCCTGGTGACGATGGTCATACCACTATTGGGTCCTTTCACCCAAGTAGTGATGATTATCACTGTTAGGATTTATTAGCCTAACCGTGAGAAATTAGTAATGTGCACAATACCCCACTAGCCAGTGATTCAAGATAACCACGACTTAATCCCTGTAATTATAACCTTTGAAAATAATTGGAGTATTGTAAAATACTTTTGATAAAAGAGAATGACTCACATTGTAGATTTAAATGGGCAGAGTTTAGCCTACTGATTAGCCTTGTAACCTAATTTAAATAACAATGCACACGAACTAGGTTAGTAACTAATACAGCATTTACGATAACTCACGAGATAAAACCCTCACAACGAATGACAAAGTGCAATACTTAAACATCCATCGAATTCATGACGAATGACAAAGTATGGCCCTAATGTGGGCAGCACTTAAACATCCATTGGATAGTTTCAATCGATTGGACATTGAATTGTAGCAGCGATCGAGTTAATACCCTGTATCGTAGCAGCGCCTTGCTATTGTAAATATGATTTTCGAGCAGTAGAACTTCGTTTTGATTAAAACTTTTGACACCAGTGAACTGCTCATGGCCAAACCTATTTATAGCTGAAAAATGGGGTTCACGCGGCCCGCGTAACCCACACTTAAACTTTACGCGGCCCGCGAGAGGCCTTAGTCGTAGACTAGGGCTAGCTTGTCATCAGTAGTGCTGCCACGTGGCCTGGGAACACTTATCCGGTCAACCACACATTGACGCGGCCCGCGTAAGCTTCTCTTATGCCTTACGCGGCCCGCCTGAAACCAGATTTCTTGATTTTTTTTTTTTTTTGATTTTTCATGCACAGTAGGGTTTCAGGGGTCCGGGTTTTCACTTATGGGTCGTTTTGGGACATTTTTGAAGGTCCTTACACAAATTGTAGACAAATTCCACAAGCTCGGGCTTGTGGCTTAGCACTCTTGTCCTTGGTGAGTTGCATGACTGCTTTTGTCAACTCGGCGAGCTGATTTTCAATGTGAGGAGTGCTCACTTCCTTGATTGTTCGTGGAACATCTGCGTACCACTCATCTTCTTATGCCGAGTGCTTGGTGTCTTCAGCTATGGAGGTAATCAAGGCTCTTATCTGAGTCGGTTTCTTATCAAGTAAAGCTCGCCCACTAGATGCATTTATCAAACGTCTCTCCATTGGTGCTAATCCTTCACAAAAGTATTGAAGGAGTTGGTGATCAGTTATGCCATGTTGTGGGCAACGAGCACACAACTTTTTAAACATGTCCCAATAAGTGTGCAAGGCTTCTCTTTTTAGTTGCTTGATTCCGATGATCTCCTTGCGTAGGATCGAAGCTTTGACTTCTAGGAAGTATTTGTCTAGAAACAGCTTTGCAAGTTCATTCCAAGTAGTTACCGACCCCGGTGGTAGGTAATATAGCCATTCTTTTGCTGAGTCTTGAAGAGCAAAGGGGAATGCCCTTAGCTTGATTTGGTCTTCAGTGACGTTATGTGGCTTCATACCGGAGCACACAACGTGGAACTCTTTGAGAAACTTGTGTGGATCTTCATTGTCAAGACCCCGAAAGTAAGGTAGTAGATGAATGAGACCAGATTTCAGTTCAAAGTTTTCCATGGCGGGGTAGTTGATGCAAAGGGGTTGTTGTGGGACATCACGAGTTGCCCACTGTCTAAAGGTTTGTTCAGCTGCCATTGTAACAGTAGGGATTGGAGATTCGTGGGAAGACTGGCGATGTACCTGTACTAAAAGAAATCTTGGCACAAAACAGTTAAATTTGTCGTATCCCCGGCAACGGCGCCAATTTATTGGGTGTCGAATCCAGCAAATAAAATAATAAGAAAACTACTAGTATGAGTGGAAGTAGAGTTCGTGTCCACAAGGATACAGATTAACGAATTATGCCAAAACGTTTTAGACACATATACGGTTGTTTTGAAAGGGGGGTTTTTAGTTTAACTAAAATGTAAAAAAAAAACAATTTTTAATTTTTAGATTAAAAAGAAAAGCTATTAAAATGGTTGGAAAATTCAGATGTTAAAAACTAATTTCAACACCAGGGCAATTTCTTGATTCGGTTCGACTTACGATCATTAACGGTCACGGTGCAATGATCCTTTTAAATAATAGTTTGTATCAATACTAGATGTCACGCAGTTCGGACATCCACTCCATCTAATGTCTAACCAAGCGCAGTTCGTCAGTTAGAGCCAACCCGCTACTCTAAACTCACGCCGTTTGGATTTTAGTGTGCGGGTTGCGTGATAGAAGTATCGATTATAATCAAACACACACGCCGTTCGGTATGTTTAACTAGATTGTATGATTCTATAACGAAACCGAGTTCATAGACAAACACAGCCCGTTATTTGTTCCTTTTATCAAAAATCAAAATTGGTTAAGGTTTTAAAACTTGATGAACTTTATTAGAATAATTAACAAAGTGGCCAGTTTCATTAACAAACTAATATATATCCGGTAAAATATCCGGATTTAAGATCAACAAAAAAACAAACCACTAAAATAATTGAATCTAACATAACCGTTTCACATAAATTTATGAACCAAATCAAAGAAAATAAACCCCGATGTCGAAATTAAACGATTCTAGCCAGACATAATGGCTAGTTCAATCAATACAAGAATGAAACAAAACATCCAAAAAATATTAAAAACTTACGAAAACTAAAGTAAAAGTAATGTTCTAGAGCACCCAAGTAAAATTCTAAAAATCTCCTTCTATTCGAACTTCCAGCCGTCCAGTTCCCCCTTTTCTTCAAAGTTGTTGGTTTTTTGATGATAATGATATCTTCTCCTTTTCTTTTTCGGAACCATTGAGGCTTGTGAGCCCAAATCACATTCAACACATTCTCTTTAGATTCAGCCCAATGTAATGGAGGTTAGGCCCAAACAAGTAGTTGTACTTCAGATCGCTGGTCCACACAATTATTTCCATTAAACTTGTTGACAATATTGCTGAACTCAAAGGCCCCACAGTTGAAGTTGTATACTCCATACCACAAACTATGAATTAATAAATTCATCAATTAGATAAAAAGCCTTTGATTAGTGAATTCCTTATTTAGCTCATGTTCCTCTTGATCGATCAATCTCTTTAATGCTCATTACCGTTCGCAAACGCTCCGCACCTACAAAATTATTAAAAACGTCCAAAGTAGATTATGTTCCACAAAAACAAGTGGTTCGCAAAATAATGAGGTATGAATATGAAATATGCATGAAATGTGGGGAAATTTTAATATAAATATGCTATAAAAGCGTGCCTAAAAATGCAACTAACACTGATTCGGGGGGTCGACTGAGCTCCTTCTCCGGTGATCACTGCAAAACAGAAAGCCGTTAGACTCGTCATGGGGAGAATGGGGGTTCTCTCCGTGACCACCCTCCGGCCTGAGAATAAGTACAGTGATCTCGTTTAAGAAGAAGAAGAAGAAGAAGTAGTAAAAGTGAAGTGAAAATAGCTTGTGAGATCATACCTGCATTGGCTTATTTATAACCGGTTTTTGGCGGGAAAATAATCTGACGTAGATAGTAACAGAAAGTATTTGCCGTCGGCGGTTATTCCCTTTTTCCGTCAATCATTAACGTCACATCTATGCACACGGATCGTGGTCTTGATCAACGGTTGGGGATAGGCCGCGTGGAAAGTGGTTTTGGGTGGATCCTTCTCCAAGTTAATGTCATCATCGTGATTTAGATAAGTGCCCAGGATCGTTCCACGTCATCTTTCAGTTATAACCAAATGGTTATGCACGATGAACATTTAAGGCTTCTAGAAGATCTACAGCTGTAAACTGTTGTGCCCTTGCCACGTGTCGATACTGTTTGTAACAGAAAATATACTTTTATTCAAGTCTTGATTTTAGGCGCGCGGAGATGTTTAGGGTTTTCTCTTCAAGTCTAATTGTTCCCTTGCGCGGGCCCACGCAAGGGTGTTAGTTGAATATTAGTTTCTCCTTTCTTCCGGCGCGTGTTTATCGAAGACTGTTTTCTTTTATCACTTGTTTAGGACCACTGCGCAGCCGCGCATGGTCTCGTTAAAGATGTTCTAGAAGTAAGGCTTATGGAATGGTCTTACGCGCCTGCGCAAGGTTTTTAGGACCATATTCCTTTGTTATTTAACTATTTCTTCCCAAATCTTGTTTAGGACCGCTGTGCAGCCGCGCAGGGCCTTCGCTCAAGATGTTTTGGGATAGGGTTGTGGTATGGTCCTATGCGTCTGCGCAAGGTTTTTGGGACCATACCCCTTCAGTCACAAATGTTAATTTAACGTTTGATAGAGACGTATTATATGTAATAATTAGATTATACAAAAGCCGTAAATATTGGAATTATTTTATATATTATTCAGTAAATTACAAGTTTTGTCCTTTGTGTTTACACCAAATTGCAGGCACTGTCCTTTAGCGTAAAAGTCGACAAGTTCTGTACTTAATGTTTCAAAATCTTGCACGTTATGTCCTTTAGGCCAAACCCAGTTAGATTTTTTTGTTAAATCTGCTCACCAAAGGGTATTTTTGTCTTTTTATCTATATATTTAGTATTATTATTTAAAAAAATAAAACAAAATATATTTTAAAATACTATAATTGTTACTATTATTTATGTAAATATAGATAATTATGTTTCTGGTTCTCCATCCAATCTCTATCTACAACTCTCTCTACTCTCTGCCACTCCCTCTCTCTCTACCACCATCAACCACCCATGCAACCAACATCCACTACCGCAACTACCATCCCCACCCCCGTAACCACCATCTACCTCCCCACATGTAACACCTCGTAAAAATCACGTCCAATGATGTGTTGACACATGTACAAAACCCTAATAAAGTCGAACGTTGACTATGAAGGACTAATTTTGCGAAAAATCAAAAACTTTGATTATGGAAGGACTGGAAGTGTTATCATGATTAAAATAAGTCTCTGAATAACCTCTTACGGTATTCATATTCACAAATGAGCCACTTGTTGATCGAGAGTAGTCGTTTGCATAGTAGTTTGAAGGTTTGCGCGACAAAGGGTTAAAAGCGTCAATATGTTTAATTATACCTCTGAATGACCTTTTTACGAAACCGAAGCATCGTGATGTTTGATAATACTCTCAAGAATGCCTAAGATGGATTAGATAAGGCTTCGATGCTATTAAACGAAGATATGCGCAAGTTTGCGCATTAGAGGGACTATTTGCGTCAAACTGCAAAAGTCTGCCGATTCATATAGTAACGAACCTTTCGGAACTTGATCATAAGTTAAACATGCCCTAAATATCCTTTACATAGATTAGATATAGGCTTTGAGGGGTTCGGTGTACAAAAATAAACTATTTGGTCAATCAGAGACTAAAAGCGTCAAAAAGTGCATAAGTTAGCATTTTCGCGCATATCTTACGTTCTGAATATGTCCGGACATCCAAAAATTTATGTAATCATTAAAATATTTTATTTTAGTGATTGACATATTTTATCTCCTTGTGTCTTGATTATCTTCTCCAAAGAAGTACCATGTTTACCTCCGAAGACAAGTAGAGTTAAGATTAACATCCCGCTTAGGGCTGCAGTATTGTGAAATCTTCGTGTCGATCAGTACCATCAATTATGGAAGAATCTAAACCCTAATTAAATGAGTTTTAAGATAAGGGTTCATAAAGCCTAATTCGTAAATTTTGAGAGTTCCGATATTATTAATTAAGAAAGACGGTTCATTATGCTTATGCATTAATTACCGCAACCCTATTTAGGCAACAATTAAGAATCGCAATTAGCTACCCAGGATCGTCGACTTGTTCAACTAACCATGAGGATAGCAAATCTTTAAGATTGATTTATGCAGTAGTTGGAAAGACTATCCCACCTTAAATAAGCTTTTCTATAATAGTTATTATATAAGTATCAAGGCTGCTCCTTTGGAGACCTTGTATAGATGGGATGTTAAACATCTATTGTTGGACAAAAGTTTGGTAAGTCCGAATTAGCAGGACCTGAAATTACCTTGGAAACAACAAATAAGTTCATACGAATCCGTAATCGTCTGAAAGTTGTCAATAATCAACAGAAAATCAATGATTGATGAGAATCGCAAACCTCTTAAGTTCTTAACAAAGGATAAGATTCAACAGAAAGTATCACCCTAGAGAAGTGTACTATATTTTGATGTAGCGGGAAAATTAAACACTGAATAAATAATACCATTCGAGAAAATCGAATACGTCAAGATCAGTAGCTTATAAGCTAAAACCTATTTAAGGAGCTTGGTGGAACTCGCAATATGTTCCACACTCGTTATTTAAAGATATGGCTAGACAATAGGTCAAGAGCATTGCCACATAATGATGTGCGGATTAATAAAAACTTATAGTTTGTGGTGAAATCAGCATCGATTGAGGATCGGCAAGATTAGAAGCTCCAAAAGGATACATGTACCTATTATAAAGGTCATCTTGGGTGCCTGTAGAGGCCCCAGATATGTTGTGGAAGATTAAGTCCATTATAGGGCAGAAAGTACTTCCATCTTTTGAGAAAATCTCGAGGTCAAGATTTCTTTTAAGGGGGTGAGGATGTAACACCTCGTAAAAATCACGTCCAATGATGTGTTGACACGTGTACAAAACCCTAATAAAGTCAAACGTTGACTATGAAGGACTAATTTTGCGAAAAATCAAAAACTTTGATTATGGAAGGACTGGAAGTGTTATCATGATTAAAATAAGTCTCTGAATAACCTCTTACGGTATTCATATTCACAAATGAGCCACTTGTTGATCGAGAGTAGTCGTTTGCATAATAGTTTGAAGGTTTGCGCGACAAAGGGTTAAAAGCATTAATATGTTTAATTATACCTCTGAATGACCTTTTTACTAACCCGAAGCATCGTGATGTTTGATAATACTCTCAAGAATGCCTAAGATGTATTAGATAAGGCTTCAATGCTATTAAACGATGATATGCGCAAGTTTGCGCATTAGAGGGACTATTTGCGTCAAACTGCAAAAGTCTGCCGATTCATATAGTAACGAACCTTCGGGAACTTGATCATAAGTTAAACATGCCCTAAATATCCTTTACATAGCTTAGATATAGGCTTTGAGGGGTTCGGTGTGCAAAAATAAACTATTTGGTCAATCAGGGACTAAAAGCATCAAAAAGCGCATAAATTTTCATTTTCGCGCATATCTTACGTTTGAATATGTCCGGACATCCAAAAATTCGCGTAATCATTAAAATATTTTATTTTAGTGATTGGCATGATAAAATTCCATTCGTCGCGTAATTTGGATCGTTATTCGCATGCGTTCGAGTTTCGTCGTAATTAACCGAACAACGCAACCGTACGACCAAATGAACCGACATCCGAGATGTTTTTGAGCATATTTCATGTTCCCTATACTTTAACTTCATTTTAGAGCCTTGAAATGGGGTTAACGGGGTTTAAACGCATCGAAAATGGCTCAAAGGTGTTGCAGGGACCAAACCTAACAATTTAACAAAGTTTCTGGTCACTGGTAGGTGGTGGCACTGCGCCACCACTATATGGTTTTGCCGTGGCGCGACGCCACGGCCTCATCTAGGCAGAAACTTCATTTTGGCACCCAGGTTGAATTTCAGGGGCCTAAGTGTAACTTTTCTCAATACCGTGTGATGTTTTTGGACACCCCTAGTATTCCAAAACCATGTGCCTTATGTGTAAGGTCCAGATCAAAGCTCAATTATCGAGGAACAATCCTAACGGTTCTTGAAATCCTATAAATACCCACTTGTTTTGCTCTCATTTCTCACACTTGATCTAAATTGCTCTAAGTTGAAGCCTTATGCTTCATACCTGAGTATTCTAGATCAAATTCATCCTTGCTTGGACCCCTTGTAAGTGCCCTCTTATGGCTAGTTATTTTTGTTTGGCTTAGAAAACCGAAAAGTCAAGCGTTGCGATAAACGCTTTGACTTTTAAACGGTCAAGCCATTGTTCGCAACGAACATAGCTACGTGATCGTAATTAGGTAGGTATTAAACCCTCAAAGGGCACCTCCTAATTACCACGTTTGCTTAGTTAATTGTCGGGTCAAAGTAATTGAAATAAAGGTCAAACGAGTCGTTTTTTAAATAAAATGCATAACTAATGATATAAGGGAAATAAAATCAGTTTTGTCACTTTAATAACTTGGTAAATATTAATTGAACATGTCTAGGCATGTTCAACCCGACAATTCTGAGTTTAGGCTCGGTTCGCAACCGAAAGTCACAAAAGTGGACTTTTGCTTTGACTTTTAGTTCTAACCCGATTTAGCTTAGTTTAGATATGCCTTAGGGTTCCTTTAGGACCATATTATAAGTTAGTATAACCCTCTAAGGTTATACAACTTGGTTCCATAGAAATCCTAGTTCATTGCATGTTTCCGTTAAATGCTTAAAAGTTGACCATTATGCCCTTTTGATATTAAAACAAGATTTTTGAAAATGTGAGAGGACAAAAACCTTTATTACTGATATATTAGTGTGTCCTAAAAATTTGACATCCGAATCTGGTCTAAAATAGAAGTTATGCACAATATCGTAAAACAAAAGCTTTTTGTTAATTTAATGGCATTTTTTGGCATAAATCATATTTAAACTCAACTTTTGACACCAAACTCTTACCACTTACTGTTAAGATATAATATTTAGGGATTTTTGGAAATTTTTGTTGAATTTTAAACTGATCATAACATGGGGTTCGTGCATATATTCGGTAATTGACAATAATGCCCTTTTTGCTAATAAAATGAGTTTTACACATCCTTTACATATCAAACCTTTTTCTACTGATTTTATACATTAAATAAATTATTTTAAACAGTAGAGGCTGATCAAAATCTCAGATTTCCTTAATCAACCCGACTATCGTCAAATACCGACTTTTATGCGATTTAGGCGCATAGTATGGTTTAAAACCATATTTGGCACCTAAAGCTTGTTACATACTGATGTTATGGATAAATTTCTATACTTTAACAGTAAGTTAAGTCTTGAACTCATATTTTCAAATTTGACTTTTAAAGCATATGTGAAATGACCAAAATGCCCCTACGGTGCATAGTTTGGCCATAAATGATAAAATTCACATATGTATGATATCTTACTGATGTAACTTACTAAAATAAATATTTTTACTAATTAATTTAGACCAGAACCTCATATTTCTATTTAATCTCTTTTATAAACTTTAAAATGACCAAATTACCCTTTCGGGGCTTAAATTGGTTTTAAATTCATTTTGGGCATAATGGAAGATATCCTACTGATATCATATTATATTTAAAGCATATTAACTTGTGGAACCTGTACATGACTCATTTGGTTACCCATTATGCATATTCGTGTTCGGTACGGTTTATGTAACTAGTTTGCATAAATTTACCGAAACGGGTCAAACCTTATCATTTTTACTTCAAAATACAGAATGTATTTAGTTTACCCATTTTATACAAGTCTTCATACTTGTTGGGTCTAAATCGCATTCTAATCCGGTATTCGCTTAATCTTGCGTTTCGTACCGTAAACCTCTCTTTAAAACTAACCGGTCTAAGTTACAACTTAAATAAGACCCGTTAGGAATCTTATAGGTTAATAAAACCTTCGTTCCAGATTGAGAGCCCCGGTAGAAGTACTTGCACTGGCTGATTAGATAATACGGCTGAGGATAAATTACTTTTAGCTCAGGTAAATACTTTTAACTTATTTTCTGTTATACGGGCTTAGGATACGGTATTATAATAATACCGCTTGGTCGGGTGTAGAAACCTTTTAATTGGAGATGATTAAATTGCATAATCTCGTTTTAATCAGTATTGTTGGATAACAAATAACATTGGGGGTTAATGACCGTGTCCTGGATATCCTTGGCTCATTTAAAAAGCGTAAATGGCCACAACTTAAGCACGGGGTGTAGGCATACACCTGCCTGTTGCGTACGTAAAAGATATACTCATTTATGAGGAAACTTCTTGTGAGTTTATATTTGTGGTGTGTCGATTAATCTTGTTCGGCTTTTATACCGGCCCTAAATGTTGGACAAACATGTAAATCTGATACAAGATTATTGTTCATATAATTGTCCCAAGTTATAAAAGAATATTTGTGCCTTGTGCATTTAAATCAATTTTCTTAAAACATTTTCAAAAGAGTCAGTTAATTGTATTTACCAGTGTAAACTGACGTATTTTCCAAAAAGATTAAGTGACAGGTACTGTACGTAATTGGCTGGGAGCTCGGGGCATTAATAAGGAATCTTGCAAGTTCTAAACGTCTAAAGTTTGTTGAACAATGTTTATATTTCTGTTTTAAGATCCGCCTGTGGATCCACATACAACCGTTGTGTAATATTTTATTATACTTCCGAATCGGTTTATATTATTATTACTTTAGACTTCCGCTGTGCATTGAACTGTGATTATTTGACTATGATGACATCAACTACGTCACGATACTCCCCACCGGGCCCACCGGTACTATGTGGAAATATCGGGGTGTGACACCACACATGTGTTTCCTCCGGCATCGTATTCAAATTTTCGGCAACGTTAGGGCTTTCTCCGCCCTCTACGGCGGTCGTCTACGACCAACACGGTCCTCCGGATACTGTCACCAAGTCATATTCTCTCTCTCTCTCTGTTTTCATAACCTAGAAGATTCTATTCAAGTAACACTGAGTTTGTTAAAATTGTGTGCAGAATAATCCAACTTCCGTCGGTTGAAATTAAAGCAAACGATGTCTGTGTTAAAATGCTTGCTGCTCCTATTAATCCATCTGACATTAACCAAATTCAAGGTTTGAAATCACATCACTTAGTCTGACCCTTTGCAATCGTGTTACCAACTACAACTTTTTGGTTTGGGTCGGGTCGGGTCAGCGGACCATCCTCTTGACCACTCTGGTTTCGTCCCTGTTCAACAGGTTTACCAACCCCCACACCCCTTCGAATCAGATGTGGTTATTGAGTTCAATAACTTCTTTTTCTTACCATAGTTGTTTATGTTTTTGATAATATGAAAGTTTGATTGAAGTTGACCGGAGTTTTAAATCTGGCGACTTGTAGACGAAGAAAATAAGAGAAATTGAATGTAGTTTTTGAGTTGTGGCAGGTTAGAATGAAGTATAAGGGTCTGTCTTAATACTAATAGGAGTCGGTTATGGATAAAAGTTGTAAAGGGGATTTTCGGGTGTTGCCGGAAAACCCGTCGGAGGTGTCGGAGCACCTGAACGAGATTGGATGAGACAAATTGTTTTGTTTTAATGTTTTTAATTCTTGTGCATAATAGGTCCTTAGACATATGTTATTTGCACAATAGTCCCTGGATAATGAAATGACAAAAATGACCTCATGAGCAAGGCACATGACCAGATTTAACCAAAAAAACTAACTAGGTTTGGCTTAAAGGACATAACGTGCAAGATTTTGAAACATTAAGTACAGAAATTGTCAACTTTTACGCTAAAGGACAGCGCCTGCAATTTGGTGTAAACATAAAGGACAAAACTTGTAATTTACTCTAGATTATTTTTGTTATTTGGCTATTTGGTATTTTTATGTTAATCATATTTTTAAGATAACATCTTTGTTCATGGAGTTTTCCTTCCCAAAATTCGTGCGCTTAATCAGGATCATATAAACGCAACTCGTAAGTATTTCTAACATTTTCCCTGTGTTACATTTAAAATCTTTGGGTGTATCATGTTACATGTATTCACATTCTATTCATTTTATTATTAACATGCAACCTTCAATGTGTTATTATATGGATGTGTGGTGGTAATTTATTTAATTGTTATGTGATGTCATAGTCTATGTATTCTATCATGTCATTGTGGATCCACGACTGACTAGGTTCCCCACGATCATGGGTTGTAGCCTAGTATCGCCACCATCATTAGATCTTATGAATTCATCCATTGTCATGCTATACTATTTAATTGATATTCAATCCTCACACACATATTCTTACATTCTATTTTAACATGATCATGAACAGTTGACACAAAATCACACATTTTCACTATCAAGACATTTTGCCAAACACTTGGTGGGCAACATCGCAAAGATATATAAGAGGTTATATTCCATGGCATTAGCCACCAAAATTTTAGTTAAAATCAAGCACCAAGCATCCATTATCATCATGTTAGCTTAAATTCAAGTTATTTAAGCTAATACATCATTTTAATCCAAGAATAACTACGGGTCCATTTCCCACGTCGAAAACCTACTTAAACCCACACATGAATCTCCATTCAAATCTCTAATTTTCATAAATTATACTAACATGCAAGTTCAACTAACTAATTCCAAACATAATTTATTGATAGATTCTCAAAGAATTGCACAATTTCATACAATACTTCCACAATAATGTATATGTGCGGGCGCTCGGGGGGCAAAAGTGAAAGTTCAATAATTTTAATGTTATTCTACTAATTTCGTGAAAATAACGTTAAAAGAGGGGGATGGTTAATCATGCATCATGTGGTGGCGTTGATAGCCGAAAGACAAGGGAGTACATGCACTAATCGGCCTTTGTCTTAATTTCTGGGTGTTATGTGTCTTATGTCCAAGGCTTGATGCAAAACTACTATCGAGCTGGGGTCTCATTGGAAGCAACCTCTCTATTCATACGGGGTATAGGTAAGGCTGTATACATCTTACCTTCCTCAGACCCTACCTTAGTTGTGCTATTGGTGGGATTTATTGAGTATGATGATGATGATGATGACGACGACGACTTCCACAAGCTAACATAAACTATCATCTATAAAAACTCTACAACTCACCCTATGATTATTAGGTTTAGATGATGAAGATTTCAAAACCATGCAATAGATTGGCGTTGAATTTCACTTCGAATTTAGCAATCAAATCTGTTTTGAAGTTTTCACTCTTGCTTCTCTTGTGTGTGGACATACACAAATCCCAGATCATCTGGGTTACTTTTTCCCATATTCTTTTATTAAAACTAAAGTAAATACAATGTTTCAATTTAGCCCCTCATGTTATGTTATTTATATTTTTTGGTCGTGACTTGTTTACTTCTTATTAAGAGTCACCCCTAATTAAATAGGTTAATTATCCCTGTTATTATATTTCATGCAAAGTCACCAAAATAAACGTTACGTTTTTTTGTTATTTTTCGTCCAACACACTAACTTCATCCAAAAAGTCAGTTAAGTTAAGGGTACTTTGGTCACTTTACATGTATTTTGTAATTTTCATCCACACCTTTTTAAAGCCCCTCTTCTTGAATGTATGAACCCTAATTTAACCACTATTGTTATCCCATCGTTCACCACAACCTCTCCCCCCATTAGAGACAGCGTCCTGCAAACGATGGCAACCCAAACCATCATCTTCATCACTGTCACAGCTTAGAGAACTGTCGGTGGGCCGGCAACCGAAGATGGAATGAAAGACTGTCGGTGGCAAATCCGGCATCAGACTGGCGCGTAAATAGTTTCTATTTATATATAATACCAGACATATATTTCTCTCTCTATTCTCTCTCTCCTTTGAAAAACCATCACCACAACCACCGTCACCTCCACCTCCACAGCCGATCCAAAACTGATCCCACAAATTTTTGCAAAACCGATCCAACAAATCCAACCTGAACCTGAACCTTCGCCGGAACCCTAACTCTCACCTCTTTAGCAGCCTTCCAAAGCTGCTTCGTCACGCCTTAGGCGTCGTCAACAACCCACCGGCGGCAACCTCCACATCCAAAATCCATCACATCCTCCTCCTCAATTTCATTATCATCCACAACGCTCGCACTTTCCGTGTAGTACACTCTGTTTCTGAAACACACACCGTTGATTCCGTTATCTACCGCCATCTGTGTTGTAAATAAATCACTTTTGCTTGTCTAGAAAGTAAAAACTAAGTATCATCAATATGGACACCACAATTTTCTAACCGTTTAGGGACAATTAGGTCACACGTCTTCGACGTGTTAGTTTACGGTGGCAGTTTCTGCCGGTGATTGGTTTTTTAGCGCGGCCACCGTTAGACAACAACGAATCTCCTCTCATCTTTCTGCATTCCCTAACCGGCGGCAACAATCTCTCGTTGTGTTTTGATGATGATTTTGGGGAAATTTTAGGGTTTTGGATCGTAATAAAGAGACGTGATTCAGTTGTCTGAATTCTTTTGGGAAAGATGCTAGGACGTGGGTTTATATAGGCGGTTTTTGTTGGATCTGTGGGCTCTGGATCCAACGGTGTGGCTTTGGTATTCTTAGTGAAGATGATGGTGAAGGTGGGTGGTTGCAGGTGGTGTTAGGATGAAGAAGAGATGAGTGGCGATTTAGGTGGGGCCCACTTAAGTTTAAATTTATCTTTAAATGTGTTATTTGTCAGTTTTTAATATAAAGGGTATTAAAAACTGACCCTTTAGGTAATTACACACTTAACACCAAAAACTAACTCCCATCAACGCCAGGACTAACCGGGAACGAAAATTGAAAAGTTGGGGACTATAGAGGTAATTTTAAAAAGTTAGGGACTAAATGTGAAAAAAGATCAAACCATAGAGACTATCCGGGCATTTAACTCGAGACTATCCGGGCATTTAACTCGAGACTAAAATGACAATTTACTCCGAAGAAATTCCTTAAATTTTAATCAAACCCTAAGATCCAAACATTTTGATTTTTGAGACACTAAATTGCAATTAAACATGTCCTCTTCTAAACCCAAAACCTGAAACTAACCTCCCCTGCACCATTTCCATGGCTTCCTTCATCTTCTTCATGACAAAAACCACCAGATTAAAACCTACCACACACCCACTTACCACCACCCTACACTCTTACTTCTACTCTTCACTCCGCCACCAAACACCAACACCACCGTCGTTACAACCACCACCGGAACCCAAGAAAGTAGCATTCAACGTCACAGCTCATGGGGTTTCTTGGGAAGACCCATATCACTGGATGTCAAATACCCATGACCCGGATCTTCTTAATTATCTTAAACATGAGAATGATTACTCAGAAGCTTTTATGTCTGATACCCACAAGTTGCAGAGTAGTCTGTTTTCCGAAATGGTTAGAAGGCTGCCTCATCAGATTTCCACCCCACCTGAACGTTGGGGGCCCTGGTAAATAATAAATTTCTTATTCTTTTACCAACCATTTATTTATTTATAATAATTTGTGATTTTTTTACTTCTTAGAGTTCATGCCTGTTGATTTTAAGATTCAGTTTTTGATGATACTTTGTTCCATTGTTGTACCCAATTTATGATCTTGCTGAATAATTACATGGTTTAAGTTAAGTTTGAGATGAATTATTGATGAATGTGTGCCAGTTGATAGCAAATTGTATGTACATTGTCTAGGGGTGTAAAGGAGCCTAAAATTAAGCTTTTTAATAAGTGAGCCCGAGCTTAACTTATGGAGCTAGCCTATCATTTTTTTTAGTACATTGCCAAAAGCGTCCGGAGATTTGGTTATGTTTGTCGGTTTTATCCAAAGCAACTTTTTTTGTACCGCCCTTCACTTTTAGGATTTTTTGTTATTTTCTTCCAAACGTCTAACTTTTTTGCTAAAATCGTCCCTAAGGTTTGTGATTTTTTGTCATTTTCATCCAAATATATGACAGAATAAACAACCTAAATTAGACATTTGGATGAAAATGACAAAAAATCTCAAAAGTGAAGGACAAAATGGTACAAAAAAGTTGTTTTGGATGAAACTGGCAAACATGCCCAAAACTCGGGGACAATTTTGGCAATTTACTCTTTTTTATAATTTTTGTTTACCATTTATTTATATTTATAATTATTATTATTATATATAAAGTTATAATAAAAGCAAAGTAGCTAAATAATACATATTATGATATATAAAAATAATAGTTATAAATGTACATCAATAAATAGTAAACGAGTCGAGCCCGAGACAAGCTTGAGCTTTAAAATAGAGCTTGGAACCAAGGTCTAATAAAACGGAAACGAGTTTCGAGGCGTTTTCCCTTTGCCTCACGAGGCGTAAGCCTCGAGGCGAACCGAGGCGGAATTAAAAAATAAATATAAAAAATTATATATCTTATAAAAATAATACTAACTAAATTCATCATCAAATTCATCAAATTCATCAAAAAAACACACATAAAAAAGACATAAATTGCTTGAAATTGACACAAAAAGTAAAAAACTTCAAAAACCCCTGAGGCGCCATTTTAGCGCCTCAGCCCTTCGAGGCGCACGTACAACAAACCCCCCTGAGGCGTGCCTCAGAATCATTTTTTGGGCGTTTCACCTCGTGGCACATGCCTCAACCATTTTTTAAAACCAGTTGAAACTTGCCGAGCTCAAGCTCTCGTAAGTTGAACGAAGCCTAAATGAACTCGGGCTCGGCTTGTTTACACCCATAATCTCGGAAGCACGGAAACGGCTCGGGGACGCCATGGAAACGTTTCCGGCAGGCTGGGGACGGCATGGATACGCGTTGAAGATGGGGACGGATTATGGGGACGGCATGGATACGTTTCCGCCTCCTATTGAAACAAACCAAGCGACGTTCAAGTTTCCAAACCCTACAGGATCATCTTCTTCGGTTCTTCTTCAGTTCTTCTTCAGCCGATCCTCTTCTTCTTCTTCAGTTCTTCTTCAGCCGATCCTCTTCTTCAGCAAGGTGATAAACAATGTGTCCAGGAAGAAGGTGAAGAAAGAAGGGGGGAAGAAACTAGAAAAGCGGCTGCTTATGGTGTGTTTAGGGTTTTTTTGGTTTAAATAAGTTTAGTTTTTTCAACATTTAACCCCTCTATTTTTACTAGTGTATATTTAAACACTAAAACTTGTAGCTTTCTACATAAAAGGTGTAAAAGTAGTTTATTTATTTAAACATTTAACCCCCTCCATCTTCACTAGTTTACATTTGGTCCTTAAACTTATAAACTTATCTATACATCTACATAAAAAGTATAAATTAACATTATATTCACATAAATATAACTATTTTGTGGTTTTGTGTTACATTATCTTTAATATATATTTATTTTTTTATATGTTTTTATTCCCGTACCCGTCCCGTCCCCGCTTCTTGAATTTTTTAGTTTTGCCGTTACCCGTTCCCGTACCCGTCCCCGTACCCCGTTCCCGTACCCGTCCCAGTGCAACATAGCCCATAATGTCTTTTGGTTGTAAATGGGAATTTGAAGGTCTAGTAAATTTAGTGGACATGTCTGCATTTGAGGGAAATTTGATATGGTCATATGCAATTTCTTTGTTTCGGAAGTGGATTCTTGTTATAAACATGAATTTCATTTCAAATTTAAGTACTCCCTGGCCCCTGCTGAGTCAAAAGACTGGATTTTGACTCTTTGGAGTCAAAGTAAGCTTGAAATGATATTTGTTAAGTACATTCAGTTGTCACCAGAGGTAGTATAAAACTATAAACTAAACAAATTGGTGTAATTATTTATGAGTTGTTACCAATTTACACATGGTTTAGTGGTTAATATAACGAAACTATGATTTATCTTTGTGCTTTTATGGTTGGTTAGGTTGTATTATCAGTGTATACCAGAGAAAAAAGAATACCCTATGTTATGTCGGAAATTGGCGGTTGAAAATACAAAATGGGTGCAGAGTATGATCAATTATGCCAAACGAGGATTTTCAAACGAAGAAATATTGCTCGATTGGAATGAAATTGCACAACAACACGGTAAGTAGAACCACGGGACTATTTGCATTTCAAACAACAATAATTATATATTTCCTTTTATGACCCTTTGTTAATACCTTGTATGCAGGATATGTTCATGTGGGTACTTGTAGAATCTCACCCGACCACCGTTTTCTCGCGTACACCATTGATACAACGGGAGAAGAAAATTTTCTTCTTCAAGTTAAGGATCTCCAAACCGGGACCGTTATTCCGACATTTAGAGTTGAAGGTGTTGTTAGCGTAGCATGGGCTCAAGATAGTTGTACATTATTTTATACACTTTGCGATCAAAGCCAACGACCATATAGGCAAGCTTCATATACACAACTATATTAGATGTGGCAATATGGTCGGGTCAAAATGGGTATTTTTTTAGTACATATGAGTTAGGTTGACCAGCAAACACTTTCTTGTCTGTTTCTTAAACCTTTATATGAAAATGTGAAACTTTGTCACTACAACAATAATAACTTTTTGAACAAAGAGACAATCAAAAATACACTTCAGGTGTTTTTCGACCCGTTTGACACATTTGAAACATTTGACGAGTTTGCTTTTTAGCTAACTTTCTTGATGACCCATTGGATACAAAGCATAACCAAGTCATATTGCCACCTCTAAATTTTATCTTTTAAACTAGGGATGCAAACGAGCCGAGCGGCTCGCGAGCTGCTCAAGATGGGCTTGAGAAAAAGCTCGAAACGAGCCGAGGCTTATCGAGCCTGAGCCGAGCTTGAGCCTAAAATAAAGCTCGTTTATTTATCGAGCTTGAGCCGGTCAAGCGAAGCTCGTCAGGCTCGTCGAGACTTAGTGTATTATTAGTTTTTATTAATATTTAATAACATTTACCTCTTATCTAAAGTTGTCTAGTAAACGAGCCGAGCCGAGCTTATTTAAACTTATTTACGAGCCTAGCCCGAACCTAAAAAAAGCTTGTTTAGTAACGAGCCCGAGCTTTACTTATGGAGCTTCTGAGCCTAAACGAGTCTATTATCTATAATATTTTTATTTAATATATTCATTAATAGATAATAAACAAGCCAAGCCCGAGCCGAGCTCGAGCTTGAGAAAGTACCAGCAAGCCGAGCTCGAGAAGCTCAAACCTCGAGCTCTCATAAGTTAATCAAGCTCGAGCGCCATATTTACAAACATCATAGATTCCTCTTAAACCGACAGGGTACAATACACAACGATGGGATCAAATCCCGTTTCCAACGTCATAGTATATACCGAAGAAGATTCCAGGTTTTGTGTGGACATCACAAATACAAAGGATGGAAAATTCATAACCGTAAATTCAAACTCGAGGACATCATCTGAGGAAGGAACTTATCTACACATGATTCATATACATACGATACTTTTGTTTTTTAAGGAAGACAACTTATGTTTTATTTCGAATCTTGATGGCTATATTACAGGTGTATGTAGTTGATGCAAACAACCCAAAAGATGGCTTGCGAAAAGTACATGATCGTATTTCTGACGTACAATTTTTTTTGGAACATCATAGAGGATTCTTTTATATTTTAACGAATTTGCGTGTGGGTGACGAAAATGGGTCGTTAGATGGAAATTATTATTTGGCTCGATGTCATGTTGAGGATGTACAGTCAACTAATTGGGAGGTATTTTCTCTAGTGATCGTCTAAATAAATTTTAAATGTTTCGTTAACGCGTTCTTTTAATGAACGTTTCATTATCCTTTTAGAAAGTAATTGTGCCTGCTAAAGGGACCCGCATACAAGACATGGATGTTTTTTATGAGCATCTTGTACTTTATCTCAACAAAGAGGATTCACCTATGATTTGTTCCTTCAAAATGCCTATTCAATCCAACAATGAGGTATATAAGATGCACATGATTCTATTATAATATGTTCATAGTCATATAATATAATATGTTTTTTTATATGTAGAAAGAAATGGAGATTGATGATCTTGATCCATGGCGTTTTCCTATGCCCGAAAACTCATGTAGCGTTAATCCGGGCTCAAATCATGACTTTATGAACTCAGTATACCGAGTGGTGCTTTCATCTCCGGTGGTAAGAATTCTTATAATTAAATGAAGAGTAAAATGCAATTTGCGTCCCTGAGGTTTCCGGGCGGAGTCAACTTGAATCCCCGTAGTGAGATTTTGGATGGCTGAGTCCCTCGCTTATGAAAAGCACTACCGTCTGAGTCCCTAATGCTAACGGGGTTAGTTTTTTCAGTTAAAAACTAACTGAAATAGGGACTCAAATCGTACCGCTTTTCATAAGCGAGGGACTCAGCCATCCAAAATCTTGCTGCGGAGACTCAAGTTGACTCCGCCTGGAAACGTCAGGGTAGGGGCGTTCATCAAATATCGAATTTTCAAGTTGTTCGAATCGAAGTTTTCGAATAATTTGTATTTTTGCTTGAATTCGTATAAGAACCAGCCAATTCGTATTCGAATTAAAATCCCGATTCTAATTCGATTAAAAGTTCGAATTCGGATAAATTCAAATAAATTCGTTTTGATTCAAATTCAGTTAAAATATGTAATAAATTCGTTTAAGTTATGGACTTTGTAATGGATTTGGTAATGGGCTATATTAATACTTAGAATAAATTCAGAGATTAATTTATACTATAGCCCAATAAAAGTTATAGATGTATTATATATAATAATAATAATAATAATAATAATAATAATAATAATAATAATAAATATATATATATAATTTTAATTCGAATTTCGAATCGAATTGAATTTAAAGTTATAAATTCGTATTCGATTTACTGGACTCGAATTGAATCGAATCCGAATTCTAAATAATCGAAACGAATTTTGAACACCCCTACCTAAGGGACGCAAATTGCATTTTACTCTTAAATGAAATATTGAATATTTCAAATCTCACGTTAATAATTAAATCATTATAAATTACAAGAACAAATGAATGATATCATTGCAGATGCCCGATATAGTTGTTGACTATAACATGTCTACAAGAACATTCTCTATTGTGCATCAAGAGGACGTATTGAGCATCTCTTCAAAACCGCACCAAAGTGAAGCACATGAATGGATAAACATTTCAAATTCATATTTTTGTGAAAGAAAAGAAGTCATGTCACATGATGGTACAATAGTTCCATTAACAATATTATATTCCCATAAAGCTCATAAAATGTGCCAATCTCCTGGTATCATACACGGGTACGGATCATACGGTGAAGTTTTGGAAAAAAGTTGGTCTGCTGAGCGGCTGAGCTTACTTGACCGTGGGTGGGTGGTTGCATTTGCTGATGTCAGGTAGTTTTTGTTTTGTACAAAAGTGTATAATCTACGATACATTTATGTGTCTTGTGTTTTGTGTTTTGTGTTTGTTGTAGTAATAATTTAGGGGTGGAAATCGTGTCGGGTTGGCGGGTTGAATCAATGAACCTAAACATGACCCGTATATTTATTCATATCAAAGACAACGAACCTAACCCGGACACACTTAAAATCGTGTAGCCCGAACATGACCCACGTAACCCATTTAATTTGGGGGTGTTCATAGTTTGGTTCAAAACTGAGAACCCGCCCAAACCATTTATCGGTTTGGTTTTGCGGTCGGTTTCTGCAAAAGTTTTCGGTTGCTCAGTTTCGAAGTTTTCAAACTGTGCCAAACGGTTTGGTTTGCAGTTTATACCAAAAACCAACCCTAGAAAACCAGACCGGACCGTAAGAATATATGTGTTTTGCATTATTATACTATTGAATCAACTGTTTTAGATGCATCTTCACCTTCACTTGGATCGTACAATGTTTAATAAAAATGTTGTACTTTAAAGTTTGTATTATGCATTTTAGGTAGTTTTTATATATTTTCCACTTTTTTTATAAAGACCCAATATAAGTAGAAACCGTGAAACCGAAAACCTTTCGGTTTCGGTTTTCGATAATATAAACCCGTTACTAACGGTTTGACTCATGGTTTGGCATAAAAACCGTCAAAACCAAAACGTGAACCTCCTAATTTAATTAATCACACAAGTTAAACGGATTGGCGGGTTATAAATGAGTTGTAAAAGGGTTGAATGGGTTGGCAGGTTATAATAATGGGTTAAACATATTGTAAACGGGTTGATGGGTCGACCTTAATATATATATATATATTCTAATTATAAATTGCTGACGGGTCGACCTGTTTAATTAAATGGGTTAAACATGTTAAAACAAACACGACTTGTTTATTTAATGGGTTAGAAATGAAAACTCAAAACCCGTCAAATAACTGATCCTAACAGGATCTAACTAACTGCTGTTATGGCAGAGCTGATGTGGCATGGCTGCTAGTATATTTACTGTTTTATATCTGCAGAGGTGGCGCTGGCAGCGATCCATCATGGCACAAAAATGGCAGTGGATTGCACAAATTAAACTCTATAAATGATTTTATTTCATGTGGAAAGTATCTTATAAATGAAGGTTATGTCCACAAAGACCAACTTGGTGCAATCGGGCATAGTGCTGGCGGTCTTCTTGTTGCTGCCGCCATTAACATGCATCCAAATTTATTCAAAGCCGCCATTTTGAAGGTAACATTTTAAATTCAGAATTTAATCGTATAACTAGTTTCTTTTTAAAGAAAATCACGAAAATAGCCAATTTTTTATGTGTGTTATACGTATATGGTCTTGTCGTAACAAGTTTACGCATATAGCCACGAGATGCGTGAATCTTTGGTCGCGCATCTATTTTTACTCTCGCCTAAACACTGAGTATTGTATATACTTTTAAAAGGTATGGTCGGTGGGGTTTCTTACCGGCCATGCCACCCCCTTAACTTTCTGGGTTTTACATATTTAACCCTTTCATTTTCTAAAAGGTTTGTAAAATATCGCTTGGACCCCCTCATGTTTCTAAAGTTTCGGTTTAACCCTTGTACAATTTTACTTCAAAAAATTAATCTCTTACATTCTTAGTTTTATGTACTTGTCCGTATAAATTCGAGTTCGTCTACGTTTTGACATAAGCTTTATTCGAGAACGAGCCATGCCATACAGTTTCGTGTTTATTTTTAAGTACATTTTGAGGTTGTTTACGTTTTAACGTAAATTTTGTTTGGAAACGAGTTTGGGTTAAATGTAACACGTCTTCATTCGACGGTATAAATTTGAGTTACTCTATGTTTCGTCGTAAATTAGTTCGGAAACGAGTCAGGTCAATTGTAGTCTATACTTTATCATGACGCATACGGCCCCGCAGCAATGCACGACTGGTAGAAAAACTAGGTTCATTATATATGTGAATAATAACACATACATGAACATTAGTACATGCACGGATCTATACGCGCTGTGGTGTTGCGTGTCACGTTAGTTGAAGTCATTATTGATGGAAAAAAATCCGATACGCGAGTAAAAGTATATACGCGACTCTTAGCCGCATGCCTCATGACTAAATGAGTGATTTGTTTCTGACACAACCAAGAAAATGATTATTTTAACTGGAAGTTTGCTTCTTTTATTAAATAATCGCTTGTGTTTTAAAGAAAAAACTATGAAATGTGTTCAACAGGTTCCGTTTCTTGATATCTGCAATACATTATTGGATCCAAGCTTGCCATTAACAGTTTTAGACTATGAAGAATTTGGAAACCCTCAAATAAAATCACATTTTGATTCGATTATGAAGTATTCGCCTTATGATAATATAAACAGAGGAACCTGCTACCCTGCAATGCTCCTCACAGCCTCTTTTTATGACTCAAGGTATACTTTTATTTTATTTTGTTTAAAGTTGATGTTTTGAATTCATATTTGTCGCGTGCGTACTATTTGCAGAGTTGGAGTATGGGAAGCGGCCAAGTACGTGTCAAGAATACGGGAACACACGTGTTCGAGTTGTTGCAGTTCGGTTATTTTAAAGACAAATATGAGTGGAGGCCATTTTGGTGAAGGGGGGAGGACTGGGCAGTGTGAAGAATTGGCTTATGAATATGCTTTTTTAATGAAGGTTATGGGTCAATTAGATGCAAGTGAAAGAGATTTTTGAATGGAATATGGGACATCTAGCCATCTCAATATCCATGTTCTCTACCGCTTGCATCAAAATTGTATGATGTGAGCCAAAAAAAAAATTTGGTTTTATTACACAAAATTATGTATGATCATGTATGCACTAAAAAAAGAATTGTTTATTAACAATGGTTTTATTACACAAAATTGTATGATGTGAGACAAAATCGAAAACCATAAAAGCAAATACTAATATCTAGGGCTGTAAACGAACCGAACGTTCAGCGAACAGTTCGTGAACCGTTCGGCGGGAAGTTCGTTTATGTTTGTTTGTTTAATAAACGAACGAACATGAACAAGAAATTTCGTTCGATTAGTTAAATGAACGAACATGAACAGAGGTCTCGTTCGTTCGATTGTGTTCGTGAACGTTCGGTAAGGTGTTCGTGAACATTCGTTGATTTGCGTTCGTTTATATTCGTATGTTTGTGTTTTAATTGAAGATCTTTGTACTTTCTTATATTTTATTTGTACTTTTCTTATTATTAAACTTTTATTTATTTTATTTCCCTAACAATTAAACTAGCAAACCCACTTTCACCTTGTTTACACATCATTTCCCTTTCATTTCTCATTATTTACATCCACGAATACGATCGACCTCCGTTCCACAATAAGAGATTCAAGTTCGAGTGCTACTCTCTGGGCCAACTGTCTTTATCCTTCGTCGCGTTCGCCAAATTTATTTGTGTTCGTTTGTGTTCGTGAACCGTTCGCGAACACGCTCATTTCCTTAATGAACGAACACGAACATAAAATCTCGTTCGGTAAGTGTTCATGAACCGTTCATGAACACATTTATTTCCTTAACGAACGAACACGAACAAGGCCTTGTTCGTGTTCGTTCGGTTCGTTTACAGCCCTACTAATATCGATTCCAATAACACCGATACGGGTACCGATGAAGTTCGGTCGGTACCGGCTCGGTTCTTTATCGTACCGCTGTATCGAATACAACTTTTTTTCAATATAATTTATAACAGAATGTCGAGAAAAAAAATTAAACGCAGCCGCATGTTTAGTTTTTATAATAAAGAACCAACAAATGAAAGTTAGAAAAGAAAAAAAAAATATTGGGTTGATGGTGAGTATGATTTATAATATTAAAACACAATATCGGTGAAATACTTTGTAATATTTTATTGTTACCCTATAGCCCTTTTAAGTTTAGAAAATACTATTTGAACTCCTTAATTTTTCATAAACATTGTAAAATTTCTTATCCTTTTGTTCATAAACATTGTAAAATTTCTTATCCTTTTGAGAGTATATATAATTTGATTTTTTTCTCAATATCTTCGTTCGTTAACTTAAAAAAATAATTTATTGTGTGCTTATTTTTATGTATGTGTTGGTATAAATTTGAGTTGCAATACGTTTCGACAAAAATTTTGTTTGAAAACGAGTCGAGTCAAATATAATACGTGTCTGTGCTTAGTTTTTATTTATGTTTCGATGTCAAATTTGTTCAGAAACGAGTCAGATCAAATATAATACGTTCCGATTTGATTGTATAAATTCGAGTTGGTCTACATTTCGATTTAAATTTTATTTGGAAATGAGTTAGGTGAAATATAATATATTTTCATGCTTACTCTTTATGTACGTTCGACGTCAATATTGTTTTCATTTATAATAAATTTGCATGCTTACTTTTAATGTACGTTTCGACGTAAATTTTGTTTGAAAGTTCGGGTCAAATATAATACATTTTTATTCGTCCATTAAGTTTGAGTTGATCTACGTTTTAACGTAAAGGGTCGATAATAAATTTGGTTCGAGTTCGAGTTTGTCTACATTTCGACATAAATTTCGTATACTTTTTTCGTATAAATTCGAGTTTGTCCAATTTTTGACGTAAATTTGGTGTACGCTTTCGTGTGTTACATTAGGGCCAGCAATTTTAGACACGTACACGAATACACGACACAAACCTACACGAAGTTAACAGGTATTGTGTATGGCCTTAACAGGTAACAGGTACTAAACATGTAGACACGAAAATACCTGTTAATTTTCGTGTCTAAACAGGTAAATTACTAACAAGTAATTTACCTGTTTAGTACCTGTTAATACATGTTAACAATTTTAATATAATAAAAAATTAATTTAGTGTGACCATGTGATTTGAAAACTTGATTTTATCACTTATTTTTCTAGTTTCTCTAGCCCTTCCCATTCCCATTCCAATGAACTTTACATTGTTTTGAATGGATGTTATGAATTATTTAAACCTTTTGTGATTTGTCCTTTATGGATTTTGTTTCAAACTTGTTACGGATTATGCGTTTATGCGAAGACACGTGTCCCCGAATCTCCAACTAAGGAGAGGGAAATTTAACGTTCAACCGTGTAACGCCATGTGTCCGAACCTCCAATTAATCCCAGCTATGTGGAAGGAGGAAGGACCCACATTATATGTTCATTGAAACGTGTTCCGTATCTTCGAAAAATCCCGACTTTGGGAAGGAGAGAGACTATTATTGTGCGTTAGCTAATACGCGTCCCGAATTGTTCGAATAATCCCAACCATTATGGTCAAGCCAATGTTCGATTCGAACATCGCTACGTGATCGTAATGATGAAGGTTATAATCCTCTGAGATTGTACCTTCTAAAGATCACGTTAAGTAGACGAAACGACGAGGCGATTTTATATTAAATAAAAGGTAAAAAAACGTAAATTTTGCAAATTACGCTAATTGAGTTATTAACTATCAAGACCTTAAATTTTGACATCATAACAGTTTATAAAACATATTAGGACATGTCTAAACATGTCCAACTCGTCATTTCTTGTTTAGAGCTTAATTCTATATCGAAAGTCAAGCAGTTTGACTTTTGCTTTAACTTTCGATTACGACCCATTTGGTCAACGTTGGAACTTGTTTAAAACTGATATTATAACAATATTAATATGGTGTATAACTCTTTAAAGTTATACCTATTGGTCATGTTGTTTGATAGGTTATATTATATGACAAGTCTAGTGGTTATATTTTTAAAAGGACGATTATGCCCTTTTTATCTTAAAAACTAAAGAAATGGTTTTCAAACCAAAGTAAACAATATTTTGACTTTAAAACAGAATATATAATGTTATAAAAGTGTTTTGACACCTTGGACTTTTCATAAGACCCATCTAACCTTCTGAACCGCTTATACGCGCATAACTAGTTATACGAACCTAGTTCGTATAATTTAGGCGTAACGGGTCTAATTACTTCAAAATCACTTCAAAACAAAATGTTTGGTTAATTACCTTTATCCAAAGAGTCATTGCACTCGGATAGGCATAAACCACCTTTATTCCAATCTACGCTTAATCTAGCGAATCTATTCTTAAGTAACGCGTCATGTCTAAAGGAACTAACCTTTGACCCGTATACATTCTAACAAATAAATAATTTTGTTTAATCCAGACTAGACTAACATGACTATAATACATAATACATAACTAAAATATAATTCTAAAACCAATCTCCGACACTAACCAATTCATGGTTAGATGCCAAGAGTTATGGTAAATATTATCTTAAGTTAAAATTCCTTATAATTGGACTTCCAATGGGTGAATTTGTGCCCATGAAAGACACATAAACGTGGTGCCCAATTTAAGCGTTTTAGCAAGATAACTTTCATGTATTTTATGGGGGGGGGGGGGATATTGCACGGTCCTTCCAACCGCTGGAGTGATCCCACTCCACAAGCTAGCTTAGCCCCATAGCTGCCTGACGGTTAATACCCACCCGGAGCGAAAGTCTGGAGGATGTGCCTGCCAGGATTCGAACCGGGGTCCTCTAGGAAGAGGTGGGTGAGGCTGGCCACTTGGACACCCCAAGTGGTTATTCATACTTTCATATTAATTCCTGACTCTAATTCATACTCAACCGCCATTGACTCGCACGCCTTCGTTTTCCCAATGTAGGGTAATCTCGGTGTTTCTAAACCTTCAAGACTAAATCAACTCACATTTATGGAAAGCTTTGCAAACTGTGAGTATACTCGATCACTTTTTCCTTTTGATGTGAGAAAAGTGTATATATTTATTTCGAAACAAGTTTTAAAATGGAATCGCTAACTAAACCACACACAATTGGCAATCGCACTGGTCGCAATTTAGTGTAGATGGCAAGACCGGATATCAATCCGTGGACACTATGGGCGAAATTTCGATACTTAACCTCTATAAAAAAAAACTAGCTAATTTTAACGTGGAATTTTGTGATTTTCTAATAACCTAATTAATTTTGAAAACAGTAAACGGGAATTTCATACAGACAACTCAATAAGGCAATACCGAACACAACAGACAAACAATCTTGGAAAATGGATCTAAGATCAAATGTGAGAAAAGGACTCCCTAGATTTCAACTCCTTAAACTAAAGCAATGTTAACCTGACCATGATATCTGATTGAAGACCCTAATCTACCTGCTAAGGATGATGAGTCTTGCATGAAGGTGGGACAAAGTGTCGAAGTCCTAAAATGGACCGGCTCGACCTATCGATACCAAATCCCGTGTTTATAAAATATATGACAACTATGGTGTCACAATCCTCAAATCACGAAGCTGAATACACCTAGTTGATTGAAACCCTAGGAAACCCTAGACACGACTAAATAACCGAACCCGAGCTATTGGTCACCCAACTATTACCCAATGTTTAACTAATAACCTAGCACTTCCGAATTATCTTTTAAATCAAAGGAAGGGAATCACAAACGTATGCTAGTTGATTTTTATGATTGTTTAACTTGTTTTATTTCTAAACACAAGATCTAACCCGAAACCCTAACGAATAAAGGGATTCAATAAGTTTGCCAATCTAGGGTATATATTTATCTTCCAAAATCATTAAACCACAAACATTCACAAGATCAAAAAGCATGTATTTAAGACAATCAGATTCGGTAACTAGGTATAAACACGTAAATAACACTTTCAATCAAAAACCGCAATCATTCAACATCACATATCATTCAATTCATCTAATCTAGGTAGTACATAATGTTTAACTACTCATAATGTTCGTATTCAAAGCATGATTAGGTCTGAGTTCAAAGCAAAACATGATTCTAATATAAAATATATGAATAAACAATGTAATATCGAACCAGAAATGCTTGAAACTCGATCCTAACGCTTCCTTGACCTTTAATCTGCTAAAAAATGCCTTATGATTGTCCTAGAATCGCCTCAACTCGTCTGGTGTGCGAGTTCTCCCAAACCCTAGACGAATACATGATTTATATATTTTTTCCGCAAATACGACCTTCTTGCGGACCGTAAGATGTAGGGTCTTGCGTGTCACACCCCAACCAATGGCGGAAACATCGGGATGAGACGAAGTGTGAAGATTGCTCGAGACATCATAACGCTAATTGTGACAATAGAATTAAAGATAAATTTATTTCTTTCATAAATAAATGTTACAATACATGAAAGTTGAAATACAACACGTTAAATACAAGAAAAACAATACGACAACAAATATGACATTTATACGATGTATTTGACCTAAACGTCTATATGTGTATCTAGGCATCAACGCTACTTCATTTCATAGCATCATCATCCTCAACCTGTAACATGTTTAAAATAAAGTTCAATGCAAAAGCAAAGGCGAGTATACAAGTTTGGTACGTACATAGCAAAAGATAAGTTTTAAACAATTCCTCATAGCAAGCATGTGATTCAAGATAAACATAAAAACATGGTATGTGTCTAACATATCAAACCAAGAAAACGCAATATGCTCATGACATAACCACAAGTTACGGGCGGCGGGTCGTTAATCCTATAGCTCTAAATTTGGCGGATGTTACAGTCTCCCCTACTTTAGGAGATTTCGTCCTCGAAATCTAAGATTAACGTATTTGCATAAAAATTTAGAACAATCCACATGACATACTTAGTTAACAAGATTAACGTATTCCTGGCATGTGAATACACAGGTCAACCCATCGTGTATGTTAAGGTGTGGCTTCTTACGAAGTTAATGACAAGTTTATCACATAAAGTTTCACCCAAGTAACACGAATCCAGTATAACGTATTAGCATGCACGTGAAATAAATTCCAAATTTTTTGAAAAGGAACGTTCAATCATAAAATTTCATTGAGAACGAAGAAAAGTTGGTAACTACCTCCGAGGTAAGAGAATCACCTCTAGCTCGTTGGTGAAGTTAGAAAGTGAGCGGAGCTAATCATCAAGGTTTGGGAATCACCCCTATCTTGATGATAAGTTTCCATTTTTAGGAATATGAGTATTAACAAGCATCAAGATTTATCAAAGTATTCATATATAATGTATTATTTTGTGCATTGCATAAGAAAAATGTTCATGTGTAAGTTTTTGATAAGTAAACATGTTACACCCCAAAAGTGGTAAAAGTAAAAGAGGGGAATACGAGTATACTCACAAAGTTTGCATATGCTTTCCAATTATCCAATTATTGACGAGTTGATGAGGTTAAAGATTGAATGTGTAAGGGTTTAAGTTCAAGTATGCTTAGAGTCGAGATTCGGTATTTAAAACAACATAAAAGTAAGATATGAGAATAACATGTGAAAATAATCATCTTCAACACCTAACACTTGTATGACACTTGGTAACCACAAGGGTTATGATAATGTTTTCATGAGTTGCACACCCATAAGAATCACAACAAGGTTTAGGTCTTAGATGACGTTCTACTACTTTAACATATAAACACAAGTTCAACATCAAAGGTTCGAATGAGTATATATATATATATCTAGGTTAAGTATTACATATTATTTAGTCCAATAATTCAAGTAGGAGGTAGAAGATTAGGATCTCCATTTAGGCACCTCGTGTATCATAGATGTCATGTATGGGGTAGGAAGAACATGCTTCCATTTAGGAACCCCTTGAATGTTCACCACTTCTCTTGATGTAAAAACAACAAAGGAGGGTCACGAACTAGGATTAGTACAAGTATGTAAACAATCTAATCTAAGAGAAATCATCAAATCATGTGAGGATTCTATGTTGGAAGAACCCAAGTCGTTCCAAAATCACTCTACACCAAGAACTAAGCTTGAACATGACTTGTGGGTGAAATACCCTAACAAAACAGAAAGTATTTGAGGTTTTAACCTCTGATTTAACATGTCTCAACCTTGTTTTTAAGCTTAACTAACCATAGATGAGGTTATAAGCATTAGGACATAGGTTTGAGATGAGAAAACTCAAGTTTGGTTAAGTTTAACAAAGATTTCATGAAAGCACAAAAAAATCAGTGGACTTTGGAGCCTTTTTGCCAGAGTTCCAGGAACTTATTTACTTTGAAAAACCCATGGAATCGAAGGTAAGGAAAATCCAAGCACATAGGAAAAAGAATGGACCAAAACGGATAAGAAATGAAGAAGTTATGCCCATTTTCGTGAAGCTTGCTGAATCTGGCCGAACATGGAAACTCAGCTACGGTTTTGAGAAGTTTTTGAAGTGTTTAAGGGTTGTAAAAATGGTAGAGAGGCTGGACATAAGTTGGTATTTATAGGGAATGATTAGGGTTTCAATGGGTTGGGCTTTGGAAGTGTTTAGAAGGGGTTAACCCATTAAACAAGCCCACAAAACCCAATCATATGGGGCTGAATTTTTGTTGATTTGGGCTGCCATATTTCTTTATTTTTTTTCTTTTAAACATTATAATGAGTAATTTTGTTAATTAAGTTGTGTAATTATATGCAACAATGTTTCCCCTAACTTGTAACAAGGTATAATATGAAATAAAACATGATTTAACTAGGTAAAAAGTGTGATGTATAAGTATGTAATATGTTTGTAAGTGACAAGGATATGTCACATATTAGATGATTAATCGTTGTGTAAATACGCATATTGTTGGGGGGGTTTTTAAGTGTCAACAATTTAAGGACAAGCATGGACATGTATCACAAATAAGTACCGTATGCGTATGAATTACGAATAAGGATTCGATGTACAATGAATTCGATCGTATGAGGATGTATGAATATGTAGAATGTGAAAAGAAATACGAATTTTATTTATGATCCAAGTATTAGATTTTACAACAATTACTACGAAAAGTCGATTACAAGAATACAAGATTTCCAAAAATAGAAATACGAACGAATCTTTCTATAAACGGAAAGTACAAAAGAGCCGGGCGTTACAGTCTCCCCTCCTTTAGGAAATTTCGTCTCGAAATTTATTCAAGAGGTAGACTTGAAGAGTTTTAGTAAAAATTTGAGACTTGAAAATTTTGAAATATTTTGAAAGGCACATAACTTTGGAGAACGACAAGGTAAATTTGTGAGTGAGTTTATTGCCTAAAATAATTTGAGGTGTCTGACATAGTTGAAAACATGTAGGTGCGTATACAGGCGAAGTGAGTCTAACAACCTTGAGTAACTTAAATTGGCGACGTATTTAAAAAGGTGACGTATTAAGAAAGAAGATGTTGACAAACGGTTTGTATTTTGATGGGACGTGGTAACGAATCACATTTGTAGGAGATTGTTTATTGAGTGAAACGAGAAGGCTTGGCACTTTAAATAAAGCTTTAAAGGTATACTAAGTACAGTTACACAAGAATCCGGAATAGGAAGACTATTTTATAGGTAAGTTAGAACTCGAATGTTTAAACAAGCTTAATTGCGAACGAGGTTTGTATGAACTAAAAGGATAAGGAGAATAATACGAGTATAGAATGAACAAATGACTCTTAAAGAGTACAAGTATGAGAATAGCATAAGTGTTGGATAGATGAACGTAGTGTGTTAAGGATGAAGTCTCGTCATGGATAATCAGATATAATGCGTTTGTGAGTTGTGTGAAGTTGTATAAGGTCCAAAAGGTCTGCAAAACACTGAATTTCTCATGGCACGTTTTACGAAATTTGGTAATATGGTGAAACCACTTATATATAGGAAGTACCAGCGGCGTATCCACCATGTTTTAACCACATTACGTCCGTTTCGTATTCGGTGCCATGTTACGTTTCGTGTCTTACCATACACAGTAGTACACTCTATGGTTCTCATACGCCTATCACTATAATCCCGTGTGCACCCGTGATTATATTGATCGTCGCATGATCCGCGTAGCTTGTACTAGTTGTGTATGAATTTGGGCAGGTCTACTAAAAAAAGAATGTGTGCGTATAAGGATAAAGTATGTAAGCAAGTCTATGCTTAAGTATGTATAAATGAAAGTATGAGCATAAGTATAAGTTTAGGTATGAATAAGCACGCAAGTATGTGTATCAACATAACACGTACTAGTAGTATGTGTGTATGTATAAGCACGCAACGTATGAGTATAAGTGAAAACATGAAACGTATGAGTATAAGTATGAATACGATTATAAGTATAGGCATAAAACGTATGAATGTAAGTGTAGGTATGAATATTTAAATTTACGTGTATAGTGTACGTTGGAACATCACGGATTTAGGTGTATAAAATCGTCCAAAAGGTTAAGTATGTAAATACGAATGATTATAAGTGAATTGTTGCGTTGAAACGACTAAAATGTGTAGGACGATACGTGGGTATAGTTGTTTAAATGAAACGTTGAGTTTATCGTATCAAAATTAGATTGAGCTTGGTTTGAAAGGTAGAATGTAGTTGCATATGTAAAAGGACATAAGGTACTCATTGGTTAAGCATAATGCATTTTGTAATGAATGGAAATGCTACTTTTGTTTTAAAAGAGTTTACGAAATCCAAAGACGGTCGGTCTCCAAGAAGTCTTCTTGCCCACGTGTTTTGTAAATTGGTGTAAAAAGGTTTTCAATCAAGAGTAATTTCGTTTCATTAAACAAGAAGTTATGAATTTAGGAGGTTCTTGTGAAAACGAGGATCCTTAGAAAAGAATTTTAGCAAAAGAACTTTGTGATTGTTAAAAGTTCTAACAAATGATTTGTTGATGTGAAAAGAATCTTTGGTAAAATGATCCTATAACCTCCATAAGATTTTATAGGTGTAAAAGAAAGGTTGGTTTGATCCTCCGATTGAGAATGAAAGTCTTTAGTTTGGTGATATATATCATGAGTGCGTTTTAGTGTTTAAGTCGAATATGAAGTTCATGGGCAAGAGATTTGTTTGACCGATTAAAGTGATAGGTAGCATTTCGTAAGGTTTGGAAATTTGTGTAGTAAGACGTTTAAGATAAGTTAGGAATCCGTGTATGTGAGTTAGGTAAAAATAGGTTGTAGGTTAGGAAGTATGCTTGATAAAACAATATATTTGGAAGTCGTACACGTATGTATTTTGAATAATGGTCAATAATTTAGATATAAAACATGATCGAATTTGCATTATAAGATATTTTAAAGAGACGTTTTGGTAACAATCACCTAGCTAAGGGAATCACCCCTAACTCGTTGGTGAGGTCGTTTTAAGAAAAGGGAGTGGAGTTAATCATCAAGGTAAGGAAGTCACTCCTATCTCGTGGATATGTCTCCACTTGGCGTTACAAGGAATATGAATTTAAATTACATGAAATCTTGCATATGTATAAATGTATGGAAAAGATTCAATATGTTGTGTGTGTGAGAAGAAAATATCGGAAGTAAATTCGAATTTGAAAGATTGCATCTCGTAAAATAAATAGTAAAACACGTTTGATTAAAATTCGGATGGTTCCAAAACGGAACCTTTGACTAACCAAAGTAGTCGAAAAGTCTTTCGAACTTGAGGAGCATGCTTTGGCCTAATAGGTGAAATACTCTCGCCGACAAGTCGGTTGACGGTATTTACCCTTCCAGTTACTACATGTCCCCAATTCAATTGAAATTTAGAGACTTGGCGGGATTAATGAAAATCAAGGAGTGGAACTAGTCGACAAGGTGCGGGTTTCACCCCTAACTTGGCGATTTAGTATCCTAAGTGTGGTTGGTACTCGTCGGGTCAAAAGTTAATTTCGACACTTTGGCGAGGGTCCACTAGAATTTGAAATTTGAATTTCTCCATCAAGGTGTGGATTTCACTCCTAACTTGGTGGTGAATTTCGTGTAAGAAAGAAAGGTAGAAAGATCGAGAGTCATTCACCAAATTGTGGGTTTCACGCCTATTTTGGTGAAGTCGTCTTTTTTTTTTTTGTAATATGAGTGTTGTCGGGTTTAAAATAAAAGTAAAATGCATGAGGGAAATGTAGGTCAACGGAAATACACGAACCCGTATAAACACATAAGAAAGCATATCAAGAATGGTACTTAAATAGTGAAATGATTAAACAAGTATAAAACATAGAGAAATATGTCAAGAATAACACATAAAGAATTGATCAATGTAACAAGTATTTACACATAATTAAACAAGCATTAATGCGTAAGAATAACATGTCAAGTATTACACATGAGTAACATACATGTCTAAGAGAGCATAAATAAGGAACAATTAAAGTATCATGTAGTAGTTCAAGCAAAACATACGATAAGGATTTAAAACTATAGACTAGGTAAAAGCATTCATACTTTTCCTAATTCCCTATAGTTATGGCTCTGATACCAATCTGTCACACCCCAACCAATGGCGGAAACATCGGGATGAGACGAAGTGTGAAGATTGCTCGAGACATCATAACGCTAATTGTGACAATAGAATTAAAGATAAATTTATTTCTTTCATAAATAAATGTTACAATACATGAAAGTTGAAATACAACACGTTAAATACAAGAAAAACAATACGACAACAAATATGACATTTATACGATGTATTTGACCTAAACGTCTATATGTGTATCTAGGCATCAACGCTACTTCATTTCATAGCATCATCATCCTCAACCTGTAACATGTTTAAAATAAAGTTCAATGCAAAAGCAAAGGCGAGTATACAAGTTTGGTACGTACATAGCAAAAGATAAGTTTTAAACAATTCCTCATAGCAAGCATGTGATTCAAGATAAACATAAAAACATGGTATGTGTCTAACATATCAAACCAAGAAAACGCAATATGCTCATGACATAACCACAAGTTACGGGCGGCGGGTCGTTAATCCTATAGCTCTAAAATTGGCGGATGTTACATTGCGGTCCGCAAAGCTCCTCGGGCTCATTTTATTTTTTTATTCACCAACAAAGCTTGCAGACCGTAAGACCTATAGTCTTGCAGTCCGCAAGAGCCCTAAAAAATGCAAAATTTGTTTTTTTCTTGATTTCTTCAGTGCAACACTTCATAATCTCGTATCATCTTCCGGATTTCTTCGTGAAATTGACCGGCTTTTCACATGTTCCTACAAATTCATAATTCAACTAAATCAATATCAAATATACGGAAAACCGTACAATCAACTAAAAATATAGGGAATTCGATACGAAAAATGTGTATAATTCTAAGCATATCAAACATACTCACACTTAACCTTTTACTTGTCCCTAAGCAAAATCTCAGGCAACATGTCCAACTTAAACACTTAACAAAAACGCAAACTTCCAACAAAGTCAAAAGCATGCGAAAAAGTCACCAGACACAGCGGTTTCGCAAAACTTACAACGTTGAAAACACTGACCAATCAAGATGTTATAATTCTTTTTTTTTAAATCAGGCCTACCTAATCAAGTTTGTCTTACCTTCAAGCAACCAACTATGAATGTCAACACCCCTCACAATTCCACTCATCAACACCCCTCACAATTCCACTCATCTATCGGCTAAATATATATATATGAATAACGAGTAAACTCTCAAAACCGAACTACGAAGCATGACTATCATAAGCTTGTACGTCAATCAGATTTACACCTAATTGCTTAAAATTCAGACACGAATCAAGATCTAGAGGTCTTTAATGGATAGGTAAGGGCCAATAGTATGTTAATTTATTAGGTGAAGTGGCTAAAAGATAAATAAACGATAAACCGGATAAACACTAAACAAACAAACACTTAGGTTGTTTCGCCTCAATTTTTTTATTTAACCAATGAAAATTAGGACGAATAACATTATTTGTGTGTGTTTTAGTATTTATGTAATTTTTATTTATTTAATGAAACATTATTTGTTTTAATTTTCAAAAAAATAAAAAATTGAGTAATAATTGCAAATGGGCATTATACCACTAAATTCTTTTTGGTGGTAGAAGTGTTTGACCAGACTTAACAAGATTTATAAATAAATAGGTATAAATAAATATCTATTTTAATTTTTTAAATAGATATTAGTTTTTTAAATTCTTTTTGTTTTATTTTATTAAAAAGATTTATAAATAAATAGGTAGAAAGACTAAACTACCCCTGTTTGACTAGACTTAACAAAAAAACCTAACTGGGTTAGGGCTAAAGGACAAAACTTGTAACAAAATACGTATTAAAGGACACCGACTGTCAACATTTGAAAAAAAGGACACCGCGTGTAAAGTACTATAAAGATAAAGGACAAAACTTGTAATTTTTCCAATAAATAATTGAGTAATAATTGCAAATGAGCATTATACCACTACATCCATTTTTAACTTCAAGTCTCATAATGCCCCTTTACTGACTAGAGAGTCACATATTAGATAATGTCTATGAGAATGACTTGAATTTCACCCATCGCTACACATGTTATTAGACCGCCCGTAGTGGGGCGTTTTTTTTTTTTTTAAATTGCAAAATAACGCCGTATAACGCCCAAACCCCCATTACATGGGGCGTTTTGGGGCGTGATTTTTGAAAAAAAAAATCCCTCCGGCGTTTTAATTATAACGCTTAAAAAAGAGATGGGTCCCATTCTTGACCGTTTGACAACGGTAACATTGTTTATTTTTTTTTTAATTTAAAATATTCCCACTATAAATATATACCCCACATTCACACCTTTTTTTTATAAAAAAACCCACCTTCTCTCCCACTTTCTTCTAATTTTTATAAAAAAAACCCACTTTCTTCTAATTTTTATACAATCATGCATCCATACCGCCCCCCTTTTGGTGTCCCCGCAAGACCCACGAACCCGAACACAACCCAACCGCAAACCCCGTACAACCTTCAAGACATGGACCCGAGCTTTTTAACTTACACGGCTTACTTGAGTGGCGCCACTTTCGGCTATGGTCAAGCCGGCGGGTCTCATGTCGGATAATTTTTAAATTAATGAAGTTTTTTTATGTTTTAAATTAAAAAAAATAATTGTGAAATGATTGAATGTTTTTTTATGTTTTATTGGCATAATGCCCCACTACGCCACTTTTTCTATAATGCCCCCTTGCTGACTAGGACGCCACATGTCGGATAATGCCCCATGGTGAAGGCATTATAAGGTGTTACCACTACACATGCTCTTAGAATTAAGAAATAGCTATCAACAATAGTACATTGTTTAAAAAATATTATTTTTCATATGTTATATTCTTTTTTCTTGTTTATTATTGAGTATGGAGAAAATATGGTTGTTGGCAAAAGAAAAGAAATGCAACGCACCAGAACATGTGACTACGTATGGGACTCCCAGTACACGAACACGAAAAACCGGATGCCGGTGGCCCACGGTATTATGGTACGACACACAGACACCTTATTCCACCTTATCCAATCCTATTCAGCCACGTGTAATTATTCTAATTGACCTCTTTTGTTTTCTTCTTTCGGTGCATCCCCCGTACAACAAATCACAAATGCATCCCCATAAAAAGGAAACTGAATCTAAATTTAATTTTTAAATATTAATTTTTTTAAAAATATAATAGAAAGTAGCTAATATTTTAACTTTTTGAAATTGCGAGATACATGAATCTTTAGTTGTGTATCTACTTCACTCACGTAAGTATTTTTACTCGTTTAATACAAAACGTTGTCGTTCAATCCCGAATAATCCTATGTATACGATTCTATACATTAATAACAATTCATATGGGGTTTATACGTGATACGATCAGGGGCGGACCCAAGGTCAGCCCAAGGTGGGCGGGCGCACCCCCGGGGAAAAAAATATTTAGTGCTAAGTTCCGTCGAAAATCCCGTCCGCACCCCTTGGAATTTTTCGTCCGCACCCCTTGAGTTTTTCGACCGCACCCCTTGGAATTTTTCGACCGCACCCTTTGAAATTTTTCGTCCGCGCCCCTTAGGTAAAAAGTGTTATCAATTTATATTTTAATTTTTTTAGTAAACTCTTATTTTTATTAAAAAAATACTACCTAAATTATATAACTTTTAATACCTAAGGGGGTGGCGGCGCAACTTGTTGCCCGACTACCTGCCATTGCTTTGTAATTGCCCTTTTTCGTGTGGAATGATATCGACAACTCTTACCATTTGCAAATACCTAACTAACTAAACCCAAATACTCATACCTTTACCAACTTATAATTTTTAACTAGCTAGCTTTCTAAGTCTTAGCCCATTAACCAAGCCTAACAATATTTCAAACTATAATAAAATAATTAAAGCCCAAAACCTTTAGAAATTATTTCCCGCTCTCTCTCTTGCGTCCCTGCACTGCCAACGAATAACATCACCCAGCGACAACAGTCCAGCAGCTGGCGACCACCGTCGTTCGACACCAAATCTAACCAGAATCCGAACACGGGTAAGTTTCTTTGTTATTTTGATGATTTTGGTTGATATTATAGGAGAAAAAAGGGTAATAAAGTTGTTAAATAGGTTTGAAATTTTGTGTGTTTTGACGTTGTTTATGGTTGTTTAGATGATTTTTAGGGTGATTATGTTGTTTATATATTTTTAGGGTGATTATGTTGCTTATATATTTTTAGGGTGATTACAACTTACGTTATGATTTCTAGGCCTTGAATAGTTGAAAATTAAATAGAGAAATAATTGCTTAAGAAATTAGCTTTAGATGATGTTTTGAATAGATTTCAAAAAATGAAAACCCGCAGGGCGTCGACGTTCTAATTATGTTTGTAACAAGGTTTGATATGTTTTTTATTATTATATAAATTTAGTTTGATGTTCGTTTGTTTTACATGACCCAACCCGATCCGACCCGACCTGATACGAACCGATTTTTTTACTTATATACCTAGGGGCCTAAAATTTTTAAAAATGTTCTGCACCCCTATGGAAAAATTCCTGGGTCCGCCACTGGATACGATACGTCGATGCGATGTATGCTGATGAAAGTTGTCTGATACACAGGTAAATATAAATACATGACTTTCCATCACAGTAAAATAAAGTGAGAGTTGTTTTAGACGGGTCTATTTTTTCACTTTCTTTTTACTTGTTACATGATTTATTGGTGAAAAAGAAAGGATGTTTATCCAAAACTTTGTTAGACATTAAGATGATAGAACCAGCACATATCTTGTTTAGCTGGTAATGTAGACCCTTGACCAGTTGATAAGAGAGTAATTAACACCCAAGTCTTGTTATTACTTATTTAAAATCTTGTGTAATTTTAGAAATTTATTATATTTTTTTTTGAACGGCCAACAAAAAAACTTTATTCATTAGCAAGCGGCTACACCAAAATGTACATCATACACCAATTATACTACACCAAGCCAGAGATCAAAAAACCATACCAGCTTAGTTACTTACTATTACATCAGCCAAAAACATCAAATTTCTTCCATTTTTCCGGAGTTACAGCAGCTTCCTTCGATCGATTTCTAACCCATAAGTAGCTCATATTTTTTATTTCCTCCAATATACTCGTAACTGTCGGACATATGCCATTAAAAATCAAATTATTTCGTGCCGACCATAAGCTCCACACCGTAACGAGAGCGATAGCGTTTAACGCCTTCTTCTTTTTTCTGGATCCTGAACCATACAAATGCAGCTCCAAAATGTCTTTTAAGCTGAATGCATAAAACTGTAGAAATTTATTATATGATAGATATATAATAATAATTGAAGTACTATAAATTTAATATACTATAATTATATATAGAGTACTTAATTACCACATCATTTATTTCATAGTTAATGTAAGGTTAATCTTGACAGCTTTTCTTTGACTCTTTGGAGAGTGATTATGTTATTTATGACAAATCTCAAAATTCAAACCATGTTGATTTGAGAAGGGGAAGGATCCACTAAAAAGTGGATTTTGCCTAAGTAGTCTAAGAAGTATTGTGATGATGACATGTGGCACTCCTAATAAGTAGGAATGAAGGGCATTTTGGTCCTTATAAATATGAGTAAAAATGACAAGTGGCACCCTTTTTGTTTTTTAAAAATACTACAAAAAATCTAGTACAAAAAAATTTAGCACAAAAAATTTAGTACAAAAAAATATAGTACAAAAAATGTAGTACACAAAAATATAGCACAAAAAAATATAGTACAAAAAATATAGCACAAAAAAATCTAGTACAAAAAAATATAGCACAAAAAAAATCAGTAAAAATATGTAGTACGAAAAAATCCAGCACAAAAAATTGAGAAAAAAAAAATTTAAGACAAAAAAAATCAGCACAAAAATATAGTAAAAAAATTCAGCACAAAAAAATGTTATACAACATAGAAATACAACACATTTTACTGGGTTTTTTTAGTCTTCATATTTTATATAACAATATGGTACTCAAATTAAAGATAAAAAGACGCTCGATTTTACGGTGAAATTTTTATGAAAAAATAATTTCGTATAAAAAAGTTATGAACGTTTAAAAAATGAGTGTGGAATATGCATGTGCGTTGCATGTGGAGAGAGAAAGTCCATAAATAGGATTTTCCCAAGATACCCCTGCACTCCTCCTTTCTCCTACACTTTCATCTTAACCATTGATTTGATAAATGAATGGTTAAGATTTCTTCTCATCCTACTTAGGCAAAATAAACTTTTTATTTGATCTTACCCCGATTTGAGAATACATATAAGTTAGGTGACGCCGTGCTAGATAAACTCATATGGTATCAGAGCAGTTTAAATAAATTCAGATAACAGAAGGGGTTCGTTTTAAAAGTAACAAACATGTTTTGGTTAAAACATGTTAAGGTCAGCCGTCAACGTGACATGTTAGGATCATACGTAAGTAGTTTTTTGAACCTGGTTAAATATACCTAAGTCAAAGCGGGTCTCAAGTTAGCATGTTAGTTTTTGTTTATAAACTAGTATTAATCTCCCGCATTGCGGTGAGGGCGTAAAACCGTGACAAATAGCACCAAGGCCACAGCACCGCCAACGACCACCAACACTGAAGTTGCGACGTGTTAATGCGGAGAAATTGGACCGAAACATAAAACATATAAAATAACAACTAAGTTGATTTAGGACCCGTGCGTCACGATGAACCTATCAAACGGGAAAAATTGGACGACCATAAAAACGTTGAACCACACATGCACGTTGCGTAATGTTAACTCGTAAAATTTAGAACGAAGCGTAAAACAAAACGTAAAAACGTTGAACCACGCATGAACGTTGCGTTGTGTTAAATCGCAAAATTTAGAACAAAACGTAAAACGAAATTTTTGCAAAATATGAAGAGTATAAGGTACCAAAGTTGAAAGTAAAAAAGTTATAAGGTTAAATTGACAAAGATAGAAAGCTTTGGGGTTAAAAAGTAAATAACCAAAATAGTTTTAGATTAAAATTGTAATTACATAAAACTTTTTTGAAAACCTCCCTAAGCAAAGTGTACAACTACTCTATGCATCACAATCAGTGGCGGATCTAGAAAATCCGCCAAGCCGTAACGTTTTATAAATAAGCGGTAACGAAATCGAAAAGACGTCAATTTTTTTCCAAAATTTACACTACCGCCGGAGCGCCAAGCCGTAGCGGAGGTTGCCCCTACTTACACTGTATGTCGTTTCGAATTCGAAAAATTCGAAATTCGTTTAAATTCGATTCGATTATCAAGAATTTGTTTCGATTATAAGAATTCGAATTCGAATTCGATTCAATTCGAGTCAAGTAAATCGAATACGAATCGAATACGAATTTATAATTTCAAATTCGATTCGATTCGAAATTCGAATAAAAATTCTACATTTTTATTTATTATTTTTATATATAATACATATATGACTGTTATTAGGCTATGCTATAAATTATTTTCAATTTTTTTTCCAAGTATTAAAATTACCCATTACCGAACCCACTACATGGTCCATAACTAAAACCTAAGTAACAAATCTTTCAATAGATTTCTAAGCGTAAAAATATTAACTTGTAATGTGGAGTGGTTATTCCCGACTTCTCGTTTTGAACTTTAGACTTGTGATACTTTATTTAGAAAGTTTTTTACAAGTTTTTAATGAATTTGAATTAAATCGAATTTATTCGAATTCGATTCGAATTCGAATTTTTAATCGAATACGAATCGAATACGAATTGGGTTTTTTTATTCGAATACGAATTCGAATCGAATTAAGTAGATTTTAATCGAATTCGAATCGAATACGAATTCAAGGAAAAATAAAAATTATTCGAACAATTCGATTCGAATAATTCGAAAATTCGATATTCAATTCGATGAACACCCCTACAATGTTGTTAATTTATAATGGGTAAATTTGGTTGGTGTGCTTTAAAATTTGTAATCATGTAAATATTTATAAAACATTAAATATTAGGAAAGTAAATTAATTATTTAAACATTAAGTGTCTGAAAGTGATGTTTATTGCTATAATTTATTTCAAATCTCAACTAGTTGGTTCATGATATAACTAAGCTAGACAACTAATTAAATTTTGAATTATGGTTAATAATGGACTGAGACAGACTTTAATATATTATCACTTGTATTTATAACCACACTAAACTAATCTTAAAAGTGAATATAATAAGGTATATTTGTATTCAGAAAATGACATATGTAAGATTCCTATAATTTGATTTGATATCCTATGTATGCATTCACTAAGATAATTTTATATTTACATAGGATTCAGGATTCGTATCAAGAGAAAACTCTTACGAGTTGTAAGGGTATCCGGGGCACCAGCGGGGAGTGGCCTCGGTGACTCTATTCCCCCAGCGGGAACACCGCCGCCATCCCTGCGGTGACCCCAATCGGGGAGGTGGGTCGGGGAGAGTTCACCGAAGAAGGAAGGGGGAGAATGTGGGGCCAGCCTCTTTTCAAACCAATCAAATTATTCCTTTTTTTTTAATAAAAAAACAAGTCACCTAACAGGGGAGTGCCGCCATCAAATTGGGGTGTGAGGGGAGTTTAAGAGGGGAGTTGACGTGGCATAACCTGATTGGGTGTGCGTAAGAGAGGGGACTCCCCTCTTAGGGGAGTGCCCCGGATACCCTAAGAACTTAAAAAATTTGGCATTCTCATGCAAGTTTTGTCCTCATTTTTTGCACACACTTATATTAAAACGTTACAAAGACGGATGTAAAAAATTCGGAGTGGTGTTTTTTGGTCCTTTACAGCTGCTGTAAAAAAAGTCACCATGACATCAGTTTTTACGGCATTTACGACTGGTGTAAATAAAAAAGCTAGTTTTTTTTTTTTGAAAAGTTAATTTTTTAGGATTTTTGATAAAAAAAAATTGAAAAATCCCTTTTTAAGGTCGAGTTCTCTTTCATTTTATCCTAACCCTTATTACATATATAGGGTCAGGATTTAGAGAAAACGGTAGAAATTGTGAGAACGCTTATTGATCATCCGATCAAAACAATCTATGGACTAGATTGGCGCGGTGGCATTTTAGTAAATAACACCAATTTTATTACGTGGACGCGCTTCATTAAGGGTAAAAAAGTAAAAAAAAACAATTTCTCACATAAAACGCCATTGAAAAATAAAACGCAAAATAAATACAAAACGCCAATTTTATCACTGCGTACTTTTTTCTGTGTTTTTATTTAAGCTCTCTGGCTACAAAAACGCCAAAAAAATATGAAACGCCATTATATATAACGCCAAAGCTTACGTCCGGATAAATGTCAATTACAATTTTTGTTATAAAAATAACATCCCGCCTAAACTACAAGCCAAAAAACAATTCTATAAATAGAAACGTCTCACCACCTTCCTTTTATCACACCAAAAAACACAAAAAAAAACACACAGTGGTTGCTAAAAAAATTTACAACTCAATGTAAAACGGCAAAAAATACAGCGACGGCAAACATCTTTTCTTTGATACTTAGTAATGTTCTTGTCACACCCCGATATTTCCACGTATTACCGGTGGGCCCGGTGGGGAGTATCGTGACGTAGTTGATATCATCATAGTCAAACAACACAATTTTAAATGCACAGCGGAAGCAAAAGATAGATTTATTTCAACTGAATAAAATTGTATGTAACACCCGTTCTTATTATTCAAGGTTTAACGTATATTTTACGAAAAACAATCATGTAATTAAGATTACATAAACATTGGAAATACGGGTTTATTAAAACTTTTACAATCATAAGTCATTCAACATAACGTGAGCGAATTCGTCGTTTAAAAATTTACAACGTGACCAAGTGCGGAAGCATGAATCTATATCGTGTTCGGTTCTTCGATGAGCTTGGTCGTCTTCCGGCATTCTAAATGTACCTACATTTCATAAACATGAAATGCTTTAGTCATATGGGGATTAAAATGTGTCTAAACAAATCCGGTAATGATAATGGAAGGAAAAAGAATCCCAACGTTAAACTCTTGATCTAAAAACAAAGATTTCCAACTGGCCTCCACCGTAAGTTGCGGTGGCCCCTGGTTTGACATGCCCCTACCGTAAACCAGTAGGGGACTGCCGTAAAGCTTTTCAGCTCCACCGTAACTTACGGTGGCACCGTAAGTTACGGTGGCCTCTGCATTCCAGCTTTCCATTTTGCCGTTTATTGACACGAAAACTTTCGTATCTTTCAATCCGCTTATCCGTTTGACCCACCGTTTCTTCCTACATGATTGTAATTTGACCCTTCATCATATGGAGTCAAAACCCAACATCCGGATTAACAAAATTTAAGACTTTTAAGTCTTCGGCTTATTACCATTTTTACCAATTTTTGACCCGTTCGCGATTTTATCAAACAAACATGTTTATTTGATCCTTATTCTCATGATATGCATAATTTCAATAATTCCTATCATATTAGGTTCAAGTCACGGGTCTCTTACGTATCATAAATCCGTTTATGCTCATTTGCGTATTTTGACCCGTTAAGGGTATTTAGACATATTTTGAGCATGAAACGCTTTCATGCGTTTCTAGCGTTATTATACAACATTTCTTATCAAGTAATCTTCCACCACAACTATATTTGTGGTGGACTTAATGAGGTGATCTATATAATCCAAGTTTTTCTCGTCGGATTGCTAATTTACGACAAAGACTCATATAGAGTCATTTGACCGAAGATTTACATCTTTCGCTTCTTACACTTATTCCAATTATTTATTTGATCATAAAACTCGTTTCAAAACTACCTTTAAAGGTCGTTTGTCGGAATTAGCTTATAAGGGCGTTTTAGTCCATTTAGCCAATCATTTACGATGAAGGACTTTTGAAAGTATATTTGACCCATAAACCCTCTTTTAACTTATGATTTTGTTTGAAAAGTCATTAAGCTTTCCAAACGCAATGTTCATTATTTAAAACTTTCGGTTTACTTATCAAGTAACCAAATGTCTATTTTACTACTTTTAACACTCCTTGAACCACATGTTCTAAATGAGTGTTACCCTATTTCACGTACCTGGCGCGGACCAATATATTGACTCGTTTTTAATACCTTGCTTTTATAATTGCAAATTCTTAGCGTTGCGAATACCCATTTGACATTTACTCCTGAAATAATATAACTCGACAATAATCATTAGTCGTTATTGTCAAAAGGTGATACCTTCACCTTTTGACCCATTTGGTCTAAGTGACCGATTTTGTTGGCGAAATGATATTTATTACCATCTCATCTACATGACTCGCTCTGGTTTACACCGTGCGGTCATTTCACTTATTAATCGTTTCTTAACGATTTTTAGTCTATCATGGCTTACGTCCTACCGTGTCTTTCAAAACCAATAGTTATGGTCAACGCATGACCAATTTACCGTTTTACCCTTATTGTTTGTTTTGGTTTACCCTATAAGGTAACCATTCAAAAGTTCATTTTTCCATTTGTCATAAAATGATCGAATTACCGATTTAACTCCTTTTAAACCATCAATATGGTTTCTTATTATGCTCGACTATCTTGTTCCGTACGTCTACACGCCGGAACATCATACCTCGATTTTGTATTTATCTTATTCGTAACTAATACGATAAGAGAATATTCTAAAATATAAGACTAGTGTAAGCTATACTTACCTTGCATCCGAATTATGCTTTTCCGTCATTCTTGCTTCGTTTGACCCGCTTCCTTCCCCAAGCCTTCATCTAGCTTGCCAAGCGTCAAACTATCATTGTAATTGTAAGATGGTTAGGTTAGTCATAATCATTTACGACTATTCCATCCTACTCTTCTTATATCGAATTTACCATCCGATCATACACTTGGTCGATTTGACTTTTTAAAGTCAATTGACTTATCAACTTATTCATTGCACATTTTCACTCTAATTTCAGCACTTTAGTTTTCATTTAGGTATTTTCACAAACACATAATGTGCATACATTGTTTTTACACATTTTACAACTAGTTCATAACTAGTTATTTCTACTAAACATAAACATAAACATAATTTCAATTCTATTATGTCTAGCATGCATATCATTCTCAGATTCATCTCATGGAAATCAGTTAACACCATTTTAATAGTCATAATTCTAGGGTTCATCTTACTTCTACAAAACCCATTTAACACATAAATGGAATATCATGAAATTCACAATTGTGAACCTCAATTCAACAAGTAAATGTCTAGGGTTTACTCCTAGACATAAAATCATTCCTAATTTCATCATTGGATCATAATCCATCAATTTATTTGCAAGTAACCTACTTGTCTCAAATTTCAACTTCAACCAATCTAGGTTTTGTGACATACCTTGTGATCCCCATGACTTGGTGATCGTTTCTACGCGTTCATGCATCGATTTGGGTCTTGGATTGACCTTCAATTTGGTAGATTTGTTGAAGGTTAGGGTTTGGCTCCATGGGGAGCTTCCCCTGGTCGTACGCACACACACACACTCTTAGTGTGTGTGTTGTGTTTTATTATTTGTTTTAATTAACTAAACTTTTCCAAATATATAACTTTGGTCCCTCTTGTTTTGTTAATTATTAAGTAGGTTATAACCTACTTATTTACAATCCCTATTCCCTCTTATTAACCGGGTCAAACATTCCTAGTTAGCTTAGCGGGTTCGGGAATATTTATGACTAAGTTTATTTTAGGTCCCGTCAACTCGGGCCTTTTAAACACTTTATTTATCCATAAGCCTTTGTATAACTTTTTTTTAATATTAGGATAATTTATTTAAAAACCTAATATTTACCGGGTTAATTTTTACCACTAACGGTATTTTACCCGTCGTCACTATTAACGTGGCCTGATTACCAAACCCGTTTTTGGGGTGTTACATTGTAATATTAAGTATCATAACATAGTTGAAACGGATCCACAGGCGGATCAAATAAACAGAAAACGTAGTTCAACAGACTCAAAATGCATCCAAGCTTACGAGACTCTTAATGATGCTAAGGAGAGGCCAGCCTATTACGCGTAGTACCTGCACTTAACCTTTTTGGGAAAATACGTCAGTTTACACTGGTAAATACAATTAACTGACTCATTTTGAAAAGGTTTAGCAAAATTGATTTGAATGCACAAGGCACAAAACATTTTATAACTTGGGATAATTATTTATATATAAACTTGTAAAAGAATTATATGTTTCTTATGCGTTTAGTAGCCCGGGTTGACACCGGGTTAGAGCTTAATAGACACACCACATGATATAGTACCGCGGCGGGTTATTCCCGAAACCGGCGGTTATACCTTATTATTCATATATGCACTAACGGGTGTACGCCTACACCCGTGGGCTTAGGTCGTGGCCATTTCGTAAAATGATGCCAAGGATATCCGGGACATGGTCATTAACCCCCCAAAGGCTTTAAGCAAACAAATCAATTTAAACGGGACATTTCAATAAATTAATCTTCATATAATTAAAAATTCAATGTCCGACCAAGCGGTATTTTATATACCGTACCCCAAGCCCGTATAGGGAAAATAAGTTAAAAGTATTTACCTTTGCAAGTATAAATCACAAATAGCAAGTGCGTGTAGCTTTTACCGGGTCTCCTATTCTGGAACAAAGGTTTTTAAATAACCTATTAGATTTCCTAACGGGTCTTTAAATAAGCCTAAACTTAGACCGGTTAGTTTTAAAGGAAGATACGGTTCAAACGCACGATTAAGCGAAGACCGGAATGGAATGTGATTCAGACCCGACAAGTTTGAAGATTTGTATAATATGGGCAAACTAAACACATTCTGGATTTTGAGACAAAAATGATAAGGTTTGACCCGTTTTGGTCAATTTATGCAAATTAGTTACATAAACCGAACCGAATGCGAAAAATGCATACCGGGCAACCATAAGAGTCATATACATGTTTCCTAAGTTAATATGCCTTAAATATGTTGTGACATCAGTAAGATATCTTCTATTATGCCCGAAATGGATTTAAACTCAAACTATGGCCCCGTAGGGGCATTTTGGTTATTTTACGGTTATAAAAGAGTTTAAATAATAATCTGAGTTACAGGTCTGATATAATCAGTAAAAATACTTAATTTAATAAGTTATAACAGTAGGGTATTATATATATATGTAAAATTTAACATTTTAAACCAAACTATGCACCTTAGGGGCATTTTGGTAATTTCACATAGGCTTAAAAGGTCAAAACTGGAAATCTGAGTTTAAAACTTTTGCTTACTGTTAATATATAAAAATTTACTGAAAATATCAGTAGGCATCAAACCTTATATGTTTAAAATAGTTTTAATACATACTATGCGTTAAAAACGCTTAAAAAGGCGATTTTGAGCTATTTCCGGGTTTTTAAAGGAAAGCTGGTATTTTTATAATTCCAGAAGGCTCAAAATATTTTATTTATCATATTAGATTAGTAGAAAAATGTTTGATATCAAAATAATTTAAAAAACTCATTTTATAGCCCAAAAGGGCAAAACCGACAATAACCGAATCAAGCTTAGAGACCTATGTTATGCTCAGCCAAAAATTAAATAAAAATCTTCAAAAATCTCAAAATATTATTTTATATCAGTGGGTAAAAAGTTTGGTATTAAAAATCGGGTTTAGATAGGCTATATGCTAATTACGCCTTTTATTTAATTAAAAAGCTTTCTAATTACGCTAATGAGCATAACTCCTATTCTAGACCTCGAACTGATATCAAATTTTAGGTGCAAGTTTATAAATCAGTAACTAAGGTTTCTACTCTTTTACTTTTTCAAAAATCACGTTTTATAGTCAAAAGGACATAATAGTCAACATTTAAGCACTTAACGGAAACATGCATATGAACCGGATAACTATTGAACCAAGTTGTATAATCACAGAGGGTTATACTAACATGAAACCTGGTCCAAATAAAGCTCTAAGGTATTTCTAAACTATGCTCAAACAGGTCAGAACTGAAAGTCAAAGCAAAAGTCTAATTATGCGACTTTCGGTTCCGAACCGAGCCTAAACTGAAAATTGTCGGGTTGAACATGTTTAGACATGTTCTTACATTAATTACCAAGTTATATTAATGATAAAACAGGTTGCATGGATCCTACATTGCTAATTATGCATTAATTTGAAAATAAGCTTTCTGTTGACTTTTTAAGATTAGCTTTGACCCGACAATTGACCTAGCTAGAATGGGAATCAGATGTTACCCTTTTAAGGGTTTATTACCCACATAATTACCAACCTATAGGTACTTTTAATTCGAGATTTGACTGAACAATTATTGATTAATCTCGAAGTCAAACTCTAATTACGACGGTTTGACTTTAGGCTAATTAACTAAGTAAAACGAATTAAGAAAGGTTATGGGCACTTACTGAGGTCCTATGCACGACAAAGAATGCTTGAGAAGTGTCCTTGAGCTCCAGAAATCTTCAAAACAAGAGTTTGGAAGCTTTCCAAGTGAATGCTCAAAAAGTGAGTTCACAAATGCAACCAAGGGCTCTATATATAGCCAAGGAAGTGCAAGGAGGTGGACACAAGTGTTAGGGCTACTCCATAGGTGATAACAGGTGTTAAGGGACGTGTAACATGCAGATAAAGGGTGGCAAACTCGCTGAATCGCGTAAACATGCAGGCTGACACGTTTAAACAGGTTTGCTGTCACTGGTAGTCCGTCGCGTAGCACCACGAACATGTGCACAAGTGCTGGCGCTACGCCATCATGTAGGGGGATCAGCAACATGTTTCCAATTGTGACACTTTCACCCCCTGAACTTTCTAATGCGTAGTTTCTTCCATTTTAGGCACTTTTAATCCTTGAAATTTATATTTCCATGATCCATGAGATAAAAACAAACATCATTAGGTCCGGTTTCGTTCAATGATAACCGAAAACACAAGTTTTGCCTCGTTGACGCTTTTAACCCCTCGTATACGAATATCGTCATAACTTTCTCATACTTAATCGAAAACTTGTGAAATTTTTATCACGTATTCTAGTGAGCATAATCAATTGTTACAAAGCTTCGGGTTTGCTAAAAGGTCACTCAGAGGTATACTTTAAACATGTTGACACATTTAACCCATGTAGTTTGTAATTTCTCACTTTCTTTCACAATTAGTTTCGTATGATCCATGATTAATTCGTTTAACATTATAAACATCATGTAGGGTTATAATATAGTATATTTATTCATTGTTGACACTTTGAACCCTTATATTCACATACTTTCCTTGTTTGTCAACTTTAGTCCCTCTAAAGTATTCTTTCGCACGTTCAAAGCTTATGACACGTGTCAATAGTCAATACGTTATTGGACATGAATTTTCGAGGTGTTACATCCTCACCCCCTTAAAAGAAATCTCGACCTCGAGATTTACTGAAATAAATGAGGGTACTTTTCCTTCATTGTGGACTCTACCTCCCACGTGTACTCGGGACCTCTGCGGGTATCCCATTTAACCTTTACAATAGGCACATGCTTCCTCCGAAGCTTCTTAACCTGTCGATCCTCAATCGACAAAGGTTTTTCCACAAATTTCAAGCTCTCATCTATATGCACATCCGTATGTGTTATGACTAGCGATTCATCAGCTAGACATTTCTTTAGATTGCAGATGTGGAATACATTGTGAATACCACTGAGCTCTTCAGGCAAGTTTAACTTATAAGCCATTGTTCCTACACATTCGATGATCTCGAATGGTCCTATATACCTCGGGCTTAACTTACCTTTCTTACCAAATCGCATCACTCCCTTCCAGGGTGATACTTTAAGCAATACTTTATCACCAACCTCGAACTTTAGAGGTTTACGCCTTAAGTCTGCGTAACTTTTCTGCCTGTCTCTGGCAGCTTTGAGACGATCTCTTATCTGCACAATCTTGTCTGTCGTCTCCAGGACTATATCAGGTCCTGATAACTGAGCTTCTCCTACTTCTGCCCAACAAATAGGCGTTCTGCACTTTCTACCATATAATGCCTCAAAAGGCGCAACCTTAATGCTTGTATAGTAGCTATTGTTATAGGAGAATTCGATTAATGGCAGGTGGTTATCCCAACTACCACCTAAGTCAATCACACATGCACGAAGCATGTCTTCCAAAGTTTGTATGGTACGCTCACTCTGCCCGTCCGTCTGAGGATGGTAAGCCGTACTAAAATTTAAGCGTGTGCCCAAAGCCTATTGGAAACTTTTCCAAAAATGTGATGTGTATCTGGTATCTCTGTCAGAGATAATTGACACTGGAACGCCATGCAGAGATACAATCTTATCTATGTACAATTGGGCTAACATGTCGGAGCTATAAGTCTCCTTAATGGGTAGGAAATGTGCTGACTTAGTCAGTCTGTCTACTATCACCCATATAGTATCATTTCCTTTCCTTGTCTTCGGCAGCTTGGTGATAAAATCCATTGTCACCATTTCCCACTTCCAGGTGGGAAGTTCAGGCTGTTGTAGCAAACCTGACGGCTTTTGATGTTCAGCTTTGACTTGAGCGCATGTCAAACACTTGGCTACATAGGTAGCTATAGACTTCTTCAAGCCTATCCACCAATAATTTGCTTTCAGATCCTGGTACATCTTATCAGCTCCAGGATGAACGGAGTATTTAGAACTATGGGCCTCCTGGAGGATGACATCTCGAAGTCCTCCATACACTGGAACCCATATTCGTCCATTTAATCTTAGGATTCCGTCTTTGCCATAGGATAACTGCTCTTCAGTTACTCTTAGCTTTTCATCAGGATAGTTAACTTCTAGTACCGCTTCCTTCTGTATAGCTAATAACCTTTCAATCAAACTATTCTTTAACTCAATGCTCTTGGCATTGATTCTTATAGGCTTCAATCGTTCCTTTCTACTTAAGGCATCGGCAACCACATTTGCCTTGCCTGGATGGTATCTTATCTCACAGTCATAATCATTCAAGGTTTCCATCCATCGTCGCTGCCTCATGTTCAAATCCTTCTGATTGAACAGATGTTGAAGGCTCTTGTGATCTGAATAGATCACGCACTTGGTTCCATACAAGTAATGCCTCCACAGTTTAAGTGCAAATACCACGGCACCCAACTCCAAGTCGTGGGTGGTGTAGTTCTTCTCGTGCACCTTTAACTGTCGAGAAGCATAGGCAATGACCTTGCCTTTCTGCATGAGCACACATCCCATACCGGTGTGCGATGCATCACAATATACTACAAATTCATCAATTCCATCTGGCAACGTCAGTACCGGAGCATTGCTTAATTTCTGCTTAAGAATGTCAAAGGATTCCTGCTGCTTAGGGCCCCAGTCAAATTTAATATTCTTACGCGTCAACGAAGTAAGGGGCGCAACAATCCTTGAGAAGTTTTCTATAAATCGCCTATAATATCCTGCTAAACCTAGAAAGCTACGAATTTCTGTAGGCGTCTTTGGCTCTTTCCAATTCATGATAGCTTCAAATTTGGCGGGATCTACTTGGATACCACGCTCACTAACAACATGTCCAAGGAATTGGACTTCACGAAGCCAAAATTCACACTTCGAAAACTTGGCATAGAGCTTTTCTCGTTGAAGCAGTTTCAGAATGCAACGGAGGTGCTTCTCATGGTCAGCTTGGCTCTTTGAGTAAATGAGAATGTCATCGATGAAGACGTTGACAAATTGATCCAAGTAAGGCTTGCAGACGCGATTCATGAGATCCATGAATGCGGCAGGTGCATTAGTGAGCACAAAAGGCATCACTAGGAACTCGTAATGACCATAACGAGTCCTAATGCAGTCTTATGTACATCTTCATCTTTAACCTTCAGTTGATGGTAGCCTGACCTCAAATCGATCTTAGAGAAGTAACTTTCCCCTTGCAACTAATCGAACAGATCGTCGATCCTGGGCAATGGATATCTATTCTTGACAGTAACCTTGTTGAGCTCGCGATAGTCGATGCATAGACGCATCAACCCATCCTTCTTCTTCACAAACAGGATTGGTGCTCCCCATGGAGACGAGCTAGGTCTAATGAAACCTTTTGCCAACAATTCATCTAACTGAGTCCTTAACTCCTTCATCTCTGTTGGTGCTAACCTGTAAGGTGCCCTTGCAACAGGTGCTGCTCCTGGAATAATGTCAATTCTGAATTCTACCTGCCTATCTGGTGGCAAACCAGGTAGTTCTTCAGGGAATACTTCGGGATATTCAGAAATGACGGGAATATCTTCTATCTTAGGCTTTGGCTCATCGATAGTCACTTGAGCTATGTAAATGACACAACCGTTCTTCAAACACTTAGATGCCTTGAGCATAGACACTTGCTCAGGCAGTCCATACTGGGTATCTCCCTGAATGGTAAGTGGCTCACTAGACGGAGTCTTGATCACCACTTGCTTCTTGTTGCAAACAATTTGGGCTTGGTTATACGATAACCAGTCCATGCCTAAAACTATATCAAAACCGGCTAACTTCAAAGGAAGTAAGGACAAAGGAAAAGAGTGGTTCCTAATGGATATGAAACATCCATCTAACACGGTTGATGCAGTTTCTATGGTACCATCGGCTAACTCAACCTCATATTTTATGCTTAGGGTTCTAACAGGTAGGTTTAACAACTTACAAAACTTATCATCAACAAATGACTTATCTGCTCCAGAATCAAATAACACCCTTGCATAAACATCACTAATAAGGAAGGTACCTGTTATGACATTATCGTCCTGGACAGCTTCCTTTGCGTTCATCTGGAAGACCCTAGCATTGGTCTTGTTCCCTTCCTCGGCTTTCTTAGCAAACTTTGGGCAGTTGGACTTGATATGCCCCTTTTCATTGCAGCTATAGCACGTAGCATCCTTGATTTTCTTACAGTCTAAGGTCTTGTGCTCAGAAGATTTACAAATCCCACATGGCCTTGGCTGCGACTGGGATTTTGACTCAAATCTGCACTTCCCGAAGTGGTGCTTCTTACAGATTTTACACTTGGGCTTATCACCCGACTGATGACCATCCTTTTTAGTTCCAAAACCCTTTTTGTGGTCATTGTTTCCTTTACGCTTCTTGTCTGAACGTCGTGAGTTGTCATCCTCACGCTTTCTCTTTTCAGAATCTGTGTTTCTCAGCGATCTCTGCCTGACCGCGTCCAAAGTAAGGGACAATGATATATCAGCTGCAGACCGAAAAGTAGCTGGTCTGGAGGCCTTCACACTCGCCTTGATCTCTGGGGCTAAACCCCCGATGAAACGAGCTATCCTCTTGGGTTCCGGAGTTACCAGATACGGAACCTGTCTTGACATGGTGTTGAAGCTTGTAAGGTAGGCTTGACAATCTAGGTTTTTCATAACCAAAGATAGGAAATCAGCTTCAATCTTTTCAACCTCATGCTGAGGGCAGTAGTTTTCCTTAATGAGAGTAACAAACTGATCCCACGTCAGATTGTACAATGGGATCTTCCCAGTGGCTTGAATCAAAGACCTCCACCATGCTAATGCCTCGCCTTTGAATGACTGAGATACAAACTTTACTACATCCTTATCAGCACAACCACTGATATCTACTACAGTGTCCATCTCATCTAACCATGACATGCAGTCAACTGCTCCTTTCTCCCCAGTAAAATCCCTGGGTTTGCAGGAAACAAAGTACTTATAGGTGCAACCTTTAGCACGTGGTTCCTGGTTCAGCACAACTCTCTTAGATGGAACACTCCTCTGGTTCGTTGAGTGATGAGAATCACTCTTGTGAGCAGTATGAGTCTTTGAGGGTGGTTTAGAGTGTGGTACAGATTGGGTCCTCACATGGGTACCACTGGATTCATTGAACTGCCTTTCCAGAGCTCGCGTCAAAGCATTATCTATTAATGCTTGTAATTCTGCTCCTGCTATGTTGACTCTGGAGGTGTCATGATTATCTCTGGGGTGGCTGTTGGCTTTGTCTGACCCGGCCATGTAGCTTGTTTGCTATATAAAATAATGATTTTTAACCCATTCAGAGGTCTATAACAGTTTTATTACTCTAAAAGATTTATTAATCATGGTATTTAAGAACCATTTCGATTAATTTGTTTAAACATATATATATTCAGGATATTATAATAATCCTTTATTAGAAAACAAAAATATATCAATGGCAAAAAGGCCTAGTCACGTGGACAGTTTTAAATCTTTATTCATGATCTTATATGGTCATAGTATTGAGGTTTTAATTATAATTCATTACCTCTTCTTAACAGGGGGTCGAAGACCACGACTGTCTTTTGCCTTATATGACAATGAGTATAGCCCGTAGGCGTTATATCCTTAGTGGATGTTTTAATTAATTAAAAGTATATGAGAGAATCCAATATAAGGATGACTCATGCAATTTTATCGAATCACATTTTGTCAAGAGTGTTAACATGTTTTCAGATGTTAACAAGGATTGGAACCTTTTGAATAGGTCTTACCATCTTGGTCATGTCTGCAACGACATATAGACTAGGTTTTACCTTTAACATTCTATTTAATATTTAACGCAGAACAATCCTAAACTGAGGTGTTAATAAGGACCTGAATCTAATTATGGGACTACCATTTTGGCCCTGTCTTATGATGACATATGGCTAGGTTTTGTCCCTTTTTAGATTTTTATCATTTTATTATAATGATAGGTCTTATAAAAGGGAATGTTACATTTTCATTTTACTTTACATATTATATTTATGTATATAATTTAATAAAAATGAAAATTTGAATTAAATCATTCCATTGCAAAAATTTTAAACAAGTACAAATTTGCCCTAAACGGGACTTCTACAAGAATAACATGCCCGCGTAGGGGCGAAACAAACAAACATACCCACGCAGGGGTTTAACAGAAAAACACGCCCACGCAGGGGCGGAATACAGAAAGACATGCCCACGCAGGGGCAGAATACAGAAACAAATGTCCACGCAGGGACATGATTACAATACTAATAACAAACAAACAAATGAAGGATTTAATGGTCCTTCTTGCTTTTTCCTTTAATTAAGTTTGCCAGGCTCTTGAACGTCCCTCGGTTTTGCCTGCGGTCTTCCCGCACTTCCTGCCGCACCTCATTAATCCTTTGAAGGATCTCCTGATGCTGTGGTGGTGACATGGCTGGCGGTTGCGGGGGTTACTGATATAGTGGAGGTTGAGGAGGTGGCGGCTGATGATACCCATATGGTGGGTACCCATAGTGTGAGTATCTGGTTTGGTATGGGATCCCAAAGGATCCTTCCGGGTGATGGGCATTGTAGTTTGCCGCTGCTACAAGGTAAGGGTCGGCCTCTGCATAATTGTAGTTCGTGTGGATCGGCTGCTCAAAGGGGTTATATGCCGCCGCACCAGTGTATGTAGGAATTGGGTCTCCAAAACCCAATGGTGGTGGCGTGACCGGCGCAGAGGTTACTTCCGAGACGGGGTTTGAAGATCCACCCATCTGCGGGTCTTCATGGAGTGGCGAGTAGCGGCTGCCACTAGTAGGTTGAGGGGTGCCGATTCACACTCCTCCTCGCATGGACATCCGTGCGGTTGTTCTTCTTCGCCTCGGTGGCTCCGGAGGCTGTTGCTGAACTGGTGGTGGTGGCGGAGTGACCGCGACGAAACGAGAATCCTCGGAGGGATCCCGCTGCTGCTGTGGAGAGTTGTGGTAACTGGGAGTAAACACCTAGTCGATCTGTTGGAACCTTTCTTCATAACTGTCGGGACCATTATAAGGTGATCCCACGAAAGGTGACCCATCCGAAATTTCGATGGGGTGGTTAGGGGTTCCAGACGGTGGCTCTGCAGGATCGGTGTCCTCATCCATGTCCATTGCATGGTCTCCTGAGAAATAATCTTCAGGTCCTAGTGGGTTAAAACCCACTGGTTCTCCAAGGTAATTCGCCGGATTGAACTGGCTCCGGAAAAAGGGTGTTGGGTCATCAAAATGTGAGTTGTGACCCTGGAGAGGAATGTAGGATTGGTGAGAATTATGGGGCTCATTTTCAGAATGAGGCCCAAAGGAGTTGTGAAACAAAGGGGAGGAGCTCAAAGAAACTGAGGGCATTGCTGGTTCAGTATAGGTCCTCCAGTTATCTTGAGGATTATGATTATGAGAATCTGATGGTGTTCGCCGGTGCGAAGGCCCGGCTTCGTGATCATTCGGGGCAACGAATGGCCCTTTGCCTCTTCCTCTACCTCTGACTCTTGGTGGCATCTTTTAACCTATAAACATAAACAAAGATAACAACACGGGATATATATAAATGACAAAAAAAAAAAAAAACAAATCGGGATTTGTCCTAAGTTCTTTGTCTAGACTCGAAAATTTAGGATTGTGCAACTGTGTAACTGAGATTAAACACAAAAGGCTAGTGTTTAATTCACTCAGTGTTGGCTCTGATACCAACCTGTCACACCCCGATATTTCCACGTATTACCGGTGGGCCCGGTGGGGAGTATCGTGACGTAGTTGATATCATCATAGTCAAACAACACAATTTTAAATTCACAGCGGAAGCAAAAGATAGATTTATTTCAACTGAATAAAATTGTAATATTAAGTATCACAACATAGTTGAAACGGATCCACAGGCGGATCAAATAAACAGAAAACGTAGTTCAACAGACTCAAAATGCATCCAAGCTTGCGAGACTCTTAATGATGCTAAGGAGAGGCCAGCCTATTACGCGTAGTACCTGCACTTAACCTTTTTGGGAAAATACGTCAGTTTACACTGGTAAATACAATTAACTGACTCATTTTGAAAAGGTTTAGCAAAATTGATTTGAATGCACAAGGCACAAAACATTTTATAACTTGGGATAATTATTTATATATAAACTTGTAAAAGAATTATATGTTTCTTATGCGTTCAGTAGCCCGGGTTGACACCGGGTTAGAGCTTAATAGACACACCACATGATATAGTCCCGCGGCGGGTTATTCCCGAAACCGGCGGTTATACCTTATTATTCATATATGCACTAACGGGTGTACGCCTACACCCGTGGGCTTAGGTTGTGGCCATTTCGTAAAATGATGCCAAGGATATCCGGGACATGGTCATTAACCCCCCAAAGGCTTTAAGCAAACAAATCAATTTAAACGGGACATTTCAATAAATTAATCTTCATACAATAAAAAATTCAATGCCCGACCAAGCGGTATTTTATATACCGTACCCCAAGCCCGTATAGGGAAAAAAGTTAAAAGTATTTACCTTTGCAAGTATAAATCACAAATAGCAAGTGCGTGTAGCTTTTACCAGGTCTCCTATTCTGGAACAAAGGTTTTTAAATAACCTATTAGATTTCCTAACGGGTCTTTAATTAAGCCTAAACTTAGACCGGTTAGTTTTAAAGGAAGATACGGTTCAAACGCACGATTAAGCGAAGACTGGAATGGAATGTGATTCAGACCCGACAAGTTTAAAGACTTGTATAATATGGGCAAACTAAACACATTCTGGATTTTGAGACAAAAATGATAAGGTTTGACACGTTTTGGTCAATTTATGCAAACTAGTTACATAAACCGAACCGAATGCGAAAAATTCATACCGGGCAACCATAAGAGTCATATACAGGTTTCCTAAGTTAATATGCCTTAAATATGTTGTGAAATCAGTAAGATATCTTCTATTATGCCCGAAATGGATTTAAACTCAAACTATGCCCCGTAGGGGCATTTTGGTTATTTTACGGTTATAAAAGAGTTTAAATAATAATCTGAGTTACAGGTCTGATATAATCAGTAAAAATACTTAATTTAATAAGTTATAACAGTAGGGTATTATATATATATGTAAAATTTAACATTTTAAACCAAACTATGCACCTTAGGAGCATTTTGGTAATTTCACATAGGCTTAAAAGGTCAAAACTGGAAATCTGAGTTTAAAACTTTTGCTTACTGTTAATATATAAAAATTTACTGAAAATATCAGTAGGCATCAAACCATATATGTTTAAAATAGTTTTAATACATACTATTCGTTAAAAACGCTTAAAAGGCGATTTTGAGCTATTTCCGGGTTTTTAAAGGAAAGCTGGTATTTTTATAATTCCAGAAGTCTCAAAATATTTTATTTATCATATTAGATCAGTAGAAAAAGGTTTGATATCAAAATAATTTGAAAAACTCATTTTATAGCCCAAAAGGGCAAAACCGACAATAACCGAATCAAGCTTAGAGACCTATGCATATGAACCGGATAACTATTAAACCAAGTTGTATAATCACAGAGGGTTATACTAACATGAAACCTGGTCCAAATAAAGCTCTAAGGTATTTCTAAACTATGCTCAAACGGGTCAGAACTGAAAGTCAAAGCAGAAGTCAAATTATGCGACTTTCGGTTCCGAACCGAGCCTAAACTGAAAATTGTCGGGTTGAACATGTTTAGACATGTTCTTACATTAATTACCAAGTTATATTAATGATAAAACAGGTTGCATGGATCCTACATTGCTAATTATGCATTAATTTGAAAATAAGCTTTCTGTTGACTTTTTAAGATTAGCTTTGACCCGACAATTGACCTAGTTAGAATGGGAATCAGAGGTTACCCTTTTAAGGGTTTATTACCCACATAATTACCAACCTATAGGTACTTTTAATTCGAGATTTGACTGAACAATTATTGATTAATCTCGAAGTCAAACTCTAATTACGACGGTTTGACTTTAGGCAAATTAACTAAGTAAAACGAATTAAGAAAGGTTATGGGCACTTACTGAGGTCCTATGCACGACTAAGAATGCTTGAGAAGTGTCCTTGAGCTCCAGAAATATTCAAAACAAGAGTTTGGAAGCTTTCCAAGTGAATGCTCAAAAAGTGAGTTCACAAATGCAACCAAGGGCTCTATATATAGCCAAGGAAGTGCAAGGAGGTGGACACAAGTGTTAGGGCTACTCCATAGGTGATAACAGGTGTTAAGGGACGTGTAACATGCAGATAAAGGGTGGCAAACTCGCTGAATCGCGTAAACATGCAGGCTGACATGTTTAAACAGGTTTGCTGTCACTGGTAGTCCGTCGCGTAGCGCCACGGACATGTGCACAAGTGCTGGCGCTACGCCAGCATGTAGGGGGATCAGCAACATGTTTCCAATTGAAACACTTTCACCCCCTGAACTTTCTAATGCGTAGTTTCTTTCATTTTAGGCACTTTTAACCCTTGAAATTTATATTTCCATGATCCATGAGATAAAACCAAACATCATTAGGTCCGGTTTCGTTCAATGATAACCGAAAGCACAAGTTTTGCCTCGTTGACGCTTTTAACCCCTCGTATACGAATATCGTCATAATTTTCTCATACTTAATCGAAAACTTGTGAAATTTTTATCACGTATTCTAGTGAGCATAATCAATTGTTACAAAGCTTTGGGTTTGCTAAAAGGTCACTCAGAGGTATACTTTAAACATGTTGATACATTTAACCCCTGTAGTTTGTAATTTCTCACTTTCTTTCACAATTAGCTTCGTATGATCCATGATTCATTCGTTTAAGAGTATAAACATCATGTAGGGTTATAATAAAGTATATTTATTCATTGTTGACACTTTGAACCCTTATATTCACATACTTTCCTTGTTTGTCAACTTTAGTCCCTTTAAAGTATCATTTCACACGTTCAAAGCTTATGACACGTGTCAATACGTTATTGGACATGAATTTTCGAGGTGTTACAGTTCTGCATGAAGCTTCATTGAATGTTGACACCCATATGTCATACTGTCATCTTTGTTCCTGAAGAAGGTTTGGATGATAAGAAGAGACCTATACCAGTGTAAAAGCTACTTTGGCCTCGATGATTATAATGAAGACGACAGGCGGATAGCATCCACCCACGCGGGGTCGATCTATGTCTCTAACATCCACAAAGATACTTCAACACATGAACAAAGAAAATAAACAACGCCAAACCCAAAACGCCATTTATTTGTCACAGTTCTTGTAGTTTCAAAAGAAAAAAGAGACTGATGACACTGAAGATTTAAAATCATAAATTGCTTCTACTTTGTTTTTTTTTAATTTCTTTATCTATTGTTTGTTTTGTAATTTCAGTCAATAAACAACAAAAAAATATTAATGCTATAATGAAAAATATAATAAAACGCCAAAATGAGCAAATGCGTGTAAAACGCCATAATGCCATAAAAACGCCCCAAAAAACTATCAAACTATAATAAAATTACTTTGAACAACTAATATTATAAAAAAAGCGTGAAACAATGTGCAAAGAATATAAAACGAAAGAAGTCCAATTGTTATCTAACCGTTATTGGAAAACAAAACGCCATAATTACAGCCGTCAAAGATTTGACGTGTTACACCATAAAAAACTGTTGAGTCTGAAAACAAAACACGGTAAACTGCAAAAAACAGTAAAATGAAACGACGGAAAACATAATTACTAATATTTATTTATCTTTTTCAAAACGCCATAATTACCTGTCATACGCGGGGAAAAAAGTCAATATAAAAGAAGACCATGGGAACCTAAGCTCAAACACGCCAAAAAAATTGACTAAAATGCCACATATTGTCCAAAACGCCAAAAAATTTAAAAATGGCTAAGGTTATTGCATGGAGGTTTGAAAGGAAAGAGAAACGATTCATCATAAAGTTCTCTGATAGGAGAAGGGTAAAGGTAAGGACAATCAAAGCCATGCTTGGAATAAATGAAAAGGTTCAGAAGGATATCCTGGCCCTTGGGGTTCCAATGGACAACGATTGTGAAAAAACGAGAACTGTAATAAAAAGACTGAAGAGAAAATTTCCGGCAGAAGATGATGATAATATTGACGATACTCCTATACCGAAACTTAGCAGTTGGGTATTGAATGAGGAAGAAGGAACACTTGAAGTGACTTATAAAAACGGGGTGCAATATTCAAGGCCAATGGAAGAAATGTTGAAGACAGGGTTGCTATCTATCATTGAACAACTCTGTGATTTAGCACCTTTAAACGATCAAAAATCCAAGGATGCAATGATATTCAAGAATAGGCTGCATCAAAGAAGAGGCGAGCTAATGGCGTTATACGCAAAAATAAAATTTGATGATGAAAAATATGAAGAAAGTGATGAACAAAGCGATTAGTACATCTCTGATGTAATCCCACCTACGGAAGACTATTAGTTTATTTTGATTTTCGTCTTATTGTAGTTTTATAAAATATTAATCTATGGTAATCAATTATTAACAAAAAGATAAAAAACGCCAAAAATGACATGGAAAAATCCATAACGCCAAAAAATTAACTATGTGACACAAAAAGAATTAATTCAGCGAGAAGAAATCTGAGAAAAACAATAAAACTCCAAATAATTAATAATTCTAGAGTAAACTGCCATTTTGGTCCCTGAGGTTTGGGCAGTTTTGCCACTTTAGTCTAAATCTCAAACCTTTTATTGCCATTTTGGTCCAAAAATAAAAACAGGTCTTGTTTTCCTTATAAAACCATGTTATTTTGTCCTTTTCTTCAGGGGTAAAATAGTCATTTCATTTTTATAAATAAATACCAGCCAACACCTCATCCTTTCCTCCGCATTCTTCAGACTTGAAGAAACCCTAATCTACACCACCTCCACAGCCGCACCCCATCTCTCTCTGTCACTCCAGTGACATCTCTTGCCGACAACGAACACCCACAACCATCCCTCAATCTCCTATTCTCCTTTTCATCTCAAATACACCACACCACCCCCATTCCGCCTCGATTTAATGGCCGGCCACCACTGTGGTGGTGGCGACGAGAGAGAGAGATCGAAGAAGCAGAGAAGAAGGCGGAGACGCCTATTTCCCGACCACCACTGTTCCCGACTAATTTTCTCCGGTAAACCTCACAACACTCTCTTTTCTTTTGATTTTTCTTAAGATCTGAGTGTATCAGCAGTTATGTGTGCGTTTTTCTGATGATGATGATGATGATGTTGAAATTGAGATGATGATGATGATGGAGGTGGTGGCCGGCGACGGTGTCAAAACGTAAAACAGGGGTTTTGATTTCTGCGTTTGATTTTGAAAACGAAACGATTCTCGATTGTATGAACGATCTGGTGTGTATATGATAATTTTGAACAAGATTTGATCACAGGTTTGAGCAAATCTTTGAAACAGGCTGATTTTGATTCTTGATCGAAAAACAGGGATGGAGTTTTCTGGTTTTGGTTCGATGATACTTCACAGGATTCAAGATTGATTAAATAGGGGATGAGGTTGTTGATTGTGTGTTTGTGGTTACAGGGGAAAAGGATTGTAGCAGGGTTGATTGTGTGTTTGTGATTATAGGGGAAAAGGTATTTATTTATAAAAATGAAATGACCATTTTGCCCATGAGGAAAAGGACAAAATAGCATGGTTTTATAAGACAAACAAGACCTGATTTCATTTTTGGACCAAAATGGCAATAAAACTGAAACCACAGGGACCCAGATGTAAAAAGTTTGAGATTTGGACTAAAGTGGCAAAACTGCCCAAACCTCAGGGACCAAAATGGCAGTTTACTAATAATTCTATATAACGCCAAAATTATCTTGCACGCAAAAAATAAAGCAGCATGTCAAACGCGAAAATCGTGAAAGGAGAAGAATACTAAAAAGATAAAAAAACCCCTCGGACCCTGATCATGTCCCGCGCCACGTGTTTGGCCAGGATGCGTTCTCACCGTTCTCACACTTTTTGTTGTTTTCTCCTGAACCCGTTTCTACATATATATATACCCATATACACATGTTACATATACACACACATATTATATATATGCACTAACTAAAATATTTTTTTATATACTTTAATATATTTAAGAGGTTACCTTATAAAATCGAGAATTTGTGTAACATCCTATACAATCACACAACGTTCATATACAGTAGAGATATTGGGTTTATAAGATATCTAGAACTCAAATATCATCACGCGTTTTGGTGCAATGACTGTGGATGAGATGATAATTCCACAATTAAGTGTGTTTAAATGGGAGTAGTAAGAAGATGTGTGACCCCTGGGAAAGTCTAGACTCAAACAACAAAAAGTAAATCAGTGAGCTCCTAGCGAGCAAAACGGACTATATTAGTGGTATGGGAGGCCCAATGTTACAAATGGTATTAAAATCACTCTTACGCTGTAAACATTACCGAGAATTATGGGTCCTTGGGGTGTTCAAAAGGAAACCTTAGGCAAATCCCACATCCCTTAGTAGGATGGTGGAGCAAACTTTATCGAGGACAATAAGTCCATAAGGGAGAAGGGGGTGGTTGTAACACGCTAAGAAAAAGATCATAGATATGGTAGATGTTGGGTTCATAAGAAATACCAGATGCGATGCTGGAACTCAAAACAAATAATATATGTGCATCCAAAATCAATTACAATCATGTGTCTAACATTACAACGGTCTATCTAAACCAGTTACAATGGTACGTCCAACATTACGATGTTGCTCTAAGTTGATAATGTTTAACACATAAATGGGATAGCTGATTATAACGATGTCTCCAAACCATTACATTTACCCTCATCTTAACATATACGTGAGTCAAAACACCACAATCAGATACACAAATATAAAAGTATGATAGCATCTTTGGCTCATTAAAAGAAAACAATATGACACCTATTTATAAAGTAACTATGAAATAAACATTTCTAAAGTGATTTGAGTAGTTTTATATTTTAAAGTAATTAAACACTTTAGTTTTCAAAATTATCAATTATGCACACTTTAATTATGGATTCGTACGACATTTTGTAAGCTTTTTTTTTATTTAATTTGATTTGATATATGTGGAATATTTTCAGAAGATTATGTAAGATATTATGGTTGCATCGATCGTAAAGGTAGGTGTACAATAGATTTCTTGTTTCCCATCCCTTGTTATATGATATAATTTTGCTAATTTTCCCTTGTGTATTGTCCATAAGATTTAGTTTTGTCATATAATATAATTAGGTTATAACCCCGTGTATTACACGGGGTTGAATAAATAAATTTTATATACTAAATAATAAAACAATATATCTTTAAACCTCATTTATTGTACGAGTTGAATAAATATAATTTTATATATTAAATAATAAAAAGTTATATCTATAAGAACCATATTGTACGGGTTGAATAAATGTAATTTTCTATACCAAATAAAAAAGTTATATCTTTAAAACCACGTGTATTACACGGGTTGAATAAATGTAATATTGTTTACCAAATAATAAAATAATACGTCTTTAAAAAACCTCATCTATTGCACTGGTTGAATAAATGTAATTTTATATACCAAACAATAAAAAAATTACATCTTTAAAAATATGCGCATTACATGGTTTGGATAAATGTAATTTTCTGTACTAAATAATAAAAATATATATCCTTAAAAAACCCGTGTATTGTACGAATTGAATAAATCTAATTTTATATATCAAATAATAAAAGTTATACTTAAAAACCTCATGTGTTACATGGGTCGAGTAAATGTAATTTTGTATAGTGAAAATAAAAATATTTAATATACTAATACGGTTTTCGTGATAAAAATAGATTATTCTGTTATTGCAAAATTTGTTAACGAAGTCTCAATAAATTTAACCATTTATTTAAAACTCCGTAAATGTATAAATGATAAATACTATTAGTTAATTTTATTTTAAGTTTCGTAAAATTTATTTGATACCAAACAAAACGTTCAAATATAATTAATTCAAAGAGTTAATTACATAGTTAGTCCCTGTGGTTTGCACAAAATAACATACTTAGGTACTAATAGTTTAAAATCACCTTCTAGGGTATTAACTTTTCATTTTGTAACGTTTGGAGGTATTAACTTCTAGGGTATTAACATAGTTAGTCTCTGTTGTTTGCACAAAATAACATACTTAGGAGCTAATAGATTGTGATTTTAAACCTACAAATAACGTTAATACCTCCAAACATTATACAATGAAAAGTTAATACCCTAGAATGTGATTTTAAACTATTAGTACCTAAGTATGTTACTTTGTGCAAACCACATGGACTAACTATGTAATTAACTCTTAATTCAAAAAAAATATTATAAATGAGAAGGAGATTAAACTAAATAATAATTATCCATAAGATATTAAACTAATAATATTTAATATTTAATATGAGGGTTAGCTATAATATAAGATATTAAATTAAATAATATTTAGTAGAAGTATTATCTATAATTAATTAGAAGAAATTAAATTAAAATAATAATTATCTATAAGAGATGATCTAATATAATGACAAGTGTCACTAAAGTGGTTTCTTTTATTATATAAATAGATTTTGCTAATTTTCCCTTTTGGGTATTGTCCATAAGATTTAGTTTTAAAAACTTTTAACTTGCATATACTTTTGTGTATTGTCCACAAGATTTAGTTTTAAAGACTTTTACCTTGCATAGCTCAAACAACATTAAGTTTATCATCTAAGAGATAAATCTAACGAAAACTCGCTAGTTGGATTAAGTATTTCTAGACACGACACACAGTGACGGATTTAGAAATTTTTTCCATAGGGTTCCTTATGGTATATTCTTACTAATTTTTTTTCGAAATCATTCAAGTTTTCCACTAACTTTTTATTTTATTTTTTTCTAAACCGAAGGGGTTCCCCTGGATCCGCCACTGACAACATGAGTATTCTCATTCCCAAAACCATGCCACAATAATCTTATATATTGTAAAAAAAAACCCTAGTATTAAACCAAACTCAATTTATATCAATTTGTGGAAGAAGAAAAGTAAAAAAAAAAAAAAAACTTGCTAGAACAACTTCAATATGAAGGTTTTAATAATATTGTAATAATCTTAGTAAGAAATGATGAATGAAATTGACACGAGATCCGAGCATATACTATTCATACAATGCATATAAAATTAAGAGAAAAATAATAAAATATTATATACGTGACAAAGAGTAAGGCCATGACTTCACTAAACTTATATCAATGATCCACAACTTGCAACGTTGAAGTTCACGACCTTTTATAGTATATATACGGGTTCAAAGTCCAAACCGCTTTTGTCTCCAATATATTCTATGGGTTAACTACTCACCCAATGATTGTAGCATTTTGAAAATTAAACATAAAGCAAGTTACAAAATCAAATACCAAAACTTAAACATACCGTTCAAACATGTAACGGCCTGTTATGGATTGCAAACTGAACAGAACTAGCAAGGTGGTTGGTTGCTAATTGAACCAGTTGTTGGGTTTAGTGAAGACTTAGAAAATTTGAGTCTAGTTTTGGTTTATGTTATTTTCTAGCGGTCTAAGTTACTCTAGTTCATGTTATTTTCTTGCGGTCTAAGTTACAAACCCTAATTGTTATCGTATATATACTTCCTCATATGTGATTGTAATCTAATCACAAACAAGTTAAGCATATAGGTAGAAACATTCAAATACATGTCGCCACAACCAACCCTGGTGACTGTAGGCCCCTGACGTATGGCTCCTTATCACGGTGCGTCAAACTATTGTTTTTGTAGTAGGGTTTTGAATATCCAGATCCTTGTCCGGAAACACTAGATGAGTTTGTTAAACCAATAGATCTATTAACGTACTATCGATAGCTGATCCAAAGTTACTGGTTATGTAGGGTTGTCATGAGGGGACTTATGCGTGATAATTAAATTTATATGAATGTAAAAGCCATTAATAAATAGGAATGCACTAAAATTGTTGTATGAAAACCTTGTAGTAGTTGTATGCATGTTTTCCACCTACAAAGTTGAAAAGTTGTAAAAATGGACTATGTAACCTACCTGATTGCTACAACATGGGTATCATGTAAACATACTAGTTTTAGTTAATAGATAAGTATGGTGTTAATTTGTGATGTATTGATGGATGTTTAAGTACCAAGTTATGAGTTTACATGTTATGTTCTATAATATATGACCAATTAATGTCATTAGGTCAAAATGGGGTTTGTACATGGTTTATAAAAAAAATGTGGTTAACAAGTTAAGAAAAGTTGATGATTTGATAAGAACATGGAAACTGAGTTTTAGGTCAGATTTAGGGTCTTTTTTTGGGATTTCATTTGTTATTCAATCGTAAAATTAGTTTACAGAAATTTTTTGTACAGTAACTTATATGTTTTTTTTTTGTTTTAAAATTATTATACATATTATAACAAAGAGGTCATGAACAGTACTTTTTATTTTTTTTAATATTATTTTTTAGGTTTTTTTTATTATATTACTTTATTTGTTTAATTGATTTAAATATATATTTTTATATAACTTTTAAGATACGATCAAAGTACCTGTTATCAAACAAGAAATCATAAAAATGAATTTATACCGGTACCGATATTGTTCAGTACGGTATGGTAGCGATACAATATTAATTCATCGAAAGTAAAACCACACGATATTAATTCATCGAAAGCAAAACCACTAAAAGTAAATATTGATACGGATACAGATGTTATTCAATCGGTTTTAATTGAATTTGGTACAATAGCGACACAATATCCGTTTAAAAAATATATATCGTAATGTTGAAATAAAAAGAGGGGAACAATTGTTTTTGATTTTTTTCAATATTGTTTTTTCTAAGGTTTTATTATTTTATTTGTTTATTATTTTAATTGATTTAAGTATATTTTGTTATCTCATATAACTTTTAAGATACTTTTAAGATACGATCAAAGTACCAGTTATCAAACAGGAAACAATAAAACGGAATGTATACCAGTACTGATGATGTTCGGTACAATATGGTAGCTATACAGTATCAGTTTATTGAAAACAAAAAAAAATATTGGTACCGATACAAATATTTTCAATTGGTTTTGATTGGGCTTGATACGATAGTGGTAGAATATCCGTTTTCAAAAAAATATCGTAATGTTGAAATAAAATAAACATAAAATACAAGCGAACTGAACCGATATGAACTGAACAACATATATAGGTACCATATCAATATGTGTATTTTTTTTATTTCCGATCGATGTAGTGCTTTCTCTTTCAATTACTCATATCAAGTGCAGGTACTGTAACGAACCAAATTGATACCGACTTAATCCCCGCCGCGAAGCGCGGGAGAACATCACTAGTTATTATTATTTGTAATTTTTGGATAAGTTAAAGTCCTAAATCATTAATTCACTTATTAAGTTGTTTTAGTTTTGTTGGACGTAATTTTCATATTTGGACAAAGACTTCACCGATGCTTATCGATTCGAAGAAGTTTCCACAAATAGCAATGTGAGTGTAGGGTTTTGGATCGTAATTCCTACTGAATCCATTAATTATGTCTAATGTTTCATGATGTAGGCTCGCATTAAGTTTCTGGGTAGAAGTCAAAGCCAACCTGGTTCGGTAACGGTTGTCACAATACAAGTCTTATGCACACGTCATGTAAGCGGGGAGCTTTAACATCATCTAGCATGGTGTGGGTTAGCTAATCATTTTAAAAAAGGAATTATGTGATTGGTGCTTTGCATATAGCCCCACCACATTCTCCCTTTTGCGCCCGTTAAGGGTTTAACGATACCAAGCTTGGTGCCCCCGGGCGGAGTTAGTGGCCCTAAAGGGCTTTAACTTAAGTGGCTGACATGGAAGAGAGCGTCAGCCCATACCATATAGCCTAAAGGTGTCCCAGAAAGATCACCACAATAGCAAATCGAAAATTGGAGTCGAGTTTAGCATGCGACTATACTTATTAGGCTGAAGGGTGTGGGGGTCAGGGGTTGGATCAAGTGATCAACAATCGCCACGTAGGACCATTAATGGATTGCTACACCACCCCTTTGCCTCATCCACCATGGTTGGCATGAATTAAACCATGGCAAACATGAGCCTCCTTTCCTTTTTCAATATTTTTTTTCTATTAACAAAAATAAATTAAAATAAAAGAATAGGGGTTTGGGTCATGACCACAGTCTTAAAATAATGGTTTTAAATGATACATAAGTGAGTGACATGACGCTGATATTGAAGGTCATGATGACTATAAGTGTCATAACCACGCTCTATAGCCTTATAATTTACTTTACTTTATTTATTAAAAACTCTTTATTTATTTATGAGTTAAATGTCATTTTAGTCCCTGTGGTTTGGGTCATTTTGCCAGTTTAGTCCAAAGGTTTCATTTTTAACCTGTGGGTCCAAAAATGTTTCACTGTTGCCATTTTAGTGTGGTTTGGGTCATTTTGCCAGTTTAGTCCAAAGGTTTCATTTTTAACCTGTGGGTCCAAAAATGTTTCACTGTTGCCATTTTAGTCCACTGGGTTAACTTCATCCATTATTTATGTTAACGAGAAGGGCAATTCGGTCATTTTGTACGGCCGAATTGCCTTTCTAGTTTACAGAATTACATATAAAATGACCGAATTGCCCTTCTGGTTAACAGAAAAAATGGATGAAGTTAACCCAGTGGACTAAAATGGCAACGGTGAAACCTTTTTGGATCCACAGGTTAAAAATGAAACCTTTGGACTAAACTGGCAAAATGACTAAAACCATAGGGACTAAAATGGCATTTAACTAAAAATAAAAAAATATAACTAAACTTAAAATATTACAATGTGACGTTGAAGTACATTATATTACATAATTTACACATTGCCCCCTTCACCTCCATATAGATAACGACGAACAGGTACAGAACTACATATGGTTTTTAGAGAGAGAAAGAACCAAACAATTTTAGAGCGAGAAAAAGTAACAACAGGGAGAAAGGGTTTTCTTCTGATCCTCATCTCCTCAACAAGATTCCCCCCTGCATTTGTTACCTCTCCAATTGCTTCTTCTTCATTTCGTGAGTTTTTCTTTTCATTTAGGGTTTCATTGTCCTCAATTCACATTATTTCTTCTTAATCTGTACTGTAGTTGATATCCGTAATGATATATTAGTGATCTTGTATCACCTGTAATCGAATTTCAGTTTCAATTTTGAGCTAAATCACTAATATTGCTCTGTTTTTGCAGATTATACAGAAACAGAGTATTCTAAATCAAGAAGATGACTCTGTTTTTTTCACTGAAAACCATGATAAATTGAGACCCATTTCGATGTTTGATGATTGTATGTATACAATTTCACCATTAACCCACAGCTTCATCTGAATCATGTCTGCTGATTTCAGTTCCCCTGTTCAGACCCAAATGGCTGTACCCCTGTTTCAAACTCCATTAGAGGTGAACCCGAACCCGAACCGGAAACTGAAACCGAAACCGACTGGTAGGAGACGAGTATTTGTTCAAACCGAATCGGGTTTTGTGTTAGGAATGGATCTGGATCGGATCGATAATGCTCACACGGTTAAACGAAGGTTACAAATCGCGTTAAACGTCCCGATCGACGAAAGTTCGTTGACGTTCGGCGATACGGTTTTAAAGCACGATCTTAGCGCGATTCGTAACGATTCGCCGCTTCTTTTGACACGAAATGTTTTACATCGGAGCACTTCGACCCCTTGCTTATCTCCCACTGGTCGGGAGATACAGCATAGGGATCGAAGTGGCCCAGTTGAAATACTGGGCCACTCGAGCTGTTTTGTCAGAACAGAACAGCTCGTTGACGAGGTTGTTAAAGGGATGAGGAGTGGGGTTGACCCGAGCCCGGCCCATGGCGGGCTCGGGGGTGGTTATTATTTTAAAAATATTAAAGGTGAGAATGTGGCTATAGTGAAGCCCACTGATGAAGAGCCGTTTGCGCCGAATAACCCGAAAGGGTTTGTCGGTAAGGCTCTTGGTCAACCCGGGCTGAAACGTTCGGTCCGGGTTGGTGAAACGGGTTACCGAGAGGTGGTGGCTTACCTTCTTGATTACGATCACTTTGCTAATGTGCCTCCCACTGCATTGGTCAAGATCACACATTCAGTTTTCAATGTTAACAACAAGATTCAAAGAAAGAAAAAACTTATTAGCAAGATTGCTTCATTCCAGCAGTTTGTTCATCATGATTATGACGCTAGTGATCACGGAACCTCGAGTTTCCCGGTGTCTGCGGTTCATCGAATCGGGATATTAGATGTGAGAATCTTCAACACGGATCGACATGCGGGGAATTTACTAGTAAGAAAGGTTAAGAATGATGATGGTAAACGATTCGGTGAAGTCGAGCTCATACCGATTGATCACGGGCTTTGTTTGCCCGAAAACTTGGAAGACCCGTATTTCGAATGGATCCATTGGCCCCAAGCTTCGATCCCGTTTTCCGACGATGAGCTCGAGTACATTGAAAAACTCGACCCGTATCGCGACTCGGAGATGTTAAAAACCGAGCTACCGATGATACGCGAGGCTAGTTTACGGGTTTTGATTCTCTGCACGGTTTTCTTGAAAGAGGCCGCGTCATACGGGCTGTGTTTAGCTGAGATCGGCGAGATGATGAGTCGGGAATTTAAGCGCGGTGAGGAGGAACCGAGTGAGCTTGAGGTATTGTGTATGGATGCTAGGAGGATTGTAGCCGAAAAGGAGGTGGAAATGACGGTTTTACCCCCGAAGGCAGAAGCCGAAGAAGACGGGTTCCAGTTTGATATCGACTACGATGATAAGTTGTCGAACGACAACTTTGTTTTCGGGGTTGGGCGAAACCCGCTTTCTAGACTTGAAGAGGAATATGAAGAAAGTGAAGAGGAAATAGAAGATGATGTACTATCTAAATTGTTAATGAACAAGTGTGGTTTTGGTGGGGACAATGGTAAACCGAAGACGGGAAACAACCGTTGTGTCGGGGCGAATTCGTCGTCGGGGTACAGGAGCGCGAACGAGCCGCTACCGGCGGGTGCGTGTTTCGTGAAGTTGGGTGACATGAATGAGGAGCAATGGGGTATGTTTTTAGAGTGTTTTGAAGATCTTGTTGTTAAGGCTTTTTGCAAAAGGAATACTATTGCAATGGGGCAGAAGCAGAGGCAGAGGCTGGGGACTTCTTGCCAATTTTGACTTTTGAATATGTTGACTGGTTGACTTGTGAGAGTTTGGGTCCATGGGTAAATATTCTTGTAGGGCTGGTAAATCGGGTCGGACTTTAGTTGTTGGTATGCCTTATGTGTTAGGTTGTTGGTGACTTTGTTTATAAATAATAGAGTAATTTAGTTCATGTTGTTTGTCTATTTTACGGGTTTTTTTTTAGAAATTAGGGTTTTTCTACGCTATCTTTTTCATCGCCCACCCCCCACTTGGGTCAGACCAGCTCCATATCCGGCAACTCCTTTTACGCCGCTCTTTGCATGATTTACTCTACACAATGAGGATCAAATCCGTAATTTATGTAAAAGAGTGTTAAAACTTAAAATCGCAAATCGTGTGAACCGTATTTAAGTTACTCTAAATATTATTTTCTAAAACTATCACATCTTTTATTCAAAAAGATATAAGCCACTCAAGCCCATGCCTATACATTGCATACACACCATCACAATTTATATTGAAATAGATATAAAATTAATAATTTTATCTATACTATACTATAATGCAGGAGGGAAGGATTCCCAAAAGTTAAGAACTTCTTCCCCCTTTTTTTATAAATAAACCCCTAAAATGAGGGTAAAGTGGTCTTTTAAACCATAATTATTTTTTAGTCCCTCAATCTATTACATTTAAATCTTTGACATTTAACATAATTATGGGTAATTAGTTACACTCCCCCCCTTTAATTCTTTAACGTATTCCTGCGATATCTTACAACCTGTAATGTTTTAAAAAAATCCAAAGGTACCATGACGATCGACACATTTTTTTAAACGTTTCGATAGTTGTCTTTTTTAGTTTCGCCGTGCGTTCATAAAGTACAAATAGCCGATGCGTAAATGTACAATAAATGAATTTAATATGCACAAATCATATTAATATGCACATTTTTGGGACTGCTACTTCTGGCTAATTATATTTCAAACAGATACAATGAATTTAATTTTAAAACTTAAACGTTAATGACATAATGAAATGGATAATGAATCTAATTTTAAACGTTAATGACATAATAAATGGATAGAGAGAGAAAGTGATAAACCTCTTTTCCACATTTAAAGGTCTAGATATTATTTGAAATACCAAGTCAACGTAAAACACATCAAATTTGAAAACTTTTTAAAAACTTTTCAAACACGCAAAACACAGGCGGGACAAACAAAAACCCGAAAATCAGATTTCAAATTTCAAATCCACATATCTTTTTCTCTCTGTGATCAGATCTGCTTACTCTCTCTCTCTCTTTCTCTCTCTCTCAAACACACTCTATTCACTATTAAATCAAAGAAGAAAACAATAGTTTGTTTGCTTCAAGCTTGAAATTTGAATCACTGACATATAGCAAATCCCCAACTCACCACAATTGCTGCTCTTTATCTCTTTCTCTGTAAACATCACTGCCATAAAAGTTCCGGTAAACTCAATCTAGGGTTCAAACGGCTGACGGAGGCTGACCAAGCAAGGGTTCTGACTACTAATTTATTTCCACACGTATGTTCTTCAGATTCGTTCATGTACATCATGGGGACTCACAGCCTGATTTATTTCTACACATATGTCCTCCTTGATGTAAGTTGTTTTTGTTTGTTGTCCGATGCCCCGGTTATTTTGTTGGGTAGTTTGTTGTGTATGTTCTTTCGTGTTTTAATAAAGTTCATATTTTAGAACAGAAAAAAAAATCATATTCTCTGCAGGTCGAAAGTCTTTCTGACTTCTACGAAAAGGGGATCTGAAATGTGACTTTGAAATCGACGATTTCAGAAAATCTCAAGGTTTTATGTAGTATGATTGTTGAGAAGTGAAGAGTTGATATCCCCTTCATGTATAAGGTGATTGTTGATTACAAATTTTATGACCTAATTATATTCTAATCCTTATTGGTGAAAATTGGGGATATGATATTTCAGTTTTAATTATGCAGGTTTGGTTTGCACCAAATTAGTGTTACTATTGTGGGAATGTGGCTTCAATTTTGGCTTCAGCGAGAAAATGGTATTATAAATTTTGTTATTATAAATCAAATATTTATTTTTGGGATGATATCGTTTTAGGTGCTTATTTTGTAATTTATGATGGTAATTGTTAGTTGAATGTGAAACTGGTATGGTTAAAAAAGAAAATGGATTATGTTTTTGTTTGGTAACATCTAGAACTTGTTGATTTGTGACTTTTTCTTCTACTAAAGAATTTGATGACACAAATAATCTATGACTTCTAAAGTTAAGCTTGCTACTGGCTTTAAATATCCTTATTGCATTTTCATTTTTGGTAGCATTTGCTACACCTTATAGTCAACTTCTAAATGATAGTGTTATTTTCTAAAATGGTGTTTGAAGGGATTGAGGAATGATCCACTTCAATCAGGTGCATTTGTGTAGAAGTTTGTAAATTTGGACATGTAGGTTTACTGACTCTCTTGGTTGGTTATGATAACTGCTCTTTTTGGCTTGAAGGTGTGTATGAAAATTGAAACAGGAGCCCAAGCTAAGGGTTTATTTGCTTATTTAGCAGCCATGACAACAAGCTCAGAAGTAAGTTCTTTTTTTTCATTTCATTTATATATTTTCAAATGTGTATAGAAATGCAATACTTTATATCTTTTTACTGTTAGTAATAAATCTTTTCTTTTTTGCAGCTAGCAAGAAAAGATTTGGATGCGGCTGCACAATCTGGTCACCATGGTGTGACCGCTAATGAAGTTGATGTGTGGTCCATGAAGCAACCAATGCTACTGGTATATCAAAGTATTTTACACTATCCATTGAGTTAAGGAAAAGTATTCTTAACCAATTCTTGTATGAGCTTTAAATTTCTCTTCTTTCTAATCAATATTATTGCTATAGTTGTAAGCGGTTTTTGGTACAGTTACTTTTATAATATTAAGTTGACCATGTCAATAATAATTACCTTCATGATTTTAGATGCCGACATGTCACGTTTTGTTCTAATTCAGACTGTAAGAAGAGGATGAAGACATGGCCATTAAACCGGAAGATGTATCCTGTGCACATACAGACTGTAAGAAGAAAGACACAATGAGATGAATAAATGAACAACGTTGTCACTGAATTCTACTTCCATTAGCGGAATTGGTAACGACCACCAAGCAGGCAAACTTAGCTAGAAAAGCATTCACTAAAAAAACCCTTAAGGCCACTTTTGAGGTACTTCACCATAGTATTTACAATGTTCGTTCAAGTTGAACTTGATTTTGATGAAGATCCAAATGAGTATCTTGCATATGGTAAATGAGTAACTATTGAATAGGTGGTTTGATAAACTAACTCTTGTAAGCTACTTTTGTACAAAGGTGTCAACTTGCTGGTGAAAATGAATTGACTTTTAATTTTATTGTCATTTTTGTTTTGTGTATTTTTGAAAAATTTGGTGAATTCTATTTTGTTTTTAACCGAGATTTAACCAGAAGTGAGTGTACAACTCAATAGTTATAAATTTGGTGAATTCTATTTTGTTTTTAACCGGGGTTTATGAGTTGCTGTTTATATTTTATTTATCAATTATCAATTTTTAGATGTAGCAAAGAAAAAAATACATATTGGAAAATTTAATAAAATCTAACCTATTTGATCCATAACATTGGCTATGCCTAAGCAATATCCTAAATAGCAAACTTTACTATAGTTATAGTTAAGCACTATAAACTTTTATAACTAAACTGACTTTGCACACTTATTTAGAAATAAAGTTGGGTTGGTATGAAAAAAATTAAAAAGATGAGAAACTGTTCATTTTTAAGTGTTGAGTATAATTAATTAATACTGTGATACTAAATTTTGTGATGAATGTGAGGTGAAGATAAAAAGTGTGATGAATGTGAGATTTGAAGATAAAAAGTGTGTTTGTAGGAGGTGGGTTTTTCACATTTCACACTTAATAAAATGTGTCATGGTAATGTGAAGTGTGAACTAATGGCATTATTGTAAAATCTCGCCAAATTTAGTTAAAGATGTATATATGGTCGCCATTCACTCCCTTTGCACCATGTCATCTCTTTTCGCCGCCCACATGCCTGCTAGAATCTTCACTTTCCCGCCGCATCGCGCGGGCACCTTACTAGTATATACTAATAGACAAGTACATATTATATTAATTCCCAATAAATACTTGTCTACATGATGTTGGACATGTCTCCATGGTCTTGTAACAAGGTCAACACATTCAGTGAACCTAAAACAATAGACAAGATGGTTAATGCTCATTCCAGCTGCTTGCGCGAACGAATAAACAACGATCACTGGCCCCATCAATCGAAATCATGTGTTCAGGGGCGGCTCAACCTTTTTGGACCTACAACGAAATAGAATTTTGAGGCCCTTTTTCGAATGTCTTTTCATTGTAATAAATTTTCATCCTTAACTCAATTTAAGGGTCTTTATATATTTCAAGTACACAGGAGCATAACAACTTAAAAGTCAAAATACAAATAAGAAACATGTAACAAAGGTTAAAACGGTTTGTAGCAGTTTTACAACTTAAAAGTGCTTGCTAGCTAGTAGGCTTACAAGTTCTAAGGCCTAACAATGTATGTATTTAAAAAAAGGGCCTCAATTTTAGGGGCCCAAATCCCAAGCTTTTTTTTTCTTTCACTAATGGGCTGACCCTTCATGCTTTATATACTTTGCTAAGTGCTTCGCCTTTTGGTGTTCTTTACACTCCTTCAAAGCCGTTATCGACACTACAAAGTCGATTGCTTCTTCGAAAAAAGTAGGCTGAGTGATGATGCTGAAGGAGACCCGCCCCACATTTGGATAATGATAGCAACTAGTTGTTTTTGGTTATAAAATTAAAGTGTATAGATCAAGACCATAAAAATAAAGAAAACATATCTAATAAAAATAAATAAAAAACTATTCTATTGTACATCCAAAGTGATTTATAATGATACCAACTATTTGTTTCTGGTTATAATATTGAAGTGGTTAAATCAAGACAATGAAGTTAAAAGAAAACATATCTAACAAAATCATATAAAAATACATCAATAAAAATGACATAAGCCCTTTAATAATTTTTGACTTATATATATATTTTTTGTGTATAGAAAATATATTATTTGTTTATTTTTATCGTAATTTTATGCGTAACTATCAAATACCCATCTAGAGTCGTGAGGCTATTCATTCTTGCTCGTGTTCGAGTTGGCAATCCCTACATCATTAAGTGCTGAGTTAGTAAATGACTTGATTGGGTAAGAAACTCTGAACCAGTAAGAGCATGCCGATGTGGTGGTAGTTAGTGGTAGGTTAAACCATCACTAGTGCTCTAGTGGTGGCCACGGGTATTTAAGTTCCACCTATGGTGGGCCCGGATGAGTTTTTCCCTCCAGGTCTCAAGTTCGAGTCTCGGTGATAGGGGTTTCTCATTGAGGGGTTTAAATTGGGGATCTATTGTGCGAGGAGGCTTTCTAGCGCGGACCCGGTTAAGACAACGTATGCTAAACCTCCCGACATTCCCGAATAATTCACACCTTTAAGAAAAAGTTAGTGGGTGAGGGGGGGGGGGGTGAGGAGATGGTGCATGAGGGCTATGAAGATACAGAAGAGTAAAATTTTCATTTAACATTATTTTAAACCAAACGAATTTAACTTTTTTATCTGCCAACTAAATCACCAGATAAGCATCATTGGATGCCTTCAATCGAGCAAATGCAACCCTCTTTCATAATGGTCATAGTTGGATACATATCCGAGCCATTAATTACGGGGAAAATCCGCCTGTCTGAAGGCCTACTGCGTTAAAACCTGATTTGGCTCGATTTCGATCTAACTATCTCTAACAAGATCACTCCCAACTCGTCAATTTTACAAGACTCTACTCACCTCTTGAGTGTCAAATCAATTAAGCTTCTCTTCTCATCATACAAAACAAATAATTGTTGCTTGCCAAAAACAAACACAATTTAATTCAATAAAACACAAGATAATGTAACAACTTACACCTTACATTTCATCAATCCGAAAACTTCCAAACTCAGCCGGCCTATTTCTAGAACCCTCGTCATCACCCCTAAAACCCCTCAAGGGTTTTTCATCAGCCCCCATTATCTTCAACACCCTTCAAACAATCACAACTCAATCCACCAATTTTGTTTCTGGGTATCAACAATTATGGCCCCTGTTTTAAGCAGAACATTAACACCATCTTCTGTAGCCTCTGTTCCATATAGGCCACTATTTTCATCTAAATTCAACACCCAAAATAGATTATCTTTGAGAAGTGGTTTTCTGCATCAAAATGGGGTGAAAAATGGAAGCTTTTTATGTTCTGGATTGAAATTGGATGTGGGTAAAAGAGGTAGTGGTGTGGTGGTGAGATGTGAGGCTTCTGCTGTTGCTGAAAAAGAAACTTCTGAGGGGTCTGGTGAAATGTTTGAATATCAAGCTGAGGTGGGGTTGTTTTAGTTTTTTGAATTTTGGTTGTTTTGGGTTGACAATTGTGGAAAATTTATGTTCTTTTGTGTCTGTTTTATGGCTAATTTTATGTTTTGACCTTTAAAGATTATATTTTCTGAATTTTTGGTTGCAGGTTTCTCGTTTGATGAATCTGATAGTTCATAGTTTATACAGTCATAAGGAGATTTTTCTTAGGGAGCTTGTGAGGTAAAGATACACTTGTTTATGTATATATATTGGGGGGGAGGGGGGGTTAAGATATAAACACATGTTTTAATTAGAGAATTCAGAATTGCGAGAACTGCATAAGCACTTGGTTGCAGTGCTAATTACAATTAGTGGGATAAGGAAAAAAAAGGCGGTTATGCGGTTAGCCGGTTACGCAGTTACATGATTAGTAACTGTGTTTATGCGGTTCTTGCGATTCTCTATGCCAATTTGTTTCACTACATTCTGTGGTGAACACACTCCTATACATGTGTGTGTATATATTCGATTTCCGCTTGTTATTTTTATGAATGAATCCAACTACCTAAAACATAGGTGTATGTATAATGGTATTATTGTTTCTATGTAGCATATGTTTTAAATTTCCATAAACCATTTTCATGAATCTATTATATACTAACGATAAGTCCTAGTTATGCTTGTATTCTCCAAAACCACTTGATCTCACATTTTTTGTTGCTTCAGTAATGCAAGTGATGCACTTGATAAACTAAGATTCTTAAGTGTAACCGACCCTTCGCTGCTTGGAGATGCCGGTGAGCTAGAGATCCGTATCAAACCTGACCCAGAAAAAGGGACCATCACCATCTCGTAAGATTCTTTACTTTCCTAGAAGCTTCCGTTGTATAGTGAAAGCAGTATCTGAAACAATGTTTTCGATTACTTTTTGTAGAGATACCGGTATTGGAATGACCAGAGAAGAGCTAATAGACTGCCTTGGAACTATTGCTCAAAGTGGCACTTCTAAGTTCTTAAACGCTCTCAAAGTACAATGTTCTTTGTTTTTATAAATATATAAAGAAAATGCCATTTTCGTCCCTGAGGTTTGACCAGTTTTGCGACTTCGTCCAAAGGTTTGTTTTTCCGCATGTGGATCCAAAAGGTTTGAAATCTTGCCATTTTCATCCAGCTCGTTAACTCCATCCATTTTTCTCCGCTTAGTCATGTGTATTTACGTCTTTTTTGTTAACTTAAAGGGCAATTTGGTCTTTTTCACTTTATGTAAAAAGACCGAATACTCCTGAAAAACACTGAATTGCCCTTTAAGTTAACAAAAAAGACGAAAATACCCTTGACGTAACGGAGAAAAATGGATGGAGTTAACGAGCCGGATGAAAATGACAAGATTTCAAACCTTTTGGATCCAGATGCTGAAAAACAAACATTTGGACGAAAGTCGCAAAACTGGCGAAATCTTAGGGACGAAAATGGCATTTTACTTAGGCCTGTAAACGAACCGAACGAACACGAACATAGGCATGTTCGTGTCCGTTCATTTAACTTTAACCGAACACGAACACGAACATATAATCGAACATATTTTTTTGTTCGTGTTCGTTCATTAAGAAATCAGACATCTCGTGTTCATTCATGTTCGTTCGTTTAAAGCCTAAACAAACAGTTCACGAACACAAACGAACATAAACAAAAAAAAAACTGAACATATTTGAATAAACATAAACAAACATATATTAACATGATTGAACAAACAAGTCTAATATATTACAATTCATCCGAAAACACAACTAAATTAGAGTTCATAAATATACTAATTAGTCATATTAATATAAGTAGTTAGAAAACCTAATATTTATATAAATCTAACTATTTATGTATTTACTAAAATTTAAACGAACGTTCATGAAGATAAATGAACGAACATAAACGAACATTCACGAACATAAATGAACGAACACAAGGTGTGTTCATGTTCGTTCATTTAATTAAACAAACAAATTTTTTTGTTCGTGTTCGTTCATTTATTAAATAAACGAACATAAACGAACTTCCCGCCGAACAAGTTCATGAACAGTTCATGAACGTTCGGTTCGTTTACAGGCCTAATTTTACTCATATATAAATCATAAATATCTATAATGGTTCTGTGCACCAGTTTCTGAAATGAAAATTTTATGGTTTGTTGTGTTATAGGAGAACAAGGATCTTGGAAGTGATAATAGTTTGATTGGTCAATTTGGTGTCGGTTTTTATTCGGCTTTTTTGGTTGCCGAAAAGGTCCTTAATAACATTCCTCCTCTTAATTGTTTGCTAATACGTTCACTTTTTTTGAAAGGGAAATTAATATATTTTATTATTAATTATATTCAAATAGGTGTCTGTGTCCACAAAGAGTCCCAAATCAGACAAACAATACATTTGGGAAGCATCAGCTGATAGTAGCTCATACGTGATTAAAGAAGAAACCGATCCTGAAAAGCAGCTTCGCCGTGGGACAGAAATAACACTTTATTTGAAGGTGATTTATATGTTTTCTTTTTACGAAGTTCATTTTTTTTTGCATGAAGTCTTGTCTTTTTTTTGTGTGGGTTTTAAAATTGAACTGATAATCTTTTTTTGCTGGTTATAGGATGACGACAAATACGAGTTCACCGAACCAAGTAGGGTTCAAGGTTTAGTGAAAAACTACTCACAATTTGTTTCGTTTCCCATTTACACATGGCAAGAGAAATCAAGGACAGTCGAGGTAAGTTCATTTTTTGATGTTATGGGCCCCACTACCAGTTCGCATTACATCATATCGGCGTAATTAATGTTACGTAATTAAATTTGACGTTCACTTTATGCAGGTAGAGGAGGAGGAGGAAGCGAAGGAGGGAGAAGAAACACCACCAGAGGTAACACGTCTAATGAGCGCAATAAAATGTTGAATTAGCTTGTTGCTATATTATTGTTTTGAATATATTAAAAAATGCAATGCTGTTTGCTATTGGTTTTCAGGGTGAGAAGAAGAAAAAGAAGACTAAAACCGAAAAATACTGGGATTGGGAATTGGCCAACGAAACAAAACCTATTTGGGTGAGTTAATGCACTTTTATTACTTTAAGATTTTAGTGGGTATTTCGGGTCACTCTTAGGGGTGTCAATTTCTGACATGACCCGAAACACGACAATTTGGTAAGGGTGCAAACGAGCCGAGCCGAGCCCGAGCTCGACCATGCTCGAGCTCTAGCTTGGCTCGTTTGTAGCTTCTCAAGCTCGGCTCGTTTATTATCTATTAATTGCTATATCCTATATGAAACAAAAAATAATATAAATAATAGACTTGTTTAGGCTCGCGAGTTCGATAAGTGAAGCTCGGGCTTGTTTACTAAACAAGCTTAATTTTAGGTTCGCGTCCGGCTCGTAAACAAGTCTAAATAAGCTCGGCTTGGCTCATTTACTAGACAACTTTAAATAAAGGGTAAATGTTCTTAAATATTAATAAAAACTAATATTACACTAAGGCTCGATAAGGCTCGAGCTCGATAAATAAACGAGCTTTACTTTAGGCTCAAGCTCAGCTTGGGCTCGATAAGGCTCGGCTCGTTTCGAGCTTTTCCTCGAGCTGATCTCGAGCAGCTTGCAAGCCACTCGGCTTGTTTGTGCCCCTAAGTTTTGGGTTGTCATATTTAACCATTGTAATAAACTAGGTGTGCTCTGGTTGACCTCTTTAACCCGTTTAATAAAACAGGTCGACTTGACAACCCGTTTACGACCTGTTTAATCCATTCAATATAACCCATTTACCACGTTTACAACTTGATTAGAATGCGTTTACATTCCGCCAACCTGTTTGACTTGTTATATACGTGACACCCCTTGTCAAAGTTGTTTATTTTACATGATTAAAATGCAGATGAGGAACCCTAAGGAAGTTGAAAAAGACCAATACAATGAATTCTACAAGAAGACATTCAACGAGTTTCTTGATCCTCTTGCATACACTCACTTCACCACTGAGGTAATCACCGTTTCTAATTTGTTTTCGACAAATTGCATATGACGTGAAAATCCGACGTTCTAACCGTCACAATTTATGCAGGGTGAGGTGGAATTTCGAAGTGTAATCTACATTCCCGGAATGGCATCAATGAACAATGAGGATGTTGTAAATCCTAAAACGAAGAATATACGTCTGTACGTGAAACGTGTGTTCATTTCCGATGATTTCGATGGCGAACTGGTAAATTCTGTTTTTTATTTTACATATGAATTTTTTCGAGGCGTTGTTATATTAAATGGCCTAACTATGATTCTTGATATGCAGTTTCCTAGATACTTGAGCTTTGTAAAGGGTGTGGTAGATTCAAATGATCTTCCCCTCAATGTTTCACGAGAAATTCTTCAAGAAAGTCGAATTGTAAGCTTAAAAATCTCATCTTTACCTGATTAAGTCGTACTGTTATAATCTATATAAGTGTATATTGAAAACATACTGTCCTTTGTTTCTTAAAGAAAGTCGAATTGTATATTCAAAAATTCTATCTTTGCCAGAGGAATTTATATTACCGTATTCTTATATACTGAAAAAACACTAAATGTCTATAGTTTAATCAAGAATGTCAAATATTATGTTTAAAGGTTACATCTTTACCTACACTCTGTAGCGGGTTCGAAACGTAGATAAAAATAAGCAAATCGCTAAAGTTAAAGTTTTTTGATGTTCTAGTTAAGAGGCTAAACATGTCATTATTAAAGTTGAGGGGCTAAAGTTGTGTATTATTAAAGTTGAGGGGATAAAGTTGTTTGATGTAGTTAAGGAATTATTAAAGTTGTTTGATGTAGTTAAGGGGCTAAACATGTCATTAAAATTGAGGGGCTAAACATGTCATTATGAAAGTTGAGGGGGTAAAGTTGTTTGATGTAGTAAGGGGCTAAAACATGTCATTACCAAAGTTGAGGGGCTAAACATATCATTATTGAAGTTGAAGGGCTAGAGTTGGTTAATACCAAAGTTGAGGGGCCAAAGTTGGTTGATGTGACAAAATACCATATAAATAGTATTATAATTTAGGAATTTAATTTAGTATCGAAAACATACTCACCGCTTTTTCTTCTTGCACTACAGGTAAGAATAATGCGAAAGAGGCTTGTTAGGAAAACATTCGACATGATACAAGAACTTGCTGAAAACAAAGAGGTTAGTAAAAAAAGATTAAATCGAAATATATATATCTTCTATTTTTTTACTTAAGGTGTATATTTAACTTAAATTTAATCACATAATGTCAGGACTATAAGAAGTTTTGGGAAAATTTCGGCAAGTTTGTGAAGTTGGGATGCATTGAGGACACTGGAAACCATAAAAGAATAACTCCGTTGCTACGGTTTTTCTCATCCAAGAGTGAGGATGAGTTGATAAGCTTAGATGAGTATGTTGATAATATGGATGAAAAACAGAACGCGATCTATTATATCGCGACTGACAGCTTGAAGAGTGCTAAATCGGCTCCTTTCTTGGAGAAGTTGGTGCAAAAGAATATAGAGGTACTTTTTACTTATTAAATTAATGAGTTTTTTTACCCGCCGCACATTGCGGTGGTGTCGTACGTGAAATGATAACGTATAGACTACAATTGACCAGATTCGTTTCCGAACTAAATTTATGTCAAAACGTGTGATAACTCAAATTTATACCGTCGAATCAAAACGTATTACATTTGACCCGATTTGTTTCCAAACAAAATTTACGTCAATACGTAGTCCAACTCAAAACGTACATAAAAAACATTTTATAATTGACCTGACTCATTTTCATGAAAAAATTATGTTAAAGCGTAGACGAACTCGAATTTATACTGTGACACATCTATAAAAAACTAAAAATGTAAGAAATTGGTTTTAGGGTAAGCTCGAAACTTAAGAAACTTCAGGGGACATTTACAAAGTGAGGGTTACCTTTGACATTATCAAGGTTTAAAAGAACGGAAACGAGTTTCGAGGCGTTTTCCCTTCACCTCACGAGGCGTAAGCCTCGAGGCGTAAGGCCGAGGCGGTATTAATAAATAAATATAAAAATTATATATATTATAAAAATAATAATACTAACTAATTTCATCATCAGATTCGTCAAAATCATCAAAAACCCACTTAAAAAAGACATGAAATGCTTGAAATTGACACAAAAAGTTTGAGGGTTAGAATGGGTTACATGTCAAAAGTTTGAGGGTTAAAGAGAAGTTAGAAAGTATGGGGGCCTTTTTTTGTCAAGTTAGAAAGTAGGAGGGTCATTTTTTTCAAGTTAAAAAGTTGGTTTTTGTCAAGTTAGAAATCTGAAGGGTGAATTTTGTCAATTTAGAAAAGTTGAGGGGTGATTTTTGTCAAATCAGAAAGGTGGTCGGCACTGATCTTTCAAATTTAAGATTTATGTAATGTTTTTTGTTTTCATTTTTTAAAAATTTTATTAAATGATTTTGTGGGTCCCTAGTGAATGAGATCTATAGATACATTTTTATGTCTTTATTTTGGCATATAAACTGAATCTACAAAATGAAAATGTTAACGAACCAAAATGAATTTTAAAAAGGTTATGGGCGTTTGGTATGCAGGTGTTATATTTAGTTGAGCCTATTGATGAGGTGGCGATTCAGAACCTTCAGACGTATAAAGAGAAGAAATTTGTAGATGTGAGCAAGGAAGATCTTGAGCTCGGTAAGTTGAGTAGCAAACGTTAGAACGGATGGTTTTGGCCCACATGGACAGAATTGGATCAATGTGGGCTTTTATTGTTTATTGTTTGGGCTAAAAAACACATTCGAACGGGGCCTAAGTGGGCTAAAACTTTAAAAAGAACATGTAAGAGTTAATGGGTTAAATCGGTTCGGTTGACCTTTCGTCAAATTATTATTTAACAATGTAGGCGACACGGACGAGGTTAAAGAGAGAGAAAACAAGCAAGAGTATATCCTTCTTTGTGATTGGATGAAGCAACAGCTCGGTGACAAAGTTGCAAAAGTGCAAGTCTCAAACCGTTTAAGTTCTTCCCCTTGTGTTCTTGTTTCGGGAAAATTCGGGTGGTCTGCTAATATGGAACGGTTAGTATTATTTTAAAGTGTCTTATGGTGAATTTATTTTTTTTGCCCGCTTGATTTTATGTTGAATTAATGAAATGAAATGTTAATTTGCAGGTTAATGAAAGCACAAACTCTTGGTGATACTTCAACCTTGGAATTCATGAGGGGAAGAAGAATAATGGAAGTCAACCCTGATCATCCAATCATCAAGGACTTACATGTAAGTAATAATAATATTATTTTCTAATTATGGGTGTAAACAAGCTTAACCCGAGCTCGCCTAAGCTCAAGTTCGACTCATTTAATTTAAGAGAGTTTGTGCCCTAGCTTGCCTCGTTTTAAGCTCTATGTCGAATGCTCAAGCTCGGCTTTTATTTTAAAAAGACATGTAATTATATTAATATATTTTTAATTATAATTATAATATTATATATATAACATTGTATATTACTAAGTTATTAGTTTTATCATAATTTTTGTTTAATAATATTTATTATGTATCTATTTATTTGTTTGTTATGTAAATAAATAACTTTATTTTTATAAATATAATATGCTCGTGGGCCTAGTCAAACTCGGCATTTGAAGCTTGAGATCGAGCTCATATATTATAAGAGCTTTAATCTAAGTCGGGGTTGAGCTTGAGCTCGTCTAAGCTTGGCTTAATCTAGCCTTTAGCAAGAACCGATGTAGTGTACTAGTGGCTTGGCTCATCATATACACCCCAGTTTCTAACATTTATTTCTTTTAAATTTTATTTTGAATTATAATTTCATATAATCATTTTGCAGGCTGCATGTAAAAACGCCCCAGAAAGCAGCGAGGCTAAAAGAGCTGTGGATCTCTTATATGAAACAGCTTTAGTCGCTAGCGGATTCACCGTAAGTTTTTAACCTCACAAAACCCGCTCTTCTTCCATTTTTATTTATTTATTTTAACATTTTCTGACGGGTATTTTTTTATTTGTTGAAATATCTATAGCCCGATAGCCCAGCTGAACTAGGTGGCAAGATTTACGAGATGATGGCAGTTGCTCTTGGAGGAAAGTGGGGAAGAGTCGAGGAAACCGAAGCTGCTGCTGATAAGTCAACTGAATCAAATTCAGACTCGACATCTGAATCCGCTGAGACCGAAGTTGTAGAGCCGTCAGAAGTGAGAACCGAAACCGACCCGTGGAGTAGTTGATACGGTTTACATTCATGTATAAACACGGGTCACTAGCGGCAGAGCGGTTGGTGCCGGGGAGGGAGTAGAAATTTTGGATTGATAATTTTGTGATCTGTGATGATGTTTCCTTATTTAACATTTTGTGCGCTTTATTCAGAAAAAAATTTTTAGTGGGTCGGGTCAAAACAGGTCAGGTCTAAACGAGTATTAATTCATATCGCTTTGATATTCAAATTAATTACATAATTGCCACAAAGAAGCCCTAAACTGCCATGTGCTAACTTTCGATATCATTTTACACCACTCACGTCACCCACCAAATCACAGAGAGAGAGAGAGAGAGAGAGATAAAGCCGCCGGCAAAGGAGGAAGCCGACCTCCGGTGACCAGGCCTCCTGCAACGACAGTGGAAGACGGCCGCAATGGTGTGTGACGCTAATGGCTCGACGACAATGGAAGACTGATAGGTTTACGGAGAAAACCTACAAACTCCCAAGAACACAAGAGAAGAAGAGAGACATAAACTAAAGTTTCTTTAAATAATTTTTTCATTAACTTTCAAATGAACTTACACAATCTTAAATATGCAAAAGGAAAACTACTTTAACCAAAATATAGGAGTCATGCATACACTATTAACTAAACATGGATGCACTAAATTAAAAGACATGGAGAACATGGGTAAACTAATGCATGAAAATGTGGATGAGAAGATAGGCACGTATCAAAGACGGCCGCAAGATAGTATTTTTTGCCTGTGACGCTATTGGCTCCAACCGATCACAAATTGTCTCAGAGGAAGGGCGAAGGCCACCTGTGCAAAAACCCATCTCCCAGCTCAACAACCAAATCACAAATTATAGCCCCATTGTAGGTCCTTTAACGATTTCTCTACCTTAACTCCCTATTCACCTTACTCCTATTGAAACTGATATGATTGTTAGCCTTAACAGACCCAATTTTGAAACACGCCGGCGATCCCCACCACCAGTCACCAGTCAGTCAACCTCATTTACGACTTCTGGGAGCGTTTTCATTTAGTTTGCCGTCTTCTTCATCAGGTTCGTTTCCTCCGGCCTTCGCATCGTTTTTTTATCTTTATAAAGGAATCATAAGATTTCAATGACGAATACCCACATGAAGCTTTGCCGTTGATCAAAATCATAGGAGGTAGCTGCTAATTTTGCTTCACTAAATTTCATGATTGATTGATTTCTATGTTTTTTTTTTTTTTTTTTTATCTATTTTGCTTCATATAAATCATTAGAATTATCCTTTTTAGTAAAGTTTATCCCGATCAGTCATACGGATTTTTCTATAAAAATATTGTTTCCCTTAGCCTCTGAATTGATATCTATAGTGACATGCTGATCAAATGTATTTCCCAACAACATTTGAAGCTAACAGAACAAATAAATGCAGTTGGTCATGTGAACTCAAATGGTTTTTTTTTTTTTTTTTTTTGTAATCAAACTCAATATCATATGCGAAATGAAGCTTGTCATTAAATTTTATTCTATTCATGTTACCTGTTTGATAAAATGTTGTTTTTTGATGTTTAACAGAGTTATTGTTTGGTCCTGGCAATGGGAGCCTAACAGAATCAGAAGGATGGTAGCAGCAGCCCTGATCAACTCTCCAAGGCAACTCATTTGGCTTTGTAATGGACCAGGCTTGAAGTAGGGGGGGCATTCATAACCCGAATGAATAAATATGGGTTGATTTGGGTCTTTTTTAACTTACTATGGGTTGATTTGGGCTTTCTTTTAATGATTAACGGGTCCAACTGGGTAATTCTAAAACTTTAAATGATATTCACGGGTCAAGTTGGGTTTGTAAGTGAGAAGAGACGGGTTGGAACGGGTTAGTGAGATCAGAAGAAAAAGGAAACGGGTGGATAGGGTTAGAAAAGTTCCTAGGGTTTTACCTTTTTTTCTCAGACGCTTTTCTTTAGGTTCTCTCTGGATCTGAGTTCATCACTATCACACCAAATTGATTCTAAAAAAAAAACTCACCAAACCGCCAAATCAGATACCTACACATTTTCCTCTACTCTCGTCTCTTTTGCGTATCTCTGTGTTCCAATGGCCGGCACCATAAACCCGGCGACATATCAAACGGCGGTGTTTCGATGCTATGCGGGAAGTCGTAACGGAACGCGAGGATGGCAGTGTGATTTCTATGTTATGTATTCCTGATGTAACACAGAAAAACATGCCCGCTGGGAAGCGCGAGGATGGCAGTGTGATTTCTATGTTATGTATGCCCGAGGCCCACTTTTTACAGGTCAGTGGAATCAACAATTGCGGTCGACCTTATGTACAGTACAACAATTAGTCATATTTTTACTCTTTTTCACGGTACTGCCACCATTCCTTTTTGGCACGAACCGCTCAAACGCCAAGGGCATCGAGACACCACTTATGCCTCCAGTTACTACCATCGAGCACTGCCTCTCTGGTCACCTTTCGCCTTCGATCACCACTGCTCCGTGCCAATCGTCATCGGCCACACAACCACCGCCAAATCGGAAGCTCGCAGCTTTATCTATTTCCTACCCACAACCCAAGCGATGGTTTTCGTATGAGATAAGGGCTCCAACAGGTACGCTTTAACAAACTAGGTTTCCAATTTCAGTTACTTTTAGTGTTCATTAGGAGGAATTGTTTGAAAAAGTTTTGAACAAATAGACTTTTCTGTTGGAATTGGGGTTTCGGAGGGTCGCGTGTAAAAACCCAATGATGTTATATATCTGCTCAAGAAAGGAATCCCGGGTTAAATATGGGTGGATCGAGTTGTAAGTATTAAAATCGGTTCGAATCGTAGTAAATAAAAATGGTTTTTATTATCGCTATGATTATTAGCTGTGTAATAGGCATATGTTATGAATTTTGTTACTGTGTGCTCTATTGAAGATCAATAGGATGGATGCCCCTTTGTGTTTAACATCATTTTTAGTGTTGATGATTAAACTGATATGAATTTGACGATGACGTATTGCAGCCGTTCGTGTTTCTGCGCGAACCTTTGTGTTTATGCACGAGCCTTTGTGATGATTATAATGTTGAAGTTCAATTGGATGCACCTTTGTGTTTACATCATCAATCATGTTTGAAACAAATTGATTGGAGTCTAATGCATCAATTATTGGGATAAAATCCGGTTACATCAGTCACGTTGCCGTGGTGTCAAATGACGGTTACAGCGCCGGAGCCGCCGGCATGGTTGGCAGTGACGGAGCGTGATGGTGACGGTTGTTCAGGTTGGTCGTTGTCTAACGTGGTGGTGGAGGTGAGTTCTATTGAAGATTTGGGAGAGAGGGCCAAGCCGATGCGTGTAAGAAGCCTGCGTGGAATAAGCCTGTGTGGAATTAGTTTTCTGATGGAGTCGTGGATGCGGTTAGTCCGGTTATGGGTGCGGCTTGGCCTGAGCTCGGTGTATCGACTTAACTGACGCTTAAGTCGTCTTCGTTGGAGTCATTAAAAGCGCTTTTGAATAGTTTATTATCCCCATGCATTACCGGTAGCAGTTTTACTTTAGTATTCTAATTGATTGTTTAATCTATAGTAATTTGGCAAATTGAATACGCTTATTTATGTATATAGATGAAAGTTTGAATTAAAAGATCTTTGTGCATAGCTGCATATGTATAAGTTTCAAATACTTATGAATTACATTGCTCATTTCTTATTCAATGGATTGCTTATTAAGTGAATTGGCCAATTTGTTTAGGGGTTCACACCTTTACTTTAGATATGATGACTGTATACATGTTTTGCTTTGGTAGCTTTGTTACATTGTAGGTTTTAGGAATTCTACTTCAACTACAAACCATGTTTGTAACTAACATTATCTACCTAATAGAAATGAAATACCCTGCCGCACCGCGGCGGGTCAACCACTAGTTATTAATAAAACTTGTTTGGGCCAGTTTGGCCTAACAATCCAACCTGGCCCAAGAATATATCTATCTATACTAATAAAGTAAAACATTCGGGGGATTGTTTGCGCCAACCTGGTCCAGCAATCCAACCCGGCCCCAGAATATATTTAATAATAAAGTAAAATGTCAATTTTGTCCTTGAGGTTTGGCAACTTTTGCGATATTCATCTAAATGTTTGTTTTTCCGCATCTTAGGATCCAAAAGATTTGAAATCTTGACATTTTTCATTCAGCCCGTTAACTACATCCATTTCTCTCCGTTAAGTCACGGGTATTTTTGTCATTTTTGTTAACTTAAGGGGCAATTCGGTCTTTTTTGTCGTATGTACAAGCATTTAGCATAATGTATAAGTATTCAAAAGACCGAATTGCCTTTAAGTTAGTAAAAATGACGAAAATGTCCCTGACTTAGCACATAAAAATAGATGGAGTTAACGTGCCGGATGAGATTTGGCCAGTTTTGCGACTTTTGTCCAGATGCGTAAAAATAAACTTTTGGACGAAAGTCGTAAAACATGCCAAACCTTGGAGACAAAAATGACATTTTACTCTTAAAATTTTAAAAAATTATGAGGTGTTTGGTTGGTGGGCAGCCTATTTTATGATGGGCAGTGTTCTTGATAGTGATAAGAGTTGGAAGAAGTTAGTTTTAATAACTAATTTATTTTAAATATAGTTTGTTAATTACTTGTTTACCAAAAACACTTTAACTAACTGATTTTTGCGTGTAGAGGAGGTGAAACCTGAAAAGTCAATAAACTTGAGAATTCAAACGAATAATACTATTACTTCCAAAAAAAAAGTAGAACTTCTGGGATTGTTCCTTTGATATATCAAATTATCAATCTTGGTGATCAAGGCACAATGCTTATATATAATAAACACTACCACATAGGTTGCTTGTACCATAATCAAATACACCACAATCATATACATCAACACAACTTAAAAGAAAATAAGCAGAGAATCAAGATGGGTAGCAAAGAAGTGAAGATAGATAACCGGTTCTTATCGATAATCAAATCGATATTTGGGCGTTTATCATTTGAAGTAGAAAAAGACAGAAGTGCCAAGGACTCGGAAGCTGCATACATGGGTCGTGGGCCAGAGGCGACCATGGTTGCAGCTGCCGCACATTTCTCCTCCGCCCATAAAGTTCGTCTTATTTAGGCGGATGCATATAAGCGAGTCTTGGATGTCCTGAGGATGCTTCCATGAATCGAAAAATGAGTGCTAAACACTATTTTCAAGCAAACTTAGCCCAAATAATAGTATCTATCCCTATCATATGGGATGGTTATACGCGTTAAAATTTTATTGTGTATAATATTGAAGCGTATTACGACTCTATGAGTAAAGCTCAGTAGGGTGTACCCATGTGTATTGTAATTCCCGTAAACGTTACAAGTTGATTTTCTCATTTACCCCGCGGTAGTACGCACATGTAAAATTGTAAATAATCACGAATAAAGTTTTGATGGTCAAAGTTTCATCAATTTTACGTTTTAACCTTTCATCTTCAATTTCATGACGCTTTTACTTAACCTTAGGTTTAGTTAAGACCGTGGGGTATGGTGGGGCTTGGGTTGGGGGCATGAGTTGACACGTGGAGTTCGAGCCCCCCCACCGCCTAGTGACGTGTCCGTGGGGTATGGCGGGGCGTGGGTGCACCGCGTGGGTTGGCGGTGGACAGCGAATAGGAGGCCGCCACATCGGATCTCAAGCCCGCCCCACGCCCGGCTTCAAACCAAGCCCCAAGCCCCAAGGGCCACGCCCCAACCCAAGCCCCAAGGGGTGGTGGCTTAGGCGTTTTCCCCCAACCCACGCTCCAACCCAAGCCCCATACCCCACAGTCTAACGTATCCACCCCAAGCTATTTAGTTATATAGGTTTTAACATAGTGGTGGGCCCAATTTTTTTTCATGGGGCACAATTAAGGGGATTAACATCTCTTATAAGAATCTCTCGGTTCACTGTCTTAGAAATAAACTTAGTTACCTTATGACAATCCCCACACATCAAAGTTTTTTAACCACACTCTTAACAAATATAAACCTGAAAGCTAATAGCAAGTTTCTCACTATGATTATTAAGTATCGTTATTCTTTCATCTTCGTCGATATTGTGAAGAGCAAACATATAAACTTCTTCCCTTAAACCAACCTCAGGATCCCAATATCGAGTGCATATTATGTTATTACTATCCTTTTTGGTTTTTATAACTAAAAGACCTCACTTTTAAGACATGTATATAAAAGTTTACATGATAATAGAAGTGAACAACAAATAACGAAATCAATGTGAAACGCTTGCAATCAGGGCCCGCCCGTTGGGCTTACCAATCTAGACACGGGCCTAGGGCCACCAAAAATCAAAGGTCTCCGGTTTTTAGTAAAGTTTTATATATTGTATATGTATCGTGCTCAAATAAAAGCAAAATTAAACCATTTTTTTTAATAAAGTAGCACAAATAATAATTGTTTAGGAAAAAAGGTCCACATTTAAGACCTAATTTCGAAATTAAACCACAGACATAACTACAGTTTGCAACAACAATCGACTACTCGACCTCATCTGAATTCAGCGAATCAGGGCCTAAAATCCCTAAAATTGAGCCGCAGTCATCGTTCCCATTTCCCATCATAACCTGCTCTTTCGATTTTCTAGGTTATCGGCTATTACTAACGGTAATCATTCATTGTGTCGGGTCTGTCGGCATTGGAGGATAATTCATGGGCAAAATTAGGGTAATTACTCAACGTAGGTCAATTTTAGCGGCTATTTTTCTATTAATCTCTATATGTTATGCCAAAGGGCCTCCACTTCGTAGTCCGCTTAAGGTCTACAAAAATGTTGCAACGACACTGATTGCAATGCGAACAACAAATACAATCGTACCAGTGGTAACTTTAGAAACAACATTCACACGTCGAATGTATCTCCAAAAATAAGAATCGACTTGTTAAATCGCCATCCAAACAATCGTAGTCCATTTAAAAAAATTATATCCAACACAACCCACCCAAAATTGAAATTCTTATCAAAGTCCTTCAACAATTATTTGATAGGACTTTGACAACTAAAAAGGTCACTTGACTTTGATGGTTGATGCTTAGGAAATACTAAATGGGTCAAGTGTAAACGGGCAGTTTTAAGTGCGTGTCAAAATTTGCATATGAGGTCAGGTTTTGACTAGAGTTTAACTTTTATGAGACCATGATTTAGGAGATTTAAAAACAGCTTTCAACTTGTTATCTTTTATGTATTTTTCACATTAAATACTTGTTATCTTTATAGTCAATTTATTATTTTACCAGTTTAACATGAATTGAACCGTTCTAACAAGATACACATGTCGAGTTATTTGGTTACTTTTTATCATACTTATATATAAAATATTATCATGTAACATGTTTGTTATATTAATTAAAAGTTATTATATTTTTAATAAACAACATACTAGCATAAGCTTGTTTAGCCGCTTGTTGATCGGCCTTGTTTAAACTCGGCTAAATTCAAGTTTTTAACGAGTGATATATCTAGTTGCTAATAAGAAGCTCAACTCGTTCATACCCGGTAAAGAAGTAGACATAGACATGGGGCAGGGCTGAGGATATAGAGGGCTAGGGGGTGCCCGGCCCCCGCAGTTTTTTTTTTAGTAATGTAAATTATTGTATTTTTACGTTTATTTCGTCCGAAAGTTAGTGTAAATTAGTGTAAGTATTGAGTCCAGAACCCGCTGAATTAAAAATTTATAGGTCTCGTGACTTTCGGGCCCCACCATTAAAAATTTCAAGCTCTGCCACTAGAAATAGAATTGTAGAATTGACATATCACTGTTTCTTGCTTGCAGAGGAGGATTAAAAACAGAACTCAAACCAGAAACTATTATTTATTTCAAAAAGTAGAATTTCTGGGATTGTTCCTTTGATTAATAAATCTTGGTGATCAAGACACAATGCTTATAAATAAACACATCCACACACCTTGCTTGTACCACAATCATAAAGTTCTATCAACACAACTAAAAAATATCAGAAAATAGAGATGGGTAGCAAAGACTTGAAAAACAATAATCGGTTCTTATCGATAATCAAATCGACATTTGGGTGCTTTTCTTTCGAGTCACGTAAAGATAAAAGTACCAAAGGCTCGGAAGTTGCATACATGGGTCGTGGGCCGGAGGCAACCATGGTTGCAGCCGCAGCACATTTCTCCTCTGCCCATAAAGTTCGACTGATTTAGGCGTCTACACAAATAAAAACCAGCCTTGGATGTCCTAAAGATGCTTCCATGAATTCAAATGATTCGATGAACACGACACGCTATTTTCAAGAATACTACAACGTTACGATGAAGCAAACTCATCCGAGATGATAGAAAAGAATCTATCATCTGAGATGGTGGGTCTCTTGTAATTTGTGTGCTTTCATTGATATATAATAAAAGAGTCGAACAAGTTCGTTCAATCTCGTGTTTGTGTGTTTGATCAAGGGTCTGATTTTCCAACAAGTACACGTATTACCCAATCAAGAATAATGTTTTAATACGCAAAGTTTCATAAGTATTACGTTTTAACCTTTTAACGTTTTCTTTTCGCAACGTTTTTTATACCTAACCTTGCTTGTAGTTATATCATGAAATACAGAAAATAAACCAACAAACTTAACTCAAAAGGAAAAACATGTCTTCTACTTTAAATTACCAAAAATCTCCACAAGAACAAGTTCCATCTTTAAACAAATGAAACCGAACAGCATCTCTTACAAGAATCTCTCGATTCGTTATCTTAGAAATAAACTTAGTCGCAGTATGACAATCCCCACACACCCTAAGGTTTTTAACAATGCGCATAGGCATACTCTCGGGTACAAATATCAAACCGAAAGCTATAGCAAGTTTCTCACTATGATGATTAAGCATCGTTATTCTTTCAGACTCGTCGACATTATGTAGCGCAAACCTCATATCCGGCACATACCCTTCGCGTATCATCTTAACATTCAACTGTTCCAGCTCAGCGTATATCTGTTCTGAATACGGGCTCGATCTGTCATCAGCCGAAAACACATGCACTTTGTTTTTATATTTAATCCAACTAAATCCCGGTTCTTTTCGTATATCTTTACGTTTCATTTCTTTTCGTAACTGAGCTACCTCATCCCATTTGCCTTTAGCCGCATACATACTCGATAACAATACGTAACTTGCAGGATTCTGAGGCTCCAATTCTTGTAACGATTTTGCAGCCCATTGGCCCATTTCCAAATCACCATGAGATCTGCACGCGCTAAGTAACGTAGACCAACCGAACGCATCCGGGCTAAACGGCATATCGTTTATGAAACGTTTTGCTTCTGCAAGCAGCCCGGCCCGACTAAACAGATCAATCATGCAACTGTAATGATCGGAAACCGGAACAATCCTGTGTTCGTTGACCATTGACTTGAAATACTCGCGCCCTTTGTCCACCAGCCCCGCTCTACTACAAGCTGAAAGTACGCCTATGAATGTTACTCCATCGGGCCGTAGTTGACTGGTCAACATTCGGTCAAACAGGTTTATTGTTTTATTAGCTTCCCCGAATTGGGAATACCCCGAAATTAAAGCGGTCCAAGACACTTCGTCCTTTATCTTCATTTCGTTAAACAACTGATTAGATTTCTCAACGGTTCCGCATTTACCATATAACGTCACAAGCGCATTGGAGACGGTTATAAACGAAATCAAACCTGTTACTAGTGCTTGACCGTGAAACTGAGCACCTTCTTCTAAACTGGCTAAATTTGCGCATGAACTGATTATGCTTCCGAGCGTATATTCATCCGGGTCTATCCCATTTCTCTGCATCTCGCAATAGACCCTTACGGCTTCTTCGCTATGACCGTTTTGACCATAACCCACTATAAGCGCGGTCCAAGTTATAATATTTTTATATCGCATCTTACTAAATACCTTTTCCGCATAGGTAACATGTTTACACTTCAAATACATGTCAACAAGTGAACTACCGACGTACACGTTATCTAGAACATCGTTTCTTATGATATACGCGTGAATCTGAGAACCTTCTTTAAGAGCCGTACATCCTCCACAAGCGGTCAAGATGCTTCCAAGCGTAAATTGATCTATACCGACACCCTGCATCCGCATTTCCTTAAATACATCAAACGCTTTTTTGTCTAAACCGTTTTGCGCAAACCCTGTAACCATCGTTGTCCACGTGATCGAATCTTTCTCACGCATACTATGAAATAATTGTTCAGAAGCTTCAATCATCCCACAACGAAGAAGACCCATGATCATCGTATTATACATCACCACATTCCTTTCAGGCAATTCATCAAACACCTGTCGCGCGTCGTCTATAAACCCTGCTTTCGCATACATTTCAACCAACGGACTACCCACAAACACGTAAGATTCAAACCCGTAAGTCACTATCTGCCCATGAATCTGCTTACCCAAACCAACCAACCCGTTATTCGAACATAAAATAAGCATAGTCGAGAACGTAATCCTATTCAAACTCACAGCCTTTCCATCTTTCAACATCAACTTATACGCCTTAACCGCTTTATCACAATAACCAAAACTCATGTAACCGGAGATAACCAAATTCCACGACACATTATCTCTCTTCGGCATGCGATAAAACATCTTTTCCATCTCTAACAAGTTCCCGGATTTGGAATAAACAGAAAGCACATTGTTCCATGAAAATAAATTTGGTTGGGGAATTTTATCAAACACCTTGCGTGCATAACTAATATTTCCTAGTTTATAATAACTACTGATGAGATTATTGAGCAAAAAGGTCTCAGTGTTGACTATGGTCTTTATTATGAAGCAATGGAGTTTCTTTGCTTGAAGCTGGTTAAGGGTTTCACAATACAGCTTAAGCAATGAACAATAATAGTTTGATATGGAAGAAGACATGGTTTAATTCAGTAGGAATGGCTGATTGGCTGGTGGTTGGTGCGGTCGACCAGCTGCTCGTAGTCTTGACGGAGTTAACCGGAAAAAAGAACCCAGGACCTATTGGTTCTATTTCAGTGATTCGAATTTGACGTTCCAAAAAAAAAAAACAAACAGGGTACACAATGTCGGACACAGAATTGCTTCAACTTTTAACACTCCTAACCTTTGACTTTTTCAAGTCTTTTAACATATTCTGTTTCTGTTTCTAGTTGCCCAATCTTTATGAGATGTGCCGCCACGTAGGCGTCACATCACCATCCCATTGAGGATGGGCCTCTTCCATTTTTGAGGGGTGGATGATGAGGCTACCCTACATAATTTTTTATTGTTTAATTAATTAATTTATTTAACTTTTATTGTTTAATGTTTAATTTTTATTGTTTAACCTTTTTATTTGTTTAACTTTATGAGCCCCGCTTGCGGTCTGCTCATATAATGTAATATATGTGTGGGCGCTCGGGGGGGCAAAAGCAAAAGTGCACTAATTTTTAACGTTATTTTACTAATTTCGTGAAAATAACGTTAAAAAGAGGGGATCGTTAATCAGGCATCATGTGGTGGCGTTGATAGCCGAAAGACAAGGGGGTACATGCACCAATTGGCGTTTGTCTCAATTGCTGAGTGTTATGTGCCTTATGTCCAAGGCTTGATGCAAAACCACAATCGAGCCGGGGGTCTCATTGGAAGCAGCCTCTCTATTCCTACGGGGTAGAGGTAAGGCTGTCTACATCCCACCCTCCTCAGACCCTACCTTAGCTTTGCTATAGGTGGGATATACTGAGTACGATGATGATGATGATGATGATGATTTGTTTAACTTTATAAAAACAATTCAAAATTTAAAAATAAGACATAAAATCCATTACATAACATAAATAAAAATTACATAACCTAAAAAAAAAAGTACACCACCTAAAATTTATAAAAAAAGATAACATTTAAAAATTTAAAAAAATTACTCTTCTCGTCTTCGTCTTCATCTTCGTCACCGTCCCCGTCGTTTGCGTTGTTCAATGTATGTTCTACCAAATCCTGTTGAAGGTTTGTATGCGTGTAGTCGTTTGTTAGCGCGAACGAGTTTAAATCCTGTTGCGTCAGCTCTACCGGGACAGTATTCCCGTAAGATGCATTCTCATCATACTCACAAATCGCCCGACCTTCGTCTTCAATAATCATGTTATGGAGCAAAATGCAAGCGTACATACAAAGGCGCAACCTCTTCAGTGTGAACGCACGTGCCGGTTGTTGAATGATGGCCCATTTTTTTTAAAACACCAAAACAACATTCGATGTCTTTTCTTGCAGCTTCTTGACGCTTGGCGAATTTTTTTTTTTTTTCGTCCTCGGGAAATGGAATAGTCTTGACAATTGTAGACCAAGACGGATATATTACATCAGCAAGATAATACCCGCGTCTATACTCAACCCCAGAAACTGTAAAACGGGTGTCTGGACCGGTTCCATTAACGACATCGCTAAAGATCGCCGATTGGTATAGCACGTTGAGGTCGTTGAGTGAACCTGGGAGACCAAAGAAAGAATGCCAGATCCACAAATCTTGTGACGCCACGGCCTCAAGTATTAAGGTTGGATGGCCGTGATCACCTCGCGTGTATTGGTCGCGCTACGCAGTCGGGCAGTTATGCCACGCCCAATGCATACAATCAATGCTACCAAGCATTCCCGGAAACCCGTGCCGTGCTTCATGAGCTTGGTACAACTGTTGAACATCATACGCGTTTGGTTTCCGCAAATATTGTTTGCTATACAGTTTCACCACATTATGGCAAAACCGATACAAACATTCCCGCGTAGCTCTTGCCGACATCTGTAAGTACTCGTCCAAAGCGTCGGCCACTGTCCCGTACGCCAGTTGGCGAATGGCCGCAGTACACTTTTGTAACGTGGTGAACCCTTCATAATTCCGAGTATCGGGTCGTTGCGTGAAAAACGGGTCTAGCCCCGCCAAATCATCAGCAATCCGTGTGAATAACCGGCGACTCATTCGGAACCTTCGTCTGAAAATGTCGGCGTTGTAAAGGGGTGTATCCGGAAAATAATCGTTCACCAATTTCTCGTGCGCTCCTGTCGTAAAAAATATATAAATACGAGGAAATAAGGAATAAGGATAATAAAATTTATTAATGACAAACCTTCGCGGTCTCTGTTAACCCGTATTCGTCTGGTAATAACGCTTTCAGACGAGACGTCTTCCTCTTCCTCCTCCATAAGAATCTGCGCCGCCTTTACCACAGCGTTTGCGAAAAACATCTCCTCCTCGTCCAAAGAACCCGAGGACCACCAAGAATTAGATGCCATTGTGGATGATGAGATGGTTTTATAAAATAATGGTATAAAAATGAGAGTGTTTTGGGTTGAAAGTGGGGAGAAAATGGTGAAAAATGGTATAAAATGAGATTGTTTTATAGAAAAAAGGATTTTTTTTTATTAAATGCATATAGCCGTTGAACGGCTATATATTCAAAAAATGGGCCCGTCAACATCGTCTTGAGCACGCCGGTTATCACAAGCCGGGCCAAGGGGGCGGTGTGGGGGACCGGCGCCGGCCTTCGCCGGGCCTAAGCCGGCCCCCATACCCCTTGGTCTAAGCTCGAGCTCGGCTCGCTTATTATCTATTAGTTAATATATATTAAACAAAAATAATATAAATAATAGACCTTTTAGGCTCGCGAGCTCGATAAATGAAGCTCGGGCTCGTTTACTAAATAAGCTTATTTTTAGGTTCGAGGCCGGCTTGTAAACAAGTTTAAATAAGCTTAGCTCGACTTGGCTCGTTTACACTAAGACTCGATAAGGCTCGACGAGCCTAACGAGCTTCACATGCGAGCCGCTCGGGCTCGATAAACAAACGAGCTTTATTTTAGGCTCATGCTTGGCTTGGGCTCGATAAGGCTCGGCTCGTTTCGAGCTTTTTCTTGAGCCGATCTCAAGTAGCTCGCTTTGCACCCCTAGTTGTCTCCTCCAAATCTAAATCCAAATCCATATAGATGTTACTCCAAGAGTGGGTTATGGTTTTCTTTTCCATTTTTTTATTTAATGTATGTAATTTTTAAACACATTCTTTTTTATTTGTTTAATGTATTTTATTTATTATAAATACGAATATTTTTAAGAAAATTAATAATTGCATAAAAATTATAGAAATTACAAATAAAAAAAACACAATTTACCATCTAAAATTACGTACTAAAATCATAAAATAATATTGCCTAAACATACGAAAACCACTACTCGTCTTCAACGGGATTGACACGGTAGTTATTCTAGATATAGTCGACTAAATCCGCACATAGGTTTCTATGCAAATGCTCATTGTGTAGCGCCCACAAATTTGAGTTTTGTTGCTCCTCGCCCACAAATGCTCACTCCTATTATGTTGACATCTTTTCTTGCCGATTCTTGGCAATTCGCAATTTTTTCTTCTTTTTTAATCCCGGAGATCTGGAATAGTTTTAACAATAGCCGTATAGGGTGGATATATACCGTCGGCTAGGTAATACCCGTGCTTGTATGACACCCCATTGAGCATGGAAGAAGAATCAGAGCCTGTACCTCTAATGATCTCGTCAGAAATCTCAAATCTTGCAAGAACGTTTAAATCATTTTTTGAACCTGCAACCCCAAAAAAGGCATGCAAAATCCATAAATCTTGTGAGCAAACGGCTTCTAAGATTACTGACGGATAACCAATATCACCACGCATAAATTGACCGCGCCATGCAGTAGGAAAATTAAGCCATAGACAATGCATACAATCAATGCTTCCTAGCATCTCAGGAAATCCATGTCTCTCTTCATGGAATGCATAATGCTTTTCGATATCCTACTACGTTGGTTTATGCATATACACCTTACTATAGAGGTTTATAATACCTTTGGAAAATTCACACAACACTCCTAACATACTCATTATAGCGGACATCCTTAAATATTCATCCCATAAATCACTAGAAGTGCCATATGCTAATTGACGAAGTGCATTTTTGAAACGTAGCAAAACCCCTTCTCCCTCTAGCATCAGAGGGCAATGTGAAAAACTCATCATAATTTGCCAAATCATTGGCAATACGTACGAACAATCAGCGAATCATTCGAAACTGAAGCCTAAATTGTTCATCAGTGTACACACAGTTTTCAGCAAAATAGTCACCAACCAAACGTTCATGAGCACCTTAAATAAAGTTTGAAAACTAACATTTACAAAACAATCCTAAAAATAAATAACAAAACTTATAACACCAAAAAGTTTTAACAATATAAATTGTATAAAAATAATATACCTTTGCGATCTCTATTTAACGCAACGGCCCTCGTTCTTGGTTGTGAAGTTCCTTCATCTTCACCATCTTTTTCCATCTCGACAATAATTTTCGCCAACTCAAGCATCGCGCGAAGCAAAAAGTTTCCAGCATTTTCCTCGTTTGATGAAGTACTTATGGCGACTATTTTTTAAAAGATATAGATGAAGGAGGAAAATATATAAAAGATGGAGAGTGTGGTGAATTTTTTGGTATAAAAATGAGGTTTATATAGTGTTAAAAATTCAAAACTCCTCAAATATTGCATCGGGGAAGACAGGGGTGAGTCCCCGAGCTCACCGAATTACTGACCGGGGGGTTGTTCCTCGACGGGGACAGGTGGCACCTAGCCGCCCCGACCACCTCCCCGAAACCACACCCGGGCTTCTTAACATGGTACCTAATGACGGACACATGAAACACAACCTGACATTTCACATTTTATGTACTAAAATAAAAATAATAATATTATATGTACTTATGTGTATGAAGCCCGACTCAACCATCCCGACCAAGTCGTTTCTTTTGGACCTTGACCTTCAGACCAGCGGTTGGACGCTACCCACAATGTGGGGCAGTCCCCTTTGGGGTTGTCCGGATTTTCGAACCATGCCATGCATGATGTGTTGTGCATGCTCGTATAACCATCCCTATTTCTCATCTATCATTACCGCTTTAGGAGCATATTTTCATTTCCTCAATTACTCTTATCCATCACTTTCATAATTCAACCTATGTTATACTAATCAATCATCCGTCACGCTTTCTTTTGTATATATATTTTTATAATATCAAATTGTAGCAAATAATGTATATATTTGCCTGCATATAATGTATATATGTATGGGCCCTTGGGGTGGGGGAGGGGGAATTGAAATTGCACCAATTTTTAGGTTATTTTACTAGTTTCGTGAAAATACCGTTAAAAGTGGCAGATGGTTAATCATGCGTCATGTGGTGGCGTTGATAGACGAAAGACAAAAGGGTACACGCACTAATCGACTTTTGTCTGATTGCTGAATGTTACGTGTCTTATGTCTAAGGCTTGATGCAAAACTACTATTGAATTAGGGTCTCACTGGAAGCAGAGCCACTCTATTCCTATGGAGTAGGTAAGATTATCTACATCTTACCCGCATCAGACCCTATCTTATCTTTACTATTGGTGGGATTTACTGACTATGATGATGACGAGGAGGAGGAAATGTTAGCAATTAAAAAAGAACATATACAAGATTAATTATTATGATAATCAAAATCATCATAAACTTACTTAAGCTGTTTAAAATAAATTAAAATGTAATTAACTAAATTGATTAAATTAAAAAAAACATATACAAGATTAATTATTATGATAATTAAATGAAGATGTAGAGATATGGACCCGGGCCCATGGCTTTATAGCCTACTAGCATCTTGGGGGTGAGATAAGGATTTAGGACCAATAGGTCTTGGGTTTGATTCCCACAATGGGGTTTTCCCATATTTATTGGGTTTCCTTCTAAATTGGTGTATAGGCATTATGCCTACTGGAGATGGATATGATCGGGTGGTTCCGCTGGTGGCACGATGCTACTCCAGTGGTCCGTCAGTGATCAAAATTTGTCGTTCAAAAAAAAAAAAAGAAAAGAAATATGGAACTGTGTAAGGACCTGCACAAAAATGTCTTAAAACGCTCTATAAGTGAAAACCCGAACCCCTAAAACCCTAAACTTTATGAAAAATCAAGAAAAACAAGTTTTATTAGTTGGTCGCGGGCCGCGAAAGAAATAAGGTGAGTCTTCGCGGGGCGCGACAGCTATGCAAAACTCCGGATAACGATCAAGGCCACGTGTCGCACACGTGGCAGACCTAGGCTGTGACACGGCAGCTAGGGTGGCCCTCGCGGGGCGCGTAGAATGGCCTTAAGGCCTTCGCGGGACGCGAGAAACTCAAAAAGTTGCTATAAATAGGACGTTGCATGGGCAGTCTGCTGTGCTCGAAATTTTCTTTCAAAATCTCCATAATCTGCTTTAAAAACACGTTCAAAGTAGTGAAAAATTTGCCGTTCAAAAAAAAAAAAGAAAAAAAAAAAAGAAATATGAACCTGTGTAAGGACCTGCACAAAAATGTCGTAAAACGCTCTATAAGTGAAAACCCGAACCCCTAAAACCCTAAACTTTATGAAAAATCAAGAAAAACAAGTTTTATTAGTTGGTCGCGGGCCGCGAAAGAAATAAGGTGAGTCTTCGCGGGGCGCGACAGCTATGCAAAACTCCGGATAACGATCATGGCCACGTGTCGCACACGTGGCAGACTAAGGCTGTGACATGGCAGCCCTAGCCGTAGCTAAAGTGGCCCTCGCATGGCGCGTAGAATAGCCTTAAGGCCTTCGCGGGCCGCGAGAAACTTAAAAAGTTGCTATAAATAGGACGTTGCATGGGCACTCTGCTGTGCTCAAAATTTTCTTTCAAAATCTCCATAATCTGCTTTAAAAACACATTCAAAGTAGTGAAACGCTGCTGCGATAACATGGTAATAACTCGATCACTGCTACGATACAATGTCCGATCGATTGAAACCGATCCGATGGATGTTTAAGTGCTGCCTGAATTCGGGCTATACTTTGTAATTCGTCGTGAGGGTTTTGATCTCGTAAAATCATCATAAATGTTGAATTAAGTTACTAACCTAGTTTCGTTTGCATGTTTATTTAACTAGGTTACCAGGCTTAATCAGTAGGCAGACTCTGTCAGTTTAAACATGCAAAGTGAGTCATTCTGTTTTTATCAAAATTTCTTTGTAAAACCCTAAATGTTTTCCAGTTATATTTTACAGGGATTAAGTCTTTGTTATCTTAAGTTACTGGCAGTAAGTGGGGTATTGTGCACATTACTACTGTTTTATCACTTTTAGGTAAGCGGACCTAAATAGTGATACACGTCACTTTTGGGTGAACGGACCCAATAGTGATATGACCACAGTCACAGATCCGGTCGAGTGACAACTGGACCAGATAATTATAAGATAGGGACAATTGTAATCGCTCTTAATACTGTAAATTATGACAATGTGTCATTTTGTACAAATTGAATGACTCGCCAGTATTTCCCCGCTGATAAAATCTTTTTAAACATGTTTCAGGTGATTTACTGTGAACAAGGAAAAGTGCCGCGTAGCACTCCAGTTTGAATGAAGTGGCTCAGTAAATAAATAAACATGTTTTTGTAATAAGGGGATTTCCCAGTGAAATTCCTTTATTATAAATTACGGGGTTTGTCCCAAAACTTATAATAAAATAATCGGGTGTTTTCAGTTTAAACGATCCTGTTAAATTTTCCGCTGCCAAATCAACCACCAATACCACGGGTTTCTGTCCCGCGACTTCTGAACCAGGCAACTGGGTCGGGGGCCGTGATAGAAAAATGTGGTATCAGAGCCACTGATTTAAGCCATTTAAGTATTTGGAAAATACTTAATTTTTCGATTTGTCATTTTGTGATTCTGTGAAAATTTAATAAACAAAATTTTAATTTGGATTTTTGTGTGTTTCCTTATGTGTGCTAACAACATGAATGAACTGTCGGAAGCACTCCGAAACTTCACAATCCATATGACTGATATGGATACAACAGTAACCCAGTCCGGTTATCAGGCGGATACCGAGGAGCCATTAGTGTTTCAGGCCCAGTCACAGGAGAAACCCAAAACTAAAAAGAGGAGAAGACTTCTGAACTGGAAACGAGGACGGAAGAAGAAACCCGCTGCCCAACGGGTAAAGAAAACGGAGGATCCAAAAGGAAAAGAAAAAGAAATAGGGGAGAGCTCTGGTCAAGCTCAGGAGTTGCCACCTTGGGAAGAACTGGATAGAAAATTAGCAAACTGTGACCTCATCGGACCTGCTGATGAAACCCTTTTCAATTTCCCCGCCCAATCAGAAATTTCTATCAATTTGGAACCTGCTATTCCAGACCCAATTATCAACCCTCAACCTCTTACAGGGCAGTTGGAAGAATGGTGGACGAGCGACTGGCATTTTCAGAATTTTATGAATAACCCAAATGTGTACTTTCCCTAGTTTGATCCTGAACCTGCACCTTTTCCACCCATGAACCCGGAGAACGTTTCCGAATTACGCCGCTATGGCGAGGAACTGGTGGATGCAGGAAATCGGATTCGAGAAGTGGGGGAAAACATCACGTGGAAGTACGACGAGAGGGAGCGTCGTTTTTGAAAAGCCAGTTAACTATAATTAAATGTTTTGTATAATAATAATATGTGAATATATATATATATATATAATATTGTATAATAATACTAAAATAAAACATCTGTAAAATATATGGTGTGTATGGATGCATAAATATTATATAAATTTAAATGTCGCAAGGTCAACGATTTTGGCTATATGTGTTGACTTAATTGTGCTTGTGATTGCCCTATTGTGTTTAGTTGCTATCCCTTTTGTGACAATAATGTATATATATTGTTAATGATTCAGATGGAAAACACAGTAAACCAACCGGCAAACAAAGTTAACCAATCTGAACCAAATAATGAAAAACATTTTCTCAATAGACAAGATATAGAAAATATCGTTGCTCAGGGAATAGCCAACGCTATCCCAGCAATTGTCGCTGCCGTTAAGAATCCCCATGAACCTTCCCAAGCCAACCATAGCAAACGCACCCACGATGATAATTTCAGTAACAGTGTGAATGGGGGCGGCGATAATAATAATTTTGTTCAAGCTCCATCACTTAAAAAAATGAAAGTGGAAACGACTGGTTGCACTTACAAAGAATTTCTTGCCTGTAAGCCAGTCGAATTTGCAGGTAATGAAAGGGCGACTGCCGCACTGCGTTGGTTAGAAAAGACCAAAGCGGTAATCAAAATAAGTAAGTGCACAGAGGAAGACAGGGTGATGTATGCATCCCACCTTTTCAAGGAAGAGGCGTTAGAATGGTGGAACACGGTGCTGCAAGCTAAGGGAAGTGACGTGGCTTATGCCATGAGTTGGGAGGAATTTAAGGAATTGGTGGAAAGGAAGTTTTGTCATTCCTACGAATAGGAACAAATGACAAATAAGTTCCTGAACCAACAGATGGTGGACGTTGACTGTCGAGGGTATGCTTCGAAATTTTTCGAGTGTGCTAGAATTGTGCCAACTCTGGCCTCGCCAGAACCGGTGCTCATCTCTCGCTACATTTGGGGACTAATTAGCGAGATTCGCGACATAGTCAAAGCTGCGAGACCCCGAACGATAGACGATGCGGTTGAATTGGCCAACACCTTGACTGACGGACTGGTGCGCACAAGAGAAGAAAACAAGAAAAAGGAATTGGCTCAAAAGATTACCCAAGGTTTTCGTGTGGGTAATAATAGTAGTAACTTCAAGAAAAAGGGAACCGGGCAATCCTCCACTGCTCCATTTTGCAGTAACTGTAAAAGAAAGCATTTTGGGAAATGTAAGGGGTACTGTAATTTCTGCAAAATCCCATGGCACCGAGAAGAGGAATGCAGGAAGAAATCCATGATCTGCTACAATTGTGGAGAAACAGGGCACTTCAAGCCCGATTACCCAAAATTGGTTAAGCCAGCTGACAACAAGGCCAAACCTGCCGAAGGAACTAATAAGAAGAACGCAAGAGCCTTCCAGCTGACAACGCAAGAAGCAGATCTGATTCCTGATGTGATAGCTGGTACGTTCCTAGTTCATGACGTTTACGCAAAAGTATTATTTGACTCTGGTGCAAACCAAAGTTTTATAAATACTTCATTCTGCCAAGCTCTTAACCTACCTTTAACCAAACTTAGGCAAGTTTTTACCGTAGAAACGGCAGAAGGAAATTATGTTAATATAGATAAGGTTCTCTAAGGAGGAAAAATAGAACACTCAGGCCATAAATTTTCTGCGAACCTCCTACCTATGAATTTAGCCGGATTCGATGTGGTACTAGGAATGGATTGGCTAGTAGCCAACCATGCTCGAATCCTATATGATAAAAATTCCATAGAAATTCATACGCCAGCAGGAGAAGTAATTTTGGTTACAGGAGATAAGCCACGTAAACCAATGAAGTTCATTTCAGTAATGAAAGTTGCTAGTTATGAACGAAAACAAGGAATAGTGTATATGATTTCGGTAATCATTAACACTAAAAGCAAATAACTTAAGGAAATTCCAGTAATATCAGAATACCCTGATGTATTCCCAGAAGAGCTACCTGGATTACCACCAGATAGAGAAGTAGAGTTTAGAATTCATCTAATTCCTGGAACTGCACCAATAGCCAAGGCACCTTATCGGTTAGCACCTACATAAATGTTAGAACTGAAAAAGCAGTTAGATGAATTGTTAAGTAAAGGATTCATATAACCTAGTTCATCCCCTTGGGGAGCACCTGTGTTGTTCGTGAAAAAGAAGGACGGTTCGATGCGGATGTGTATCGATTATAGGGAATGAATAAAGTTACAATTAAAAATCGATACCCATTACCTAGGATTTATGATCTTTTTGATCAACTTCAAGGAGCTAAGTATTTCTCCAAGATAGATTTGCGCTCCGGATACCATCAGCTGAAGGTACAGGAAGAAGACATACCTAAAACTGCTTTCAGGACTAGGTATGGTCACTACGAGTTTACAGTCATGCCCTTTGGATTAACAAATGCTCCTGCAGCATTTATGGACATGATGAATAGAATCTGTAAGCCGTATCTGGATAAATTTGTAATTGTCTTCATCGACGATATGCTTATTTATTCCAAACGCCAGGACGAACATTGTAAACATCTGCATGCACTCTTAACCTTGTTAAGGAAGGAAAAGCTTTACGCCAAATTCTTGAAGTGTGAATTTTGGCTATAGGAAGTGCAATTTTTAGGACACATGGTGAATCACGAAGGCATTCACGTAGATCCCTCCAAGATAGAAGCAATCACAAATTGGAAGACCCCGCAATCAGCTGCCGAAGTTAGAAGCTTTCTAGGATTGGTAGGCTATTATAGGCGCTTCATCAAAGACTTTTCTAAGATAGCTGTTCCATTAACTAAGCTAACCTATAAAAATGTTAAGTTTGAATAGGGACCCAAGCAAGAGGAAGCCTTTAGAATTTTAAAGCAAAGGTTAACAAATGCCCCAATTCTTGCTTTACCAGAAGGGACAGAAGATTTTGAAGTCTACTGTGATGCTTCTAAACTAGGATTAGGTTGTGTGCTAATGCAACGCAAAAAGGTAATTGCGTATGCATCAAGACAATTGAAAAAGCACGAGGAAAATTATACGACTCATGACTTAGAATTAGGAGCAATAATTTTTGCCCTTAAGATTTGGAGACATTATCTGTACGGAAGTAAGTTTACTGTCTACACAGATCATAAAAGTTTAAGATATATATTTGGGCAAAAAGAATTAAACATGAGACAAATAAGATGGATGGAAATTTTAAGTGATTACGATTGTGATATCCTATATCACAAAGGAAAGGCGAATGTGGTAGCCGATGCCCTAAGTTGTAAGTACCATGAGAAGCAAAGGGGAGTTCATGCTCTTAGATTAAATCTACAGTTAGATTTAATGGAACAACTGAAAAGTGTTCAAGAAATAGCAATCCAGGATGATGCTGAAGGAATGAAAGGACGAATAAAGGAATTAGAACAAGGGACTAATGGAATTTGGAGATTCCATAAGAAAAGGATTTGGGTGCCTAGACAAGGAAACTTACGAGATAAGATATTAGAGGAAGCCCATAAATCTAGGTATACAATGCATCCAGGTAATAACAAGATGTATCAAGACTTAAGGAATAACTTCTGGTGGATGGGAATGAAAAAGGGCATAGCTAGATACGTTTCTAAGTGTCTAACTTGTTCCCAAGTTAAGGCAGAACACCAGAAACCCTCAGGTTTACTTCAACAGTTAGAAATGCCTGTATGGAAATGGGAGTTAATAACAATGGATTTTGTTACTAAACTACCCAAGACCAGGAAAGGTAACGATGCAATCTGGGTGATTGTAGATCGATTAACCAAATCAGCTCATTTCCTACCTATGAAGGAAACCTTCAGCATGGAAAGATTAGAAAAGCTATACCTAGACGAGGTAGTGTCACTACTTGGAGTTCCACTCTCCATTGTGTCAGATAGGGATAGTCGTTTCACTTTGCATTTCTGGACAAGTTTCCAAGAAGCAATGGGGACACGATTAAATTTAAGTACTGCATACCATCCCCAAACAGATGGACAAAGTGAAAGAACGATCCAAACCCATGAAGACATGCTCATAGCATGTGTAATCGACTTTGGTGGAAACTGAGATGACCACTTACCATTAATAGAATTCTCCTATAACAATAGTTATCATACAAGCATCAATGCTGCCCCGTTCGAAGTACTGTATGGACGAAAGTGTCGAACTCCCGTATGTTGGGCAGAAATAGGAGAAAGTCAATTATCAGGTCCCGAAATTGTGCAAGAAACCACCGACAAGATAACTCAAATCAAGGAAAGACTGAAAACGGCTCGAGACCGCCAGAAGAGTTATGCAGACAATCGACGTAAACTGTTAGAATTCCAAGTTGGGGACAAGGTACTATTGAAAGTTTCCCCTTGGAAAGGGGTAGTGCGGTTCGGTAAGAAGGGAAAGCTAAGTCCAAGGTACATAGTGTCACACCCCAACCGATGGCGGAAACATCGGGGTATGGCATTGAGCGAAACAGATTGTCCTGAAGTTTCCATAACAATTATCATTACCAATTAATTTAAAGTAACATGTCCCATACCATGTCTTAAAAGATAATACATTTATTACAGACAAAATCTAGGCAAATAGTTCTGTTCCGACAACTCAGGTTTCATTTGTACAGACAACTATTTGTTGGCCTCTAAGACCTTATTCTAGCCTCGATTTCCTATCAGATAAGCATCCTAAGCACCTGTCACATACGTTAAAATAAAAGTCAATACACATAGTGTAAAGGTGAGCATACAAGTTTGATAATAGCATATAGAGTTCGAAAGCGTTACGCATAACCAGCACGTACACGGAATGAAATGAGGCATGTTAGTTATCGACATGAACCCATCGATACCAATGACTGCGGGTTGACTGCCCAAGGCAGTTCGTAATACATGATCACCACTGTAATCCATGCAAATAATTGTCCTTAACAACCCCCGAGTGAACGGGTGCTGAGTCCAAACTAATAGTACTATAGTTGCTAAGGCAGGTAGACAACATTCACAAGCATCCATAAAGTCACGTATAACATGCGGTAACGGTTAGCGTTTAAAGTATTGCGTAGTGTGTTCGATGTGATTTAGTATAAGTAACGTATGTAACACCCAAAAGTGCGTAAAGCAAAAAGGGATCGAGTATACTCACAGCGATTGATGGATTGAAGGGAGTGCTAGGGAGTAGGGTTAGCCTGATCAGGACGATAACATAATGATAAGTGTCGCGTAAAACGATGCAAGGTGCAAGTGGCTCGGACAGCAGTTCGGTCGGATGGTAATTCGGGTGGCTGTCCGTTCGGATGGTAGTCCGGTCGGACAACAACTCGTTCAACAACCAGAATTCAAATCTTGGCAACATTGGTTAGGTGTGGGACCCAAGGTGCAAGTCGTTCGGATGACAATCCGTTCGGGTGGCTGTCCGTTTGGACAGCAGTCCGATCGGACGACACTCCGTCCTGGTCGTTCCGTTCGTCTTACATTTAGCCGTTTTGATTGTTTGTCGTGTTATCAAGAAGTGTTGATATCGTGCTAACCAACAGAGTCCCATCTTAAGCCCTAGTGACCCGACTGAACTGGAATCACCCAAATTCGGTCAGTCCTCCGGTTCAGGACGATAGTTCTTGGTTAACCCGGAATCTATAATCTCGTGGATAGGATGCGGATCTTGAACCAACACAACCACAATATTGAGTAGTGAGTCGGTCACAAGCCCCGATTCTACCGGTTTTGAATGCATTGAGTGTAAAAGAGTTGAAAGAAAGTTGAATAACCATCTTTCAATCCTTTTACTTGTGAATATGTTTAGATCTATGAAAGATCTTTGTTTTTTTATGTGGAAATCGGTTAGATCTAAGTTGTTCTTGGTGGATTGAGGCTAAAACATGAAGTTCTTCAAGAACACATGATGACGTCATCCTAGAACACCTTGAATCTTGATGATTTCATGGTTAAAAGTTAAGATTCAAAAGATAGAAAGGTGTAGGGGTGTGTGTAGATGAAGGAAGTACAAGATATAGGACGAGATCTTACCGGGATTGCGAGAAATCAGCGAAAAAGCGAAGAAAATGGGCTGGTCGGACGTCACTTGCCAAAAGTGGAAAGAATGAAAGTGACATGGGGTATTTATAGGATACCTAAGTGGAAAGGGGCGGGTCGGTCGGATGGCATCTCGCCCGGATGGCAATCCGGTCGGATGTCATCTCGGTCGGATGGCAGCTCGCTCGGGTGGCAGCCCGGTCGGATGGCAATCTGGCCGGCTGGCACCTGGTTTGAGTGCTCGGCTCGATGAGTTTTGTCGTTTCGATTTCGATTGCGATCGTTGCGATGTGATTCGAGTTTCCTAGTCAAATTACTTTTAATCCCAACTACTCATATCTTGCATTGTCTCTTCTCCACCAATTATTATATCATTTCAATTGCGATTGAGTTTGATTGTGATTGAGTTTCGATTGCGTTTCGATTGATTACCACAACATAACACAAATAAACATGCACAAGTAACACATAAGGCACACACACACGTATAACAAAAACCAAAATTCGTATTTCGAGTTGCGAGTTCGATTGCGATTCGATGTCGATTAAATTGGATTGATTAGCGTTTAGTTGACTTTATCGCATTGTTACTTCCTATAATTCACAGTCATACGTCGATTATATGGCGAATAACACACGTCGATTATTATAATTATTGACACTTACTCCACATAATACAGCTAAAATAAACACATAAAAGAAATTCACTACAAGTCAAGTTGCGAAATCGGTCGTTGACTTTGACCTTGACTTTTACTTTGACTTCACAAACACGGGGTGTTACAGCCTCCCCTAGTTGAGGGAATTTCGTCCCGAAATTAGGCCGAAGCCGTAACAAACAACTTCGGGTACTTTGCCTTTATGTCGCTTTCGAGTTCCCAAGTGAACTCTGCGCCTCGTTTTCCTTCCCATCGGACTTTCACAATAGGAATGCGAGAGCGTCTGAGCTGCTTGGTTTGGCGATCCATGATTTCGACAGGCTTCTCCACGAAGTGCAGTGTTTCATTTACTTGGAGGTCATCAAGAGGTACAATTAAATCATGCTCAGCCAGGCACTTGCGGAGGTTTGACACATGGAAAGTCGGGTGGACGTTACTAAGTTCCTCCGGTAGTTCGAGTCTATAGGCGACTTTTCCGATCCTTTCCAGAATCTTAAATGGTGCAACATATCGAGGCGCTAGTTTCCCTTTCTTGCCGAATCCGACCACACCCTTCCAAGGTGATACCTTTAGGAGTACGTAGTCGCCAACGTCAAATTCAAGGGGCTTGCGTCGTCTATCGACGTAACTTTTCTGTCGACTTCGAGCTTTCAACAAGTTGTCTCGAATCTGGAGGACTTTGTCAGTCGTTTCTTGCACTAGCTAGGGACCGGTTAGTTGCGAGTGACCGATCTCGTGCCACACAATAGGCGATCGATATTTTCTTCCGTATAAAGCCTCGAATGGTGCCATTTGAATGCTGAAATGGTAACTGTTGTTATACGAGAATTCGACTAACGGCAGGTATGTATCCCAATTACCACCGAATTCTATGACACACGAACGGAGCAGGTCTTCAAGAGTACGAATCGTTCTTTCAGTCTGACCGTCAGTTTGAGGGTGGAATGCGGTACTTAGATTAAGCGATGTACCGAGAGCCGTTTGAAACGTTTCCCACAGTCGTGAGGTAAACCGAGCATCACGGCCAAAGATGATGTCGTGAGGCATCCCATGATTACAAATGATCTCGTTGGTGTAGATTCGGGCTAATCGTTCTACCTTGTAGTCTTCCCGTATTGGCAAAAAGTGAGCTGATTTGGTCAACCGGTCAACAACAACCCAGATGCTGTCGTGACCTGATGACGTGTGCGGAAACTTTGTTATGAAGTCCATAGCTATACTCTCCCACTTCCACATAGGGATCGGCGGTTGTTCGAGTAAGCCAGAGGGTCTTTGGTGTTCTGCTTTGACTCTTGCACAATTCAGGCAATTTCCAACGTAGAGAGCAATATCCCTTTTCATGCCCAGCCACCAGTACTTGTAGCGAAGGTCCTGGTACATTTTGTCGGCACCGGGATGAATAGAATACCGGGATTTGTGGGCTTCGTCCATCAAAATCTGTCGCAAATCGGTCCGTTTAGGGATCCAAATTCGGTCCAGAAAGTGGAATATCCCATTCGACTTATTCACAAGTTGAGCTCCATCGTGATAGATTCGCTCCTTCTTCAGAGTGCGTTCATTAAAACAAGCATGCTGGGCTTCGCGGATGAGAGCTTCGAGATCGTATTGGGCTTGGACATTGCGAATGCTGAGCAAATAACTCCGTCTGCTGAGAGCGTCAGCAACAACATTTGCTTTGCCTGGGTGATAACGAATCTCACAGTCGTAATCGTTGAGAAGTTCTACCCATCGGCGTTGACGCATATTAAGTTCTTTCTGATCAAAGATATGTTGTAGGCTCCTATGATCGGTGAAGATCGTACACTTGGTAGCATACCGGTAGTGTCGCCAAATCTTTAATGCAAAAACAACCGCGCCTAGCTCGAGATCATGGGTTGTATAGTTCTTCTCGTGGATTTTGAGCTGACGAGATGCGTAAGCTATAACCTTGTTCCGCTGCATAAGAACACAACCAAGACCAAGGTTGGAAGCATCACAATAGACAATGAAATCATCGTTTCCGTCGGGTAGAGTGAGAACAGGAGCATTGCAAAGCATGTGCTTGAGGGTTTGGAAAGCAGACTCTTGTTTAGTTCCCCAAATAAAAGGCTTGTCTTTATGCGTGAGAGCGGTAAGCGGCACAGCGATCTTTGAGAATCCTTCGATAAATCGTCGATAATAGCCAGCTAGTCCGAGAAAAGAAGGGATTTCAGACGGGTTCTTAGGTGTAATCCAACCCTTAACGGTTTCAATCTTCACAGGATCGACGTGAATACCCTGACTATTGACAATGTGACCCAGAAACTGAACCTCCTCCAACCAGAATTCACACTTGGAGAACCTGGCATAGAGTCGATTCCTCTGGAGTAGCTCGAGAACCAAACGTAGATGTTGCGCGTGTTCGGCTTTCAATTTGGAATAGATCAAGACATCGTCGATGAATACGATGACGAAACGGTCGAGATATGGTTTACACACGCGATTCATCGGATCCATGAAAACCGCGGGTGCGTTGGTTAGACCAAAAGGCATAACAACGAATTCGTAGTGGCCGTATCGAGTGCGAAACGCGGTTTTGGGTATATCCTCCTCTTGAATGCGTAGTTGGTGATAACCTGAGCGTAGATCGATCTTTGAGAAACACGTAGCACCTTGTAGCTGATCAAACAAATCATCAATGCGAGGCAGGGGATAACGGTTCTTGATAGTTAACTTATTCAATTCCCGATAGTCGATGCACATCCTAAATGACCCATCCTTCTTTTTGACGAAAAGGACTGGCGCGCCCCAAGGAGAGGTGCTCGGGAGAATGAAGCCTTTCTCAAGTAATTCCTGGAGTTGGTTCGAGAGTTCACGCATTTCGGACGGTGTGAGTCGTTAAGGAGCTTTAGCCACAGGGTTGGCTCCAGGAATGAGGTCGATACGAAAGTCGATATCACGACTTGGTGGTAAACCGGGAAGGTCGTCAGGGAACACATTAGGAAATTCACGAACCACAGGAACGTCTTTCACCCCTGTCTTTCCTTTCTTTTCCTTCTCCGCTACTACAATGTTAGCCAAGAAAGCTCTGTATTCCTTGCGGAGATACTTGCTAGCTTGGACACATGACATGAGTTTGAGACCCTTCGAAGCAGTTTCACCATAGACACACAATAAATCACCATTCATGAGCGAGAATAGAATCATTTATCGAAGCACACAAATTCAGCATGGTTTTCATGAAGAAAGTCCATGCCTACTATGACGTCAATACTTCCGAGTTGCATTGGAATAAGGTCGATTGGGAAGATGTGATTATTGAGCTCAAGAGTACAATCACGAAGAACAGAATTAACGGCAACAGTTCTTCCAGTAGCTACTTCAACATCGAACGTCGAGGAGAGTTGGGAGCGTTTACGACTAAGAAGTTTCTTGAATTCGAACGACACAAAGCAATTATCGGCTCCAGTATCATACAAACATGAAGCATAAATACCATTCACAAGGAACGTACCATTGACCACGTTGTTGTCAGCCTGGGCTTGGCGCACATTGATGTTGAAAGTTCTGGCGCGTGCGGCTTGCTGCTGTTACTGAGGCTGTTGCTGCTGGTGTTACTGCTGCTGCTGGGGCTCTTGTTTCACAACCCTGTTTGGGCACATGTTCGCAAAGTGGTTGGGATCACCACATGCGAAGCAGAATCGGGCGTTGACCGTGGGTGCCTGAGCCGCTTGTTGGCCTTGTGGGGCTGGGAGCAGAGCTTGATGAGCAGTGGCTTGAGCTGGGGCTTGACGAGGACCAGTACGGCAGTTGGCAGTGAAGTGGCCGAACATATTGCAGTGAGTGAAGAAACGACAGGCGAGACCCACCGGGTGATGATAAGAACATGTTGGGCAAGCTGGGTGGGGGCCTGTGTATGCATGCTTTGCTGGTGGTGCATAAGTAACTGGTGCTGGTCGGTGGTGGTGCTGCTGCTGAGCCGGTACGGCTTGAAGAGGGGCAGTAGTGGTAGTGACAGCACAGTTCTTTTTGCTGGAGCTGCTGTTGTTGTTCTTCTTCTTGCGGCGTGAGGACTTGGACGATTGAGCGGCGGTGGTTTCAGAGGTTGGTGCGGTGGTGACTTGATGCAGGCTTTTTGAAGCTTTATCCCAAACACCAGCTTTTACCCGCTTGTCGTTGATTTCAGCGGCAAGCAAGTAAGTTTCTTCGATCGTTGTGGTCTTTGCGGCATGCACAAAATCCGCAACACAGTCAGGTAGAGCTCGAATGTACTTCTTGATTGCCATGTCGGGCGTCTTCACTTGATCAGGACAGATGATGCTGAGCTGCTTAAAGCGAGCAGTCAGGGCAGCGTAGTCACCTTCCTTCTGCTTAATATTCCAGAACTCGTCCTCTAGTTGTTGGTGTTCATGGGGAGGACAGAACTCATCCATCATGATGGCCTTCAACTCTTCCCACGTCAGCTCATAAGCTGCATCATTCCCGCGTTTGTTTCTCTCGGCCGTCCACCAGTCTAATGCGCGGGACTGGAAGACGCCGGTAGCATTTAGAGTGCGGAGATTTTCCGGACATCCACTCTGGCGCAGAGTGACTTCGATGGAATCGAACCATTGAAACATAGCCATCGGGCCATCTTCTCCAGTGAATTCCTTCGGACCACATGCCTTGAACTGCTTGAAGCTGAAAGCAGTCTTGGTAGCAACTTTAGGAACTTCGATTCTCGACTCCTCAGATGATTTGCTGACATTCTCGTAAATCTCACTCACGATCTGAGGCACAACCTTGGCCACTTGTTTCGCGAGGATGGCAGCAAGGCGTTTGTCCCTCTGTTCTTGGCGAGAGAGTTGTGGGTGACGGGATCTAGATGATGGTCCAGTTGACATTGTCTGCAACAGACATCGTCGTAGGTCTCAGACACATCATAATCGAATCTCTCCTCACACGTCTATTACTTACTAAAGCTTAGGAACGCAATGTAACATGTATCACATAAACACATAGGCACATAATCACAGATTCACATAAACACAGAAGCACATAAGCACGTAATGCACAGAATTCACAGAAGCACATAAACATGTAATCACAAGATGCAGTCAGAATACAGAAACCTATCATTCAAAGCCCGTGCGCGTTCGAGAATAGCGATCGTGAATAAATTTGCAGTCAGAATACAGAAACCTATCATTCAAAGCCCGTGCGCGTTCGAGAATAGCGATTGTGAATAACTTGTCGAGTAGTATAGTACAAGCGTATATCATAGCATAAGGTCGTCCATAATTTAGCGATTTGTCAGCGCTTTGAGATAGAAATGCAGTGCGAGTCATGCATGTCGATCGAAGTGAAAGAAAAAATCGAATAGATCTCCAAAATTTAAACGTATAAACAGGAAAATTAACATAAAACACATAAAATCAACGAATCATCAGAGTCAGCAGTTGCGGGCTCAGAATCTAAACACTTAAAAATCGAGAAATAGATTGTCTGCCGCTATTAGACATTGAATATCCAAAGTGATTCGACTATTCTCAAGGACTTATTATACACATTTTGACCTTCAGGGCTGTGCTTTTGCCTTGATTCTTGGGCGTTTGGCACGCATCCCGTTAGTCATTCCGTGACTTCAGGTCATTGGAGTCCGTCGAGACTTTGGTGAGAGTTTTGGAAAACCAAGTAAAAGTTGGAATCAAGTCGTCAAGGTTAGGGTTTCAACCCTAGCTTAACAACCTTGTTCCTGTTTTGATAAAATAGGAGAGAATTATGCGTCAAAGTATGGATTTCACTCCTGGTTCAACGCAAATCCTCGTATTTATAGATGAAAATGTGGGTTGAACAAGCAATTTAGTCGAGAGTTTGCGGTTTTCACACCTAATCTCGACTTAATCGCTTATTCATAGTTGAAAATTCAAGTGCAGTGATAGTGTAACGTAGGCGAGAATAGCGAGGAGTAGCAGTAAGCTCATACATAATCCCTACTGGACATGTACTAGTCGGTCTGTTGGTTCCTAACTATAGACTAGGTCTCTAAGACATCGGCCCGGACTAGGTCGAGTCTTGCCTAATTCCCTATAGTTATGGCTCTGATACCAATCTGTCACACCCCAACCGATGGCGGAAACATCGGGGTATGGCACTGAGCGAAACAGATTGTCCAGAAGTTTCCATAACAATTATCATTACCAATTAATTTAAAGTAACATGTCCCATACCATGTCTTAAAAGATAATACAATTATTACAGACAAAATCTAGGCAAATAGTTCTGTTCCGACAACTCAGGTTTCATTTGTACAGACAACTATTTGTTGGCCTCTAAGACCTTATTCTAGCCTTGATTTCCTAGCAGAAAAGCATCCTAAGCACCTGTCACATACGTTACAATAAAAGTCAATACACATAGTGTAAATGTGAGTATACAAGTTTGATAATAGCATATAGAGTTCGAAAGCATTACGCATAACCAGCATGTACACAGAGTGAAATGAGGCATGTTAGTTATCGACATGAACCTATCGATACCAATGACTGCGGGTTGACTGCCCAAGGCAGTTCATAATACATGATCACCACTGTAATGCATGCAAATAATTGTCCTTAACAATCCCCGAGTGAACGGGTGCTGAGTCCAAATTAATAGTACTATCGTTGCTAAGGCAGGTAGACGGCATTCCATGTGTAAACATAACAAACAAGCATCGATAAAGTCACGTATAACATGCGGTAACGGTTAGCGTTTAAAGTATTGCGTAGTATGTTCGTTGTGATTTAGTATAAGTAACGTATGTAACACCCAAAAGTGCGTAAAGCAAAAAAGGGATCGAGCATACTCACAGCGATTGATGGATTGAAGGGAGCGCTAGGGAGTAGGGTTAGCCTGATCAGGACGATAGCATAACGATAAGTGTCGCGTAAAACGATGCAAGGTGCAAGTGGCTCGGACAGCAGTTCGGTCGGATGGTAATCCGGTCGGACGGCCAGTTCGTGCGGATGACAATCCGTTCGGATCGTTATCCGGTCAGACGGTAGTCCGGTCGGATGACTATTCGAGTGGATTGTTTCTTCCTATGGGAAGGATGTGTTTGTGTATGATGGCTTGACTTTTGAAGTTTTCGTTGTAGCGTTTTGAAAACATTAAAGTATCTCTACCTTTCAGGTCGGTCGGTCGGACGGTTGTCCGATCGGACGTCGACTCGAGTGGCGAGGTTCCTCAGTGAGAACAAGTTCACAGCAGGGCGGTCACTCGGTCGGATGCCCATCCGTCCGGGTGGCAACCCTGTTATTGAACATGTTGAAAATTGTTTAGGTGCTAAAGTCCAAATGTCTCATGATTTGGGTGGCTGCCCGTTCGGATGGTAGTCCGGTCGGACAACAACTCGTTCAACAACTAGACTTCAAATCTTGGCAACATTGTTTAGGTGTGGGACCCAAGGTGCAAGTCGTTCGGATGACAATCCGTTAGGGTGGCTGTCCGTTCGGACTGCAGTCCGATCGGACGGCACTCCTTCCTGGTCGTTCCGTTCGTCTTACACTTGGCCGTTTTGATTGTTTGTCGTGTTATCAAGAAGTGTTGATATCGTGCTAACCAACAGAGTCCCATCCTAAGCCCTAGTGACCCGACTTAACAGGAATGACCCAAATTCGATAAGTCCTCCGGTTCAGGACGATAGTTCTTGGTTAACCCGGAATCTATAATCTCGTGGATAGGATGCGGATCTTGAACCAACACAACCACAATATTGAGTAGTGAGTCGGTCACAAGCCCCGATTCTACCGGTTTTGAATGCATTGAGTGTAAAAGAGTTGAAAGAAAGTTGAATAACCATCTTTCAATCCTTTTACTTGTGAATATGTTTAGATCTATGAAAGATCTTTGTTTGTTTATATGGAAATCGGTTAGATCTAAGTTGTTCTTGGTGGATTGAGGCCAAAACATGAAGTTCTTCAAGAACACATGATGACGTCAACCTAGAACACCTTGAATCTTGATGATTTCACGGTTAAAAGTTAAGATTCAAAAGATATAAAGGTGTAGGAGTTCGTGTAGATGAAGGAAGTACAAGATTTAGGACGAGATCTTACCGGGATTGCGAGAAATCAGCGAAAAAGCGAAGAAAACGGGCTGGTCGGACGTCACTTGCCAAAAGTGGAAAGAATGAATGTGACATGGGGTATTTATAGGATACCCAAGTGGAAAGGGGCGGGTCGGTCGGATGGCATCTTGCCCGGATGGCAATCCGGTCGGATGTCATCTCGGTCGGATGGCAGCTCGCTCGGGTGGCAGCCCGGTCAGATGGCAATCCGGCCGGCTGACACCTGGTTCGAGTGCTCGGCTAGACGAGTTTTGTCGTTTCGATTTCGATTGCGATCGTTGCGATGTGATTCGAGTTTCCTAGTCAAATTACTTTTAATCCCAACTACTCATATCTTGCACTGTCTCTTCTCCACCAATTATTATATCATTTCGATTGCGATTGAGTTTCGATTGCGTTTCGATTGATTACCACAACATAACACAAATAAACTTGCACAAGTAACACATAAGGCACACACACACGCATAACAATAACCAAAATGCGTATTTCGAGATGCGAGTTCGATTGCGATTCGATGTCGATTAAATTGGATTGATTAGAGTTTAGTTGACTTTATCGCTTTGTTACTTCGTATTGTTCACAGTCGTACGTCGATTATATAGCGAATAACACACGTCGATTATTGTAATTATTGACACTTACTCCACATAATACAGCTAAAATAAACACATAAAAGAAATTCACTACAAGTCAAGTTGCGAAATCGGTCGTTGACTTTGACCTTGACTTTGACTTTGACTTCAGAAACACGGGGTGTTACACATAGGACCATTCACAGTTACCCAACGAATAGGACCAGTTGCCTATAAATTACAACTACCAGAAGAACTAGCCGGGGTACATGATGTGTTTCATGTATCTAATCCTAAAAAGTGTTTATCTGAAGAATCACTGGTAGTACCTCTTCAAGATATAGAGGTAAATGAATAGTTAAAATTTGTGGAGAAACCTCTTCAAATAGAAGACAGAAAGGTCAAACACCTTAAACACAAGAGATTGGTACTGGTCAAAGTAAAGTAGGATTCGAAAAGAGGACCTGAGTACACATGGGAGCTGGAATCGGAAATAAAGCGAAAGTATCCTCACTTGTTCCAGTAAATCTCGAGGACGAGATTTTAAATAAGGTGGGGAGGATGTAAGGACCTGCACAAAAATGTCGTAAAAAGCTCCATAAGTGAAAACCCGAACCCCTAAAATCCTAAACTTTATGAAAAATCAAGAAAAACAAGTTTTATTAGTTGGTCGCAGGCCGCGAAAGAAATAAGGTGAGTCTTCGCGGGGCGCGACAGCTCTGCAAAACTCCAGATAACGAACAAGGCCACGTGTCGCACACGTGGCAGACCTAGGCTGTGACACGGCAGCCCTAGCCGTAGCTAGGGTGGCCCTCGCGGGGCGCGTAGAATGGCCTTAAGGCCTTCGAGGGCCGCAAGAAACTCAAAAAGTTGCTATAAATAGGACGTTGCATGGGGAGTCTGCTATGCTCGAAATTTTCTTTCAAAATCTCCATAATCTGCTTTAAAAACACGTTCAAAGTAGTGAAACGCTGCTGCAATAACAGGGTAATAACTCGATCACTGTTACAATACAATGTGTAACGCCCCGTATTTTCGTAATTCCACGGTCTTAGAAAATACGAGATCGTTCCTTTATTTTTTTAAATCGCAATCGTGAAACGGATTGAAAACGACAAACAACGCATTTTTCGTGTTTTAACGAAACGATGAACGTGCGCGGAAAATATCAAATAACGACATTATTTTACACGCTTTTAAACCTAAAACTATATTTTAATAACATTTTATGACGCTCGGACTTGAAAACAGGTCTTGAAAATGTAACCGGGCCGCTCTAAAACGCAAGAACCAAGTTAACGGGCCTTGGGCCCAAATCTAACAAACCCTAGCTATATAAACTAACTAAACACACACATTCACACCACTCACACACACACATCGATCCCTCTGCCTCTCTCCCGATCTCGCTCACTTCCGGCCACCGGAGGTGAATCACGGCGACGTTTCGATGCCGACTTCCGGCCACGCATGACCACTACATCACGACCACCCTCTCCCTCCCTCTTTCACGCACTCCCACAAGACCCCTCCTGGAGTAGCGCACCGCCTCATGGACTTGGGGTCATGTTAAGTTAAACTTTTACGGATCTTGTCATAGCAACAAAATGATGACATGTGCTATGATTAGATGACGCTTGCGTTAAACGTTGGGTTGACATTTTGTCATTAACTTCGGATGAAGCCTCACCTTAACATATATAGCGCTTGTGTAGCGCTATAGGAGTAACGCCCGCAGCATGGACTTGCGGTCATGTTAAGACATTCATACATACTTGCGGACACGATGGTTTGATCAGTGAGATCACATGCCAGTAATGCGTTAATCTAGTTAACTAAATATCTCGTGTGGACTATACAAAGACTTTAATCATACTCATACTTATAACCTCTCTCATACTTAAATACAATCATGCATGCATACTTAAAATTTTATACTCTATCATTCTCACTCGAAATACGTTGATAAACCCTGACCCGTACACTACTAGTACAAACTATGCAGATCATGCACAGACCAAAATAATCACGGATGCATACATGATTATATTGGTATGCGCATGAAAACCATAATGGGTTCTACTGTGTACCATAACACGGAACGTAACATGACATCGAATAGCGAAACGGACATAATATGGTATAATCATGGTGGATACGCCGCTGGTACTTCCTATATATAAGTGTTTCTACCATATCACCAAAGTTTCGTAAAAACGTGCCATGGGAAATTCAGTGTTTCCCTGCTATATTGAATACAAACCTTGATCACTCACAATCTATTTCTCGCATCGTACCCAAACGCGCTTCGAAATGCCTGATACTCGATTATTCATGACCAATCTCGTCCTCGTAGCTGCTGTCACGGCCCCCGACCCGGTTTGACTCGTTTCAGGAGCCGCGGGACAGAAATCCCGTGGTATTTAATTAATTGAGTTTAACAGCGGAAGTTTTCATCAGGATCTTTTAAAACTGAAATATTTCCCCATTATTTTATTTCACAACTCGGGATAAAACCCGGTAATTTACAATCGTTTTATTTCACGAAGAAATCTTTTATTTTTACAAAACATGTTTCTTTATTTTATACTGAGCCACTTCCTTGAGCTTGTAGTGCTTTATGGCACTTTTCCTAGATCATAACAGATCACCTGAAACATGTTTGAAAAAGGTTTTGTCAGCGGGAAATACTGAGTGAATCATTCTATTTTGCATAATGATGCATAGTTATTAATTACAGCATAAGAGCGATTACAATGGCTTCTATCTTATTTTTATCTGGCGCTCTGTCACAATGGTGACAAGTCACAATGGTGACAAGTCACAATGGTGACGATGGTCATACCACTATTAGGTCAATGAACCTAACTGGGAGAAAATTAGTAATGTGCACAATACCCCACTAGCCAGTGATTCAAGATATCCACGACTTAGTCCCTGTAATTATAACCTTTGAAAATAATTTGAGGTATTGTAAAATAGTTGATAAAAAGAGAATGACTCACATTGCAGATTTAATTTGAGCAGAGTTTAGCCTACTGATTAGCCTTTTAACCTAAATTTAATAACAGGCACACAATTCTGGGTTTAGTAATCAATACAGCATTTACGATAACTCACGAGATCAACCCTCACAACGAATGACAAAGTGCTATGCTTAAACATCCATCGAATTAACGACTAATGACAAAGCATCACCCTAATGTGGGCAGCAGTTAAACATCCATTGAGTACATTGATCGATCGGAAAATGAATCGTAATAGCGATTGAGTTAATACCCAATATCGGAGCAGCACTATACTAATATTGAAGTAATTTCGACCTCAGAGCACTATTCTTTCGTTTTTGAAAGTTTTGATCGACACCAACAGACTGTGCAAGTAAAGGGCTATTTATAGGTAAAATTGAGGTCTTACGCGGCCCGCGTAAGCCTTAAGCTTAACCTTACGCGGCCCGCGTGGCCGCCCAGTCTACGAGTAGGGTTGACTAGTCATACGTAGGTTACCAGATGGTCGACATGTGGCACGGTTATGCTTATCCGGTCAACCCAATGTTGACGCGGCCCGCGTAAGATGTGCCTTGTCCCTTACGCGGCCCGCCTGAGACCCTATATTTTGTTTTTCTTGGTTTTTCTTGTATGGTAGGGTTTCAGGGGCTCGAGTTTGAACTTATGGGTATTTTTAGGATAATTTTGAGAGTCCTTACATTCTCCCCACCTTAATTAAAATCTCGTCCTCGAGATTTATTGGAATAAGTGAGGATATTTTCGCTTCATCTCTGATTCTAACTCACAAGTGTATTCGGGTTCTCTCCTTGAATCCCACTTGACTTTGACCAGTACTAGTCGTTTATGTTTGAGAAACTTGATCTTTTTGGTTTTTTTTTTTTTTTATTTGAAGAGGTTTCTCAAAAATTTTCAATTTTTCATTTACCTCTATATCTTGAAGAGGTACTATCAAAGATTCATCTGATAAGCATTTCTTGAGATTGGATACATGAAATATATCATGCATTCCAGCTAACTTTCCTGGTAGTTGTAAACGATAAGCAACTGGTCCTATACGTTGAGTTACTGGAAATGGTCCTACATATCTGGGACTTAGCTTTCCTTTCTTATCGAATCTAACAACTCCTTTCCAAGGAGATACTTTCAATAGCATTTTGTCTCCAACTTGAAACTCCAACGGCTTTCATCTATTATCTGTATAACTCTTCTGGCGATCTCTAGCCGTCTTCAGCCTTTCCTTCGTGATAATGAATATCACAGTCGTAGTCACTTAGGATTTTCATCCATCTCCTTTGCCTATATATCTTAAATTCTTATGATCTGTATAAACAGTAAACTTACTTCCATACAGATAATATCTCCAAATCTTAAGGGCAAAATTATTGCTCCTAATTTTAAATCATGAGTCGTATAATTTCTTCGTGCTTTTTCAAATGCCTTGATGCATACGTAATTACCTTTTTGCGTTGCATTAACACACATTCAAATCCTAGCTTTGAAGCATTACCGTATACTTCAAAATCTTAGTTCATAAGATTGGAGCATTTGGTTAATTTCTGCTTTAAGATCCTAAAGGCTTCTTGTTGTTTAGATCTCTTAATTGTTTTACAGGTTAGCTTAGTTAATGGTATAGCTACCTTGGAAAATTTCTTAATAAACCGTCTATAATATCCGACTAAACTTACAAAACTTCTAATTTCCTTTGCGGATTGCGGAACCTTTCATTTGGTAATATCTTATCAGGATTTACGTGAATACCTTCATGATTCACCATATAACCTAGAATTGCACTTCTGGCAGTCAAAATTCACACTTCGAGAATTTGACGTAAAGCTTTTCGTTTCTTAACAAAGTTAAGAGTGTATGCAAGTGCTGACAATGTTCTTCCTGACTTTTGGAATAAATAAGTACATTGTCGATGAAGACAGTTACAAATTTATCCAAATATGGTTTATAGATCCTATTTATCATGTCCATGAATGTTACAGGTGCATTCGTTAACCCGAAGGGCATAACTGTAAACTCGTAATGATCATACCTAATCCTGAAAGCAGTTTTAGGTACGTCTTCCTCTTGTACTTTCAATTGATAATATCCGGAACATAAGTCGATCTTAGAAAAATATCTATCTTCCTGGAATTGATCGAATAGATCATCAATTCTAGGTAATGAGTATCGATTCTTAATTATAACCTTATTCAATTCCCTATAATCAATACACATTCTCATCGAATCATCTTTTTTTTTTTTTTTTTTAACAACACTGGTGCCCCATACGAGGATAAACTAGGTTGTATGAAACCTTTACTTAATAATTCATCTAATTGCTTTTTCAGTTTTAACCTTTATGTGGGTGCTAACTGATAAGGTGCCTTGACTTATCGGTATAATCCCTGGAATTAGATGAATCATAAATTCCACTTCCCTATCTGGGGGTAACCCAGGTAATTCTTCTGGGAATACATCTGGGTATTCTGAAACTACAGAAATTCCTTAAGTTCTTTATCTTTAGTATTAATGATTACGGAAATCATATATACTATTCCTTGCTTTCGTTCATAATTAGCAACTTTCATTACTGATATGAACTTTATGGGTTTACATGGCTTATCTCCTGTAATCATTATTACTTCTCCAGTGGGTGCACAAATTTTCTATGAAATTCTTATCACAGAAAATTCGAGCATGGTTGTTTACTAACCAATCCTAACATCAAATTTAACTAATTTCATAGATAATGGGGTTGCAGAAAATTTATGACTTAAAAGTTCTATTTCTACGTTTTGCAGAACCTTATTTATTTTAACTGAATTCCCATCTGCCGTTTCTACTGTAGAAATTTATCTAATGCTGGTTAACGGTAAGTTAAGAGTTTGGCAAAATAAAGTATTTATAAAACTTTGGTTTGCACCAGAGTCAAATAATACTTTTGTGTAAACGTTGTGAACTAAGAACATACCGGCTATCACATCTGGAATGAGCTCTGCTTATTGAGTAGTCAGCTCGAAGGCTCTTACATTCCTTTTTGCTCCTTCTGCAGGTTTGGCTTTATTGTCAGATAGTTTGTTTAGTTTTGGACAATCTGGCCTAAGATGTCCAGCTTCTCCACAGTTGTAACAGACTGGAAATTTCTTCCTCCCACAGTCTTCTTCTTGATGCCCCGGAATTTTGCAAAAATTGCAATATCCTTTGCATCTTCCAAAATGCTTCCTTTTGCAAAAATTGCAAAATGAACTAGTAGAAGATTGCCCATTCCCTCTTTTCTTGAAATTGTTATGGTTACCCGGACGGAATTCTTGGGTAATCTTTTGGGCTACTTCCTTCCTTCTATTTTCTTCTCTTGTCCGTACTAGCTCGTCAGTCAGAGTATTGGCTAAATCCACCGCATCATCAATCGTGCGAGGTTTCGCAGCCTTGACGATATTACGGATTTCGGAAATCAATCCCCACATATAACGAGAAATAAGTACTGGCTCTGGCGAAGCCAGGGTTGGTATTACTCGAGCATACTCGAAGAATGTCGAAGTATACCCTCGACAATCTACATCCACCATCCGGTGGGTTAGAAACTTATTTGCCATTTGATCTTTTTCATATTCGGGACAGAATTTTCTTTCAACAAGACTCTTAAATTCTTCCCATTTCATGGCATAAGCCCTATTTCTTCCTTTTGCTTGTAACACCGTATTCCACCATTCTAGCGCCCCTTCTTTGAAAAGGTTTGATGCGTACATGACCTGATCATCCTGAGCACATTTACTTATGGCAATTACTGCCTCGGTTTTCTCTAACCATCGCAGTGCCGCAGTCGCTCCTTCATTGCCTGCAAACTCAGTGGGTTTACAAGCAAGAAATTCTTTGTAAGTGCAACCAGGCGTTGCAGCTTTCATTTTCTTAGGAGGAGGAGCTTGCCGTGGTTCATTATCATGATTAACATGATTACCGCCTCCATTTACGCTATTACTGAAGTTATCTTCAGAAATGTGTTTGCTAGGAACAATTTGTTGCGGTTCAATTGGATTTTTAATAGCAGCAACAATTGCTGGAATAGCGTTGGCTATCCCTTGAGTAACTGTTGCTGGAATAGCATTGGCTATCCCTTGAGCAACGATATTTTCTATATCCTGCCTAGTCATATATTGATCCCCCGGTTGTTGCTCAGATTGATTAACCTCATTAACTGGTTCATTATTAGCGTTTTCCATCTGATAACTAATTTATAGATAAATAATTAGTATAAAAGAAATAATCCAATGTCACAATACATAATCACATAAACGAATATACAAACAAAATTTATAAATTTTCTAAAAAATTTTATTTGTTGTATAAATTATAGCATGCTTCTATATACAACCGTTTTATTATTTATTTTACAAATACTGATTTTACTATTACTATTATACCACCACAATTCCATAAATTCCCTATCCTTTGTCAGATGATATTCTAGTAACGACGTTCACTCTCATTGTATTTCCAGGATATCTGTCCCCCAATCTCTTGGATCCTATTCCCAGCATCCATTAGTACTTCGCCAAAGTGGCGGAGTTCAGCCATATTCTCGTTACTCATTGGTAAATTTGGTAAAAGTTCTGGATTAAACTGAGGAAAAAGCTTATAGGGATGGTTTTGTAACTGTATTTCATTAGTCAACCATTCGTCTATTTGCGAGTGGATTGAAGGATTTGGAATATCTGGTTCTAAGTTCATTGGTAGTTGTGTTTCAAGAGAATGAATAAAAACATTTTCATTAACAGGCTTAATAGTATTATAGCTTGCCATTATCAGATCTAGCTCTTCCTGAGATGGTAACCCCTTAATTTGCCTAGAACTTTCCCCAATTTCCATTTTCTTAGACTTGGGTTTCTCGAGAAGTAAAGCATTGAATTCTATAGGTTCTTCTATGTCTGGAATATACCTATTGAAATCTCTAGAAACCTCTATTCTTACTGGATAGAGATTTAAATTCTGAAGGGCGTCAGACAAGTCACTCATGCTGTTTAGCAAAATACACACAATTACTAAGTTAGAATCATATAAATTTTTTTTTTATAGAAAACCTTTAAATATTATTTTATATTGGGTAACTATGAAACAACCAAATATGAAAACATACTAGGTTTTTATTTATGAATTTATTTATTTACTGAATAAGGTTTCTAAACTGTAAATAAATAAAGGTGCTAAACTTTGAGTCAGAATATTTAAAGATTTATATTTACTGCTATAGTAGCAAACATATAAAGATCTGCCCATACTGTTCAAAATTAGTTAGTTAATAAAACACATAATCACAAAATAGCAATTAATAAAAATTATTAAGTATTTCTAAATACTTAATTGGCTTAAATCAGTGGCTCGATAAGTGGCTCTGATACCACTTTTTTCTGTCACGGCCCCCGACCCGGTTTGACTCGTTTCAGGAGCCGCGGGACAGAAATCCCGTGGTGTTTAATTAATTGAGTTTAACAGCGGAAGTTTTCATCAGGATCTTTTAAAACTGAAATATTTCCCCATTATTTTATTTCACAACTCGGGATAAAACCCGGTAATCTACAATCGTTTTATTTCACGAAGAAATCTTTTATGTTTACAAAACATGTTTCTTTATTTTATACTGAGCCACTTCCTTGAGCTTGTAGTGCTTTATGGCACTTTTCCTAGATCATAACAGATCACCTGAAACATGTTTGAAAAAGGTTTTGTCAGCGGGAAATACTGGGTGAATCACTCTATTTTGCATAATGATGCATAGTTATTAATTACAGCATAAGATCGATTACAATGGCTTCTATCTTATTTTTATCTGGCACTCTGTCACAATGGTGACAAGTCACAATGGTGACGATGGTCATACCACTATTAGGTCAATGAACCTAAATAGCGATGATTATCCCTAGTAGGTCAATGAACCTAACTGGGAGAAAATTAGTAATGTGCACAATACCCCACTAGCCAGTGATTCAAGATATCCACGACTTAGTCCCTGTAATTATAACCTTTGAAAATAATTTGAGGTATTGTAAAATAGTTGATAAAAAGAGAATGACTCACATTGCAGATTTAATTTGAGCAGAGTTTAGCCTACTGATTAGCCTTTTAACCTAAATTTAATAACAGGCACACAATTCTGGGTTTAGTAATCAATACAGCATTTACGATAACTCACGAGATCAACCCTCACAACGAATGACAAAGTGCTATGCTTAAACATCCATCGAATTAACGACTAATGACAAAGCATCACCCTAATGTGGGCAGCACTTAAACATCCATTGAGTACATTGATCGATCGGAAAATGAATCGTAATAGCGATTGAGTTAATACCCAATATCAGAGCAGCACTATACTAATATTGAAGTAATTTCGACCTCAGAGCACTATTCTTTCGTTTTTGAAAGTTTTGATCGACACCAACAGACTGTGCAAGTAAAGGGCTATTTATAGGTAAAATTGAGGTCTTACGCGGCCCGCGTAAGCCTTAAGCTTAACCTTACGCGGCCCGCGTGGCCGCCCAGTCTACGAGTAGGGTTGACTAGTCATACGTAGGTTACCAGATGGTCGACATGTGGCACGGTTATGCTTATCCGGTCAACCCAATGTTGACGCGGCCCGCGTAAGATGTGCCTTGTCCCTTACGTGGCCCGCCTGAGACCCTATATTTTGTTTTTCTTGGTTTTTCTTGTATGGTAGGGTTTCAGGGGCTCGGGTTTGAACTTATGGGTATTTTTAGGATAATTTTGAGAGTCCTTACAGCTGCAATGGCTACAACTATCTCTTACGTTTCAACACACTTCGAACGTCATATATCAATTTTGACTAACAATTCCTTCAAGAGTCTTTCTCTTGAATAAATTTCGGGACGAAATTTCCTTAAGGAGGGGAGACTGTAACGCCCTGTATTTTCGTAATTCTACGTTCTTAGAAAATACGAGATCGTTCCTTAATTTTTTTAAATCGCAATCGAGAAACGGATTGAAAACGACAAACAACGCATTTTTCGTGTTTTAACGAAACGATGAACGTGCGCGGCAAATATCAAATAACGACATATTTTTACACGCTTTTAAACCTAAAACTATATTTTAATAACATTTTATGACGCTCGGACTCGAAAACAGGTCTTGAAAATGTTACCGGGCCGCTCTAAAACGCAAGAACCAAGTTAACGGGCCTTGGGCCCAAACCTAACAAACCCTAGCTATATAAACTAACTAAACACACACACACTTACACCACTCACACACACACATCGATCCCTCTGCCTCTCTCCCGATCTCGCTCACTTCCGGCCACCGGAGGTGAATTATGGCAACGTTTCGATGCCGACTTCCGGCCACGCATGACCACTACATCACGACCACCCTTTCCCTCCCTCTTTCACGCACTCCCACATGACCCCTCCTCCCTTGACGGACAACCGACCACCACGACCACCGGCTTGTGAAGACGTGAAGACAAGACAGAGAGAGAGGCGAGTTGGAGGTGGTCCGACGAGGACTGTTGACGGCGACAACACCGTGAGCAGTGGTCGCTGGTAATGGCAGTGGGTGCGACAGCGGCGGCGGCGACCTGCGATGGTTCTCCGACAAACCTCCGAACAGTCACGTCGTGCTAGTCTTCTTCTCCGGTAGTGTTGTTGATAATGGTGAACATGAGATGATGATGGTGGCGGCGGTTTGTTTCTCCCAGACAGCTTTACGATGTTGAATGATGGCTGAGATTGATAAATGTAATGATACACATCAGATTCAGGCCAAGCTTGGTTCGAGTTATGGTTCGGATTTTAGTCACGGGGCAGAAATGGTTCAGTTTCGGTTCACTTGATTCAGTCTCGGGTTTCGGGTCATGGTGAACGGACCCAATAGTGATATGACCACAGTCACAGATCCGGTCGAGTGACAACTGGACTAGATAATTATAAGACAGGGACAGTTGTAATAGCTTTTAATACTGTAAATTATGACAATGTGTCATTTTGTACAAGTTGAATGACTCGCCAGTATTTCCCCGCTGATAAAATCTTTTTAAACATGTTTCAGGTGATTTACTGTGAACAAGGAAAAGTGCCGCGTAGCACTCCAGCTTGAATGAAGTGGCTCAGTAAATAAATAAACATGTTTTTGTAATCAGGGGATTTCCCAGTGAAATTCCTTTATTGTAAATTACGGGGTTTGTCCCAAAACTTATAATAAAATAATCGGGTGTTTTCAGTTTAAACGATTCTGTTAAAGTTTCCGCTGCCAAATCAACCACCAATACCACGGGTTTCTGTCCCGCGACTTCCGAACCAGGCAACTGGGTCGGGGGCCGTGACAACCTGGACATCGAAGGGAATCACCACTATCTTGAGGCCAAAAGATATAGGGGACCACCATCGAAACGTATGACGCACCCTAAGGACCAGTGCCAAATAAAAAATTATTGGGCGTGGTGAAACATATCCATGCACGAGTGGAGTCCGCCAGGTCAGATACACAACAAAGGGCCACTAACGGTTGCCAGTGGCAACAACCTGGGGACCACAAGGATATCCTGATAGTGACACTCCACCAATAACATTCCACCATCCCAGCTATAAATAGAAAAGACACAACCCTTAGGTATGATATCTTCTTCCCAAGGCTCACACTAGCTCCTTCTACTCATTTTATTTCTCTCAAATCGTATACATTCTCACGCCGAAGGGTGGTCACAGTAAGCCCCGATTCCCATGATGAGGCTAATGACGTTGTATGTTTTGCAGAGTCACCCTGTTTCGAGGAATTCAAAGCTATCGGAGTATCACACACCTGTGGAACTTGAGTCTAAGCACTAACGCGAACTTGCATCTCTTCTGAAGTGAAGAACGAAAAGGAAAGAGGCGAAGAGAGATAAATAGAAGCAGGAAGAGTGGGATGGAGGTGATGTTCACCTTGTAAACACGGAAAACATCGAGGGACATGGTGTTTCCCGCGACACCGCAAGCTCCACGTCAGCATCTCGTGCTCCATCCCGCATGTATAACACACAACCTTATCTATACTGCAATTATAAAATGCGATGAACGTTTTTGTTTTTTAATGTAAACATTTATCAAAAATTATAAATATGCAGTTATGTTTAATGTTTTTGTCAAGATTTCGTTACAAATTTTGTTGAAACGAAGTTGTATTCATAATAAATTATTTTTTAACACGCTTTTGTAATTATTTATACTTTAAAAAAATTAGAAGTGGTTGAATGAAGAGTGGCATGTGTGTGGTAAGGATTTCTATAAGCCCTTGGAGTGTGATATCAGGGAGATGATGTGGCATCTTTCCCCGAAGGCTGTGATTTCGGTGCCCACGGGAAAAATTCTCCGATCTCCCCGATGTATATGTTGTGTGTTGTTGAGTTGATTTGGAGTGTTATAATTGGAGGGGAAGGGAAATGTGGTGTGTGGTTGATGTGATGTGGCGGAGGGGTGGTCGGGGAGCCCAAATAAGGTTGATTTGAAACACTATTTTCAGAAGTGGATTTGACCAACCAATCTTGAATCAACCGAACCATACAACCGGTTCAATTATAATAGATTTGTACGGTGCCCACGGGAAAAATTCTCCGATCTCCCCGATGTATATGTTGTGTGTTGTTGAGTTGATTTGGAGTGTTATAATTGGAGGGGAAGGGAAATGTGGTGTGAGGTTGATGCGATGTGCCGGAGGGGCGGTCGGGGAGCCCAAACCCACACCCCATAGAAAAACCATTTTCAGAAGTGGATTCGGCCAACCAATCTTGAATCAACCGAACCATACAACAGGTTCAATTGTAATAGGTTTGTACAAAATACCAGAGCTTTTGTTCTCTAGAAAATTGAGGCCCCTGGTTTACCTAAAAACTTTTTGTAATTTTGTTTTTATATTAAACCGAAGCCCAATTTTCTTTTGGTATTTTTTAAAATTTTACTACATTGCTGAAGAATCTTTTTAACCCTTAATTTTCTTCTTAGGGGGTGTTTGGGATTGCTTATTAAAAACTCCTTTTCTCCTTTACCTCCCTTTCTTATTTTTGGAAAAGTCACCTCCTAACTTCTCCTTTTCAAAGCATTAAAATCTCATTTTCAACCCATCACTACTAGAAAAGTGCATAATTTCCTACGGCTACACAATTACTTTTGTCACAGATTCAAACACATTTGTGACAAATTTCCTACAAATTTTTTTCCAAAATTCTGTGTCAAATTTTTGGCGGAACAATGACAGAAAAAAAAACCCTAATTAATTGACAGTTGCATGACAGATCTGTCAGAAATAATCTAAAAAAGGTTAATTATTAAATATTTTCTATAAATTTGTGACAAAATATTTATTCTTTAGTTTAATTAAACATTCCGTCGGAAATGTGTCACAAGTTGCGTCACATTTCCGACAACTAAGGCATATTACTTAATTTTATTAAAAATAAATACAAGGATATACACTTTTATATTTATATATAATAGTAAAATTAGTATAACAATTAAAAATAATTATATTTCCTACACATTTGTCATAAAATATATATTTTTTAGTTGATTTAAACATTCCGTCAGAATTGTGTCACAACTTGTGACACATTTCCGACAAAAAGATATTTTTACATTATTTAATCAAAAGTAATAACAAGGATATACACGATTATATTTATAAATAGTACTAAATTTATCTTATTAATATAAAATAATTATATTTCCTACACATTTGTGACACAAAGTTTATTTTTCATTAGATTTGTCACAAAGGCGTAGGAAACAATCATGTAGTTTCCTACGCATTAATGACAAAATGCTTATTTTTTAATAAATTTAATAATTCCGTCACAAATCTGTTGTAAGTTGTGACATATTTCCGACGAAAAGGTAGTATCTGTCACCAATGTGTAGGAAACAACATATATATATATATATATGAATATGAATGTGTGTATATTTGTTTTGTATATGTATATATTATATATATATATATATGTATTGGTGTGTGTACGTTTATAATCACACCCCACCGAATTAAGGCAAAAAAATGAGGCGTGACATGAAAAGTTTTAAATCATCCGATAAGCAAACATCTAATATGATTTAAACATCAAACGATATCAAGATTTTAGGAGTTACAAACCATACTAACTTGTTTAGGTTTACATAACCAGATTAAATGACATATCCAAAATAACCAACAAAATACATTGTTTTAAAAACCTAGGTTTTGGCAAATATATCTCATATGCGATCACAGACAAAACCCACAAAACGGTATCATCTATGATGCAATGTAAGAACTCCCAAAAGTCATGGACTGTCGATCACAATTAGGACCCAATTGCACATCCACATGGCCAGGATTGACCAGGAGCGGGGTTTGTCAAACCCAGTAGATCTATTCTACTATTTCGCAGTCATACCAACACCAATGGTTGCTTATAAACTGAAACACTACCACGAGGGCTGCGCGAAGAAAGCAATCAAGACCAACTGAAAAGGCTCGTCTGGAAGAGGTAACTTTACATTCGAGCTTTGTTTTTTCAAGCTTACGCTTGGCTCGTGAATAGTTTTTCAAGCTCGAGCTCGTCTCGTTTATTATTATTTTATTTAATTTATATTAATTATAATTATTATTTATTTATACTTTAGTTATTTTTTCTTATTATTATAAATTATATTTATTATTATTATTTAAATATATATATTTAATATATTAACTAAAAATTATATAAAAAGTGGGCTCGTTTAGGCTCGCAAGCCGGCTCGAGCCCGATCGTTTCCTAAATGAGCTTGTCTTTTAGGCTTGGGCTCGAGCTCTTTTAAGCTTGGCTCGCTTCAAGATCTTTTTTCGAGCGAAGCTACTCTCATTTGCACCCCTAATGTGTGTGCCCTTATGATGTTTGACTAGATATGGTTAATTTTTATCGGTATCTCCATGTAGTCTTTCTAACTAAAACAAAAAAACACGTACATTGTACTAACTTAATCTGAATACACACAAAACATATAAGTTAAAAGTATGAAAAAGGACCTGAATTTGGAGTTCTCTTTAGGTTTCCAAGTTTCAAAAACATTGAGTCACCCTTGCATATTTAACAAACCACCTTGCTACCATATTTAACTAATCACTTTTGATCTAAAGCTGTTTTGATCTATCAACCAACTTGTCCATTGTGTTAGTAATGGCTTGTAGCATCTTTGTGGTGAATGGTCTTTGTGCTTGTTTATTTGTTTTTTTTTTCTGCTTCAGAAGTCAAATTCTTAATAGGAGCCTATATTTAATCTTAACAGGAGCCTATATTTTTTCTGTTATGATGAGTGATGACCCGTTTAATATAACAGGTGGTATCAATTATAGGGAGTTCTACAACATATTCAACAGAAATGTTGGGTAAGCTGGCTACTAAATTATTCCAACAACTTTTTTTTGTTGTTATTTTTAAGAGCTTGTACAACTATCTCATACTCATTTGGCTACTAGATCTCTTTGTTCAACAGAGGTGGAACCAACAACAAAACGTCTGGATCATAAATCACGATAAATCAATTAACCAAAGTTTGTGCTCTATTGATGCATTTATTAGTTATTACATAATGTTGACGCCTTGATGTGTCAAATAAATTAGATAATCTGGAATCGGTGAAGACCGTCAAAGGCTTTGATGCACTAGCTGACTTTACAATCCATGATGGCAAGGCAACAACCAGACAACCCTGCCATAAATATGGCTGCACTTGTATTAGGTATTGGTTTTGTAGTTTGAACATATTAGAACTTGCTTTGTAATGTTTAATTTTTAGATTTATGTAGTTTGAACATATTAGAACTTGCTTTATAATGTTTAATTTCTAGATTTATGTTATTGTATTTGAGGTGAATGTTGTAATATACGTTTTCTAAGTTATTATAGATTTTTTTTTTCTAAAATTTTAGCAGGAAAATTTGGATTTTAATTTTGTTTTAATATTTTTTTTTAAAAGATTAGTTCGTCGGAAATGTGTCACAAAAATAACACTATTTTTCTGTCGGAAATGTGTCAAAAAATTATAGATTTCTTTTTAATTTTTTTTTTGTGTTTGTCGGAAACGCGTCACATACAAATACATGATTTTTATGTTTTTTCATAGGAAATGTGTCACACAAAAAAATTAGATATTTATATTTTATTTTTTATTTGTCGGAAATGTGTCGCTAATAAAAAAATTATAAAAATATTTATTATTGTATTATCATTATAAATAATATAAATATAAATGATAATTAAGAAAAGTGGTAGAAAATGCGTAGCAATTTCCGACGCCCATTTTCTGTCAGAAATGGGTAGAAAAATGCGTAAGAAACCAGTTTCCTACGAGGGGTTTTCCAACGTCATGTATTTGTCACAAATGCGTGGGAAAACATGTTTTATGACGCATTTCTTACGAAATCTGGTGTAAGAAGTTTCAGATTTTCTAGTAGTGCATTACGCTAACATCATTTTATAACAATCTTCTTTGTGTAAAAGTTATAAGTTGGTTGATAAAGCAATCCCAAACACCTACTATTGATAAGTTGAAAGATCTAAACACTTGAAGTCCCAATCCCATTCTTTTTTAATTTACTACAAGGCTAAAGAATTTTTAAACCTTCATTTTCCCCTTAATTTTGATAAGTTGAATAAAGAGAAGTTGCGAATTGAATAAAATTTTTTCAAAAGAGCCAACGGTTAAGTCTTGATTTATTTTTAATAGTTTATTTATTTTGATACGTCTATCTAGTAGTTTGGTTTTATAGTTTTGAGTTTAATTAAGATAATGTGTTTAGTAAGGAAAGTTTTAGTATAAATATAGGTGTAGAGATATTGTAATTTCTTGGTTAGTGTTTTCATCTAATTAATAATATTAAAAGAGGCGTGGGAGTTCTACAAAATCGTTGCGTTCCTAGTTAAGCAGTGTCGAGTTTAATGATGTACTTGTAAAAACAAGTGGTATATTAATCAACTCTCACATATCTAACAATCTATTATTCAACAAAAATATACAAAAGTTGAATATCAAGTTTTTGTTAATCTACTTGACAAATCTCTTGCAAAGTAAATTCCTTCTAATACATTATAAAAACATCAGGATATGTGTTAACCATTTATTAATCAACTGCTTAGAAAAATATGCTAATAATTTGACAATGCATAATAATGTAATGAGGAAATAATATCTAATTATCTCAAACAATTACTTATTTCATTTACACAACTCAAACACTACTAGAAAATACACATTTCTTGACGCACATTGTGCGTCATAAAACGGTAATTATGACACGCAAAAGCGTGTCATTAATTGAGGAGTCATAAAATTAACAGGACATGCATTTGTTTGTCATATTTTTATGACACACATTTAATGACGCGCATTCATGACACTCATTTTATGACACTTTTTAATGACACACATTCATGACAAACATTTATGACACATACGTATGACATTCATTTACGCGTGTCATGCTTTTAATTGTTTAATTTTTTTTATAGAATTACTAATTTGCCCTGGTTACAAGTATAATAACAAAAACAATAAATCGTTTTCATACAACAAAAACACACACACACACACACATATATATATATATATATATATATATATATACCAAAACAATCCATTACATAATCATTTGTCAAGTATACTACAAATATTTTAATGTTAACAAAAAAAGAATTGTTTGTCAATACACCGTCAACACCTAAAATACGATTTGTCACTTAAAAATAGAGGTAACCACATAAGTCGACCAATCTTTGCGAAGGTCATCCATATCCGCAGCCGAGTATTCCTCTACTCCTTTCCCATCCTGAGACAACAATTAAATAAAATAAATCTTAAAAATCAGAATTTAATCCTAATATATGAATTTAAGCATTTGTTTGGATATATAACAACATGCATAATTTCATGTCCCTAAACTATTTAGTCAATAAGCATATCATGTCCCATAAGTTCATATATAAAGTTTTGTGACTCTAAAACTATTTAGAACTCAATAAGTATACCATGTCCCTTGGGTCCCAAAACTTGACGTATAACAAGAGTTAGCAAAATAGAAAATAGAAACACATACCTCAATACATAAGAATTGTTTTTTCTTTCTTCCAAAGACGAGATCTTCAGTTAGAAGTTTACTTGACCCGTTAAGGATCTCCTTCTCATATTTTGTCCAGTATCCCCGTATTTTCAGCACATAACGAACCGCTCAATTGCATGTGAATCCGTACTAAAACCTACCTATTTGGGCAAGGACCCATTTTGACTTGTAACTGAACCGGACTGACATCGTCATATTTCCGCTTCTACTAATGTATATGTATGACATAAAAAATAGACAAGTAGAAACTATAATAAGCATTCCATTAGAATGGTTATAAATCAATTAACCATGGTGACCAACTTTGAACTTATGTCCCTCCAAACCTAAAACAAAACATAATTAGATAGGCAAAAAATTGTAGACAAATCTAGTACTTAATAATATGGTTACAACTTATAAAAAATAAATTAAATCATGAAATTCAATAACATATACAACTGTGTGCATCCTTTTCATATATTAACAAGAATGCAATATCCAGTAAGTGCTTACCTTGATTTCACAAGGTGTTCTAGACAAGCGTTGGGATAATAAATCATAGACAACATTAGATGACCCTCCTGTTCGTGTAATGGTTGGCCTGGAATCATTACAACACCACAACACACAGTAATATCATTAGGCATGCAACTAAAAAAAAATAATTAACAAATTAGAATATGTATGATGTGGAACATATAAACCGAGATTGCAAACCACATGATGTTACCTTCAGACCCAACAAACTATGTCTTTTCCTTGTTATCATCAATAGTTTCTTCCTCACTATCACACACACCTTTTACATTGGAAAACTATATTTCTTTATTCCTTATGTATTGGATTGTAACTTTTGTAGAAAAGAATGGAAAAGAACTAGATGAAACTAGCTGTAATTACTCAAAATAATCACATGTTGGCTGTAAAAAGAAAAAAAGTTAGGAATAATAAACGGAGGTAGAGTTGACGATTTATTAACAAAGAGGCGGAAGTTGATATGCAAAATGGTGATCACATAAGCAACTCTAAAGACGGCGGACGTGCTTCTGTAATTCTTCTAGGATCTAGCATTCTGGTTTATTTTCTATTTCTTGTATGTTCTTTAAAAGGAAAACCTCATTCAATGTGATAGTGAGGAAGAAACTATTGATGATAACTAGGAAAAGACATAGTTTGTTGGGTCTGAAGGTAACATCATGTGGTTTGCAATCTCGGTTTATATGTTCCACATCATACATATTGTTATTTGTTAATTATTTTTTTAGTTGCATGCCTAATGATATTACTGTGTGTTGTGGTGTTGTAATGATTCCAGGCCAACCATTACACGAACAGGAGGGTCATCTGATGTTGTCTATGATTTATTATCCCAACGCTTGTCTAGAACACCTTGTGAAATCAAGGTAAGCACTTACTGGATATTGCATTCTTGTTAATATATGAAAAGGATACACACAATTGTATATGTTATTGAATTTCATGATTTAATTTATTTGTTATAAGTTGTAACCATATATTTAAGTACTAGATTTGTCTACAATTTTTTGCCTATCTAATTATGTTTTGTTCTAGGTTTGGAGTTTTAAAGGATATAAGTTGAAAGTTGGTTTCACCATGGTTAAATGGTTCGGTAACAAGTCAAAATGGGTCATTGCCCAATAGGTAGGTTTTAGTACGGATTCACATGCAATTGAGCGGTTCGTTATGTGCTGAAAATACGGGTCATAACTTTGATACCGGACAAAATATGAGAAGGAGATCCTTAGCGGGTCAAGTAAACTTCTAACCGAAGATCTCGTCTTTGGAAGAAAGAACAAACAATTCTTATGTATTGAGGTATGTGTTTCTATTTTCTATTTTCTATTTTGCTAACTCTTGTTATACGTCAAGTTTTGGGACCCAAGGGACATGGTATACTTATTGAGTTCTAAATAGTTTTAGAGTCACAAAACTTGATATATGAACTTATGGGACATGATATGCTTATTGACTAAATAGTTTAGGGACATGAAATTATGCATGTTGTTATATATCCAAACAAATGCTTAAATTCATATATTAGGATTAAATTCTGATTTTTAAGATTTATTTTATTTAATTGTTGTCTCAGGTTGGAAAAGGAGTAGAGGAATACTCGGCTGCGGATATGGATGACCTTCGCGAAGATTGGTCGACTTATGCGGTTACCTCTATTTTTAAGTGACAAATCGTATTTTAGGTGTTGACGATGTATTGACAAACAATTCTTTTTTTGTTAACATTAAAACATTTGTAGTATACTTGACAAATGATTATGTAATGGATTGTTTTGGTATATATATATGTGTGTGTGTGTGTGTGTGTATTTGTTTTATGAAAACTATTTATTGTTTTTGTGATTATACTTGTAACCAGGGCAAATTAGTAATTTTATAAAAAAATTAAACAATTAAAAGCATGACACGCGTAAATGAATGTCATACGTATGTGTCATAAATGTTTGTCATGAATGTGTGTCATTAAAAAGTGTCATAAAACGAGTGTCATGAATGCGCGTCATTAAATGTGTGTCATAAAAACATGACACACAAATGCATGTCATGATAATTTTATGACTCCTCAATCAACGACACGCTTTTGCGTATCATAATTACCGTTTTATGACGTACAATGTGCGTCAAGAAATGTGTATTTTCTAGTAGTGAATACTCTATTTTGAATACAGCTTTGTTTCAACAATACTTATACTGGAATGTTGAGAGAAATTAATCAAGCATAACTACGTATTTAGATATTTTTAAAAGCAATTAATGAGAGTAAGTTTTTGAAGAAATAAAAGAGTATCATTAAAAAAAAAATTCGTATTAAATGACATAGGAAAATATAAGTTAAATAAAAGAGTATCATTAGAAACAAAAATTCTTATTCGCCATGTACTATTCATGGTTCTTCACCGGTTAATAGATATATAATAATAAGAAAAGACGTTCACTGCTAAATAAATGAGTATCATCGATGACATGTTACTGACGGAAAACCAATATAAATTAAAAACGATTTTGCAAAATAACGTTATATTTCAAATACATTTCAAGCAGTTTTAGAAATCTCGTTAGTAACCACTTTCACTAACGGATTTATGAAGGAAGTGGCCTGTTATCAATGATACTTATTTGTTTAACAATGGTTCATCAAGAAAAAGAAAGACCTGGGGCAAATAAGATGGTTAAGAGAGCAATCTTGAAAGGAAGGTATTCCATGAGGATCTGTATTATATATTTTTTTTGGTGGAAAAGACTAAATTCTTGTGTATATTTATAAGCAAATTAAAACATAATATTTAATGCATTTTGCATTTGCTAACGGGAATGAAACGTAGTTTTAAACATATGCCTGTTTTTATTAATTATACCTTGATCAGTTGCAACTAGTAAAGATCATTAATTCCACACACTAATTTAAACTAGCTGAAAATTATATAGTGTTTGCTTTAAAAGGTGCCTTTCGTCTACGATGAATAATGCATTATATTTGTTTCTTAATATATTTATAGTTATAGATATAAACTGAGGGTACCATTTCCTACACACCTGAACACGAAACAAATGTAATCAGATTTTAGGTTGCCAAATCTAACCTCTACAATTAAACGGCTCGTGTTTGACTTGTCCTATTTAACTAAACAGTTGTGTTTGAATTGACCTATTTAATTGAACGAGTTAGATTAAACACTTTGACCAACCAACTTGTTTATTTTAAGAAGGTCGACATGCTAACACGCTCAACCCCAACCAATTTGCACATTTACAACTTAATTACAAATTCGCAATTCGTATGACACGTTTGACCAACCAACTTGTTTATTTTAAAAAGGTCGACCTGCTAAGATGCTCAACCCCAACCAATTTGCACATTTACAACTTAATTACAAATTCTCAATTCGTATGACACGTTTATAAAAATTGGTTAAGCAGGTCGTGTTTAGGTTACACTATTTTAATTGTGTGCGATTAAGTTTTTTTGATACATATAAAAAAAAGCCGTGTCCAGGTTAAACTATTCAACCCGCCACTTGACAGATTGATACCATACTATAAAATGAAAGACTTAATATGCGTATGATATTGTTAATAGTTCTGATGTGTCTGAAAGACAACATGTTTTTATAGTGTTAAAACCCGCATTTTGATAGTTTTTAGTAGTAAATATTGTTTAGAATGGATCAAATGTTTGTTTCTAGGTGTTTTACAGGTTCTTAAGTGAAAAGAAGGATTTTCGGGCCAGAATTGAAGATTGCTTAAGGAAGGCCCAGTTCTATTGTTTAAGGGGCCATGAGCCTAGAAAGAGTGTACCAGTCGTGAGCCCAAGTTAGTACACCGACCTATTGTTTAGAAACCCTAAATCGATAAGTAACAACTTTTCCTTGTTTACGGGCTGTGACCCGGGTTTGGGTTGGACGGGTCGTAAACCACCCAAATCGTACATGGGCTGTATAAAGCGGTCGAAACCAAAAGGAAGAAGCGAGAAAAGGGTTGTTGAACATGGCTTGGGTTTTAAATTAGATAATGTTAGATTTTTAGATAACAAATTTTATAAAAAAATCTAACAAACCAATAGAATGTGGGCACAAGGCAAATAAGAAAATGTTGAATTTATATAAAAAATTAAAAAAAATAAGTATATTTAGTTTCATTTTTGAAGAAACTCTGTTTTTAACAAAATTTATACTGGTATGCTCACAAAAAAAACTAAGAAATACAGTATATTTAGTTTCATTTTTAAGTTTAAATCAGAAAAGTTATTTGAGTAATTTATTTGATAGGGGAAGAAGTTGTTAAGATAAAAATTGAAAAAGACCATTAATTTGGTGTACCAATCAAAGTAGGACAAGTGGCACGAAAAAATGAGCAAAATTTGGGATGGTTACTTCGGTCGTTCAAGCGACCAGGTCGCCATCTTTTTTTTTTCTATTTTGTTTTATTTATTAAAATGAAACCAATATATATTTGGCAAGTGGCAACCCAACTCATATTAGGTTACCAATGGGATTGGTCTAACGGTTACCAGGCAACCACCTGGGCGACCACAAGGATATCCTGACATTGACACTACACCAATAACATTCCACCACCTCAGCTATAAGTAGAAGGGACACAACCCTCAAGTATGATATCTTCTTCCCAAGGCTCACACTAGCTCTCTCTACTCATTTTTCTCCTAAATTGTATACCCATTCTCACGCCAAAGGGTGGTCACATAAAGCCCCCTTCCTATGACGAGGCTAGCGACGTTGTTTGTTTTGTAAAGTCACCCTATTTCTAGGAATTCAGAGCTATCGGAGAATCACACATCTTTGGAACTTGAGTCTAAGCACTAGCGCACACTTGCGTCTCGTAGAAGTGAAGAACGAAAAGGAAAGAGGTGAACAGAGATAAATAGAAGCGGGAAGAGTGGGATGGAGGTGACGTTCACCCTATAAACATGGAAAACAAGGAGGGGCATGGTGTTTCCTTCGACACTACAAGCTCCACGTAAACATCTCGTGCTCCATCCTACATGTATAACACCCAACCTTATCTATACTACAATTACAAAATGCGATGAACGTTTTATTTTTTTATTTAAACATTTATCAGTTATAAATACGTAGTTATGTTTAACGTTTTTGTCAAGATTCTTATACAGATTTTTTGAAACGAAGTTTTATTCACAATTAATGATTTTTTATACGCTTTTGCAAGTATTTATATTTAAAAAAATTAAAAGTGGTTGAGTGAAGAGTGGCATGTGTGTGTTGAGGATTTCTATAAGGCCATGAGGTGTGGTATTGGGTAGGAGGTCGGGGAGTTGATGTGGCCTCTTTCGCCGACGGTCTAAAGAGAAGTTAAGAATTGACTAAAGTTTTTTCAAAAGAGCCAACATTTAAGTCTTGATTTATTTTTAATAGTTCATTTATTTTGATAAGTCTATCTAGTAGTTTGGTTTTATAGTTTTAAGTTTAATTAAGATAATTTGTTTAGCAAAGATAGTTTTAGTATAAATATAAGGAGTAAATTACATTTTTGGCCCCTGTGGTTATGTCAGTTTTACTATATTAGCCCAAAATAAGAATTTTTAACGTATCTGCCCCCATGGTCCCTATATCTAACCATTTTGGCCCTAATTCTAACCAAACCCCAACTCTGGTTAACTTCTTGGTTACATGGGTTGCACATGATGAGTAAAATTGTAATTTCCCCTCCCCTTTTATGACTTTATAAATAAAACCCAAATCTTGAACAAATCATCATCATCTGCATCTCTTTCTTGAACCAATCTTTGACCCACCCATCACGGACAAACAAAATCCATAGGAAAAGATTTCTGATTCTTCATGAGAACAAACTACATAAATCGGTTACGAATCACGTTTTTTGAGTATCTCCGTGAATCAGATCTCGTTCATAACAAATCCGTAAATTCAGTTAGGGTTTCAAGATCTACCACCGGCAACCACCACCACCACCATGAGAGTGCCACCACAACCGTCATCTCCGTCCACATTACCGGCAAAATATGCCGAATCAATCTTCCGTACAAAACCTATCTCCGAGATCCGAAACATCGAATCCGCAACTGGAGGAGAAACCAGTAGTAGATGTTGTTGATGGGGGTTTCAGGTGAACGGTGGTGGTGAATCGGAGGGAGGTGATGAATAGTGGTGGTTGATGATGATGTTGTGCGACGGTGGTAGGTGAAATCGAAGGTGGAGGATGGTTGTCGGTGTAGCAGTGTTGGCGGAGGTGATGGCGACTGGGTAGTGGTCGTTGCTGTTGGTAGGTGTTGATGGAGGGTTTGGGTGTTGATCACAAGTAGACCTCGAATAGAGAAATGAGGGTTTGGGGCAGCCCATGATCTCCGATTTCTCCCGAATATTCAACAGCCCTTACATTTGATGGAGGGTTTTGTTTGTGTTAAGTTTGTAATTAGGGTTTCAGAGGTGTGTAATCTAGTGATTTGTGTTGGGTTTTGGGCTGTTGTTAGTTGGTTATTACTGGATCAGTTGTGTGTTGTCGGGTTTTGATTTGTGTTTGAAGTTTATGTGGGGATGATGATGATGGTTGAAGATGATGAAGATCTGGGTTAGATTTAATTGAAGATCTAGGGATGATGATTTATGTGGGGATGATGATGATGGTTGAAGATGATGAAGATCTGGGTTAGATTTAATTGAAGATGAAGTTCTGGGGATGATGATGGTTGAAGATGATGAAGATCTGGGTTAGATTTAATTGAAGATGAAGATCTGGGGATGATGATGGTTGAAGATGATGATGAAGATCTGGGTTAGATTTAAAGGGTAGGAGAAATTACAAAAATACCCATTATGTGACTTGCATGTGACAAATAATTAACCAGGGTAATGGATGGAGTTAGTCTCAGGGGCCAAAATAGTTAGTTATAGAGACCATGGGGGCACATATGTTAAAAAATCTTATTTTGGGCTAATATAGTAAAACTGATATAACCACAGGGGACAAAAACGTAATTTACTCTAAATATAAGGGTAGGAATATTGTAATTTCTTGGTTAGTGTTTTCGTTTGATTAAGAATATTAAAAGAGTCGTGGGAGTTCCATAAAATCGTTGTGTTCTTTGTTACGCTGTGTTACGAGTTTGATGATGTGCTTGGTTTATGGTATACAGATCAACTCTCACATATTTATCAATCTACTATTATTCAACAAAAATATACAAAAGTTGAATATCAAGTGTAAAAAAGACATCAGGATATATTATATATTAACCTTTTATTAGTAAACTGCTTAGCAAAATATGCTAATAATTTGACAATGCATAATAATGTAAAGAGGAAATAATATCTAATTATCTCAAACAATTACTTATTTCACTTACACAACTCTAATCAACCAATTTATGAAGCACAATATGGTCCACATGGATGGCAGATGCATGCACCATCATCACAATAAGAATCTTGACGATGACACCAATAGTTTTTGCAAGTATCATCATCCTTGCAATGCCATAACAATGATCTTCTTTTGAATGGCACAATTGGTTGTGGTAACTTCAGAATTCCAGGATGACAGATGCACTTGCCTTCGTTAGTGTCACATATAGCATCTTCCGTTCCACAATAGTTGGAGCAATAATCAGGGTAATTTGGTGGGCTTTGTGCTGGGCTTGGTGCTGGTGAATGTGGTGGATATGTCGACCATACTACAGAAAGAAGAAAATAAACATATCATTAATGAAATACAACTAGTGGGATCTGGCCTGTGCTACGCGACCGGAACTCAGTCAGTTTGTTTCGTTATGGTGCCAACACTCACTATAACAACCGAAAGAGAAAACCTAAAAAATAAAGTCCTGTAATGCCGAAAAGATATCGACACATGTGTTACCCTGATCGAAAACAATAAATACGAATACTGGTACCGATTCTGATACCAGAAAAATACTCTATTTTAAATACAACTTTGTTTCAACAATACTTGAACTTGAATGTTGAAAGAAAATAATTAAGCATAACTACGTATTTAGATATTTTAAAAGAAATTAATGAGAGTAAGTTTTTAAAAAACATATCAAATTAAATGACATAAGAAAATATAAGTTAAATAAAAGAGTATCATTAAAAACAAAAACTCTTATTCGCCATGTACTATTCATGGCTCTTCACCAGTTAATATATATAATAATAAGAAAAGACGTTCACTACTAAACAAATGAGTATCACCGATGACCTGTTACTGACGGAAAACCAATACAGAATTAAAAACGATTTTGCAAAATAACGTTATATTTCAAATGTATTTCAAGCAGTTTTAGTAACCACTTTCACCAACGGATTTATGATGGAACTGGCTGTTATCAATGATACTTATTTGTTTAACAATGGTTCATCAAGTAAAATAAAGACCTGGGGCAAATAAGATGGTTAAGAGAGCAATCTTGAAAGTATGGTATTCCATGAGGATCTGTATTATATTTTGTTTGGTGGAAAAGACTAAATTCTTGTGTATATTTATAAGCAAATTAACACATAATATTTAATGCATTTTGCATTTGCTAATGGGAATGAAACGTAGTTTTAAACAAATGCCTGTTTTTATTAATTATACCTTGATCAGTTGCAACTAGTAAAGATTAATTCCACACACTAATTTAAACTAGCTGAAAATTATATAGCGTTTGCTTTAAAAGGTGCGTTTCGTCTACGATGAATAATGCAATATATTTGTTTCTTAATTTGTTTATAGTTTTTATTTTTTATTTTTTTTAGGGTGAACATTTCCTACATAGAAACAAATGTAATCAGATTTTTGGTTGCCAAATCTAACCCCTACAATTAAACGGCTCGTGTTTGACTTGTCCTATTTAATAAGCCATTTATAGTTTGAAGACTATATGTGGTATTTCATATTTATGTTCATTTGAATTTGTACACGCTACGAGTAGTACAATTTACGAAATATATAAAGAGAATATTTTTATTATTTTATTTATATAAATTTTATTGTATTTGTAACCTATGTCCTACATGGATAAGAATATAAAAAGAAAAGGAAGGTAAATATTCGTATAGCAGCCTAACAAATCCATATGAATATCATAGATAAACATTTGAGTTTTACAACATAAAAATTGAGATAAATACTATGGAGCTGGAAATAAGAAATTAGAATAAATCAAGGCTAATTTCTTATTTCCAATGCCATAGTATTTAGAAGAAATCAAGACTCTCAATGAAGTAGTGGTGGAGTGTTTAGGGAATGACTTGGTGTTCCTTGTGACCCAGTTTTGACTTCCACTCTTCCCATTATTTTCTGCGGCATCCATGTGAAGGGCGAATACGGGTGGCGCCGGTTTGTCTTGGATGAGAGGTGATGTTTTACTGATTATTCCACTGTCGTGCCTTTGGGCGGGTGAATGTTGGATTTCCGCGCATTTGGGAGAGCCAAGGGGTTGGTGGCGGTCGAGTAGTCGACCTTGGCCACAACGACCAGTGTCACGGTGGTTGACACGTCGTTCCTTGCCGTTAAAAAAAAAGAAAAAAAAAAAAAGAAATCAAGACTCTAAAGACCCCACTATAAATATTTATCTTCCTCAGCAAAGCACATGTTTTAAGTTAGTATACAAAGTTTTTAAAAGAAAGAAACACATGGATAAGAGAGAGTTCAATGCATATGTTATATGTAGCAAGTGTGTTACTGATTGCTAGGTTAGCTTGTTATTTCAGAATTTTGCATCTTCCACAAAAAAAGACATGTATTAATATATTGTATTCGACCTTCAAGTGGTATAAGAATAAAGTGATAAAATATTGTTAATTAACGTTATCGACTAAGGAAGTAAGTACATTTGAGCTAGACATGAAGGTCTCAAAAGTAAGAAGAATCTCATCACATAAGTGTGTCAATAATTTTATATTTATATATGTATGTAACTTTGAATCATATACCAATAAAGAAAATATGTGATGCTAGATTATATACAAAGTGTTGTCGAAAAGGAACGATTTGAAAATAACAGACGTCTAAAACGAGAAAAGAAGAATCTAGAGGCGTAATATGTTTCAGAATGAGCTACAGCTTAGGCCATGGGTATGGGGCTTGGGTTGGGGCGTGGGTTGGGGGAAAACGCCCAAGCCATCACCCCGGGTGGGCTTGGGTTGGGGCGTGGCCCTTGGGGCTTGGCTTTCAAGCCGGGCGTGGGGCGGTATGGCCAAGCTAGCTGGCTGAATTTCATTCGCTCACCCCGCCACATCAAGCGGACTTTTCAAATTTCGAATTTTAAATTCAAACGGTCCGCCCATACCACCAAACCGCCACCCGGGTCACCCAACAACCTCTATATATTGAAACCCCCAACCCACTGGTCCCCCCCATCCCACGAACCCAACCCCACCTGCTACCCACTTCTTTCGAACGCGCTACCCCACTGGTCCACCCCATCCCACGAACCCAACCCCACCGGCTAACCCACTGGTCCCCCCCATCCCACGAACCCAACCCCGCTATGGCATCCTGGACCCATGAAGAAGAAATTGCTCTTGTCACAAGCGTCGTTGACGCTATGAAGGGGCGGCCACCGGGCCAAACAAAATATTGGGTGGAAGCATTCGGAGCCTACCGACATAACGTCGGTAACGACCGCCACAACCTCAACGCGTGCCAACATAAATGGCGCGAGCTACGGCCCAAGCTTGAGCGTTTCAAGGCTTACTACGAAGCCGTTCCCGGTGGCGAGTTAAGCCACGAGGACCGGGTGGCGGTGGCGAACATAGAGTTTCGAGGCAAGGAAAAAAAAGGCGTTCGACAAGATCGACCTTTTTAAAATTTATTTAACGCTCTAGGTTTGTTATTTTGTAATTTTTAGAAATTATGTAATTTTTAGGGTTATGTAATTTTTAAAATTTTAATGAAGTTGTATGTTTTTTTTATAAATGTTGTGTGATTTTTTATAAGTTTTTTGTATTTTTTTTTAAACATTCTGCCACACGGTGCACCCAACCCACGCCCCGCCATACCCTGCGGACACGTAACCAGGCGGTGGGGGGCTCCCATTCCACGTGTCAGCAAATGCCCCAACCCAAGCCCAACCCCCGCCCCACCATACCCCACGGCCTTAACTTGAATTTAGAAGTGTGCTAATATCATACTACACCAAATAACTTAACTTGAATTTAAAAGTGTGCTAATATTTCCTACATATACAAAAACCAAATGGGGGAATAGTGCCAGGCAGCTGCCTGACACTCCCTCACTGGGCCAACACGTTTATTGTTTTATATCCATTTTAAAATTACGTTTTTGCCCACAGCTCAAAATAAAATTACGCTTTTTTTCCCCATCTCAAAATTACGATCTTGCCCTTAATTCAAAATTACGACTTTGCCTGGCACTCTTCCATTGGACCAACCAGTTTATTATTTTATATCCATTCAAAAAATCACGTTTTTGTCCCTCTTTAAAATTACGGTTTTACCCCAGCTCAAAACAAAATTACGCTTTTGTCCACAGCTCAAAATTACGATTTTTCCCTCCATTCAAAATAAAATTGTGGTTTTGCCCTCAGCTCAGAATTACCTTTTCGCCCCCAGTTCAAAATAAAATTTTGTTTTTGCCCCCACTTAAAAATTACGATTTTGCCCTCTGTTAAAAAATGTGATTTTTCCCCGTTTAAAAATTGTGATTTCGCCCTCAATTCAAAATTACGTTTTTTCCCAAGTTCAAAATAAAATTATGTTTTTGCCCCCAACTCAAAATTACGATTTTGCCCTCGGTTCAAAATAAAATTGTGCTTTTGCCTCAGGCTTAAAATTATGATTGTGCCCTTAGTTCAAATTTATATTACGTTGTTACCGCAAGTTAAAAATTACGAATTTGTCCCTGTGAAAATTTACAATTTTGCCCCAGGTTCAAATTTACAGTACTGCCATTACTTTAGCTTTTGCCAAATTACGATTTTACCCCAGTAAAAAAATACAACTTTCCCTCAGTTAAAAATTACAATATTGCCATTGTTTTAGTTTTTTTTTTTATTTATCAAAACTATAAAAGTGTTTGTTTTAATTGGTTGACTCGATTTAATTGTTTTTCATGTCAATGAGCTGACTAACACTCGCTCATTATTCGGCAATCGCCCCGCAACGCGGGCGGGTCATCAACTAGTTATACTACAAAAAATAAAATAGAAGGAGCTACTACGTAATAATTAAAGGGTGTACCTATTGGCACACCCATTTGCCTATCTACACACCTTAAAAGGTGTTTTTTGTCCTCATATGCACACCCTGCAGTATCGAACTGTGGCCAAAACGCGGCGTTTTGGTCCGGTTAATCAGAAAAAGACTGACAGGTTTCTGACGGGTCTGTTGACCGGACCAAAACGTCGAGCTTTGGCCGCGTTTTGGTCCTGTCAACCAGACAAAAGACTGACACCCGGTCTGGTTGCAGGACCAAAACGCGGCCAAAGCTCGGCGTTTTGGTCCGGTCAACAGACCCGTCAGACACCCGTCAGTCTTTATCTGGTTACCGGACCAAAACGCATGTTTTGGCCACAGTTCGACACTGCAGGGTGTGCATATAAGGACAAAAACCACCTTTTTGGGGTGACTATCTACACACTTGGTGTGTAGATAGTTTGGGCCTAATTAAAATCATAAATGTCAATAACTAGTAGAATTCTAAGAGCGATGAAGCTTTATTCGGTCTATAAACAAAATATAAAATAATGTTTATAATAGTATTGTACTTAATAAATATTAATAAACTAGCAAAAAGACCCGTGCGTGTTGCGTCGCATCTACATTACAAACATCGAATGGATTAGTACAAACGTTATGTAGTGCGTTAACCATATAAAAACGCGTGTTTCGACGTATCCGATCGAACTTAATGTCTATATAAGCATTGCGATTGGATCAAAACATAAAGTAAATCAAATTTATACCGTACAATCATAACGTATTATATGTGACCCGACTCATATATAGACAAACGTAACGGGTATAACGGAAAAAACGGACACGTATAATCAAAAGAAATTAATTAGAGCTTTTGAAAAAAGAAACCACAATTTGACTCCACTCGGTTCGCAACAAATTTACGAAACATTCGTAAAATAAGCACGAAAACATATTATACTTGACCTGATTCGTTTTACAAAAAAATTTACGTCGAAACATACACCATCTCGAATTTATACTAAAACATACATAAAAATATGCATGTAAAAATGTATTTTAAACGAAAACGTATTATGTTTGACCTGACTCGTTTCCAAAAAAATTTACGTCAAAACGTAGAGCAAATCGAAATCATACCGACACGTACTTAAAAATATGCACGTAAAAATAGTTTTTTTTTAAGTAAAGGAGGTATAGGGGTAAACTCGAAACAAATTATTAGTAAAAAACTTACGAGGTTAAATACGTTTGTAAAATCGTGCCAAGTAGTACCACTGTCAGCGACCACCAACATTGGAAGAGTCCATAAAAATTAAATAAATAAAAAAGGAAAAAATAACACCGAGCGAAAAACAGACGTAAAATCGTTGAACCACGCATGCTTGTTGCAGATTGTTAACGCGAATAAATTAGACCGAAACGTAAAACGTAGAAAATAATAATTAAGTCGATCTAGGCCTGTGCCTTGCGACGAACTTGTCAAACAGAGAAAAATTAGAGGGGTTGTGACAGCTTGTCAAATGGAAAAACCATACGGAAAAACATTGAACCCCACACACACGTTGTAGCGTGTTGACTCGCAAAAATTAGAACGAAAAACGAAAAAAATTGCGAAAAATGAAAAGTACGAGACACCAAACTTGAAAATAAAAAAGTGTTGGAATTAAATTTTAAAAGATGAAAGGCCTTGGGTCAAAAGTAAAAAAATAACCAATGATCTCTTGTGCTAGTGGTCAAGGGAGAAGTGGGAAGCTTCGCTTCTCTTAGAGGCCTTGGGTTCAAATCCAGGCTATGAGGGATTTTAATACTAACTTGGTGATACTAACACTAACCCGATTAGCGATATCCTAACCATACGACGTTCAAAAAAAGTAAAAAAAAATTAAAGTGGTTAAATTTAAAAGATAAAAACCTTTGTATTGAAAATGAAAAAATCAATTATTTTTTGAAGACCCCCTAATCACTACTACAAAATGGAGTATTAGACGGTGTTGTTATTTTAGACGGGGTTAAAGCAATAACACCGTCTTAAAATCAGACCATTGTGCTCTTTTGATCAAAATATTTAAGAAAATTCAAAAAAAACCCCGTCTAATGCTTAAACACCGTCTTATACTATTTTATGAAACCTTTAGACGGTGTTGTCTTGAACACCGTCTTATAAATATCAAAAAATCCCCGTCTAATGTGCTTAAACACCGTCTTATACTATTTTATGAAACCTTTAGACGGTGTTGTCTTGAACACCGTCTTATAAATATAAAAAAAACCCCGTCTAATGTGCTTAAACACCGTCTTATACTATTTTATGCAACCTTTAGACGGTGTCTTGAACACCGTCTTATAAATATCATACACTTTGATTAAAATATATACATGGTTTGTGTAAATATATTCACAATCGAAGACGCCACCATCTGGAGTCCCCCAAAACCCACATGCCACCTGAATGTAAACCACCACCACACCACCGGAGACGCTCCGACCACCACCACGCCACTAGAGACGCTCCGACCACCACCTTCAACCCCTTCACGCCACCCGAGAAGACCACCATCTGCAACCTTTTCACGCCAACGGAGACAACCACCATCTGCAAACCCATACCGTTTCGACCCGTACCGTTTCAACCCGTACTGTTTCGAATCAAATCGTTTCGACGCGAACCGTTTCGACCTGTACTTTTTCGAATCATTTAATATTAGCCCTTGATTAATAAATAAATATAAATACATGATTAAGATTATTTTCTAACCAATTTATCTAAATAAACTTGGTAGTATCCTCACCCTTGTTTCCCTCCCAAAATCTAAAACAGTTCCCGAAAATTTTATATTTCCCTCACATTTCACAAGTCATTTCTCCCATTACCCAGCCCAATCGGTTTTTTCCCCTCAACCCGCTCGATCTTCTCCTCTTATCGCAGCTCACCAGACGAACCACCATCACCGCTCATTCATTGTCAGTCGATTCCTCGTCGCTTTATGTCACACCCCGAATTTCCACGTGTCACCGGTGGGCCCGGTGGGGAGTATCGTGACGTGGTTGGCAACATAATAGTCAAACAACACAATATATATGAATGCACAGCGGAAGCGAAAGATAAATATTATTACATTTCCGAGTATAAAGTAATATCCAGTATTACAACGGAAAGTAAGGGATCCACAGGCGGATCTTAAAACATATCACTTGTTCAACAGACTTTAGACGCCTAGAACTTGCAAGATTCCTTATTAGCGCCCTGAGCTTCCAGCCAATTACGTTCAGTACCTGTCACTTAACCCTTTTGGAAAATACGTCAGTTTTCACTGGTAAATACACTCAACCGACTCATTTGAAAAGAGTTTAAGAAAATTGATTTGAATGCACGTGGCACAAAATATCTATTATAATTTGATTAAAATGCACAGAGGCATAATTAACCTTTTTAACTTGGAACAATTATAGTTATAACCTTGTATACAGATTTACATGTTCGTTATACGTTCAGGGCCCGATGTAGAAACCGAGTCAAGATTAACAGACACGCCACAAGTATAAGCCCACAAGAGAGTGAGATACCGTTTCCCTTTAAGCAACTTTAAGTGTATGCCTACACCCCGTGCTTAAGGCGTGGCCATTTTATAATACAATGATGTCAAGGATATCCGGGACATGGTCATTAACCCCTAAAGGCTTTTATTTCAAACAATACAGATTAAACCGGGTTACCTCAATAATTTAATCACAATCCGATTAAACATTCAATACCCGACCAAGCGGTATCATTATACCGTATTCCAAGCCCGTAAAGGGAAAATAAGTTAAGAGTATTTACCTGAGCTAGCTCCTGTCTTAAATAGTAAGAATTTAATAACTCAGCCGTATTCACTTTAAGTAAGCGTAGGTACCATTTACCGGAAGGCTCTAGTCTGGAATGATTGTATAAATAATTAATTAGGATGCTAACGGGTCTTTAAATAAGCCTAAGCTTAGACCGGTTAGTCTTAAGGAAATAAAACGGTTCAAACGCATGATTAAGCGAAGACCGGAATAGAACGTGTTTTAGACCCCACAAGTTTGAAGACTTGTCTGATATGGGTATTTCATACACACTCTGAATTTTGAGATAAAACCGATAAGGTTTGACCCGTTTCGGCTAACTTATATAAACTAGTTATATAAACCGATCCGAACGCGAATAACGCGTAACGGGTAACCGAATAGGTCGCGAACAGGTTTCCAAAGTTAATATGCTTAAAATATGTTGTGATATCATAATGATACCTTCCATAATGGCCAAAACGAGTTTAATCCTTAATTCTGCCCCGTAGGGGTATTTTGGTCATTTTAAAGATTATAAAAAGGGATTTAACGTAACCCTGATGTTCGGGACTGAAGTAATCAGAAAAAAACTTATTTTTAATAGATTATATTAGTTGGTAATAATCCTTATGTGTCAAAATGGTTTTAAGCCTAAACTACGCGTATAATACGCGTATAAACCCGTTTTAAGCGACGTACGATTAAAAATACGATTCTGGGTTTTCTGATTAGTTAAACAGGCTCAAAACATTACATTTATTATTTAAAATCAGTAGCAATTGGATTCGCGTCAAAATTCCTTGTAGAAATCATTTTATGACCGAAAAGGGTAAATTCGGTATTAACCGAATTAAGGCGATAAGCCTAGCTTAAGATCAGTTTAAAAATAATTAAAAATCTTCAAAAATCCCAAAATATTATTTAACATCAGTGGGTAAAAGGTTTGGTGCCGAAAATCGGGTTTAGATAGGCTATGCGCTAATCGCGCCGATTAATTAATAAAAAGTTTATTATTTACGCTAATGCGCATATCTATTAATCTAGACTTCCGATTGACGTGAAAATTTACGTACATGTTTAATAATCAGTAACTAAGATTATTGTACTTCCACATTTTCAAAATTCTCGTTGTAAGGTTATAAGGGCATTACGGTCCATTTTAAGCATTTAACGGAACCGCGCGAACGAATCGGATAATCAACGAAACAAGTACAGAGGCTTATACCATCATGTAACCCAACCCTAATGAAGCACTAAGGCAATTCCAAATCAAACTAAAACGGGTCAGAACCGAAGTCAAAGCAAAAGTCAAAGTTTTGCGTCTTTCGGTTCCGAACCGGGTTTAAACGGAAATTTGTCGAGTCGGACAAGTATGAACAAGTTCTTATACTTATTACCAAGTTATATTAAGGTTAAAACAGGTTACACGCCTCTCGGATTGCTAATCGTATATTAAATCGTAATTTACAAAACTGTTGACTTTTTCGGTCAACGTTTGACTCGGCAAACGACCTATTTAGGTCTGGAATCAGTACGTGCCCTTATAAGGGTTTAATACCCATATAATTACCTATCTAACGGTACTTTTAATTCGGGATATGACTGAGCTATCGTTAATTAATCACGAAGTCAATTGCTAATTACGATATGTTGACTTTTAAGCTAAATATAAAGCAAGACTTAATTAAGAAGGGTCTAGCATACTTACAAGTGTCTAATGGATGATTAGGAAGCTTTGTATCAGCTCTTGTGCTCCTCAAAATGACCAGAAGTGAGTTTGATGAATGAATGGTCATGTGTTTGCACAAGGGGGCTTTATATAGTGGATTTAAGCACCACAATTGCTTGACAACTAAGTCTAGCACACTCCACAACTGATCAACACATGATCCTAGTGCTTAGGGGGTGCCTAGGGGTCATTTATAAGTGATAAAAACCGGCTAGATGGGTCACAATTGCACAGAACAGGCTGCTGCCTGTTTTTCTGCATCTGCAGGTCTGATGCGGCCCGCTTCATGTTTAACTGATTCTAATGCGGGCCGCATGGCCCTTAAATATCAGAATTTTCCTTTTCTTTGTTTTGCAGTTTGACCTTTGGCTTCACGAAGGGGCAACTAAGGTTATTTCTTGCATTTTGACCCCCTTATATTTACCCACAAGGGCTTTAGGACTTATACCCACTTTGCCAAGTCCCTGATCACTTCCGGTTAACCCGAAAAAAGCCTTAACTTTCAATGTTTGCACTTTAACCCCTTGAATACGAATTTGATCACAACTTGCTCATACGATTACGAAACTTTATGAAATTTTAATCGTGTATTCTAGTGAGCATAATTAACCATTACAAAGCTTCGGGTTTGTCAAAAGGTCACTCAGAGGTATATCTTTAAACATGTTGACACATTTAACCCCTGTAATTGTAATCTCTCACTTTCAGCTTCGTATGATCCATGAATTATTCGTTTGAAGGTATGAGCATCATGTAGGGTTAATGTATAATAAAATTATTCACTGTTGACCTTCAGAACTCGTATTTACACATACTTTCCATGATCGTCAACTTTAATCCTTCTAGAGTATTCTTTCACACGTTCAAAGCTTATGACACGTGTCAATACATTATAGGACGTGAATTTTCGAGGTGTTACATCCTCACCCCCTTAAAATAAATCTCGGCCCGAGATTTACCGAAATGAAGGGAGTATTCCCTGCCTAATAAAGGCAACTTACAGATGATTAGGAATTTGTATGATCTGGTTTGTTGTTTCCAATGCAACTTTCAGATCCTGAATATTGGACTTACCAATCTTATTGTGCTAACAACAGATGTTTAACATTTCCTTTATACAAGGTCTCCTAAGGAGCAGCATTGATGCTTACATATCAACTATTATAGAAAAGCTTATTTTAAGGTGAGAGGGTTATCCAACCATGGCTTAACTAATTTTAAAGAATAGCTAGTCCTTGTCGTTAGTCGAACAATTCGACGATCCTGTGTAGCTGAGGGAAATTCTTAATCGTTGTTAAAATAGGGTTGCGGTAATTAGTGCATAAGCAAAATGAACCGTCTTTCTTATCTAACAACATCAAACTATCAGAATATCGTATTAGGCTATATGAATCTCCCATCTTAAAATTTACTTAATCAGGTTTTCGGTTCTCCCAATTATGGTACTATCCGTCTTGGAGATTTCATAATAATACAGCCTTAATGGGATATAAATCTTAATTCTACTTGCCTCCCTGGGGTAAGCAGGGTAATCTTTAGGAGAAGATAATCGAGGTACAAGGGGGTACAGAGATTCCATATCTCAGGCTCTAGTTCACTCAACAACGCTTGTGTCTATTAAGTGACACATTTATGTTATGAGTCCACATATTTCTTTACCAGGGAATATGTATTTGGACAATTCTATCCGGGACATCCCTTTGAATACTTTTAGTTGACTTTAGTACCATATGATCATTGGGATATCTTTGTGGTTCCATGCATTAAACCTCCATACTGATCAGGCATGGAAGCAATCTATGGAACATATTAAGATACACCAATCCTCATAAAGCGCTTTTGTCATACTATTTGGTATTCTAAATCAGTAGAGATCAAAGAGATATCAATTTCATATGATGATGTACTTTATCTGGAGGGGAAGTATATTAGGACTTTCTACGGTCTACCATTGTAGTATCAATAGCATGCGTCACATTATCAATGGCGCGATTGACTGTTGTCTTATCCGAGTTTATCATACTCGAGATTTAGTTCCTATTACCAGATGAATCATTCACTTAGTTGCAATCCAACATCTGCTATTCATTACCCTGATGGTCTTACATATACTAACCATGGTTTCATCAACTATACTGGCCAACAAGGCACTAACATTTTTAATGAACGTTATTTTAAAAATATTTCAATATCACGTAGCCTAGGTCATAAAAGACCATCAATGGCATTTAAGGGTTGGACCTAGTCCATCACCTTTTCGACAGGGGATCAAAATGTCACATCTGTCTTTAATTTACTGATGAATTTGGATAGCTTGAAAGTTTGCCATAAGGGTATCAGAAAAGAGCGATTTCTAATAGATATTAAATATCAATATAGGATTTGTTGGAGCATTTTCTAAAGTATCACCGGTCAATTTCTACCTCGCATTAAATGACCGGAGTCATAATCAGGCGGAGACAATAGTTCTCAACATTTATCATTCATTATAGAATTATATGTGCCAGTATCAAATAAAATTCATGCATAAACTGCTGAAATGGAAAGGTACATGTTATATAGTTATTATTCTGCATCATCTCTTAGGCGTTCATCTGATTCCTAGGGCAGTTGGTCTTGATGTGCCCCTTCTCGTTGCAACCATAACAGGTTGCATCTTTTATCTTCTTGCAATCCAGGGTTTTATGTTCCTTTGACTTGCAAATTCCACATGGTAGAGGTTGAGACTCAAATCTGCATTTCCCCAGATGGTATTTCCTACAAGTTTCACACCTGGTCTTCTCTCCCGATTGCTGGCTGTCTCTCTTAAACCCGGAACTCTTCTTATCTTCAGAATTCCTCTTCCTATCGGAGCGATGAGAATTCTCATCCTCCCTTTTTCGCTTTCCATCTTCAGAGGCTTTGGCAGCCTTGCTTCTGACTACATCGAGTGTAAGAGATAGTGACAGATCCGCCGCTGACCTGAATGTAGCCGGTCTTGAAGCCTTAACACTGGCTTTGATTTCTGGGGCTAAACCCCCGATGAAGCGAGCAATCCTCTTTGGTTCTGGTGTTACTAAGTAAGGAACCAGTCTGGACAAGGTATTGAAACGGGTGAGGTATGCTTGACAATCTAAATTTGTCATCATCAATGATAAGAAATCTGATTCGATTCTTTCGACCTCGTGTTGGGGGCAGTAGTTCTCCATAATGAGAGCAACAAACTGTTCCCATGACATGTTGTAAAGGGGGATCTTCCCAGAAGCTTGAATGAGAGCCTTCCACCATGCTAGCGCCTCTCCCTTGAATGATTGGGATACATACTTCACTACATCCTTCTCAGCACAACCGCTGATATCGACAACTGTGTCCATCTCATCTAACCAGGTCATACAATCAATTGCCCCTTTCTCCCCAGTGAAATCCCGGGGTTTACAGGAGACAAAGTACTTGTAGGTACAAGACTTGGTATGCGGTTCATTATCGAACACTATCTTCTTGGATGGAACACTGTGTTGATTAGATGAACGTCTATCATCATCTTTCCTTGACTCATCTTTCTTTGAGGGCGGTTTGTTATTATGCTCTGAATGAGTTTTAGGGATGGATTTAGGGTGGGGTACCGATGAGGCTTTACTATTTGTCTCACTATACTCCTGGAATTGCTCCTTCACAGCTTTAGATACAGCTGAGTCAATCAATGTACGAAGTTCTCCTCTGGTTATATTAATCCTTTCATCATCGCGGTTTTCCAAAGGATGACTGTTCCCTTCCTCTGACCCAGCCATGTAGCTTTAATTACTACATAAAAATTAAACAAGGACAAGGCTTTATATGGAAGCTTGTACAGTTTTATCGTCTTAAACGATTTATTAACCATGGTAATATAAACCATATTGGTTAATTTGTTAGTTACATTTATCTAGCATTTTTATTATAATTTATCCTAGTTATAAAACGTTAAGGATATTAAGGTGGCGCAAAGGCCTAGTCACATGGACAGTTTTAAATTTATAAGCCATAATTTTAAAAATCAAGGCATTAAGGTTTTAATAATAGCACAAATGGCCTAGTCGCGTAGACAAGTTTAATTTATAAGCCATGATTTCAGAGAATCGAGGCATTAAGGCTTGAATCAAAGTTCATTTCCTTTTCTTGACAGGGAGTTGTAGGCTACCACTGTCTTTAGTCTCAGAGGACATTAACTATAGCCCGTAGGCGTTTCCTTTCGAGGGAATGTTTATTATATGATCATCTTCATTTGATGATAGTAGTCAGGATCACATTGATCATACAGACTAATAGGCTTGAGCATAGCTCACCACCATAGACAAGGAATCATAAAGATCAAATGTCAATGTCTCAAATGGACGGTATATTATAGCCCGTAGGCACTATATTACCACGTATGGTTAAAATATGATCATCTTAATTGATGATGTAAACCCAAGATTCAGGGATCATTAAACTGGGTTAGGAATCTTTTGAAGAATCCTTAATAACGTGTGTGATTTCCAATGAATCACCTCTGTCGGGAGTGTTAACATATTTACAGATGTTAACAGGGATTCGAATCTTTTAAACAGGTCTTACCATCATGGCCCGGCCTTAAAATGACCCGAAGGCTAGGTTTCACTCTTAAGATTCTTATTAATATTGATCGCAGGACAATCCTAAATTGAGGTGCTAAATATGGACCTGAACCTAAATTGAGGAACTGCCATCTTGGCCGGTCTTAATATGACCCGAGGCTAGGTCTTGTCCTTTTAGATTCTTGCCATTTTATTATAATGGTAGATCTTATAATATAGGAATAATAATTTAAACATAATTGTTCCTTTTAAAATTTAAACAAGTATATGGTTGTCCTAACAGGACTTCTAATAAAATTGATTTGCCCATGCAAGAGCTTAATCAGCAAAATAACAAAGGACTCCAAAAACAAATTAGAATTTGTCCTATGTTCTTGTCTAGACTCAAGAATGTGCAATTGTGTAACTGAGATTAAACACAAAAGACTAGTGTTTAATTCACTCAGTGTTGGCTCTGATACCAACCTGTCACACCCCGAATTTCCACGTGTCACCGGTGGGCCCGGTGGGGAGTATCGTGACGTGGTTGGCAACATAATAGTCAAACAACACAATATATATGAATGCACAGCGGAAGCGAAAGATAAATATTATTACATTTCCGAGTATAAAGTAATATCCAGTATTACAACGGAAAGTAAGGGATCCACAGGCGGATCTTAAAACATATCACTTGTTCAACAGACTTTAGACGCCTAGAACTTGCAAGATTCCTTATTAGCGCCCTGAGCTTCCAGCCAATTACGTTCAGTACCTGTCACTTAACCCTTTTGGAAAATACGTCAGTTTTCACTGGTAAATACACTCAACCGACTCATTTGAAAAGAGTTTAAGAAAATTGATTTGAATGCACGTGGCACAAAATATCTATTATAATTTGATTAAAATGCACAGAGGCATAATTAACCTTTTTAACTTGGAACAATTATAGTTATAACCTTGTATACAGATTTACATGTTCGTTATACGTTCAGGGCCCGATGTAGAAACCGAGTCAAGATTAACAGACACGCCACAAGTATAAGCCCACAAGAGAGTGAGATACCGTTTCCCTTTAAGCAACTTTAAGTGTATGCCTACACCCCGTGCTTAAGGCGTGGCCATTTTATAATACAATGATGTCAAGGATATCCGGGACATGGTCATTAACCCCTAAAGGCTTTTATTTCAAACAATACAGATTAAACCGGGTTACCTCAATAATTTAATCACAATCCGATTAAACATTCAATACCCGACCAAGCGGTATCATTATACCGTATTCCAAGCCCGTAAAGGGAAAATAAGTTAAGAGTATTTACCTGAGCTAGCTCCTGTCTTAAATAGTAAGAATTTAATAACTCAGCCGTATTCACTTTAAGTAAGCGTAGGTACCATTTACCGGAAGGCTCTAGTCTGGAATGATTGTATAAATAATTAATTAGGATGCTAACGGGTCTTTAAATAAGCCTAAGCTTAGACCGGTTAGTCTTAAGGAAATAAAACGGTTCAAACGCATGATTAAGCGAAGACCGGAATAGAACGTGTTTTAGACCCCACAAGTTTGAAGACTTGTCTGATATGGGTATTTCATACACACTCTGAATTTTGAGATAAAACCGATAAGGTTTGACCCGTTTTGGCTAACTTATATAAACTAGTTATATAAACCGATCCGAACGCGAATAACGCGTAACGGGTAACCGAATAGGTCGCGAACAGGTTTCCAAAGTTAATATGCTTAAAATATGTTGTGATATCATAATGATACCTTCCATAATGGCCAAAACGAGTTTAATCCTTAATTCTGCCCCGTAGGGGTATTTTGGTCATTTTAAAGATTATAAAAAGGGATTTAACGTAACCCTGATGTTCGGGACTGAAGTAATCAGAAAAAAACTTATTTTTAATAGATTATATTAGTTGGTAATAATCCTTATGTGTCAAAATGGTTTTAAGCCTAAACTACGCGTATAATACGCGTATAAACCCGTTTTAAGCGACGTACGATTAAAAATACGATTCTGGGTTTTCTGATTAGTTAAACAGGCTCAAAACATTACATTTATTATTTAAAATCAGTAGCAATTGGATTCGCGTCAAAATTCCTTGTAGAAATCATTTTATGACCGAAAAGGGTAAATTCGGTATTAACCGAATTAAGGCGATAAGCCTAGCTTAAGATCAGTTTAAAAATAATTAAAAATCTTCAAAAATCCCAAAATATTATTTAACATCAGTGGGTAAAAGGTTTGGTGCCGAAAATCGGGTTTAGATAGGCTATGCGCTAATCGCGCCGATTAATTAATAAAAAGTTTATTATTTACGCTAATGCGCATATCTATTAATCTAGACTTCCGATTGACGTGAAAATTTACGTACATGTTTAATAATCAGTAACTAAGATTATTGTACTTCCACATTTTCAAAATTCTCGTTGTAAGGTTATAAGGGCATTACGGTCCATTTTAAGCATTTAACGGAACCGCGCGAACGAATCGGATAATCAACGAAACAAGTACAGAGGCTTATACCATCATGTAACCCAACCCTAATGAAGCACTAAGGCAATTCCAAATCAAACTAAAACGGGTCAGAACCGAAGTCAAAGCAAAAGTCAAAGTTTTGCGTCTTTCGGTTCCGAACCGGGTTTAAACGGAAATTTGTCGAGTCGGACAAGTATGAACAAGTTCTTATACTTATTACCAAGTTATATTAAGGTTAAAACAGGTTACACGCCTCTCGGATTGCTAATCGTATATTAAATCGTAATTTACAAAACTGTTGACTTTTTCGGTCAACGTTTGACTCGGCAAACGACCTATTTAGGTCTGGAATCAGTACGTGCCCTTATAAGGGTTTAATACCCATATAATTACCTATCTAACGGTACTTTTAATTCGGGATATGACTGAGCTATCGTTAATTAATCACGAAGTCAATTGCTAATTACGATATGTTGACTTTTAAGCTAAATATAAAGCAAGACTTAATTAAGAAGGGTCTAGCATACTTACAAGTGTCTAATGGATGATTAGGAAGCTTTGTATCAGCTCTTGTGCTCCTCAAAATGACCAGAAGTGAGTTTGATGAATGAATGGTCATGTGTTTGCACAAGGGGGCTTTATATAGTGGATTTAAGCACCACAATTGCTTGACAACTAAGTCTAGCACACTCCACAACTGATCAACACATGATCCTAGTGCTTAGGGGGTGCCTAGGGGTCATTTATAAGTGATAAAAACCGGCTAGATGGGTCACAATTGCACAGAACAGGCTGCTGCCTGTTTTTCTGCATCTGCAGGTCTGATGCGGCCCGCTTCATGTTTAACTGATTCTAATGCGGGCCGCATGGCCCTTAAATATCAGAATTTTCCTTTTCTTTGTTTTGCAGTTTGACCTTTGGCTTCACGAAGGGGCAACTAAGGTTATTTCTTGCATTTTGACCCCCTTATATTTACCCACAAGGGCTTTAGGACTTATACCCACTTTGCCAAGTCCCTGATCACTTCCGGTTAACCCGAAAAAAGCCTTAACTTTCAATGTTTGCACTTTAACCCCTTGAATACGAATTTGATCACAACTTGCTCATACGATTACGAAACTTTATGAAATTTTAATCGTGTATTCTAGTGAGCATAATTAACCATTACAAAGCTTCGGGTTTGTCAAAAGGTCACTCAGAGGTATATCTTTAAACATGTTGACACATTTAACCCCTGTAATTGTAATCTCTCACTTTCAGCTTCGTATGATCCATGAATTATTCGTTTGAAGGTATGAGCATCATGTAGGGTTAATGTATAATAAAATTATTCACTGTTGACCTTCAGAACTCGTATTTACACATACTTTCCATGATCGTCAACTTTAATCCTTCTAGAGTATTCTTTCACACGTTCAAAGCTTATGACACGTGTCAATACATTATAGAACGTGAATTTTCGAGGTGTTACACTTTAATCCTCACTTGAGCCTTGGGATGGTACTTTTTTTTCTCTTCCATGAACACTGCTTCAATCACATTTAGGGTTTTTAACAAAAGCTCAACGCTTTTGCGCTTTGCGTGTCAGTTTTAGACCTCATCACTCAGCTATATTGATAATGACTGTCTGTTTTCTACCCTTGTTATGCTCCATTCTAACATAACGTTTGTCTGTTTGTTCCCAAGGCATACATAATCACTTTCAAGAAATATGCGCAGCTCACCAGACGAACCACCATCACCGCTCATTCATTGTCAGTCGATTCCTCGTCGCTTTAATCCTCACTTGAGCCTTGGGATGGTACTTTTTTTTCTCTTCCATGAACACTGCTTCAATCACATTTAGGGTTTTTAACAAAAGCTCAACGCTTTTGCGCTTTGCGTGTCAGTTTTAGACCTCATCACTCAGCTATATTGATAATGACTGTCTGTTTTCTACCCTTGTTATGCTCCATTCTAACATAACGTTTGTCTGTTTGTTCCCAAGGCATACATAATCACTTTCAAGAAATATGCTTTTGGCAATAAGGAATAAGGAATGCAAATCGGCAAAAGGCTTGCATAATATATGGCCTGGAATGTTTAAGGTTAGTGAAACCATGAATTAAGGCGTGGCGATGACGCATTTTTTTATTTTTCATTTCATATTTTATATTTTATATTTATGGCAACTCTCTGTGGTATGAATGCAAATAAATAAGAATCAATAACTATATATAGGCAGGTAACAGTAGTTATGACAAGTTTTTCTTTAATGATATTGCATGGGAATTATATGACTTCTTTTGGGGTGATTTTGCTGATTGGTAATATTTGCATTTCTATACTTATATTTTTTAGGTGTGTTCATCGACCATTGAAACCATTCATTTCCACATTTTTTATATTAGTTATGTGCTTCTGTATAGGTACATTGAAGCAAGTAATGCACATCTTTACCAATCAGAAGATATAGAAATTGCCTCTATATCCTAGGCTGTTATTTTATATGTTTATGAAAATATATTAAAGATGTTCCATCCATTTATGCATGTTACCGAAGAATCATGGCAGGTAATTAACTAATTATTAACTTCAAAAACGAATTAGAAGTTGTATTGGCTTAATTTTTTTTAAACTTATTGTTTGCAGGCGCTTCCTAATATGAAAGAAGCGGATGATGACACGGATATGACATACAATTATTACATTTTATATGTTAGGTAGTTTTATGACGTGTTTGTGAATTGTGACCATATATTTAAGTACTAGATTTGTCTACAATTTTTTGCCTATCTAATTATGTTTTGTTTTGGGTTTGGAGTTTTAAAGGACATAAGTTGAAATTGGTTGCACCATGGTTAAATGGTTCGGTAACAAGTCAAAATGGGTCATTGCCCAATAGGTAGGTTTTAGTACGGATTCACATGCAATTGAGCGGTTCGTTATGTGCTGAAAATACGGGTCATAACTTTAATACCGGACAAAATATGAGAAGGAGATCCTTAGCGGGTCAAGTAAACTTCTAACCGAAGATCTCGTCTTTGGAAGAAAGAACAAACAATTCTTATGTATTGAGGTGTGTGTTTCTATTTTCTATTTTGCTAACTCTTGTTATACGTCAAGTTTTGGGACCCAAGGGACATGGTATACTTATTGAGTTCTAAATAGTTTTAGAGTCACAAAACTTGATATATGAACTTATGGGACATGATATGCTTATTGACTAAATAGTTTAGGGACATGAAATTATACATGTTGTTATATATCCAAACAAATGCTTAAATTCATATATTAGGATTAAATTCTGATTTTTAAGATTTATTTTATTTAATTGTTGTCTCAGGTTGGAAAATGAGTAGAGGAATACTCGGCTGCGGATATGGATGACCTTCGCGAAGATTGGTCGACTTATGCGGTTACCTCTATTTTTAAGTGACAAATCGTATTTTAGGTGTTGACGATGTATTGACAAACAATTCTTTTTTTGTTAACATTAAAACATTTGTAGTATACTTGACAAATGATTATGTAATGGATTGTTTTGGTATATATATATATATATATATATATATGTGTGTGTGTGTGTGTGTGTGTGTGTATTTGTTTTATGAAAACTATTTATTGTTTTTGTGATTATACTTGTAACCAGGGCAAATTAGTAATTTTATAAAAAAATTAAACAATTAAAAGTATGACACGCGTAAATGAATGTCATACATATGTGTCATAAATGTTTATCATGAATGTGTGTAATTAAAAAGTGTCATAAAATGAGTGTCATGAATGCGCGTCATTAAATGTGTGTCATAAAAACATAACACACAAATGCATGTCATGATAATTTTATGACTCCTCAATCAACGACACGCTTTTGCGTATCATAATTACCGTTTTATGACGTACAATGTGCGTCAAGAAATGTGTATTTTCTAGTAGTGAATACTCTATTTTGAATACAGCTTTGTTTCAACAATACTCATACTGGAATGTTGAGAGAAATTAATCAAGCATAACTACGTATTTAGATATTTTTAAAAGCAATTAATGAGAGTAAGTTTTTGAAGAAATAAAAGAGTATCATTAAAAACAAAAATTCTTATTAAATGACATAGGAAAATATAAGTTAAATAAAAGAGTATCATTAGAAACAAAAATTCTTATTCGCCATGTACTATTCATGGTTCTTCACTGGTTCATAGATATATAATAATAAGAAAAGACGTTCACTACTAAACAAATGAGTATCACCGATGACATGTTACCGACGGAAAACCAATATAAATTAAAAACGATTTTGCAAAATAACGTTATATTTCAAATACATTTCAAGCAGTTTTAGAAATCTCGTTAGTAACCACTTTCACTAACGGATTTATGAAGGAAGTGGCCTGTTATCAATGATACTTATTTGTTTAACAATGGTTCATCAAGAAAAAGAAAGACCTGGGGCAAATAAGATGGTTAAGAGAGCAATCTTGAAAGGAAGGTATTCCATGAGGATCTGTATTATATAATTTTTTTTGGTGGAAAAGACTAAATTCTTGTGTATATTTATAAGCAAATTAAAACATAATATTTAATGCATTTTGCATTTGCTAACGGGAATGAAACGTAGTTTTAAACATATGCCTGTTTTTATTAATTATACCTTGATCAGTTGCAACTAGTTAAAGATCATTAATTCCACACACTAATTTAAACTAGCTGAAAATTATATAGTGTTTGCTTTAAAAGGTGCCTTTCGTCTACGATGAATAATGCATTATATTTGTTTCTTAATATATTTATAGTTATAGATATAAACTGAGGGTACCATTTCCTACACACCTGAACACGAAACAAATGTAATCAGATTTTAGGTTGCCAAATCTAACCTCTACAATTAAACGGTTCGTGTTTGACTTGTCCTATTTAACAAAACAGTTGTGTTTGAATTGACCTATTTAATTGAACGAGTTAGATTAAACACTTTGACCAACCAACTTGTTTATTTTAAGAAGGTCGACATGCTAACACGCTCAACCCCAACCAATTTGCACATTTACAACTTAATTACAAATTCGCAATTCGTATGACACGTTTGACCAACCAACTTGTTTATTTTAAAAAGGTCGACCTGCTAACATGCTCAACCCCAACCAATTTGCACATTTACAACTTAATTACAAATTCTCAATTCGTATGACACGTTTATAAAAATTGGTTAAGCAAGTCGTGTTTAGGTTACACTATTTTAATTGTGTGCGATTAAGTTTTTTTGATACATATAAAAAAAAGTCGTGTCCAGGTTAAACTATTCAACCCGCCACTTGACAGATTGATACCATACTATAAAATGAAAGACTTAGGTGGTGTTTGTTTTTTGGCCAGAAGCACTTCTGGCCACTTATGTCTGCGTCGCGCAGACGCGTGCAGACGTTTCATGTCTGCAGCTTGTTTGTTTTCTCGCAGACCTTTCATTAAAAAAGGTCTGCGAGACCTCTTCTTGGCACAGACATTGACCCAAGTCTTCTTGGCACAGACCTTTACCTCTTCTTAGCACAGACATTTACCTCTTCTTCCACACCTCCACCCCCACATCCCCTCCACCACCACATCTCCGTCACCACCGCCACCCCCACGTTCACCCATCTCCTCCACCCGACACCCCCAATCACCTCCACCATCAAAATCGCCGTCATCATCTGTTATCATCATCATCATCATCGAACATCATCGTTATCATCTTCATCGATCATCATCATCATCTCATCAACATCTTCATCGATCATCATCATCACCGCCGTTGTCACAGGAACCACAACCACCGCCATAACCGACACAGCCGCACCACCACTGCCGCCGTATACACCGCCGTCTCTCTCTCCTCGTACTCTCTCTCTCTGGATCGCTCTCTCTCTGGATCTCTCTCCTCCCTCGATCTCTCTCTCTCTCTCTCTTCAGAAACCCCCAAATCGAAACCCTTGAAGATGGTGAAATTAGGATTTCGGTGGAGGTGGTTGACGGCGACTGAAGTGGTGGTGCTTGGCTTCGTGGTGGCGGTGGTGCTTGGTGGTTGCGACGGGGTTGGTGGGGGAGGAAGGAAGAGATGGTGGTGGTGAGTGTTAGGTGGTGGTGGTTGCGACGGGGTGGTGGTGGTTGCGACGGGTTAGGTGGTGGCTGAAGTGGTGGTGGTTGGTTGTGGTGGTGGAGGTGGACGGTGGTTATGGTGGTAGAGGGAGGGAGAGAGAGATCAGAGAGATGTGTGTGTAAAGTGTGTGTTGAGAAGATATGTTTGTAGAATAAAAAAAACAAACCCTCTTCTCCTTGCAGACTGCAGACATTTGGTCCACCTCTTCTCTTCTGCAGATGGCTGCAGATGTGGTCCGCAGACTGCAGACCTTTTTCCGCAGAAAAAACAAACAGCACCTTAATATGCGTATGATATTGTTAATAGTTCTGATGTGTCTGAAAGACAACATGTTTTTATAGTGTTAAAACCCGCATTTTGATAGTTGTTAGTAGTAAATATTGTTTAGAATGGATCAAATGTTTGTTTCTAGGTGTTTTACAGGTTCTTAAGTGAAAAGAAGGATTTTCGGGCCAGAATTGAAGATTGCTTAAGGAAGGCCCAGTTCTATTGTTTAAGGGGCCATGAGCCTAGAAAGAGTGTACCAGTCGTGAGCCCAAGTTAGTACACCAACCTATTGTTTGGAAACCCTAAATCGATAAGTAACAACTTTTCCTTGTTTACGGGCCGTGACCCGGGTTTGGGTTGGACGGGTCGTAAACCACCCAAATCGTACATGGGCTGTATAAAGCGGTCGAAACCAAAAGGAAGAAGCGAGAAAAGGGTTGTTGAACATGGCTCGGGTTTTAAATTAGATAATGTTAGATTTTTAGATAACAAATTTTATAAAAAAATCTAACAAACCAATAGAATGTGGACACAAGGCAAATAAGAAAATGTTGAATTTATATAATTTTTTTTTAAAAATAAGTATATTTAGTTTCATTTTTGAAGGAACTCTGTTTTTAATAAAATTTATACCGGTATGCTCACAAAAAAAATCTAAGAAATACAGTATATTTAGTTTCATTTTTAAGTTTAAATCAGAAAAGTTATTTGAGTAATTTATTTGATAGGGGAAGAAGTTGTTAAGATAAAAATTGAAAAAGAACATTAATTTGGTGTACCAATCAAAGTAGGACAAGTGACACGAAAAAATGAGCAAAATTTGGGATGGTTACTTCGGTCGTTCAAGCGACAAGGTCGCCATCTTTTTTTTTTTTTCTATTTTGTTTTATTTATTAAAATGAAACCAATATATATTTGCCAAGTGGCAACCCAACTCATATTAGGTTACCAATGGGAGTGGTCTAACGGTTACCAGTGGCAACCACCTAGGGGACCACAAGGATGACATTGACACTACACCAATAACATTCCACCACCTCAGCTATAAGTAGAAAGGACACAACCCTCACGTATGATATCTTCTTCCCAAGGCTCACACTAGCTCTCTCTACTCATTTTTCTCCTAAATTGTATACCTATTCTCACGCGAAAGGGTGGTCACAGAAAGCCCCCTTCCTATGACGAGGCTAGCGACGTTGTTTGTTTTGTAAAGTCACCCTATTTCTAGGAATTCAGAGCTATCGGAGAATCACACATCTTTGGAACTTGAGTCTAAGCACTAGCGCGCACTTGCGTCTCGTAGAAGTGAAGAACGAAAAGGAAAGAGGTGAACAAAGATAAATAGAAGCGGGAAGAGTGGGATGGAGGTGACATTCACCCTGTAAACATGGAAAACAAGGAGGGGCATGGTGTTTCCTTCGACACTACAAGCTCCACGTAAACATCTCGTGCTCCATCCTACATGTATAACACCCAACCTTATCTATACTATACAATTACAAAATGCGATGAACGTTTTATTTTTTTATTTAAACATTTATCAGTTATAAATACGTAGTTATGTTTAACATTTTTGTCAAGATTCTTATACAGATTTTTTGAAACGAAGTTGTATTCACAATAAATTATTTTTTATACGCTTTTGCAAGTATTTATATTTAAAAAAATTAAAAGTGGTTGAGTGAAGAGTGGCATGTGTGTGTTGAGGATTTCTATAAGGCCATGAGGTGTGGTATTGGGTAGGAGGTCGGGGAGTTGATGTGGCCTCTTTCGCCGACGGTCTAAAGAGAAGTTAAGAATTGACTAAAGTTTTTTCAAAAGAGCCAACATTTAAGTCTTGATTTATTTTTAATAGTTCATTTATTTTGATACGTCTATCTAGTAGTTTGGTTTTATAGTTTTAAGTTTAATTAAGATAATTTGTTTAGCAAAGATAGTTTTAGTATAAATATAAGGGTAGGAATATTGTAATTTCTTGGTTAGTGTTTTCGTTTGATTAAGAATATTAAAAGAGTCGTGGGAGTTCCATAAAATCGTTGTGTTCTTTGTTACGCTGTGTTACGAGTTTGATGATGTGCTTGGTTTATGGTATACAGATCAACTCTCACATATTTATCAATCTACTATTATTCAACAAAAATATACAAAGGTTGAATATCAAGTGTAAAAAAGACATCAGGATATATTATATATTAACCTTTTATTAGTCAACTGCTTAGCAAAATATGCTAATAATTTGACAATGCATAATAATGTAAAGAGGAAATAATATCTAATTATCTCAAACAATTACTTATTTCACTTACACAACTCTAATCAACCAATTTATGAAGCACAATATGGTCCACATGGATGGCAGATGCATGCACCATCATCACAATAAGAATCTTGACGATGACACCAATAGTTTTTGCAAGTATCATCATCCTTGCAATGCCATAACAATGATCTTCTTTTGAATGGCACAATTGGTTGTGGTAACTTCAGAATTCCAGGATGACAGATGCACTTGCCTTCGTTAGTGTCACATATAGCATCTTCCGTTCCACAATAGTTGGAGCAATAATCAGGGTAATTTGGTGGGCTTTGTGCTGGGCTTGGTGCTGGTGAATGTGGTGGATATGTCGACCATACTACAGAAAGAAGAAAATAAACATATCATTAATGAAATACAACTAGTGGGATCTGGCCTGTGCTACGCGACCGGAACTCAGTCAGTTTGTTTCGTTATGGTACCAACACTCACTATAACAACCGAAAGAGAAAACCTAAAAAATAAAGTCCTGTAATGCCGAAAAGATATCGACACATGTGTTACCCTGATCGAAAACAATAAATACGAATACTGGTACCGATTCTGATACCAGAAAAATACTCTATTTTAAATACAACTTTGTTTCAACAATACTTGAACTTGAATGTTGAAAGAAAATAATTAAGCATAACTACGTATTTAGATATTTTAAAAGAAATTAATGAGAGTAAGTTTTTAAAAAACATATCAAATTAAATGACATAAGAAAATATAAGTTAAATAAAAGAGTATCATTAAAAACAAAAACTCTTATTCGCCATGTACTATTCATGGCTCTTCACCAGTTAATATATATAATAATAAGAAAAGACGTTCACTACTAAACAAATGAGTATCACCGATGACCTGTTACTGACGGAAAACCAATACAGAATTAAAAACGATTTTGCAAAATAACGTTATATTTCAAATGTATTTCAAGCAGTTTTAGTAACCACTTTCACCAACGGATTTATGATGGAACTGGCTGTTATCAATGATACTTATTTGTTTAACAATGGTTCATCAAGTAAAAGAAAGACCTGGGGCAAATAAGATGGTTAAGAGAGCAATCTTGAAAGTATGGTATTCCATGAGGATCTGTATTATATTTTGTTTGGTGGAAAAGACTAAATTCTTGTGTATATTTATAAGCAAATTAACACATAATATTTAATGCATTTTGCATTTGCTAATGGGAATGAAACGTAGTTTTAAACAAATGCCTGTTTTTATTAATTATACCTTGATCAGTTGCAACTAGTAAAGATTAATTCCACACACTAATTTAAACTAGCTGAAAATTATATAGCGTTTGCTTTAAAAGGTGCGTTTCGTCTACGATGAATAATGCAATATATTTGTTTCTTAATTTGTTTATAGTTTTTATTTTTTATTTTTTTTAGGGTGAACATTTCCTACACAGAAACAAATGTAATCAGATTTTGGGTTGCCAAATCTAACCCCTACAATTAAACGGCTCGTGTTTGACTTGTCCTATTTAATAAGCCATTTATAGTTTGAAGACTATATGTGGTATTTCATATTTATGTTCATTTGAATTTGTACACGCTACGAGTAGTACAATTTACGAAATATATAAAGAGAATATTTTTATTATTTTATTTATATAAATTTTATTGTATTTGTAACCTATGTCCTACATGGATAAGAATATAAAAAGAAAAGGAAGGTAAATATTCGTATAGCAGCCTAACAAATCCATATGAATATCATAGATAAACATTCGAGTTTTACAACATAAAAATTGAGATAAATACTATGGAGCTGGAAATAAGAAATTAGAATAAATCAAGACTAATTTCTTATTTCCAATGCCATAGTATTTAGAAGAAATCAAGACTCTCAATGAAGTAGTGGTGGAGTGTTTAGGGAATGACTTGGTGTTACAGTACTGCCATTACTTTAGCTTTTGCCAAATTATGATTTTACCGCAGTCAAAAAATACAACTTTCCCTCAGTTAAAAATTACAATATTGCTATTGTTTTAGTTTTTTTTATCAAAACTATAAAAGTGTTTTGTTTTAATTGGTTGACTCGATTTAATTGTTTTTCGTGTCAATGAGCTGACTAACACTCGCTCATTATTCGGCCATCGCCCCGCAACGCGGGCGAGTCATCAACTAGTTATACTACAAAAAATAAAATAGAAGGAGCTACTACGTAATAATTAAAATCATAAATGTCAATAACTAGTGGAATTCTAAGAGCGATGAAGCTTTATTCGGTCTATAAACAAAATATAAAATAATGTTTATAATAGTATTGTACTTAATAAATATTAATAAACTAGCAAAAAGACCCGCGCGTGTTGCGTCGCAGCTACATTACAAACATCGAATGGATTAGTACAAACGTTATGTAGTGCGTTAACCATATAAAAACGCGTGTTTCGACGTATCTGATCGAACTTAATGTCTATATAAGCATTGCGATTGGATCAAAACATAAAGTAAATCAAATTTATACCATACAATCATAACGTATTATATGTGACCCGACTCATATATAGACAAACGTAACTGGTATAACGGAAAAACGGACACGTATAATCAAAAGAAATTAATTAGAGCTTTTGACAAAAGGGAAAAAAGAAACCACAATTTGACTCCACTCGGTTCACAACAAATTTACGAAACAATCGTAAAATAAGCACGAAAACATATTATACTTGACCTGATTCGTTTTACAAAAAAATTTACGCCGAAATATACACCATCTCGAATTTATACTAAAACATACATAAAAATATGCATGTAAAAAATGTATTTTAAACGAAAACGTATTATGTTTGACCTGACTTGTTTCCAAAAAAATTTACGTCAAAACGTAGAGCAAATCGAAATCACACCCTTGGGTTAAAAGTAAAAAAAATAACCAATGATCTCTTGGGCTAGTGGTCAAGGGAGAAGTGGGAAGCTTCGCTTCTCTTAGAGGTCTTGGATTCAAATCCAGGCTATGAGGGATTTTAATACTAACTTGGTGATACTAACACTAACCCGATTAGCGATATCCTAACCATACGCCGTTCAAAAAAAGTAAAAAAAAAAAAATAAAGTGGTTAAATTTAAAAGATAAAAACCTTTGTGTTGAAAATGAAAAAATCAATTATTTTTTGAAGACCCCCCAATACATAGTGTATAACAACATAAAGCAACTTTGTGTTGCTAATTTATATTATGGTAATATAGGTTACAAATACGTTACAAAGTTACCCTAGAGCACAATATGGCTTTTTGGCTTTGGTAATGGTACTGAAACCCGCTCGTAGCGAAAGCAAGAACCATACATATATAAATACTGACACCGATATTCTTTGAATGGTATTGGTTTGGTACAGAACTAAAGTTCTGTATGTTACAAAAATTAATTACACAAAAGTTGCCCATGTAACCCAAATAATAAAGTCGTGATATGCACAAAAGGATATCGACACATGTTTTACATAGATGGAAAATTAATTATAGAACAAATACCTATACTGGTTTCGATAATAATGATATTAGTACCGATGTTGTTTGGTTGATATAAATTTTATTTGTTACGGTACCGTACCGCTATTTGATATGTTTTACGACACAAAAAAAAAATATTTTGAATACCTCCTTTTTCATTAGAACTTATATCGTAATGTTGAGAAAAAAATTTATAAACATCTGCGTATTAAGTTTTATTTTTAGGTTAACGAACAAAAGTAATTAGAGAAAAATAAAATCTAATGATAAATGAAAAAATAGTTTTTAATAAATTAAATGGATTAAAGGTGTATATATTTTTATAGTATAAACAATAAAACTAACCAAAGTAATTTGAGAAAAATAAAATCTAATGATAAATGAAAAATATTTTTTAATAAATAAAATGGATTAAAGATGTATATTTTTTATAGTATAAACTATAAAACTGAAAAAGAACTTAACAAACTTCTAACGGTATGGTGCCATCCATACAACATACCAAATTGTCAAATATGTACATCTGGTAAAAAGGGGCTATATGCAAAACTGAGCTTGTTCGAATAATAATGGTTGAAGTATGTATGATGAACAATTAATTTGAATTCAAAACAGTAAAAAGAGAATTGTTTATACTGTTTAAATTTAAGTTTTTTATTACAACTAGTTGATTTTCCGCCCGCGCGTTGCGGCGGGGACCCAATGACTGCAACACGCGTGTCAGTAACGGCAAGCAGATACCGAATATCAAAACATAAATAAAAATGTCGTGAAAAGGATAGTCACTCCGTCCTAAAAAAACGATTTTAAATAACCTAATATATAATAATAGGACCCACACGTCCTACATTGCGGCGGGGACACAATGACTGCAAAACGCGTGTCAGTAACGGCAATCAGATACCGAATATCAAAACATAAATAAAAATGTCGTGAAAAGGATAGTCACTCCATCCTAAAAAAACGATTTTAAATAATCTAATATATAATAATAGTCCCACACGTCCTACACGTTGGAAATTCGGTTGTTTTCAGTTCAGTTATTACGGTGCTAACACGTTAAAATATGGATGAGCTCGGTACCGGTAACGGTACCGAAAGTACCGATTCGGAAAATTATCGAAATTAGGTATCGGCACCGAAAATACACAAATGAGGTATGGTATTTGAAGATAAAAATCAATAAATACAGGTATGGTGCTAGACCGGTGTCGAATCGAAAGTAACGATTCTGAAAATGCCAAAAGGTGGGTACCAAATTGGTACCGAAAATGATTTGGTATAGTAAATTTGGTACCGATACGATACCGGTTTGATTACAGGATTTGATACGATTTGCTCATCAATAATCTAAATATCCAAGTTAATTTTACGTGCTACCATTCATTCATTACAGAAGTTGTTGTGTATATAAAACCTCATTCAAACGAAATACAGTTTACTTAATGTGTGTATGAAAAGTAATCTAAACGGTGCAATTACTTGCATTGCTACGTTGCTACATGATTTGATGAGATCGGTACCAACCGGTACGGAAATTAAAATACCGTTACCCAAATCCCCAAAAGTGGGTACCGGTACCGAATATACGTGGTACGGTACGGCTTGGTACCGGTACCGGTACGGCACCGGCATTTGAGGGTAAAAACCAATGAATACCGGTGCCGAACCGGTACCGAAAATACACCCGGTTTAGTAAATTTGATACCGGTATCCGATACCAGCTCATTCCTTAGTGATATTAATTTTTATTACTCTCTCTCTCTCTATATATATATATAGGGAGAAGATCATGCGAGAACCACCTCTTATTGCGAGAACCGCGAGAACCAATGTGAACACAACAAAAAATGTCTAAAAATAGCTAAAAATCACACAATTTTTTTTTTAATATTTTTTATATAAAAATCGCTACTTTTCGAAGCAAACAAAAATTTTTTTTTTTTTTGCCACTAAAAGTAGCGATTTGAGCATAAAAAATATTAAAAAAAAATTTTTTAGATTTTTTTGGGGTTTAGTTTTTAGCATTTTAGCTTGGGGGGTGGGGGGTTTAGGTTTTTGGGGGGTGGGGGAGGGGGGTTTAGGTTTTTTTTTTTTTGGGGGGGGGGGGGGGGGGTTAGGTGTTTTTTAGGTTTTTTTGGGGTTTTAGCTTTTAGCATTTAGCTTGGGGGGGGGGGGGGGGGTTAGGTTTTTTTAGCTATTTTAGGTTGTGTTCACATTGGTTCTCGTGGTTCTCGCAATAAGGGTGGTTCTCGCATAAACTCCTCCATATATATATATATATATATATATATATATATATATATATATATATATATTCATTCAATTTTGTTTACTGTTCATTCAATCCTGTTTTTAATATATAGGTAAATAGGTAAATTCTTTGTTTAATTTAATTTTATAATAGGGAATTCATTACTATTTTTATTTTGGTATAAATGCTTATTCGTCGGCAACAGTATGTTCAACTTTTTCTCATATCAATTAAGTAAGCTACTTGCGAGGTTATATCATATGTGACAAATAAAAAAAAGAATATGATACTTAAAGAACAATTCCCATTTTTCAGGATTAAAAACACCATAATGCATAGTAAAACCTGAATAGTTGAACGTGCATAGTCATCTTTTGGAACAGTGATTAATGACTTATGAGATGAATAATCACCTGAAAATTGTTTTTTTGCAAAACTCTCATTTTGATCTATACTATAAATGATGAGAGCAAAACCCAAAACCATACATGCAGTGTAGGGTAACATATATAGTGGAGTCTTCTTTTTTTCAACTGTTTAGCTTGTTATGGTAGTCCATTTCATTATATAGTGAGCACTATATATAAGCCAACACTTACCACCACAAGTTGTCCATTGCCTGTTTGTATTGCTTTGCAGATACAAGACATGTTTTGTCATATCTTGGCCCTCTAATATGCAGCCTAACCCGTTCCTCAGTGTATCATTGTATGTATTTCACTTCATTTTTAACTTTGACAAAATTCATAGCATAATTCTGGATCACTTAATGCTACCATTTTATGGGTATCTTAATAAAGAATAATCAACAATAAAATAAATATGTCAGTGAAACGATAACATGAGTTGTAGGTTTTGATGTATGGTTTGAATGCTAAATGCCACTTTCCATCAGAGTACTGCAGGCATTACATAACAAGCATGATGAATCATGGTATCAGCATATGGAATCGGTGTTAAACTCTTTGGGGCCGTTTGATTCGCGAAATCCTTTGAAATAATTAAGATGGAATTGGAACTAATTTGGTACACATAATGGAATTGGAACTAATTTGGTACACATAATGGAATTTTAATTTGAATATATTCCACCATTCATTGAAATGTGAGAATCTTTTATTACCTTAATGTGATTTCAACTTTCCAAATTTTCACAGATGGTTCAGACGGTTGAAATATAATGCTGTTTGTTTAGCTCTTAACGGAGCTCTTAATGGTTTAGACCTCTTACTGGTTCAGCACTTAATGGTTCAGACTGTTTGTTCCACGAGCAGATTTCTTGGTTAAAACATTTGCCTCTGAATGATTAAGCATTATACTGAGTCTGAATGGTTAAGACCTCTAATCTGAATTGGTCACACATTTGTCTCTGAACGGTTGAACATTATACTGGCTCTTAATTGTTTAGACCTTTTACTGGTTCAACTCTTAATGGTTCAGACCTATTACTGGTTCAGCATTTAACCATTCAGATGTTGCCAAACAACCCCTTAATTATAATTAGTTAATAACTAATATTAAGGCCCCCGTGTTGCGGCGGGGGCGTAAAACCGTGACAAATAGCACTAATGTCATACCATCGCCAGCAACCACCAACATTATAGTTGGGGTGTGTTATTGCGAAGAAATTCTTCCGAAACGTAAAATATAGAAAATAATAACCAAGTCCATTTAGGACCTACGTGTTGTGGTGAACCTTTCAAGTGGAAAAAAAATAGATGACGTAAAAAATGTTGAACCACATACGCACGTTGCGTCATGTTAACTCGCAAAAATTAGAACGAAGTGTAAAACGAAACGTAAAAACGTTGAACCACGCACGCATGTTGCGCCATGTTAACTCGCAAAATCTAGAAAGAACCGTAAAACGAAACGTAAAAACGTTGAACCACACACGCACGTTGCACCATGTTAACTCGCAAAATCTATAACAAAACATAAAACGAAAAATTTGCCACATATGAAAAGTGTTGGGGACCAAAGTTGAAAGTAAAATGTTGTGAGGTTAAATTGAAAAGATGAAAACTTTTGGGCTAAAAGTAAAAAATCAAATAGTTGTGGATTAAAAATGTAATATCAATTTTTTTTTTTGGAAAACCCCCTAAGCATGGGGTATAACACCTCCATGCACCAACATGTTATTTATATGATGTAAATGTCACCAATAATGTGTTGGCCCAGGCTTCCAATAACGAACACACAAAACCAAACACAAACGATTTGGAGACTAACACGTCTCATACTCTTTATATTATTAAACTGAACTCGACAAATAAAACTGAATACATAACCCTATATTTATACTAAACATGAACTAATCCTAAACCTACGCAAACTCTATTTGAATAATTAAATAAACTAACTAGATAAACATATCTAATAAACGGATAATTCAAACCAATTTTATCTCCAACTAACTTGAATTATCTTTAACCCATATTAACTTTCTGGATAATCCTTCAAATCAGAATTATCTCTTCATTCACCCCTTTAATTCTGATTTGGACCCGCTTCACATCCGGTCTTGTCCGAATATCTGATCACAACAACCACATGTTGTGAGTTAATCTGAGTCGAATGATCAAACTACACTGGTTGATCCACTGTTCTTCGACTATGAACTCTTTCTTAATGGTATAATCTGTTTGTGGTAGCCAGGTTTCTATAACGGTAGAAACTATCCACAAAATACCAATTTATGTGTAACTGATCTTGCCGGATTCGGTTACTCCTTAATCGAATTACAAGATTTAACACCATCCTGATTACGCGCACGGATCTAGTCGGATTCGTTCACACCTTGATCGAATTACAAGATATTGCACCTCCTTCAATTTCTTGGCCCTGATCTTGTCGGATCCGATCACATCATCATCGGATATAAGATTGCAACACCTATTCTGATCACTTAAACGGAGTGATTCCTCTTCGATTAACCGTTTTCAGTTTCGACGAGATTAGTTGCTTCCACAACCCACAACGGTCTCATCTTCTCGGTACTTTCCTACTCTTGATTGGACTTAATTCTCGTCTGATTCGGGCCAGGTCTTCGTTCGGTTGATCTTCTCTTTGTCTTCGCAAAGTTTTTTCGACCTGAGTGTTAAAGGAATCGATCTTCTCTTAATCGAACTAACTCTTTTTTTAACTTATTCAATCATCTCTTCACTGGTTGTTCACATCCACGTGATGTAACAAGACTTACATCACATAAACAACTATTTCCATCATCTTCATTATCTTTTAAAAACCAAATTCATTATCTTCATCTTCCAACCGAGGTGGAACTGTCAATATTTGAAATTCATATATTGAGTTTTCAAATATACAACTCTAATTAATCATCTTCCATAATACATCACCACCACCGTAATATCTTGCTTCAAATCTCAATATCTTCTAAGAATCTTCTCTTGAAAACTTTTCTTTTTCTTTTTCTTTTTCTTCTTACGGCTTCCATGATAAAACAAGATTAGGAGACGCATGAACTTACTCGTTGATCTTCTCTTCATCTTTGTCTCCCCTGGTCGAGTTCGGCTCAATATATCTTGAACGTGTAATCGATCGTTGCTTCGGCTTCTTTTCTTTGGCTCTTGACCAAGCTCTGATACCAATTGTTGGCCCAGGCTTCCAATAACGAACACACAAAACCAAACACAAACGATTTGGAGACTAACACGTCTCATACTCTTTATATTATTAAACTGAACTCGACAAATAAAACTGAATACATAACCCTATATTTATACTAAACATGAACTAATCCTAAACCTACTCAAACTCTATTTGAATAATTAAATAAACTAACTAGATAAACATATCTAATAAACGGATAATTCAAACCAATTTTATCTCTAACTAACTTGAATTATCTTTAACCCATATTAACTTTCTGGATAATCCTTCAAATCAGAATTATCTCTTCATAATGCTCATGTTATGCAAAAAGGTTCGTTATATATGCTATAAGGTTACGGTTTTTTTTTTAATGATTAGTCTGAAAAACGTTTAAGAATACATACAACTTAATAGTTGGACGTTAATTCTTTTTATATTTATATCTATCTTTTTTATATTCTTTTGTTCCATTTGACATTGAGAGAACTAGTGTTTTTACTATTGCCGCGTTGCGGCGAACGTCTTTTGTTGTTTAGTTTGGGTTTACATGTGTTTTGAAATCACTACGAGCGCGTTGCGCACGGAAACCGTTGACAAGAATAAAAAAAATATAGAAAAAAAAAACACTAAAAGATAACCAAAAGAAAATCAACCAAAAAAGTTGTATGATAATAATGTTGTTCGTATGAAACCTGTGGTCAGAGATGAGCAAATGATACTGGGTACCAGTACCGAATTTCCTGAACTGAAAGATCTTAAGTACCAATTCGGTACGACTTTTGGTGTTCCTGGTACCTGTTCGCTACCGTTTTTTACCTTCATATACCGGTACCATAACCGGTATTTTTGGTACTAGTACCGATTCAGTATTGATTGGCACCGAGCTCATCCCTACCCCTGAAACTAAAAAAAGAAATCATTAAAAGTTGAAGAAAATGAACAAAAAAAGTTGCACGATACCGTTGTTGTTCGTACGACACCCGTGATCAGAGATGAGCAAATGGTACAGAGTAGCAGTACCGAATTTCCCAAACTAAAAGATTTTCAAAATCAACTCAATACCGACTTTTGGTGTTTTCTATACTAGACTGGTGTCGGTTTTTACCTTCATTTATCGATAACCGTACTGGTAATTTTGATACCAGTACCGATTGACACAAACTTATCTAACTTAAAGTAAAGAAGATAATAAAATAATTAAAAATACTATATTTATTATTATTATTTTCTATCTTGCTACTCTATATTTATTATTATAACCTTTTTTCTATTTTGCTACTGTTCAATACATAGGAGAATGTTCAATACATTGATTAATTAATATATAGGAGAATATAGTGCTGCATGCTTTAGAGCATAAATCATAAGGCATCTAAAGATTATCGATCATAGGGATCATTATATTTTATGTTGATTAATTAGGCCTCGATTATTATCAAATTGTTCGATGGTTATAATAGCTTATCATGAACACACTTTAGGGAGCTTTATTTTCATATTTTCAAAGAATATTCTTATGATATTGCTTCTCTTATCCGCATCTGAAGTGGGGTTCTCTGAATTAGAATGTTAAAAAGGTCACGATATATGGAAGCTTATGTACGTCAAACACTCACTAATTGCATCCACACCAGATAGAACAACATAATATCAAGTAAACAACCCAACAAATAAAAGTAAAAGTAGCACGTCGATGAACCTCTCGTGTATTAACAGTCTCATGACCTTCCAAAGTAGAGGTCATGGGTTGAGTTTTGCTAGGACCAAAAATGTTCTGGGTTAAGCCAGGGATTTTTATCCTAGTGGACTTATGGGCGGTGGCCGGGTTTCCTCTAGAATGGTGTTGGGCCGGGTCACCTTTTGCCACTGGGTTTAACTGGATGATCGGGCTTTTGTTGTTCGTTAAAAAAACAAAAAAGTAAAAGTAGCCAAACATGATGCAATTGCTCAAAGATCTATTTATTTATTTATTTGATACTAGTTAGTTAATTAAGGCACCCTTTTGGTAAATCAAGTTAATGATACATATTAGAAGAGTGTTTAGTGGTAGAATTTATAATGGATTCAGCCCTGAGATGAACAGTGGTGCAAGAAGGAGCACGCACCTCTTCATGACCATGATCATCATCATCAAGATCACTCAAAGTAGTGTAGGTTCTAGCTAGTTGTGCTTCACTAAGCAACTGCCTTAGTTCCATGGTTTCTTTTTTAAGCCTATTATTTTCTTGAATAACTTGTTCATGAGTTTCCAAGAACCTGTTCAGCTTCTCCATAAGTCCATGGTTCTCATTCCTGAGCCACATAACATGGGTGCACAGCTCATCTAACTGCTTCTGTTTCCTCATCCTGGACCTTCGAGCTGACTCCCGGTTCGATATCATCCTCCTTTGCTTCCTTTCATTGATGATGCTTGTATGGTTCTCATCAGCTTCATCTGAAGCACTTGAGTTATTGTAACTTAAAGAAGAAGATTGTGGACACAAAGCAACCAATGGTATTTGAGGAGTTGAACTAGGTTGATGATAATAAGGCAAATTTGTCAAAAAATGGGCTGAAGATGACATCTCGTTTTGGAATGAAGTGAAGTTTGTAGAGATGTTAAAAGAAGGGTCTTTATATTCAGGGGCTAAACAGTAGTTTCTTGCCATATCTCAGCTGGAATGTGTTTACGATAAATTGATATGCAGACGATTATATTAGGTGAGTGATCATATGAAGAGGATGGGGATAGAATAGAAGAGGAATGAAGGGTTTTATAGGAGGTGAAAAGTGGCTAATATGAAGCAAATAGTAAGTTTAATGTCTTTGGCTTACGATAGCAAGAGGGGTTTGATTTTTGAAAAAAAAACATGACTTTTCAAGAATGATGACTTATGAGTTATAATGGGTATGATGTATCCTTCTTGTGGCTGCAAAAGCTACTTTGTGTAGGTAGGCCCTAATTTGTTCATTTGTAAATAGTAAATACCATGGGAGAATTAGTGGCGAGGTATAATAATAGAACTCTCTTAGCATGTATATATTATTATTACATTTAACTTTAGATTTGCATTTTGGTCCTTTAATCAGAAACGTTGGATGAACTTCTAACCCTACCCATGAACGTAAACATTTTGTAAGACTTTAGTAGCATTAACTTTCCTAAGAGCTTCCACAATATATAAACCTTAATAAAATGACACCAGTGTCATATTATATTTACAAACTTCTTCTAAAAACTCTCATTTTAACTACATACCTCATACTCCACATCATCACCTACTTTTACAATTGTATTAATATATATCAAAATACTTTTATATTACTTTTAGTTTATATTAAGTTTATATTAAAATTAAAGTAAATATCAAAACTAAAAGTAAAAACTAAAAATAAAAACATACATAATCAATAAATAATACATAAAAGAAAAAACATAGTAATACTTAAAAATAAAATATCACATAAATAAAAATATACTACATAAACTATTCTTTATTTCCCATAAGTGTTTGACTAAGTTGTGTCAAATTGTATATATGGTGAGTTTCTTTGTCATGTAAATCCTTAAAACTTTGCAAACGTTTGCTAAAATCACATGTCGATCAATGACTTGCTGGTGGTACTCTAACATCCTCAATATCGGACCACTTGCTTATAGCGTATCCCTTTTCTGCTAGCGATCATGTTATGTAATATACTGCATGCATACATTATTTCAAATATAATCTTTGCGATCCACATCCTTGTTGGGCCTTGTATGATTTGCAATCGAGTTCGGAGGACATAGAGTGCCCTCTCAACATCCTACTGTCTCATGACGTTATTTGAATCAGCATCTTGAGGCTTTGTGGATAATATAAGGTTTTTATTTTATTTTATTTTTATTTTACAATTGTGGCCCATCAGGATAAATTCTATCTGCAAGATAGTACCTTTGGTGGTAATCTGTATCGTGTTCACTATAAAATTGCATGGAGGTTCAAACTGTTTATTGCGTCGCAGAATATTGATGGCTGATATTTACTTTTAGTAATTTATAGATCATAGACCCCGTCAAGGTAACGCAACCCCTTGAATCCATGCTTATAGTATAATATACACACAAGTCCAACATACTTATTGTAACACCTCGCAAAATCATGTCCGATACAGTGACGACACGTGTCATAAACCCTGTTCATGTTGAAAGATGACTTTGAGGGACTAAAATTTGTCAAACAGTGTAAAGATGTATGTGGAAGGACTAAAAGCATCAACATGCCAAAGTTGTGCCTCTGATTGACCTCACACGATGTTCGTATTCTTTGATGAATAAATTGACAGACGCAAGAAGCTGTTTGTAATTAAAAATCAAAAGTTTATAAAGCGCTGGGGTTAAACGTGTCAACATGTTAATTCTTACCTCTGAGTGACCTTTTATCGATCCCGAGACTTTGTAATACTTCATTATACTCTCACGTATATCGGATATTGATTTCGTGAAGTTTCGATGCAAATAAGTGATTGAAGTTGTAGTTTCAAAGAAATAGGGATTAAATGCGTCATCAAGAGAAACTAGTACATTTCGGGTGATCTCGTAACTAACTAGGAGCTTTACGATGTTTATTTTATGACCCAAGACACTTAAAAGTTAACTATGGGGGTTAATAGTGCAATAAACGAAAGTTATTTCAAATTAAAAAGGACCAGGGGCTGAAAATGCAATGTTTGCAAAGTTTTTACCAGAATCATGGTTTGTCGCGGGGCGCGTATGTCCCCTCTGATGTCTACGCGGGCCGCGACAGAGTCACCAGCGACCAAAAAACTGGCAGATGCATGTTGCAGGCTGTCCACCGCCATTGCATGCAAGTTTTCGATACCAGGGACTGTGTTAATGGTTTTTACTGCCATGGGGACATTTGTTTACATCTGGTAACTCCTAATCACAGCTGGAATGATCCTGGAAGCTCTCTTAATCCTATATAAAGGGCCTTGTTTTCATATTTGTTCTTGAACACTTCAAACTTTCACTCTCAATCTTTCTCTGGAGCATCCTGGACCTAAAGGAAGCTCTCTAAGTTCAAATTTTCGTACTAAGGACCTTTGTAAGTGTTATTAGCCTCTGTAGTTAAGTTTTATTTAGTTTAAGGACCGAAAGTCAAAGATATCGTAATTATACTTTGACTTTTTGATTAATCATTAACGGTCCAGCCATTATTCGAATTGAAAGTGGCTATGTGTTGGTAATTAAGTAGGTGATAATCCCTCAAAAGGGCACCTCTTAATTATCACGTGTACTTAGTTAATTGTCGGGTCAAAGTAATTAAAATAAAAGTCAAACGGGTCAGTTTTTAAATAAAACTCATAACTGATAATGTAGAAGCTATAAAATCAGTTTTATCACTTTAATAACTTGGTAAATATTATAAGAACATGTTTAGTCATGTTCAACCCGACAATTCTGAGTTTAGGCTCGGTTCGCAACCGAAAGTCGCAAAAGTTGACTTTTGCTTTGACTTTCAGTTCTGACCCGATTTCGCTTAGTTTCTTTGTGCCTTAGGGTTCCTTTGTGACCATATTATATGTTAGTATAACCTTCTAAGGTCATACTACATGGTCCCTTAGAAATCATAGTTCATTTGCATGTTTCCATTATTTGCTTAAATTTGACTATTATGCCCTTATGATGTAAAAATGAGATTTTTGAATATATGAGAGGACAAATAACTTTATTACTGATATATAAGTATTTCAAATAAATTTGACATCAGTTTCTGGCCTCAAACTAAAGTTATGCAAGATATCGTAAAATGAAACTTTTTATTAATTAAATTACATTTTTAGCATAAATCATGTTTATACCCAAATTTTGGCACCAAACCCATTACCTACTATTTTGATATTATTTTTAGGGATTTTTGGAATTTTTGGTCAGATTATAAACTGGCCATATCGTTAAGTTCTCGTATGATTCGATAAATGACGATAATACCCTTTTTATTTATAAAATGAGATTAACACATGATTAACATGCCAAACCTTCTCCTACTGATGTTATATGATAAGTAAATTATTTTAAACATTAAAGGCTGATCAAAATCTCAGATTTTCATAAACATCTCAAATATCGTCAAATATCGACTTTTACGCTAATTAGGCGCATAGTATGGTTTAAAACTATATTTAACACCTAAGACTTGTTACCTACTGATCTTATAAATAAATTTTAATACTTTAACAGTATGTATAAGTCTTGAACTCAGATTTCCAATTTTGTCCTTAAAACATATGTGAAATGACCAAAATGCCCATACGGTGCATAGTTTGGCCATAAATGGTAAACCTCACATATGTATGATATCTTACTGATGTAACATGATAAAATAAATATTTTTTCTGAATGTTTTAGACCAGAACCTCAGTTTACTATAAAACCTCTTTTATAAACTTTAAAATGACCAAAATACCCTCACGGGACTTAAATTGGTTTAAAAATCTTTTTGGGCATAATTGTTGATATCCTACTGATATCATGACATATGTAAAGCATAATAACTTGTGGGAGTTGTACATGACTCATCCGGCTACCCGTTATGCATATACGCGTTCGGTACAGTTTATGTAACTAGTTTGCATAAATTAACCGAAACGGGTCAAACTTTATCATTTTAACTTCAAAATCCAGAATGTATTTAGTTTACCCATTTTATACAAGTCCTCATACTTGTTGGGTCTAAATCACATTCCAATCCGGTCACCGCTTAATCTAGCGTTTCGTGCCGTAAAACCTTTATTTAAAACTAACCGGTCCAAGTTACAACTTAAATAAGACCCGTTAGGAATCTAATAGGTTAATAAAACCTTCATTCCAGATTAAGAGCCTCGGTAGAAGTATTTGCACTTGTTTGAGTAGAATATACGGCTAAGATTACAAATTTTACATTTTAAGCTTAGGTAAATACTTTTAACTTATTTTCCCTTATAAGGGCTTGGGATACGGTAAATTATTACCGCTTGGTCGGGTGTAGAAACCTTTTAATCGGAAATGGTTAAATTGCATAATCCCGTTTTAATCAGTGTTGCTTGATAACAAATAACATTAGGGGTTAACAACCGTGTCCTGGATATCCTTGCGCTCATTTAAAAAGTGTAAATGGCCACGACTTAAGCACGGGGTGTAGGCATATGCCTGTCAGTTGTGTATGTAAAAGATATACTCATTTGCTGGGGTAAACCGCCGTGAGTTTATATTTGTAGTGTGTTTTTAATCTTGCTCGGTTTATTTAATACCGGCCCTAAATGTTGGACAAACATGTAAATCTGATACAAGATTGTTATTAATATAATTATCCCAAGTTATAAAAACATTTGTGCCTTGTGCATTTAAATAAATTTTCATAAATATTTTCAAAAGAGTCGGTTAATTGTATTTACCAGTGTAAACTGACGTATTTTCCAAAAGACTAAGTGACAGGTACCGTTCGTTATTGGCTGGGAGCTCTGGGCGTTAGTTAAAGAATCTTGCAAGTTCTTGACGCTTATAGTCTGTTAAACAATATTTTATATTATGTTTTAGATCCGCCTGTGGATCCTTATACAACCGTCTGTATTATATTTTAATTGCACTTTACTTTCGGTTTGTAATATTAATTTTCCTCCAAGACTTCCGCTGTGCATTAAACTGTGTATGTTTAACTATGACGATATCAACTACGTCACGATACTCCCCGCCGGGCCTACCGGTAATATGTGGAAATATCGGGGTGTGACACTTATATGTTTTTACTTGACGCTATCATATCGCCTTGTGTCCTTGTCCTTTGATGGGTATACATTAAAGCGAACTCCAAGCTTATTGAAGTAGCTAAACTTCAAACTCATGTAGGTAGTTCTTTAACCTCATCTCACACATACATTGGGATGATGTATCACATAACTTTGACACTTCTAGGTTCAGCTTCATGATTTCATCTCTAGGAAGTGTAAAATATGAGTAGTTCTTGTGATGTGATCCCAAGTGTCGCATCTACAAAAACCTATGTTTCTACCAATGGTAATACTTGCTACCTATGAAATAAATGGGAACTTGTTCATACTAACTTTTCATAAGTTGTCAATATCAACCTGTAACTATTTATGTCTAAGATATTTGTATAAGCACAAACTTGTCGAACTTGTTTGTGACATTTGTTTAAATTGCATTTTCAAACACCAATGATCAGTACACAATTTTTTTATTGTCAACTTTTAAACTACCAGAAACAACTTGTTCCTTTTGATCCTTTTAAGCTAGTTCCCTATTACAACTTCAACTCTAAATGCTTAGTACTAATCTTTTCTTATTGACAAGCTCAGACCAACAACAACTAAGTTGCTATGCTTTTAGATGTTCAGTTTTATGAACTTAAGCATTTTCAACTCGATTGCTTTTTAAATTGAGAAGTGCATTTCACCCTAAGTATCCATAATTTTTTAAAACCCGGTATTCATTCATACCTTTCACTCTCTGCTCGTAAACCAAAACCAACAATCATATCTTTTTATTGATCCCTTAACTACCTTGCACATGTTGTTCCTGTAAAACTACTTTAGTGATCTACACAATCTCATTGCCTACCTGGAGAAAATTGACAAAAATGTTAGATATCATCAGATGATAGACTTTTTGTCCAATTGTCAAATCACCTTCGCCCAAAATAGCCAACCTAGAAGTTTTAAAAACTCCATTGAGGGGTTTAGATACATGCCAAGGTTAATGTCAAGAAGGTCACATTTATTTATGTGGTAAACAAGATGTCAATCATCAATAATGCTTTGAAGGTACAAACAGCTTCGCACTTATATGATACAAAAAAATGAGTATTCTTTTTCCCAAAGATAGTATTAAACAAACCATATGAATATCAGATATAATGAAGACAATCATATTCCTACCATACTCAAAAGGCATTTTGATTCTAAACCGAAGTTTTATATGAAGTAATTCTTAAATGTTTAAAAAAAATATTGATTGGGATCAAGTTTCTTTAAGAGTTCAAGCTTTGATCCATGGCCTGGTAAGACGTTTGAAGTTCAGTTTCCAAAATATGTACTAAAAGACGTTTGTGCAAATAGGAGACTTGTGCTTTATCCAAGAATTGTTACATCTTATTGCGACATAAACATGGAACCACTTTACTATCCTCTATCCAATAGTCCATTATTTCATGTCAAGGTGCAAGCATATAATGTTTTAACTAACTTAAGAACCTTTAGTGGGTACTATTGGGAGAAGACTACATTGTTTCCCACAATGTTTCTACTAAGAATGCTCTTAGAGGTGAGTTAGATGCACAACTTTGAGAGCGATAACCCATCTCCACAACACTTCATATCCCAATTAGTTCCAACACCCCAAAAACATATCCACAAAAACATCCAAGGGATTGAGTAGGAAATTGAAGCCCTTGCTCAGCGCAAAAGGATTTGAATCCGATAGGGTGTTTACTTCCTAAACACTATCTTTGGCCTTTACCTTAATCCAAACAACTCAAGGATCCTCTCAACATGACCATGTTTAGACACAAGGATATCCACGTTCTAATATGATCCTAACTTAAGGATGAGGTTATTGAAAAAGTACGATCTCCCTGGATAGACTTACATTCGCCACCATCTACTATCAAGCAAAGTAGTGATTATAATAACATATTAATCAATGTACCTTTCAGTCACCATACACTCAAGGTACTCATTCTGTAATATCCTCAATTGAAGAAGAATGTGATTGACATAGCATCTCAACTAGAATAGAAGGAGGTCAAAACTTTGGACTTCCTAACATAGTGGTTCAATAGATTAAGCCATAACTCAGAACATATCATGAAGGCCCCATGCCTAATCCTAAAAAGCCTTATACATTGGAACATAGCAAGGGTCTGGTATCACATCAAGGGCGAAGAGCCAAATTTTGATGAATTACCGGCTACATTTTTTTATCTTATTCTAGAATTATAAAAATAAAAAGTCTAAGTATGTGAAATCAAAGGTTCCCTCACCAAGATGAGGGAGAAATGCCATCACAATGCCATTTTCAATACTATATCATTACTAACCCAAATCCAGAGCCAAACATATACCTAAACATGACTTGTGTAGACATGAACTACTTTCTAACCAGTTATCCATTTAGTAGCAACTCTAAATAATCATAATTTACATTCTTTCATACAGGTCTTATTGCAGAACCCATAGATGCTCAAACTTTTATGTTACACAATATAAACACATCCTACCATAACATCACTATCAAACAAATGAAAACTCTTAAAAATACCTTTGCACAAAACATCTTGAAGGTTAAAAAATCTAGAGTCCAAATGTCAACTTTCTCACATTACTATATAGCCCAACATAATCCTTATTCCATGATGCTACCAAAAAGGGGAGATGGTGATGATGGATGCCTCAAAAAAAGAAAGAAAGATAGACTGTACGAAAGAAACCTGCATTATCAACACTGGCCAAAGTTAAATCCACAAACAAACAAAATATGTATCATCAACATCAAAGGTAAAACCATTCAAACCTTGTATCCAAGAGGAATTTGATCACTTGATGGTTAAAAGAAAAGTTGTTACCCATGAAGTTATCGGCGTTGGTGTTGGTGTTGGTGTTCATGCTAATAAATGATGCTTTACTCAAGACCCACGTAGTTAATATCGGTTATATCGGTCCCTTAGTAAAATATCAGTGTCAAATATCAGTACCTATATTATTGGAGATATTTGACCAATATAACCGATATATCACAGATATTTGACCGATATAACCGATATATCACTGAATTATTGGAGTTAAATTGCTATATATATATAAATTCTGCATTATATTAAAATTACCAATATCCCACCGATATCTCACCGAGATAACCTATATTTCAAATATCGATCCTTGACAGATATCCGATATTTTACCACATTAACTGCATAGCTCAAGACTAAGTTTAAGATGCTAATGTGCAACACACAATTGGAATAAGTTAGGTGTAACTCCAATGGATCTCTTTCTAATTTAAAAATAATTTTCCCTAAAAAATGCAGGTAGAACTTTTACTCAACATTTTGGCGATTTAGACTCCTATTCTTCTCATTGACCCTTTTTAAGAGTGATACATCTTACCTTTTTGTTATTGGTAAATACAACATATAAATGTGTTTAATGCATCAAAACAAATTAAGCACAATCGAGTGAAAAATTGAAATATTTTATTATCTACATATGTACTATATAATAAAAGAAAAATATCGGGGATACGTCTTATTCATTGGAGTAATCTACTTTTAGGTTTTCCCACATCTTTCTCCCACTTAATTATAGATAATTATTTTTAAGTTAAAGATAGCTACTATATGATTAACTAAATAAATTTAATATGTAATTAGTTATTAATTTTTTAAATAAACTTATATCTTTTACTTAAAAGCTTCATAAAGTTCAAAATTATGTTGATTAAAATAATAAAAAAACGAATAATAATGACCATAATTATTTTATGAGTGATTTAAAAGTTTTCAAATATTTAATATAGTTGAATGGTAAGAATGGTAAAAATATAGTATGTTAAATAATAATAAAAAATAGGTGGCACTAAAACACGAAAATTAATACCAAGTTGAAAGCAGGGCGGAGCTAATGTGTTATGACACACCCTTATTTCCCGGTGGGCCCGGGCTTGGGTATATGTGTGACGATTAATACCAGTAATCACAATACACAACGGAAGATGAGATTTTAAATTACACATTACAAAAATATTACACAGACTGTTCGTATTAGAAGATCCACAAGCGGATCAAATGTAATAGAATATGACTTGAGACTAATAGGGTCTTTCGTGGAGTTGCAAATTCCAAAACGCCTAGACCAAGCAGCTCCAGCCTATTCCGTATTTGCTATATAACCTGCGCTTAGTCTTTTGAAAATTTGTCAGGATTCACTCGTAAATTCAATTAACCGACTCTTTTTAAAAATCTTTTCAAAAAGTATTTGATACCATTTGATATATCATTTTAAAATAAATTGGGACAAACTATATCACTTGTTATCAGTTTTACACGCTTATCAATACATATGGGGACCGAAAGCTAAACGCCGGTACATGATTAATTGACACACCACATTTTCAATATTATATAAATATAGCATTAGCGTTTGTTAAGTGTATGCCTACACCCCGTGCTTAGGTCGTGGCCATCTGCAATTAAATGAGTCGGGATATCCAGGACACGGTCGTATTAACCCCAATGTTTAACTTATCAAGCAAAATGGATAAAAACGGGTTATTTGAATTTTGGACATCATTCGTCATTGATTCAATACCCAACCAAGCGGCTAGTGCTGTATCCCAAGCCCTTATAAAGGAAAATTAGGCTAAGAGTATTTACCTGTGCTAGTCTTTACAAATCAAAGGTGTTAAGCACAACCGTTAACCAAAAACAACTAATGCAGGCGCAATTTACTAGAGGCCCCTAGTCTGGAATGAATGGAGGTTTGATTTGTTAGAATGTTAACGATCTTACACAAGTCATTTGACTTTGACCTGATAACTTAAATAGATATGTACGGTTCGCTAGATTAAGCGTTGACCATATATAATGTGGTTTATACCCTTATGAGTACGAGGACTCGTATAATATGGGTTAAATAACCATACATTCTGATTAGAACTGAATTGGAAAGGTTTTGACCCAATTCGGCTAGTTTATATATTTTATGCTATTTAAACTAGCCCTACGCGCATATGCGGTATCGGGTGGTCAAATAGGTCTAAGACAAGTACATTATGCCAAAACATATATCATAATGTTATAACATCAGTTTCAAACTCAGATTATAAGTTAAACTGGTTTAAAAAATCATTTTTAGGCGATAAGGGCAATTTTGGTATTTTTAGGCATATTTTAGGGACTTTATCTTTATACCTATTAAATGATATGATCAAGTGGTATGACCTCAGAAGGTTATTCCCCATAATAATATGATCATATATAGGGGTGCAAACGAGCCGAGCCGAGCCCGAGCTCGACCAGGCTTGAGCTCGAGCTCTTTTAACATATGAAAGCTCGAGCTCGGCTCGAAGGTAATTTTTCAAGCTCGAGCTCGGCTCGGGCTCGATTCGTTTAGTATTTATTAATTAATTTTTTATTAATTATAATTATTATTATACATATAATTTAGTTATTTATTTTATATTTATATAATTGGCAAATATTATTATTTAAATATATGTTTAATATATTAATAAAAAATATATAAAAAGAAACCTCGTTAAGCTCGCGAGCCGGCTCGAGCTCGATAAGCGAAGCTTGGGCTCGGGCTCGTTTACTAAACCAGCTTGTTTTTAGGCTCGAGGTCGAGCTCGTTTAAGCTCGGCTCGTTCGAGTTTTTTTTTTCGAGCCGAGGAGTAGCTTGGCTCGTTTGCACTCCTAATCATATAACAACCTTTATACAAGCTCCAAACTTGAGCAAACGGGTCAAAATCGCAAGTCAAAGCAGAAGTCAAACTGTTTGACTTTCGATTGCGAAACTAGCTCTAGGTAGGAAATGACGAGTTGAACATGATTAAACATGTCCTAATATGTTATATAAACTGTTATACTATCAAAAATTAAAGTTTCGATTACAAGGGATCTATAGAGGGTGCCATCACAAAGGAATAACACCTTCATTATTACGATCACGTAACCAAGTTTGATTCAAACTTTGGCTTGACCGAAATAGTTAGAAACGAAAGTCAAAGCAAAAATCATTTTGCTTGACTTTCGGAAAATAACTAGCCTAGGAAGTGAAAAGAGACTAGGGAGAACACTTATAAGTGTTCAAAAGAGTGTTGTAACTCTAGAAAGGAAGCCTCTATAGATCAGAAGCACTCAAAGATAGAGAGAATGATTTTTGAAAGGTGCAAGTTCAAATGGCTCATAGATAGAACTATTTATACTTGAGCTCAAGCCTTCAAATCTTGCCAAGTATGTCCATGAGTGATTAGGGAATGATTAGTGGCAGGACACATGTCTTATGGAGGCTAGAAGGTGGCACAAAACGAGCAAAGGTGGCAAGAAACAGCTGCAACAACTGCAACTGCTGTGCCAGCGACACCCTTACGAACCGTAAGGGTTATGGCTTACGGTCCGTAAGGACCTTCAGCGTCCACAGAGTTTTCAAATTCCTTACGGACCGTAAGGCATATGCCTTGCGATCCGTTAGGGACTGCTAGAAGCCATAATTTTGGCATTTTCTCATATTTGATCCCTACACTACTCATCTTCCATATCTCATACAATTTAGTCCCTCTCGTTCAACATATCTGGAATATTTGAGAGTGTATCGGACACATTTGATAAAATTTTACGAGGTGTCACATGTTAGCAGGGATAGCACGAGCTACGGCTCAAGCCCGTCTTCATAGTGTAAAAAGACCACTTAACTCCGTCTCCGTAGTATAAAAATACCCCTTAACTCTGTCTTCGTTATACAAAGAATACCCTGATCCAAAAAAAATGGAGATACCCCTAAAGGGCAAGTTCCGCCACTGGACATGAAAGAAAGAAAGTTTTAAATTTAACTTAACAAAATATAGAGTGAATTGCAAGCTTTGTCCTTTATCTATATACCCAATTTCAGGCGGTGTCCTTTGTCTTTAAAATTGATGAGCTTTATACTTAGTGTTTCCAAATGCTACAAGTTATGTCCTTTAACCCTAACCCTGTTTGTAACAACCCGCACTTTCGTGCGTTGTTACTACTCGTTATACTCGTTACGTCTAGCACCAGAGATTCGGATCATAATATACCTATATCGCATACATCGCTATATCGCAATATTTTCGCCTACTATCGCATATTTTATCACTATCACATCACATTTTCACTTGCTGACAACCACGGAGATGTCGAGTGAGGACCAATTCTACCCTCCCCGATGACCGTGAAGCGTCGTAAGCTATCGCATATTCGAAATGAAACCCGGATTGTTGTATCGCAACTTTAACATATGGATACGTAAATACGGCCCCAAGTGATTAAATATATATATATATATATATATATATATAATGATAATAATAATTAAACATAGGGAATGCGTACCCAAAACTATCGCAACGCTGAATTTCACCCTTCCAAAGAGCCAACCGAAATGGCTATCCAAACGGATAGGCCATCCGATCGGATAGGCCATCCGAACGGATTGCCATCCGAACGGATTGCCATCCGAACGGATGGGCCATCCGAACGGATTGTCATCCGACCCGGATCACTCAACCCCCTCTACACTTCTCTCTTGCCTATAAATAGCCTGTTACTTCACTAGAACAGTGATGTGACAGCTCCCACTCGACCAGCACGCTCTTGGACCATTTTCTCTCGATTTCTCACGATTCCGGTAAGATTTCGGCCTAAAATCTCGTACTTCTACGATCTACACCTTTCTATCTTTTAAAACTCAACTTTTGACCGTGAAATCTACTGATTTGAGGTGTTTAAAGATGATATCACCAAGAGTTCATATGAACTTCAAAGTGTGACCTCATTTCACCATAAACAACTCAGATCTGGGTGATTCCCACATGTTTTACAACAATCTCACCTAAAAATCTATGTATCTAACCAAAGTACTGCTCGATTTCGGGTTAAACATGAGAAACCGTCAAGAACGGCAAAATCTGATGGAACGGGGTAGTTCTCGGCCGTTAGAACGGGTCGGAACTGATGAAATTTCATCTGTTTCATACGATATCACGCTATCTCAGTAAAACCACATGTATTCCGTCCAAAAACCATCAAAAACAGTTTATCGGGATCTTGGAACGGACTGTTGTCAACCAGCCGGACAGGTCATCCGACCGGGTAGCGTGTCATCCGACCGGACAACATGCCATCCGACCAGACAACATGTCATCCGATCGGATAACATGTCATCCGACCGGACAACATGCCATCCGACCGGACAACATGCCATCCGACCCATCCGATTTGGATGTCTGTCATCCGACCCAAAGAACTGTCGTTCGACCGGATGAGGGTATCCGACCGGATGAGGGTATCCGACCGGATGAGTACCATCCGACTGGATAACTGTCATTACGATACTATTCCCGTTTAAACCATGCCTCGCTTACAATACCATTCAATGTTAGGCTAACTCAGACGCGTTCGCAACCGATCCAATCAAGTTGTATCCTCGCTAAATACGCACTGTGAGTATACTCGAACCCCTTTTAATCGCATTTTGGGTGTAACATACGTTCCTAATAAATCGAACTTATCAAACAAATTATTCGATCAAACTATTTATCACTTACGAATGACTGTTATGCATAGTTATACGTGATGCTAGTTACATACGCGTTAGGACTCATACTCGCGAGGTCCCGCCTTAACTAGTATAGTACTATAGCACCCGACGGGGTCTAGTTAGGATGAATAGCAATCGCGGTCGAAGCTCGAGTGACTTAGCTGTAGTATCTGTCTTTATGCATGTATGTTGAGGTATCCCGTTTATGCATTCGGTAATTCGCAGCACTTTTTACTACTTTTACGACACTCTATCAAAACTTGTATACTCGCCAATACTTTTGTATTGACATTGTTTTAACGTATGTTGTAGGTTAGATCGCTATCTACATCGAATCAAGCTAGGAAGTCTAGAAACTCGCCTAAAAATCTAGGTTGTCGGATTTGTATTGTTCGAGAGGACAAGAAATCTGTGATAACTTACGTGTTTGTATCATTGTTAGTATGGGATAACAAATGTAATAAATATTATCGCAATGTAGTTGTTATGGATTCTCTTGAGCAATCTGATTCGCCTAGTGCCGCGCCCCGATGATTCCGCCATCGGTTGGGGTGTGACAGATTGGTATCAGAGCCATAGCTATAGGGAATTAGGCAAGACTCGACCTAGTCCGGGTCGACGTCTTAGAAATTGACCTAGTCTATAGTCTAAGTACCGACAGGCCGACTCGTACGAGCCCAGTAGGGTTTGTATTGGGCCTACTTGATACTCTCGATCGAAATTGCTAAAAACTACAACTTTGTGTGAACACCGCGTACTACAGCTTCACACGAAGACGCCTTTCCTAAGGCTGAAATACTACTTAGCCGTTCCTAAGGCTGACACAATGCACATGTTTTCGAAAATACTCGCATATCACAATCGAATGATCCAGTCGAGACCAGGTGTGAAAGCCAAGAACTCTCGCTAGGATTGCTCACTCAGTGCATTTTCTAGCACGAGAACCTTTCATCGAGTTAGGAGTGACATCCACATCTTGACGAAAGTCTCCATTTCGAACTCTAGTGGAACTCACGAATTTATTCGAAGAGCATAACCACAATTAGGAATGAAGTTGTTAAGTCAGAAGTGAAAGTCGTACCTTAATGAACCGTTCCACTCTTTAAAATGGTTTTTCAAAAAGCTCTCTCCAAGGACTCGACCCTGACAATGATTCAAGCCACGCGATGACTAGGAAGACAAATGCCATGAGCTGCATCCCAGTGGAAGCATGAAGTCTTCTAGGTCAACGCGCGTGCACGAACTTGTTGAATATAGTTGAGTTACCTTGGGTAGTCAACGCCTAAACACCCGAGGCACTCCAATTATTTTACTAAGACTACGACTCGCCAGTTTACGTACGATAAACTTGGTTACGCTTTATGTGTTTATTTTACAATCTATCAATTTTCGCTCCCTGTTTTACAAAACGCACAACTCGCACAACCATCGCAATCTAAAACGAAGACCGAATGTTCGCAACAAAACTAATGCCAAATTTCTCACTTACGCTCTCGCTCACTACCTGTCATCGCGTCCTCGCATATGCTACATCGATATGTGTGTGTGTATAAGTGTAAACTACAACTATCTATATCTAAATGCAAACAAATCATTATGTGAGAACCTAGGAATGTCGTGTCTCCTATGTGGCTCCTATGTGAAATCTATTTATATTGCACGATACAAGTTTTGATCGCGCTCAATCGCATCGCAAACTCAAAAAAAAATCTTTATGATCGAATCTCATTCCAAATCACGCTCTGTCTAGATGCCTTCCAACGACTCTACCTCGAGACGAACACCTAGGAGAAGAGCCAAACGAAGCGCCGATAAGAGGATTGCCTCACTTGTGACCAAGGAAGTGGTCAAGCTCATTCCTCAAATTGCCGCTCAAGTGCACTCTCTCAGCAACTCTCGAGCCTCGGAAGACTCCAAGACGGAAGCGCCGCAATCTGCTTTTCTCTACAAACACTTCAAAGCCTGTGACCCGATGGAATTCACGGGTGAAGGAGGTGTGACTCAACTACTCCAGTGGTTCGATTCTATCGAAGTTACCCTTCGTCAAAGTGGGTGTCCCGATAGTTTCCGTACTACTTGCGCTACCGGAGTATTTCAATCACGAGCACTCGACTGGTGGACCGCCGAACGTAACAAACGTGGGATCTCCGCAGCTTATGCTCTCTCTTAGGATGAGCTGAAAGAGCTCATGAAGAAAGAGTACTGCCCTCCCCACGAAGTTCAGAAGCTATAAAATGAATTTTGGGAAATCAAGCAAGACGGAAGTGACAATGCTGGCTACACCGCAAGGTTCAAGCAGCTTAGCGTAATTTGCCCAAGTCAAGTCAACACTTCAGAAAAAGCCATTCCTAAGTACATTCGCGGCTTGCCTGAGTGTGTGGGTGATTTTGTCAAAGCTGCAAGACCTGCTACCATCGAAGAGACCTACCGTTTAGCCGCCGAGATCAACGACAAACGAGTCTTGGACGGATTCTTCTCCAAGAATCCTGTCAAACAAGCTCATCAAGCAATCATCATCGATTCATCCGGTAATTCTTCCAATGATTCTACCGATGATTCTTCTTGTAACATCCATCTCAATTAAACATGATTATAACCTTAATTACGCATTTTATACTAAAAATTGACTTTCTAAAAACTTTGTCAAGTCAAAGTTCATACATGTTTAAAGTAAACAAAATATAGTTCTAAGTGTTTACATAGTTCACTTAAAACAAAAACTAAGTAAAGTCATTGCGGAAGCTTCATTAGACATGTGTTCGGTTCACTTGATTGCTTGATCGTCGTCCGGATGCATGCTATACTCACCTATGATCAAAACCAACTTAAAAGTTAGTTTTGACAGCTTATAAACATGTATAAATAAGTTCCAATATCAAATAATGATAATTAAAAATAAAATTTCCAAAATCATGCCTCCCGCGTGTCGCGGAAGGCAACCTTTAATCTGTCGCGAGTCGCGACACCTGTTGCGTGTCGCGCCCCGATTGAGAGACCCTGTCGCGTGTCGCGGAGGAGACTAATATCCAGCAGGTCCGTTTCTGAATCCTGTATTTTCTGCCCAGCTCAATTATTCAACAAAAATCGAACTTTAAACGGGCATAACTTTTTATCTACTAGTCCGTTTTAGGCGATTCTTTTTCCTATGCTTTCAAAATTTAATTCTCCATCTTATGGAGTTAAAACCTGACATTCAACTAGTTCAAAAACTCAGATTTCAAGCTCTCGGCTTGAAACCCCTTTTTAACAATTTTGACCCGTTAGAGAGATTTACCATTTACTTTAAATTTCACTCTCCCTTCATCCATCATTTTACTACATCAAAGTATCTACTTTTATTTTGAAATCTTAATACTAATTCCTAAACAACCCATATGGGTCGTTTGCCCAATCTACCCATGAAGTACTTTTTAGTCAATTTTAGTTCCTCATTCTTACGACGAAGAACTCCTACCAATTATTTGACCAAAATACCATTTTTCTATAACCACAATTCTAATTACGCGTACCTGGCTCGGGTCATAACATTGACCCGTTTACATAACTTTTGCTTTAAATCTTTCTAGTTAAAGCAACGAAAACATGTGTTATTTCATGTGATCACAAAACTCAACAAGCGGTCGTAAGTTATATTATTGCCAAATGGTATTAACACACCATTTGACCCATTTAGTCGAAATGACCATTTATCAATATATAATGGTATTTTAATACCATCTTGCCCCTTAAACCTATTCCAATTTACACCGTGGGTTCTTATTGCTTAAAAGACATTTCTTAAATTATTTGACCCGTTAAGACTTACACCAAAAGGGTTGTCTTTTCAACTCTTTTATCTATCTGTCGACTGATGTACAAATTATTAATTAGCCACTTCTACCCCTTACGGTTCACCCAATAACCTGATGTTCAATATTTCTTATTAGTTAGTTTCCACCCGACTAGTCTTCCATTTTTACCCTTTTTACCATAGTTTTTGGTTTCTTACCATTTTTCTTTATTCCGACTTACATTGTATTGTGCCGAAACATAGTATCTCAAATATTTAATCATAATTCAAAATCTATACTTACAAATAAGTGTATTGTAATCTAAAGAGGGGGTGTAAGCTTAACTTACCTCGCATCCAAACTATGCCTTACTTTTCCTTATTGATTTGTTTGACCCGCTTCGTCCTCAAGCTTCCACCTAGCTCGTTTAGCATCGAACTAACATCATCATTCACAAGGTGGTTAGATTAGTCATTAACAAATACGACTATTCCACCTTACGTATTTTCTATGTCGAAATCATTATTCGACTTCGTCATTGGTTAATTTTAACTTTCTACTAGTTAACTACCTCTAATCATATGATACGTGAAATTAACTAAAATCTACATTATGATTAGATTCCGTATTATCACGTATCGCCCCTAATTAAATTAATTAGGAAATTACGCGTTTCATTCATAGTTTCAACATATGAACATTGTGGGCATAATTTATAACATCAACAATCGAGTTTCGTATCACTGAAAATAGGTTGTTTTTTGGTGACCTGTTTAACTTGTTTACAAGTCTTCAAAAATTATGATTTTTTATGTGGTGTACCACTCGGAGGGTTAGACCTTGTGTTAAAATTTCAAGATCTAACTCTTTACCAAAAACTCGTAAAAATTCATTTACTAAGCTGTAATCAGATTCGTCACTTCTGACTGCAGCTTACGGAAAAAATCATTTAAAATTCCTCGTTTATCCGATTAACGAAATTCCAATTGGCGATTCTTTTAATCACTTAATACTTTCTACAGTAAGAATTTGAGATCATAACTCAATTCCTAAATTGAGTTATGACATTCGTAATGGGCTGCAAATTCTGTCAGAAAACGCAGCTTGAACCTTTGATACGGAAAAATTCATAAAACGCTCAATTTTCGTCGAAAAAATGCGATTCCGGTGGGGTTTTAAAGATATTTCCTGGAATTACATTTTAGACTCAAGAAACACATGTTTTTGTCAAGTTTTATCCACGTTACAGTCAATACAAGTCGGCTGTAAATTCTGATCAGAAGCTGTTTGAATTCAGCTTTCAACTAAAACATGTTTATGACATTATAACACTATCTTTAGCAATCAAAAACCCTAACAACAATCACCTTCAATGGTGTTCATGGATTTCACTAGAATTAGGCACGATTTCAACATATACTTGTCTAGGGTTTACTCCTAAACACTACAATGTTCCTATTTCATCCCTATAACAAGCATGCATCAACAATTTTTGAATTCTCTAGGTTTACTCAGAAATTCAACTAGAGATTTCTCATGAAATTTACATACCTTGTGACTCCTTTTTCAGTGGAGATCACTAATACGTGCTCGGATTTTGATTTGGAACTGATTTGGACCTTCAATTTGAGAGATTTAGCAAGAACTAGGGTTGGGCTCCCATGGAGCTTTCTTCTGGTCGATCATACGCACGCCCTGTGAGTGGGTTTTATTTTTTTTGTTTATAATTAAGCTTTCATTTTATCCATCTTTGGCCCCTCGTGTTTGGTTAGTTATCAAGTAGATCACAACTCCTTTAGTTTAAACAATATTCCCTCTTATTTACTAGGTTAGACATTCCTAGTTAACATAATAGGTTTGGGGAAAATTATGACCCAGTCTGTTTTAAGTCCCGTTAATTCGGGCCTTTTATTCACTTCATTTTCCTCAAAAGGATTTGCCCAACTTTTATTTAACATTAGGTTTATTTATTTAAATCATAATATTTACCGGGTAAGTTTTACCACTAACCGTATTTTACCCGACCTTTAGTATTAACGTGGTTTGATTACCGAACCCGTTTCCGGGGTGTTACACTTCTGAAGATTCCACCGACGATGCCTCCAGCAAATCATCAGACGAATCCGCCGACGGCACCGCATCACCTCAGGAAGCTCAGCCCAGCCGCAAAAGAAAGACCATGAGCCCAGACTCTTCAACAACTGGAATGGCACAACCAGAACCTCTCCGAGCAGTTCCAGTTCAATCGAAACGCGCCTACAACGGAACTCATCCCCTGTGTTTCACGTGTACGTATCATCACCCGCCAGAAGCTAACTGTCGCTACTGCGCAAATTGCAACTGGTATGGTCATTTTACTCAGAACTGCCGCACAGGACCGCAACCCTGAGAAACTTCAGCTACAACCGCAGACTCTGCAGAAGTCCTCCACAGCAACGTTACTTTGCTTCTAATGTTGTTGTAATAATACGACTTATCGCCATCAATCTCTTCTATGTGTGGAACTTATTTTATCTATCGTCGCCTGTGGATTCTATCTCTCCCTTATACTCGCACACAGTCTAAATGCTAACACTATGTACTATATAATGTATTTTACCCCTATTATGCGTTCGTGAGATAAGGTACGATAAACGTGCAAGAATCAAACTAATCACGGGTGCACACGGGATTATTTTGGTTAGTGCACGGAGATCGTAGTGAGTTTCAATGATGCCTTAACGTTCAGGGCATGGTTAAGCGTGGTGGATACGCCGCTGGTACTTCCTATATATAAGCATCTTGACCATGTCTGACGAAGTGTGACACCTATTCACGGGGCAGAGGCGCATGGTTGAAACACGACGGTGTTTCGCTATGCCAACCGAAGTTTTGTGAAGAAAGTGTCATGTGGAGTTGGAACGTAGACCTATTATACTATTGTTAGATTCGACACACTAAACTATACAATCGCAAGGCGTAACAATCTCAATCGCAACTCGAGGTGTGTAATCGACAGACTTTTCGTAAGTCAACACGCTTACAATCGCATTATCGCTAGAATCTATCTCGCAAATCGCAATCGTATTATGTGTCTCGCGTTATCGCTTATTGTGTGGTTCGAAATCGCAATAGCATATCATGTGTATCACGCAATCTCTACCGCTGGTTATCGCTTGTTGTGTGAATCGCTATGATCTCGTTTAATCGCTTATGCGTGTGTATCACTTGTTATGTATCGCTTATTGCGCGTGTATCGCTCTATCGCTTACCGCGTGTGTCGCATACCGAGAATCGCGTATCGTGAATCGGTTGACGAGTATCGCACATCACTCGCCGCCTTTCGCCATAACGCTTCTCGCGCCTATCTCACTGCTTCAATATTTTCATCGCCTATCGCCATCGACATTTGTGTTATCTGTGTTATCTGCGTTATGTTAGCACGCACGACCTCGCTTCACGAGACGAAACTTATGGGGCTAAGACATGGTGGTGTTTTAGCCGTAACAGCAGACTTTCGTGGAAAAAGGCCATGTGGGCTAATGTTAGTTTAAAAATTGTAGTGTTGTTAAACCTAATCGAATCGTATGTTTCCATCGCTTGCAACGCATCGACTGTCGCTTATCACTCGACGGTTGTCGTTATCACTTGACGCTATCGCTCGTCGCTTTACGCTTGTCACTTATCGCTTTTCACCTATCCTCGCCGTTTTCGCTTATCGTGTTATGTCGTGATATTAATCGATTATTACCTCACTTGTATTGCTGAACGGAGTTCGAAAATGACTTCATCACTCAGTTCTCCCTTTCAAGACTTAATCCAACCCTTCTCGTTTGAATCGAGTCATCGCAATTCTGTCTGTACTAAGTCGACACGGATGACACTGCCTCACGAGACGGAAGCCATATGAATAAAACATGGTGGATACGCCGCTGGTACTTCCTATATATAAGTGTTTTACCCATATTGTAGAACTCTCGTGGGAAAGTGCCATGCGGGGCCGACCTTAAATTAAATTTTCTTTGGTATAATTAAAAAGGCTCTGTTTACGCATATTTTAAAACTGACCTTTTCTTACAAAACTTTTCTAAAGACTAACCAAAACCTTTGTACAAAACGAGATTTTCTTGAGACACTGGTGTGGCAATCGACTCAAGTCAACGCCGTGTGGCGAGGAAATTTCGTAAAACGAACTCTGATCACTTTAAAATCTTTTAGTAACCTAACAAAACCCTTCTCATCGTGCGGGTGTGAACATCGCTACAGTTAACGCCGCACCGCGAGGAGATTTTCTTAAACAAGTTTTTCCAAATTAATCGACTTTTTGAAAGTCCAAAACGCTTTAGAATCTCATCCTTGTGTGTGTTATCACCTTTTGTCATGCAAATCACCCTACTCGCTGCCATCGCCGGTTATCACAACACTCTCGCTCGTCGAATTTTAATCGATCACTCACTGACTCGTCGCTTTTAATCGCTACTTTCATTCGCATCAACTCTCGCGACCCTCCTTGTGGAATTAATTTCGGGACGAAATTACCTAAAGCAGCGGAGACTGTAACAACCCGCACTTTCGTACGTTGTTACTACTCGTTATACTCGTTACGTCTAGCACCAAAGATTCGGATCATAATGTACCTATATCGCATACATCGCTATATCGCAATATTTTCGCCTACTATCGCATATTTTATCACTATCACATCACATTTGCACTTGCTGACAACCACAGAGATGTCGAGTGAGGACCAATTATACCCTCCCCGATGACCGTGAAGCGTCGTAAGCTATCGCATATTCGAAACGAAACCCGGATTGTTGTATCACAACTTTAACATATGGATACGTAAATACGGCCCCAAGTGATTAAATATATATATTATAATGATAATAATAATTAAACATAGGGAACGCGTACCCAAAACTATCGCAACACTGAATTTCCCCGCACCAAAGAGCCAACCGAAATGGCTATCCGAACGGATAGGCCATCCGAACGGATAGGCCATCCGAACGGATAGGCCATCCGAACGGATAGGCCATCCGAACGGATAGGCCATCCGAACGGATGGGCCATCCGAACGGATTGCCATTCGATCCGGATCACTCAACCCCCTCTACCCTTCTCTCTTGCCTATAAATAGCCTGTTACTTCACTAGAACAGTGATGTGACAGCTCCCACTCGACCAGCACGCTCTTGGACCCTTTTCTCTCGATTTCTCACGATTCTGGTAAGATTTCGGCCTAAAATCTCGTACTTCTACGATCTACACTTAATTCTACACCTTTCTATATTTTAAAACTCAACTTTTGACAGTGAAATCTACTGATTTGAGGTGTTTAGAGATGATATCACCAAGAGTTCATATGAACTTCAAAGTGTGACCTCATTTCACCATAAACAACTCAGATCTGGGTGATTCCCACATGTTTTATAACAATCTCACCTAAAAATCTATGTATCTAACCAAAGTACTACGCGATTTCGGGTTAAACATGAGAAACCGTCAAGAACGGCAAAATCTGATGGAACGGGGTGGTTCCCGGCCGTTAGAACGGGTCGGAACTGATGAAATTTCATTTGTTTAATACGATGTCATGCCATCTCAGTAAAACCACATGTATTCCATCCAAAAACCATCAAAAACAGTTTATCGGGATGTTGGAACGGACTGTTGTCAACCAGCCGGACATGTCATCCGACCGGGTAGCGTGTCATCCGACCGGACAACATGCCATCCGACCGGACAACATGTCATCCGATCGGACAGCATGCCATCCGACCGGACAACATGCCATCCGACCGGACAACATGCCATCTGACCGGACAACATGCCATCCGATTTGGATGTCTGTTATCCGACCCAAAGAACCGTCGTCGGACCGGATGAGGGTATCCGACCGGATGAGTACCATCCGACTGGATAACTGTCATTACGATACTATTCCTGTTTAAACCATGCCTCGCTTACAATACCATTCAATGTTAGGCTAACTCAGACGCGCTCGCAACCGATCCAATCAAGTTGTATCCTCGCTAAATACGCACTGTGAGTATACTCGAACCCCTTTTAATCGCATTTTGGGTGTAACATACGTTCCTAATAAATCGAACTTATCAAACGAATTATTCGATCAAACTATTTATCACTTACGAATGACTGTTATGCATAGTTATACGTGATGCTAGTTACATACGCGTTAGGACTCATACTCGCGAGGTCCCGCCTTAACTAGTATAGTACTATAGCACCCGACGGGGTCTAGTTAGGATGAATAGCAATCGCGGTCGAAGCTCGAGTGACTTAGCTGTAGTATCTGTCTTTATGCATGTATGTTGAGGTATCCCGTTTATGCATTCGGTAATTCGCAGCACTTTTTACTACTTTTACGACACTCTATCAAAACTTGTATACTCGCCAATACTTTTTGTATTGACATTGTTTTAACGTATGTTGCAGGTTAGATCGCTATCTACATCGAATCAAGCTAGGAAGTCTAGAAACTCGCCTAAAAATCTAGGTTGTCGGATTTGTATTGTTCGAGAGGACAAGAAATCTGTGATAACTTACGTGTTTGTATCATTGTTAGTATGGGATAACAAATGTAATAAATATTATCGCAATGTAGTTGTTATGGATTCTCTTGAGCAATCTGATTCGCCTAGTGCCGCGCCCCGATGATTCCGCCATCGGTTGGGGTGTGACACTGTTAGTTTTAAATGTTAAGTGAAGGGTAATTTGGTATTTTAACTTATTTATTATTTAAAACACCGATTTCCATGTGAAGACTCTTGTTTGGCTTTTCTAGAACTAATTGTTGTTCTTCTACTTCCTTTAAAAGTAAAACACCATTGTCAATTTCAGTTTTCAGCCTTTCGCCTCCTTTCATGACTTGAGGGCATGTTTGGCTAAGCTTTTTGAAACAACTTATTGACTTATTGGCTTTTTGAAAAGTAATAAGCTTAAAAATGATGTTTGGCAATGAGAGTGTATGTGAGGGGAAAAAGCTAATAAGTCAATAAGTCACACCATCCTGACTTTTCCAAAAAGCCAATAAGTCAATAAGTTGTTTCAAAAAGCTTAGCCAAACATGCCCTAAGTTTGGCTAATTTATCCAAATACCGATGTATAGCTTTAATCCAACTTCGTTTTCATCTTCTAATTTTGCAAAGGCCTCTTTTAATAATAAGATCTATTATCATTCACAACGACACTCTCAAATCGAGATAGGTTTCGATTGTGAGTCTCTTTTTAATCATTGTTGGCATCTTCTGAATCAATGAAGTTGTGTGCTTTTCTTGCGGTTCCCGTTGACCCGTCTTTCTACATGTCATCGGGTCAAAATATCGATTTTTGCCTTTCCAGTGGTTCTTCAATCTGGGGTCTAGGATCAATATCAGTATGGTAGGGAGAATTAGTCACTGAGTCATCACACCCTACGAGCACTTGATGCGGGAAGGCTTCGGTCATTGTATGGTGTTGACGGTGGTGGCTCCACGCTGCAATAACCACCACATTTTGGAAAGGGGAAACGACGAGGGGTGTTTAGGCGTCTCGTCGTTCAGATATGGTTAAAGGTGGAGATTGATGGTTGCTTATGGTGGCTTTGATGGTGTTAATGGTGGAGGAGATTTGTGGCAGGTGCGGATGGGTAGTTGTGGCAGTGGCCAGTTGAAGAAGACGGTTCGATATAAAGAGAGGTGGGTTTAATATTTTAAGTATTTTTTAATTTAAATAAAATAGTTAGGCATTTAGTTATTTACATTTTTTGTCCCTGAAAGGATGAAATGACAAAATTACCTTGCACATGATCAAATTTAATTAAAAAAACTATCTGAGTTAGGGCTAAAGGACATAATTTGTAGCATTTGAAAACATTAAGTACAAAACTTGTCAATTTCAAAGACAAATGATACCGTCTGTAATTGAGTATATAGATAAAGGACAAAACTTGCAATTCACTCCAAAATATATAACTGTCTGATCAATATCTTGATGACTGCATATCTTAACAAATTACATTCTATTTCATTCTATTGGTATAATACATGAGTTTATTCAACTATGCAATATATGTTTTGTTAAAACATAACTTTTGCGTTATTAATCATATAACATTACTTTTATCAACCCGTGTAATACATGAGATTCTAACATAGTTAGCTATTAAAAGATTTGTGTACGTATGCGAAATAGCAAATAAGTTATATGATGTAAATACTAATTAAGACCTCATCCCTGTCATTTTTATCTTAACCCCCTTCGCATTTTCCATAATATCACTCCAAAAAATTAATAGTTAGATATAAAAATTTTAATCCATTTATCGAACTTGTTAACACTTTTAAACTAACTAGTTTTTTTTATACGCGCGTTGCGCGAAAGGCATTTGTGGTTTCGTTGAAGCAACAGAACATTAGATACCAGTTATCAAAAGGCTGACCATGGTTGTGGCCTAGTGCCAAATCGGTATAACTTATAGGTTTAATTAGTCAATTTCGCAACTGTATTTAGCAGTTCAGTTCAGCTGAAAGTTTTCGGCAATCTCTACCCTAGACACCCTTTTTTACACGTCCAATCAAAACAATTTGTTGACCCATATTCACAAAAGGAATGGATATAAAGCACTAATTCAACCAACGATATAAATAAAATTACCTTATCATGCATAGAACTTACTACAATGTGTATGATAAATGGATTATGCAACCTAGCAAATTATGAACCTGTGGTAGAACAAGAAGTTTATTTAAAAAATCAATCTAATCCCATAAACGCACAAAGCAAAAATACTTGGGTGTTCTCAAAACCACAAATAATGCTAAACTAAAAAAATAGATAAACACCAAGTAATAGGTACTGCAAAATAGATTAAAATTAAAAGACTTGAAATTTGAAAATATAATAAAGACTTAAAATTTGAATTTGAAATCAAAACATCCCATCTGATATCTTCATGCACATCCGATATCTCCATCTAGCTCGATCAGACCCGTCAGTCCCGTGTTGATCAGATCCTCTTCCTTGGGCTGGAATGCCCCATCATCAGTTTGCTTCCAATGAAAGAAAAAAACAATAACAATCAACAGTTATTTAAGCGTTGGGCAATTCTTATTAAAAATTTAAACGAAATGCAAGGTAAACTTCTAAAACAAACAATTGACTACCAGTTCTAATATCATATCCATTTTTCGGAAATTATTAAAAAGTGTACAGTATGTAAAAAACTTAATTAATGAAAGACATAAATATCACAACGCTAGGGTATAGTTTTTAAGTTATATGTCTAAGGGGGGACATTACAAATTAACACACAAACAAAAAGTTACAAACACAATCTTTTATATGGAAATAGGCAATGGATTGTTCAAATCTAAACTGGTGCATATATAACTACTTTCAAACTCTGCAAACTTTTTTTTATCTAAACATAAAAAGGGACAAACACCATCTTCTGTATGGAAATAGGCAATTCACTGTTCAAATCGAAACTGATGCAAATCTAACTAATTTCAAGAACTGAAAACTTTGCTATCAACAAAAAATTATTAGCAGAAAACTCTCATCAAGCAACCATCATCAGGTAGCTCGATTTGATAGCGCAGTGTGATTAGCACAAACAAACGGAAAACAAATGCAGAAGAGTAAGTATCGAAACAAAAAAACCTAAAAAATATTACTAAGCAGGCCCAGCTTTTTAGCATAAACAATGCAAGTGATGTAACAACGAATAATAAAAAACCTATGGCAAACACGTTCTTAGGTTCTACAATAAGCGTAAGGCCACATCCCAACCCAATACCAGTAGTGAGCAATCAACATGATTTAAGGTTTTAGATAATATGTTTTGGGTGTATGACTATGAACCTTAATAAATAATCCTCAAAACTTTTATTCAAATTTTATATCCTTCTATTACTCGAATCTTTTAGTTTTTGTGAAACATTTGTTAAATTTTATAAACAATAATGCTTCCACGCTAATAATTATTCTGGAAGATGACCCACATTAAATTTATAATTTATTCCTAATCTTTTGTTTTAAACTTGATTGAAGTTCTATAAGGTTTTGATCACGAAATGAGAAGGTCAAGTTGTGCTCTGTATATGCTTACTAAAAATGGAGACTTTCTAAAACTTCAAGATTCATGAACCGATTAACATACTACCAAAAATATTATGCATCTAGCATACCTTAAGTTGTCGCCCCCTTTTTGGAGATATGAGAGCTGACCATGCATCATCATTGACCCACCACCGCCACCGCCACCTCCAACGCAACAACCATCGTTGCCGCGACCGGCACGTCAAAGCTTATCGTGGTCGTTGGATTAAAGCTAGCCTCGTACGCCTCTATGTGTGTGTGTGTGAAAACAGTTCGACGCATCGTCTCCTCTGCTAGCGGTGGTGGTGCGAGCGGATATAATGACGGTGCTTCCGGTGGTGGTGCTGTACCATCTGGCATCTCTCTTTCTCTATGAAAAACAGTTTGACACGTCGTATCCGCCGTTTAGCGAGGGTGGTGCGACCGGAGATGCTGATGGTCTCTGTTGGAAAGTGGAGGTTTTGTCGAAATTGTTGCAGGGGAAGGGTTGAAGGAGTGTGGGGAGGTGTCCGGTGGCCGGATTTGGTGGTGCCGGAGATGGATGGTGGAAAGGTGATGGTGAGTTGGTGTGAGGGTTAGGGTTTCTTAGATGAGAATAGGTTGTAGAGGATGAAAAAGCGAGGATGGGGTGTAGGTGTCTTGGGGTATAATTTGTACAATGAAATTACCAAACTGCCCTAATACTATTCACAAACTTGGTTTATTAATATATAGGATAATTCCATTCCACTAAAATATAATTAGCAACTTTTGAAAAACAATCCTTATAACATGTCAATACATTTATTAAATGGGCCGCTTCGAATCAACGGTTTATTTAATAGGTCGTATTCACAGGTTCACCACTTATAATAAATGGGTTATCTTAATTAAGCGAAAACATGATGATTTCGTATAATGTCCAAGTCGTAAGAGATTGTCGCACCTACAGAAAGAAATATGAAATGTCTGGATATGATGTTTAGAAATTAAGAGTAAGACTATGCAAACCGAACCACGGATGTTATTGTTGCACTAGACAAACCGATCCAAAGTGACCAGTAACGTGTACATATGTTAGTTTTAGGTTTACTATCCAATGCCCAGTGTTATAAACTCATAAATCATTAATCATCACTTAGGAGCTGTTTGTTTGCCTCTTGATGAGGCTCTTAATAATTCAGGTCTCTTACTGGTTCAGCACTTAATGATTCACACTATTTGTTTCGCGAGCAGATGTCTGAATGGTTCAGACATTTGCCTCTAAATGGTTAATCATTATACTGAGTCCAAGGGCGTAGGATAGTGGGGGCGGGAGGGGGCGGCTGACCCCCCGAACTTTTCGCTCAGTAGTGGAGAGTATGTAGTTTTCGTATAGAAATTTTTGGGTATATACGTTTTCGACCCCCTGTTTTATAGAAATTTTTGGGTGTGTACGTTTTCGACCCCCCGGTCGGAAATCTCAAGCTTCGCCACTGACTGAGTCTGAATGGTTAAGATCTCTAATCTGAATTGGTCAGACCTTTACCTCTGAATGGTTAAGCATTATACTGACTCTTAATGGTTCAAACCTTTTACTGGTTCAGCACTTAATGGTTCGGAACTCTTGTTGTTTCAGTACTTAACCATTAAGAAGTTGTCAAACAACCCCTTAATTTATAATCTACTTGCTCAAAATGAGACGTTTGTGTGGCAACTCACGGACATTCTTTTTTCAAGAAAGATTTTTGAAATTTCTTAACATTTATATATAAAAGCCCCAGCTGTTTATAATGACAACATTTATTTCAATCAACTTGCTAACTGACTTTACTATCAATATATTTATTACAATAGATAGGATTTAAGCTTATGTAGGGACACGCATCACTCCTAAACATGCTTTCATGTAAGTTCGTTGAAGTTTCATAGTACTTAGTTTATACATATAACAATATATGCATTAACGTCAACTTTGTAAAGAGACGCTTAAGCCTATGTAGCGACATGCATCACTCCTAAAGCATGCTTGTAGTGAAAGTTCGTGGAAACTTCCTACACTATTAATTTATACAAAAGGTTAATTTCACTTGTAATAAATTGCAATTACAGCTAGCTAGTAGTGGTAGGCTATCTCTTATAATAATTTATACAAAAGGTTAATTTCACTTGTACTAAGGGGGAGCGGGGCACCCTCGGTGACCCCGTGCGGGGACCAACTTTGCCGAGCGGGGCGGTGCCGCCATCCAGGCGGGGAGCCAAATCGGGGAGCCATTTCGGGGAGGGGGCACCGAAGAAGGAAGGAGAGAGAAGGTGGGCCACCCTTTTTTTCAACCAATGAAAACTTTTTTTTTTTTTTTTGAATAAAAAAACAATTCCCCTAAGAGGGGAGTGCCGCCATCAAATTGGGGTGCGAGGGGAGTTTAAGAGGGGAGTTGACGTGACATAACCTGATTGGGTGTGCGTAAGAGAGGGGACTCCCTTAAGAGGGGAGTGCCCCTCTCACCCTAAGTTTGCTGTGTTAAATTTCTTGGACAGAAACATAAAACATATATTATGTTTTCTAACAAGTTAAACGCCACCCGTGCGTTGCGGCGGGACGTTAATTATAAAAGTCACATGTTTTAACTTGTTACATGTTGTGTTTTAACAAGTTACATGTTGTGTTTTAACAAGTTAATTATAAAAGTCATAGGTTTTAACTTGTTACATGTGTTTTAACAAGTTACATGTTGTGTTTTAACAAGTTAAACGCCATGTTGCGGCGGGACGTTAATTATAAAAGTCATAGGTTTTAACTTGTTACATGTTGTGTTTTAACAAGTTACATGTTGTGTTTTAACAAGTTAAACGCCACCCGCGCGTTGCGGCGGGACGTTAATTATAAAAGTCATAGGTTTTAAAATTCATAGGGTTAGTAAATTATATTTTGCAAAAAAGCTAAGGTTAAATATGGTATAAAGTTTTATATGTTTTTGCATGGCATACAATTTAACAACTGTTGTCCTAAGATTTTTGATTCGAAAATGCAAAGATCTTGTTCTTGATTTATTGAAGCTGTATATACAATAAACAGTTTGTGATTAGTGAACGATATACACATGTATGTATTATGTATATACTCAAATTCTTTCTTTTTAACCAAGAATCTAAAGTCTTCTTTAGTGATGTTTCAAATATGTTTATACCAAAGCTTGTCGATCTTCATTTCGTATTGATGTATTGTCGGATTTTTTTTTTAATTTCACATCAACTTTTCGACCCCTCAGGGGCGAGGCTTTGTTTTTAGTAGATTAGGGTTTTCTATTCAGAAAGGGATGGCGGCGCAGTTTGTTGCTCGTCTACCTGCTATCCTTATGTAATTTGCCCTGATGAATTGTTAATGAAAATAGATTCCTAAAAAAAATAAAAAAAAATTCAAAATCACATCTGAAGATTCCTATAATCGGTTTAATAGTTTGAACCGGTAAAACCATATTCTCCAGCGGTTCACACCAGACGCCATCTTCTATTTTTACGGGCCTTGAACGTACCAGGGCCGTGCCCCGGGCCGGTTCATATCGGTTTCTAAAACATTGTCTGTAGTGGGGGCCAATTTATTCAAAGATTCATCCGCTTGATTTCGGTTATCTCCTTTGTCGCCCATGCCGATTTTTAATGATTCAAAATTTCGGTCATATCCGCCGTTTCCAATTTTTAATGATTGTAGTAAGAATTTTGATAATTAATTGCAGAAAGAATAACACCGTTGATTGCGATTTGCATATGGCAATTTTCAGATGTCAATTTGATGGCTGTTCGCTGAGATCAAACAAAACAGATTGAATGAACAGAATTATCACCATTACTGGCGATCGTGGGTTGTTATTTTATTCACGAATGGAGATTCAGGGGGTTAGAAAGAATTTCGCGGGCGGGAGCGGTTGGTAAAGTACAATAGAATGGTGAGAAATGTAAAACTTATTATTATAGAATGTTTAGTTTGATGTGGGAATTTAGATCCAAGCGGTGTGTTTGAAAGAACGCCACCTATTGCGGTGAAATGACAACTCAAACGGTGTCTATAATAGGACATGTTGGTTTGGGGGTATTATTTAAGGAGTGTGTATAAAGGACGCGACTTTTAAACGAAAGGACATGACTCAACAATATACAACATATATTATAATTTTCTAACGGACACGACTTTTAAACGAACGGACATGACTCAAGTTGCTTTTTGTAGGGTTATGTAATGGGTGGTTCCTTTATAATTTTTTTTTACTCAAATAACGTGGCTTTCTTCGTCTGATCAACTTTTAAAAGTATCCATTTCATACGATACTGATTATAAAATTACCATTATAACAGAAATCTTACCTGTTGTGATCTGGATTTTCAAATTAAACTTCGGTTTTATTCAGGATAAACCAACTACGAATCGTACATGATATGGATCTTTAAATGCACTTTGTTTTATAGTAGTTTTTATTTGTTTATTTGGTACTGTAACATTTTGTTTAGATATAAGTGAATTTATTAACTTTATAACTTTTTTTCTTTCTTGATTTAAGGTGCTTTTATGAAGTGTCCAGGAAAAATCCAACCCATGTGCCTTCTTAAACATGAAGAGGTGATTGGTGCATTTCCCATCGTACAGAAGTTGAAGAACACATCTGCGGTTTATAATATAAAGCTATCATGAAGATAGCCAATATATATATATATAAATATATATAGGGTTAGTTAACGTACAATTTGTGTTAGCATACGGTGCGTACAAAATTGAGTTACAACATGCGAGTTTTTTTTATAACATGCGATTTCCTATTTTATACCACATGCGCCTTTTATTTGGCATCAACATGCGATTTTTTTATATGAACAACATGCGATTTTGTTATTATACACCATTCGACTTTTTTTTATAACATACAATTGCAGTTTATAACAAGCTAACTTTAAATCTCGTATGCTCGTACGATAAGTCATATTGTACATTATACTTTCACTATATATATATATATATATATATGTATATATAGGGATGATGTTGATACATATTATGTGGATACGGCTCGGCTCGGTTCGACTCGGCTACGAAGTGAAGGCCGTAGTCAAGACATCCTCCTGTCTTGACTCGGTATGCTAATTGCTTTGTATCGTTCGATGTAAATGCAACTGCGTGTGTGCAGTTTGCATATTAGATTATGTTTATGTGTTGTCCATTTGTTAAGAGCCCAACATGTGAAGAGGCACTACTAGAAAATGAGACAATTTTCTATAGAAATTTCCTACACAATCTTTTTCGTCACAGATTCAAATACTTTTATGACGAATTTCGTACAATTTTTTTTTTCAAGATTTTGTGACAAATTTTCGACGCATCCATGACAAAAAAAAAAAAAAAAAAAAAAAAAAAAAAAAAAAAAAACCCTAATTAATTGACAGTTGCGTCACAAATCCATCAGAAATAATCTACAAATGGTTAATTATTATTGTTTACCGAATAAATATTTATATAAGAAAAAAATAAGGGAAAATCATATCGTTTCCTACACATTTATGACGAAATATTTATTTTTTAATTAACTTAAACCCTCCGTCGGAATTCCGTCACAACTAGTGACACATTTCCGACAAAAAGGTCGTAGTCAAGACATCCTCCTGTCTTGACTCGGTATGCTAATTATGTGGATACGGCTCGGCTCGGTTCGACTCGGCTACGAAGTGAAGGCCGTAGTCAAGACATCCTCCTGTCTTGACTCGGTATGCTAATTACTTTGTATCGTTCGACGTAAATGCAACTGCGTGTATGCAGTTTGCATATTAGATTATGTTTATGTGTTGTCCATTTGTTAAGAGCCCAACATGTGAAGAGGCCCAACATGTTGAAGCCCAAGTCCAAGCCCAACTGATGGACGAAATCACACATGGGACGAAATCCCCATGTGGTGAAAACCCTTTTGGTGAAAACACCATATGTGACGAAATCAGGGTGATTTCGTCATTATGATGTATGTTCGTCCACGTGATTTCGTGGGACTTGATTTCGTCGAGCATGTTACTATATATACACTCACAACAGACAGAACACAGTAAGAGTCTGCATAGACTTTGAGAGCGAACACACTGTAAACACACACACACTGAGAGTTTATGAGAGCATCTTGTAAACATTGATTTGTAACCGTTTCATACGCATTAATACAATGGAGTGTTAATCGTTGAATCTTTGTGTCTTACGTGTTCGTAACTTGGTTTAACTTACCCGTTTGGATTCCGCACTCACGGGTTTGTCGGAAAACAGGAATAGAGGTTGACTCGATCCTCCGGGTGAACCTACAATTGGTATAAGAGCATTGGCTCGATTCCTTGTTAAAACCAAGTAGATTTTCATGTGTTTCCAGATTTGTTCTTGATTTTTGAAACAGAAAGCTTATATTTTCAGAAAAATCAGGTTTAAATCTTTGAAAATCTTGTGTTTTTGTTGATTGTTCTTATAAAAATCTTGCTATTTTTCATCTATACATGTTAAGAAAGGATTTTTATTGAACATTTGCGCAAAAATTGTGATCAGAAAATCTTTCCACTCAGAAACTTCATCCAGTTCATAAGAGTATTCAAAGTGTTCTTCATATATATATATGTTTGATCTTTGTTTGATGAAATTTAGAGGTGTTATTGATTATAAAAATATTGTTTGAAAAAGGTGTACACAAACCATCATGATAGTTGGTAAAAAAAAATCTGATAAGGTAAGGTGTGTTTGAAAAAGGAGTTTGTGTCAGGATAAGATTTGATAAATATCTTAGTTGTCTGGTCATTTTGTCAACGAAAGCACACAAACAGCTTTCAGCGACGAAATCAGACTTGTACTAGCGACGAAAACCCCAAGTCTTCGTCATATCAGCGACGAAAACCCTTCTTGTTTTCGTCATCATCTTTCAGCGACGAAATCACCCTTTCAGCGACGAAATCACCATTTCAGCGACGAAATCACCATTTCAGCGACGAAATCACCATTTCAGCGACGAAATCAAACATATCTTGGATGAAAACCCCCTGATTTCGTCATAAACATATCAGCGACGAACATCCAAGTCTTCGTCAACAATTGACATCGACGAAAACCCCTATTTTCATCACATATCTTTTCATATTATTAACATAAGCTTTTTAAAACATTCTTAACTGTTTGATTTGTGTGATTTAAGCAGGTTTTCATCCATATACATCCAAAATGAATCCGGCTTGGTGGGGTACTCCGTCAACTGCAGAGAGCAAGTATATAAACACGCGTTTATCTCCTTCATGGGCCGAGTCTCCCACACCGTCAAATAAAACGTATACGAGAAAGGACTTAGCAACCGATTTGTATGGAAATCCAATACAATCAGTTCCCAAACCAGAAAGAACAACAAACTTGTATGGAAATCCATTACCACCAGTTGCTTCACAACGCCATCGTTCTACTGTTGCACCGTCATCTCTTGATCCAAGGAACTGTAGTCAAACAAAAACGGCGTTTTATGCTAAAATTGTCAAAGATGCCAGCAATGGTGAATCATCGCGAAACGATGATAGTTCTGAACATGACAGTAGTTCAGTTGAAGATGTTACAACTTCAAGTTCAAGTTCAAGCGAGGATGGATCTGAATGTAAATCATCAAGGGAGGTTGTTGATTCTGATGCAGATAGGTCAACATCTGAGAGTGATTCCAGTCAGGTATGTGTCGATGAATCAAAATCTGATACTTTTGATAGATGTGATATGTGTGTTGGATTAAATGTTAAATTGTCTGATTTGCAAAGTAAATATGACGATTTGCAAAGCAAATATGATGTGACAAATATCCACAATCAACATTTGATCGTGGATCTTTCAAAATGCACAGAGGCCAATATGTTTCGTGAAAATTATGAAAAGGAATTTAAAAAGATAATCGAAACATTAAAAAAAGATATGCACTACGTCAAAAATGGGCTACGGCCACACTTTTTTCAAAACCACCCTGCCACACATTTGAAAAAATGTGTAGCTAAAGGTCATTGATAACATTATAAAACACCTTTAGTCACACATTTTATTATTAGTGTAACCATTGTATACTAGTTCAAAACCTTTAGCTACGCTTTTAGAAAATAATGTGACATTCACTAGCCACAACTTGAAAAATGTGGCCAAATGTGATCTACGGCAACATATTTTTGTTTCATGTGACCAAAAACACATATATTTGAAACCTTTAGTCACACTTTAAGAAAAAAACTGTGAGATTTATTAGTCACACTAGCAACATGTGGCTAAATGCGATCTATGACCACATTATTTATTTTCATATGACTAACAGAACTTGTATTGGAAACAGTTTAAGAAAAAAAAAGTGACGTTTATTAGTCACACTAGAAAAGTGTGGCCAAATGTTATCTACTGCCACATATTTTGTTTCATGTGACAAAAAACATATGTATTCGAAACCTTTAGTCACACGTTAAGTAAAAAAATAACCACACAAGAAAAGTGTGGCCAGATGTGATCTATGGCCATAATATAAGTTTGATAATGTGGCTAAAAGCTAATACATATGGCCACATATATTATGCTATGTGACTAAATGTTAGACAATAGTCACCCATAAAATTATAAAATTTCTTGTGGCTTTACATAAATGTTCGTCACACCAACGTCACTTTGTTTATTTTGTGTGACGAAATGATATCAAATAACATAGAAAAAAATGTGTGGCCAATGGTTAAACTTACTACATCTTTAAAAGTTTCCTCCAAACTATTTTATCATAAAGTTTAAACTTCCCCCCAAGATATTTCAAATCTTAAAATTTCCCTCCCCCAAAATATTTAATTTTAAAAGTTCCCTCTCAAAAAAAAAAAAAAAAAATATTCTCACATAAAAAAATTACATTTTTAAAATAAAAATTATCACTACTTATTTAAAAATTCAAACTATTATTAAATGTTATATTTTCTAAACCATATTTTTTGATTACTTGTTATCTTCTAAAAATACGTGAATGTATGTATATTAGTTAATAGTTATGTTTATATACATTTTTTAATTTTATAGAAAACATTTTTAAAATTTTGCAAAGTATATAAAGTTATAGATTTAATTGTATTATTTTAGTAATTTCCTTCAAAACTTATATTTGTCATTTAATAAACTATATTGGGCTTTAATGGATCAAAACGGACAATACTAGATCATACATGTCTTAATATACCATATTGGGCCTTAATGGATTAAAATGAACAATAGTAGATCAAACATGTCTTTATCGATCATATTGGGCCTTAATATATTACAATGGACAACAATTGGTCATACTGTCTTAGCGGACCATATGGGCCTTAAAGAATCACAACGGACAATAGTTGATCATATATGTCTTAATAGACCATATTGAGCCTTAATGGATCACAATGAAAAATAGTAGATCAAACATGTCTTAATGGACAATATTGAGCCTTAGTGGATCACAATAGACGATAGTAGATCAAACATGTCTTAATGGACTATATTGAGCCTTAATGGATCACAATGAATAAAAGTTGATCATGCATGTCTTAGTGGACCATGTTGGGCCTTACTGGATCACAATGGATAATAGTAGATCATACATGTTTTAATGGATCAATTTGGGCCTTAATGGATCATAAATAATAATATTAGATCATACATGTCTTAATGGATCATATTGGACCTTAATAGTCATTATAGTTTTTAGTGGAACACTGTGGACCATATATGTATAATAGACCGCATTGGTCATTAACGAATATCATAGCTCTTAATGGATCATTATTAGCTCGGCTGAAGGTAATTGGATAATAATTATAAATGAACTAAAATCTCGGCTTAAGTTCGCTTCAATAGCTTAGACCAGTCAAAGATCAACTAGAGTTCGGCTCGCTATTGTTTAGTAGTAGGTGTACTATATATAAAAAATGATATAACTTTTGTTTGGGCTTGTTTAGGCTCGTGAGCGTAAGAAAGTTTTTTTTTTATCTAAAACTCGTTATCGGGCTCGTTAACTAAACAAGTAATATTTTAGGCTCGAGCTCGGGCTCATTCGAGTTTTTTAGCTATCTAATCACGAGTAATTACTGACTTGCCCCTCACTATTTACACCCTAAAGTTAAGGGTATACTCCCTCCTCAATATAGAGATGTAAAGAATGAAGCAGGAAAATCACCACAAGAACTTTTCACAGAGAACCACGAAAAACTAGTATTAGAAGGTATGAAGTCAATAAATGAATAATTAATATATCTGTGGTAGTAGCTGCGCTTGTATGCACAATATCATTTTGGAATAATGGATTTTAATAATCCAAATTATTAGCCGTTGGCCAGCAACGGTCCCAACTTCAAAAATAACTAGTGGTGGTCCCATCTTTTCACATATTGTAAACTAATGGACCTTTATTAACATAACCTTAATTTCTTTTTGTCCCCTTATCCTTTTCGGTTTAGTAAAGGTCTATTAGTTTACAATATATGAAAATGTGGGACCACCACCGGTTATTTTTGAAGTTAGGACTGTTGCCGGCCAACAGCTAATAGTTGGGATTATTAAAATCCATTACTCTTATCATTTTCAGTAGTTTTTCAAATTCCTCGTGGGTTTGATCAAAACACTGGATTCCCTATGTTCCTGCACAATAACTATTTCAATCAGTTCTTACTACTTGATATTGGGTCTTTATCCTCGCTACGACTTCAATCTTCATTTTCCTATTCATCATCCTTTCTGGTCAAAACCAAGACATGCAAGTTGGTGCTTATTATTATCAGCTTTTTCATTTTGTATGGTAAAAGTGGGTGGGTGTATATGCTCAACGTTGGTGCTTATCCGTTGGTCGTTATATATGGTGGTGTCTGCATATATATCGTCTTTGGAATGATGAAAGGAACACTTCTATCCGGGTATCTCTTTAGACCCAAAAACCCCAAAAGGAAATAATTCTTTATATTGCTCTTACAGTTTGCTATGATGTTTTTTTCAGGATACACATACTATAGCAATTCTTCCTAATAGCTCATGGGTGTAAGTTATAGTCCTAAAGCAGAGAGTATATAGACTTGAAGAAAACCACCTAGAAATTGTTCCCGGTTTGTGTAGTCATTTTCGTTTGCAACTTTAGTAGATAGGTTTCGGTTAGAAATGTGTGTCTTTAGTATTTCAATTAAAAACTTATGGATTTTTGGTTAATATCATTTGGTTTTAGATTTTCTAGATTTGTTGATGTTTACTGTAGTTTTTATTTAAAAAAAATGTAAATAAAATGGGCAATTACATGAAAATGATCACATAGAACAATATGTGTGACCAAATTTAGATAATAGCCACATTTAAAATTTACATGTGGCTTTGCATAAAGATTTGTCACACCATCGTGACTTTGTTCTTTTTATATGACGAAATGATAGGAAATGTTATGGGGAAAAAATATGTGTGACCAAATGTTAGATAATAGCCACACTTACACTTACGATTCATGTGAGTATATAATAGAATCGGTCACACTTACAATAATTAATGTGACTGTTGCTACTCTTTAGTCACATTTAAAAATAACAAAATTTTGTGTTACTATATAATGGAAAGAGTCACACTTACAGTAAATTAATGTGACTTATGCTGCTCTTTAGTCACATTTAAAATTACAAAATTTCGTGTGACTATAAATAACCATTAGCTATATCATAGTCACTTTGTTTTTGTGGCATAATGATAGAAAACGTCGTAGGTAAAAAATGTGTGACCAAAGGTTAGACAATGACCACACTTAAAATTTAAATGTGGCTTTACATAAAGATGCGTCACACCGTCATGAGTTTTTCCTTTTGCGTGACGAAATGATAGTAAATGTCATGAGAAAAAAATATGTGCGACCAATGGTTAGATAATAGCCACACTTAAAATTACTAAAAAAATTGTGTCAAAAAATAGTTTTTGGCCACACTTATAGTAATAAATTCATGTGACCGTTGCTACTCTTTAGTCATACTTAAAATTTCTAAACTGGTGTCCTAAAATAACCATTAGCCACACCATAGTCACTTTGTTTCTTGTTTGTGTGACAGAATGATAGAAAAAGTCATAGGAAAAATAATATGTGTGACCAAAGCTTAGACAATAGCCACACTTAAAATTACTAAACTCCGTGTGGTTATAAATAATTATTAGCCACACCTTAGTCACTTTGTTTTCTGTTTGTGTGTCTATATAATATAACCAACCACACTTACAGTAAGTTCATGTTGCTGTTGCTACCCTTTAGCCACACTTAATGGACAATTCTTGATTACAATAACCATTTTTGCCACACCTTTTTTTAATTGTTGTGGCTAAAACAAAATTTTTTGGTAATTCATGTGACTATATAATAGTAACGATCACAATTAAAGAAAATACATGTGGCCGTTGCTATCCTTTAGCCACACATAATAGAGGAAATGCTAGATTTTAGTAAAAAATGTTGGTACCATTTAGCCACACTTTTAAGCTCTACGGCCACTAAAAAGTGTGTGTGACTGTATGATACCTACGATGACTCGAGCTTTGGTCACACTTGACCTGAAAAAAATATGTGTGGCGAAAGACATATAGTCACACTTTTTATTTGTGTCTGTATCCCTATTTTGGCGTAGTGAAGACCGAGCTAACGAAAATGGTTTCAAGAAAACAAACAGAAATAAACCTTTACATCAATAGGCTCGAGTTAATGCAAAAAGAGTTGGCCTGTGCTAAGTGTGAAAGTGAGGCGATCCAGCTTAAGCTGAATAGTTATTCAAACTCTAGGTATGTGCTGGATCACATCATTGACATACAGAAAAAGAAAAATGATGTCACGTGCATAGGTTATAAGAAATGTCCACCACCTGTTAAACACGATTATTCTTCGATGCCTGATGAGGAAAATAAACCTCATTTTGAGCCCTCAGTTTCATTGAGCCTTGAGGAATTCACATTTGGGCTAGGTTACAAAAAGGAAGTATCTTCAGATTCGGATGTGTCAGCAGATACAGATGTGTCAACTGCTGATCAAAATCAGGATCCTCCGGTCATTGTTGAGGATGCTGATTCATCAGATGATGAATCTGAGGATACTAACTCTGAACAGTCAGAAACGGTAACAAAAGAGGAAAACATACCTCTCGAAAATTAAATTCTTTGTGATCCACCTGCAAAACCGTTTGTGACTGCTAAAGCCAAGTCTGTTGAATCCTCATCTGGAAGCTGTGAAAGCGTGAACTTGCTTTACATGTTGATTGGATCTGATAAAATATACTCAGACAAATATTTTCCAATCAAGAATGTCAATCAATCTTTGATTGATAAAGTTTTCGAAGATTCTACAAGTAAGTTTTTGGGAAAGTCGAGCCCAGGAGTTGTAGTAACTCAGTGTGCTCCTATCCCAAAATCTGAAGTTAGAAAGAAATATGGGAATCAAAAATTGCAACCACAACACAATCAACGAAAGCAAGGTCACGTTCACCAAGGAAATGGAAAAGGCAATCAAAGCCAAAACAAGAAGACGATTCAGAAGGTGAACTTCGTGAAATCCAGAGGGACTGATAAAATTGAAACTTTCAAAAACAAATCCAACACGGATTTTGTTAAACAAAGTAAAATTTTGAAAAGAAACAGTCAAAACAATTACACACAACACACAAACGGTTGTGATGTAGGACCAAGTACCTCAAGATCACGAAGTTCATCATCAAGCTCTTACAGTTATGATACTCCGAGGTTTGTTGAGCGGAGATCATGTTTTGAATGTGGTGAGTATGGGCACATTGTCAGAAATTGTCCATATCTCACGAAAGGAAAGGCAAAGGTTGATGCCCCCCATGGTAACAGTTACCATAAAAGATCCATTTCACCAAAATAGGACCCTCGTGTTGTTAAACAACGAGAAAAGAAACAGAAAAATCAACAAAGAAAAGAAGTTGAAAAGGTTTTAAAACCGGAGGTTGTTCAAACAAAATTTGTTAAATCAAATGTTAAACATGAAAAACAAAAACAGATTTGGAAACCAAAATCGGAAACTGTTTCAGGGGGAGCTACATCAATTCCGAATCATCGGGAAATAGATGTTACAATTCTCGATGATGACGGACGACCCAAGTCTGTGAAGGCTTGGGTCCCCCTCTCCAACTAATCTCTGAATGAGTGTGCAGGATGTTCCAGGAGGAACTATTGATAGTCTTAGGATTGTTGATAGTGGAGCGTCCATGCACAAGATCGGCGACATAAGGCTCCGAAACATTGTTGTATCCAAGGAGAATATTGTTGCCTTTGACGGAGAGAGGAGAAAAGAAGACAAAAATGTCTGGTGAAGGAATGTGGTTGAATGAAGTTGAAAAATTCGACAAGATGAAATATGTGCCAAAATTTAGTTGTTATGGTTTTTGATCGGGTCAACATGATAGATTCAAATGAAAAGTACGCGACTGCAACACGTCTGAAGCTTTTCTAAGATTCATGGATTTTTCTTCCACAAGAAGTTCAAAGTCCACAAGATGAACGTGTAGGGTACTTTTCTCTACGGTGTGATTGAAGAAAATGTGTTTGTTGAACAAATCAACCGGGTGTGCGGATGCCTTGGCGTGGATTGAACAACCGCACACTACTTCTCAAAGAGAATTGTTGCTGTGAAGAGATTTCTCAGTAGCTACAAAATCGACTTTGAAATCCACACCTGGTGGATATCCAGTTTAGGAGAGCGCTCAGATTCCTTGCAATGATCAAAGCAGTTGCAGGATACGGTTTTAAATTTCTAATCTCTCATATACTTGTCGATATTTAAGCTGCTTTATGAATTATTATCATCTCGTAAAACACTCTTTGGCCAGACACGTTGATCTCGAATATCACCTCACACGTGATTGTTTTTAATATGAAACTCGTTAATTTTGTCATGGTCCGCACCGATTACTGACATGCCAACTGATTTTTCCAAAATTCGATAAATCATTTATGATTAACTTAATTTTGGTAAACGGCATTGAGGTAAAACATGAGTTAAAACCGACATCGGAAAATTGTTTTTGTAAATATCTTTGTGTTTTTAAAATTATTGTAAGTTTGTTGATTTTAGGGGGAGTAATTCCAAAATTTGAAAAATTCATAAACATAGAAAAATTTCAAAACGCAAAAACAATAGAAAAACAAAAATGAGTTTCCTGGAGAGCAAAAGAGAAAATGATAGTACATCAGTGGTCTGTCTAAACCTCTTTAAACTGAAATGCAAAATGAAAAACGATAAGCAGCTCTATATAAGATGTATCGGTAGGCTCACAATCATCTTAAAGTGTGCAGGGTGATATAAACTTAAATCGACTGAAGACCAGGTGGGAACCACTCATTGGCATATGGTCTTTGTACCGAAATTTCGTTTGAGAGATTGCTGAGGTTCTGAGATATGTGGTCTTTATGCTGTTTATCATCTGGGTATCATGGTTGTTTCTTTTACCGAAAAACAAACGGAGACGGAGTCTAGATCTTCCATGATACCATACATACGTGTACATACTGCATACAACCTCAATAAGTGATCAACAATTACATGTCCACAAAACAAGTGATAATATATCACATTTATCCGGGAGTCAAGTTCGTCTCTTTGCTGTACAAAAGTACTGACTTGTTCACGGACTTGCTCCTCTGCCCTCATGCATCTGAAAATCAAGTTCCTCATCAATAAGTGATTCTATCACATAGGGCTTGTTTTCAATCAAAATAAGTGAGTTTCTCACATTTTCATATACGGCAAAACAGATGATAAATGGTATACTCACCAGTAAGATGAACTCTCGTGCATACCTTGATACGGGAATGTGTCGTGATGTGGATGAACACCGGTCGGTAAGTATAAATCATACCTTAATGTATCCCCTCGCCATGATTACATATGATAAGTTGAGCTTATGTGGATAACAATACCGATAATCGTTATAGGATGTTTATCTAAATGTTAACAAAAAGAACAACAAGAGCGTTTTGGCATGACCGTACACTGATATGATTCTCTTACCCTCGAAACTCGCAAAAAGAATGTTTGTATATATTTATTTTTCTTAGTTTATGCAACTCTGTATATATTTATTTACTGCTTTCAGTCTTTAAGTTTGAAATATTCAAAATACCAAAAAGATTTTAGGTGTGTTTTACTATAAACTTTATAAAAGTCAAAAAGATTTTATTTCTGCTTTAGTTTTGATTAACCGATGTTGGAACTCAAGTCTTCGTTGCCTGAAATCTGATGAAAACCAAAACGACTGAATCTTCATAAACGGTCAGAGTTTGCAAGTTTTGAAAGTTAATAATCAAAATTGAAAAATCTGTTAACTTTTCAAACAAATTGTCGGACGGTAGTTGAATGAGAATTGGTCTCATATATGTCGTTTGTTTAATGTTAACTATATTCCAAGCAGTTGTTCTCATTACGCGTTTAGATTTCTTGCATGTGCAGATGCTAAAGGCGAAGAGAACATGTTCGATGATAAGCTTCGGAATGAAGACACGACATGAAGGCACTCAAATGATAAAGATGATCGAGTTGCCGCTGACCAATCATCAAAACAACAAGGATCTCAAGTATTGAAGATCAAAAGATTCACGAGCATCATCAAAAGGGGTGTTTATTGATACACTTCCTAGATAAAAGCGGGAGTTTGTTAATACACTTTCTACTTACAACACGTGAAGACTTTGAAGATCCTACGACAAGAATGCATGAACCATCAAGAGATGGAGAACGAGATTACGAACCTCGCGAGTAGCATCCAAGGGGGAGTTTGTTGATACATATTATGTGGATACGGCTCGGCTCGGTTCGACTCGGCTACGAAGTGAAGGCCGTAGTCAAGACATCCTCCTGTCTTGACTCGGTATGCTAATTACTTTGTATCGTTCAATGTAAATGCAACTTCGTGTATGCAGTTTGCATATTAGATTATGTTTATGTGTTGTCCATTTGTTAAGAGCCCAACATGTGAAGAGGCCCAACATGTTGAAGCCCAAGTCCAAGCCCAACTGATGGATGAAATCACACATGGGACGAAATCCCCATGTGGTGAAAACCCTTTTGGTGAAAACACCATATGTGACGAAATCAGGGTGATTTCGTCATTATGATGTATGTTCATCCATGTGATTTCGTGGGACTTGATTTCGTCGAGCATGTTACTATATATACACTCACAACAGACAGAACACAGTAAGAGTCTGCATAGGCTTTGAGAGCGAACACACTGTAAACACACACACACTGAGAGTTTATGAGAGCATCCTGTAAACATTGATTTGTAACCGTTTCATACGCATTAATACAATGGAGTGTTAATCGTTGAATCTTTGTGTCTTACGTGTTCGTAACTTGGTTTAACTTACCCGTTTGGATTCCGCACTCACGGGTTTGTCAGAAAACAGGAATAGAGGTTGACTCGATCCTCCGGGTGGACCTACAGATGAGTTAAAATGAGAACCACCTTGAGTTGTGAGAATCGTGAGAACTAGGCCATCCAAAAGGTTTTTCCGAATTTTTTTCCTCAGAAGTCATAAAAAAATCACTTGTTTCAGAAAAAAAATAAAAAAAAAATGTCGCATACCCACATTTATATGAGGCGTAAAAAAATATTCATCTTCGTAGAAAATTTACACTAGCGCATAATAAAAACTAGCATCAGTCAAAACTACAGACTCGACAATTTTTTTTTTACTTTTTTTACAGATGTATTTATAATAATTTCATCTACGTTTGTGCAAAATTTTTTTAACCCAACTCGCGCGTGAAGAAAAAGTTCGCATGGTTCTCATAACTCGTGGTCGTTCTCATTTGAACCGAGCCATATGTATATATATAGGGTTGGGATAGTGTATAAAGTGTCGAAAGTGTGAGAAGTGTAAGAAGTGTTTTAAACCATTAGATCTTTGGTTTAATGGTTGAGATCAATATATACCAAATTATAAATTGTGTTTTAATTATTTGGAATGATTTGAAAATTGTAGTGGTAATAGTGTCTTTGTATATGTTTCAAATTAGGTAACCTCTCCTAAATTCTAGCGATTCATTCCTAAATTCTAGCTATTCAATTTTAAACTTATTCTAAAATCCGGGCATTCTAAAAAATCCAGAAATATGTAACTGCTACAAGAAATATATAACACCATACATTCATCATATAACACTATATAACACCATATAACACCGTATAACACTATGTAACACCATATAACACTATATAACACTATACATTTATCATAGACATGCTATCAGAAAAATATAACACTATATAGCACTATATAACACTATATAACATCATATAATATCATATAACACTATATAACACTATGTAAAACTATATAACACTATATAACACTATATAGTTCTAAATGGTGGTTGCAGTGTTATATATAATATTATAGTGTTATATAGAGTTATAAAAGGGTTACATGGTGTTATATGCTATTCGTAGTGTTTTTATAGAAATTTGTAGTGTTATATAAAACCTTCATTATGCATCCATCACTATATAACACTCTATAAATTTTCATTCTGTGATCTTCAGAATTAATAACAGATGAACGAGATGACATAAATTCATAGATTAATTATTAATTCGTATTCCTAAAATAAAGGGTGGTGGTTATGGAAGGTTATTAATTAATTAAATCAATAAGAAAATTACTTATTTACTCTTTTGAATTAATTAACTCATCCCTTTATTCTGTTAACTAGAAGGGCATTTCAGTCATTTTATATGTAATTCTATTAACTAGAAGGGCAATTCGATCATATAAAATGATCGAATTACCCTTCTAGCTAACAAAAAAAGGACTTAATTAAGTGGATTAAAATGGCAACGTTTGAAACTATTTAGACTAAAATAACAACATTTTAAACTTTTGGACTAAACTGGAAAAATTGCTCAAACGACAACGACTAAAATGACATTTAACTCAGTACATATATAACGATGACATATATCATGCATGTTAATTTAATAGAATTACTTTAACACAAAAAGATACTAGTGTTTATCCAGTGAGTTCTCTTTTGAGTTTTGACCCCTCATTAATAAGTAGAATAGTTAAAATAAGAGTAAAAAGAGTTAAAAAGTATTTATCCAGCATTTTTCTGGCCCCCGGTGAGGGGAAGCAGAGCTGCGACAATGATAAATTGTTTCAAAATATGCGTGGATACGATGAAGAAGATGACGTGTAGGTAAAAACCCACTATTTTATAGATTTATCTTTTTTTCTTTTTAATTTGTTTAATGCTATTCAGTAACTTTTTTTTTGTACTTGAGTTGACTATAAGAGTAGGAGTCACTAAGAAATTTTCAGCTTAGCAAATAATAGTGAATCATAGAAAATTTCTAACAATTGAGTTATGTTTTTATTTTATATATAACTTTCATAATTATTTAATATAAGTTAGAATATTAAATATTTTGTTTGTGTTATTTGATTTTCTAATTTATATATAAGGTCAAACAAATTACACCAAGATAGCCGGTAAGCGGGCAACAAGCTGCGCCGCTACCCCCTTTTGAATAGCGAAACCTAACCTAGTAAAAACGAAACCCCGATCTCTAGGAGACGAAATGTTGCTGTGAACAACCCGTTGGACCCGTTCAAGAAATCGGATGGCTTCTGGGGCTAGCGATCCAAAGGTATCAAAGACAAAAGGAATAAGGAATGTTGATTATCCTCGCAGGCTTTTGCGTGTTTGTCCATTTTCTTTGCTGCCGCCCTTGCAATCGCCTGACCAGGGACAAAACCTATATCCCGAAAGCCTACTAGGGGGGAAACCCCGGTAAGATCAACACAAGCGTGTTTACCTGCATCCCACCCGAAAACTAAAACGTCCGCGGGGCGCAATGTGGATCTTCCTTCCCTCGGATCTGTCAAAAAGTTAACGGGGGCTTCTTTCTTCACCGAGATCCCCGCCCGTTTGAGGATGTCCCCCAAGACATCCCGCACCCAGTCGTGCCTATACTTAAAACCTGACAGTTTTTTACAGTGCAGAGCATGCTCCCCAAATTGGTCTAAGCAAGCTTTCCGGCAAATCGGGCATTGCTCATCATCAGGGAACATAGGAATCATGAGCCGATATTTTAAGATAGCACGATATTCAACGGCTGACATCTTTTGGCCTAAGCCCTCGATGGGGATGACCGATAGAAAATCTTGGGCGTGGGGGCCCCGCAAGCATTCTAGGACGGCGTTCTGACGAGGGGTCGTACAGAAATCTGATCCAATATTCTGAGCGATACGACAAAACAGAGCACTCGCCAAAGTCTTCTGGGTCTTCGGTGGGGCGGTGTCCCTGTTAGCGAAACCGCCAATATCCAAATCCGGGAGGTGTCTATGCAACTCCCCCAGAGCCATGTCATAATCCCCATCCATTCCAACAACTCCACTCTCGCGCAAGATGTGATCTTGCAGCCCCCATGATTGAGCTCGCGAGGCAACAAAACCGTAAATGGAGACATCCATGGCCGATAGAAGCCCCAGCCCCCCCATCTTACAGGGCAGCGAAGCAACCCGCCACTGAAAATCCCCAAAAAACGGACCCCCACACACCACAATGTCCTCTATAGCCCCCCGAAGCCCTTTATCGAATAAGGATACCGCCTCCTTTACAAACACAGGTTGACAAGTTCGCAGACCAAAAAGGAGCTTGGCGACACCCATGCAAGAGCGCAGCAGGAGAAGCTCACTTTGCGGGTCTCGGAGTTGCGAAAGGCTACTCATAAGGTCCACTGCCCGGGAAGCTCGCCGCGCAGCCAAAACACTAATGAAACTGGGGTCCCGGCTCACAGCTCCCCCAAGGAGTCTCACGCCCCCCGATGGTCTTCCAATCTCCTTCGGGAATAAACTAGCCTCCAATTTTTCTCCATTGCAAGACGGCCAATATACATCTGTTTTATTTATATTAAGCCGAAGCCCCAAAGGTGGCCCCTCAGATTGAATGATAGCCAGAGCCTTTGCTACCTCAGATGTTTTTCCCATAATAGTACCATCATCCAAATACCACGCGTGGAATGGGAGGGTGCAACTGTCTCGTATACGTTGTGTGAGGGGGTGCAAGACAAGGGCGAACAAAAGAGGCCCCAAAGGATCCCCCTGCTGGACCCCCGTGGACGACCCAATACTGTCATTACCCACATAAAGCCTAGCAGTTTGCCCATAAAGAAAAAGTACCCACGGAAATATAGATGGGCATCGAATCCCAACCTCCCGCAGAAGAGCTGTGCGATCCACTAGGTTGAAAGCATTGGAGAAGTCAACGGTAAGCATGGCGAATGCCCCATCATCGTGAAAGGCGTTAAGGAACCTGTTCGCGCTATGGAGGATAGCTTCAGCCCCATCTGGTGTCCCAACCCCGAATTGATGGTCCCCCAGGTACCTGACCATCTCTTTCCCTACCTTTTTCATCGCTATCTTGGAGACCAGCCTACGCCAAATGGCCCCGACCGCAATAGGACGGATCCCCCCATCAGGTTTCAGCAAGGGGGTCAGAGGAGCGGAGGCAACGAACTCAGCAAGAGACCTGGGCATAACCCCCCCAAGAAGACATTGACTACCCCGGTGATGGCTAAAACTAAACCCGAGGAAGTTGAGGACCCCTCTCCACAAAAGCTATCCAATAAGTGTTGCGCCCTGAGCCCATCTCTCCCGCACGAAGTTCCTTTGGGGAAAGACTTGATACACCCCAAAACGCACTCTGCATCAACAGTTAAGGGTGCCTGAGGGATTGTGTCTGCTGGCACAACCGGAGGGGGTGTAACCGGGTGTTTCTCCGCGAGGGCCTCCAAAGTGGAGGGCCCAAGGGGGGCAACGCCAGAAGAGGACAACACCTTGACCGCAGCTGTGAAATGACCATCTGCCACTTTACGAAGGCACTGCTTAACATTGGTACGGCCCTCCCGACGGTCGGACCCAGTTACCACCCCTTTCTCCTTTACATCCTGAAAGAGGGAAGCAACTAGCTCGCTAATCCCTTCCCCGTCTTTCCAGATAGAAAGAGCCCGTTGGATGCTAAAGCACTGTAACGTTTTCCTGTTCCCGGACCGACGTTCCTGCCTATTGGCAGGGCGCACAACTTTTAAAGTACAACGAGGCAACAAGAGTAGCTTAACCCAATATTCAACCGACCCAGGGGTAGCAACCACCTTCCGCATAGCCGATGTTAAAGCTTGCGCGAACGCCATTCGACAACTAGGAGGAATGCTCTTGACTGTCGTGATGGGAAGAGAAAAAACCCGCTCCAGAAGGGAGCCATCCACACCGACAGAGGCAATGCTTTCCCCTGAAGCCCCTCCTCCCGAAACTTGTGGTTTGGGAATCCCCACAATAAAGTCCTCGGTCCCCCTCGAGCTAGGGACGAATTTAACAAGGTCATCAACATGATGACACCCCCGGCTAAGAGCATGCACAACCATGCACTCCCCGCACAGCCAGTTGTTAAGCGTTTTCAAAGTTTCTCCTACGTCCTCATATAAGTCGGGATCCTTAGCAATCGCATCCCGTAAAGCATCTTTCCTGTTATCTGACTTGAGGTGGTCCCGTTGGAAGTGAGAGAGTAGTCTCGCGTATCCTTTGGACCCTACAAAACCATCTTTGCAAGAGTGGAAATTCCGGAAGGGGCAAGGCCTAACACCCTCAGGGCCTCCCCCTTGCACAACACCTTTCATCATACACCTAAGAACAACACTTATTTTAAAGCCTAATTAAAATAGGTTTTTACTATATTGGACACTTACAACTAATAATAGTGGCGAAACCAGAACTCAATGACTGGAGGATCAAAATAAAGTTTTTGTATACCCATTTCGTAACAACACTTATTTTAACCATAGTGCGAACCCAAGAACAGCCCTATAACGGTTATTTTCCAAATTACAGAAGAAAAAGTGATTCCCTAAATAAAAATATAACATATAAATAAAACAATCAAATAACTTGTTATGAATGTAAGAAGTGAATCATGTGACATATTTATATAATCTTAAAACGAAATGTCGGTGCACCACTCTTTTGACAATAATGCCCCTCAACAAAGAAGTCTTCACCCCTGCTTCTTTTACGCTTCTTCTTCTAGATCTGTGTAAACAATTCTCTGTAGTCCAATCTTTGAGGTGAGTTTCTCCTTCTTCCACTCCCTTTGTTCAGTTACTCTTTTACTCCTTCTCCCTTTTCTCCTCTCGGCTAACATGTATATACTCCATGTTCTTTTCCTCAGTTACAACAGAAGAATCAGAAAATAAAACTGCGGAATCAACAAATCATCCAGATTCGCAAACCCTAGAACGAATAGGGTTTTTCAGGTCAGTCTTCGTCTGCATCTTGCTTTTAATTCATGGTCTGAGGTACGTAGAAGTGTGTGTAACAGGATAGAACTGAAGAATTTACAAAGGTAATTTTAGAACGACCTTACGAAACGACGACGACAGCCCTCCTTCCCAAATCAGACTAGATCAGAGCTCCGGCGTCTTCCGACGCCCACTTTTTTATGCGGTTTGATTGGTCACCACTCCTTTCTCTAGGTGCTTTTACCGCTAGACACACCACCACTCCACTGTCCTTTCTTCTCTAAATCTCTATATCATCTCTTTCTGCAAATTTTTTTTTTGCAAACCAGTCTTGGAGTACACCTACCACTGTCGGCTACAAACCCTAAAGAGGGTCATCAGGCCTGAGCCGTCGGTGTAGCGGGTGTACCTAGGTACTACACCACTACTTACAGAGGCACAGTGACGGTGTTAGGAAGGATCCGGTTAAGAGAGAGAGAGAGAGAGAGAGAGAGAGAGAGAGAGAGAGAATGGGTCGAGTGTCAAGGATGACATCACCGGTAAAAAAACACCAAGTCGCTGCTGGTCTTTAAAACCAAAGTTGGGTAATATGGCCTCAGCCGTATCGTGTCACTGTCGCCGTCAGGCGTCAACGATCAGATTTGGACCTCTTTCCGGCGGTGGTGGTAGACGCGTATTGTAGAGAGAATGTATAGAGAGAAATGGGGGTGGTGGTGTTGTAATGGTGGTGGCTAAGATGTAGGTTGCGGCGGTTGGTTATTGGCGGTGATCGGATGTGATGACGGTTGTGTGCCGATGGCATTGTGGGACTATGACGGTTAAGTGGTGGTGGTGAAGAGATCTCCGGCGTGGCGATATTGGCAGTTGAAGACGGTGGTATGATAGAGTTGTGGTGGTGGTGTTATGGTGGCATGTCGGTGTTTGTAGTTGTAGTCAGAGAGTGTGTGACATATAACATATTTGTGATGGTGGTATTGGATTGGAAGTATAGAGAGCACATGGTTTTGCTATGGAAACAAATCATTATTAATTCCTCTAGGTAGTATAGAGAGCACATTTGTGTGTATTTATATTTATGTATAGTATAATATCTCGAAAACACTGATGATTTCATGTGGATCATGTTGCATGTCATTTGAATTTGTTAAAAGCAAAAGTAAAAACTAAAAATAGTTTTAGTTAAATCCTTAGTTGTGTGTTATATTACTTGCTTTTTTAAGTTAGGTTTTGGGTGATAATAATAAAGTATTAGATATATTATTAGATATATTCAGTATGCGATTTGTTGAACACTCTTTAAAAAAACACATATTAAAGATAAACAAATAAAAAACAATGAATGGATAAACCTTGAGTCAAGGACAGCCCGATTCCAAGTACGAAGAGATAGAACAATAGAATGAATTTCGCCATTTTTGTTGGAGGGAGGTTATTGGTTTGGTGTTTGGAGAAGACAAGGAAAAAAATGCAATTTGTTCTTCAGGTGCAATCTGTAAGTAAGTGTGTGTGTTTGTCTTGATTAAGGTCAACTGTTTTGAAAACAATAATTTATTCATCAACTTCAGCTGTAAGTTTGTGTATGTGATCTTGATTGGGGTCAATTTTATTTGGAAAATAGAAGTATTTGATTGGGGATTTATTCATGTTAAATCATTTGAATCCCAATTGTGGTAATTGTATGTTTGTTGACTCAGTACCGGTATTCTGGTTGACTAAACTGATCAAGAAACTGTGATGTGTGCTTAAAACTGATCATTTATTCATTGCAGTTTGCATACTTTCTTTTAGGCTTTAGAACTTCATACCCCTAAAAAGTATATGCTTTGGAACTTTTAGTTGCTATTACTTATTGTTAACAGGATTACCCTTTCACCACTTTGCTGAAATGATGATATTTAAGCCTACCAAAACGGTCGGGTCGGGTCAACTAATGGGGCAAACGGGTCTTTTTAAAAGAAACCAAAAAGTTTAAAGTTATTATCTTTTATGGTGTTATTATGTTCCAAGGGAGTTTTGCTGAAAATCCTTATTCAATGTAGAAATTCTCTGCGCTTTTGCTTCTTCAACTTTCATTTCAAAGTCTTTGAGTTGTCTACGGAGATTTGGGAACGTCTCTATTGTATGTATTTTACAATACTTTTCCTGATAAAATCACCGATACAGAAGACATTGTCGGTGCACTTTCCTTGATCATTTACTCTCTTACCCATGTACCGCTCATCAAATATGTTTTCATTGTATGTCGTGCAAATGACAACGGTTAAGGTACATATTTTTCTCTATATAATTAATATTCATAGTCAAGTATCAGTGAACATTTACTTTGTATTTATATTTTATAATAAATTCCTTAATTGTGTTTTAGTCTTGAATGCGTGTGGAGTCGTGACACATATGTCGCAAAAGAAGAGTTCGGTGATGAAGAGGTGAACTGTGAATCTTCACCGGAAGAGGCTGCAAATTTTTTATTTTGGTTTCGCTCGATCCACTTTAGATGAAGAAAGCCAAGAATGCGATCTTGAACCAACGCTACATAGCGCGCCGCAACGCGCGCGGGGGGTATAAACCTAGTTATAATATGATTATCAATATTCATAAAAAAAAGTTCTACAAACCATTGCAATTCAACATAGCAATCCGACTAATTAACATCGCTATTCACATCCTTGTATCAAGAAAATCTAATATATTTTGTTATTGTAATAATATTATTCTTTGAAATATAATTTTGTTTTTCGCTTCAGCTAAAAATTTACCAAAGTGTTTATGGTTGAAGTTTTAGTAATTCGAGACTTGCCGAATGCCTAATTCTTGGGTGGATGTCACTGATTTTATTTATTTATTTTTTCAAAGCGCAACACATATTTTTTTAACGGCCAACGAACTTTCATTAAAAAAACCACGCCGGTTAACATCGCGTTAACCCTTCCACTACTAGAAAAAAAGCTTTTAATGACACACGAACAATGACGCACACTAATTTTATGACGTGCAAAAATGTGTGTTATGAAAAAACGTCATCCGTGTCATGCTTTTAAAAAGTATTAAAAATTTCATGTTTAAGATGACACACATTTTTTGTATGTCATCTTTAAATGTATCTTTTCAAAAATATTAAAAATTTCATTTCCCTCCTTAGCTTCTCAATCCTATTAAAAAAAAATAATAAAAATTTCATTTCCCTCCTTACCTTCTCAATCCTATTAAAAAAAAAAAAGCCAAACCAGACCCCATCCTCCATCAAACAGTTGCACCCTTCACAATTCGTCTCCCAATTTCACTGATACGATCAATCTGAAGATCAAACACACTCACATGGCTGCATTTCATCAACCAAATCTCATTCTACAATCGGATTCTGGATATGTTATTTCATTTCCCCCAATTTTCACAATCGCATCCATCATATCCCTATTCCTCCTCTTTCTAACAACCCTAACTTTACCAACACACTCATCTCCTCCCTCTCTACCGTCGTTACACCACCGTCTCACCGCCGTCAGCCTTCGTCAAACACAAGCTCCACCCCCTCCCGATCTCCACCCTCCCTCCTCCGCCTCGGTTAGCATGCCTCATCTCCGGCTCCAAACGCGACGGTTCCATGCCCTGGCTTCAGTTCGCAAGGATTCATCCTTATGAGTTTAACCAACGACTCTGTTAATGTTGGTTTGTTTATTATTTTAATTTTAATTGCTTGAAGTAACACTAATAAGTTTGTTTATTATTTTAATCTTGTGAAGCAATTTTAATTTTGTTCTTTACATTTAATGATTTTTTTAATATTAGTGCATTTGCAAATAAGTTTGTTTATTATTTCTGAGGATGGCCTCTTTACCCATTTTTGTCCTAACATAGCTGTGAAGCATGAATTCCTACATTAATGTTGGTTTTTTTTTTTAATATTTTAATCGTGTAAAGATTTACTAGTGTAGATTTGGTGATGCCTTTTGACGGAGATCACAAGCAATGGATGCTTGGAAAGAATGGTGCAGTCAATTTACAACTAGCTGGTTCTATTCATCCATTATTCACCAGTTCTATTCATCCATCAATCACCTAAAGGTTGTTACTGTAAGGCTCCAAATATGCTCTTTCGTCTTTCTTGTTTCGTTCCACTGCTTTCTTCTAAAAATCTTCAAGACAGACAATGATGTGGAGCTTCACAAACATATGACCTAATTGTATTGTTACATATTATAATAGTTGCTACTTTTTTGCTGTTTAGTATGGGAATGAGTTATTAATAGCGGGTAAATGTATATGGTTATAATCGTACATGTTTCCTCGAGTGATGTGGCCATAGCTAGACAAGACTTAATTAGTGGGGTAACATCTATATCATTCTCTATTAACCGACCGGTAATATTGCTTTACTTTCTTTCATTGTTAGTTTTTATGCAGCAAGAAGTAAGAATATTTAATACCTTATATATATTGGGGATTTTAATGAGACATGTGTGTTTGATTTTTTATATAAAAGAAACGAGGTAAAAAAGATAACTAAATAACATGATGGAATGAGAATATAATAGTGTGGATATCATCTTTGTTTATCATATCAAAGTGCATATATTTAGGTTTTCTAATTTTGTTTATGTCATAAATTGTTTTTTTATATAAAAGTGCATGTATTTAGGTTCTTTAATTTGGTTCTCAGGTTGGGAGAGGCAAAGCGGTATACACGGATGAGGATATTGATGGGATACGTGAAGGGTGTTTGAGTTATGGGGCATCGTTTGTTTTTAAGTGACTATTTTAGATGTCGAAGTATGAACGCCAAACAATATTTTTTGTTAACTTAAGATATTTGTATTATCTTTGACGTATGACTATGAAATGAATTATTTTGGTATATGTGTATTTTGTTATGATATGAATTTATATATTGTTTTTGTTCTATTAGGAAAATTAGAAATTCTACAAATAAAATAAAAAAATAAAAATTTAAAACCATGACACGCAATGCATGTCATAAAGGCGTGTCATTAAAGTGTATCATAAATGCGTATCATGAGTGTGTGTCATTAAGATGTGTTATAAAGGCGTGTCATTAAAGTGCGTCGTAAAGGTGTGTCATTAAGGTGTGTCATAAAAGGATGACACACAAAAGCATGTCATCTTCAATTAATGACAGGGGCTTCCTTGACACTCTTTTGTGTGTCATGTCTACCCTTTAATGACACACATTGCGCGTCATTGAAGGTCTTTTTTCTAGTAGTGTTCATGAGTACACCACAGTACATAATACAAAAACCAAACACCACTACACACCCATAGACGCCACGTTAAAATTACACCAATCCTCCCACGAAACAGCTAAACGCTTCGCCCCAGGGCCGACCCTGAGAATTCGTGTACCCTGTTCGAGCTCAAAAAAATGTGTCCTTAGGCTTTAACGAAATTGAGTATTTTGCTCACTAAAGGTCTAAACCTAATGCCAAAGGGATTAATAATTAATTTAAACCATAAGAATAATTTTGTAAGGGGACCTATGTTGGTGTTTGTATGGGTGTATCCTATTAAAAAATATTTTACATATACATGTTTGGTTTTTTTCATAAAAAAACGTGCCCTCGAAATATCGGTCCTTGGCCGGTGGTCCTCCCCGCCCACCCCAGGGCCGGCCATGCTTCGCCCTATTCTTTATCCAAAAATAACTATACGCGAATATATCCTCCTTTTATCTTGTTGAAATTCGCTTGCTTGTGACAAAAAGCTGCCTCGTTTCAAGATCTCCACAAAATCCAAATCGCTACTTGAACGACTGAAAGTAAGATTCTTCTCTGCATATACTTTTTTTTAAGTTTCTGAAAGTAGAAACTTTATATAATCATACACTTAACTTAATATCTGAAAGTAGAAACTATTGAGTTGGAAATAAAGTATTAACATTTTCAACGTTGGGAGATTTCTAGCTCAACCATTGCTAGATGCGTCATTGCGAAATTACACATACACAATATAACATTTTTTTTTTTTTTTTTTTGTGATAGATATATATATTCGAATCCGTGAAAAGAAGTCGTTGTTGACTTTAATTAATAAAAAGTAAGTTAAAAAAGTAAGTTAAAGTCTTAAACTCAGTAAATATAAGTTAAAGTCTTAAACTCAACAAGATTAAGAAAACTAATAAAAAGTAAGTTTAAGTCTTAAATTAAAAGTAAAAGTCTTAAACTAAACAAGATTAAGAAAATCGTATTAAAACTTCGCGTAAACAAACTACAAACTCAATTATATATAGAAAAAAACTAAAATGTACATTTCATAAACGTTATTAAGTGTTATCAGTAGGATGCGCAAAAACTTGGCTTTAAACCATTTAAGATCTTATGACGGCCTGATTAGGAGATATTTAAGCTTTGATAGTGGCATCCGTCATTGTCCAACACCAATTTCACGAAATCATGTCATAATTACTTATCAAATCAAAATTTTTGGGCCATTATTAATGATAATAACGTGTTAAATTTTGTGTAGCGCATGCGCCACTTCTAAGCGTCAATCTTAGCATAACGCATTGTGCATTTCAAAACCAAATATTTTAAAGGTTACTAACCAAATTTTAGATACTAATTATTTCAATGAAACGTTTTAGCTTACAAAATTTGTGAACAGTTTATGTTCAACATAACTTGTTATCTTTTTCGGTCAATCAATGTTTTAATAGGTCGCTGAAATAGGTGACGTACAACGCTCCTATCATTTCGTACCCTATTTGTTTCTTTAGATTTGCTTCCTCAATATGGTCGGATTATGACTATATCTAATCAAGATTAGTAATGTTTGACCGTAGTGTATACTATGTAACGTACATGGAAATGTTTGAGCAAAATGGCCAGTCATGACTTTTTTTTTTTGAAGGGTGACTTTTCAATATGTACATGGACCATTGGTCACCGGGTCCCCGTCAAGGACGGTTACCCGTCAGCCCAGCATTCGCAGACGCGATGTTCGATCGGGCCCCGGCTGCCGCTCTGACTAACCTTCGCCCAGAAACCATACTGCCCCCACACGAGAGACTCGCTGGGGTAACAGCTGGATGAAAACCGGGTTGCCCTCAGGACCGCACCATGCCTCGGTAGGAACGATCCATCATTGGGACGTCCTCCGCCCATAACGCCGCAGCCGTGGATCGAACCGGTGACCTCCAAGGAGGAACCGGCCCAACCCCACCACATGGGACCAACTGGGCTAGGGGTTCGGATTAGCCAGTCATGACTATGTTTGACAAATACAAACATAGTTTGACTGATTATGATTATATTTGTCTAAAATTAACCTTGTTTGATCAATTATGATAATTTTAACAAAAATTGTCAATATTAATCAATATAAACAAACTATTCAACAAATAAGATAATGTTTCACAAGGATTAGACTGTGAGACCTATTCTAACTCTTATCTTACCAATCAATTATGATAATTTTTTTACTACAACCAAGTATGACCTATATTTGATCAATACAAACTATGTTAGACCATGATTGACAAGATTTGACCATGCATGGCGACCTGATCAATGATCATCATATGCCAAATGCCAAAAAGATATAGGTGATATAGATTTAAACTGTTATCTCTTCAGTAGTTGATTATATATTCCTTTGTGTTTATCACTGGCGAAAAAGTTTACCAAGATGTAGTTAGAAAATTTGGTTCTGGTAAGCTTAAACTGTTAATAGTACAACTGTACAAGCAACTAAAACAACCGTTTTAAGCCTCCAAATTTAAAAGCTACTTTGTTCTATATTCTAATACGTAAACGTATGTGATAATCCATCAACTAAAGTATTTTTTTTTTCCGTTTTCGTTTGTGATTATCTTTAAAGAAAAGAATGTTAAATACAACTTAGTATGTGATAAAATCTATCTAAAAGTACCAGGCAAAATAAACTAGACACTGTACTTTATTAAAACTAGTGGATTACATCGACGCTTCGCGGCGGATAGCGGGCTGATCTTTAAAAAATTAAATGAAAACCTAAACGCAATGGTAAAAATAATGTTAATAAAGGGAATTCGGTTGGTGTCAGTTTAGTTTATTACAGTATTCATATGATAGTAACACTTGGTATATTAATCCAAAGAGAAAACCTAAAAATCACTCAAAAGGATTTGAGCACGTATTTTAGTCCACTTAAAACCATAAAAAAATATTCAGTAACGGATGAACTAAAAAATAATTATGTTGCTGGTTTCCCAACCGACTTACCCTTATATTCATTAATAGTTAATTAGTATTCTTGACAACATAGGGCCAGACTGGTGTGTATAGTGTGAAAGTATGTTAAATACAAAATGTGGTGCAGAATTTCAAAAATAATTAATTTTACTATTTTCAGGCATGTTAAATACATGATGTTATGATTTAACATACATTGATAATAGATAATTTATGTTCGGGTCTGTAATGTTTTTTCGAGTGTAGTCTTATATATAATGTCAGTTGGAGAATATATATAAAAGTTTTGTTTGTCGTTCAAAAAAAAAAAAAAGATAATTTATGTGCAGTACAAATTTATGTTAGAGCTAGCATTCTACGTTTTAACATTCTAATAAGGGTGAGAGGGGCACTCCCCTCTTAGGGGAGTCCCCTCTCTTACGCACGGCCAATCAGCACGCGTCACGTCAACTCCCCTCACACCCTCAATTTGATGGCGGCACTCCACTCACACAATTATTTTTTTATAAAAAAAGAAGGAAAAAATATGATTGGTGGAAAAATGATGGACCCACATTAACAAACAATCACCCTCTCTCTCTCTCTCTCTCTCCTCTCTCTCAAGCGGTGAACACACACCGATCTGTGAACTCCCCGCGCGGTAAATGAAGGATGGTGGCGGTGTACCTGCTCGGTAAAACCACTCACCGCATGGGGTCACCGCATGTGCCCCGTGCACCCTAATTACATTTTCAGTTCTTTTACATATTTGTAGAAGGCCTAGGCCTCTAAATATGTAGAGCCGCCTCTAGTAGTAGCAAGCCAAAATGGGTCACTTTGCAAAACCTCCCAATCATGGAATCAAGTTTTAGGTACACTTAACTTTTACCACAATACACCACCACTTCTACTTTTACATTCTTCGTCATCCTCCACTTAACCAACCTATATATCCTTTATTCTTCTTTTCATTTCTTTTAATTGCCTCGCATCTCATCTAGTCAATACGATTTGACTCCTTGAATAGCAACAAAAATATTCCATGTGTTGTGCGTTGTCGTTTTCTCATTACATATTCACTAATTATATATGGTGCCTTTAGCATACTATTACTCGTGTGCGTTGTCGTTTTCTCATTACATATTCACTAAGTATATATGGTGCCTTTAGCATACTATTACTCGCAAAGAAATGTCTCTTGCTTTGTTTGGTGGACTTTTAGGTTTGACATCTTTACCTACCACCATCTCTTTAGGGGGAGGGGTGGTCCGTTATGGACTCCCCATAACGAGTGATAGTATCACTAACACCGCCGCCTCCACTTCCATAACGAGTGATAGGAATAACTCGTTATATATATAACGCGTTGAATATTGAGGAATGAATGTGTATGACTTGTACATTGTGTATTAATACTTGTACATTGAAATCCCATCACTAGTGATGACCACCCCTACTACATTTCTATCACTAGTGATAGAATACTGGGTGATGACATGGCATGATTTGATTGGATATTGAGAGTGATAGAAATCTATCACTAGTGACCACCCCCTCCTCCCTTAGAAAAGCATATCGCTAAGCATTGTTCTATGAAAATCCTTTGTAGCAACATATGTTGAAAATTATATACATATCCAAACATAGTGAGTAATTTTGTTAAAAAAAAAGTCTTTTCATAACTTACTCCTTTTTTTCATCCGTCAAAATTATTATTGTTAGGTTTATAATAGGGAAATTACACGTTATGTCGTTTACGTATATAATTTTTCAGATGGTGTCCTTTGGGCGAAAATTGACGAGTTTTGTACTTAACGTTTCAAAATCTTGCACGTTGTATCCTTTGACCCTAACCCAGTTAAATTTTTTTTTTGTTAAATATGATCATTTGACTTGCACAAGAGGGCAATTTTGTCAATTTACTCTCATCTCCCTATCTCTTTCTAAAACACCACACCCTTATTACCACCACAACACCCACCTCCACTGCCACTAACCCACAAGACTTCCATCGCCACCAGACCTCAACTGCCACCACCTATCGCCACTAGACCTCCACTACCAACACCACCACCACCCCTGCCATGCCAACACAAAACCACCACCCACACAACCTTCACCCACCATAAGTAACCATCATCAACCCACCACCACTAACCAACCCACCTTCATTGATTTGAAAACACTAGGAATTAACAGTCCACCAGGAAGCACAATGTCTCTAGCTTCATCCTCATCAATTTCGATCAACTGGCAGCTTTGATTTCTAACATTAGAACCGTCATAAACATCAAAACTTTTGGTATGAAGAGTGTGAAGTATGAACTCTAGATTTTGGGGAATTTGACTATTGAGTTGACTATACCGAAGAAGTTTTGACCCATTATCAAGTTTTTAAAGAATCGACAGGAGTGAGTGATGATTTGTACATTGATTGTGGTCACACACACTTAATAGGTGGTGGTTATGGTGGCTGATGATGGCGGTGGTGGTGATGGTGGCTGGTAGGTGGGAGTAGTGTGGTGATGGTGGCTGATGATGGCGATGGTTATTGGTGGTGGGTGTGAAGAGAGATAGAGAGAGATAAAGAGGGGTATAGAGAGAGAGAGAGAGATAAAGACAATGATATGTTGTAGAGAGAGAAATATGTTTCTTATATATTTGAGTGGACAGATTTAACAAAAAAATCTAACTGGGTTAGGGACAAAGGATGTAACGTGCTAAATTTTGAAACGATGTATAACACTACAGGTTTTCCTACACGTCTTGTTTTATGATGTAATTATGTGAATTTAATTAAATGTTATCTAATTGAAAAATTATGTGAATTAAATGTGCATTATGTGATAAATACTTGGATTATTGTTACTATCCTTATTAAATCAGCCGAATCCTTAAAGTGTGCCCAAGCCGCACACCCCCATCCAACTTGTACACCTCTCTGATCTTGGCTGCTACCACTCGCACAGTTCTGGATCAGGCCCACTCTCAAGCCCATTAGAAACCCTAGATGACCGCACACTTGGGGGGAGCACACTTAAAAGTGTGTGGCCTCTTACGTGTATATAAGCCCTCATTCATCCGATAATTTGAAGGATTTGCAGCAATCATTAGGGCACAAATCCCTAAAAACATTCCCTCTCTCTCTCTCTAACTTTCTCACTCTAAAAACCCTCAGGGAAAACACCTCAAATCTTCTCCTTTCCTCGTTGATCTTGACGGCAGCCTCCATTCCACTTGAAGATCATCATCACTCATCAACTTTGGGAGCTTCATCTTTTCTATCCTACACACATTCTCACTCTCACTCAAACCGGTTAGTCCACTATCTTGTAAATGATGATAATAAGTAGTAAAGGTGCTAACTTGGTTAAAGATTTGTATCATAAATGATTATATGTATGAGGAATGCTTGTCTTGATGTTAAATGAATAAAGAACTTGACTTGATTTATCACAATGTGGATTAGAAGCATGGTAAGTAACTGGAAATGTTAAGAAGTGCATAAATTAAATTGCGTAACTACTGATTCTATGCTTAAAGTGTTAAACAAGTCCAACACTTCATAAACGGGATTTGAAATGAACAAAAGGAGAAATTGGTGATAAACTGTTAGCTCAACAGGGCTTATAACCATGCACTTGATAAATGTCAATTTTAAAGGATAGGGTTTTGCTTTGTGTTGATGATATAGTTTAAGCCTTTATGAATATGTATGAGATTTATTTTAGAAGAAAGAAATGTGGGTATCTATGTTTGATTGTTAGTTGATTTATTGTTGAGATGCTGATGAATAATGATGAGTTTGTTTTAAATCTGTGCATTTGATCGATGTGAATGAATAAACATGGAAATATTCTGTTGAAACCGTACAATCCCAGCATGTACAACTGAGGCTGCACAACGTACAACATGGCAGTATGCACCGCATACTTGTGTGTGCGAAGTGTACCGCACACTTGTAAAGTGTGCTGACTAGGAAGCACAACGTAAAAATGTGTGCTGCATGTTGCACACAGGTTGTTCGCACACCTTGGAAGTACAACCTTCACAAGCACATCGTACAATAGGCTGATGCATGACCGCACGCTGCCTAGTGACCGCACACTAGGCAGTGGGCGGCACACTATGTTTGGGCCTTATAACTTAGTGGGCCGTACATTGACTGTCACTATGACTAGACCGCACACTTATTATTGGGCTTGATTTTTGGATCGCACACTTACAACCTGACCGCACACTCGGATACTGGGTCATTGGGCCGCTCAAACTGACCATAGTGTGATATACATGCTATTGTTTACAAGTATTGATTTTGTTAAACTGTTATGCAAATGAATACTGTTTAAATACGTGAACCTTGTGTGCTACTTGATACGTGCATACATACGTGAATTACTTGCATACAAAACCTGACAAATGTTGGTAACCATAATAGGACGTGGTTGACCAACTGTTAACGAGTAAATTACCTGTCGAGCAAACCGAGGTGAGTTCATACACTTTACTAATGCATGTATTCCCGGTGGTTGGGAATGAAACTACCAACGTTATCTCCTTGTGTGGGATACGGGCTACATTATCTCCTTGTATGGGATACGGACAAACATTTTTCCCTTGTGAGGGACACTTAGTTAAATTATCATTTATATTGCATGAACTTGCCTACTAAACGGAACTCTATCACAAGTCCCCACATTACTATACCGATTAGTCGCTGGGGCCAGGCGAACGGGATATTAGTTAAATAGCCCTATTTAGGTCTCACTAACCTCACACCATGCCTCGAGTGGACGGGCGTGAACTAATAGTCCTAGGTAACCGTCAATGATGATGGACATTGACAAACGGGGCAACAACAACATAAGTGTGATAGTTTTGGTATGATCATGGCGTTTAGTAGTTGTACACATGGGTAGCTCCCCATGGCATGATATAAGTGAATTATTTAACAAACATGAGTTTTTGAAACTAAAACTGGACAACTCGTGAACTCGCCAACTTTATGTTGACACCCTACTGCATGCTTTGCAGGTACACAGTGACTCAGGAGCTTGCAGCTTTGGAGTGTAGTGGACATGTTAAACCGTGTCGGGTCTTTTTATAATAACCATGAACTTTAAGCAATTATTCGAATTGTCTGTCTTATGCTTCCGTTGTTATCTTAAACATTGTTTTGAACTTAAAACTTTGAACTTGAACTTTAATTGTCACTAATCATATTGGTTTAGTGAAATTGTTTTACTATTATAATTGTTCAATATGATTGGTGGTTGTATCCTGGTCAGTCACACACCTCGCGGTGGTGCTCTGCTGGAAATTTTGAGGGTGTGACATGTTGGGTACAAAACTTGTCAATTTTCTCCCCAAATGACACTGTCTGAAAAATGGTATTAACGTAAAGGACAAAATGTGTAATTTTTCCTTTATAATAAAGCTCACCCCCTGTATTACTCAGCATTACGTAAAGAGTACATGCAATATAAAACATCTACAATAAAGTCCCTATGCAATGCAATGATATGACACTAGGTTTATAATTAAGCACACCCGGCGCAATCTTAACAAAGGGCTTTTATATGCTCGAACTAACCTGAAGTCAAAGAAGTGCTGTGAGTCTGTGATGGTAAACCTTGGTGAAGATATAAGCAAACCAATGAACTAAGCGAACATGTTACACACGAACTTACCAAATAGCAATACGTGTCCTCACAAAATCCAAATTCTTTTTCACATGTTTGGTGCTTTGTTGCTTTACATGTTATGAGGCTAAAAAACAACATTGATATTGCCACAAAACACAACGGTAGCGCGAGGCATATAACAATGTAAATAAAAAAGAATATCACGAAGCTAGGCTGCTCCAAGGACAACATTGGCAGTGTCGCGACATTTAGCTGTGAGATGGAACGAGAGACGTCATGTTGGCGTATGGAGGATGATATGTGTAAAAATGCACATGTTTTATATCAAATTATCTCCCATTTCTAATATGTTTTGTTTATGCAATATCCTAAATAGACTTAAATGGGTTTATATTGAATTTTCAGTACATGAATAACCTAAGACTAATAAAGGAAAAAAATCAGGCGAAAACAGAGAAAATTAGAAGAAATTGTCAAGACACGCCCCATGTCTCGGCAGACACGCCCCGTGCCTCGGATCCGAACACTACCAGACACCTCCAGAAGTCCACCGCACGATGATCATGTGGAAGAAGCCAGGCATGCCCCGTGCCACAGTAGTACAAGACAAAGAAAAGCCTCTAGAAGATTTGAAAGATCTAGTGGGGCCCACAAAGTTGACCATGGCCCGTGTGTACGAGACACGACCCGTGCCTCGGTTACCGGGTATAACGGGTCATATGGCCAGGCATGGCTCGTGCCTTTCCTGTAGCTGCCTATAAATAGAAGCTCATTTCAACCATTTTCACTTGCTCATTCTATCCCCCTTCCCCACTACACACTTCTCTTCTACCCACACTCTCTAATCATTGTAATCATTAGGAAAGACTCAAGAATCATTAGTGTAATCAAACTTTTAACGATTTATATAATCTTTTCAAGTTTGATCTTATCTTCTTCCATGGCCATTCTTGGCTATATTCTTGAGGTGTTTGGGGGAAACCTACCCCTTGATGTCAAGCTATCTAAGGAAGATCATGGGTAAACAAGGTGTATGTGTGTTAATGAGTTTGATTAATTAAAATAGTTTATTGAAAGTGAATATAATAATAGTGTCTCCATTAACTTGGGTTATTAGAGTTTCCGCCTAATCTTTAAAATCTACCAACAATCTCGCGACGCTATTAACTTGGGCCGTTCATGTTTTCTATAATTATGTAGAGTCAAAACATGTTGATGCTCTTAGAGAGGGTTAAAGATTTTGGATGGGACTTTGCCACTTTGGGTTGGGTAAGTTTTTTCCTTTGCATGGAGATAACACCAACGTGTAAAGGACTTGATATATATAAAAGTAACTACCTTAGGGGAATTGACAACTCACCGGCGAACTAATAGAAACAAGTAATATGTATCCCTTGGACTATCTAATTAACTAATACTATATTCTGGCCTCAAGTGTCATTTCCCTGCTGATTCAATGCGGAAGGATCGAGTGTGTTAGGATTCCAACCCAGATACTACACAATAATACACATTTTCACATATAGTCCCTCGTTTGAGAACCGAGCCCTTGCGACTATAACAACCCTCAAAAACACCCTATAACACCCCGTATACGTGAAACCGGACCCGATTAACCCTAATTTCATTAAAAATCAAATAAAATCCTGATTTTTTAGTTCTCGCGGGCCGCGACAAGGATACCCCTATGACTCGCGGGGCGCGACACCCCTATGGTTGCCGGATTCTCCTTGTGCCACGTGTCGTGGCAAGTTTCGAGACTACATTGCTGACCACCCAACCCTAGCCATAGCTAGGGTTCCCTCGCGGGGCGCCAGAGAAAGACTCCACCGGGTCGCGGGGCGCGGGCCAGTGTTGAATTCACCTATAAATGGAGCATTTCAGTAGCCATTTCAAATCATTCATTTCTTCTTTCTCTCAGTCTCTATTATAGCTAAAAGTAGCCCGGTATTATACCCTTAAAACATGAAGCTTTGCCTCGTTGTAAGTATTTTAACCCCGATCACCAATTCGTTACCCTACCTGATTGATCTAGGGCCCCGTAACGCATGTCGAGGCTCTACCTGACTAAGTTTGTTGGGGTTCTGTCTCGTGTTGTATGGCTAATGTGATTTGGGTTATCTTACTAACACGTGTGCATTGTATGTTTTTAATAGAAAATAATCAGGAAAAATCAACAGGAAGCTGTAGAAATACCTAAGTCTACAATGTGAGTCATTCTCTTTTTCTACTAAACTGTGTTACAAAATCTCAATTATTTTCAAGTATACTTACAGTGATTGAGTATTTGTATTCTACAATTGCTGCCGGTATGTGGGGTTTTGTATACACTAGTAGTCAAGCGTTACTATTGGACAACGGGTTAGCCAATAGTAATATGACCACAGTCATGGAACTGCCAATATGACAAATACTGAATGAGTAATTGGGTAGATATAAACATTGTAATCGCTCTCAATACTGTAAAGTTATAAAAGCTTATTTTGATTAAACTGGGATGCACTTGCCAGTATTTCTTGCTGATAAAATATTTTTAAAACGCGTTTAAGGTAACTTGATGTGAAAGCTATTAGAAGCCAGCTATGGAGCACTGAAGGCTTAAAGAAAGTGGCTATAAAAGTTACCTAAATAAAAGGAGATTATGTTTTCAATAATTAGGGTTTATCCCTATAAATGTATTATGAATGAAACATGAGTTTTATCCCATTTGTTTATTATAAAAGTTTGGTGTTTTGAAACTCTGAAATTATTTCCTAACTACGATCCTGATGTCACATTTCCGCTGCCAAATTAATAAACACCGATACCACCACTTGACTGGTTCGCGGCTCCCGCTCCTAGGGTAGGGGTCGGGGGTTACGACAGAAGGTGGTATCAGAGCCACTGGTTTAAGCCATTTAGGTGTTCTTTTAATACCTAAATTTTAACCAATTATGTTAGGAAATAACTTATGTGTTATTCTCTGTAAATATGTATATTATTATTTTGTGTTATTTGACAATTTTCTAGTTTACAGTATGAGTAATCAAGGTACCACTGATACATACCGTCAATTACCACATTCTACAAAGAATGAAGGAACTTCCCAATCAAACCCAGGATACACTGCTGATTCTGAGGATGTTTTTGTTTTCAAAGCTAAATCCGAAGAACCATTTCCTCCTAAAAAGAGAGGTTGGTTTAGTAGGGCATCTTATGAAAGGAGGAAAAGAATGAGAAAACTCCAACAACAAAGGATAGCGAATAGAGAGAGAAATACCCAGAATTAGGAGTCTAGACCCTTATGGGAGGAAGAGTTGGATAGGAAACTAGCTGATTTTCACATGTTTGGAAATGTAGAGTTTGGAAATGTAGAGGGAGGAATTAATCTCAACCAAGTAGCAGACCCATAACTTCTACCATTATTCCCTAACCAACCCATGAAACTAGAACAGAACAAGAAGAACCAGCTATAAATCCCAGCCTTCAACCCAAATGAGATACCTAGAATTCCCGTACCAAATCCTTTAGATTATGATCCGTGGTGGGATGACAACCAGTCAATTCAGGAAATATTGAATAACCCATACCCTTACGGAGAACCAATACCACATTACCCGGACCCAGTGCCAGCCCCAATGCCACCAATGACCCATGAAAATGTCGCAGAACTTTGCCAGTATGGCGAAGAGTTCGTTGAAGAAGGGAATCAAATCCGTCAGATCGGAGAAAAACTCGTCTGGAAGTATGACGAGAACGAGATGCTGTACTAGAAACAAGTCACCTAGTATATATACATATGTGTGTATTTTGTTACATTGATAAAAAAATATCAACTAAAATAGGTATAAATTAATATATATCACCTATATATCTAAATATATCGATGCATAGTTACTAGTATTTAAATCCCAGTTGCAGTTTGTAATATATGCATATATAAAAAGAGTAAGTCGCAATGATCGACGTTTTTGGTTAAATGTGCTTGAGTATTTGTTTGTTTAAATTATTCTGTGATATTAATACCCAATAATGTTTACAATTCAAATGTCGAACGAAGTAAATCAGGAAATCCAAAATAACGATAATAACAGAAATCAAGTGGATAAAAGTGCTATTGAACACATGGTAGCCCAAGGAATCATAGATGCTATGCCATATATTATCGACACTATTAAAAAGGCAGAAAATAATTCTACAATAGGCAGTAAACGTGAACCCACTGAACCAAGTCAGAGCGTGAACGGAAATCACGGACCACTTATCTAAGCTCCAATTGCAAAAAGAAGAAGGATCATCTCATATTATTGTTCTTATAAAGAATGCCTGTAAACCAATAGAATTCTCAGGAAATGAAGGAGCCATTTCAGCCTTGCGCTGGATAGAAAAGACAGAAGCCGTCATAAAAATAAGTAAATGTGCAGATGAAGATAAGATCATGTTTGCTTCTAATCTTTTTAAGAATGCAGCCTTAGAGTGGTGGAATACCATTCTCTAGTCTAGAGGAAGTGACAGGGTTTATAACATGGAATGGAACAACTTTAAGGAAATATTTGAAAGGAAATTATGTCCTCTTCATGAAAAAGAACAAATTGCCAATAAGTTCTTAAATCATAGAATGGTTGGGGTAGATTGCAGGGAATACACTACCATATTCTTTGAATATACTAGGATAGTACCAACCTTGGCCTCACTAGAACCAGTATTAATCTCCCGTTACATCTGGGGATTCATCAGTGAAATCAGACATGTAGTCAAGGCAGCTAGACCACAAACCATAGAAGAGGCAGTAGAATTTGCCAACACTCTGACTGATGAATTGGTACGTACACAAGAGGAACAACCATAAAAAGAACCTAGCACAAAAGATTACCCAAGAATTACGTGGGGGTAATTCCTACCGTGGAAAAGGACCAGGTTCTTCCTCTTCACCCAATTGCAAGTGATGTGTGTCGGTGTGAATATATTTTTATGTATATTTTAAGCCTTTTTTTACACTTTAGTCAAGTTTTAAATTTATAAAATACGATATTCTACTAACACTAAACACACATATGGGCAAGTGCACCCATCGTGAGCGTAGTATAGTGTTGGTAAGATACCGAGGTTGTCCAAGGACACAAGAGCTTTTAGTACCGGTTTATCCTCAACGTCTAATCAAATCAAAAGTTTAGAAAAAGGTTTAAACATGAAAATAAAACTAAAAATGATGAAAAGTAAATTAAAAATAAAATAAAAACCGATAGACAAGATGAATCACTTGGATCCGACTCGCCTTTAGTGTAACCTTTGATGTTTTCCGCACTTTTGCACTTTTTAAGAGATTATCTTAGTTATAGTAGTAGACCCCTCTTTTGAAGGTGACGTTACCCTCAACCCAGTAGTTTGAGTCAGCAAGGATACAATCCTAAAGGGTCGGAATATTGAAAGATAATTAATTAAGTTATTAATGCGTAATGTGGTAGGCCCCTCTTTTGTAGGTGACGTTACCCTCGGCTAAGTGGTTTGAGTCAGCAGGGATACAATCCCAAGTAGCCGGGTTAATGTATTAATAGTAGTTTACATATGAGGGGATCGAGCCATTCGCACCCCCGCCATCCAATACCAGTGGGTGTTGAAGGAGGTCCTAGTAAGCTTGACCCAGGTCCTTGCAGGATCTATACACTAAACAAGGCAAGAACCTTACCAAACCATTCCCTTAACCCTCGACCAGGTAGCCAACATATCTCTATATAGACTGTAGAGATATGAATGGTGTAAATCTTTTATTTTATATAGACAGTAAAATAATGCCAAGACACCACGGACAAATGATAAGGAAGTTTCACCTTCAACATAAGAAACTAGTTATTAAAGTCATTAATACAAAACCAAATAAAAAGTGTGAAAAGATTAAAAAACAAAAGTATTACACTAAATGCTTGTCTTCACCAAGTGATGTAAGAGACTTAGGCAAACATGGCCTTTGATTGTCAAGAATTCTTACTATCAATCTTGGATCCCGAGACTACTACACACACTCTATGATAGATGATGGATGATGGTGGTGGATATGGGTGTTGTGATGGTGGTGGAGTGTGAGTGAAGTGGGAGAGAGGTGGTTTGCCAAAGGGCGGGAGTTTAAAGCCGGGCGTGGGGCGGGTTTATCAATATGACATGGCGGGCTCTCAATGGCCAAACCAAACTTTCAATGCCGAGAACCTCGATCAGAGAGTAAAAAAGGCGTAAGTTTAACAATGGTGTAAAACTAAAATGGGATATACCGGGCTAGGATTCGAGTTACAGGAACAAGGGCCAAACCAACCACCCAAGAATGGAATCATCGAGCGAAAACACTTGACAACCTCCTGGAAGCAGCTTTTCTTGCCACCAGACCTTTCTCCATCAATTAGGAATCTGATGTCTTCACTAAACACTTTCCTTAAATTGTATCCATTTTTTGAGTGTTTATTTTTTGGTGTCTAATTCGCATATATATCATCTCAGACTAAATCTGCAGATAGATTTAAATGAGCAAATTAGAAAGATACAAGAAACATCAATCAAAGACGATGCTAAAGGTTTAAAAGGAATGATTAAGGAACTAGAAAAATGAACAGATGGAATTTGGAGATTGCATAAGAAAAGAATCTGGATACCTATTCAAGGAAACCTACGAAACCGAATTTTAGAAGAAGCCCATAAGTCTAAGTATACGATACACCCTGCAAGTTACAAAATGTATCAAGATTTAAGAAAGAATTTCTGGTGGATAGGAATGAAAAAGGATGTAGCAAATTAGGTTGCTAAATGTTTAACCTGTTCCCATGTTAAAGCTGAACATCAGAGACCTTCAGGGTTATTGCAGCAATTAGAGATGCCAATTTGGAAATGGGAATTAATAACAATGGACTTTGTTACTAAATTACCGAAGACACGAAAATGTAATGATACAATCTGGGTGATTGTAGACAGATTAACCAAATCTGCTCATTTCTTACCAATGAAGGAAACTTTCAGTATGGAACAGTTAGCCAATTTATCTGTAAATGAAATAGTTTCATTACATAGAATTCCTTTATCTATTGTATCTGATAGAGATAGCCGTTTTACTTCTCATTTTTGGACAAGTTTCCAAAAAGCAATGGGAACCAGATTAAATCTAAGCACAACTTATCATCCTCAAACGGACGGACAAAGCGAAAGGATAATTCAGATAATGGAAGATATGCTTAGAGCCCGTGTAATTGATTTTGTAGGAAATTGGGACGATCACTTACCTCTCAAAGAATTTTCTTACAAAAATTGTTATCATACCAGCATTAATGCTGCACCATTTGAAGCACTCTATGGACGAAAATGCTGAACTCCAGTCTGTTGGGTAGAGTTAGAGAAAAGCAACTGTTAGGAGCAGAAATAGTACAAGAAACAACTAACAAAATTATTCAAGTCAAGGAAAGACTAAAAGAAGCACGAGATCGTCAAAAGAGTTATGCAGATAACAGACGAAAACCATTGGAATTTTAAGTTGGAGACAAGGTACTATTAAAAGTTTCTCCAAGGAAAGGAGTGGTCAGATTCGTTAAAAGAGGAAAGTTAAGCCCAAGGTATGTTGGACCTTTTGAAATTAATAAAAGAATAGGACCAGTAGCTTATCAGCTACAATTGCCAGAGGAGATGGCAGGAATACATGATGTATTTCATCTATGTAACCTCAAAAAGTGCTTAGCAGACGAATCACTAGTAATACCTCTTCAAGACATAAAGGTAAATGAAAAGCTTAAGTTTGTAGATAAACCACTTCATATTGAAGATAGAAAGATCAAGAATCTCAAACACAAGAGATTAATTCTGGTCAAAGTAAAATGAGAATCAAAGCGAGGACCATAGTACACACGGGAACTCGAGTCAGAAATGCAACAAAAGTATCCACACTTATTCCAATGAATCTCGAGGATGAGATTTAAAACAAGGTGGGAAGGATATAACAACCCTCGAAAACACCCTGTAACACCCCGTATACGTAAAACCGGACCCGATTAACCCTAATTTCATTAAGAATAAAAAAATCCTGATTTTTGAGTTCTCGCGGGCCGCGACAGGGATACCCCTGTGACTCATGGGGCACGACACCCCAATGGTTGCCAGATTCTCCTTGTGCCACGTGTCATGGCAAGTGTCGAGACAACATAGCTGACCAGGAAACCCTAGCCATAGCTAGGGTTCCCTCACGGGGCCCGAGAGAAAGACCCCACAGGGTCGTGGGGCCCGAGCCAGTGCCGAATTCACCTATAAATGGAGCTCCTCAGCAGCCATTTCAAATCATTCATTTATTCTTTCTCTCAGTCTCTATTATAGCTAAAAGTAGCCTGGTATCATACCCCTAAAACACGAAGCTCTGTCTCGTTGTAAGTATTTTAGCCCCGATCACTACTTCGTTACCCTACCCGATTGATCTAGGGCCCCGTAACGCATGTCAAGGCTCTGTCTTACTAAGTTCGTTGGTGTTCTATCTCGTGTTGTATGGCTAATGTTATTTGGGTTATCTTACTAACACATGTGCATTGTATGTTTTTAATAGAAAATAATCAGGAAAAATCAACAGGAAGCTATAGAAATAACTAAGTCTACAAAGTGAGTCATTCTCTTTTTCTACCAAACTGTGTTACAAAAGCTCAATTTTTTTCAAGTATACTTACAGTGATTGAGTCTTTGTATTCTATAATTGCTGTCGGTATGTGGGTTTTTGTATACACTACTAGTCAAGCGTTACTATTGGACAACGGGTTAGCCAATAGAAATATGACCACAGTCATGGAACTGCCAACATGACAAACATTGTAATCGCTCTCAATACTGTAAAGTTATAAAAGCTTATTTTGATTAACCTGGGATGTACTCGCTAGTATTTCTTGCTGATTAAATATTTTTAAAACGCGTTTCAGGTAACTTGATTTGAAAGCTATTAGAAGCTATTAGAAGCCAGCTATGGAGCACTAAAGGCTTAAAGAAAGTGTCTATAAAAGTTACCTAAATAAAAGGTGATTATGTTTTCAATAATTAGGGTTTATCCCTATAAATGTATTATGAACGCAACATGGGTTTTATCCCTTTTATTTATTATAAAAGTTTGGTTTTTTGAAACTCTGAAATTATTTCCTAACTACGATCTTGATGTCTTATTTCCGTTGCCAAATTAATAAACACCGATACCACCACTTGACTGGTTCGCGGCTCCCGCTCCCGGCGTAGGGCTCGGGGGTTGCGACATCGATCCCATGGTCCGATCTAGTTAAAGAAGCATCAAGAGGGAAGTTGTACCTAAGCACTCATTTTCCAATCATTGATTCCTACCCTTTTTATTTTACTCTTGAGCCATTTAATTTCTTTCCTTTTATTTTTATTTATCCTTCTTAAAACTCAACTTTTGGATTTGGTTAGACGTTAACGGTGATTCGGTACTAAAACTCGTGTATCCTTGGACGACCTCGGTATCTTACCATCACTGTATTATGTCACACCGCAAAAACGTCGCAGCGGAATATAAAACTTAGTGGAGACGGAAGTTGGTGCCCATTTATATCTTGATGATCGATGCATTAAATTGTTGGACATATTATCTTATTTAAAACATAAGTTTTAAACATTACGTTTCAAAACATGACACAACCATGACATAGTTAAGTTGTTTTTGATCCTCATGGATCTTATTACATCCGTCCCAGAAAGTTTTAAAAGTTAGTCCAACATTATTAAGTAACAAAACATGCATCAACAACCACAAGATACGCCATAATTCCCGAAGCCGAACTCAAGTACCTGTAGAACACGTTAAAATCAAGTGTCAACACAAAGGAAGGTGAGTTCACATATTCACATTCAAACAATTCATTCCAAAGGAAAACTTTCTGATTATGTGTTTATTTGAAAACATCCATATAATTTTAGAAAGTCCATTTTTACTTCCTTAATAAAATCCATGGGTCTTCCGTCGCGGTTCAACAACCCGACAATAACAATCTTACCCAGGTTTTGTATATTAAATTAATTGCGTCAATTTTCAGACTCGTATGTTAGCTAGACAATACGAACTATATATTTACCATGCAGGGATAATCAAAGCTAGACAATAATCAAAATATCAATTCGTCGTTTGACTTGACACGGGGCGACGATCACGACGGGGTTGTCAACCTGATAGATCTACCAACAATTCCTAGTGTGCAATACTTAACTGATTAAATGACATCATGGGCGCGGGGTCCACTCAAGACCAATATGATGTCTGCCTCATGTACAATATAAACATCCTACTAATATGACAAATTTAATACACGAAGTTGTACGAACCCCCTGGATCCCCTTCCATGGGACCAGGCCGGCATCCGTCCCAACTTTACGGTCTGTTTCGCCTCAAAAACACAGTACCAATCCCGTTTCATCCCGAAACAAATATATTCAACAAAACCGTTTCATCTCCGAAACATATATTAAACAAAAACCGTTTCATCCCCGAAACATATATTTTCACAAATCCATATATTTTCAACGAAAATATATAATTTATATCAAAAAGGTATGTTTTATTCCAAAAACATTACTAAACCCTTTTATTGCCGTGTTCTACCCCCAAAATATATACAAAGCAGTAAAAAGAGGGGTTTAGTGACACTCACCTTTGGGTGCGTATTTTAAATAGCGAAATCGCACAGTTCGATTTCTACACGTCCTATTATATATATAGGAACGATTTATAAATAAATATATCAAAAAATCCTAAGTTTCTCTATTTTCTTAGAATTTTCACATAACTTGAGATTTTCTCGAAAAGTTATCATTTTTGATTATGTTGGCACGTTAATATATATATGAGCCATATATATTTTTTTAATATTTTTGTGACTTGAACGATTTTATTGGTGACCGTTATCATGTAAATCCGTTAACACTCCCATTTATACGCAATATATCTACGATTTGCGCGTCGTAATATATATACATAAACGTTCACATAATTTATCATCGTCACACGCGAAGTCTTGTTAACTTATATATTTTGTCATTTTTAAAGCAAATATACAAAAAATATCTCATATGTATCAAATTTCATGCTCGACAAACAAGTTATACATTTAACACGATTTTTACCGTTTCTACCACCCAAAACGCCCAAGTATACATGCATAACTAAATTGCCAATATCATGTTAAAACTTAACTCATTTTCTCATTCACATGTTTAAATCACATAACACATCTTAACACATAAGGTTCACCCAAAATCTACCCATACTAGTGTTCGTTGAAAAATGCATATTTTAGCGATTCGGTAACGTTTTCGGGCGTCGGAAGTCACGTATGACTAACCAAACACCAAGTAAACTTAAAATTAGTTAAAATACTTATTTTTAAACTAAAATTATTAGTTTACTTACTGATCTAAATCAGTTTTATAAAAATCACTCGAAAAGCCGATTGTTGACCGTTTTAACGCATAGTTTTGCGTTAAACGTTACTATAATCATCCCAACTCGAAACAACTTGATATTTTAACACAATACATATTATTTACTGATTAAAATAGTGATCATAATCAGATTAGTGCAGTTTTTGTGTAAGTCACATAAATCATGCGATTTCACGTATTTTACAACACTTTATGCACTAAGTACAACATGCAAAGCTAGTAAACTTTATGACAAAGTTTTATATCATTTTTACACTTCAAATATTCATATTTTAGTGTTTAGAATCTGATTAAAAATTATTTTTATCAAATCATATCTAAATCATCATTTCATGTCCACCAGTCACCATGCATGTTCATGTAAATGCATCTAATACATCCATATAGCATCATCATCATTTTTCATGAGCTAAAATATATATTCAACATATTTTTAAATCATGCTCAAGTATTCAAAAATACCATATTCTACATATGATTATTTATCATCATTTATCATATATGCAAGAATCATGTTCTTACATATTTATGAACTAACAACAAAATTTCAATTGCATGCAATACATATACATACATATACAGCCATACATATATATGTTTATAATTTCCAAGAATTCACTTTTCACATAAACTCATTTCAAATCAAAAGCTTTCATATGACAATTTTTAAAACTTGCATGCATTCTACTATTAAGTAACATGTTAATCAAGAATCACTCAATCAAAAATCAAAACATAATCACTTACACACACATCCACACTCACGGCCACACATGCACACATGTTCATCCATTCTTGTTTCCTTTAAAAACCCATTTGTTTTAGTTTTATGTTTTGTGAACATCTTAAGATTCAAGAGAAACTTTCAAAGATTTACAACATCACTATGAACCAAGAACAAAATTTAGAGAAATGGTTTTTATACCTTCAAGGTTCTAGTGGGTTTTTGACAAAAATGATGATATGGATCTTGTTCTAGCTTGAATCTTCTTGAAAAACACCCTTAAACCTTCAAATGGACTTGAAATGATATTGTATGAATCGTGGATCTTCAAGAACAAAGTTGGATTTTGAAAATATATGGATTTAGGGTGTGTTCATCCGTAGCTTTTTAAGAGAGAGAGAGAGAGTAGATTGTTTTGATTTAGTTATCTTGGATTTGTGAAGGATTTGGCACATTTTATGAGAAATAATCATCACCCCTTATTCCAAGAATCTACAAGTGTCCTCCACCCAATAAAAGGAAGAAAGTGGGCTGCCTTAGAGCTGCCACTTGGTCCCCCTCTCTCATGTATATACGATACATACACATATATATACACAATATAGATTAAAAACTGGTATTTTACTGGATACCGGGTATTTTATCTAGCGTTTTAATCCCGCTTTAGTGCGTTTTAAATTATTTTTAACACTCTGTAAAAATAACTTACCAAAATATTATTGAACAATATTTTGTTTGCCTGGACTGGCTACGTTGCCGGTATTTGGCAGTATGCGCGCTGTGCGGCGCGGTACCCGCTTAAAATCGCTAAAATAGGGATTTAAGCGTTTTTATTTATTTTTATCCTTCTATTGTAATAAACTCATCAAATTGTTATTAAAATGATTATCAGTTGCCTTAACAAGTTGTGTTGACAATATTTGTCGGTACACACGCTGCATCGCGCGGTACACGCTCAAATTCAAAAAATAGGGTTTCTTAGCATTGTAAATTATTTTTCCTCACGGACCTGATTAAAATCATCATTCTAATCAGAACAGACTATTTTTAGGATTTTAACATTGATCGGGCGGTCACTGACGTTCGTTTCACATTTTAACCGTTAAGCGATAAGCGTTTATCTTACCGTTGCCAACATAATTTTTACCAAAGTTTAAATTTACCAACTCATTAAATTTCACATATAAACATCATAATCAGTCAAATACGGCCTTTTATCTATTCACAAAACTTGTTACAATTGTACGGTTCGACCAGAAAAGCCGGGTGTCACAGTCTCCCCCTGTTTAGGAAATTTCATCTCCGAAATTTTTACTCTACAGGTTTTGTTTTCGCACTAGGTGGAAACAGTAAAAACAGGCTTGTCGAATATGGTCTTGTAGTTTCTGCGAGAAACTTTGATTATTACGAAGAATCTTTGTAGACCTATATTACACACACGCTCAATTCCTAATCTCACATCTCAACGTTCTCCACCCTTTCCAAGGTTCAACATTTACAAGCACTTAGTCAAGAAAATTAAGTCAAGAATTCCACCAATTCGGGTTCTACATACGTATATTTATATATACATTACCCCGTACCTGAGGTAGTCTGAGTTTACACACGATTGATCCAACTCGGGATAAGCTCTCGAAAGAATAAAATCTTATGAACTTGTTTTCTTTCCTTCTTGCATTCATTTCAGATATCCACAAATCGCACAATCAATAAATCACATACACGACTAGAATGCTCTAATCGCCTGTCCAGTTATTATTATAACTCTTCCAGCTATACGTACTGCTTCTACGATACTTCGATAAACTTCCGTTTATCTTCCAAATAAATCTCTATAATGAACAAAATCAGTGTATTATCCATTATACACTTTCTCGAACTGGACCAAACAACACTTCATGTACACTACTCAATCATTATGGTAGCTTGAGCCCATAAGCCACTGATCCAACTCAAGATGGGCTCTTGAGAGGACCAAATCAATGTGGCTCAGCTTTTCCCTTTATCTGCTAACTTAATAACATCCTTTAAAGTAATTCCTCCAATAGAACCAAATCTTCGATCTGAAATCGCAATAGTTTCCTTCAATTGTCCATGTAATCCTTCTGTCGATCAATTGGCGAATTTTATCCTTCCATTGATCTAGGCAAATCCTGTCGCTGGTTTCCTAGATAACTCGAGTTTGGTTAATTATCCTTTGTTACGTCAGCTCGACAAAGTGGCGTTCAACACTTCCATCCATGCAAGGCTTCAAACGGAGCAACCTGAATACTAGCGTGTTATCTATTATTGTAGGATAAACTCTTCCAAGGGCATGTGAGTATCCTAACTTTCTTCGAAATCTATCGTACATGCTTTCAATTTTTCTTTCAAGGGTTTCGAAAAGCTTCCTCTTACTTTTCTGCCCAATCGATTTCCCCTTTCCTTTTGGGGTTACTAGTGTCGAAGGCTGCACTAATTTAGAGAAATTTCTTAATAAATCTCCGGTAGCACCCAGCAAGTCCTATGAATCATCATACTCCCGACGGGGTCTTTGGCGCTCCTAATCACTTAATTGCTCCAATCTTAGATTGATCCACATGCATGCCTTCTTCATCCTTCATCAAATCCATAGTTAACTTCAAGCGTTACTCATGATTCTATTTGGTTCGTGTATAGACATGCATGTCGTCGATGAATATTATCACGAATTCATCTGATTAGGGTTTCCATACCCTGTTCATGAGTTTTCATGAATATAAATGGCGCATTAATTTAGTCAAAAGGCATGACTAATAACTCGTAATGGCCATATCACGTTTGAAAAGCAGTCCCCGAAATATCTTTGTCAGCAACCTTCAACTGATGATATCCTAATAGTAGATCGATCTTCGTGTAGCAGCTGGATCCCGGTAGCTGGATTGAGCAAATCGTCATTCCTCGGTAAAAGGGTACCGATTCTTGATAATCAACTTGTTCAACTTTCTAAAATCATCACATATCCTGAAGGATCCATCCTTCTTTTTCTCAACAAAACAGATGCGCCTCAAAGCGAAAATCTTGATCGGGTGAAACCCTTGTCTCGCAGGGGGAAATCCAGGTAAGTCTTTTTAGGAAAACTTCTGAATAATTGCGAATAATAGGAATCTCTCCGGTATTCCTACATTCGGCTTTCGTATCCACCACGTTAACTAAGAACGCAGGATTGGCCCTTTTGCAACCACTTGAGCAGCCTCACAAAACTGACGTCTCTCAACCTTCAACACTCGACACTCGACACTCGATCGGTCTCCGCGAACAACTATCACTTCTCTACCGTCATCAGGGAGAGATATCCTATCTAGCTTCTTCAAGCGATAGTCCCCACTTCGTTCTCGGATAATCAATCCATCCTCGCATCTACGACAAAGCTCCCCATCTCCACTGGAAATAAACCAAAACTAGAACTACGATCACCTAACTAAATACTACCACCGCAAACGATCTTACTAGTTTCTATTAACTTACCAATTACTAGTTCTATCGGGCACTTTATACCCAGCTTACTTGTTGCTGAACACAAAAATGTTTCAAAGTTTCTCGAACAAAACTCAAGTCAGCTTTGGTATTAAAAGTATGAACATAGATTGGTTTTTGATTTGAAACATACCAGTAATAGTAGCAGGATTCTCACGTGCCTTCCCAGCACTTGCCTCAACGGCTTTACCCACAGCATCCTGTCCTTTTGGTTTCGGGCAATCTCTTTTGTAGTGTCCTCGCTCACCACACACGTAGCATCCCTCGAGCGTAACTCCATCCAATGTACTCTTAGCATAACACTTGGGGGGGTCACATGTCCAGTTCGGCCACCTCTGGCGCACTTTCTCTGCTCATTCCCGTGAATCTTTTTCTCAAAACTACTCCTGCCATCCCTGGAAGTATCCTTTCTAGAACAGCTAGAACTGGCCACATACGCCTTCGTCGAACTATGTTTCCTATCACGCTTCTCATCGATTTCCTTCCTCGAACTCTCAGACTTTCTCTTTCACGAATCCCCCAGATCTAGGCTCGGAATGCGGAATTATTTGAATGGTCGATCCGCTGTAACAGCCCGACATCACGCATACCGTTGCCATGTCATTGCATAGGGTACCAATAAATGATCTTGGGTTACAACCTGGTTTGTTTTATCTGTACATCTATGTACTGTTCACAAAGTTAATGAAAAATCGGGATTACGTTCCGATTTTATCCTAACACAGGAACTACTAAAACTTTCCGATCATTATAGCACCTGAAGGGTTTCCGATTCTGTGTCCCACCAAAACCATGCCCGTGAGCACCACATCCACTTTCCATGGCAGTGTTAACGTGTTGGGCTATGAGTTGTTCCAACTCTTTCGGGGTAATAGGTAGTCCAGAACCCTGTCTCGCTTTTGGCCGCATTTCTTCGTTTCTATTATTACAACATAATATTAACATAAGACGATATCCAAAATAATTCTATCATTAAATGATAGTGGACCAAACATTGCGCATGTATAATATCCACATAGTACAGAGACTAATCAGAATTCGGCGTGCCTACATCAACACCCGCAACAAGTCTATATGAAATTTCCTCCTAATTATCTGAAAATTTGGCACGCAAGCTATAAATAGGGTTCATCAAATGAGATATACAAAACAAACAACAGAAACAACCAACAACTAACGCTTCAATCCCTGGAAATCCAAGATATTCCTAACAAGCTCTTCTAGCTCATCATACTAGTCCATCTGTCGCTCTAAATCTTTTATCTTGCCCTTCGTCATCTCCAAGTCTCCGCATAACGTGGCGAATTGACGATCACAGTGAGAGCGATTGACCCAAATCCCTTTTTTGCTTCTTCATAGCGGATGCTGTCTTTGCTCTCGAAGTCGAATGCGATTTCTCTAACGGGTCGAGTCCTCTTCCTACGGCGAGTGTAGACTTAAAAGAGGTGTAGCAAAACACGTAACCCGAGTAGCAGAATAAACGATTCCGTAACGACGGGCGAAAGAATCTCAGGTGTAGGCTCGACAATATCAGTGAGCAGGACTACTAATGGCTCTATAGGCCAAAACGTGACATATCGTAACCATACAAAGTAAGTGTGATCAATATGAATAGTAACACATAAGGCCCAAATAAACAGGAAATCACGTATGCACATAAACACATAAGGGTTTTCATACATGACAAAATTTTCATGTTTATTTAAAAATCTTGGCTTCGAGAATTTTGGACTTTAAATCTCAAAATTCTTCGGTTGAAGTCTAGTGTTTTCCTCCGAAAACATCTAGTTCGCTAACAACCATTGGCTCTGATACCAACTTCTGTCAGACCCCAAAAACGTCGCAGCGGAATATAAAACGTAGTGGAGACGGAAGTTGGTGCCCATTTATATCTTGATGATCGATGCATTAAATTGTTGGACATATTATCTTATTTAAAACATAAGTTTTAAACATTACGTTTCAAAACATGACACAACCACGACATAGTTAAGTTGTTTTTGATCCTCATGGATCTTATTACATCCGTCCCAGAAAGTTTTAAAAGTTAGTCCAACATTATTAAGTAACAAAACATGCATAAAAAACCACAAGATACGCCATAATTCCCGAAGCCGAACTCAAGTACCTGTAGAACACGTTAAAATCAAGTGTCAACACAAAGGAAGGTGAGTTCACATATTCACATTCAAACAATTAATTCCAAAGGAAAACTTTCTGATTATGTGTTTATTTGAAAGCATCCATATAATTTTAGAAAGTCCATTTTTACTTCCTTAATAAAATCCATGGGTCTTCCGTCGCGGTTCAACAACCCGACAATAACAATCTTACCCAGGTTTTGTATATTAAATTAATTGCGTCAATTTTCAGACTCGTATGTTAGCTAGACAATACGAACTATATATTTACCGTTTCTACCGCCCAAAACGCCCAAGTATACATGCATAACTAAATTGCCAATATCATGTTAAAACTTAACTCATTTTATCATTCACATGTTTAAATCACATAACACATCTTAACACATAAGGTTCACCCAAAATTTACCCATACTAGTGTTCGTTGAAAAATGCATATTTTAGCGATTCGGTAACGTTTTCGGGCGTCGGAAGTCATGTATAACTAACCAAACACCAAGTAAACTTAAAATTAGTTAAAATACTTATTTTTAAACTAAAATTATCAGTTTACTTACTGATCTAAATCAGTTTTATAAAAATCACTCGAAAAGCCGATTTTTGACCGTTTTAGCGCATAGTTTTGCGTTAAACGTTACTATAATCATCCCAACTCGAAAAAACTTGATATTTTAACACAATACATGTTATTTACTTATTAAAATAGTGATCATAATCAGGTTAGTGCAGTTTTTGTGTAAGTCACATAAATCATGTGATTTCACGTATTTTACAACAATTTATGCACTAAGTACAACATGCAAAGCTAGTAAACTTTATGACAAAGTTTTATATCATTTTTACACTATGTTTAGAATCTGATCAAAAATTATTTTTATCAAATCATATCTAAATCATCATTTCAAGTCCACCAATCATCATGCATGTTCATGTAAATGCATCTAATACGTCCATATAGCATCATCATCATTTTTCATGAACTAAAATATATATTCAACATATTTTTAAATCATGCTCAAGTATTAAAAAATACCATAATCTACATATGATTATTTATCATCATTTATCATATATGCAAGAATCATGTTCTTACACATTTATGAACTAACAACAAAATTTCAATTGCATTCAATACATATACATACATATACGGCCATACATATATATGTTTATAATTTCCAAGAATTCACTTTTCACATCAACTCATTTCAAATCAAAAGCTTTCATATGACAATTTTTAAAACTTGCATGCATTCTACTATTAAGTAACATGTTAATCAAGAATCACTTAATCAAAAAGCAAAACATAATCACTTACACACACATCCACACTCACGGCCACACATGCACACATGTTCATCCATTCTTGTTTCCTTTAAAAACCCATTTGTTTTAGTTGTATGTTTTGTGAAAATCTTAAGATTCAAGAGAAAATTTCCAAGATTTACAACATCACTATGAACCAAGAACAAAATTTAGAGAAATGGTTTTTATACCTTCATGGTTCTAGTGGGTTTTTGACAAAAATGATGATATGGATCTTGTTCTAGCTTGAATCTTCTTGAAAAACACCTTTAAACCTTCAAATGGACTTGAAATGAAATTATATGAATCATGGATCTTCAAGAACAAAGTTGGATTTTGAAAATGTTTGGATTTAGGGTGTGTTCGGCCGTAGCTTTTTAAGAGAGAGAGAGAGAGAGAGTAGATTGTTTTGATTTAGTTATCTTGGATTTGTGAAGGATTTGGCACATTTAATGAGAAATAATCATCACCCCTTATTCCAAGAATCTACAAGTGTCCTCCATGCAATAAAAGGTAGAAAGTGGGCTGCCTTAGAGCTGCCACTTGGTCCCCCTCTATCATGTATATACTATACGTACACATATATATACACAATATAGATTAAAAACTGGTATTTTATTGGATACCAGGTATTTTATCTAGCGTTTTAATCCCATTTTAGTGCGTTTTAAATTATTTTTAACACTTTGTAAAAATAACTTACCAAAATATTATTGAACAAAATTTTGTTTGCCTGGACTGGCTACGTTGCCGGTATTTGGTAGTATGCGCGCTGTGCTGCTCGGTACGCGATTAAAATCGTAAAAATAGGGATTTAAGCGTTTTTATTTATTTTTATCCTTCTATAGTAATAAACTCATCAAATTTTTATTAAAATGATTATCAGTTGCCTTGACAAGTTGTGTTGACAATATTTGTCGGTACACGCGCTGCATCGCGCGGTACGCGCTTGAATTAAAAAAATAGGGTTTCTTAGCATTTTAAATTATTTTTCCTCACGGACCTGATTAAAGTCATTATTCTAATCATAACAGACTATTTTTAGGATTTTAACATTGATCAGGCGCTCAACGACGTTCGTTTCGCACTTTAACCGTTACGCGATAAGCATTTATCTTACCAAAGTTTAAATTTACCAACTCATTAAATTTCACATATAAACATCATAATCAGTCAAATACGGCCTTTTATCTATTCACAACACGTGTTACAATTGTATGGTACGACTAGAAAAGCCGGGTGTCACACTCTCTCCCTGTTTAGGAAATTTCGTCCGCGAAATTTTTACTCTACAGGTTTTGTTTTCGCACTAGGTGGAAACAGTAAAAACAGGCTTGTCGAATATCATCTTGTAGTTTCTGCGAGAAACTTTGATTCTTACGAAGAATCTTTGTAGACCTATATTACACACACGCTCAATTCCTAATCTCACATCTCAACGTTCTCCACCCTTTCCAAAGTTCAACATTTACAAGTACTTAATCAAGAAAATTAAGTCAAGAATTCCACCAATTCGGGTTCTACATACGTATATTTACATATACATTACCCCGTACCTGAGGTAGTCTGAGTTTACACACGATTGATCCAAATCGGGATGGGCTCTCGAAAGAATCAAATCTAATGAACTCGTTTTCTTTCCTTCTTGCATTCGTTCAGATATCCACAAATCGCACAATCAATAAATCACATACACGACTAGAATGCTGTAATCGCCTGTCCAGTTATTATTATAAATCTTCTAGCTATACGTACTGCTTCTATGATACTTCGATAAACTTCCGTTTATCTTCCAAATAAATCTCTATAATGAACAAAATCAGTGTATTGTCCATTATACACTTTCTCGAACTGGACCAAACAAAACTTCATGTACACTACTCAATCTTTATGGTAGCTTGAGCCCATAAGCGACTGATCCAACTCAAGATGGGCTCTTGAAAGGACCAAATCAATGTGGCTCAGCTTTTCCCTTTATCTGCTAACTTAATAACATCCTTTAAAGTAATTCCTCCAATAGAACCAAATCTTCGATCTGAAATCGCAATAGTTTCCTTCAATTGTCCATGTAATCCTTCTGTCGATCAATTGGCGAATTTTAACCTTCCCTTGATCTAGGCAAATCCTGTCGCTGGTTTCCTAGATAGCTCGAGTTTGGTTAATTGTCCTTTGTCACGTCAGCTCGACAAAGTGGCGATCAACACTTCCATCCCTGCAAGGCTTAAAACGGAGCAACCTGAATACTAGCGTGTTATCTATTGTTGTAGGATAAACTCTGCCAAGGGCATGTGAGTATCCTAACTTTCTTCGAAATCTATCGTACACGCTTGCAACTTTTCTTTCAAGGGTTTTGAAAAGCTTCCTCTTACTTTTCTGCCCAATCGATTTCCCCTTTCCTTTTGGGGTTACTAGTGTCGAAGGCTGCACTAATTTAGAGAAATTTCTTAATAAATCTCCGGTAGCACCCAGCAAGTCATATGAATCATCATACTCCCGACGGGGTCTTTGGCGCTCCTCATCACTTAATTGCTCCAATCTTAGACCGATCCACATGCATGCCTTCCTCATCCTTCATCAACTCCATAGTTAACTTCAAACGTTACTCATGATTCTCTTTGGTTCGTGTATAGACAAGCATGTCGTCGATGAATATTATCACGAATTCATCTGATTAGGGTTTCCATACCCTGTTCATGAGTTTTCATGAATATGAATGGCGCATTAATTTAGTCAAAAGGCATGACTAATAACTCGTAATGGCCATATCACGTTTGAAAAGTAGTCCCCGAAATATCTTTGTCAGCAGCCTTCAACTGATGATATCCTAATAGTAGATCGATCTTCGTGTAGCAGCTGGATCCCGGTAGCTGGATTGAGCAAATCGTCATTCCTCGGTAAAAGGGTACCGATTCTTGATAATCAACTTGTTCAGCTTTCTAAAATCATCACATATCCTGAAGGATCCATCCTTCTTTTTCTCAACAAAACAGATGTGCCTCAAAGCGAAAAGGTTGATCGGGTGAAACCCTTGTCTAGCAGCTGATTTGACATTTCTTTCATTTCAGACGGTGCTTAATCTATAAGGAGATTGTGCAATTAGGTGCAGCACCGGGTGCCAGATCGATTCGAAATTCGATATGTCTCGCAGGGGGAAATCCAGGTAAGTCTTTTTAGGAAAACTTCTGAATAATTGCGAACAATAGGAATCTTTCCGGTATTCCTACATTCGGCTTTCGTATCCACCACGTTAACTAAGAATGCAGGATAGCCCCTTTTGTAACCACTTGAGCATCCTCACAAAACTGACGTCCCTCAACCATCAACACTCGACACTCGATCGGTCTCCGCGAACAACTATCACTTCTCTACCGTCATCAGGGCGAGATATCCTATCTAGCTTCTTCAAGCGATAGTCCCCACTTCGTTCTCGGATAATCAATCCATCCTCGCATCTACGTCAAATCTCCCCATCTCCACTGGAAATAAACCAACACTAGAACTATGATCACCTAACTAAATACTACAACCGCAGACGATCTTACAAGTTTCTATCAACTTACCAATTGCTAGTTCTATCGGGCACTTTATACCCAGCTTACTTGTTGGTGAACACAAAATTGGTTCAAAGTTTCTCGAACAAAACTCAAGTCAGCTTTGGTATTAAAAGTATGAACATATATTGGTTTTTGATTCGAAACATACCAGTAATAGTAGCAGGATTCTCACGTGCCTTCCCAGCACTCTCCTCGACGGCTTTACCCACAGCATCCTGTCCTTTCGGTTTCGGGCAATCTCTTTTGTAGTGTCCTCGCTCACCACACACGTAGCATCCCTCGAGCGTAACTCCATCCAATGTACTCTTAGCATAACACTTTGGGGGGTCACATGTCCAGTTCGGCCACCTCTGGCGCACTTTCTCTGCTCATTCTCGTGAATCTTTTTCTCAAAACTACTCCTGCCATCCCTGGCAGTATCCTTTCTAGAATGGCTAGAACTGGCCACATACGCCTTCCTCGAACTGCGTTTCCTGTCACGCTTCTCATCGGTTTCCTTCCTCGAACTCTCAGACTTTCGCTTTCTCGAATCCCCCAGATCTAGGCTCGGAATGCAGAATTATTTGAATGGTCGATCCGCGGTGACGGCCCGACATCACGCATACCGTTTCCATGTCATTGCATAGGGTACCAATAAATGATCTTGGGTTACAATCCTGGTTTGTTTTATGTGTACATCTATGTATTGTTCACAAAGTTAATGAAAAATCAGGATTACGTTCCGATTATATCCAAACACATGAACTACTAAAACTTTCCGATCATTATACCACCTGAACGGTTTCCGATTCTGTGTCCCACCAAAACCATGCCCATGAGCACCACATCCACGTTCATGGCCATCATTCTGGTTAGCATCATGCTGTTCCAAGGCAGTGTTAACGTGTTGGGCTATGAGTTGTGCCAACTCTTTCGGGGTAATAGGTAGTCCAGAACCCTGTCTCGCTTTTGGCGACATTTCGTCGTTTCTATTATCACAACATAATATTAACATAAGACGATATCCATAATAATTCTATCATTAAATGATAGTGGACCAAACATTGCGCATGTATAATATCCACATATTAATGAGAACAATTCTTAAGCCAAAAGAAACCCATTTGATTTATACCAGAAATTTACAAAACTTGTTTTTAGTACAGAGACTAATCAGAATTCGGCGTGTCTACATCAACACCCACAACAAGTCTATATGAAATTTCCTCCTAATTATCTGAAAATTTGGCACGCAAGCTATAAATAGGGTTCATCAAATGAGATATACAAAACAAACAACAGACACAACCAACAACTAACGCTTCAATCCCTGGAAGTCCAACATCTTCCTAACAAGCTATTCTAGCTCATCATACTAGTCCATATGTCCCTCTAAATCTTTCATCTTGCCCTTCGTCATCTCCAAGTCTCCGCATAACGTGGCGAATTGACGATCACAGTGAGAGCGATGGACCCAAATCCCTTTTCTGCTTCTTCATAGCGGATGCTGTCTCAGCTCTCGAAGTCGAATGCGATTTCTCTAACAGGTCGAGTCCTCTTCCTACGGCGAGTGTAGACTTAAAAGTGGTGTAGCAAACCACGTGACTCGAGTAGCAGAATAAACGATTCTGTAACGACGGGCGAAAGAATCTTAAGTGTAGGCTCGACAATATCAGTGAGCAGGACTACTAATGGCTCTATAGGCCGAAACGTGACATATCGTATCCGTACAAAGTAAGTGTGATCAATATGAATAGTAACACATAAGGCCCAAATAAACAGGAAATCACGTATGCACATAAACACATAAGGGTTTTCATACATGATAAAATTTTCATGTTTATTTAAAAATCTGATTCTGTAACGACGGGCGAAAGAATCTTAAGTGTAGGCTCGACAATATCAGTGAGCAGGACTACTAATGGCTCTATAGGCCGAAACGTGACATATCGTATCCGTACAAAGTAAGTGTGATCAATATGAATAGTAACACATAAGGCCCAAATAAACAGGAAATCACGTATGCACATAAACACATAAGGGTTTTCATACATGATAAAATTTTCATGTTTATTTAAAAATCTTGGCTTCAAGAATTTTGGACTTTAAATCTCAAAATTCTTCGGTTGAAGTCTAGTGTTTTCCTCCGAAAACATCTAGTTCACTAACAACCATTGGCTCCGATACCAACTTCTGTCACACCCCAAAAACGTCACAGCGAAATGTAAAACGTAGTGGAGTCGGAAGTTGGTGCCCATTTATATCTTGATGATCGATGCATTAAATTGTTGGACATATTATCTTATTTAAAACATAAGTTTTAAACATTACGTTTCAAAACATGACACAACCATGACATAGTTAAGTTGTTTTTGATCCTCATGGATCTTATTACATCCGTCCCAGAAAGTTTTAAAAGTTAGTCCAACATTATTAAATAACAAAACATGCATCAACAACCATAAGATACGCCATAATCCCCGAAGCCGAACTCAAGTACCTGTAGAACACGTTAAAATCAAGTGTCAATACAAAGGAAGGTGAGTTCACATATTCACATTCAAACAATTCATTCCAAAGGAAAACTTTCTGATTATGTGTTTATTTGAAAGCATCCATATAATTTTAGAAAGTCCATTTTTACTTCCTTAATAAAATCCATCGGTCTTCCGTCGCGGTTCAACAACCCGACAATAACAATCTTACCCAGGTTTTGTATATTAAATTCATTGCGTCAATTTTCAGACTCGTATGTTAGCTAGACAATATGAACTATATATTTACCATGCAGGGATAATCAAAGCTAAACAATAATCAGAATATCAATTGGTCGTTTGACTTGACACGGGGCGACCGGTCACGACGGGGTTGTCAACCCGATAGATTTACCAACAATTCCTCGCGTGCAATACTTAACTGATTAAACGACATCATGGGCGCGGGGTCCACTCGAGACCAATATGATGTCTGCCTCATGTACAATATATATATCCTACTAATATGATAAATTTAATACACGAAGTTGTACGAACCCCCTGGATCCCCTTCCCTGGGACCAGGCCGGCATCCGTCCCAACTTTACGGTCTGTTTGGCCTCGGAAACACCGTACCAATCCCGTTTCATCCCGAAACAAATATATTCAACAAAACCGTTTCATCTCCGAAACATATATTCAACAAAAACCGTTTCATCCCCGAAACATATATTTTCACAAATCCATATATTTTCAACGAAAATATATAATTTATATCAAAAAGGTATGTTTTATTCCAAAAATATTATTAAACCCTTTTATTGGCGTGTTCTACCCCCAAAATATATACAAAGCAGTAAAAAGAGGGGTTTAGTGACACTCACCTTTGGGTGCGTATTTTAAATAGCGAAATCCCACAGTTCGATTTCTACACGTCCTATTATATATATAGGAACGATTTATAAATCAATATATCACAAAATCCTAAGTTTCTCTGTTTTCTTAGAATTTTCACATAATTAGAGTTTTTCTCGAAAAGTTATCATTTTTTATTATGTTAGTACGTTAATATATATATGAGTCCATATATATAATTTTAATATTTTTGTGACCTGAACGATTTTATTGGTGACCGTTATCATGTAAATCCGTTAACACTCCCGTTTATACGCAATATATCTACGATTTGCGCGTCGTAATATATATACATAAACGTTCACATAATTTATCATCGAAACACCTGAAATCTTGTTAACTTATATATTTGGTCATTTTTAAAGCAAATATACATAAAATATATCATATGTATCAAATTTCATGCTCGACCAACAAGTTATACATTTAACGCGATTTTTACCGTTTTTACCGCACAAAACGCCCAAGTATACATGCATAATCTAAATTTCCAATATCAAGTTAAAACTTAACTCATTTTCTAATTCACATATTTAAATCACATAACACATCTTAACATATAAGGTTCACCCAAAATTTACCCATACTAGTGTTCGTTGAAATATGCATATTTTAGCGATTCGGTAACGTTTTCGGGCGTCGGAAGTCACGTATGACTAACCAAACACCAAGTAAACTTAAACATAGTTAAAATACTTATTTTTAAAATAAAATTATCAGTTTACTTACTGATCTAAATCAGTTTTATAAAAATCACTCGAAAAGCCGATTTTTGATCGTTTTAACGCATAGTTTTGCGTTAAACGTTACTATAATCATCCCAACTCGAAACAACTTGATATTTTAACACAATACATGTTATTACTGATTAAAATAGTGATAATAATCAGATTAGTTCACTTTTTTTGTAAGTCACATAAATCATGCGATTTCACGTATTTTACAACACTTTATGCACTAAGTACAACATGCAAAGCTAGTAAACTTTATGACAAAGTTTTATATCATTTTTACACTTCAAATATTCATATTTTAGTTTTTAGAATCTGATCAAAAATTATTTTTATCAAATCATATTTAAATCATCATTTCATGTCCACCAATCACCATGTATGTTCATGTAAACGCATCTAATACATCCATATAGCATCATCATCATTTTTCATGAACTAAAATATATATTCAACATATTTTTAAATCATGCTCAAGTATTCAAAAATACCATAATCTACATATGATTATTTTTCCTCATTTATCATATATGCAAGAATCATGTTCTTACATATTTATAAACTAACAACAAAATTTCAATTGTATGTAATACATATACATACATATACGGCCATACATATATATGTTTATAAATTCCAAGAATTCACTTTTCACAAAAACTCATTTTAAATCAAAAGCTTTCGTATGACAATTTTTAAAACTTGCATGCATTCTACTATTAAGTAACATGTTAATCAATAATCACTCAATCAAAAATCAAAACATAATCACTTACACACACATCCACACTCACGGCCACACATGCACACGTGTTCATCCATTCTTGTTTCCTATAAAAACCCATTTGTTTTAGTTTTATGTTTTGTGAAAATCTTAAGATTCAAGAGAAACTTTCCAAGATTTACAACATCACTATGAACCAAGAACAAAATTTAGAGAAATGGTTTTTATACCTTCAAGGTTCTAGTGGGTTTTTGACAAAAATGATGATATGGATCTTGTTCTAGCTTGAATCTTCTTGAAAAACACCCTTAAACCTTCAAATGGACTTGAAATGAAATTGTATGAATCATGGATCTTCAAGAACAAAGTTGGATTTTGAAAATGTATGGATTTAGGGTGTGTTCGGCCATAGCTTTTTTAGAGAGAGAGAGAGAGAGAGCGAGTATATTGTTTTAATTTAGTTATCTTGGATTTGTGAAGGATTTGGCACGTTTTATGAGAAATAATCATCACCCCTTATTCCAAGAATCTACAAGTGGCCTCCATGCAATAAAAGGAAGAAAGTGGGCTACCTTAGAGCTGCCACTTGGTCCCCCTCTCTCATGTATATACGATACATACACATATATATACACAATATAGATTAAAAACTTGTATTTTACTGGATACCGGGTATTTTATCTAGCATTTTAATCCTGTTTTAGTGCGTTTTAAATTATTTTTAACACTCTATAAAAATAACTTACCAAAATATTATTGAACAATATTTTGTTTGCCTGGACTGGCTGCTTGCCGGTATTTGGCAGTATGCGCGCTGTGCTGCTCCGTACGCGCTTAAAATCGCAAAAATAGGGATTTAAGCGTTTTATATATTTTTATCCTTCTATAGTAAGAAACTCATCAAATTGTTATTAAAATGATTATCAGTTGCCTTGACAAGTTGTGTTGGTAATATTTTGTCGGTACACGCACTGCATCGCGAGGTACGCGCTTAAATTCAAAAAATAGGGTTTCTTAGAATTTCAAATTATTTTTGCTCATGGACCAGATTAAAATCATCATTCTAATCATAACAGACTATTTTTAGGATTTTAACATTGATCGGGCGGTCACCGACGTTCGTTTCGCATTTTAACCGTTACGCAATAAGCGTTTATCTTACCGTTGCCAACATAATTTTTACCAAAGTTTAAATTTACCAACTCATTAAATTTCACATATAAACATCATAATCAGTCAAATACGGCCTTTTATCTATTCACAACACGTGTTACAATTGTACGGTACGGCCTGAAAAGCCGGGTGTCACATATTACGCCAATGATGGGTGCACTTGCCTAACGGGAGTTGTAGTGTGATAGTATTTTATCATGTTTTTTTATAAATATTAAACTTAAACTAGTGCATAAAACAACCTAAAGATAACCATCTTTTTTAAGCACATCGCATCACATCAGAGGACCAAGAAACAAGATTAGTGCCGAGGAAGACACATAACCTTGAAGTGGGTTGTTGAATGTCAGGTCACCTCGTGTAGTCTGCATCAGTATAAGAGACTAGAAGATCAACTATTAAAGGACATAATTGTAAATTGTGATTAAGAGTGCCATGAACGTAGCAAAGAATGTGTTTCAGGGCATGGAGATGTGGTTCATCTGGGCCATGCATAAAGAGATAGGTCTAGTTTATGACAAACGCAATGTCATGACGAGTTAACATGAGATATTGTAGGTTACTTGCGAGGTTATGGTATAAAGTTGGATTTGACAATGTGTCACAACCCTCGTCCCCTATATACCCGAGAACAGGCGGCCGCGACCAGTATCAGTGGTATCGGTGTTTATCATTATTTGGCGGCGGAAATTACATCAGGACCGTAGTTTGGAAATATTTTATCAGAGTAAAACACAACACTTTATATTAATGATAAAACCCAAGTTTTCATTACAAACTGATTTATAGGGATAAACCCTATTTTATTGAAATAAAACATCTTCTTTATTTAGGTAACTTTTATAGCCACTTTTCCAAGCCTTCAGTGCTGTCCAGCTGGCTTCTATTTGGCTTTCACATTTTCTTACCTGAATTAAAAACATTTTGTCAGAGGGAAATACTGGTGAGTGAATCCCAATTTAATCAAGAAGATTTTTATCAATTTATAGTATTGAGAGCGATTACAATGTTTATATCTACACAATTACTCATTCAGTACTTTCAATCCTGACTGGTGGGTCATATTACACATTGGCTATCTCGTTGTCCAATGGTAACGTGTTCCACATTTTGTATACAAAACCCGAACATGCCGGCAGTAATTGAAGAATTACAAAGACTCAATCACTGCTAATCACATTGTAAAATATTTAAGGTTTTGTAAAAATAGTTTACAAAAAGGTTTACAAAAAGGAGATTACTCACATTGCAACTTTAGGATTTTTCCTATGATTTTCCCGGTTATAATCTATTAATTAAATAATGCACACGTGTTAGTATAATAACCCAATATTTACATTAATTATACCCTCCCCGAGACAGAACTCCAACGACTGCGTCAGGCAGAACCTCGACAACCGTTACGGAGCACTAGATCAATCGGGCAGCGTATCTAATACGTAACCGGGGGTTATGATACTTACAACGAGGCAGAACTTCGTTATTTAGGGGGGTATAATGCCCGGGTATTATGATTCCTACGCAGAAATTGAGAGAAAGATTTGAGATTTGAACGACATAAACTGAAGGCCGATCGATCTCATTTATAGGGCTGGAACAGAGGGTCCTCGCGCCCCGCGTAAGCCGAAGGTAAATCCGTCGCGGCCCGCGACGTAGGCCGGGTAGGCCCTAGCTTGGCCCGGTCACCGCTCTAGCCTCGACACTTGTTGACACGTGGCAGCTCCGGGTGCCGCCTCGTGTCCTCTCGCTCGCGGCCCGCGTAAGATGAAAAACAAGTCTTCGCGGCCTGCGAGAGACTATATAATTTGATTTTTATTTAACTTTTGTAAAAATAAAGGTATTTAGGGTCAATTTACGTATACGGGGTGTTTTTTAAGACGTATAGGGACATTCTAAATATATTAGGGGTGTCGGAAATATTTTAGGAGGGTTGTTATATCCTCCCCACCTTGTTTTAGAACTCGTCCTCGAGTTTATTGGAACAGGTGTGGCTTTCCTTTGCATTTCTGATTCAAGCTCCCATGTGTATTCTGGTCCTCTTTTGGAGTCTCATTTTACTTTGACTAATACCAATCTTTTGTGTTTAAGATTCTTGACTTTTCTATCTTCAATTTGTAGAGGCCTTTCTACAAATTTAAGCTTTTTGTTTACTTCTATGTCCTTAAGTGGCACTACCAGTGATTCATTGGCAAAGCACTTTTTGAGATTACATACATGAAATACATCATGTATTCCTGCCATTTCCTCTGGCAGTTCTAGCTGATAGGCTACAGGTCCTATTCTTCTAATAATTTCAAAAGGTCCAACATACCTGGGGCTTAGCTTTCCCCTTTTGATGAATCTTACCACTCCTTTCCAAGGGGAGACTTTCAACAGTACCTTATCTCCTACCTGAAACTCTAACGGCTTTTGCCTGTTATCAGCATAACTCTTCTGTCGATCACGTGTTGCTTTCAGTCGTTCCTTGACTTGAATTATCTTTTCCGTTGTTTCCAGTACTATTTCTGGTCCAGATAGTTGCTTTTCTCCAATCTCTGCCCAAAAGACTGGAGTTCGGCACTTTCGTCCATAAAGTGCTTCGAACGGTGTAGCATTGATGCTGGTATGAAAGTTGTTATTGTAGGAAAATTCTATTAATGGTAAGTGATCGTCCCAATTTCCTCCGAAATCAATTACACAAGCTCTAAGCATATCTTCCATTGTCTGAATTGTCATTTCACTTTGTCCGTCCATTTGAGGATGATAAGCGGTGCTTAGATTTAGCTTGGTTCCCATTGCTTTTTGGTAACTTGTCAAAAAAATGAGAAGTAAAACGGCTATCTCTATCAGAAACAATTGATAAAGGAATCCCATGTAATGAAACTATTTCATTTACATACAGCTTAGCTAATTGTTCCATACTGAAGGTTTCCTTCATTGGTAGGAAATGAGCTGACTTAGTTAACCTATCTACAATTACCCAGATTGTATCATTACCTTTTTGGTAACAAAATCCATTGTTATTAATTCCCATTTCCAAACCGGCATTTCTAAATGCTGCAATAATCCTGAGGGTTTTTGATGTTCAGCTTTGACTGTGAACAGGTTAGACACTTGGCGACGTAAGCTGCTACATCCTTTTTCATTCATATCCACCAGAAGTTCTTTCTTAAATCTTGATACATCTTATCATTTCCAGGATGCATCGTATACTAAGACTTATGGGCTTCTTCTAGTATACGGTGGCGTAGGTTTCCTAATTTGGGTATCCACATTCTTTTCTTATATAATCTCCAAATTCCATCTGTTCCTTGTTCTAATTCCTTAATCATTCCTTTTTATTTCTCAGTATCATCCTTGATTACTGATTCTTGTGCTTTTCTAATCTGTTCATTTAAATCTACTTGTAGATTTAATTTAAGAGAACGTACTCTTTTTGGCTTTTCGTGATACTTTCGACTTAAAGCATCGGCTACTACATTTGTCTTTCCTGCATAATACTGGATATTACAATCGTAATTACTAAGAATCTCCATCCAGCGTCTTTGTCTCATATTCAACTCCTTTTGCTCGAAAACATACCTTAAACTCTTATGATCGGTAAAAATAGTAAACTTACTACCGTAAAGTTAATGTCTCCAAATCTTAAGGGTAAAAATTATGGCTCCTAATTCCAAATCATGGGTTGAATAATTCTCTTCATGATTCTTAAGTTGTCTAGACGCATAGGCTATACCCTTTTGACGTTGCATAAACACACATCCATAACCTAACTTAGAAGCGTCACAATAGACTACAAAGTCTTCAATTCCTTCTGGTAACGCTAGTATGGGTGCGTTGGTTAATTTTGCTTAAGAATTCTAAAGGCTTCTTCTTGTTTTGGTCCCCATTCAAACTTAACAGATTTACAGGTTAGCTTAGTTAAGGGAATGACTATTCTAGAAAAATATCGGATAAATCTTCTATAATAACCGGCCAATCCTAGGAAACTTCTAACCTCGGTTGGTGATTCAGGGGTTTTCCATTTAGTAATTGCCTCAATCTTTGTGGGATCCACATGAATTCCTTCATGGTTGACTAGGTGTCCAAGAAACTGTACTTCTTCTAACCGAAATTCGCATTTTGAAAATTTAGAGTAAAGCTTTTCTTTTCTCAGCAAATTTAGGAGTGCATGCAAATGCGCTACATCTTCCTCTTTACTCTTAGTATAAACGAGAATATCATCTATAAAGACAATTATGAATTTATCCAAATATGGCTTAAATATTCGGTTCATCATGTCCATAAATGCGGCTTGGGCATTGGTTAACCCAAATGGCATGACAGTAAATTCATAATGGCCATACCATGTTCTAAACGCGATCTTAGTAATGTCCTCTTCCTGTACCTTTAATTGATGATATCCTAAGCGTTAATCGATTTTAGAGAAAAATCGAGCTCCTTGCAATTGATCAAACAGATCATCAATTTTTGGTAATGGATACCGATTTTTAATCGTGACCTTATTCAATTCACGGTAATCAATGCACATACGCATTGACCCGTCTTTCTTTTTGACGAATAAGATCGGTGCTCCCCATGGCGATGAACTTGGCTGTATGAATCCTTTTTCTTGAAGTTCGTTTAACTGTTTCTTTAAATCTTTCATTTCTGCTGGTGCCAACCAGTAAGGTGCTTTGGCAATTGGTGCTGTCTCTGGTAGCAGATGAATTCTGAATTCAACTTCCCTCTCTGGCGGTAGTCCTGGTAATTCATCTGGAAATACGTCTGAGAATTGAGATACTACGGGGATATCTTTCAATTCTTTTTCTTTAGTGTTAATGATTATGGAAATCAAATACACTATTGATCCTTTTCTTGCATCACTGGCTATTTTCATCACAGAGATGAATTTTGTGGATCTAGACGGCTTATCTCCTTTAATGGTGATCTTTTCACCTTTTGGTGAATTTACTTGGGTTGACTTTTGATCACATAGAATACTGGCTTTATTGGTTACTAACCAATCCATTCCTAATACAATATCAAATCCTGCCAGATTCATTGGATAAAGGTTTGCAATAAACTTTTGATTTAAAAATTCTATTCTTGCTCCCTGCAAGATTTCGGTGATCTTAATGGTTTCCCCATTTGCTATTTCTACGAGACATTCTTGTGGGAGTTTAGTTAATGGTTGGTTGAGAATTTTGCAAAATGAAGTATTAATAAAACTTTGGTTTGCACCAGAGTCAAATAATACCTTAGCAAAAACATCATTAACTAAAAACGTACCGGCAATCATGTCCGGGATCATCTTGGCTTCTTCTGCAGTCAGAACAAATGCTCTAGCATTTTTAGTGTTCTTGTTGTTTGTGGCCGGATCTAGCTTTGGACAGTTTGGCTTGATATAACCTAGTTCTCCACAGTTGTAGCATATCCTATTGTTAGGTTTCTTCTTACAGTCTTCTTCCTTGTGTCCCGATATTTTGCAAAAAAATGCAGTATATAGAGCATCTTCCAGAATGCTTTCTTTTGCAATACTTGCATTAAGGTGCAGAAGTAGAACCTACATTTTTCCCACGATTGGAATTTCCAAACGAAATTCTTGGGTAAGTTTCTGAGCTAGGTTTCTCTTCTGGTTCTCTTCTTGCGTACGCACTAATTCATCAGTCAAGGTGTTTGCTAGTTCTACAGCTTCTTCTATGGTTTGCGGTCTAGCTGCCTTGACTACATGCCTAATCTCACTGATTAATCCCCAGATGTAACGGGAGATTAATACTGGTTCTGGTGACGCAAGGGTTGGTACTATTCTAGCATATTCGAAGAATAACGTAGTGTAACCCTTACTATCCACTCCAGTCATCCTAAGGTTTAAGAACTTATTTGTTATCTGTTCCTTTTCATTAGGAGGACAGAATTTCCTTTCGACCATATTCTTAAACTCATCCCATTCCATATTATAGACCCTGTCACTTCCTCTAGATCGGAGGATAGTGTTCCACCATTCTAAAGCTGAGTTCTTAAACAGATTGGAGGCAAACATTATCTTATCCTTTTCTGCGCACTTGCTTATCTTTAAGACTGCCTCAGTCTTTTCTATCCAGCGTAGAGCTGCAACGACCCCTTCATTGCCCGAGAATTCTATTGGTTTACAGGACCAGAATTCCTTGTAAGAACAACCATAAGGCACGGTTCTTCTTCTTTTTGGAATGGGCAGTTGAAGTATGGGTTCATTGTTTGCACTGTGTTCAGGTTCAGTAGGTGGTCGTTTACTGCCATTATTACTTTTATTATTATCCGATTCCTTAACCGTTTTGATAATATATGGCATTGCGTCTATAATCCCTTGTGCCACTATGTGTTGGATGGCACTGTTGTCTACTTGGTTTCCATTATTATTGTTATTCTGGTTATCGTCATTCTGGTTTTCCTGGTTTACTTCGTTGTCCATCTGAATTTTAAAAATTTACCACGTATTAATATCACAAGACAATATCCAATACAAACAATCACATCACCACGCATATTTATCCAAAATCGTAGTCATTGCGACATTTACTCTATTTTATATATTATGCAACTATATCTTTACAAATACAACTGGAATTGAAATTACAATACTAGTATGCATCAATAACTATAGGATTATCTATTTTAGTTGATTGTTATATATTTTTATAAAAACTCTTTTTTTCTTTTTTTTTTTTCAAACATACACACATATATATTATTTTATTATTATTATTATTATTGTTGTTGTTGTTGTTATTATTATTATTATTACTACTACTACTATTACTGGTATGGGTTCATCCAAAATTGCATATTACGCTCATCATATTTCCAGACGAGCCTTTCACCTATTTGTGTCATTCTTTCACTTACTTCTAAAATCTCCTCACCAAAGGTTCGGAGCTCTTGCACATTCTTAGTGCTCATGGGTGGTGCGGGTGCTGGTATCGGGTCTGGGAACTGGGGCATGGGTTCTTCGTAAGAGTACGGGTTTTCTAGAATCTCCCTGATGTATTGGTCATTATCAAAATAGGGATCTAGGGGATCAAGGTCTGGGTAGGGTGCTATTGGGTTTTGCATGGGTTTGTCTGGTATTGGGTAGTGTTGTTTATAATACATATGGTCGTCAAACCATGGGTCATAGTCTGGGGGATGGGGTGCTGGTACTCTAGGGATCTCAACTGGGTCAAAAGCAGACAATGAGATTTGCTTATCTGGGTTGGCTTCAGTTACCATAGGCTGTGTGGGAAACAGTGGTAACGGCTGGGGTGCTATGAGTTGTTCTAGATTTGGATCGGCGGCTGTGGTTGCTAGTATGTGGAAGTTTGCCAGTCTCCTGTTGATTATATCCTGAGAGTTCATTTCTCTATTAGCGGCTGCTAAAGCTCGCTGTTGCTGTAACTTTTTCATCCTTTTTCTACGCTCGTGAGCTCCTCTACTGAACTATCCTCTCTTATTGGGAGGGAATTGCTCTTCAGATTGTGCTTTGAACACGAAAAATCCCATCTTCGGTATCAGCCGAATACCCTGGGGGGGTAGGCTGTGAAGAGGTGCCCTCATCCCTAGGTGAGTTGGATAACTGACGGTAAGCGTCTGAAGGTCCTTGGTCGCTCATACTGTAAACTAACAAATTGTCAAATAACACAAAACAATAATATACAGATATGCACATAATCACGTAGATTAATTCCTAACATATAAAATTTTGGTGTCAACAGAACACTTCTGTGGCTGTAGCTCTGATACCACCTCCTGTCGCAACCCCCGTCCCCTATCTACCCGGGAACGGGCGACCACGACCAGTATCAGTGGTATCGGTGTTTATCATTATTTGGCAGCGGAAATTACATCAGGACCATAGTTAGGAAATATTTTATCAGAGTAAAACACCACATTTTATATTAATAAATATATTGGGATAAAACCCAAGTTTTCATTACAAATTGATTTATAGGGATAAACCCTATTTTATTGAAATAAAACATCTTCTTTATTTAGGTAACTTTTATAGCCACTTTTCCAAGCCTTCAGTGCTGTCCAACTGTCTTCTATTTGGCTTTCACATTTTGTTACTTGAAACGCGTTTAAAAACATTTTGGTAGTGGGAAATACTGGTGAGTGAATCCCGATTTAATCAATAAGAGTTTTATCAATTTACAGTATTGAGAGCGATTACAATGTTTATATCTACACAATTACTCATTCAGTACTGTCAATCCTGACTGGTGGGTCATATTACACATTGGCTATCTCGTTGTCCAATGGCAAAGTGTTCCACATTTTGTATACAAAACCCCAACATATTGGCAGTAATTGAAGAATTACAAACACTCAATCACTGCTAATTACATTGTGAAATATTTAAGGTTTTGTAAAAATAGTTTACAAAAAGTTTTACAAAAAGGAGATTACTCACATTGCAACTTTAGGGTTTTTCCTGTGATTTTCCCGGTTATAATCTATTAATTAAACAATGCACACGTGTTAGTATAATAACCCAATATTTACATTAGTTATACCCTCCCCGAGACAGAACTCCAACGACTACGTCAGGCAGAACCTCGACAGCCGTTACGGAGCACTAGATCAATCGGGCAGCGTATCTAATACGTAACCGGGGGTTATGATACTTACAACGAGGCAGAACTTCGTTATTTAGAGGGGTATAATGCTCGGGTATTATGATTCCTACGCAGAAATTGAGAGAAAGATTTGAGATTTGAACGACGTAAACTGAAGGCCGATCGATCTCTTTTATAGGGCTGGAACAGAGGGTCCTCGCGCCCCGCGTAAGCCGAAGGTAAATCCTTCGCGGCCCGCGACGTAGGCCAGGTAGGCCCTAGCTTGGCCCGGTCACCGCTCTAGCCTCGACACGTGTTGACACGTGGCAGCTCCGGGTGCCGCCTCTTGTCCTCTCGCTCGCGGCCCGCGTAAGATGAAGAGCAAGTCTTCGCGGCCCGCGAGAGACTATATAATTTGATTTTTATTTAATTTTTGTAAAAATAAAGGTATTTAGGGTCAATTTACGTATACGGGGTGTATTTAAGACGTATAGGGACATTCTAAATATATTAGGGGTGTCGGAAATATTTTGGGAGGGTTGTTATACAATGGTTTACTAGCGGACACGGTTAGGCTTTTGTCACATCCCAAACGATGACGGAAACATTAGAGTGAGACAAAAAAGAGATTGCTCAAGACTGCTTAACTTGCTAATTGTGACAATATTTAAATAGTCCAAATTTCATTTCTTACTAAATGAAGGTACATTGTCTTGGAATGGAAAGTACAACCTATTTCAAGTAAAACATAACAACATAAAGAAAAATACATAAATTAAAGTTTGGGTGCATTTCAAGTCCAACCTAAATAGTATTCTTCATGCATCATCACTAATTTCCTACAACATGTATTAAAGTAAAAGTCAACATAAAGTTGGCGAGTATACAAGTTTGGTTACGTAGTATAAGTGTAAATAAAAGTTGTCTCATATCTAACATGGTAGTTTGCATACACTGTTTCATAACATACTAGGAAGTGTAAACTATAAGTCAAACCAAAGTATACCGTAATCGTGTATTTCCTTATCACCGAAACGACAAGGTCGTGAAATAGATTACTTAACAATACCACAAGTACGGGCGGTGTGTTAATTCTATAGTGCTATAATTTTTAATGTAGGCTTTAAATGTTAGTGAACAAATAGTCTACAAGAATTAGTATAGCATGTCTAAACAAAGAGTATAACAAGTATCATGTTTTAGTGGATAGAGTGATTGTATAAACATGATTGATCGTGAGTATGTGATTTGTAATATAGTGTACATGTTGCACCCAAAGTGTGTTAAAAGGAAAAATGGATCGAGTATACTCACGGTTTGCGTAGTAATTTTCAAGTACGTGAGTTGATGTGTTGAGAGTTTAGGGAAACCGATGAGTTATCTTACATGGATAAACGAGGCGTATGAGTTCGACGGATTTTGGAATCGGAATGTAGATGTGAGATGCTTACTTAGTAGGAAAGTACATAAAAATTATCTTGACAAAACACCCAAATTTGAACACCATGATTAAGTGTTTTTATAGGCACAAGTTCGCCTATTGGAAGTCCAAAAATTACAAATTAAAAAATTTGGACACCATGAGAAATAGGCCTTCCAAAAGGTTTTTCCAAAAATTTTTTCACAAAATTCTTAAAAAAAAATCACTTGTTTCGGCACAAAAATTACAAATTAAAAAATGCCGCATGCACAAATTTACATGAGGTATAAAAAAAATTTCATCGCCGTAACAAAATTTAAATCAGCGCGTAAACGAAACTTATATCAGACATAACTACCGACTCGATAATTTTTTTTTGTTTTCTTATAGATGTGTTTCTAATATTTTCATCTACTTTTTTTTGCAAAAAATTGTGGCTCAACTCCCGCGGGAAGTAGAAGTTCTCATAGTTCTCACAACTCGTGTTGGTTCTTAATTGAACCAAAGCATATATATAATCATTTAGTTCGTAGTCCATTGTTAGATTAGTCAAGTAATGCCATGCATGGGTTGGATGAATCCATGAACCCTAAGGTTCACCAATACACAAATCATCACAAGGATGATTCGGATGGTCATGACATAGAAGAATGTAAATTTAGAAGTTACTAGATTGCTAAGAAGGTACATACCCAACATGGCAAATGTTGGAGACGAGGTGTGGGGTTGGCTTACTTTGATTCTTAAAAGCTACTTAGTTAGGTATTCATCTAAATCACTTAAACAACCAAGTGACTTGACTAGACTAATGCATTCCAAAACATGGATAGCGTTTGGAGACTTGGTGTAGTCTTGTTCACTTTGTGACTAGGAAGTTGTTTAGTGACTTAGGTTAGTTGTTATGGGGGTGTTTAAACCTCAAACTTTATGGAATAACACCTCAACTCAAGCCCTCAACATGCAAATTAGTTGGGAACATAGTTGGGTTTATGTCTATCCCTGAAAGATAAGCAAAAGTTATAAGGGATAAAAGTTTTACAAAAGCATAATTTAAATCCGACTTTGGACCTCAAATGTAATGATGTTCCATCTTAGTTTACTATGGTAATCTTGTGGAAACATTCATAGTGTTTGTCCAAGTGGAATGAAAGAGGAAAACAAGAAGAAAAAGTAGGAGAAGTGAGTTGAAAGCTCACTTGAACACTTGAAACTTTCTGCCCAACTTAGAGAATTTCTTGATGATTTTGGAGTGTTTAAGAGTAATTTAGAGTTGTGGAATGTGAAAATATGTTAGAAGAGGCTTGGTTTTATTGGGGAAAATTAGGGTTTATGTTTTAAAGAGGTTAGAAGGTGATTTTAAAGAGGTTAGAAGGTGATTGGAGGTAAAAAGAGGTGGAAAAGGGTGAAACCCGATTGTAGAAGAAAACTTGCTGCGGATCGACCAGTCACACCACTCCTCGTCGCGTGGCGCGACGGGTTATGTTTCCCAATCTTTGTGTTCCCTTTTGGTCCCTGCACTTGGTTTTTAGGTTATTTTATGTCATTTACTTGTATTTTAGCTTGTTTTCAATTATAGAACGCGTTTGAAAGCATGTGATGAGTATCATGTAAGTATGATTGATAATTCAAGCGTATAATAAGTCTCGGTTTTGAATGTAAACACGTACTTGACGATTGATTGCATAAAACGATTGAATGTGAATATTACATGTATGTATAAAGATATGAAATTGCATTATGATCAAATTCTCGGATACAAGTTTGGAAATGAAATGCGGTTACAAGTTGCTAAAAATAGAAATGCGAATACAACTTTCTAGATAAGGAAAGTGTGAAAAAGGCGGAATGTCACAGTTTTTATATCCACGAGAGTACTACATGGGTTGCAAGTGACCATGTCATCACATTCAAGAATATCCTGACCAAATGTAGGCTGGGATAGAAACGTACTAGATGCATTGCGAGTAACAACAATACCGAAGAAAAAGAATAGAGGACCAAGGTTTTTGTTATAGCCAATTTGGCGAATTGATGAGAGATGATATGAGTGACAAGAGATAAAGGACAAAGAGTGCTGAATGTGAGGGCACTCACTCCGGTCTGCATTAGTATATGGCTAAAAGATCAATAGACAAAGGCTATAACTGTAGTTCGTGATTTAGAATGCCATGAATGTAGCAAAGAATGTGTTTCTAGGCATGGAGATGTGGTTCATACAGGTCATGCATAAAGAGAAAAATATGTTTTACCACAAAAGCAATGCCCGAATTAGTTAACGTGAGATATTGTAGGTTACTTGCGAGACCAGAGTACAAAGTTGGATCTGACAGTAGTTAACCAGTGGATGAGAGCCTGGTTTTTATATCCATGGGTTGCAAGTGACCATGTCAGCGTGTGTAAAAATATCCTAAGCAAATGTAGTTTGGGAAAGAAATAGAACAATGCATTGCGAGTAGCAACAATACATAATCAAAAGGATAAAGGACCAAGATTTGTCATAGCAAATTCGATAGACTGTTGAGAGATGATATGAGTGACAAGAGATAAAGGACCAAGATTTGTCATAGAAAATTTAGCAAACTTCTTAGAGTTGATACGAAGGACAAGAGCCGGTGACGATGTCGTTAGAATGATGTCATCCATGTAAAGAATGAGGTAGATGAAATCCATACCATGACGGAAGATGAATATGGAATTGTGAAATTTGCTAACACTAAAGAGAAAATGTAGATAGCAAAGCGATCCTACCAAGCTCGAGGTGCTCGTTTAAGGCCATAGAGATCCTTGCAGAGCCGCCACACTCATGATTAGGTTGCCGAGAGTTAACACAGCTCATGATAGTTGTTTCATATAATAAGCTCCACTAAGTCATCATTTATAAAAGCCTTCTTGGACAAGCTAACGAAGAACTTCCTTATTCAATGATGTCGTGGGGGTAGAAAGCCCCAACGTGTGAGACGTGTCAGATACATATTTTTTGTTTAACCTAGTTTAACCTTTTAAGTATTGTATTTTTTTAGCGACATTGCATTTTTTATTTAAATTGTGAGTTTTATATTTTTTCATGTTATTTATATTTAAATTAATATATCAAACTTAAATAATATTTAAATTTAAATAAAAAATAATAATTAGGTAATGATGATGAGGCTTTAAATCCTTGCATGTAAGTTAAAGGGAGATGCTTTAAATCCCCCTATGTGACATGATGCTGATTTGACGTGATAAAAACCATAGGGGCTTTATACCACGTCCTCTAGCCTTATAGTATTTCACATATGCAATAGTACTAAGCCTTAGGGTTTAGGTTTTGAATTTAGTTTACCTTTTAGGGTTACGTTTTTTTTTGGAGGGGGGGGGGGGGGTAGGGGGTTGGTCGGTTTATGTTTTCCGTAGTGTTGCACATGTATATTAATACTAATTATTATTTTTTCAAAAAAAATATTTTTTGTATCTTAAATATGCTAGATTTACAACAAAAAAATTAAACTTTTTTTTTGGTGTGTTTTAGGAGTTTTCGAGTTCTCACAATAAAATGAGTTATATATATGGGCTTATTTAAAAAAAACACTTGTCCCTCGCAATCATGGGCCTGTGCGGTGGTCCTCACCGCACACCATAAAGGCCGCGCATGATGATTGTTCATGAAACTAGATTGCCAACCGCATTCATAAAAGACGAACCATCCATCAATCCATGGACTACAACATGTTTTTTATGGTTCGTACATCCGCAGAGTTGTTCTAGTGATTTCTTCTCATGGTATCGCTTTGGTTCTCCACGTGGGACTTAAACTACTTCCAACTAATAAAACATAGATTCAAATTACCAATTTAATTTTTAGTTAGTAGATGCATAACAATTTATTTTAAACCCGCTTTAAAACACCATTCCCGTTTCGTAAAGTTTTCAATTCTTTTAATGTCTACTTAAGTTCAACAAACCAAATCAAAACATTGTTTGAATCTTGTTTTGAGTGAACTTTACTATATTCAAACGGTACCATATCAAATACAGCATTTTAAACCAAATCAAAACATAGTTTGATTCATGTTTTGAGTTAACTTTACTAAATTCAAACGGTATCTTATCAAATACAACATTTTTGAGCAACAAATAAACTTAACTAATACATGATTTTATAAACCAGAGAGTGGTTTTGAATCAACCAGAAATCAGTTTTGTAACACAAAATTTTTTGAACAGGAATCTATCCTACTCCTATTCCTAAACTTGCCCAGGATAGAACTTGAGACCTCCACATAAATGATATAAATGATGCTTCTAACTAGAAACTTTGCATTTACTATTGGGCCACCAACCCCAGTTGTTTGTAACATGATATATTGATCATACCGAAAACTTTGTAATAGATAGCTGACATAATTCTTGAGTTTATTATGCACAATGTGCAAGATTTATAGGATGTAATATTGACCTGTTCTTTGATGGATAGAATCTTAACTGATTTAGAATATATTAATTTACAATATATTAGGATGCAATATCCTAACATACCCTCGCAGTTGAAGCAGGAGGTTGACGAAGTTGGAGACTAGATCAAAAGTCATCAAGCACAACCCGTGGTAGTCCTTTAGTGAAAATGTTGGCAATCTAAAATGTGGAGGGAACATGTAGAAGCCGAATCTGATATCTTATCACCTTAACCATGTTTTTATGCATATGCATCTTAGCTCGTCTCGAATCTATTGTAAAGAAGAATGCGAACATAGTTTTAATAAAAATCTATGTTTCCAACTAATTTCCAACACCAATCACACTGAAATATATAGCTTTATGAACCAAGGTTATATCCACTAATTGAATCTTCATATTTAATTGATTATTCTTCTAGAATGATTTGATCATCGGACACTTACAGCCACAAACCTTAACATAAAAATTCCGAAAGTGCTTATTGTTTCTACTAATCATCATAATATTTGAATCTAATGCAACAAACATCGCGTGTGGATTTTAGTGTCTTTATCAACTAGAAAGTTTGATGATATCCAAATTCCAACCATATATAAAGTAAGGACCTACGTGTCGAAGTTAAGTATCAATCTATATAATGGTTTCCTGTTTCATATTCTCTAAATTAATTAATGATTTTATTACTTGAGTTTAACTTAGCATCTGATGATCAATATGCCTAAAATGTAAACAAAATGACAACCCTTAGAAGTCAAAAGTAACCTCCTAACCAAGTCGAACCTCGGTGTATATATTATTAGGTATAGATAATGATTCACAGTGAATGGTATGTTCTATTCATTGAGAATATATAACAAATAATTTACAAAGGAAACAACATATAATCAGGAACTGTAAATTGTAACAACTTTGACTACAATTTAAAGTGGTCCTTTGTTTCCATCATTAGATCCAATAACCCTCCTCAAGCGAACCGGTGGCAGACGAACTCGTAATTGATCACGAAAGGATTCAAAGAGGGGTCTTGGTAGAGGTTTCGTGAAGCTTGGTAGGTACAAATTTTGTGTGTAGTTTACCGGCAGACACGAGTTCACGCACAAGAGGAACAAATAGTTGGTCTGGGCAAAAGAGATGTAAGTTTTAATAGTCCACGTTTATTTAAAACTGAAATAACATCAAAATTAACATGACCAAGGCGTTTATGCCATAATTCAAAAGACGCCTTGGGAGAAGAGATAACCGAAATAGCAAGAGCTTGAAAACCGGGACTCAAGATATAAAGTCCATCTTTATGTGTTCCTTTGGCCAGAATTGCTTTGGTCACCGAGTCCTGTATAATAAAATAAGACCAAGAAAACATGAAGTCAACCGGTTAATCGTTAGTTAACTTGCTAACCGAAAGTTGGTTCTTCTTGAGATTTGGGACTATCAAAACATCTTGTAATTTCAAATTTGGATTGATAGAATAAGTACCAACATGAGATATGGGGAGTATATTACCATTTCCGAAGACAACCTTGTCATGACCATGAGAAGGGGCTGTGGATTCGAGATTGTTTGCTGGTGATGCCATATGAGCCGTGGCCCCAGAACCAGCACACCAATCTGGAGATGAATCATTTATCTTACAATATGCATAAAAGGCTTCAGCAAGATTTGCTGTTGAATAAGAGGACTTTTGAGCATAGGATTGTCGCATTGAGTCTTTGAGATTCTGTGTGTGACAACTCGTATTTCAGAACCTATCCTTGTGTTTAATGTAACGTATGTGAACTTTGTGTGATTATCTGATATATTGATTTAATGGAATGATATGATATTGCGTTATGTGGATTGTGTAATATATGTTATATGATTGTGTGTGTAATGTATATATAATGTCGTAGCACAACTCAACCCAACCGCACAACACTTGGCCGATCGCACAAGCCTTTGGGCTTTGGTTCCTTACCATTCTCGGCCCACACTCTTTTGTAATCGAACCAAGGGGCAGCCCATGTAAAGGGTTCGGCCCACTCCCTTTTATACGCAAACAAACACCCATCATTGGGGTTTGTTTCTCATAATTTGCATACACATAAACACACATCAAACCCTACTCGCTCTCTTTCTCCCTCTCGAAGCCGACGGAAACACCCCTCTCCACCGAAGCTTTTGTGTTCGGATCAATCCTTGCTCTCTCCTCTAACCGGTTAGTGTTTTAACTACTGATTGTATGTTGCATGATGTTGTGATCTATATGCTCTACATGATGGTTTAGGGATGACATGCGATTAATTGTGATGTAAACTGTTAGGGTTTTGTGTTCATATTATCGGCGCTCATGTGTAGATTTACGGATCAATATAGGGTTTGGTGATACTATGAATTGAATGATGGTATAAAACTGAAAGCATGATAATCGGCTGTGTTGTGTTTATGTCGGATGATTGGTTGGGTTGTCACGATTAGGATGCATGCTAGTAATAAGGACACAAATCATGTTAATGTGGTTGATATTATGTTTTGAACATGTCTAGGGTTCATAGGAAATTGATGTTAAAACCTTGTTTGATCGATTATTGCTTGGTTTGGAAACTGTTAGTGATGATTGACCAAATAATTGTAAAACAAGAAACTGTTCAAATAGTTGTAACTGATTGCATGATTTTAGGAGAATCACTTAACCAATTGCACAAGTTTGTCGGTCGCACAAGATCAGGTCACACAAGACCTGATCTGGTCGCACAAGGTGCATCGTACAAGATGGGGTACCACCCATAAAGCACAGTGTATTGGTTAGTTATGCATGATCGCACAAGGTGAAGTGGATCGCACAAGACGGTGTGGATCGCACAAGCCTTGGGCCACACACACCTGCTGAGTCTTGTTATGCTGTTGGGCCTTAAAGCCCAGAACCCCGTCGCACAAGATGTTCCGAGTCGCACAAGGTCAAACGGACCGCACAAGTTGATTCGGTTTAATTGTTAAGGCCGTATAGTTTTGGACTGCATGTTTGGGCCGGGTTTGCATGGGATTGCACAACCTGTTGTGAGTCGCACAAGGATGTGCTGGACGCACAACAGGTTGGGCCGGAGACAATTGGGCTTCAATTGGGGAATCGCACAAGGTTGTTGGGCCAATAGACTTGTACGAGCCCAATCGTTTGAGTCACACAAGTTCGGATATGCTATGACTGTTAACGTGCTGAATATGTTTCCATGATTATTATGTGTTGTAACCTGGTGGTTTATGTGTAAACCTTATGTGCACTACTTGAACCTAGACCTGACTTGTATGGTAACCATGTTAGGACGTGGTTGACCACTAGGAGCTCAATCGACCCTTACTTATCTGCCGAGCTAACCTAAGGTGAGTGCACACTTTTATACAAAGCATGGTAATTCCCGGTGGGATTGGGAATGGGTTAAGGAATAGGGATTTCCTCGTCCTGATGGGACGTGTTCAGGAATGTAGATTCCTCGTCCTATTGAGACGGATTTAGATTTTTACTAGACTAGAACTCTATCAACGAAGTCCCTCCTTTTGTATCGACTTAATCGCCGAGGCCAATGGCGAACGAGTCATTAGTTAAATAGCGCTATTAGGTTTAACAAACCTCACACCGTGCCTCAGAGGACGGTCGTGGACTAATGGACTAGGCACGTCAATGATGATAGACATTGACGAGGGCACATAAACATGACGAACGTTAGTAGTCGATATGGTAACGAGTCTGGTAGTTTAAACATGGGGTATCCCCCACGGTTGAGATGGCCGAAGTAAAAAGGGATTAACTAATAAACGTTTTCGAACTATGGGGTAACCCCCACGGCTGGATAGCCGGTTAAGATTAAACTATGTTTTTGGACAACTCTAAAATGGACAACCAACTGTGAACTCGCTCAACTTTGTTGTTGACTCGTTACTACATGCTTTGCAGGTCACTAGGTTTAGCAGGAGCTTGCATGGGGAAGAGTCGTTGTGGAGCATGGACATTGAGTGTTCATGAGGAACTTAAATTCTTTTAATTTATGATTTGTGTTTTGAACTATTTGCTTCCGCTGATAACTTAGACTTATTAAACTGTTTTTGAACACCAATTATATTGCGTGGTTGGACATTCTTCTACTTTACTATATCGTTCACTATGATTGGTGGCTTGATCCTGGTCATGTCACGCCCCCCCTGCGGTGATACTCCGCGTGTGGATTTTGGGGGTGTGACACTGTGAACGTTCCATGGAATCATTACTGCATGCTGATTCTAATGCTTGCATAGGATTGTCTCAATGAGACTTTGAGACTTCTCGGGAAGAAGAGAGACCCAAAACTTCTACCATAGCATCTTCAGAAAGAGAAGAATGAAGAAGTAGAAGTATGAGTTGATCAGTTTCAAACTTGGTGGAACAAGGTATGAACCATTCACATAACGCATCCAGTTCTGGTGTAGCAGCATGGTGGACACTTGATTTCGCCATACAAGAAAATTAGATGAGGATAGTTTGATTGTAAGCAATGTTTTAAAAACCGGTTTAAACCGGCCGGTTGAACCGGTTAAACCGGATGCCGGATGTTTGGCCGCCACGAATCATACCGGTACACTAAGGAAAGAGCAAAGAAGTTGTACCCCCGGTAAATTGGGTTATACCAGTTTAAATCAGTATATCGGTACCGGTTCACACCGGGCCAAAGGTCAAAATTTTGAACTTTTAATTTTTAGGTGCCTAAAATAGGTGACTATTTACCTTCTTTATTAAAGTGTAAAACTTAGCGGCTAGCGCCCACAATTGACAACCCACATCAATTAAACTTCTTCCTCACTCAAAGATAAAAAAATCATTGGGGTTTTCAAACTAAGTTCTTCAACAGATCATCTAGGTTTACCTTCTTTTGACTTTTGTTCAATCATTTATGTTGTTAATTGTTATAGTGTTTGCTAATTGCTATATAATGGGTATTTAATCATAAACTTTCGGATACTTTTTTTATTATAGATTAACTTTTGGAATATTTTTTTTATTATGGAATTAGTTTTGTATTATTTTTTGAGTTGAAATTATATTCTATTGATTTATAGAGTTAATTAGTCAACACGGTTGAACCACCCAGTACAACCCGGTTCAACTGGTTGAACCATTTCTGTCTCTAACCCGGTACGATAAAAATACATGTTTTTAAAACATTGAATGTAAGCATGTGAAGGAGAGTGGCCATGGGAAGAGAATTTTCGGTGAAAGAAGACATGGGATGGGTCGAGATTTCAATAAAGAAGAAAAAAATTGCAAATGAGAGGGAAAAGAGCAACGAGGTTAGGCCGGTACCATATTAGGTTTAGATAATGATTCACCGTGAATGGTATGTTCTATTCATTGAGAATATATAACAAATAATTTACAAAGGAAACAACATAGAACTATACAAGGAAAACTGTAACAACTTTGACTACAATTTAAAGTGGTCCTTTGTTTCCATCGTTAGCTCCAATATATATTACCCTCACCAAGGGCGGACTAGTTGAGAGCACCCATGAGTAGAGGTGCACAAATCAGGTTTTCTTAATGCCTGGTTCTGGGTTCAAGTATGGTCAATAAAGTCAAAATCCAATACCCGGGTATGGAATCAGGTTTTTTTGTTCTGGTTCAAGATTTTTTTTTGGGTTTTGATCGGGTACAGTCGGGTATACCCGGCTTCGACTCGGTTTTAAATCATAGGGTATGAACCCGGTATATACCCGCCACATAGGGTCGGGTACGAAGCCGGGGTTTGTCAATGTTTCAATTAAATCATTGAAACTATTTTTGTGTCTCTAAAGTCACTAAAATTTTTGTTTTTTTTCCTAATATTATGTAATTATCAGGTTAAAGGTTGTTAATAATGATGTGTTAAGTTTCAATAAATTCTTTTAATTCGAAGATGTTGTAGAAAATATAAATAATGAGATGGATTTTTTAATTAAAAAAACATACCCGAGTTTTAAATACTGGTTGGGTGTTACATGTCAAAATAAGTAGATGGAACCAAATGTAATTGTTGTATAGTGTAGGGGGTTATTGGTAGTTAGTGGCTATATAGTGTGTGCGTTGTAACAGACTTAACCATCGAATGAATTGGGTTTTCCTCTTCTTTTGTGTTCTTCTTCTCTATCTTTCGATCATCTACTGTTATTACGAAACTGTTCGTAACAATGGTATCAGAGCTCCCTTTCCTTTTGACCGTGGGTTAGTGTTAGGGAAACAACGAATTTCTACAACAACAATCACAATTAGGGCAAGAAAGGGGGAATTGTTACAACAATAAAAAATTAGGGCAACAAACGGGTTCAACCATCAGTAGTAGTAGTAGTAGTAGTAGTAGTAGTAGTAGTAGTAGTAGTAGTAGTAGTTCTGGTGATTCACAACAATATTCAGCAATCAAGAAATCATTGGTACAACATGGAATTGGCTCTGGAAAGTATTATGTCAATATCGCAAGAGGGTACTGTTAAAGATTACTGCCATTTGTTTCAGATCTTGTTCGATCAGGTTAGACATCTTGAAGAAATTTCTGAATTCTATGCTATATACTTATTCATATGTGGTTTAGAATCGAAAATTAGGAAAATCTTTGCTAGATGGCATCAATATAGCTACACTACAGTGAAAGATGTGATTTCATTGACTTTAAAAATTGATTCTAATGGCTTGCAAGATTCTTTTTCTCCATTTGATCCTAATTCGTCTTTTTATAACAAAGATTTAGAGTTTGACATTAACATCACCCTTGAGGAATTGATGAAAGATAATGAGTTGTTTCAGAATGGAAAGATTCAAGAAACTATTGATGGGTCTGATGAAATGAATGGGTTAGGGAGTATTTTTGTGGATGAAAGTTTAGAAAATGAAAAGGATGAGGAAGTTACAGATTCTGAAAATGAAATTGAAATAGATGATGCTTGTAACCAAGAGTCGGTGATATGGAAAGAACTTGAGGGAGAAGAAACTTCAAAGGATATTAGGTTTGTGATTAGGTCATCCAGTATCAGTATCTGGTTAGACTACCAGGTTAGATTGGGCAATCATGTGGGATTCTTGGGTTTAATGAAAGAATCATGTTTTTGGAAGATGAAGAAACGATTAAACTGGATAGATACGGGCTAGGTTTTTAACATAGAATGTAAAAGTGGAGAGATTGCTGAGTTGAAATTTGTTGTAGAACTGGTAGACAAAAACAGGGTCAGGGACGTTGGATTAGAGTTGGGTTCAGTCCTGAAAGTATCACACCTGGATTGGGTGAAACAGACTAAGGCTTACAAAATTATTCCAAGTATTAAGCCTAAACTAATGAGTGTCATTTTAAGTCTATTAAAGATGTTATTTGGCATTGAAATTGTCTACTTAAACAATCAAATGGTGATGCAAAGTTGTTATGTCATAGATTGCATTAGAAGTGGTGAGGTTGATCTATAAATTGTTGTGAAGGCTTGTGCAAAAGGCAATATACGTGGTGTATGTTTTGGTCTTAGAACCAAATTGGTCAGGTTGTTTGGGCTTAGATACTCGATCACCCAAAATCCCAAATTATCTAGAATAAAAATGCGCAAAGTTAAAAATCAAGATAATGTTGATTTTAAGCTTGTTAAGGATGATACATTTTTACACAAAATCAAAGTGAGGAAGAAGGTGCATTCGGGTGATGGTGAAGAGTATGCTAGTGTTCAAGGGTGTTATGGGTTGGCACCAGCTAATACAAAACAGAGAAACATTGATGTATTGAAGATGATAGTTACAATTGAAGATGATTATGGGAACTACTCACAGGAGGCATGCGAAGGGCTAGGTATCGGCTATGGTTCAATCTACTGTGGCAATTCTAGCACTATCAACCAGTGGCTTAAATTGTTGAAGGACGGTTGTTAATGGTCTCATGATAAAATACAGGTTCCGATGTTAAGAGTAATGAAGCATAAAAATGATAACAAGGATGTGTGGGCAACTCGATATCATGTTGAGGGAAGTAGACAAGCTGAGTTGGTTGTGATATTGTTGCTGTATTTTAACAAAAAGCAACAACTGGTTTTTAAACGGTCAAAGAAATGTATTATGGGTGCAAGTAGACAATGTAGAATTGTTATGATGTTGCTGCAGCTTGAAGTCCAAGAGGTTACTCTATGGGTATGGGATCCTGGTCCTACAATAATAACGGTAGTAAAAGTAGTAAGATCGGTAGTGGGTGGAACACCATGATCAAGGGAAGGTGCTGAAATACAAAAACAGATTACAAAGGAACTGAAGACTGGACTGTGTCACTTTAGCAACTGAAACAAGTTGTTATTGGGTCATATGGTTGACCATTGCAATTGCTTGCTCAACAGGCTTACCACACAAGTAAAGATATTTTACAAAGCCCAGGCAGTTCTGCACCATCTCGTTTACATTGATTTCTTTTTCAGTTTGTTTGGTCTTTGGAGGTTGACTTTTGAGGTCAAAAGTCTTATATAGGAGGGAAGTATTGTTACATGTCAAAATAAGTAGATGGAACCAAATGTAATTGTTGTATAGTGTAGGGGTTATTGGTAGTTAGTGGCTATATAGTGTGTGCGTTGTAACAGACTTAACCATCGAATGAATTGAGTTTTCCTCTTCTTTTGTGTTCTTCTTCTCTATCTTTCGATCATCTACTGTTATTACGAAAATGTTCGTAACATATAATACCTGTTTTTTTCATTTTTTTATTAGAAAATACTTGGTTTTGGTTTTTTATCGGGTTGATTATGGATTTCGACCCCTTGAACCAGTTTATTCCTTAGCCGGTTTTAACCAACGGAATGAAACTAGTTTGGGTAATACCCACTCGGGTTTTTCAAATTTTTTTTCTAAACAACCCAATATGTGCACCTCTTTTTTTTTTTTTTTTTTTTTACGGTGGAGGTATCCATACATCCCCCCAAAAGTATTTACACATCCCCTAACCCTAAATGCTCATCATTGCCTAATACGCCTCAAACTGGCCCCACCAATACGCCCCTCATTGCCCAATACGTTTGAAAATGCTCCCTACCATCTAATTAATGCCAATCATTGGGTGTCAGCCAATGATTACCCAATGATTAGGATGTAAGGAACTTTATTTTGATAAGGTTTTTGTATGGGGAGGTTGTGAAATATTTATATAAGAAAATTAATATTTTTTTTTATAAAATGTTGTTATAAAAAATTGTGTTAGTATTATAAAACTTCATATTTTTATGAAATGAATTGTGTATAATTTTAATAAAAAATGTGCATATGTTTTTTTATCAAGTATTATTATTAAAAACTTCATATTTTTATGAAATTAATTGTGTATATTATAAAATGCCAAATTTTTATAAGTATTATTAAATGTCAAGTTTTTTTTATAAAACGAATTGTATATATTATAACAAAATTTTTTATTTATGAATTATTATTATGTCTTTAATTGTCAAAATTTTTAAATGTCAAATTTTTATTAAAGGAGTTTATTTAATATTACTAAATGAGTATTATTACGTCTTTAATTGTCAAACTTTTAAATGTCAAATTTTTATTAAATTGGTATATTATAACGTTTTATTAAATGTCAACTTTTTTATTTATCAATTATTATTATGTGTTTAATTGTTTCCATAACGCAATGTGTATGTTAAAAAATGTCAAATTTTTATGTCTTTAATTGTTTTTCACTTGTCGTTTATTAACCATAACGCAACAAGAAACGTAATTCAAAATGTAATTAAACATCGTTTTATATTAATACACAAAACATGTAACTTTGATACAAAATTTAACGACTAAACCCTAAACCCTAAACCCTAAACCCTGAATCGCTAATTGTTACATATTCTTGAATTCATGCACAGGAAAACGATGGGTGCAGCATACACAATTCAAAGACAGGCCGGCTGTCTTGAAATTGCGTACCGAACCCTACCTTCCAACGGGATTTCTGCTTCACATCTACCACACTGAGATGGCACAAGGGATCAGGAGGTTGGAGCGGTGGAGTCAGCATTTCGTTTATTAACCACCGTCCAGTCTTCCGCGTCCTCTCATGATGGTGAGCGCAGTGGCATTCCCGTTGGTGGAAGACTCATGAGAACACTAATGAAATCCTCTCTTGGAAGGACATGTTACGGGGCAGACTGCGTTGGCTAGCGTCACTGGGAGCTGACGAGGCAACAGGCTACTCCGATAACACGTAATCCTAGATCGGCGTTCTAGTGCATGAATCTGAAATACGAACGTAGTTTTTCCATAAGGATTACGCTACCACCACCGTCAAAACACCGACTTTCGATATCCTGTTAATAAAAAATGCAATTTAGCATTAGACTCGGCATTTGAAAATATATTGTAAAAATAAATAAAAAAACAAAGCAAATTCAAGCACCACCATAGCTGACCCACCACCACCACCACAGCCGACCCACCACCACCACCACCACAGCCGACCCACCACCACCACAACCACCCTAACCGACCCACCACCACCACCACAACCACAACCACCGTAGCCGGCCCACCACCACCACCACCAACACAGCCGACCCACCACCACCACCCCAGCCGACCCACCACCACAACCACCCCAGCCGGCCCACCACCACCACCACCACAGCCGACCCACCACCACAACCTACCCACCACAATCCCAACACCACCACAAACAACCATAATAAAACCACAAAAAAACAAAAACAAACCTTGAATATTCCGACCATATAGAGCGATACGAGAGCAAAAACTATACGAGAGACGCGTGTGGTCCCCTTTTGGATTCTCATCGTGTGGTCTAGAACTCGGTGCAAAAAACACCTTTACATATGTACTTGTTCGTTTTAACTATAAAAAGAAAAGAAACTGAAGTTTAATGAGACCCGTATGGGTCGATGAGATGCGTATGGAAGTGGAGTGTCATAAATGTCCTGTCAACTTTTCAGAAAAAGTAGATGTATACGGGTCTCATCGGGCTATATGAGGCATATCAGCTGAAAAGTTGTCAGCCTCCGTACCCTAATACGCGCGTATGGCCCTATGAACGGCTTATTGTGTTGTTTTTTTTTAAAGCTTGTATATGTTTGCAAATGTCGGGTATTTTTGTCATCCTTAGTTGCCACAGTGGTTGTTTGCAAATTCAGAAATATACACCATCTTCACAATCACAAATTCACAATGGTTGTTTGCAAATGTGGTAGGACGGCTGCACTAAGAACATCTTGGGCTGAAGCTAATCCCGGACGTCAATTTTACACTTGCCACAGTATGGTATGTTTTTAATCCCATACTCATACCCGGTTATAAAAATATAAATTAAAAAAAATCGGGTATATGATAGGGTATATAGTCGGGTATTTTTGTCATCCTTACTTTGAAACACTAATTCCTCTTCTGTGTCAGCGTTCTAAGTGCAACTTCTTTGTGTGGGTCGATCCTCCCATGTGTCGTCGGGCATGTGTGGTCATCAAAGAACTGATGGATACGAAGGCTGTGCTTGAAAATGAAGTCAAGTATTTGAGAGAGGAGGCTCGAATTTATAAATGGCAAGAAGCGGAATTTAAAGATAATCATTCATGGGTTGTTCGTAAGAGGGAAAGTTGTTTGATAATCAGTTGGATTTTTTTTTGTGTTGTTTGTCTTGTTATTTTTCATTGTTAGTATGTAAGTTTATGCAAGACATGTAATCGAATATTAGTTATAAATGTCGTTTTTTTAATATTATTATAAATATTAAGTTTTTTTTAAAATGTTGTTTTTTTATAATAAGTCGACTAAGCATAAATAACTAAGCATAAATAACAAAACGAACAAACATTCATCAAGTTACAAATGTTTAAACATACCAAAATGAAATAAATACTCGTCCATAGATGCCCAACACAACCAAAATAAACAAAAAGAAATATATATTTGTTCATGCATGCCCACAAATGTTTAACAAAATAAAGTTCACCCAACAAATAGAAATACTAATCCTCCATGTCCTCACTGGTGTCGTCAGAATCATCCCCACCACCTGTCATATGGATCTGTGAAGAGGACGTGCCTGCCTGCGTCCCGGACGGGCCTGCCTCCATATCGGTACCCGGATAAACTCGTGGATGTGGCGAGGGTTGAACCGCCAACCCCGCCTGAACACACCTCCTGTAATCTCGCATATTTCCTTCTCTCTATGTAAACCCACTATCAATAACCCTCTTGCATACCAAAATTAGCTAGAATCATGGATCAAGATTACAAATTCAACATGAAATATAAGCGTAAGAGATGATCATAGTACTGTGTTTTATTGCACTTGATGTTGGATCTCTCGGCCTCACTAGCCATCACCCACTCCATCAAATGCTCCATCCGGTCCATCCGCCTGTCCATCCGCTGAAACTGTTGTGTCAAGCTCGCCATCATACCATCCTGACACGCCACCAGCCTCTCAAGTAGACGTTGGGTGGACTGAGGCAACCTCACTGCATGATAAACGCGTCGTGGAATCTATGGCGGCTCCTGCGGATGCACCTGGTCAACCTGAGGCTCAACGTCTCCATCCATAACAGGCATGTCAGCAACATGCGGTATCTCCACCTCCCCAGCCTTGAGCAGTCCCTGGTGGACTATCGGGTCGGGTACAAAAATCTGTCCGTCATCGTCAACAAACCGATAACCGAGATCCGGAAAGTTCACCGCAATCTCCATCCCTCTCATCGTCATAATATCTAAGGGCTCGTGTGGTGCTGGGGCCGGCATATCTTTAAGGAATGGGAAATACCGGCTGCAATACTGGGCAATACGCGTGATAAACGCCCCTCCAATCAAACGGCTATGCCTCTGTCGTTTTCCATACGAAGCGAAATACTCCGCCAGACAGCGATGGAGGCCGCACAATGTGCCCGTATATAAGCAGTACAGAAAGAATAGATCCACCTTCGTGACCCACCCACTCGTTGCTTTTGCCAAGCGCAGAGATCGACGTGGCAATGCAGCGGTGTATGTAGCGAACGAGTGGGTCAGCAATATCCGATACTCAGTATCGGGCCTTCTTACCGAAGGGTTTAGGACATAGGGTGAGCCACCAAGTAAACAACTGATTATCAAGCATAGCCGTGATCACGGTGGTATAGATGTCCTGAACCAACTCATCATCGGTATAGAACCCGGTGGCAACACCAAACTGACACAACGACATATTTTGTCGCTGCCCGAACAAACAGAAAGATACATCCGGAGGCGGTGGTTCCACATTCGGATCGTCCATATACGAATTGGGCCGGTCAGCCGGCCGTGGACGAAACATGTACGTGGACAGAAACTCCACCATCATGGTCCTATAAGACGACCCAGCCGCCACCGAAAACATGCGATCCCACGGGAATTCTCCCTGATCAAATCCCGGGCCCTCTCCGCCTCCCCGACCTCCCGTAAAGCATCCCAAGACAACGACCTCCGCCGCCCCACCTTCATTTGTCGCAACCTGATAAAACGTCTATACTCTCTAGAATCGTTCGGGTAGTCCATATAGGGAATACCCGAACAATCACCCCCGGCCATCTCATCGAATCCAGGCACCTGTCCCGCACCAAACTCCTCCTCGTTTGACGACATATCTGCAAAAATTAATATATAACACGTGTCATATTATAAGCTTTTTACAATTTTTATAAACTTTTAATAATTTTAGTAACGAATTTTACAGCCGACCCACCACCAAACCAGACCCGCCGCCACCACCACCAAACCCGACCCGCCGCTACCACCGCCAAACCCGACCCGCCGCCACCACCACCACAGCCGACCCCCAAAAACTAACCCTCACCGTCAAAACCCAAACCGCCACCGTCAAACACTAACTACTACCGTCAAAACCCAAACCGCCACCGTCAAAAACTAACCACCACCGTCAAACCCTAACGGCCACCATAAAAAACTAACCCTCACCGTCAAATACTAACTTCCACCGTAAAAAACTAACCCTCACCGTCAAACACCACCACGAAAACCATCAAACACCACCGTCCAAAATTTAAAAAAAAAATCAAAAATAGACAAAGGAAAGATTAAATAAATTAAATAATACACTAACCTTTTATGAAAATTTGGACCGTATAGCGTGATACGAGAGAGATCGAACGATATGAGAGAGAGCGTTTGTGTGTGTGTTCTTGGTGTTTTAGTGTGTGGGTTTTGAACTTTTAAATCTATTCTACCTTTAGTCAAACTTGAAAAGCAGTTTTTGAATCAATGAGAGGCGTATGGGTCTATGAGAGACGTATAGTATGTTTTTTCTTTTTTAATCTTTGGAACTTAGTATAAGAGAATTAATAATCGGGTTAATTAATGGGTGAGACACTTGTCCCAGTGGAAGGGACGTGTGCATTTAACGGAGAGGTCACGAGTTCGATCCGGGCGGACAATTGGTTTGTGGTGGTTTTTTTGCATTTTTTGGGGATCAATGAGAGAGAGGCGTATGGATCTATGAGAGGCGTATAGGAGTTTTTTTTTTCCTTTTTAATCTTAATTAAATAAATTTCCTTTAATGTTTATTTATTGGTTATAACAGAAAATTATTAAATGAATAATTATCTTCACATATTAATTAAACATTAAAGGAAGTTTATTAATTAAATAAATTAATTAATAAGCCTCTCCTGGTTGAACTATACCACCTTTGATAAAAGTAGAAACCACCAGGGAGGCTTATTGGTCAATGAGACACTCATAATGTGTCCACCAGGGAGGCTTATTGGTCAATGAGCACCTTATAGGAGTTGTATACGGGTCTCATTGCCCTATACGACTCATATGCAATTAACTTTTAAAAAAAATTTGTGTGGTAATTAAGGGTTTTTATGTTAAAAAACACCCTAATTAATATTTTTTTTCATAATAATATTGTTGCGTACACTATATTTCACGGATGTTACACCTTTGCCAAGTTAACAAATTCTTTTTCGTGAAATTCTATTACTATTTAGTAATGCCCTACCCTGTGTAATACAAGACATGTACATTGTCACCCATTCCATAGTTTCTATACGTCGGTGAGGTATTTCAAAGTCCATTTCGTACCGGCATCGGGCAATCATCCTGTTAACTTAGCAATGATGAAATAGACACCTTCGACATAAGTGATCGATAAAATGGAATGGTTCGGGTAAACCTCCGGACCATCGAACAAACGGGAAGTAAGTTTGACAAACACCAATGCTTAAATACGTTTTGGCCCGAACCCGCTTTGATCCGAACCCGTTTTGACCCATGACCCTACCCGACCCCCGGCCCGTTTGCCGGGTCTAGTTATATCATCGTTTTTTTTAAATTGCATATGTTTTTATTATTATTATTATTATTATTATTATTTAAAACTTCATATTTTATGAAATGAATTGTGTGTATTATAAAATGTCAAATTTTTTATTTATCAATTTTTATAATAATAATTGATAAATAAAAAATTTGACATTTTATAATACACACAATTCATTTCATAAAAAAAGAAGTTTTAAATAATAATAATAATAATAATACTTAATAAAAAAATATATGCACATTTAAAAAAAACGATGTTATATCTAGTCCCGGCAAACGGGTCGAGCCGGGGGTCGGGTAGGGTCTTTGACCCATGAACCTACCCAACCCCCGGCCCGACCCGTTTGCCGGGTCTAGTTATATCATCATTTTTTTTAAATGTGCATATGTTATTTTTACTAAGTAATATTATTATTATTAATAATAATATTATTATTACTTTTATTATTATTATTATTATTATTTAAAACATCATATTTTATGAAATGAATTGTGTGTATTATAAAATGTCAAATTTTTTATTTATCAATTATTATTATGTCTTTAATTATTTTTCACTTTTCATTTATTAACCATAACGCAATAAATACACGAAACGTCGTTTTATATTAATACACAAAATATGTCACTTTAATACAAAATGTAACGACTAAACCCTAAATCGCTAAATGTTACATATTCTTAAATTCTTGCAAACTGTATCGGTTATTCATATCTCTATTCGGTCACCATACTTTTGCTATCAAGTTTAAGGATGCATTCCACGGTAAACGTGCTTTCCGCTTCCCCATTACCACATGAAGAACCTCCGACCTGATCTGGCGCTCCCTCGTTGTTGCAGAAGAATTCTCAGTAACCGCTTCCACAGCATGAAGAACCAAAAAAAATCCATACAGAAGGAGTTCTCCCTCGAGGTTGGTAACGCAGAAGCATTGTCGTTGGTGGACGTTCCAGGACATTCCAGTGCATGAATCTGGAATACGAACGTAGTTAAACGTTTGAATCTGAAATATGAACGCAATGTACTTCTCCATAAGGATTACGCTACCACCACCATCAAAACACCGACTTTCGATATCCTGTTAATAAAACATATAATTATATCATTAGACCCGACATCCGAAAATATATTGTTAAAAATAATAATAATAATAATAATAATAATAATAATAATAATATTACTTAATAAAAATAAAATATGCACATTTAAAAAAACGATGGTATAAGTCTAGACCCGGCAAACGGGTCGGGCCGGGGGTCGGGTAGGGTCACGCTACCACCACCACCACCACCACAGCCACCACCACACCCGCCTAACCACCACCAACACAGCCGTCAATCCCCACCACCACAACCACCACCACCACTACCACAGCCACCACCACACTCACCTAACCACCACCACCACAACAACCACCACCACCACAGCCGTCAATCCCCACCACCAAAACCACCAAAACCAAAACCACCACCACCACACCCGCCTAATCACCACCACCACCACAGCCGTCAATCACCACTGCCGTCATTCCCCACCACCGTCAATCCCCCACCGCCGTCAATCCCCATCGCCGTCAATCCCCCACCGCCATCAATTCCCATCGTCGTCAATCCCCCACCGCCGTCAATCCCCCACCGCCGTCAAACCCAACACTACCACAAACGGCGGAAATAAAACCAAAAAAAAAAAAGGTTGAAGATTAAGCAATAAAATTTGGAATACAAACTAACCTTCATTGTGTGGTCTAGAGTTTGTCTTGTGACAATCGTGTGGTCCAGAGCGTTTGTGTGTGTGTTCTTGGTGTTTTAGTGTGTGGGTTTTGAAATTTTAGATCTATTTTACCCCTTTATTGAAGCTGGGAAAGTGTTTGGGGTCAACGAGAGGCGTATGGGTCAATGAGCGGCGTATAGGAGTTGTTTTTTCCTTTTTGAATCTATGAAACTTAGTATAAGAGAAAAAAGAATCGGGATAATCAACGGGTGAGACACTTGTCCCAGTGGAAGGGACGGGTGCATTTAACTGAGAGGTCACGAGTTTGAGCCGCGTTGAAACTGGTTTAGGGCCGTTTTTTGCATTTTTTTATTATTCATTTATTTATATTAAAATTAATTCCTTTTATTAAAAATAAAAAAAAACAAAAACAGATTTCATTTTTATTTTGAGTCAACAATTTTAAATCCCTTTAAAACAATGGATTTCTTTTATTTTGTACTCCTTTCTTTTATATGAAGCACTTTAATTAAAAAAAATTATAAAAAAATTGTTGCGTACACTATATTTGACAGATGTTACAATATATTTAAATTATATTAAAGAGAAACATTAATAAATTCGTTGCGTACACTATGTTTCACGGATGCTGCACCTAATACAAGTCAATAACTTCTTTTTGTCGAGTTCTATTACTACGTAGTAATGCCCTATCCTGTGCAATACGAGACATGTACGTTGTCTCCCATTCCAAAGCTTCCATACTTCAGTATATATTCCAAAGTCCATTTGGTACTGGCATCGGGCTATCATCCGCTAACTTAACCATGATGAAATGGCCATCTTCGACATAAGCAATCGTTAAAATGGAATGGTTCGGGTAAACCTGCGGCTCATCGAACATCGGGAAGTAAGTTTGACAAACACCGTTGCTTAAATGTTGAACAATCACCCCAAATTTTTGAGCCAACAACAACCCTGTGTAGGGCAACACCATCCAGCATGCCTTTGGTGCAGGTTCAACATTTAACCAATTTATCGATCGATACACATCGTCGTAACATCCCTTGTCCAATGATTCGAGTATGTGCCCCCAACGCTTTTTGTTAATGAAAATTTCGTCGAGGAGCTCTTGGCAGACCCACCTCCACTGTTTCTGGTCCAACCCCAAACCCATAGCTATGGATCGAAACCTACAGTTACCGTCCGGCTGGGCATCTTCGATATGTGTTATGTATCTCCGATAGCTAGATGGAAGCCAATCCTTAAAATGCTTGATCATGTTTTTGTACCTATAATTGGCAAAAAAATAAAAAAACTCAAAATTATTAAAAAATAAAAAATTGAAAAAGAATTCTAAATATATGTATGTATGTACGTATGTACCTGTGCCCGGCCAAAAATGGGAAGTCTTTATCTATAATCGGAAGTGTATTTTTTTCTTTGCTTTTCTTTGAACGACTACGTCGCATATTTGGCTTTTGAGTGTAGTCGTTCCTCTCTGATTCGGGTTGTTTATCTTTACTTCTCGCAAGGTTTTCATTCTTTTGTTGTTTTGCTTTCGTAGTTGGGCGGCCCCGGGTATCTTGTTGTACCTCAGGCGGTTGATGGCCAGTCATACTTGGATTCAACACCGCTTTCATCTTCGACAACATACTTTTTAACACTAGAGGTGGTTGCGCCTGTAGTTGCTCTGTGAGTCTATCCATTTCCGCCTGAATATTACAACCGTCTTGATTAAGTTTTTCTGTCGAAAAATCAAGTTTTGTCCAGAATTTGTCTATCGCGGCAAGTGGAATTTTGCAACCTATTTTTCAAGAATCATTGTTAAAACATGAAGTATAATGATGTTAAAACATGAAGTATAATGATGATTATATTCTATGGATCGAAGCATATGTTATAGTTGTTATGTTACCTGTACTTTTCCACCACTCCATCTGACAAGCACATGGCAACCCACAACCCGCAGTAAGCTGGTGGCCAGAAGTCCCCCTCTCCTACCTTCAACGCATGTAGCTTTTTCCTCTCGACAACCAACAACTCTAAGGATTTTTGGGAAACATTACCGCGTAGGTTGTCAAAAAACAGAAATCTGTGGTCCCCCATTTGCACGGACCTGCTCTCCTGAAAACTAAGTTTTATTTGTATCTTTTGTGACTCTACAACTTTTCCAACAAGCCACATAAGTCTTTGGAGCGAGTTGTTTGGCCCTTTAATGTATCTCTTAAACTTAGAATGTTGGTTTTCAACTCTGTTGGTTGTATGTTGACAAAAATTGGGGACTGTGTTAGTCCAAGCTGAAACAAACTTTTCTTTATAATCTTTCAGCCACACATTATACAAATAATCTAGAGCATCTGAAAAAAAATTGAATACAGCGATTTGTAATGTTTGTATGTATATATGTATGGATAAATGTATGTAAACTAAAATAATATGTACCTGATCGTTCGTTGTTAGTCAGTCGCATGAAAAGCCGCTCAAAGTTATAATTGTATAGCGTCGGAGTGGAAGAACTACACAATCGAGACCAAGAAAGCTTGAATATTTTCCAGTCTTCATCCGTAAATTTTTCCCGACAGTGTTTTAGAATATTCTGTGAGATGTGCCACCTACATAGCAATTTGGAAGCTTTTGGGAATACTTTATCGCAAGCATTCATCAAAGCTTGATCCCTATCTGTTACAATTACACGTGGCTCCATACAATCTACCAACAATTCTTTAAGCTTCTCCAGGACCCATAAGAAGTTATCTTTTTTTTCTTTAGAGACAAATGCATGAGCCACACAAAAAGACTTGTGTGTCGATGTCACACCCACAACTTGAATAAACGGAAGCTTATACTCATTCGTCTTGTAGGTAGCATCAATCATCAACACATGTGGGAATGCACGCCACATGTTGTACGAGTCCGGATGAACAAAAAAAACCTTCTCGACCCCGTTTGTGGAGGGATTCACCCTGGTGAAATAAACGTATCTTTCTTCTTGCAAGATGCTCTCCAATATCTGCATTGAAGTTCGATCGCCGTACATTTTGAATTTAATCTTTTTTATCGTGTTTTGTACGTCTTCTAGAATGCACACGCTGTGTGAGTTTTGTTTTCTTATGGTTAAATGTATATTTGTAGGCTCCATGTTTTGAAGATAAAGTCTCTCCACCAGTGATTCTTCGTCCAGGGTCAGCCTTTTAGCAAACGTGTGGCCCTCGAGAAATTCAGCAGGCTCATGGTTATGAATGTTTTTCCTTTTCCACAAGGCTCCAATTACCACTACTTGAGTCTAGTTTCCCTATCAGACTTAAAGGACAGCCAACCTTTTTGCTACCGGAACGCCGAACTGTTGCTTTACTTTTGGTTTCGCCGCCACGATCGCATTGCAACCATATCTTCACTGTCCTTGCTGACGAACCTTCGCCTTTTGTTATCGTTCGTTGGGTCACAATGACGTAACCTTTCGCAACTTCTCTTTTGTAAACCCAATTCTTCAACTCTTCAAGTGACCCAAATACCTAAAAAAAGGTACATTAGAAATCCACATAAATGCAATTAATATATTAATTTGTCGAAAAAACAATAAAAAAAATCCGGGTTGAACATTGGGTTCGGGTTAATATGTATGACACATTTTCGGGTCATACACTTTCTACTTTTAATCAGTATACATGCCTCGTTCGTGTTCGTTCGTGTTCGTTCGGTTCATTTAAAGAATCAAGCACAATATCACTATCTAATTATGAATTGTTACCTTCCCCAGTTCCACTAATAATGCCCAAATCTCCGTGAACATTCACATATTCAGGATTCACATTTTGTAATGGCTGTTGCAGCTGCTGATATTGCTGAAAGTTGAACGTTTCCATTCCAGCACTATATCCTATGTTTTCAGTGAAAGAGCTTGACGGATCGAAAGTTGAACCGCCAACACCATGCTCATAAGCACCTATGCCACTACTGCCAGTGGTAGGATTGAACATTTCATTTAGTCCAAGGTTATGCCTAGCTGGTGTCATGTTAAAAGAGCTTCAGGGATCGAAATTCACATTGTGTTGCTGCTGTTGTTGATAATTGAACATATCCATTCCACCACTGTACTCGAATGGTCCACTGCCAACACCGTAACCCTCGTAACCCCCTTGTGGATAACCGCCCCCGTCACTACTCCCAGTCACTGGGTTAAGCATCTCTTGTAGACCAGGGTTATGCATAGCTGGTGTCAAGTTACGAGAAATTGTGGGATCATGCATAAAACCACCATCAAAGAACATATTTCTACCTTCCGTGGCTCCAAAGGCATTCCCACAGCCCCCCTGACTATTCAGATTTTCATGATACCCTAGCTGGTATTGGTTGGATGGAGTTGGGGATATGAAAGGAGAAGAGTAGGTCATGAAGCTGCTAGGACCTGCTCCAAACTGACATGATTGAGACTGGAAGGGTGTGGTTAAAGGGTAAGAGCTGGATTGGTTTTGGATGAACGGAATCTGAGGACCTATGAGACTGCTGCTGCTGCTTTCATTGGTATTTATTTCGTTTGTGTTATCTCTTATCCCTAATGTTTGTGGATGTGACACAGTTCTACCTGCACCCACATTCTCTGCTGCATCACAATTTTCCGGATGAGCATTGAAGTAACCGCCCCTGCAAAATATATTTCAGGTAGTATAGATATCATTATGGGCGAAGTTGATCGTTAAAATAATAATTGATAAACAAAAGTATGGATTTAATTGTCAGGATAAGCTATAAGAGAACAATTTGAACATCAAATGAAGGATTCATATAAACATCTAAATAAAGAAAAATAATATATAGAGAGTGAAAACTAGTGTATTTGCGAACTGAGTGAACAAATCCTGGCCATTGATCTACACACGTGTATGGCCAGGATCTCATCATCAAATCGTAAAATACACTAGTGTATTTCAACATCAAATCCTGGCCATTGATCTATACATGTGTATGGCTAGGATTAGTTCACTCAGTTCACAAGCTACACTAGTGTTCACTCTTGAACCTAATCCTATATATATATATATATATATATATATATCAAAAAGATATTTGATGTAACTAACGGTCATAAGTCTCGAAACCTTTTTAAAGTTCTTTAAAATGGACAAATTTGATGCATAATCAGTTAGTGTGCTCTTTTAATATTATGAACCACAAAAGAAAACAGTAAATTTGTTTTGGATATCCAAAATTAATTATTAAATACTATAAAAAAGTAGATTAAACTGAATTGAAAACATTGATGTGGCTATTTTCAACAAAAAAAAAACAAAAATTGGAGATATATATCCCGCAGACTACTACTGGGAGAATCACGACGCGTTCTTCTCAGATACAAGTATCCCAAAGCAACCAAAATAAAAACAAATAAATATATATTCAGACATACCACTTTTATCATTATGTTAATTAGAAGTAATCTTTTTAATGGACACAAAATGACAAAATTTATAAATCAAATCTGACAATTTATGAATTATATAAGTTTTCAAAGTTGGCTGATTCGCCAAAAAAAAAAAAAAAAAAAAAAATTTGCAATCTACCATTTTTTACATTGTAAACTCTATACTGTAAAACGTTATGATGTTGATAAAATTTTACCTTGAGGACCGAGAACCACCATGACGAAGGTTATTTTTCCCAGCACATATTCTAAAATGTGCTTTAAGGTCGGCATGAACACTGTATGCCTTGGAGCAGGTGACACACTTGTAATTTTTATCAGTACTATGTTTTCGTAAATAATGTTTCTTAAGACCACCAAAGTCTCCTATGGCATGAGAACGGTTGTGGTGGACACATGTGGGCTCGGGGCATAGATACTTCTTTCTTGGCACTGGATCATTTGGTGCCCTTGTCTTGAGGGTGAAAGGAAGATTGTGAGCTCGTTGGTGAAGTGATAAATTCTGCTTTCTCGGAAACCCTTGAAGGCATATTTCACAAGTAAACCTGTTTGAATCAAGTAAAGTGGTGGGAGATACTTCTTCAAAAATTATGTTTGGATCTGCATCGTTAAAACAATTTAAAATTTCCAAAATTGAAAATAATTATTTATGTAAAAATTAAACAAGGAAATTTCAGAAAGATAAATTTGTAAATAAATAGTAAATTGAAGAACTTGCATGAGGCTAGCTAGCTTATGTATGATTCTTTTACTGGTTGGGAGCAAAACTACGATTACCTTGACTGTTTGTCATAAGCTCCATATTACTTGATGATCCTGAGGCCATATTGAGTCTTCTTCTATATAGAGTGCTCTAGTATACCTTCTTGATGTTAGATTTTCCAAAGATACATAACACATGAATATGTGCAGGTTTTAGAAATATATATAGGCAACAAAAATGTTATTGGATGAGTTAGCCATCACATAAAGATAAAAACGTGGCAATAAAACATTCTCTTTTTCTCTGAATTTCTCCTCTTATTCTTACTTTCGGCTTATGTTTGCATCTCATGTGGGATCCACATGGATCATGTGAACTCTCTCAAATTTTGATCATGCTTCCCCCACCTGACTATTACATTTTAAATTTACTCAAGAGAAAAATTATATATTATTATAAAAACTGGTCAAGACTTGTAAACGGATACATTCAAAATTTTGTTATATTATATAGAAAATACTAATACTAGAAATGTTTAATACAAAAGGTCAATTGTAATGTTTATTAAATATTTACATTGTAATATGCAAAGAGAAATATAAAATGAAAATATACAGAGTTAACTGAACGTAACGGTGATCTTTATCACAACTTGAATCAAGTTTCTCTATGACCAGATTAAATAGAGATAATTGACAGTGAAGTTAATTGAATAAAACAGAGAGAAGGGATCAGTACTTGAATCGTGTTTCTATACCACCACAATTACATTAGAGGAATGGATCACCAACTAATAATTGTGTTTCCAAAATAAAGATGATGATGAACACTCGTTGCTACTTTAGTTTTGTATTCACTGTAGCTTTGTATTCACTTTAGTTTTGTATTCACTTTTTGGGAATATGATGGTTCTTCGTGTTTATTGAAACGACATTGAATAACATAACCTCTACTTTTCTGTCATAAGCCTTATACGATTGGTACTCCCTTTATTAGTTTAAAACTTGTCAACACAAAACGATACAAGCAACAATACGTCGAACGTATTGTATTGCATTGTTTTTTGTTTATCACGTCTTATGACATTTATCGGGTTAGTGACTTGGGTTAACAACATAATATAACTTTGGTAGAGATGATGTTTGATTGGATTGTATTGTTTTTGGAAAGATATTAATGATGTTATCACTTTGGTAAAATGCTCGTTAGTGTCACATCTAGGTAATATAATTCCTCCATTAAATTCTCAGCTATTTACATTTCGTTTTGCAGATCACTGTACTGACTGTAGTCGATTTGTTGAGGTTATGATTTTGCTTCTTGTTTACCGAGTATTTGTTTTCATTACACATGTTTATTTATCATTTTGATCTTGGTATGTGTTCTGCCAGCTTTTCTGTATACACTGTTTTGTGACTTTAAAGTAATGTTGCTAAATGGTCTTTCTTTGTATGACTGGTTTATCGCATATTATGGCGGTCATCGTTACGATTTTATTTGGTGGGAAGGTTAGAACTTATTTAGAACTTTTTTCTTGATTTAAAATTTGTATATAGAAATTTATTAGTGCTGATTTTAGTTTCAGTTTTGGTGGTAATTTGGTTATGGTATTAGAAATATATTAGTATAATATTATCTATTATATCCTAAGTATCACTATTAAAAAGCTAGTTATTAGTTAGGAGGCAAACCAACCGACGGGGTGTGTCCTGTGTAAGTCCCTGGAATTCAATCACAGATCGATATGAAACAACCAAACGAACACAACGATGTGCGGAATCCATAGACGTATTAGCTAGCAGTTAATCAAGCACAAGAATTGTAAATAAGCACCAGTTTGATTTCACTTGGATAGAGTAACAGTACAGACATCAAGAGAGAACAGTTACAGAACAGACAAAATACCCTATCCTTTTATAGACATCCCTCTGCGCTATCATTAAAGAAACGCTGAGGGCTGTCTGCATATGGAGTAGCTAGCGCAGAAACTCTCAGTGCCAGGCTTATCTGCGCTACAACACTTAAAAACAAACCAATGAAGCTAAGAATTGTAAATAAGCACCGTGTGATTGTTGATTGTGAATACTCTGTGTATTCACGATTCTCTCATCGTCTACACCTTCTGTACGAGCTCTACGTTGTGGTACGAGGCACGTGGTGGCTTCCGCACATCGCGTGTGTGTTCGATCGGTCCGGTTCGTGTGTTCGTTGAAGAAGACGACCTTACAGAATTTATTAGGCATAAGTACTTGTCCTAATTTAAGTGAATATTTGTCAGAATTTGTGAGAACTCATTCTTTCTTTGTCCGATAAAAATACGGGGAGATCTTGCATTAATAGAATGTCCATAAAAATACGGGGAGATCATTAGTCTCGGCTAAATTTTAGATTTGCTAATGAAAATTACAATTGTACACTTGAATACAATTTTCAGCAGCATCATCGACTTTAGAGGCTATCGACTTCATATACTAGCTCTGAACCAATACTTCCTTCACAGTTGCTACGGCAACATTCAAAGATCAATACACATCTGAACGTCTACTCCTTTACTTTTGACTACTACAGAGGATCAAAAGCTAAATAGAATTCTGTCCGGAGAAGAGCTAGCAAAAAGGGGAGTTAGGCTGGATATGACCTGTAAAATATGCTGTTTGGTACCAGAATCAGCAGATAAGTATTTAATTCCCCGTTCTGCTGAAAAGGAGACCTGGAATCTGATTTAAAGGTGGTACAAAATCTTAACAGCTTTTAATGATTCAGTGATGTCCATTCTAGCGATCCAAGCTAATTGAGAGTTCAGCTGCATACAGGAACTTGCTGCCAACGGCATGTTCATGGTGTTGCTTTGGTTTATATGGAAGGTGAGGAACAAAAAGATTCTAAATAAGAGATCACAAAGTCCGGAGGAGATCTTGGAGGCAATCAAATCGAACACGTTCCATCGGCTTAAAAAAAGGGCAAACATGTGTCTCTTAGAGTGGAACTCTTTGTCTAGCTTCCTGCTTGATCCTTTTCAAATAATATTTTCCATTAAAGAAATTTGGATTTGATCAATGTTAGTGTTTTACTTATACACGAATCTTGTTTAATAGAGAATACTTGTGCATATAGCCAATATGAATCAACTATGTGCACTAGTTTTATACCGCTTAAAATAATTTGGCTTGCATTTATCATCAAAATCAACTTAAAAAATGATTGGAGACATGATTATTAGTTAAACACAAATCATCTGTCACACATAATAAATGAAATCAATGAATACAAATCAAACTGGAGATAATCCATTAGAGGATTCTAGACAAGAATGGTAAGAAAGTACCAGGAAAAATATCACACGATATGCCACACGTGTTTCCTAATCCATGTTCCATCTTCTTTGTTCTTCGCACACTAATTGTTTTTCCTGCCTGGTCCAATCTTTTATCTTGAATAAAGACTTTCTAAAAGGAAACATATTATCTCAAATCGACGGCATAACGGAGCATAAGCATGTATATTAAGTACATAAATGTTTTATATGATTTTCATCAATATTCAAGACTTTAAGGTATCTGGTCTACTGACGATAAGTAGGAGTAAAAATCAAGTACATATTTGAACTGTCAAGAGCAAAGGAAGTGTATGATAAACTTGAGTTGGTGATAGGCAAAGAAAGTATGAAATAATACTGAAGAAATATTGTTAAGATGATCCTGGAAAACATACTTTAGGCTAAAGTATCAATACGAAACTAAGCAAGAAATTTGGTCGACTTCAAGGTGAAAACCAAAATGAGCAATTTTGGTAGAGAATAACTCAAAGACAACTCCAAATCTATGTTGAAGCCTTCATGAAAGAATATAATAAGGATGAGTTCAAGATAAATATAACGATTAAGGAGTTATTTTATTCGAAATATACAAATCTGATACGCGTTATATATAATTCGTCATTAAAATATAATTCGTCATTAAAATATAATTCATGAATTCACCATTTCTCACATTACATGAGTATACATGTTTAGAATTAATAAAAGCTCCACCTATATAGGCGCAGATGGCTTTCAAAACGTTCTTGAAATTGTTACACGTACGTGTCTCGCGATACAATTCCGAATGTTGAATTTATGAACACTAAAAAAGTATTAAGCTATATATGCATCTCAAACGATTATTGCAAGTTTTTGTGAGGTTATTAATGTGATATAAGAAAATATGGTGCAAAGGAATTTTCTAAAGAAACATAAATAATAATAAAACTAACATAATATGGGCTTCAAATAGTCTGACGATACAGAATGTCACTCACATACAAAGGAAATAAGTTCTACAGCGATTTTGAAACCATATAGAAAACTAATTAAGAATACCATTAACATCCAAATTGTTTAAGACCAACTAAACTGAAATCCAGAAATATCATACATGAAGATGGGTCTAGTGATCCTCCTGTGGCTGCTGTAAATAACAGCCCACATCACTACGGCATGTAACCCTTGTAACTCCGTTGGTCATAATAGCCCGCATCACTACTTCCTGCCACATCATTTAGTCCAAGGTTAAGCCTAGATTCTGTCATGTTAAGGGAGTTAAAGAATCAAGCACAATATCACTATCTAACTATGAAATGTTACCTTCCCCAGTTCCACTAATAATGCCCAAATCTCCGTGAACATTCACATATTCAGCATTCACATTTTGTAATGGCTGTTGCAGCTGCTGATATTGCTGAAAGTTGAACGTTTCCATTCCAGCACTATATCCTATGTTTTCAGTGAAAGAGTTTGAGGGATCGAAAGTTGAACCGCCAACACCATGCTCATAACCGCCTATGCCACTACTGCCAGTGGTAGGATTGAACATTTCATTTAGTCCAAGGTTATGCCTAGCTGGTGTCAAGTTAAACGAGCTTGAGGGATCGAAATTCACATTGTGTTGCTGCTGTTGTTGATAACTGAACATATCCATTCCACCACTGTACTCGAATGGTCCACTGCCAACACCGTAACCCTCGTAACCCCCTTGCTGATAACCGCCCGCGTCACTACCCCCAGTCACTGGGTTAAGCATCTCTTGTAGACCAGGGTTATGCAGAGCTGGTGTCAAGTTACGAGAAACTGAGGGATTATGCATAAAACCACCATCAAAGAATGTATTTCTACCTTCCGTGGTTCCAAAGACGTTCCCACAATCCCCCTGAATATTCAGATTTTCATGATTAACATTGTGCGATGGAATTTTGTCCATCGGCTTATCAGCATAATACCCTAGCTGGTATTGGTTGGATGGAGTTGGGGATACGAAAGGAGACGGGTAGGTCATGAAGCTGCTAGGGCCTGCCCCAAACTGACATGATTGCGACTGGAAGGGTGTGGTTAAAGGGTAAGAGCTGGATTGGTTTTGGATGAACGAAATCTGAGGACCTATGTGGCTGCTGCGGCTGCTGCTGCTTTCATTGGTATTTGTTTGTGGACGTGACACAGTTCTACCTGCACCCACATTCTCTGCTGCATCACAGTTTTCCGGATAAGCATTGAAGTAACCGGCCCTGCAAAATATATTTCCGGTAGTACAGATATCATTATGGGAAGTTGATCGTTAAAATGATAATTGATACAATAAACACACGGATTTAATTGTCCGGAGAAGATATAAGAGAACAATTTGAACATCAAATGAAGGATTCCATATAAACATCTAAATAAAGAAAAATAATAATTTTTTATATAGATATCAAAAAGATATTTGAAGTAACTAACGGTTATAAGACTCAAACCTTTTTAAAGTTCTATAAAATGGACAAATTTGATGCATAATCAGTTAGTGTACTCTTTTAATATTATGAACCACAAAAGAAAACAGTAAATTTGTTTTGGATACCCAAAATTAATTATTAATTACAATAAAAAGGTAGATTAAACTAAATTGAAAACATGATGTTGCTGTTTTCAACAAAAAAAATAAAATTGGAGATATATATCCCGCGGACCACTACTGGGAGAATCACGACGCATTCTTCTCAGATACAAGTATCACAAAGCAACCAAAATAAAAACAAATAAATATATATTCAGACATACCACTTTTATCATTATGTTAATTAGAAGTAATCTTTTTAATGGACACAAAATGACAAAATTTATAAATCAAATATGAAAATTTATTAACTACAAGTTTTCAAAGTTCCACATTCGCAAAAAAAAAAAAAAAAAAAAAAGAGAGAGAGAGAGAGAGAGAATATATTGCAATCTACCATTTTTTTAACATTGTAAACTAATGTAAAAACTTATGATGTTGATAAATTTTTACCTTGAGAACCGAGAAGCAGAATGACGAAGGTTATTTTTCCCAGCACATATTCTAACATGTGCTTTAAGGTCGGCATGAACACTATACGCCTTGGAGCAGGTGACACACTTATAATTTTTATGGGTACTATGTTTTCGTAAATAATGCTTCTTAAGACCACCAAAGTCTCCTATGGCATGAGAACGGTTGTGGTGGACACATGTGGGCTCTGGGCATAGATACTTCTTTCTTGGCACTGGATCATTTGGTGCCCTTGTCTTGAGGGTGAAAGGAAGATTGTGAACTCTTTGGTGAAGTGATAAATTTTGCTTTCTCGGAAACCCTTGAAGGCATACTTCACAGGTAAATCTGTTTGAATCAAGTAAAGTGGTGGGAGATACTTCTTCAAAAATTATGTTTGGATCTGTCATCATTAAAACAATTTAAAATTTCTAAATTTGAAAATAATTATTTATGTAAAAATAAACAAGGAAATTTCTGCAAGATAAATTTGTAAATGAATAATAAATTGAAGAACTTGCATGAGGCTAGCTATCATATGTATGATTCTTAGCAAAAATACGATTACTTTGACTGTTTGTCATAAGCTCCATATTACTTGATGATCCTGAGGCCATATTGAGTCTTCTTCTATATAGACTGCTCTAGTATACCTTGTTGATGTTAGATTCTTCAAAGATACTCACATAACACATGAATATATGCAGGTTTTAGAAATATATATAGGCAACACACATGTTATTGGATGAGTTAGTCATCACATTAAGATAAATATGTAGCAAAAAAAAAATCCTCTTTTTCTCTATATTTCTCCTCTTATTCTAACTTTCGGCTTATGTTTGCATCTCTCTCATGTGGGATCCACCTGGGTATGGATCATGTGAATTCTCACAAATTTTGATCATGCTTCCCCCACCTGACTATTACATTTTAAATTTACTTAAGAGTAAAATTATATATTATTATAAAAACTGGTCAACACTTGTAATTAAACAGAACTATTCTAAATTTTGTTATGTTCTATAGGAAATACTAATATTAGAAATGTTTAATACAAAATTTCAACTGTGATATTTGTTAAGTATTTACATTATTATAATATGCAAAGAGAAATAAAAAATGTAACGGTGACCTTTATTACAACTTGAATCAAGTTTCTCTACGGCCAGATTAAATAGAGATAATTGACAGTGACTTTAATTGAATAAAACGGAGAGAAGGGATCAGTACTTGAATCGTGTTTCCATACCACCACGATTACATTAGAGGAATGGATCACCAACTAATAATTGTGTTTCTAAAATAAAGATGATGATGAACACTCGTTGCTACGTTAGTTTTGTATTCACTGTTTGGGAATATGATGGTTCTTTGTGTTTATTAAAACGACATTGATTAACATCTACTTCCTATCATAAGCCTTATACGATTGGTACTTCCTTTATTAGTTTAAGACTTTTCCACACAAAACGATACAAGCAACAATACGTCGAACATATTGTATTGCGTTGTTTTTAGTTTATCACGTCTTATGATTTTTATTGGGTTAGTGACTAATGTTAACAACATAACGTAAGTTTGGCAGATATGATGTATGATTGGATTGTATTGTTTTTGGAAAGATAGTAATGATGTTATCACTTTTGTTACATCACTACGATTGGTTTCTACTTTAGTGCTTTGGTAAAATGCTCGTTAGTGTCACATCTAGGCAATATAATTCCTCCATTAAGTTCTCAGCTATTTACATTTCGTTTTGCAGATCATTATTTGTACTGACTGTAGTCAATTTGTTGGTAGTCGAGGTTATGATTTTGCTTCTTGTTTACCGAGTATTTGTTCAATCCTATAGAGGAGTATTTGGTCAATCATATAGAGGAGTATTATATTTTTTCCCATTATCACCATTTCAATATGGTTTATGGTTAGCACATGGGTATTTGCTCTGTTCTTGTTCATTCCTGCAGGTTTTTATTGGCAAAAGATTGCTGATGATTGGAATAAGTGGATTAGTAATCAAGTGGTATGGGTTTCTTCCTAAAAAGAGATGTGAATCATGGTTAGAGGAGGAACAACACCTGGCATTATTCTTAAAACTGTAGTGTTCTAGTAGAGATATTGTTTTCATTACACATGTTTATTTATCATTTTGATCTTGGTATGTGTTCTGCCAGCTTTTCTGTATACACTGTTTTGTGGCTTTAAATTAATGTTGCTAAATGGTCTTTCTTTGTATGACTGGTTTATCGCATATCATGGTGGTCATCTTTGCGATTTTTTTGGTGGGAAGGTGAGAACTTATTTAGAACTTTTTTCTTGATTTAAAATTTGTACATAGATATTTATTACTGCTGATTTTAGTTTCAGTTTTGGTGGTCATTTGGTTATGGTATTAGAAATATATAATTAGTATACTATTATCTATTATATCCTAAGTATCATTATTAGAAAGTTAGTTATTAGTTAGGAGGCACACCAAACGAAGGGGTGTGTCCTGTGTAAGTCCCTGGAATTCAATCACAGATCAATATGAAACAACCAAACGAACACAATGACGAGTGGAATCCATAGACGTATTAGCTACCAGTTAATCAAGCACAAGGATTGTAAATAAGCACCAGTTTGATTTCACTTGAATAGAGTAACAGTACATAGATCAAGAGAGAACAGTTACAGAACAGAAATACCCTATCTTTTTATAGACATCCCTGTGCGCTATCATTACGCTGAGGGTTGTCAGCATATGGAGTAGCTAGCGCGGAAACTCTCTCCGCTAGGCTTCTCTGCGCTACAACACTTAAACACAAACAAACATACTACAAACCTAATAAACGCATTACAACTTATCTAATGACTCAAAACACGAACTAGACACCCTCCCTTGATGTCGCTTCATACTAGGGGGGGAGTTCATTGGGGAACCACCGAACAACAAAAAAAGTGTGATTTAATAACAAAGCATGATTCAATCTCAAATTTTTAAGGACAAAGATCTATTTATAACCAAAAGATTCAGAGAATCAAGAAAGCGAAATCAGATCAAGAATTAAAGAAACAATTATCCCAATCTCGAATCCATATTAAAATTCCTAAAGGAAGAGGGTAAGTAATGGCAATGGGCCGGGTTTGGGCTGGGTATTAGTAATCCCAAGCCCGTACCCGGTTGTAATTCTTTGGCCCGTACCCGGCCCGTTACCCGTCGGGTATTTGTCGGGTAATTACCCGTCGGGTATCGGGCATACCCGCGGGTATCGGGTTTACCCGTTAATTTCTTAAAAATACCCGTTGGGACAAATCCGCAATTTTTACTTTGATTTTTATATAGTTTACCATTTTAATAACTATAACAAATGAAAATATGATTAAATACTTCCATATCATATTCATACCACATATACCAAACTAAATCAAAACGATTAAATACTTCCATTTCGAACATACATGCTCAAAAATAAGTTATTTGTTCACTAAGCAGTTGCCAAATACATATCCACATATGAAATACTAGTTTTCTTCATATCCAAATATGTGTTAAAAAATATAAGTTCACTTGTGATAGCCATATGTAGTCAAAAAGGTAAGTTCACTTGTGATAGCTATTGAAATACTGCCATATGCTTGCTTTCCAAAAGTGAAGCACTGAAGCTAAAGTAGCATTTCATCACTCATCCCTTGCAACCTCTTTCCTCTGGATACTAATATAGTTATATTTATGGAAATTTATAATATGATTATTTCGGGTATTATTCGGGTAAATGGGCCGGGTATCGGGCGGGTATCACTAAATCCCATACCCGTACCCGATTTTTTTCCATTCTTAAGCCCATACGCGGCCCATACCCATCGGGCTTCGGGTATACCTGGCCCATATGTTTCGGGTTTCGGGTATACCCGTCGGGCTTGGGCTTTTTTGCCATCCCTACACCGGAGATTCATATATGTCGCAACAATACAAACTACTAGAACAACGTTTTACTTAAACTTGAATATCTGAGAGTGTGAAGTGTGAAGTGTGTGTGTTTTTTTTTATTAAATAGTGGAATATATATAGAAATTTAATCTACACAGTTAATTCAAACACATCATCATCAACACAATTGGATTTGGGAATAATTGCACAATGATTTCATCTAATTCAATGTTTACAATACAATCAAAGTACAAAATTCACCCCCCCTCACCAGGTGCTTACTCTCTCACTTAGTTCTTATGCCTATAGGCTCTAAGTGTTAACTATTACATTGAGGGTAAAAAAACTATATATAGGAGAAGTGAATACTGGTAACATCACCATGAAAGCGACCCCTAACAACTCATTAAATGGTTTTACTGTCAGTAGTTCAAAGAACTGATAGTTGCTAACAAAGAAGACAACAACTGGATTCATAAAACTGTTGTTGAGCACGTTTGGAATCCAGTACTTCTGGTCTTGTTGAATTGTTGACTTGGTCTTCTGCTCTTCAGCTTTGACTTTTGTTGACTTGACTGTTGAACAGTTGACCTAGTACTTTGACAATCCAACACTTGTACTTTTTTTATAGATCTTTGGGGCAACAGTTCATGTTCCAGTTTTGGAAGTTGTTTTGAGAAGCCTTCAAGGGGGAAACTTCTGGACGTACTTCAACTTATTTCATCAGGTAGGGAAGATGGTTCCCTTGGGTATTGGCTTTCATCATCAACAGATCTTACATAACCCAATCATTCATACCAAACACTATCTTAAATCTCTATCGACACCACCGTAACCACAACAACCCTTTTTCTCATAACTGCCCCCATCGGTATCACCTTTGCCAGCCAAGGGATTCAGCATTTCATATAGACAAGTGGTATACATAGTTGGTGTCAAGTTAAGAAAGCTTGATGAATCAACATAAAACTAAAACCAAAAATTGATATTGATCCTTCCCCAAATCCATATATATTTCCACACATTCCCATTGGCTCATATATTCAAGATTATCATCGTCCATCAAAAGATCTACAAAAAGTTTAAGCCTAGGGAAGGGTTGGTCATGAGGCTGGTTTTGGTCTGTTAATATTGTGGAAAAGGAAGCTAGAGGAAACTTAATCAAATTTAACCCCATGGAACGGTTGGTCATAAGGTTGCTACGATTTGATCAGAACTGACATAATTGAGACCGGTAGGGTGTAGTACAAGGATACGAGTTAATCTGGTTTTGGACGGAGGAATTGAAGGACCTATGAAGGTGCTATTATTTCCAAAGCTATTGATTCTGATTGTGCTGTCTCCTATTCCTAATATTGGTGGATGTGATATATAGTCGAACCTATGGGGATGTTGCCATTTCTAGTGTTTTTAACTGAACCATCTCCCATGTTGAGTGTTTGTGGATCTTTGGTTACATTATGATCCTCTTTGTCACAATCATACTGGTGAACAGTGAAGTGGTACCTCCTGAAAATACTATGGTATAATTAATAGTTCTGATACAATTAAGAGTGTGAAAAAAGGAGGATTGGTTTATAAGGCCACTATCAAACATATAAGTTATTTTCGGTGGGCTAAGAATATTTCAAGACCACAAGTGTCAGATTTTGATTATAAGGCCACTAATTCAAACATATTAGTTACCACCATAAGAGGGTATAAAAAGAAGGTTTTGTTTCATGGACTAAGAATGGTTGATGTTGGATTGCTATTATATATGGTATTTTTTCATTGCATTCTATAGGTCACAATACTGATTTCATCGCAAAAGCCAGGGTGGAAGTCATATCAGAAACCTTATATTTGAAGTAACATTCCGACGGATTTGTCGTGGGCAAATAGTTCCCAAAAAATGACAAGACCTATATGTACCCGCAACTTGTGTCCTTAGGTGATAATGTTCGTAATCAGAGATGGATTACCGTCGGTCTTTAACTTATTTAGATTTTGGTGTGGCAAATATCGCACTTCCATGATACTAATTAGCATATTTGTGTGAGTATATAGAAGAAAGTTTAATAAACTGATAGCAAGATTTATATGTTTGACTAATTTGGATTAAGATCAAAAGGAATATAACAATAAGAGATCCATATTAAAATTAAGAAGATCAAAAGGAATATACTACACTAGCAGATCTAGAAAATCCTTATAGGGGTAATGTTTCGAAAAAAGGGTAAATAAATCAAAAAGACGTCATTTTTCCAAAATTTAGACTAACGTCGAAGCGTCAAGGGGTAGCGGGGCTACCCCTTATTATAAGGTAGATATGCCCCAGATAACAAGATTTAATTAATTTTTTGATGTAAATTGGTAGGTTTATTATTTTGGTATGTTTGATTATTTAAATAGGGTTTTAGTTGGGTTGGGTGTAGGTCCACCCGGAGGATCGAGTTAAACCTCTATTCCCTGTTTTCCGACAAACCCAAGAGTGCGGAATCCAAACGGGTAAGTTAAACCAAGTTACAAACACGTAAGACACAAGATTCACCGATTAACACTCAATGTATTAATGCTATGAAACGGTTACAAAGCAATGTTTACAAGATGTTCTTATAAACTCTCAGTGTGTGTGTGTTTGCATTGTGTTCTCTCAATGAAATCTATTCACACTTCTCTTATTGTTTCTGTTTACTGTTTGTGCTTATATAGTAACACCATTGACGAAATCAGGTAGCTGACGAAAACTCATCGACGAACATACATCATTACGACGAAATCCAGTGATTTCGTCACATATGGGTTCTTCGTCACATGGGGTCTTCGTTACAAGGGATTTCGCCAACAGTGACTTCGTCACATGTTGGGCTTGGGCCATGGGCTTCATCATGTTAGGCTTTGTCAATGGGTTACACAAACAGACAACACATAAGCAATACTAAGATGCAAACTGCACACACGCAGTTGCATTTATATCGTTCGTTACAAAGTAAATAACATACCGAGTCAAGATAGGAGGATATCTTGACTACGGCCTTCACTTCGTAGCCGAGTCGAACCGAGCCGAGCCGTATCCACACAATATGTATCAACAAACTCCCCCTTGGATGCTGCTTGCGAGGTTCGTAATCTCGTTCTCCATCTCTTGATGGTTCGTAATCTCGTTCTCCATCTCTCGTTCTCCATCTATGTCTTCACGTGTCACACATAGAAAGTGTATCAACAAACTTCCCTTTTCAACAAACAGGAAGTGCATTAACAAACTCCCCCTTTGATTATGCTTGTGAATCTTTTGATCTTCAATGCTTGAGATCCTTGTGGTGTTGATGATTGATCAGCGGCAACTCGATCATCTTTATCATTTGAGTGCCTTCACGTCGTGTCTTCATTCCAAAGCTTGTCATCGAACATGTTCTCTTTGCCTTTAGCATCTGCACATGCAAGAAAGCTAAATGCGTAATGAGAACAACTGCTTGGAATATAGTTTAACATAAACAAATAACACACATGTGACCATGTTTTCAACTATCGTCCGACAATTTGTTTGAAAAGTTAACAGATTTTTCAATTTTGATTATTAACTTTCAAAACTTGCAAATTTCGACCGTTTATGAAGAATTAGTCGTTTTGGTTTTCATCAGATTTCAGGCAACGAAGACTGGAGTTCCAACATCGGTTAATCAAAACTAAAGCAGAAATAAAATCTTTTTGACTTTTATAAAGTTTATATTAAAACACACCTAAAATCTTTTTGGTATTTTGAATATTTCAAACTTAAAGACTGAAAGCAGTAAATAAATATATACAGAGTTGTAGAAACTAAGAAAAGTAAATATATACAAACATTCTTTTTGCGAGTTTCAAGGGTAAGAGAATCATATCAGTGTACGGTCACGCCAAAACGCTCTTGTTGTTCTTTTTGTTAATATTTAGATAAACATCCTATAACGATTATCGATATTGTTATCCACATAAGCTCAACTTATCATATGTAATCATGGCGAGGGGATACGTTAAGGTATGATTTATACTTACCGACTGGTGTTCATCCACACACGACAAATTCCCGTATCAAGGTATGCACGAGGATTCATCTTACTGGTGAGTATACCATTTATCATCTGTTTTGCCGTATAAAAAGATGTGAGAAATTCACTTATTTTGAATGAAAACAAGCCCTATGTGATAGAATCACTTATGAATGAGGAACTTGATTTTCAGATGCATGAGGGGCAGAAGAGCAAGTCCGTGAACAGGTCAGTACAAACGTACAACAAAGAGACGAACTTGACTCCCGGATAAATGTGATATATTATCACTTATTTTGTTTGGACATGTGATTGTTGATCACTTATTGAGGTCGTATGCAGTATGTACACGTATGTATGGTATCATGGAAGATCTAGACTTCGTCTCTGTTTGTTTCGGTAAAAGAAACAACCATGATACCCAGATGATAAACAGCATAAAGACCACATATCTCAGAACCTCGGCAATCTCTCAAACGAAATTTCGGTACTAAGACCATATGCCAATGAGTGGTTCCCACACAGTCTTCAGTCGATTTAAGTTTATATCACCATGCACACTATAAAATGATTGTGAGCCTACCGATACATCTTATATAGAGCTGCTTATCGTTTTTCATTTTGCATTTCAGTTTAAAGAGGTTTGGACAGACCACTGATGTACTATCATTTTCTCTTTTGCTCGCCAGGAAACTCTTTTTTGTTTTTTTATTGTTTTTGAGTTTTGAATTTTTTCGATGCTTTTGAATTTTCAAATTTTGGAATTACTCCCCCTAAAATCAACAAACTTACAATAATTTTAAAAACACAAAGATATTTACAAAAACGATTTTCCGATGCGGATTACTCTTGCTTGACCTTAATGCCGTTTACCAATAATAAAAAGTCAAATCTTGATTTATCAAATGCTTTGGTAAAAAGGTCGGCACGTTGGTCATCAGTGTGGACTTTAACAACACTGATAAGCCTTTTATCAAAGCAATCACGTATGAAGTGATACTTAATTTCGATGTGTTTGGTCTTTGAATGCTGCACAGGATTTCTAGTGATAGATAAGGCAGCAGAATTATCGACTAAAATAGGAGTAGTTAGGAATTCAAAACCATAATCACGCATTTGCTGTTGTATCCACAGGACTTGGGAGCAACAACTTGAGGCAGCAATGTATTCAGCTTCACAAGTTGATGTAGCGATACAAGTCTGCTTCTTGCACTGCCACGTGACGAGGCCATTTCCTAAAAACTGGCATCCAGCCGTTGTGGATTTGCCATCGATTTTGCATCCGCCAAAAAGCAGAATCACTGAAAGCGACTAAATCAAAGTTATCATCCTTAGGGTACCATAGACCGGTGTCTGGGCAACCCTTCAAATAACGAAAAATCCTTTTTACAGCTGCAAGATGTGAGGCCTTCGGGTTCACTGGATATCTGGCTAGCAGTCATGTTGGATACATTATATCTGGTCTTGATGCGGTGAGGTACATAAGTTAAAGTCCGAAACAACTGATGATTTACCAGAAAACATTGATGTTACGTTCACATCATCTGACACTGATCATGAGTCTGAGTTAATAAAAAAGGTGGTCGATCAAGTGTTGGATAAAGACGAGGAGTCAGAGTCAAAGTCCGAATTAAAGAGTTCGAGTTCATCAGTTGACAGTTCAAAGTCGTCGGTTAAAAGAGTTTACAATAAAGAATTCCTGTTATCAAAATCTAATTTGAATGATGAAACATTCAAAGTTGCATATACTTTGAGTGATTCAGAAAAATTATATTCTGATGAGGAATTTCCAATAAGAAGTGTTCAAATTGAAAAGATCAAAAAGGTTTTCAAATTAACAGAAATTAATATTTCTGAAATAAAAGATGTAAATCTTACTGAAAAACCTAAAAGGTACACTTCAAGAGTTCAACAACGTTTAAACAAGAAAAAGGGTTACAGTTCTAGTTCTGGTTCTGGTTTTCAAAAGAAATCAAACCATAACAGTAATTTCAAAAAGAAAGGTCTTGGTTTTATTCCATCGAAAAATCATAAAAATTAGAAAACTTATAAATCAAAAACTGTATTTGTTTCAGGAGCAAGTTCTGATGAAGAAGAAAAGAGCACATTCTGGAAGCAATTAAACAAAGAGTTCTTTGAAAAAAAACAAAAGTTTAAGAAGAATGGAAGTTATCAGAGAAAAGAAACAAGAACCTGTTACAGATGTCAAGAAGTTGGTCACATCGCATGGAATTGTCCAATGGCAACCAACATCAAACAGGAAGTTGTTTCTAAACTTAACGAAAAGATTGTTGATAAAACTAAACCACCAACTGACAGGTTCAAAGTGTTTAAAAACTCAACATATGAAGTTGGTGAATGCTCGAAAAAATTTTACAAAAGAAGAGTGAATCTTGACAACCAAAAATGGGTTGTTAAGAAATCTGATGTGGAAAATGGCGATGAATCTGATTCCACAAAGTCAAAGGAGCCACAAGTTATTCGAAAAGAAGAAAATTCAGTACCGCCAATGGATGATGTCAATTTTCCACCATTGCGGGCTGAAAATTTTAAACAAAAAGTTGATAAAGTGGAAATTTCGAAGCAATTCTATTCTGAGAAGAAGGAATTCGATGTCGAAAAGGTTTTTAATGGAAATGTGAAAAAGATTTTTGGAAAAATGGTTGAGGGAAAGGTTGAAGGGCTTAAAGAGTTTTATGAATCAAAGAAGGCAACTTACACCACAAGTGAAACTGAAGAAGTCGCATCCAAGTTTGGTGAGGCTTGGATGTCTGTTTTTCATATGTGAAAAGTATGACTTGCCGGAGCTTCCAGGTTGGTAAGTGTGGAGCAGGAATCGGCATCAATCTTGGTAAAATAGGTTTGTGAAAGGTTTGTTCAAGTGATTCTTGGTTATTTTTACAAGTGGTAAATTAGGGACATTAAATTGTACTTGATTTTCTACAAGTGGTTGTGAAGAAATACAATGTGATGAATTGATCCCCTAACCTACAAATGGTTTTATGAAATCAACAAAACTTATTTTTCGAAAAAACCATTTTGATTAAAACAAACTTAAGTGTTTTGAAATCTTAATGGGAAAATAGTTTGTTGTAAGGGGGAGTTCTGATTGTTTATGCCTAGTGAATGGCGATTCGAAGTGATTCTATATCAGTTATCACGTTTACTTGTACAGTTTGTTTTTCAATTTTTTTTAAATGGTTTTGAATTTTAGGGGGAGTAAGAATTTTCAGAAAATCCAAAAACATTAGAAAATTTGAAAAGTAAAAAACATGATAAAAGCAAAAATGAGTTTTGTTGTGAAAAAGAGGAAATGATAGTATATCAGTGGACATTCACAGCATGCTAAAGGATTGGAAAGTCAAAATGTGATAAACGGTCTCACTGATGATATGCCAGTAGGTTTTTGCACATTTAGTAAGTTGTGTCGAGATATAAACCTAAATTTCAAAGTTACTTATATCGTGGGGAACATCTCTCGGATATATGGGTAACCCCCGAAATCTTGTTTGAAAGGTCCCTCTTTCTGAGATACTAGGTCTTTATACTCAGTGATATCTGGGGTATTATCCCGGGACTTCTAATTTTGCGAAAGCAATGGCCTAGTCCCCGTATAATACTTTACGCTTGCTTGAAATATAGCATCACCCTCAGCATAAAAAAATGATGAAACATTGCAAAATGCTAATCATGTGTTGTTGAAGAAAAGATTCTCTAAAGGGAACACACCAAAAGTCAAAGCCATCATCTCTCTGATTTTGCGGAAGCAATAGCCTGAGCTCTCATGGCCCTCGCATTTAACCCTTTTACAGATATTATCTAGGTATACTCACCTGTAAGACTGAATATTGGGATCTGGATACGGGAGTATATTCTGAGATGGGACACGCAAATAAGTTCAAGTGCTTAAAACATTAATCTCGTATCTCGAAACAGTTGAACTTTGTGTGAAAATTTAAGTGTATCAGTATACTGACAATCTAAGTGAATTGTTTAGAACTTAAAATGTTTAAAGCTTAAACGGTGCTAGTGATTTGTCTCACAAACTGATATGATCCTCTTACACAAACTCACAAAAATATTGTTTGTAAATATTTCTTTATTACTTTCTGCATTTTCAATTACAAAATCCAAAAAGATTTTCAGTAAGTTTTAGCATAAAATTTTGAAAAATACAAAAAGATTTTTGACAACTGATGTTGGAGAGCCGATTTTCAAAATTTCGAGTGCTAAACATGATGACAAAAGGTTTGGAAGAGTTTGTTTGAAATAAAAAATTGTTTGAAAAGAAAAATGATATTTCTTCAAGTGGTTCATCAGAGATTAAAATTGTAATATCATTTATTGATTTGATTAATACCTGCAATTGATATAAATTTGTCAAAATTTTAAATTTGTGAAATTTACTTTGAGGTAGAGAATGTGTGCAGGATAGCTAGTTTCTGATACCTGAGCTGATTGAGAGCCAGGTCACGATTTTGAAACAAGAATTATTTCAGAATATGATCCTAGATTATCGAAAGGGGGAGTCTGAAAACATCAAGAGGGAATTTGAAGATTCTAGAGTTAAGTTCAGATCCTGATATTCATGCAAGCTGTGGATGCTGATGAACTTAAGGAATCAAGAGATCTGATCAAGAGAATTAGAAAGATATTAGAGCCAGGTCGAGATCCTGGAGATGAAGAGAAGACAAAGATTGAGGATGTTTTACATTGTCAGATACTTCAGGAAGAGTAAAAGACTGATAAAGACTGAAGATGTTTGTTAGTGCATTCATCTGTCGACTTCGTCTTATATCGAGTCTCGACTTCGTCTTGTATCGAGTCATGTATAGAACAGATAGATCAGGGCATGTAGTACGAGAAAATTGTCAAAAATAGGTTAGAAGGTAATTTCGTAGGAAATAGCAAACTGCTATTTCGCATGAAATCAACCCTTGGTAATTTCGTACGAAATAGTAATTTCGTGTGAATGTGATTTCGCTTGGGCTATTCCATGCGAAATTAGCTAGCCTATATATAGGTGTCTTGTGATTTCGTTTGAAGGAGTTCTAACTTTCCGGTTTGAGAGCCGAAGTGTCTACTCGCTGTAAAACTTTGTTAAATCAATCAAAAGACAGTTTTAAGTGAATTTCTAGCTGAATCACCTCGATACGTCTGTTTCCGCCTTTCGTATTGAGAAAAAACTCTTCTGAACGACTCGTTTGGTCGTGAAAACGTTGATTATATCATGCTTTTGCCTACTGGTACATCATATGATGAAGCTGCTATCACACTTAAGCAATTTAATTCATTTTTAGTGTGACAGTCTAACTTGCTGATGTACTATCATTTCTTCCTTTTCACACAGTGATAACTCATTTTTGATTTTCTATTTTTTGTTATGTTTTTGATTTTTTAATGTTTTTGTATTTTTGATGTTTAAGAAAGCAGTAAACTATTTACAAAAATTCTTATGAAAAACCAGTTATTCAGGATTCCTCATCCCGTTGAGTTCGACTAAATGTTCAAAGCGAGCCATGTCAAAAGCTTTAGTATAAAGTTCGGCCAGGTTATCAAGTGTGTCGACTCGATGTAATTCAATTAGTCTTTTTTCAGCACAATCCCGTATAAAATGATGATGAATGTCAATATGTTTTGTACGACTGTGTTTCACGGGATTATTTGTTATAGAAATTATGGCATTATTGTCTATCATAATAGGAGTACGAGTGAAATCCAAACCGTAATCACGCATTTGCTGTTGAATCCAGAGAACCTGAGAGCAGCAGCTTCCCGCAGCAATATATTCAGCTTCACACGTAGAGGTAGACACACAAGATTGCTTCTTGCATTGCCAAGAGACAATCCTGCCTCCTAAGAACTGACAACCACCTGTTGTAGACTTTCTGTTTGACTTGCATCCTCCAAAGTCTGAGTCAGTGTAAGCAACAAAATTCAGATCACTATCAGTTGGATACCACAACCCAAGTTTAGGTTTCCCCTTCAAGTAACGAAGAATACGCTTCACTGCTTTCATGTGTGACTCTTTTGGATTAGCCTGATATCTGGCACACAAGTATACGACAAATATAATGTCGGGTCTTGAAGCAGTCAAGTACATTAGAGAACCAATCATCGCCCTGTATTGAGTTGGATCAACATCTTCAGTACTTTCATGATCTGGGCCAAGATTGTGATTTTCGCAAATGGGTGTGTTGAAAGTAGCACAATCTTCCATTTTGAATCAAGCCAAAATGTCATACACATACTTTGTTTGATGTATAAACATCCCATCCTCCTTCTGATCAACTTGTAATCCCTGAAAGTAAGACAGCTCACCCATAGCGCTCATTTGAAACTTGCTCTTCATCACCTTCTCAAACTCTTTACACATGTTTTCATTTGATGACCCAAAGATGATGTCATCCACATACACCTGTACCAGCACAAAATCTTCCTTCTTCGTCTTTATGAACAGTGTACTATCAATCTGACCTCTTTCAAAACCATTCTTTATCAAATATGTAGACAGTGTCTCGTACCACGCCCTGGGAGCTTAATGTAGTCCATACAAAGCCTTATCAAGTTTGTAAACTCGATCTGGATAGTCTGGATCAAGGAACCATCTTGTTGTGAGACATACACCACTTCTTGGACTTTCCCGTAAAGAAAAGCACTCTTCACGTCTAGTTGATAAACTTTAAAGCCCTTGAAAGAAGCGAAAGCTAGAAACAAACGAATTGCCTCCAACCTTGCCACAGGTGCAAACACTTTATTGTAATCTATCCCTTCTTGCTGATTGAAACCTTTGACAACCAACCGAGCCTTGTTGCGCATGACAATTCCTCTTTCATCTTTCTTGCACCTAAATACCCATTTAGTGCCAATCTCTCTTTCACCTTTAGGAAGGTCCACTAACTCCCAAACCTTCAACTTCGCAAACTGGGCCAATTCCTCTTGCATAGCTTCAACCCATGAATTGTCTTTTAGAGCCATATGAATGTTCTTCGGCTCCTCTTGGGAAATAAAGCAACTATACAAGCACTCATTCACTATCCCAGTCTTCTTAATCGAAACAAATAATCCTGTATTCGCTGCTATGCTTCGCCTAGTCTGAACACCTGCAGTAGGATCTCCAAGTATCATGTCAACTGGGTGATCTCTATTTGCTCGTATAGTAGCAACAGTATCAACTTCTAAATTGTCACCCAGGTTTGATCCAATCTCCCCGTGAATGTTCTGATCCATAAACGGATTAATGAAATCCTCCCCCTAATTGGGTTCAGGTTCACTATCGCTTGAATCAGGATCTGCCGCACCTTGGGAAGTTTCTGGAGCATCTGTCGTATCAACATTCGATCTAGGCATGAACTCGCCTTCATCATCTTCACCAATCACTGTTTGAATCAGCTGAGATTCATCTGCATCAGAAAACTCAGGAATATTAAATGATTTAAAAATGATTTCATAATCATATAATATAGCAGGTCCATTCGTTGATTGTTGAGGTTTATATGTAGTAATTTCAACATTAAAAACAACCTCAATTTTACCAGTTTTTAGATTAAAAACCCTTTTATTCGGTGTGCCAGGCACATAACCTAGAAAGTAGCCTTCGTCAGCCACCTCACCGAATTTTTGTTTATCTTTATTTCGCACAATGGTGCAGGGTAATCCAAATGGTTCAAAGCTTTTTAAGTTTGGTTTTTCGTTAAACATTAATTCATGACAAGTTTTTTTAAAACGTTTAACGGTCAAAACTTTGTTTAGGACATAACAAGCTGTATTCACAGCTTCTCCCCAGAAAAGAACTGGAAGCTTTGAATCTGAAAGCATAGTCCAAGCGGCTTCAATCAACGTCCTGTTTTTCCTCTCAGCGACTCCATTCTGTTGAGGCGTATAAGGAGCAGAATATTGATGTTCTATTCCATTTCGAAGACAATAGAGATCCAGAATCTGATTCTTGAACTCCGTGCCATTATCACTCCTTATCCTCTTGATCCTTGCATCATGGACGTTTTCCAATTTTGTAAAAAGATCTATCAACATCTATGCTGTCTCATCTTTTGTACCTAAAAAGAAAACCCATGAATAACGTGAGTAATCATCTGTGACAACAAGACAATAGTATTTTCCACCTATGCTCCTCACGTTCATTGGACCGAATAAGTCCATGTGAAGTAATTCATAAGGGGCATCTATGGAATTTACTGTTTTTGATTTGTGAGGTTTCTTATGTAGTTTTCCCTTTTGACATGGAAGACATTTATCGTCCACGTGAAACCTTTGCTTTGGAACCCCTTTCACTAATTCATTTTTAATAATATAGTTCATTTTGCGATAGTGAATATGGGCCATGCGTCTGTGCCACAACATCGATTCAGCTTCAGATGCTTTTGATAGTAAACACGCACCACAGTAGTTGGATCCTTAGCACCCATGTCCATGACATAAGTGTCATTTCTCCTTGGCGCTCTCATCACTATCCAATCATCCGGAATCTCCAAACCTAGTTTCAATACTAATGCTTCAGTCTTGGTAAAATGGACCGAGTGACCCTTGTCGCAGACTTGTGACACGCTCATCAGATTGTGCTTAAGCTGCTCAACATAGTTCACTTTGTCCAGTGTGATCTTCCCATTGGTCACTTTTCCTCGCCCTGTAATTCTACCACCTTTAGCACCTGCAAAATTCACATGTCCACCATCAAAATCTTCAAACTCAGTCAACAAACTCGCATCCCCCGTCATGTGCCTGGAGCAGCCACTATCAACATACCATAAGTTGATAATCCTCCTTAGCAGCTCCTGCACACACCAACCAAGAAATTAGTTAGATTGGGGGACCCAAGCCTTAATGGTCTTGGGTCGTCCAAATTCACCAACTACTGAAACATCCATCCAATATCCATTACTCCTAACTGGACTCTTAGATCTCAGACCTGTTGATGGAATTTGATTTTGATTTCCACTAGGTCTTTGGTCCTGAGGGTTCCTATATGTGTGTGGACTATTTGACCTTTGGAAATTTTGATTTTGGTACCTTGAATTTTGATTCCAAGAAGCATTATTGTTGTAATTTCTAAAGCCATTGTTATAAAAAGTTCGACCACCATCATTTTGGTATCGATTTTGATATTGACCTTGACTCCTGAAATTATTTGTATTATGATTTTTCATTCTTGGTGAACTGCTCCTAGGTCTCTCATATCTGCCTGGTGGATATTTAGGCTGAAATCTTGGTTGATTTCTTTGAAAACGAGGAACTTGTGGAGTTTTTTTTTTCTGTCTTATCTACACCAACAGCAACACCCTCTGGTTGCTTGGGAGTAGATTTCTTTGGAGAATTTGCAACTTTCTCCTCATTATCACCTTTCTTCTTAGGTGATTTCTCTCTCTTTCTCTCACTCACTTGTGCTTCAGTCTTTTTGTTAGGACAGCAGCTAGCTACATGTCCCTTTGTGTGACACTTGAAGCACGATCCCCTTTTCGAAGACTTCTTAGCTGAAGTCTTTGTACCAGATTCCTCATCAGATGATGATGATGATGCCTTGTTAGGATTTTCTTCAGTTTGCTTAATTTCAGATTTTTCTATGTTCTTATTTTTTGCAAACTCTACATTGGATTATTTTTCAATAACAGTGGTTTCGTTTTTCATATCACTACCTTGAACAAAATTAATCTTTTTAAAAGTTTGATTTTTGCTCTTAGGAGGTGAATTTTTCTTTTTCAAATGTTCCTTGTTATTGTTCTTCTTAGCATCATCACTCTCAGACCCATCACTTTGACTTGACGCGAAACTACTTGGTGCTGTTGACATAAAGTCTGTTAGCTCATCTTCATCAGGCAGGAATGAATAATCATGACTAAGAGGAGGTGGGACTTCATTAAAGCCCTTGAATCCCACATTAGTCTTGTCATTACTCTTCTTTAACCCACCCATCATGTGTTTCATTACAAAAGACGAATCTCTGAATTGACCTAATTTCTTTTCAAGTTCAACAATTTTGAGTTGTGCATCTGACAACTCTTTGCATTTTTCAGAAATCTCTTTTGTTTTCTCAGCCATCATGTCATGAGCTAAGTCTATGACTTGAAGTTTTTCATTTAATTTGCAGGTTAAAGCTTCAATTTCAATTTCATAACCTTTTATTTTCTTCAAGTATAGAGACTCATTTCGTTTTGCAAAGAAGTTTGATTCTTTTATGTTAGATATCTCGTATACCAGACTTTGGTTTTGTGTTGACAATTTATCAACTTCACCCTGTAATTCACGACATCTTCAGCAAACAGATTTTGAACTTATTTCTCCTGTTTGTTTGTCAAGGTTGGCCATGAGAGCCGCAAGCTGAGCTTCCATTCTTTTAAATTTAGCATCCTTTTCTTCAGCTTCTCTATCATGATCAAACTTTTGCCTTTCCTCTTCAGCATCTGTTGTCTGATCACCCTTCTCTTCTTCAGCTTTACTCTCTATTTTCACCTCAGCATCCACTTTTGCTTCAGCATCTCCCAAAGTAGCTTTATCATCATCAACTGGCACTATCTCTGCCATGAATGCCTGAGTGGAATTTTTCATTATCTTCTAGATGAATACTCCAATCATATGAACCTTCACGTGCTGTAGAGATCAAAGCCTTTGAGCTAGAATTGTTTGATGCATTCATGTTGTTTGAACTCTGACTCGAAGTCTCTTGCTTTTATTTTTGACATTCCCTAGCGAAATGCCCATAACTTTGACAGTTAAAGCACCTCACTTTGGTCTTGTCGAAGCCAACAGTCCTCCCTACAAACTTCTTGTTCTGTTCATGAACCTTTAGACTCTTCTGGAGATCATGGCCATCTGCCATTGTAAATCCATCTCTTATAGATCATCAGGGTCAATCTGATCATAATCTTCATCTAAAGTAGCAGGATCAGATATCTTCCTCTGAATGTAGTTTTCATATGAAGCAACAAATGAAGCAAGTAGAGCAAGATGTTCTTCAGCAGACTTCACACTCATAGGCATTGACTTTGCACTACTACTCAGCTTAGAAACTGATGTTCTCTTGGCTCCTGTTGATCCTCTTGAAGCGGCTACAAAATACACATCACCATCCTCATTTACTGTGACCTACTCATTCTCACACAATAGAAACGCAGTGCAGAGTTGCTAGAAGCGTTGTGAGATGAAGAAGATGTATGCCCATTGTAAATCCCTGGATCTTGAACCTGATCACATCCAGTGTCTTTCTTCTTCATACTGAGCTCATAAGCTCTCAGCTTTCCTACCACTTCTTCAAGCTCTTTTGTCTCATAATCTGCTTCTCCCTTGATCATGAGAGTGTAGATATCCCACTTAGTAGGTAGGGCATCGAGCATCTTGTCATTCTTCTCTGTGTCAGAATAGCAAGTTATCTCATAATTTTCCATTTCCGACATCAGATGGTAGTATCGAGTGATGATGTCCTCAAGTGACTCATGTTTCATGTACTTGAAAACAGCAAACTGCTTCTTCAGTAGATCAACTTTGTTTTTCTTGACATCTGCATTTCCCGCATATCGATTTTCTAATGCATCCCACATATCCTTTGAATTGGTGTACTTCTTAAAGGTATGCTTGATGCTATCAGGTAATGACATTTTTATTGCAGCCAAGGCTCTCTTTTCAGCCTCATACATCTTTTTATCAGCCTCTTGCATGTTCACATAGTCTGTTCTACGTGGTCTGCCCTCAAAGTCGTGTGTTGGGTTTGTGTACCCATCTTCAATACAAATCCATATTCGTGTGTCCTGATATTCAACGAAGGATTGAAAACGATCCTTCCATGTCAAATAATTTTCCACCTTCATCATCTTAGGCGGTTTGTTGGTGGTGCCAACCTCATGCTCCATTTTCAAAAGCTCATTCAAAGTAGACATGTTTGACATTTTAAACGTTGCAGACTGATAAAACCGTACAAAATATCTTCGAAAACAGTGGTTACCAAAGTACACCGTTAGAATCGTCTCGAAAAGACGAATCCAATGATATATAATGTTGAAAACCGGATCATTTTCTATTTACGAAAACGTTAATTTTTTTCTTACGCTTGCAAGAAAATATTCCACCCCACTAATTATGCTACTAATTTCGCTGGCCAGATCAAGGTTAATTTCGCTAGTCTAGTTCGCATGTCTAGTTTGCTGAAAAGTCAAGTTTGTTGGTCAAATTCGCTGATTATTAAATTCGTCTGTTAATTTCGCCGGGTAACCAGTTCGCTATTACGACGACCGGTAAAGTCGCCGAAACCGTGATAATTTCGCTGTGGAAAATTATACGGTTACCAAAGTCGCCTTTGGATTTTAACTTCGCCAACAAGTTTGCAGGTTAGTTAAATTCGCAGGTCCAGTCTGCGAAATTAATTAAATTCGCCTGTAAAATTGGAAATTCAATCTTTTTTAAATTCTGAAGATTTTATCTCCTCTCCAACACAAACCTGCAAAATCAGACAACCTAATCAGCTCAAAATTTTCGAAAAATATGAAGAACTGATCGAAAAACACAAAAAACACGAAGAACAGTCTTCGAATCTTCAAGTCTTTCAGCCAAAATTCTTCAAACAATCAACCAAAAACTGTCCTGGAAACCCTAAAACCAGCAAAATAGCAAACAATCAATGCAGAAGATCAAAAGCAGCCAAAAAAATTCGAAAATTTATATCAAACCAACAAAAATTTCGAAACCCTAATTTTTCAGGTTTCAAAATTTTCGAAAACTTCCTGTTTCTGCCAAGCACAATTCTGAACCGAGCCTTCAATAGCCTAATGTTCTGATACCAATTGTAGGTCCCATGGTTCGTACGGATCTTCACATAATTGTATATCTAATCAAGAGTGCGAAATCCTCTTGATTAGAATGTCACAGAAACGAGTAGAAAGCAGTTCACAATCAAACTGGGTTTCTATTGATTATCAATTACAAGAATTACAATCAAACAAACCCTAACCCACACAAATTCGTCCAAGCTCCTATTGCTCTCACGAATTCTCTCTAAAAATTGTTTTGGCTGATTAACCTAAACCCTATAGCATAAGCTTGTTTATATAACACAAGGTTGCAACATTAGGCTAGGGTTTACTACATGGGCAAGCCCAATTTCGTCCCCCTAGACCCAACTGGGTTTTGTTTAGCCCAAACTCTATTAATTCACTAATACAACGCTAAACCCGCTAACTGTTTATCGTTTTACTAATTACAAGATATCCAAAGACCAAATCTAAGTTGTTGTCACAAATATGCACCAACAGCTTTATACCGTTTAATGGTTCCATCTGATTGAAATTTGGTATGGTAAAGCCATTTAGAATGACCAGGTGTTATTTTTATTTGGAGCATCGATTTCATGATGTATGGCAAGGACCCATTTATCCTTTTTTTGAGGGAGTTTTATAAGTTTACGATCAGTGGTAGAGAAGAGAGCTTGATGAAGTGGCATAGTTTTAGTGGTAGACAAGTCGGCACGGTGAGGCGGTTTAAAGATACCGGCCTTGGCACGGGTAATCATAGGATGGTTGTGGTGATGGTGGAGGTGGGTTAGGAACGGGGACTAGTGAGTGATGCGGCGGGGGATGGGTGGGTGGGGTGGGGTGGGGTGGGGTGGATACGGTATCGGCTAGGGCATCGGGTGGAGTGTACGGGGTATCGGATTGTGTAGGTGGAGTGTCGGGTGATGTGGGTGGGTTTTCGGGTGGCGGGGCTGTGGGTTGAGGAGTGTGTTGTGTGAAAGGTGGGTAGTAAGATAGGTAGATCACCAAAACAAATGGTGCATGGAGAGGGCATGTGGGTTGGCGTATGGTGTTGAGGTGTTGGTTGTTTTGGTTTTGGGGTGTAGTTATCATAAGAGATATCCAAAAAGGTGGACAAATCAAGTTCTAAAATAGGTTTGGTAGTGATGGAAGAATCTAAAGGAAAGTGATTTTCATCAAAACGAGCATGACTTGTGACATACACACGGGTGGTGCATGGGTCTAGGCACTAATAACCTTTAAATCTGGGACTATATCCAATGAAGATACAAGGTATACTTTTAGGTGCAGGTTTATTTGGGGCATAGTCACGTAAGAACAGATATACCCGGGTTGGGTGTTTGTTTGTATAAAATTTCAACTCAATACGTTCATGGTAACTTATCATGAAATAGCATAGTGAGCCCAGTTTCGGCAACACTACACTACATTACAAAGAAGGGCCTAAAATGATGGATATTTGCAATAAGATACAACAAATATAAACAGGTTATCTTTTTTTTTTTTGAAAAGTAACTTTTATTAAACAACCAAACCGCCAACTAAGTCTCCAAGAAAGGGACAAAGAAGCGGCACAAAACCAAAACTATTACATCACGTCGAATTTACACCACGCATTCCAATCTATACAACCATTTTTATATCTACATCTAAACCAAAGAAAGCTTAAACTTTTTATCTCCGCAACCACTTCCATTACCTTCAATTTTTTATCCGAAAAAATTCGATCATTTCTAGCTTTCCAAATACTCCATAATGAGATGAACATGATCCCCTGAAACGCAATCTTCTTAACACCTTTCAATCCCACCGATAGATGCATTGCCACGATATCTCGGACCGAAAAGGCGAAGATGTTTGGAATGCCACACCAAGAAGCTATTGCCATCCAAATTCCAGTCGCAAAAATACATCCCAAAAACAAATGCTCTGCCGTCTCCAGGGTATGGTCACAAAAAACACAATTCTTTTTTGGAACCTGAATATTCCTTCTTTGTAGCAATTCTATACATCTCCGCACGCCAAACAAAAATGTTTACCTTAGCCGGAATCCATTTACACCACTCTAAGACAAACGCCGGCCTATGTTGAACCTCCTTTTGAAGCCAATGTTTAGTCGATTTAACCGAAAAAACCCCCGATTCGTCCACTAGCCACGTCCAAGAGTCCGGCGCTTCTGAGAAAATTATATTGATAAACAGGTTATCTAATAGCCTGATTTTCTACATTACAAAGAAGGGCCTAAAATGATGGATATTTGCAATAAGATACAACAAATATAAACAGGTTATCTAATAGCCTGATTTTCAACAATTGGTTATCAGAGCATGGAACGAAGAAGCAGGCAAAGAAAAGAACTTGACAAAAGAACACATAGGAATGATTTAACAGCAGCAGTTCAACAATCATAGCCAAGAATTAAAAGAAATATAGGATGTGCGATCAGGAATGCAAGGCAAGAGGGAGGGCTTAACGAAACTTTTAAAAGGAGCAATCGGGATTGCTTAAAAAGAACACTACAATTTCACATGAAGTTGGGTTACAACAAGTGACTTGTATGTGGACTTGATTAGAGCAAAAAATAGGTTTATAGACATGCTGATATCAACTTTTGTGACTAAATGTATGGAAGTTCAAGTTTGTTTGATTAGGAGATTTACGTTGGTTTTTTTGGTAATCAGTTTAGTGATCAGATCCATTTAGTGGATCAAGGAGAAGACCGAGAGAAGACGCGAGTATACTTTCTATTGAAGTGTACGTTTCCCATTTCGCAATGTTTTTATAACCACACTGGTTATTGAACTAGCAGTTTTACTGGTCTACTGCTCGAACCGTTCGGATTGACAAAACCAGTTTCAAAAATCGGTTATAATAACTTAAAATATATATATACACATAAACAGCAGATTATACATAAAATATAAAAATATATGGGACTCAACTGAGTTGACAAAGAAAGGTCAAAGGAGAATCTAGAAGTTGAATCCAAAACTATTCGATTCAAAGATCATATCATTATCATTCCCAAGTAACCGAAATCATGGAATTGGCCAGCCCCGACTGGTCAAACGTTGACTTGCTCTCGTAGTCCAAACCCTTGACCGCACCCGGGATTGCGTGAGTCAACCGAAACCGCTTTCCATCACTACCCTCCAGATTCGCATAGCAGAATGACCACAACAACTGAAGAACACAAACAATTGCAAAGTGAGAATCATCTTCAAACCTCAATAAAAACGGTCACAGGTCAGGTCAAAGTCAAAGAACGAGTGTTACTTGTATTGGATCGGAATGTAAAAAGTTCCTCTGAAGTCTGCGTCCATCTGGAAGACGGACTCCAACCCTGCAAAGCAAACTCCGATCACCTTTGGGTTCTTCGGGCAATGGTGGATAATTGTGTTTTTCAGAATTTTGGATTTCTGTTTCGGTATTTGTAGCATCTGAATCTTTTGAGGTTTCTCTAATGCTATCTTTTATTGTTGGTTCCATAGATAATGCCTTCGCCAACCGCGTGTCTTCATCTTCTTCACTTGTTTCATCCGCAACAACTGCATACTCATAGGTCAGTAATGGTGGCAAAGGCTGATTTAGATAACAATCAAACGGGTTTGTGTCAAACGAATTATCCATGTGGTTTAAGTTGGGTGACCCAAAACACTATTTGTCCTAACTTTTTAAGTTTTTTTTACAATGGTAAGTGTCACCAATAATTAAGGAAAAAATTATATTTTTCTTTATAAAATGATATAATTAGTGAAAAAATTATAATTTTCTATATAAAATGATATGAGGTTTGATTACGTTAAAGATTCACTTTGGGAGACTCTCAACCCGTTTCCCCCTTCTCGTTCTAACTATTTTTATTTTACAATTTACCCATTGATAAATAAAACAAAACCCAAATTAACCAATTTGTAAGTAAATGGGTGAATTCAAATCGCCACATCTATAGTCAGTTGTGCTTCGAATTCTAGGTGAAACCATTTGCAGCGATATAGAAACTGAACAAATATAAACAAAAAATACAGAAATAAATAAATAAAAACCCATTTTTGACCATATTAAAAACTAAAATCAGAAGCTTTAAGTCTATGCAATTATAGTGGTCCAAAATCAAATAGCAGTCAAGGGCCGATATTTGAGATATAGGTTTTCACGGTGGGATATCTGTCATTTCGTATCATGCAGAATTTTTATATATACCCATATATAAAACGTAAAACATAAATAATATTAATAGTAATATCAAAAGTCGAAACACAAAAGTGCTAATATTTGAAACATGATCTAATCGTAAGCCATGAAATCTTTCTCCGAGTCCACATCAACAAGTTATTCAAAATAACGGTCAATGTCGGTCAAATATCAGTCAAATATCGGTCAAAAGCAGTCAATAGCGACAATAATAGTGGTTCCGCTATTTTGGAAGAGCCCGATAACCTCTATGCCACCGCTATTGACTGCTTTGCTTTAAATCATTTACAGGATAATAAATCAATCATGTATAACAAAGTTTCACATGCCAATAAAAAACCGCAAAGAACGAGATAAAAACCTGACACAGCTTGGATTTTGGGAGGTGGGCCCTCCGAATTTTCTCTTGGACGTTTGTGGGACAAGGTGAAATGATGATTCTTTGGGCTACCATCCATGAATTGCAACAAATCCTATCATTGTTATAAATAAATAAACAAAAACATAATATTTCAATTTAGGGTTACGGTTGTTAATATTTTACATCTTAATTTTCCAACAATTTAATTACAGTAACGAAGTACCTCTAATAAACTTTCTGGTTGGATCATACCACGCCATAAGCGCATTTTTTGACCCGTGACAGGGTCGATGACGAGAGTTACGGGAACAGAGTCCAATTTGTAGTATGTTTTTATCTTGCTGCCCTCTTCTGTATCATCACATACCTACATGCACAACCGAAAAAAGAAAAACTAAAATGAAAATGAATTGGGTCAAATATGATATAAGTATTCAAATAAAATGGGTCAGATGGATCAAACATGAAAGAAGTATAAAAATGAATTGGGTCAACAAGTCAAATGTGTTAAATATAGAAGGACGAAAATGAAACTGGTCAAACGTGTGAGATATTAAAAAAATGGGTTAACTATAAAAACTACTAAAATTGGGGTTTTTTTCTACTTTCTTACATTGTAGCTCAAGTTCAGTTTACCGACTAACGTACTAGATTTTTAACGTTCACAACCTACTATTGGAATCTATGTGATAAGCAGATTTGTCAGCACAAATATCCGCTAAATATTATATATAAGATACAAATTAGAAAAAATTACCTGCCAAAATATGAAATTGGAGGTGATTGTTTGAGAAACAGCTTCATTGGCCCACGTATCTCGGTTAAGCTGCATAAAAAGTATAAACAAACAACACAGTAACAGATGTTACAACATCCAACTGCACAATAGAACCGTGTGACATAGTATTCACATACCATGTGTGAGCTAAATTCTCTGGTAGATTGCAAGTTCACTAGGAGCCATTGATCTTCGGTTTTAGCAGCTTCTTTCGCCTGGATTATTAATATATATGATTTTAAAGAACCGTGAATATAAAAAATGAAAATAGGCATATCTTTTAAACCTCATTCAAACAAAAGTAATCAAACAAGAAGATTCCTCGGTCACACTTAGATATTTACACACATGTCAATTAAATCATTTGGACCAAATTAATCAATTTTAAATAACATGAAACGGCAGTTCAGGACACGAGGACGATAGGAAAAAAAAGAAAAAGGCAGGGGTGTAAACGAGCCAAGCAGCTGGTGAGCTACTCTAGATCGGCTCGCTAAAAGCTTATATCAAGCCAAGCTTAGACAAGCTCGAGCCTAGAAATAAGCTTGTATCATAAATGAGCCCGAGCCATTGGCTGGCTCGCGAGCCTAAACGAGCCTATTATTTATATAATTCTATTTAATATACTAAAATTTTCATATAAGAATTGATTTATTATATAAAATTATGATAAAAACAACTAAATAATATATATTATGTTACTTATAATATATCTTATGTTATATATAAAAACTATAATTATAACATTTAAATAGATACTAAAAAATGTGTATAACTTAATAAACAAACCGAGCACTAGCTTGAAAAACTACTAACGATAATGCGATCCGAGCTCGAGCTTTAGAGATACACCTCGAAACAAGCCGAGCTCGGGCTCAGCTCGGCTCGTTTACACCCCTAGAAAAAAGAATATCGACATGCCAACAGTCGCTAATGATTAATATTAACTTCACTAAAATGGAGAAACAATGTAATCGGTATCATTATAATAGACCTTAAATATGTGATGGGATGGAGAGACATTTTTGTTCGAGTATGTAGCTCGCAAAAGTGCAATACATTGACACTTATATCTATTTTTCCTAGATTAATACTCATTACCTCCAGTAATTCAAACAAAATTAGAAATGTACGCATCTTTATATTTTATACATTGATTAATATGCATGTTTATTTATGGTGGGGTAAATATCGTATCAAAGAAAAGTGAAGTCACCAAGATAGATGAAAACATACCTTCTCAAATGAGCCATGAAACATCAAAGCAAAAGGAGGGCGGTATAATGTAGCAAGATTATCTCGAGAAGTATCAGCCGTTGATGTAGCACCTTGACCCGCTTCCCATACTCCAGGACGTTTTAATTCCTCGTCAAAGTTCCGAAACGGATCAACTGTTTGTGCTTCACGTCGATTGTACCCCCGTCTTGCTCCCCTTTAATCACAATAAATTTAAAAAAAAAACACATAAAAAGGCGCACCATTCGTATTTGTGTTGAAGTTCTCTAAGCAGTTATTGTAGTCTAAAATCAAATAGCAGTCAAGGGCCGATATTTTTAGTATAGGTTATCGGAGGGATATCGGTAATTTTATATCATGCGGAATTTATATATATATATATACATATATAACGTAAAACATAAAACATATATAGTATTAATAGTAATATCAAAAGTGCCAATATTTGAGACATGATCTAATCGTAAGCCATGAAATCTTCCTCCAAGTCCACATCAACCAAGGCATCTAAAATAACGGTCAATATCGGTCAAATAGCGGTCAACATACTTGTCAAAAGCGCAAAAGGCGCGCGCCTAGGCGCTCGGGCGCAGCGAGGCGAGCCTATAGCGCCTGGTGGTAGCTTAGGCGCAAAAATGAGCTTTTTTTTGTAAAAACGGTGCTCAGGTGCAAAAGGAGCGCCTACGTGCTCGGGCACAGCGAGGCGAGCCGAAGCTGAATATCCAATTGATGTTGATGGAAGTTCTGATGACTTTGATGATCGTCTTGATGATTGATGATAAACTATAAGTTTAAATGTTTTAGTAACCGCAAACGTTTGTATAAGTCCTAGTAACTTTTGGTATAATTTTTGGTATCACTACGTGTGTATAAGTCCTAACTTTTGCTACTAACTATTAGCTACATGATCTTAAATGGCATATATAATTTTTTTTTTTTAATTTTATATGTGGAATCTTATTTATTTTCAAAGCATAACATATTTTTTATATTTTTTTTCTCTATGTGCGCTTTCCATAAAAAAGCCCACGCTTTTTTTGCGCCTTGCGCCTAGGCACCGGGCGAGGCCGATGCGCCTCGTCTGCGCCTTGCGTCTTTGACAACATAGGCGGTCAATAGCGCTGATATAGCGGTTCTACTATTCTGGACCGCTATTTGACACCGCTATTTTGGAAGGCTCGATAACCGCTATCCCAAGCTTCTAATTATAAAAAAGGCAATGGAAGCGAATATGAGAAACTAAACATACCCATAGAGCGTTGGAGCATCATAAAGAACATCCCTTTTCACCGGTAAAGGTGCACGAACCTCACTGCTATCATGTTCTCTAGCATTTTCAGGTCCTGCATCATTCTCCGAGCCTCTGAGGAAACGATTAAGAAAGAATGTATACAAATGAAACCGTGTGATCATAAATCATATAGAAAATAAACTTCTTCATGATTTAATATCCACCCACCCCGTGATTTGGTCGGGTAAATCATTATCTAGTGGCGGAACATAAGGAGATGATGCAGCAGCAGCGGCTGCTCCACCGTCGTTTCCTACATAAAAAAGTTGAATAGCTTCCTCAAGCTTCCAGCTTGTAGCCTGAATGAACATGGAACCAGAATCAGTAATGAATGAACATAACGTGAATTTTATTTTGCAACAGATGAAAAGTATAACTATCAAGCAATCACAATCCAAGATATTAACAATTTTTTTAACAGCAACTTTTTTGTACCTAAGGCGCATAGGCTTGCGCTTCAGACTCCAAAAAGCAAGGAGTGCACGTAAACTCAGAAAGCGCACTTGAGATGCAAAACGTGCACAAAAAGTTGGCATAATGTACAGTATTAAGACACGCCTTTTGTACAGAGAAGGTTTGTGCATCAGTATGTTGTACACATAGCTTTTTAGATTGTACATATATGTTATTTATAGTTTATACATTAAACCATATATAGTGCTTATTTTGGGTAACAGATGCTTGAAGCCTATAAAAATTAACAATAAAAAATCATCATCATCATCATCATCATCATCATACTCAGTGAATCCCATCAATAGCAAAGCTAAGGTAGGGTCTGAGGAGGGTAAGATGTAGACAGCCATACCTCTACCTTGTAGGAATAGAGAGGCTGCTTCCAGTGAGACCACCGGCTCGATAGTAGTTTTGCATCAAGCCTTGGACATAAGGCACATAACACTCAGCAATTGAGACACCGATTAGTGCATGTAACCCCTTGTCTTTCGGCTTTCAACGCAACCACATGATGCATGATTAACCATCCCCGCCTTTTAACGTTATTTTCACGAAATTAGTAAAATAACGTTAAAAATTAACAATAAAAATAATATAAACAAATCGCCCCACACATACGAAAAGCAATGTGCTTTTGCGCCTCGCATTTTATAAAACCAAGCTACAAGGACTCAAACGCTTACCATTACATGACCCCCTTAAACATTGGTAAGTTTTAATCTCATAGACTCAAATGTACCATAATAAATAATACAATAAACAACTGTACCATAAGGAGGGGGGTAAATGTTAATTCACAATATAAAGCCATCACCTTTAACAGGTATACACACACACACCCCTTCACCCCTAATACCATAACACTAGCAACACTTACCATATAAAAAGAACAAATCCCACTTAACAACAATCCAAAACCATCGAAAAGGGTATGAAAAAATCCCTCTTCTTCAGGTTAAAAAAAGTTCACAAATACACTAAAAAAGACACTAAATTTTGAGTAAAAATACCCACAAAAACAAACACCTTACACATACATAGACATATCATCAATGAATCAATCGATCAAGAAACAACATCAATTGAAGAGAAAACAAACTGGGACCTGTAAAAACTGTCTGGCAGTATCAGCAGTCTGACCAACAGCAATTTCAAGAAACGAAGAGACCATAATCTGCTGATCGGTCGCAGAAACAACCCCACCACCGTCCATCTTCGATTGTTGTTCGGCAATGAATGAAACCCGGATGTTAGATTCGATTGGAATGGATGTACGATGATGATTTGTTTTTGAAGAGAAGAATTGAGGGTTGTTGATAATCGGAACAGAGGTTACTGGAGGATCCCAAGTGTGAGACTGGATTTGGATGTGTTTGTAGATTTATAGAAACTGTTTTGGGTATTTTACAAATAAATGTATGCCTATGATTTGGTTAATTGACCAAAGAAAAATGTATTTATTTTTTTATTTAGGTTTGGGAGTTGGGTCCGTTTGTCAAGGGGTAAGCGTTGTCACTAGGAAAAAGAATATCGCTAAGAGTAGGTTTCTATCGGGTAAAGTCTTAGGGTCTGTTTGGTATAGGGGAATGGAATGGACGAGGGAATGGAATGGACGAGGTAATGGAATGGACGAGAGGTGGCGGTTGGTGGCGGCGGTTGGTAGGTGGCAGCAGAGGTGGCAAGGTGGCCGTTGGTGACTATCATTTCCTCTTTTTACAGAAAAACTCAGGGTTTTTTTTCTATGTTTTTTTTACATTTTTGCAATTCAAAAGAGTTTTATTTTTGATTTTTTTTCAAATTTTCAAATGTTTTTGTATTTTCAAAATTTTTACTCCCTCTAAAATCTTAAACATTTAAAAAATTTGTTTTTGTCTTTTGTCAAATTTTCTTTAAATGTAACAACCGATGTAGATAGCTTCATCTCGCCATTCATTTTCTGCATCACATGATTTGTTTTGCATAAAGCACCCCCATGATTTACAACACATTGACATTTAACAGTTTGAAAACCATTTTTCCAATTTTGTTTTATCATGTTTGTTCAGCCGTGAGGGTTTCGGCGTATTCATACAACATATTTTTTTAAATTTTTTTATTTTTTAACAATTTAAACACAAACATTTTTTTAATTTTGATGTTTTTCTATTTTTATTTTGTTTTTGAATTATGTTTTATTTATTATCATTATTAACAAACAAATACTCCCTGAACTCAACCACAGGGATCTTCCTCCTGTGCCCGGCTGCTCCGCTGCTCATCTTGACATTCAGTTGCTTTCTGGAGCACCTGCACATTCAACCAACTCAATCACTTGAATAATGCAACCCAGGCCTGTTTGACCTTGGGTATTGTGACACAATACGAATCATTGAGTTTCGGAAAATCTTTATCATTTTTCATAAACACTTTTTCATTCTTATTTTCAACCTTCTTGGTTGAATCGATTTTTCTTTTCTCAGTCACAGAAGTTTGTTTCTTGACCACCCAAATTTGTCCGTTTGAAACATTTCGTTGATAAAATCTTGAATCATTTTGAAGGTTTCGTTTATTTGGTTTCCAAATCTGTTTTGATACAAATTTGGGTGTCTTTGGTGTGACAACCCGAATAATTTAGGTTAGCGTTACTTAAACTCCACAATCTTTGGCGTTGGACCACGCGTGTACATCACTAGATATTTATGTGTGCATATTAACTGTACACGAAGTCGTTAAACGTGTTATATGTATTAAACGTGTTATATGTATCAATTGTGTCATATATGTGCTTAATTACTTATGTCGCATTGGTGTATTGGTACGCACGTAGTAGAGTAAATAATGTAGTGTCGTCTAGTCTCCCGCTTGGGCCATTTTTGGACCGCACACAATTCTTTGGGCCTAACGGTTACGTTTGGGCCGCACGTATGTTGGGCCGCACACACACTCTTCACTTTATTGAGCCGCTCATATACAATTCTTTTGAGTCGTCTGTACCTCGGTCTACCTAGCAGCCCAAATACCTAGAAGCTCAAGTAACTAGATAATTAGGAATAACACAAGGGGTTGCGGCAGCCCACTTGTTTCAATCGACAGCCCATTTGTTTCAAATTGGATATATGATTTTGATCCCATACACTCTTTACATATTAACACATATATTAAACAAAGAACCCTAGTGCCTCCCTTGAAATTGACGAAACCTCACCCCTCCCAAGATGCGGCAGGAGAAACCCCAACCCCCTTCTCGAGACATCATCTGAATCGATAGAACTTGTGGTTAGTAGCTTTATATTTATGCTAGTTTGTACTTACTACTTAGTGATGTTTCATGAAAGTTGATAAGGGCAAAATGGATGTTTCATGTGAATTTGTGTCAAAAGATAAGGTGATCAAAAGTCAAGGATATCAGTTCATATTAATTGCTTATGTCAGGCCACACATGAATAAAGTGACTAAGATTGTATGTTATTGAGGTCCAATTAGAAACTTGTATTAACTGTTGTTGATTAATGTTTAGATCATGACTAAGGGTTGATTCTTGATGATAACAGATTGTTATGAATTCCGATTTCATGATGCATGAATGATGATGATAATTGTATTGATGATAGAGTAATTGATGCAGTGTATTAAGTATGATGATTGATCACGTATACATCGAACTGTAGAAACTGCTAGAAATCTGATTAGGGTTTCTATGTTGTAACTGTTGATGATGATGTTGTTACCAGCGAAAACCCAAGAGTCAGACAGACGAAAACAAGGTGTTTTCGTCACACCTTAGGCCCAACGAAAACAAAAGGCTTTTCGCCACTAAAGTGTTTTCGTCACATATCATTACTGTTAGTTATCAACTAAGCTTAGTTTATTAACTGAGTTAAGTTTAATAACCATGTTAACGTTATTAACTCTGTTAAATTCATGTATGAAACTCTGTTAAGTAGGTAACTCTTGATTAACTCTGTTAGCTAGTTAACTTTGTTAGCTCGTCAACTCTGTTCGTTAATTAACCCCGTTAAGTGGTTAACCTTGTTGAGTATTAACTGTGTTATATATGTCAATTATGATATGCATGTTAACTGGGTTACGATAATTATGTTACGAATGTTAAACTCATTATATATGATAACTCTGTTATAATACACTGTCTATGATAAGTGGGTTAACTCAACTATACATGTTAGTTCTGTTGATCCTAGTTAACGCTGTTAGCACAGTTAAGTGTATCAAGACTGTTAATGAATAACCATGGTTAGTACAAACTGTGAAGGACACTCATATGAAGCATGAACTGCATGACTTTGATTAATTTCTTATGTGATACATGATAGTTGCTCGGACACACTTTGTGATATAGGTGGCATGTGAAACTTTACGAACTTGAACTGATTTAATATTCATGCATACTATAGGACTTGATTGATTACTTGCGAACACATAGTTAAGCATACCGAGCAAACCAAGGTGAGTTCACACTCTTACCAAGGCATGGGATTCCCCGGTGGGTTGGGAATGGGATTGAATGATTACTTGTACTTACATCACTACTGGACTACTTACCACGGTCCTCGGATTAGGAAGGATGCCTGTGCCAAACTCTACGTAAAACCTACGTACTGTCCTCGGTTTGGGAAGGACACTAGTGTTAAAACCTACGTAAATCCTACGTACCGTTGTCCTCGGATTGGGAAGGACACCAGCGCTAAACCTACGTACTCGCTACGTACTGTCCTCGGTTGGGAAGGGCACTTACGTAAAACCTACGTAAACTTATACTTACTACTGTCCTCGGTTGGGAAGGGCACTTGCGTAAAACCTATGTAAACTTATACTTACTACTATCCTCGGATTGGGAAGGATACTTATGGATACAACTAGTCTAGTAACTTATAGTATGGGAAGCCCCCACTAATTGAACTTACAACATGGGAAGCCCCCACTAGATGAACATACAAATGGACTAGTAATACACGGCATGGTTATAAACGGACTTACGATTTGTTAAACGAACTTATTACTGAACAACCAACTGTGAACTCGCTCAACTTTGTTGTTGACTCTCTGTTACATGCCTTGCAGGTCGTTAGGTATCTATGGAGCTTGCATGGGAGTGGAGAGGAGTCGTTGTGGGACATGGATAGCTTTGTGCCATGCTAAACATTTGAAACATTTAAACTTATGTTGGATTTACATATTTATGCTTCCGCTAAACACTTAACTATATTATGGTTTTGAACACCTTTCGTATTGATGAATGACTTTTATTTATTACTTACAATGTTCAATATGATTGGTGGCTGGATCCTGGTCAGTCACGCCTCCAAGCGGTGATACTCCGCGTGTGGATTTTGAGGGTGTGACAGATTGGTATCAGAGCCAATGGTTATAGTAAACTTGGTTTTAATAAGGGGAAAAAGTTTTTGTTAAAACCAGACTATAACCTGAACAGTGCTCAACGATCCACAACGACGTTTCGCTCCACGTGCAAGACTCGACATTCTAGGTGATATGATTTATGTTTACATTGCCTACTTGCTAGATTACATAGAACTTTGCTCATGGTATGCTTAGATAAACGTAACAACTGTTGATTGAAACACATGTGTGCTTACTCTCTTCTATCATCGCACTTTCTCGAACCTTTCTCACTCATGTTTCCTTTGATATGAAGATCATGAGTGGACGCGTTAACCTAACTCAAGCCCAGTTGGCGGCTTTGATCATTGAACAAGTTACTGCAGCACTTGCAGCTGCCCAGGCAGGAGGTATAGTCTGCCATCACAACTTACTCTAGGATCTTTAGATCCTACTCTCGTAACCCAACACTTGTGCTTAATTTTGTTTACTCTTACGCACACGACCGGTCAACACGCTCAGCCACCTGTGTGCACCTTCAAGACTTTTATGGACTGTCGTCCTACTACTTTCAGTGGTACTGAAGGGGTCGTTGGACTCCTCCACTGGTTCGAGAAGCTCGAGTCAGTCTTCGAAATGTGTGAATGCCCCGAGGCTCGTAGGGTGAAATATGCCACTGGTACTCTCGAAGGCACTACGCTAACTTGGTGGAACGCGCAAGTTCAGATGCTGGGGCTGGCGGCTGCTAATGCCACCCCGTGGAACGACTTTAAGGAACTGATCAAACGTGAATACGGTAGTCGTGATGACATCCACAAGCTGGAAGTGGAGTTCTTTAACCTGAAGATGACGGGGTCAGAGATAGAAGCGTACACGAAACGATCCAACGAACTGGCAGTGTTATGTCCAACTCTGGTGGATCCTCCCATCAAACGCATTGAGCTGTACCTCAAAGGCTTAGTACCAGAGATTCAAAGCCATGTGACTTCGGCCAACCTTGCTACTATCCAGGATGTTACTCGTTTTACTCATCTTCTCACAGACCAGACTCGTTTTGCAAAGAAAAGATCGTCCGCATTCCTCGTGCTGGTGAAGAACCTTTGGTAATTCATGGTGACGAGGGTGGTTCGGTTGTGAGCACCATCTCCTTTCTTAAGGCCCAGAAGTGTTTGTTAAAGGGCCACACTGCTATCTTAGCACTCGTTACTGACGCATCATCGGAAGAGAAGAAGATAGAGGATATCCCAGTAGTACGTGACTTTCCTCAAGTGTTTCCTGAAGAGTTACCTGGGCTACCGCTTCATCGCCAGGTCGAATTTCAGATCGAGCTAGCTCCTGGAGTAGCACCCATAGCTCGAGCACCTTATCGCTTAGCTCCAACCGAACTGGAAGAACTGTCTAAGCAATTGCAAGAACTCTTGGAAAAGGGTTTTATTCATCCTAGTTCTTCGCCCTGGGGAGCTCCAGTATTATTTGTGAAGAAGAAAGACGGTACCTTCCGTATGTGCATAGATTACCGCGAACTAAACAAGGTGACCGTAAAGAATCGCTATCCTCTTCCACGCATTGACGACTTGTTCGATCAGCTGCAAGGGTCGAGCTACTATTCAAAGATTGATCTGAGGTCAGGTTACCATCAACTAAGAGTCCGGGACGAGGACGTCTCCAAAACAGCATTCAGAACACGCTACGGCCATTACGAGTTTCTGGTCATGCCATTCGGATTAACAAACGCACTGGCAGTCTTCATGGATCTTACGAACAGCGTGTGCAAACCTTATCTTGACAAGTTCGTTATTGTTTTCATCGACGACATCCTGATCTATTCGAAGAGTCAGGAGGAACACGAGCAGCTTTTACGACTCATTTTGGAACTCCTTCGAGCAGAACAGCTGTACTCCAAGTTTTCAAAATGCGACTTCTGGCTTTGTGAAGTCCACTTTCTAGGCCACGTGGTAAACAAGGATGGGATTCATGTTGATCCATCCAAGGTAGACTCGATCAAGAACTGGCCTGCACCTCGTACACCAACAGAAATTCGCCAATTCTTGGGTTTGGCGGGCTACTACAGAAGGTTCATCAAAGACTTCTCAAAGATTGCACAGCCGCTTACACTACCGACACAGAAAGGTGTTTCTTATCGTTGGGGTAATACACAGGAAACAGCGTTTCAGCACTTAAAGGATAGACTTTGTAACGCACCTATTCTCTCATTGCCTGAAGGCACGGACGATTTTGTAGTCTACTGCGACGCATCCATCCAAGGTCTTGGATGTGTGTTGATGCAACGGGTTAAAGTCATTGCTTATGCTTCGCGCCAACTTAAGATTCATGAACGGAATTACACTACGCACGATTTAGAGCTGGGAGCTGTTGTTTTTGCGCTCAAGATATGGCGACATTACCTGTACGGTACCAAGTGCACCATCTACACCGATCACAGGAGTCTCGAGTATATCTTCAAGCAGAAAGAGTTGAACATGCGACAATGTAGATGGGTAGAACTATTGAACGACTACGAATGCGCAAGAAAGTACCATCCGGGCAAAGCCAATGTAGTGGCTGACGCCCTCAATCGAAAGGATACTACACCTAGGCGTGTATGAGCGTTGCAACTCACTATTCAGTCTAGTCTTCCTTCTCAGATACGAAATGCTCAGGTAGAAGCATTGAAACCAGAAAACGTCAGGGCTGAAGCTCTACGCGGCTCAAGGCAACAGTTAGAACAAAAGGCAGACGGCGCCTACTATGTAAGATGACGCATTTGGGTCCCACTCTATGTCAACTTGACGAGCTTGTAATGGATGAAGCTCATAAATCTCGCTACTCAGTACATCCTGGTTCGGATAAGATGTACCACGATTTGAAAACTACATATTGGTGGCCTAGTATGAAAGCTTATATAGCAACTTACGTGAGCAAATGTTTGACTTGTGCAAGAGTCAAGACTGAATATCAGAAACCATCAGGCCTACTTCAACAACCAGAGATACCACAATGGAAATGGGAGCAAATTTCCATGGATTTTGTTACTGGCCTGCCTAGATCTCAACGTGGGAATGATACTATTTGGGTGATCGTGGATCGACTCACCAAGTCTGCACACTTCTTGGCTATCAAGGAAACGGATAAGTTCTCCACTCTAGCAGACGTCTATCTTAAAGAAGTGGTTTCGAGGCACGGGGTGCCAACCTTTATTATCTCTGATCGTGACGCACGTTTTACTTCAGAGCTGTGGCAAGCAATGCACAAATCTTTTGGTTCTCGTTTAGACATGAGCACAGCTTATCACCCTCAGACGGATGGGCAGTCTGAGCGCACTATTCAAACTTTAGAAGACATGCTTCGAGCATGTGTTATCGATTTCGGCAACGGCTGGGAAAAACATCTCCCGTTAGTGGAGTTTTCGTATAACAACAGTTACCACACCAGCATACAAGCTGCTCCATTCGAGGCATTGTACGGGCGTAAATGCCGATCACCTCTTTGTTGGGCAGAGGTGGGTGATAGTCAGATCACAGGCCCAGAACTGATAATAGACGCAACGGAAAAGATTGCACAGATACGACAACGCATGGCGGCAGCTCGCGACCATCAGAAAGCCTACGCAAACAAGCGCCGAAAACCACTCGAGTTCCAAGTTGGGGATCGAGTGCTACTCAAAGTTTCACCCTGGAAGGGTGTGGTTCGTTTTGGCAAAAGGGGCAAACTCAATGTGACAACTCGAATTTCCGACATTCTTTATTCGCATTTATTGCACGTTGACCGTCTAGATTATTGCTTACACGAATTATTTACCTGGTAATTGTGCACACTAAATTATAGTTAAGATGATAATCTTGATTTTTGAGTGATAAGGTGTAAGTACTTGACTGCATGATTAACTGTAAACTGTTTGAGACCTGAACAACTCGACGAAACACAATATCTGTTTCGCCATAACCACTCTCGACGAAACAGATTGTTTCGCCAACAACCCTCTCGACGAAACAGGCTGTTTCGCCGAGCCCAGATCCACCGAAGCCCAGTTCGGGCCCAACACGTTATTTTGAGTCTTAAAACGTGAAACATCATCAGTTTCACACATTTATCATAACAACCGAAACCCTAGAACACTCTCCCTTTCTGTGCGACGGCAACAACCATCGTTCACCATCATCCCTAGCTCTCGAATCCTTGTTCCTTCATCTCGAATCGGTTAGTGTGTGTTTGTTAGTCGATTCTATGTTTCTGTATTGTATAGATTCTTGCTGGTGCATATGATTGATGTGATGATGTTGTATGTTATTTGATATGCTATACACATAAACTAGGGTTTATGCTAGACAATGATTCTTGGATGGTTGATTTATGATGATTCGATATGCACAATGATCTTCATATGATTTCTGTTATTGTTGACGGCTGCTAGAATGATTAGGGTTTATGCGTTATTCGCATCTGCTGTAACTGATGTCTGCGAAGCTGAACTGTCCGACGAAACAGGACTCTCGGCGAAACAGAATGTGTTTCGCCAAGAGTCATCGACGAATTAGAATCCTGTTTCGCCAATTAAGACCACGACGAAACAGAACGTGTTTCGTCAACTGTGTGTTTCGCCAACTTATGTGTTTCGTCAATATCTGTGTTTCGCCAACATGTGTGTTTCGCCGAATAGCTGATCTGTGCAGGAACTTGAGTTAATTCTGTTAAGTGTTAACTGGAATATGTAACTGCTGTTAAATGTTAAACATGACTGGTATGATTGTGATTACGTGTTACCTGCTTACACATGAACAACTTAAACACAAACTGATTATGTATACGTGCATACCTTAGGACGTGATTGATTAACTGTGAGCACATACTTTAGCATACCGAGCAAAACAAGGCGAGTTCACACTCTTTACCAAGGCATGGGGTTCCCGGAGATAGGGAATGGGTTGAATGATGAAATTGAACAATTACGCGTACATACACGGTTACTAGACTATCTACCATGGTCCTCGGGTTAAGCAGGACACTTACGTAAAACCTACGTAAACAGGAATATGCTACTGTCTTCCGGAGTCAGGAAGGACACTTACGTAAAACCTACGTAAACAATAACATGCTACTGTCTTCCGGAGTCAGGAAGGACACTTACGTAAAACCTACGTAAACCCCACGCGTACCACTGTCCTCGGGTACAGAAGGACACTTACGTAAAACCTACGTAAAGCTTGTACGTACTACTGTTCTCGGTTGTGAAGAACACTTATGGTTACGAATAGTCTAGTGGATATACAACATGGGAAGCCCCCCCACCAATAGAATGTACTATCGGCCCAGTAGAGCCACATGTTACATACGAACTTACTATTACGCATTTACTTTCTGTGAACTCGCTCAACTAGTTGTTGACTCTCTGTTACATGCCTTGCAGGACCTTAGGTACTTTTGGAGCTTGCACGGGAGGCACGGTCGTTGTGGACATGGATCGTGAATGTGTTGTTTAATATTATGACATTTTGTACTTAAACTTATGTTGGGTTTTACTTTAAATGCTTCCGCTACACACTTGTTTATATTTGGTTTTGGAAACACCAATCGTATTGAAGAATGACTTTTACTATATACTTATGTTCAATATGATTGGTGGCTTGATCCTGGTCATGTCACGCCTCCAAGCGGTGGTACTCCGCGTGTGGATTTTGGGGGTGTGACAGATTGGTATCAGAGCCATTGGTTATAGAGAACTAGGTTTTAATAAAGGAAAACTTTTCGTTAAAACCAGACTATAACCAGAACAGTGCTCAACGATCCACAACGACGCCTCGCTCCATGTGCAAGACTCAACATTCTAGGTAATAAGGTTTATGTTTATTGCCTGCATGCTAGAATTACATAGAACCTTGCTCGTGGTATGCTTAGATTACATTGTCTACTACTCGTTATTACCCGAGAACACTTGTGTGCTTACTCTCTTCTGTCATCGCACTATTCGCGAACCTCTCTCACTTATGTTGCATTTGCTATGAAGATCATGGTCGGATGTATTAACTTGACTCAAGCCCAGTTGACGGCTCTCATTAACGAACGAGTTGCTGCGGCACTCGCAACCATACAAGCAGGAGGTCAACACGCTCAGCCACCTGTTTGCACCTTCAAAAATCTCAAGGATTGCCGACCTAGTACCTTCAGCGGTACTGAGGGAGTTGTAGGCCTCCTCCATTGGTTCGAAAGGCTCGAAATCGACTTTGAGGTGCGTGATTGCCCTGAGTCTCGTAGAGTAAAGTTTGCTACTGGAACACTCGAAGGTACTGCATTAACCTGGTGGGAAGCACAGGTTCAAATGTTAGGGCTGGCAGCTGCTAATGCCACCCCCTGGAACGAGTTCAAGGACCTAGTTAAGGAAGAGTTTTGCAGTTGGGAAGACATCCACAAACTAGAGGTGGAGTTCCTCTACTTACAAATGATGGGGTCTGAAATTGAGGCTTATACGAAGAGATCAAATGAATTAGCCACATTTTGTCCCACTATGGTAGACTCTCCCACCAAACGCATCGAGCTGTATCTCAAGGGTCTGGTGCCCGAAATTCAGAGTCATGTGGCCGCAGCAAATCTTGGCACTATCCAGCAAGTCACTCGGCTTGCTCATCGTCTCACAGATCAGGCAGTAGAACAAAACAAACTACCAAAACGTGTTAAAGCTGCTACTACATGTGCTTCTAGTGACAACAAACGCAAGTGGGATGGAAACTTGAGCAAGGGATTAATTCCGGTTCAGCCTCTGGCGCAGCAGCAGAAGATAGATGACTACCAGAGTCCTAGTCAGCAATTTTCTAGTAGTCGTGGGCAGAGTGGATATCGAGGAAATCATCCAAAGTGTAACAGATGCAATAGGCACCACAGCGGTCAGTGCAACAAGGGTCATTGTCAGAGGTGTCTCAAGATAGGTCATGAAGCTAAGGATTGTCGAAGCTCACGTCCTGTAACTCAAGAACAACAACGACCGCCTCAATCTTCACAGAATCAGCAGCAACAACAAAGATTTAAGGGATGTTTTCAGTGTGATGCTAAAGATCATTACAAGAGACATTGTCCGCATATAAAACAGGACCAGACTCAGAACCACGACCATGGAAACAGGGACGACATTGGAGATAGCGTTGGGGGAAACAATAGAAACAATGACGCCGAGGCCACATGTACGTGATTGGTCAGGGTGACGCAAGGGATGATCCCAACGTAGTTATGGGTAAGTTTCTTCTTGACGACTTTTATGTTACTGTATTGTTTGATTCGGGTGCGAATACCAATTTTATGTCTCTAAAAGTTAGCCAAATGTTAAAACATACACCAACTCCCTTGAACACCAAACCTGTCGTAGTGTTAGCTAATGGTAGAAGTCTAGAGGCCACTCATAGTTCAGGGTTGTAATCTTATCCTGGCTGGTCAGACATTCTCTATCGACCTCATTCTTATAGTTCTGGGCAGCACCTATAGCTCGCGCACCGTATCGCTTAGCTCCATCGGAATTGGAAGAACTATCGAAGCAACTACAAGAGCTCTTGGATAAGGGCTTTATTCGTCCTAGCTCTCCGCCCTGGGGAGCTCCAGTATTATTTGTGAAAAAGAAGGACGGTACCTTCCGCATGGGTATAGACTACCGCGAACTGAACAAGGTGACTGTGAAGAATTGCTATCCACTTCCACGCATCGACGACTTATTCGACCAGTTGCAAGGGTCGAGTTATTACTCGAAGATTGACCTGAGGTCAGGCTATCATCAATTGAGAGCCCGGGATGAGTACGTCTCCAAAACAGCATTCAGAACTCGCTACGGCCATTACGAGTTTTTGGTTATGCCATTCGGGTTAACGAACGCGCCTGCGGTTTTCATGGATCTTATGAACAGGGTGTGCAAACCTTATCTTGACAAGTTTGTTATTGTTTTCATCGACGACATCCTGATTTATTCAAAGAATCGGGAGGAACACGAGCATCACTTACGACTTATTTTGGAACTTCTTCGAACGGAACAGCTATACGCTAAGTTTTCAAAATGCGACTTCTGGCTTCGTGAAGTCCACTTCTTAGGCCACGTGGTAAACCAGGATGGGATTCATGTCGATCCATCCAAGGTGGATTCAATCAAGAACTGGCCTGCACCTCGCACACCAACTGAAATACGCCAATTCTTGGGTTTGGCGGGTTACTACAGACGGTTCATCAAAGACTTCTCGAGGATTGCTCAGCCGCTTACACTACTGACACAGAAAGGTGTTGTTTACCGTTGGAGTAATGCACAGGAAACAGCGTTCCAACACTTAAAGGATAGACTTTGTAGCGCACCTATCCTCTCATTGCCGGAAGGCACGGACGATTTTATAGTCTACTGCGATGCATCTATCCAGGGTCTTGGATGTGTATTGATGCAGAGGGATAAAGTTATTGCTTATGCTTCGCGCCAACTTAAGATTCACGAACGGAATTACACGACACACGACCCAGAGCTGGGAGCGGTTGTTTTTGCACTTAAGATATGGCGACACTATTTGTATGGTACCAAGTGCGCAATCTACACTGATCACAGAAGCCTCGAGCATATCTTCAAACAGAAGGAACTGAATATGCGACAGCGACGATGGGTCGAACTGCTAAACGACTACGAATGCTCAATCAGGTACCACCCAGGCAAAGCCAATGCTGTGGCTGACGCCTTCAGTCGAAAGGACACCGCGCCTAAGCGCGTGCAAGCTTTACAACTCACTATACAGTCTAGTCTTCCTTCTCAGTTACGAGATGCTCAGGTAGAAGCATTGAAACCAGAAAATGTCAGGGCTGAAGCCCTACGTGGCTCAAGGCAACGCTTAGAACAGAAGGAAGATGGTGCTTTTTTTTTACGTAACAGGACGCATCTGAGTTCCACTCTATGGTAACCTACGCGAGCTTGTAATGGATGAAGCTCATAAGTCTCGCTACTCGGTACATCCAGGTTCGGATAAAATGTACCACGATATCAAAACTACATACTGGTGGCCTAGCATGAAGGCCCACATAGCAACATACGTTAGCAAGTGCCTGACTTGTGCAAGAGTCAAAGCTGAATACCAGAAACCATCAGGTCCACTTCAACAACCTGAGATACCACAATGGAAATGGGAACAAATTTCCATGGATTTTGTTACAGGTTTACCTAGATCCCAGCGCGGAAACGATACTATTTGGGTGATCCTGGATCGACTCACAAGGTCTGCTCACTTCTTGGCTATCAAAGAAACAGACAAGTTCTCTACCTTAGCAGACATTTACTTAAAAGAAGTGGTTTTGAGGCACGGAGTGCCAACCTCTATTATCTCTGATCGTGACGCACGTTTTACTTCAGAACTGTGGCAAGCAATGCATAAATCTTTTGGCTCTCGTTTAGACATGAGCACAGCTTATCATCCTCAGACGGATGGGCAGTCTGAGCGCACTATTCAAACTCTAGAAGACATGCTTCGTGCGTGTGTAATCGACTTTGGCAACGACTGGGAAAAGCATCTGCCACTTGTGGAATTCTAGTACAACAACAGTTATCACACCAGCATTAAAGCTGCTCCATTCGAGGCATTGTACGGACGTAAATGCCGGTCACCTCTCTGTTGGGCAGAGGAGGGAGATAGTCAAATCACAGGTCCAGAAATGGTAGTTGATACTACTGAAAAGATTGCTCAAATACGACAACGCATGGCGGCAGCTCGTGACCGTCAGAAAGTATACGCCGATAAAGATAGAAAACTACTCGAATTCCAAGTTGGGGATCGAGCGCTACTCAAAGTTTCACCCTGGAAGGGTGTTGTTCGTTTTGACAAACGCGGCAAACTTAATCCACGATACGTCGGACCTTTCGAAGTTATTGAGAAGATAGGCAGGGTAGCCTACCGATTGAACTTACCAGCTGAACTCAGTGCAGTTCACAACGTCTTTCACGTGTCGAATCTGAAGAAGTGTCTGTCAGATGAGACCCACATAGTTCCTTTTAAGGAACTCACTATCGACGAGCGGTTGCAGTTCGTCGAGGAACCAGTTGAGATCGCGGACCAGGATGTTAAGGTCCTCAAGAACACGAAAATCCCTCTTGTTCGAGTTCGTTGGAACTCCCGTCGCGGCCCAGAGTTCACCTGGGAGCGTGAAGATCAAATGGAACTCAAATATCCTCAGTTATTCGGAACCAATGCAACTACTACTGAGGCTGAAGCTACCACTACAGAATTTCGGGACGAAATTCCAAATCAACGGGGGGATAATGTGACACCCCAGGAAAACTTCGCAAACTTGCTCGGGGAGCCGCGATACGATACAGGTAAACGTCACACCACTAGCTTCCTCAGTAACCGCATGCTAAATTTCGGGACGAAATTTCTTTCAAGTTGGGGATAATGTGACAACTCGAATTTCCGACATTCTTTATTCGCATTTATTGCACGTTGACCGTCTAGATTATTGCTTACACGAATTATTTACCTGGTAATTGTGCACACTAAATTATAGTTAAGATGATAATCTTGATTTTTGAGTGATAAGGTGTAAGTACTTGACTGCATGATTAACTGTAAACTGTTTGAGACCTGAACAACTCGACGAAACACAATATCTGTTTCGCCATAACCACTCTTGACGAAACAGATTGTTTCGCCAACAACCCTCTCGACGAAACAGGCTGTTTCGCCGAGCCCAGATCCACCGAAGCCCAGTTCGGGCCCAACACGTTATTTTGAGTCTTAAAACGTGAAACATCATCAGTTTCACACATTTATCATAACAACCGAAACCCTAGAACACTCTCCCTTTCTGTGCGACGGCAACAACCATCGTTCACCATCATCCCTAGCTCTCGAATCCTTGTTCCTTCATCTCGAATCGGTTAGTGTGTGTTTGTTAGTCGATTCTATGTTTCTGTATTGTATAGATTCTTGCTGGTGCATATGATTGATGTGATGATGTTGTATGTTATTTGATATGCTATACACATAAACTAGGGTTTATGCTAGACAATGATTCTTGGATGGTTGATTTATGATGATTCGATATGCACAATGATCTTCATATGATTTCTGTTATTGTTGACGGCTGCTAGAATGATTAGGGTTTATGCGTTATTCGCATCTGCTGTAACTGATGTCTGCGAAGCTGAACTGTCCGACGAAACAGGACTCTCGGCGAAACAGAATGTGTTTCGCCAAGAGTCATCGACGAATTAGAATCCTGTTTCGCCAATTAAGACCACGACGAAACAGAACGTGTTTCGTCAACTGTGTGTTTCGCCAACTTATGTGTTTCGTCAATATCTGTGTTTCGCCAACATGTGTGTTTCGCCGAATAGCTGATCTGTGCAGGAACTTGAGTTAATTCTGTTAAGTGTTAACTGGAATATGTAACTGCTGTTAAATGTTAAACATGACTGGTATGATTGTGATTACGTGTTACCTGCTTACACATGAACAACTTAAACACAAACTGATTATGTATACGTGCATACCTTAGGACGTGATTGATTAACTGTGAGCACATACTTTAGCATACCGAGCAAAACAAGGCGAGTTCACACTCTTTACCAAGGCATGGGGTTCCCGGAGATAGGGAATGGGTTGAATGATGAAATTGAACAATTACGCGTACATACACGGTTACTAGACTATCTACCATGGTCCTCGGGTTAAGCAGGACACTTACGTAAAACCTACGTAAACAGGAATATGCTACTGTCTTCCGGAGTCAGGAAGGACACTTACGTAAAACCTACGTAAACAATAACATGCTACTGTCTTCCGGAGTCAGGAAGGACACTTACGTAAAACCTACGTAAACCCCACGCGTACCACTGTCCTCGGGTACAGAAGGACACTTACGTAAAACCTACGTAAAGCTTGTACGTACTACTGTTCTCGGTTGTGAAGAACACTTATGGTTACGAATAGTCTAGTGGATATACAACATGGGAAGCCCCCCCCACCAATAGAATGTACTATCGGCCCAGTAGAGCCACATGTTACATACGAACTTACTATTACGCATTTACTTTCTGTGAACTCGCTCAACTAGTTGTTGACTCTCTGTTACATGCCTTGCAGGACCTTAGGTACTTTTGGAGCTTGCACGGGAGGCACGGTCGTTGTGGACATGGATCGTGAATGTGTTGTTTAATATTATGACATTTTGTACTTAAACTTATGTTGGGTTTTACTTTAAATGCTTCCGCTACACACTTGTTTATATTTGGTTTTGGAAACACCAATCGTATTGAAGAATGACTTTTACTATATACTTATGTTCAATATGATTGGTGGCTTGATCCTGGTCATGTCACGCCTCCAAGCGGTGGTACTCCGCGTGTGGATTTTGGGGGTGTGACAGATTGGTATCAGAGCCATTGGTTATAGAGAACTAGGTTTTAATAAAGGAAAACTTTTCGTTAAAACCAGACTATAACCAGAACAGTGCTCAACGATCCACAACGACGCCTCGCTCCATGTGCAAGACTCAACATTCTAGGTAATAAGGTTTATGTTTATTGCCTGCATGCTAGAATTACATAGAACCTTGCTCGTGGTATGCTTAGATTACATTGTCTACTACTCGTTATTACCCGAGAACACTTGTGTGCTTACTCTCTTCTGTCATCGCACTATTCGCGAACCTCTCTCACTTATGTTGCATTTGCTATGAAGATCATGGTCGGATGTATTAACTTGACTCAAGCCCAGTTGACGGCTCTCATTAACGAACGAGTTGCTGCGGCACTCGCAACCATACAAGCAGGAGGTCAACACGCTCAGCCACCTGTTTGCACCTTCAAAAATCTCAAGGATTGCCGACCTAGTACCTTCAGCGGTACTGAGGGAGTTGTAGGCCTCCTCCATTGGTTCGAAAGGCTCGAAATCGACTTTGAGGTGCGTGATTGCCCTGAGTCTCGTAGAGTAAAGTTTGCTACTGGAACACTCGAAGGTACTGCATTAACCTGGTGGGAAGCACAGGTTCAAATGTTAGGGCTGGCAGCTGCTAATGCCACCCCCTGGAACGAGTTCAAGGACCTAGTTAAGGAAGAGTTTTGCAGTTGGGAAGACATCCACAAACTAGAGGTGGAGTTCCTCTACTTACAAATGATGGACCACGCGTGTACATCACTAGATATTTATGTGTGCATATTAACTGTACACGAAGTCGTTAAACGTGTTATATGTATTAAACGTGTTATATGTATTAATTGTGTCATATATGTGCTTAATTACTTATGTCGCATTGGTGTATTGGTACGTACGTGGTAGAGTAAATAATGTAGTGTCGTCTAGTCTCCCGCTTGGGCCATTTTTGGACCGCACACAATTCTTTGGGCCTAACGGTTACATTTGGGCCGCACGTATGTTGGGCCGCACACACACTCTTCACTTATTGAGCCGCTCATATACAATTCTTTTGAGTCGTCTGTACCTCGGTCTACCTAGCAGCCCAAATACCTAGAAGCTCAAGTAACTAGATAATTAGGAATAACACAAGGGGTTGTGGCAGCCCACTTGTTTCAATCGACAGCCCATTTGTTTCAAATTGGATATATGATTTTGATCCCATACACTCTTTACATATTAACACATATATTAAACAAAGAACCCTAGTGCCTCCCTTGAAATTGACGAAACCTCACCCCTCCCAAGATGCGGCAGGAGAAACCCCAACCCCCTTCTCGAGACATCATCTGAATCGATAGAACTTGTGGTTAGTAGCTTTATATTTATGCTAGTTTGTACTTACTACTTAGTGATGTTTCATGAAAGTTGATAAGGGCAAAATGGATGTTTCATGTGAATTTGTGTCAAAAGATAAGGTGATCAAAAGTCAAGGATATCAGTTCATATTAATTGCTTGTGTCAGGTCACACATGAATAAAGTGACTAAGATTGTATGTTGTTGAGGTCCAATTAGAAACTTGTATTAACTGTTGTTGATTAATGTTTAGATCTTGACTAAGGGTTGATTCTTGATGATAACAGATTGTTATGAATTCCGATTTCATGATGCATGAATGATGATGATAATTGTATTGATGATTGAGTAATTGATGCAGTGTATTAAGTATGATGATTGATCACGTATACATCGAACCGTAGAAACTGCTAGAAATCTGATTAGGGTTTCTATGTTGTAACTGTTGATGATGATGTTGTTACCAACGAAAACCCAAGAGTCAGACAGACGAAAACAAGGTGTTTTCGTCACACCTTAGGCCCAACGAAAACAAAAGGCTTTTCGCCACTAAAGTGTTTTCGTCACATATCATTACTGTTAGTTATCAACTAAGCTTAGTTTATTAACTGAGTTAAGTTTAATAACCATGTTAACGTTATTAACTCTGTTAAATTCATGTATGAAACTTTGTTAAGTAGGTAACTCTTGATTAACTCTGTTAGCTAGTTAACTTTGTTAGCTCGTCAACTCTGTTCGTTAATTAACCCCGTTAAGTAGTTAACCTTGTTGAGTATTAACTGTGTTATATATGTCAGTTATGATATGCATGTTAACTGGGTTACGATAATTATGTTACGAATGTTAAACTCATTATATATGATAACTCTGTTATAATACACTGTCTATGATAAGTGGGTTAACTCAACTATACATGTTAGTTCTGTTGATCCTAGTTAACGCTGTTAGCACAGTTAAGTGTATCAAGACTGTTAATGAATAACCATGGTTAGTAGAAACTGTGAAGGACACTCATATGAAGCATGAACTGCATGACTTTGATTAATTTCTTATGTGATACATGATAGTTGCTCGGACACACTTTGTGATATAGGTGGCATGTGAAACTTTACGAACTTGAACTGATTTAATATTCATGCATACTATAGGACTTGATTGATTACTTGCGAACACATAGTTAAGCATACCGAGCAAACCAAGGTGAGTTCACACTCTTACCAAGGCATGGGATTCCCCGGTGGGTTGGGAATGGGATTGAATGATTACTTGTACTTACATCACTACTAGACTACTTACCACGGTCCTCGGATTGGGAAGGATGCCTGTGCCAAACTCTACGTAAAACCTACGTACTGTCCTCGGTTTAGGAAGGACACTAGTGTTAAAACCTACGTAAATCCTACGTACCGTTGTCCTCGGATTGGGAAGGACACCAGCGCTAAACCTACGTACTCGCTACGTACTGTCCTCGGTTGGGAAGGGCACTTACGTAAAACCTACGTAAACTTATACTTACTACTGTCCTCAGTTGGGAAGGGCACTTGCGTAAAACCTACATAAACTTATACTTACTACTATCCTCGGATTGGGAAGGATACTTATGGATACAACTAGTCTAGTAACTTACAGTATGGGAAGCCCCCACTAATTGAACTTACAACATGGGAAGCCCCCACTAGATGAACATACAAATGGACTAGTAATACACGGCATGGTTATAAACGGACTTACGATTTGTTAAACGAACTTATTACTGAACAACCAACTGTGAACTCGCTCAACTTTGTTGTTGACTCTCTGTTACATGCCTTGCAGGTCGTTAGGTATCTATGGAGCTTGCATGGGAGTGGAGAGGAGTCGTTGTGGGACATGGACAGCTTTGTGCCATGCTAAACATTTGAAACATTTAAACTTATGTTGGGTTTACATATTTATGCTTCCGCTAAACACTTAACTATATTATGGTTTTGAACACCTTTCGTATTGATGAATGACTTTTATTTATTACTTACAATGTTCAATATGATTGGTGGCTGGATCCTGGTCAGTCACGCCTCCAAGCGGTGATACTCCGCGTGTGGATTTTGGGGGTGTGACATTTGGCTTCCAAGTTTGTTTTGACACAAACTTGGTTAACTTCTGGTTCACAACCTTAGATTTCTTTTTCTCAATATCAACAGGCTTCAGATTTGGACATTTGCGACCAACATGTCCAATTTGTTTGCATTTAAAGCATGTTTTCTTTGAAACATCTTTAGCCTGTTGTTGTTTCTTTTGAGTATAGAACTCTTCATTAGTCTGTCGACTAAATCTAAGTTCTTTCTCTTCTTCTGAACTTGTTCCGTGAATAAAGTTCGTTTTTTTCTGAAGATTTGACTTTTCAGCCTTTTTCTTTTGGTTTTACTTCTTTTTATAACCCAACCCAGCCTTTGTGTTTTTCTTTTTGTAACTTGGTTTGTTATAAAAAGTTCTCTTGCTCGCTTTACCAGCAAATTTATCAATTTCAGCCTTTTCAATTTCTACCAATTTAAAAACTTTGTCGACCTTATCCGCAATCACATTTTGAATCAGAAATTCAATATCTGAGAACAATTTGTCCGATCCAATCATGTAATATGCCAATCCTGTTGAATCATCATTCACATTTTTCTCAGATTTTGAATTATTCAGATAATTTTTATGAAAACTTTCCTCATCTTCATCATGTGATTCAGACTTATCAGTTTTTGTAGAATCCTTTTTCAAAACACTTTCAACAACCTTACCTACCACCTCTGAATCACCGAGATCATCAGATTTGGTGTAAGTCACATCAATGTTGTCAGGCAATTGGTCAACAATGTTTACTGCTTTCTCCACCTTTTCGTCATTATAGAATGTATAATTATTCTCTAACGGTGGTGGCACCTGATGATATTCTGAACCAATACCCTTTTTGTTCTTTTCAGAATCATGATCATCTAGTGTGATGTTGAAAATACGTTCGAGAATATATAAAGAAGCATGATAACTTTGAAGTTTGTTAACGTTCTTTTCTTTTTCAGCTAATTCTCGTTTAACTTCAGCAAGTTCATCAATATATTGATTTAAAACTTGTTGTTTACCCTCATAATTAGCTTCAAGAAATCTTGTCATTTTAATATATTTTGGAAGTCTTATTTCCATACCTTTTTCTTGGCTTTTCAAAGTTTCAAAAGCTTCTTTTACTGTATGGTATGACAATTTCATTCCATCATATTCTTTTGCAACTCTTGAATAATATTATCTTTTTGTAAACATTCGTTGTAATCTGCTGAACACTTTTATTTTAAAATATCATTTTCTTTTTCAAGACCATCACATTTCTGTGTCAGCTCTTCTTCTTTTTGTTTCAAAAACCTTTCAATTTCAAACATTTCGTTACATTTTTCTTTGAAAACATCTTCTATTTTAGTAAACTCGATATTTCTGGATCTTAAGTTTTCATCCTTCTCAGTACAGGCACTGCATGCTTCCATGCATTTCCTGCACTGCACTTTAGTTTTGATTTTAGATTTATTATCATTTTTATCAGTTGACTTAGCATTGTCAGACGACTTAGTAGATTCAGTTTGAATTGTTACCTCAACTTGATCTGCCACCGATGTGTTGTCGGTCTTTTTTTTCAGAATCTCATCCTTCATCTTCTGGCTCTCGTCTATAATCTCTTCAACACTCTTCTTCTTCTCGACACTGGCATAGATCACTCTTCTTATGCCTTCCTAAACTTCTTTCTCATTGTTCGGATCCTCTTTGATCCTTGAATAAAACACTCCTGCAGTTGGAATAGCTACAACCAGTGCTTTAAAATCTACCAAATCTGGATCAACTGTTGGATTCCCTTGAGGATCTACAAAACACTTTCTCTCATCATCCCATTTATCTGCACGCTTTGCTCCCATAAAACCTCATAAACATCTGTTGATACATATTAAGTGGATACGGCTCGGCTCGGTTTGTCTCGGCTACGAAGTGAAGGCCGTAGTCAAGACATCCTCCTGTCTTGACTCGGTATGCTATTTACTTTGTATTGTACGATGTACATGCAACTGCGTGTGTGTAGTATGCATGTTAGTTTAAGTGTGTATGTTGTCTATTTGTTGTTTGGCCCAAACATGTCAAAGCCCAAGTCTGAGAAGCCCAACACATGACGAAGTCTTCATGTGTGGCGAAGTCCTTGATGACGAACCTTAAGGTTCGTTGGAATGTGAAAGTGACGAAGGTTACAACCTTCGTCACATATGAAGGTTCGTCACCATACTGAGAGTTCGCCAAAGATCACACGACGAAGACTCAAGGTTCGTCGCCTTTGAGACTTCGTCATTGAAGGTTCGTCGCACATGTGAAGGTTCGTCATACCAGCACTATATATACAGCAGACTGAAGACACAGATATAGAGAGAAGTCTGAATAGATTTCAGAGCAAACACACTGTAACACACACACACATTGAGAGTTTACAGAGACCATTTGTAAACACCGCATTATAACCGTTTCATAGCATTAATACGTTGAATGTTAATCGTTGAATCTTGTGTCTTACGTGTTCGTAACTTGGTTTAACTTACCCATTTGGATTCCGCACTCTCGGGTTCGTCGGAAAACTGGAATAGAGGTTGACTCGATCCTCCGGGTGGACCTACAATTGGTATCAGAGCATTGGCTCGATTCCTTGTTTAAACCAAGTCGATTTTCTTGTGTTTTGATAGATTTTAAAGTGTTTTTCAGTTTTTGTTCGTGTTTGAAAACCATACCTTTCTGGAAAACAGTTATGAAATCGTGAAAACCTTGTTGTTTTTGCTATAAGTTTTTACAAAACCACTGTTAAAACACATGCTTACATGTTAATATTTGGTTTTTACTAAACTTTTGTGCAAAAATCGTTTTCGAAAATTTGTCCAGTGAAAAGTTGGACGGAATATTCAAGTGTGTTCTTCATTTGTTCTTGTTGATCTTGATATATTTCAGTGGTAGATCTTGTTTGATATATAAGTGAAGTGTTATTCGATTATTATATCTTTGTTTGACTTGTGTGTACAAAACCATGATGGTTTGTTGAAATTGAAAACTTCTACAAGCAGAGAAAGTAAGGTGTTTGTCAAGTTTAATATATTAAGTTGACTATAGTGTATATGCGTGATGATGAGTTGGTGAGAAAAAGGAGTTTCGAAAATCAGTAAAAGCATGTCAGTTTGAAATTTGTGGCCCATTGTGTCAGTAGATCTAATCTTGTTTTGAAAAATATCTCAACAAAGTTTGTCAACCATACTTTTCGTCAAACATATATAGAGTTCGTCACCTTGTGTACACAACGAACCTTACATCCTTCGTCACCTTTGTATTACCGAACCTCCAACCTTCGTCACACAATATCATTGACGAACCTCAAACCTTCGTCACACAACATCATTGACGAACCTTTCACTCTTCGTCACACTTGTTGATTGACGAACCTTCTAATCTTCGTCGGTCATATTGCAAATTTTTAAACAGAAGCTTTAAATCTTATAGTTAACTGTTTGATTTGAGTGTTTTGAGCAGGTTTTCATCATTATACATCCAGAATGAATCCGGATTGGTGGGGTACTCCGTCTAATGCAGAAAGCAAGTATAGAAGTACGGGTTTATCTCCATCATGGGCCGAATATCCCGCACCCACATCTAATACAGAAAGCATGTATAGAAGCACGGGTTTGTCACCATCATGGGCCGAATCTCCCGCAAACGCATCTTCGTAAGCGAATCCAATGTCGACAGGTCAATGGGCGTTTGTTTTAAATCAAACTCCAAGTATTCAAATTATACTTCTAAGCGAAAGCGAGGCCGGAGTCTAAATCGGCCAGCGAAACTGATGCACATAAACGAATATCCTGGATGGGTAGATAGATTCCATACGTATGTCCTTGGGCAAAACACGGAATTGTGGCTATGTTTTATTACAGATTTCGATCAAGCTCTTGAGGTTGCCGCTTCAACTGCCGCTACATTTGCAGATCTTACGGAAGACGAGAAAAATGCATATGATTTAGAAAAGAAAGCATATGCTATTCTGACTCAGGCATTGAGCAAGGATATATATCATCAGTTTGTCAGCTTCAAGACGTCAAAGCGATTGTGGGATGCATTGAAGACAAGGGGTCTAGGAAATGAAAAGTCACGTCAATTGCGACATGATTTACTCAAGAAGGAGTTTGATTGTAACAACCCGCACTTTCGTGCGTTGTTACTACTCGATATACTCGTTACGCCTAGCACCAGAGATTCGGATCATAATGTAACTATATCGCATACATCGCTATTCGAAGGATAATCGCATATTTTCGCATTACATTATCACTACATCACATCGCAAACACTAACACTCACGATTACATTGAGTGAGGACCTATTCTACCCTCCTCGGTGGCCGTGATGTGTCGAACGCAGACAATTAACGCTAACAAAGACTCTCGGGTGAGTGCTACAGCTCCAGTCGTCGTGACGATGATGATAATACGAGTGAGTGGTACCCCGTCAGTCATTGTGGCACAACACACAATAACGTTCCCGATAACATCGAGAAAGGACCTATACTACCCTCCTTGATGGCCGTGAAACGTCGCTAATAATCGCACACTCGAAACGAAAACCGATTGTTATATCAAAACATTGAAATATGGATACATAAATACGACCCCTAGTGATATATATACATATATAATAATAATATAAATTAACTATAGAAAGCGCGTACTTCAAAAACTAACGCAACGCTCGAAAAACGGAGAAATTCCCCGCGCCGGAGTAGCCATCCGAATGGACAGGCCATCCGAACGGATGGGCCATCCGACCCAACATCCTTCAGTCTTCTCTGTTGCCTATAAATAGCACGTCACATCACTTAAACAGTGATGTGACAGCTCCCACTCGACCAAGCACGCTCTAGGACCCTTTTCTATCGATTCCTCGCGATTCCGGTAAGATTTTAACCTAGAACTTGTACTTCCATGATCTACACTCGATTCTACATCATTCTGTCTTTTAACACTCAACTTCTATCCGCGAAATCTACTGATTTGAGATGTTTTAAGGTGATGTCATCAAGAGTTCATATGAACTTCAAGGTGTGACCTCATCCCACCATAAACGACTCAGATCTGGGTGATTTCCATATGTTTTGATAACAAATCTCACCTAAAAAGTATGTATTTAATCAAGAACTGAACGATTTCGGGATTAAGCATGAGAAACCGTCAAGAACGGCCAGATCTGATGGAACGGGGTGGTTCCCGGCCGTTAGAACGGGTCGGAACTGATGAAATATCATTGTTTAAAACGATATCGTAACATCTCAGTGAAACTACACGTATTCCTACCAAGGACACTCAAAAACAGCTGATCGGGACGTTAAAACAGACGTGTCATCCGACCGGACAACATGTCATCCGAACAGATAACATGTCATCCGAACGGATAACATGTCATCCAACCGGATGACAGCCACCCGACCCAATCCACATGTCATCCGACCGGATGAGCTCATCCGACCGGATGAGCACCATACGACCAGATGACTAACATTTCGATGCTATTCCCACTGAACCGTACATCGTTTACTATATCATTCGATGATTAACACAGACGTACTCGCAACCGATCTAATCAAGTTGTATTCTCGCTAAAAACGCACTGTGAGTATACTTGAACCCTTTTAATCGCATTTTGGGTGTAACATACGTTCCTAACAAATCGAACTTATCAAACGAATTATTCAATCAATCGAATTATCACTTGCGAATAACTGTTATGCATAGATATATGTGATGCTAGTTGCATGTGTGCTAGGGCTTATACTCGCGACGTCCCACCACGACTAGTATAGTACTATTGCGCCTGACGGGGTCTAGTTCGCCATCGCATATTCGAGCATCGAGGACTTAGTTGGTAGTATCAGCTTTGTGAGTATATATGTCGTGTGTTACGTTTATGCATATGGAAATTCGCTACATATTTTAATCTATTACGCTACATATCAAACCTGTATACTCGCCAATACTTTTGTATTGACTTTATTTTAACATATGTTGCAGGTTAGATCGCAGACTATTTCAAATCGAGCTCTGAAGTCTAGAAACTCGACTAAAATCTAGGTTGTCGGATTTGTATTGTTCGAGAGGACAAGAAATCTGTGATAACTTATGTGATTGTATTATTTGTCAGTATGGGATAACGAATGTATTAAATATTATCGCAACATAGTTGTTATGGATTCTCTTGAGCAATCTGATTCGCCTAGTGCCGCGCCCCGATGATTCCGCCATCGGTTGGGGTGTGACAGATTGGTATCAGAGCCATAACTATAGGGAATTAGGCGAGACTCGACCTAGTCCGGGTCGACGTCTTAGAAATTGACCTAGTCTATAGTCTAAGTACCAACAGGCCGACTCGTACGAACCCGGTAGGGTTTGTATCGGGCCTACTTGATACTCTCGATCGAAATTGCTAAAAGCTACTACTTCGCATGAACCCCGCATACTACAATTTCATGCGAAGAGCCTTTCCTAAGGCCTGAATATTACTTAGCCTTTCCTAAGGCCAACACAATACATGTGTTTTCGAAAATACTCGCATAACGAAACCGAGTGATCCAGTCGAGACCAGGTGTGAAAACCGAGAACTCTCGACGAGATCGCTCACCCAGCGCATTTTTCTTCTCACACGAGAACCTTTCGTTGAGTTAGGAGTGACATCCATATCTCGACGAAGGTCTCCATTTCGAAATCTAGTGGAACTCCCGAAAGTTATTCGAAGAGCATAACCACAATTAGGAACGAAGTTGTTAAGTCAGGGGTGAAACTCGTACCTTAATAAGCCGTTCCACTCTCTATAAATTGGTTTTCAAAAAGCTCTCACCAAGGACTCGACTATCACGATCACTCGATCCATGCGATGACTAGGAAGATGAATGCCATGAGCTGCATCCCAGTGGAAGCATGAAGTCTTCTAGGTCAACGCGCGTGTACGAACTTGTTGAATATAGTTGGGTTACCCTGGGTAGTCGACGCCTAAACACCCAAGGCACTCTATCATACGACCCGCCGATCTTACAAATGGTTGGAACTTATTTACGTTTTGAAACTTTACGCTTTATCAATTTCTTGATTTAACGATTTTCACTCCCTGCTTTATAAACGCACAATTCGCACAGCCATCGCAATCTAAAACGAAACCCGAATGTTCGTAACAAAACTAATGCATAATCTATCGCCTTCGCTTTCTCACCTCAACGCGTCCTCGCATATTCTAAATCGACTTGTATATGTACGATTACAAATTACATCTATATAAAAATATATACATACGTATAAACAAACAAGTCATTGTGTGAGAACTTAGGAACTTCGTGTCTCCTATATGGCCCCTATGTGATTCGCATTACTATTATTATACTATCGCATCAAGCTTTGAACGCGCTCAATCGCATCGCAAAACTCAAAAATCATTATGATCGAATCTCATTCCAAGTCTCTTCCTGTCTAGATGCCTTCCAACGACTCTACCTCGAGACGAACAGCTAGGAGAAGAGCCAAACGAAGCGCCGATAAGAGGATTGCATCACTTGTAACCAAGGAAGTGGTCAAGCTCATTCCTCAAATTGCCGCTCTAGTGCACTCTCTCAGCAACTCTCGAGCCTCGGAAGACTCCAAGACGGAAGCGTCGCAATCTGCTTTTCTTTACAAACACTTCAAAGCCTGTGACCCGATGGAATTCACGGGTGAAGGAGGTGTGACTCAACTACTCCAGTGGTTCGATTCTATCGAAGTTACCCTTCGTTAAAGTGGGTGTCCCGATAGTTTCCGTACTACTTGCGCTACCGGAGTATTTCAATCATGAGCACTCGACTGGTGAACCGCCGAACGTAACAAACGTGGGATCTCCGCAGCTTACGCTCTCTCTTGGAATGAGCTGAAAGAGCTCATGAAGAAAGAGTACTGTCCTCTTCACGAAATTCAGAAGCTGGTAGACGAATTCTGGAAAATCAAGCAAGTCGAAAGTGACAACGCTGGCTACACCGCAAGGTTCAAACAGCTTAGCATAATCTGCCCAAGTCAAGTCAACACTTCAGAAAAAGCCATTTCGAAGTATATTCGCGGCTTGCCTGAGTGCGTGGGTGACTTTGTCGAAGCTGCAAGACCTACTACCATCGAAGCAACCTACCGCTTAGCCGCAGAAATCAACAACAAACGACTCATGGAAGGGTTCTTCTCAAAGAATCCTGTCAAGCAGGCTTATCAAGCAATCGCCATTAATTCTTCAGGCGATCCTGTCGACGATTCTCCTGACGAATCTACTGACGATTCTTCTGACGAATCTGCTGACGATTCTTCTGACGAATCTGCTAGCGATTCTTCTGATAAATCTGCCAACGATTCTTCTAACGAATCTGCCAACGGATCTTCCGACAACTCGGCCAAAGATTCTGCAAGTGAGACCTCAGGTGAATCCTCCAACGACGACACCTCTTCGCAAGACACCGACAAACCCAACCGCAAACGAAAGACTTCAAGCCCGAGCTCATCAACAACCGAACTACTGCAACCGAAGCCTCTTCAAGTAGTCCCGGTGTTTCCAAAATGAGCCTACACTGGAGCTTATCCCCAGTGTTACTCATATACCTATCATCACCTAGTTGGGGCTGACTGTCGCTATTGCAATAACTGCAACCGTTACGGTCACTTCACCCTCAACTGCCGCATCGAACTGCGAACTTGAGTACAACAACAACAGCTCCAGCAAAAGTCTTCAACTCCAAACATCTAGCAAGCGTAGGATAAAGTTGTAATGGAACGATTTTCGACGTTTATTTCTAAGAATATAATCTACTATATAACTCAATGTTGCCACTGTGCGTAACGTTAACTCTCGTTTTCGTCTTCTCTCCCACTCTCTAATCATCGCATTCAGACTAGATTCACATGCATACTATATACTATATCACGAAATAATGTGTTTTACCCTCACTACACTCTTACAACGAGGTACGATAAACGTGCAAGGAACGACTAATCACGGGTGCACACGGGATTATTTGGGTCAGTGCACGGAGATCGTAGTGAATTCTAAGGTGCCATAAGCGTTTCAACCAAGTATGACACCGAAACACGAGATTTAAGTAATAGGGGTAAAGCAAGGTGTGCTTTACCATAGTACCGAAGTTTCGTACATAAAGTGCCATGTGGAGTTGAACGTTACTAGACCTATTATACTATTGGGATTATTTTCAACACTCTACACTCAATCGCAAGGCGTAACAACTGAATCGCATCATCGCAAGACTTGTCGTAAGTCTGCAAACGCAATGCAACTGCCTCATCGATGGACTCTGGAGAGTCTACCTCGCAGGGCAATTGCATCAACGCAAGACTGGTCGTAAGTCTGTAGCAACCAATCTCATCAGGTACATTAATGCTCACGATGTTGTTCGAGTGAGGACCTATTCTACCCTCCTCGATAGCTGTGATGCGTCGCAACGTAACGTAAAGCTTATTCGAAACAAAGCTCGGCTAATCACAATCGCTTATCATGTGTATCTCGCTATCTCTATCGATTTTTTCGAGGATCACTACCGCTTATTATGTGAATCACTATATCGCTTGCTGTGTAACACTCCACCGCTATCGCCGTCGTCTACCACTATCTGTGATATTTGTGTTAAGTTATCACACATGACCTCGCTTCACGAAATAAAGCTCATATGATTAAAGCAGGGCGTTTTAGTCATATCAGCAGGCTTTCGTGGAATAAGGCCATGTGGGGTCTGATGTTAGTTGAACTCCGTGGTGTTAATCAATCAAATCAAACCGCATAAATCGCGTATACCTCCATCGCCTGCAACGCAACAACTGCCGATTATCGTAATTCGTTTATCATCGCCGTCATTGTTGGTGTTGTGTTATTCGCTTAATCACCCAATCGCTTATCGCTTATCGTGTATAGTCTACCGCTTATTCGCGTATCGCGTACCGCTTATCGCTCGTTTGGTGTTCATTGTAGTCTGTGTGGTATTAGTACGCATGACATCGCTTCACGAGGTGTTAAGATCGGAGGCTCTAATGATTGTGTTAGTTTGTATAAATTGGACAAATCAAATAGAAATGAATAGAGTTTAAGAGCAGCAGAAATGATCACAAACTTTGTAAACACAAACAAGGAAGAAAATAGTTTAAATAAACAAATGCTTTTCATCAGTCAAAAGATTACAAAGCAAATCAAAAGATTACAAGCATGCTTACAAACTAAACTCCCCCTCAGCCTGATACTCCATGGTTGGTTGCCCAAGATGAAAGGATTGAATTGAGGAGAAGAACTCACTCAAAAGGATCAAATGTAACAGTACAGAGTACTGTTCCATTTATAGACAAACCAAACAGCTGAGGCATCTCAGCTGACGTCACCATGAAAGCGACGTCTAACAACCTAACAACCTGTAACAACTGATCCTATACAAACACTGCTATACTTAACCACTGATTATACATAAGACAAGTAATACACTAAACTACTGCTATATTCTTCATCAGTGCTTTCCTCAAGGTTGATCAGTCCTTGAGTGGGCAGTGCTTTGTCATCAGTAGATAGGATCAGCAGTGCTTAGTTCTTCAGGGTTTTGTCAGCAGTTGAAAGGATGGCAGTAGTTGTATGCGGACAGTGGATAGAGGATCATCAGATGTTATAATCACTTTCAAGGGGAAAGTCTAGTGTAATCAGCTGCTTATTAAGAATCCACTGTTGTGAACTGGTTTTGGCTTTCATTATCTGTTCCTCTGGTAGGGTTCAATCCCAACAATCTCCCCCTGGAACAGATAATGCCAAAACCCTTCATTATTCTGGATTTTTATTTCTCATCAGAAGTTCCTTAGCTTTTCTTTTAAATTCCACTTCAAAGTCCTTGGAACTTGAATCATCCTCATCCCTGCACAGTGTAAGTTCAAGGAGATCCTGCAAATCTTCAACACTAAGGCCTAGTGCTTCTTTCCTTGATATGTACTTCACTTCGCCATTGGATCTAACTAGAGTCAATACGTGGGTCTTTTGATCAGACATCCACTTTAGTACTTTTAAACCCAATGGGTTTCTTGGGAGAGATTTATTCAAAGATGAGTTTGGAGATGTTGGCCTTGTGAAAAGTTGTAAACTTTCAGACATACGTTTGAAGGCCATTTCGATGACATCATTTGCTGCAGCTATATCTTCTGCAGTTTCTCTTTCGATCAGCTCTTGCCTCTCAATGTCTGTCATTTCTGTTGAAGTGTTTGGTGATGCAGGTTTGGTTAATACCCTTTTAAAAAGGTTTTGAAGTTTCACGGAGCTATCTTCTTTTAGATCCATTTTCTTGATGACATCTGTGAAGTACTCAACTTCCTTTTCTTTTTCTTCTTCACTGGTCAACAGTTTTCCTTTCTCTTGGTTTATCACAAGGCTCGAGTTAACTTTTGATGTGATCAGTGTTTTGAGAGCATCAAGCTGACGTTCTAGCTTTTTGTAGTCAGGCTTTTTAGAAGTGTCTGAGACTGTTATCCTTCTTTTCTTCAGCCTTTCATAAGCCTCATCAGTGTACTGCTTCGTCCACTTTGCTATGGCTTCAGCAGTATCCACTTTAGCATCTACCAGTTCCTGTTTTTTCTTTTTGTACTCAGAAGTGAGATCAGCAATTAGCTTTTTGTATTTGTTCCAATTTGGAGCTGTCTTCTTCTTTCTTGGATCATTTTTAATCTTTTCAATTCTGTTAGCTTCATGCTTTAAAGCGATCATTGGCCATTCTTCAAACTGTTTTTCTTCAGCTTGATAGAATTTTTCTTTCATGATATATGCAAGATAGCTTTTTCTCATTTCCTTTCGTTGATCTGCCTTTTCTTTGCTCAGATCTTGTGCAAAGTCTTCCATTAGCTTGACTTTTGTGAGCAAGAGTACCATTCTTTCTGCATTGGCTTCATCACCTTCATCTTTGCATTCAAGTTTAGCTCTAATCTTAGCTTGCCTTGCTTTCATCTCGAGATATTCATCCATGTTTTCTGGGACTATGAAGCCAATGAGAGAGGGAAATCTTCTTTTTGAAGGATCTTCCTCGTTGTAAAATTGTCTCATCTCATTTTTCACAGCTTCTAGTTCCAGTGGATATTTTGCGGCAACAGGATCATACTTTTCATCAGTAGCTTGAGTTGTTTCTCTTTTTCTTTTGTGAAGCTTTGGGGGGAATTTTGGTTGTGATGTAGGAATGATGAGAGCAGTGGTAGATGGTTGACTAACAGCTGTTGAAACAACTGGTGTTTCAACCTCTGTTGTCATTACAACTACTGATGTGTCAGTAGATGTCTTCTGCTTTTGAGCAATGGTTGAAGGCGGTGAATTTGTTTTTGGTGATGTTGATGGAGAATCATCATCAGGAATGAAAACCCTTCTCCTTTTTATTGTAGGAGAGGCTGATGATGTCTTGGGTGGATCAGTGGTTTGAGTGATGGAAAGTGTCTGACTAACAGCTGTTGAAACAACTGGTGCTTCAACCGCTGTTGTCATTACACCAGATGTTGTAACATCTGGAGTCTTCTGTTTTATGACAGGAGGTAATGGTGGTAGGGCAGTGGTAGTGTGTGTTGTAGTGGTGTGTGTTGAAGAGATGGCAACTGTTTGACAAGCAGTTTTTGAAACCACTGTTGTATCAGCTGTTTGGATGGAAGTTTGAGATTTTGTGGTTTCAGATTTGGAGCCTTTTGGAGGTGGTTTAGATGTCTGTTTTTCTTGTTCTGGTTCAATTTACAGGCCATCTTCTATTCCCTTCTTCTTCAACTTGATTTTCTCCCCCTTTTTGGCATTATCTGGAAGGGGGTTATCCATGAAGAGTATAGTGGAAGGAACTTTTCCAGTGGTGCTTTGGATATGAGCCTTGATAGCTTTGATGTCTACTTGAGTATCTTTAAATCTTGACTCCACCATGTTTGTCAGCATTTTTACATGTATTTCATGCTGCTGATCAGCCGTTTGTTTTTGTTTTTCTAGCAAGGGTTGAAAAAGATTCCAGAGCTCATTTGCAGCAAGTGCTTGTGGTTGAGCAGGTGCTTGAGGTGGAACAGCAGTGGTTTGTGCTTTTTGAGCTTTTAATAGCTGTTGCACCATATCCTTTATCCCAGCAACTGATGTTTCAAGTTTTTCAACTCTGCCCGTCAATTCCTGATATTTTGAATCATCACCCATGTTAGTAGGATCATCTGATTCCCCACCAGTAGTGGTTGTACCAATGTGTGACTTAGGAACTGAGTCCCAAAAATCATCCATTGATGCCCCTTGTTCTCGGTACTAGGGACTTCTTTCTTCAGCACTTGATAATCCTTTGATGGTACCAGTGGACAAAACAGCCTCACTAGTGGTTACCAGAGGTGCTATGGAAGAAATTGCCTTCAAGGGAGTCTTACTGATGAAACAACTGCCCAAATGTAGATCTGTTGATCCAACATTTGTAGTTGTTGCTCCACTTGAACTACTGACAGGAGTTACTTGTAACTCCTGCAGTGTAACCTCCTCAATTGTTGCTGGGATAGCAGATGTAGTAGCATCAGACCCAGTCACTTGTTGATGTATACTCTCAGTGACAGGTGATAGAGAGGAACTGGTTTGTGTCTGAGCTATAGCAACTGCATGCAACAAGGGTATTATTGATTGTGGCATTATGATTGGTGAGGGTATGGGTGTTGAAAGTGACATGTCCTTGGGATCAGGACTGAGGAAGATAGATCCGATTGGGTCCAGAGCTTCATATTGTGGAGTCCCTGTACTTACAACCTGATCCTTTTGTGAGGATGCAGGAGGAGTTTGAGGTAAGGGTGGAGATCTTTCTACCAACTGCTGTGAGGAGGTAGTAGCAATGGTTTTTGGTGACATTTGTGTTGTCACTGGCAGTTGCTCTGGGATCTCATCTTCCAGAGTTGCCTTTTTCTTGGGTTTGGTGGGCTTTTTGTAAGACTTCTTTTTGGTCTTTTTGGTAATGTCAGGTGTGGGTTTCAAAGCAGTGGTTGTGCTGCTATGATCACCTGGAGCAGTGGGCTCGGCAGCAGATGTCTGAGGAGCAGGGGTAACTGCTGAAATCTGCTCAGGCACCTCTGCTTTTGTTTTTATTGGTGCCATCATTCTAGAAAATGTTTTAGTAGTTAACCCTTTTATTTGAAAATAGACACCCTGTTTGAGCAAATTTTCATTTTCTTTTTCAAAATTTTGTTTAAAATAGTAGCTTAAAAATCTTGGAAAAAGTAAAAATGATTTGCTATCAACATTTTTTACCAAGTCATTAAAGATTTCCTGGGAATAGTTGTAATTTTCATTCTTTAAAATAGCGTAACCCAGACATTGAATCTTCAATGGTATTTCGTTAAAAGCTGTTGTTTTATTTGAAACACACATCAAAAGTGTGTGAAATAAAAACCTAGGTGAAGAAGGGAAGTAACCTTTTTGTAAGGTATCTACATTTGATTGTTCTGCATACCCTCTTTTCAGAAAATCAGTTTTCAACTCGGTTTTATCAAATGAAGTTTTACCTTTCTGATCATCGAGTTTAAAGACTTCTGAGATTGATTGTGGAGAAATTTGAACTGCTTTACCCTGTATTGAGGAGTTGATGGCTATGACTTTATCATCTTGTTTTTCAAGCGTAGCCTTTTTCCAAAACTCTCTCTGGGTCTGTTGGTAAATGGGAGCATCTGCTATCAACAAAGTTTTGTACTTTGATTCAGATAATGTGTCGATGATGGAATTGAAGGTATGATTGTTTGTGGGTTTTGTGAGTAGACCCAAGTAGTTGTGAGGAGATTTGTACGGTATTTCAATGGGTTCCGCGGCCGTTTGAGCGACCTCTTTGGACGAAGATGATGATTTTGACTTTGATTTTGATTTTGATTTCGTCATTTTGATGAAATGGAGGTTGGAAAGACGAAGAAGGATGAAGAATGATTTGAAATGGAAGTTGGAAACTGCTTTGAGAAGAGAATTTTTGGAATTCAATTCGACAGTGTAAAAACCCTGTTTGGGGGTTTTGATCAGGGTTTTATTTAGGGAAAAATAAGTGCTGATGTGGCAGCGGTTACAAAGATCTGAAGACTAAAAACTGACCACGTGCCAACCTCTGATGATATAGATGAAGAATGGGGGACAGTTGTTTTGAGAGCCACTGATGAAACAAACGTCAGTGGTTACAACGGTAATAATGTGATAACAGTGGATGGTTTTTACTATCAGTGGATAGCATACCAGTGGATAAGACACTAATTTTGAGCATCAGTGCTTGCCAAGAAAATGAAAGATCAGTGGTTGACTTTTAGCAGTGGACAGTATTTAGGAAGCAAATGTTTGAGCAAAACAGTGGTTAGGGGTATGGTAAGGTAATGGTAATGATTTGAAAGACTAATATGTCAGCAACTGTTTTGAGAATTTTCATTCAAGGTTTTGCCACATGTCATTTACATATTTTGAAGCTTTTACGACTTCCTGACAGTGGTTTAGTACCCCAGATGATGTAAACTTTTGGCAATCAATCTTTGATCAGGTTTAAGACAAACTTGAGTTAGATATGACCTTGATACATGAACCATTTCCTTTTGAACCATTTTGAGGATAATATTACCAGCAAAAATAAAGGTAATATATCCTGACAGGAGATTGAAACTCTACTATCAAAAACCAGTAAAGGTTCAAAATATATTATTCTAAAAAATATAAAGAATAATATATCCTGCTTTATTTAAGAAAACCCTTTATCAAAAAAAAAAAAAAAAAATTAAAGGATTTTCTGAAAACAGCATCAAAAGGATCTGGTATAATTTTTCACAAAAGCCGCTGATCATATCCAGCTCAAGTTTATGAAAATGGTCAGAGGTTTGTCAACAGTGGTATGAAATTTTGAATACATTTTAACCACTGTTTGACATCATTCTCTTATTGATTGATTGACAACAAGAATGAGGACACATGTTCACATGAGTTTTTGAAAACCCTGGTGTAGATTTTGTTACCATGTGATAATTTTGAAAATTTGTCTAGTCCTTTTGAAAGTTTATTCTTCTGCGAATACTATTGTTACTTGAACCTTTCCCTGAACCAATGGTTGCACATAGTTGCTTAATGATCATTGTTACCCCAAACTTTGACTCTTAAGTGTTTTATGTTTATACTCTTTTCTTCTGACTTCAAAAGTTTTGAGATAACACACTTCTGAGTTTTTGTGAATTTTCTTCTTCCCTTTTTACCCTTCCCATTCATAAGTAATGAAATACTTACTGGGAGATCTTTATTGAAGGAATACTTAATCCATAATCATTTTGCAGTAATGCTTTAAGAGGATTGGCCATATTTGTACAAATTTTTGACCAATCTCACATTACATATGATACGGACTATCTTGTTTTCTTAATGTATTTTAACAGAGTTGATTTGTTCCTTTTGAGGATCTCAACCTGTTTTCAACACATAAGTTCTTATGACTAAAGTTTTAATTTCCCTCTTTTTATGTTAGCAAAAACACTAATGTTTTTATGAACTTAGGCTTTTGTTAATATGAGGTTCATACTTTAGCATCTAATATAGTGACATCACAAGTTTCATAACAACAGTTGAGATCAATTTTGAAAACAAGAAATAATCCCATAATTTAACAGATATGTTTTCAGATCTAAAAACTATGAGTGTCTTGTGCATGATATCACTAGTTGTGTGAGATTTGTGTGTCTTATGACATCTTGGTTGTTTTACAGAGTATTTGAATAGCAACTTTAAGCGTTATCACTCGTTACTCTGTTTTTCAACTAAATACAACCAACCTTAGTATCAATGAATTTTGAGTCGAACTGTTATGTCAAATTGATTGTTAGATCGAATTTGACTGTCCAGGCTCTGATACCAATTGTTAAGATCGGAGGCTCTTATGATTGTGTTAGTTTGTATAAATTGGACAAATCAAATATAAATGAATAGAGTTTAAGTGCAGCGGAAATGATCACAAACTTTGTAAACACAAACAAGGAAGAAAATAGTTTAAATAAACAAATGCTTTTCATCAGTCAAAAGATTACAAAGCAAATCAAAAGATTACAAGCATGCTTACAAACTAAACTCCCCCTCAGCCTGATACTCCATGGTTGGTTGCCCAAGATGAAAGGATTGAATTGAGGAGAAGAACTCACTCAAAACGATCAAATGTAACAGTACAGAGTACTGTTCCATTTATAGACAAACCAAACAGCTGAGGCATCTCAGCTGACGTCACCATGAAAGCGACGTCTAACAACCTAACAACCTGTAACAACTGATCCTATACAAACACTGCTATACTTAACCACTGATTATACATAAGACAAGTAATAATACACTAAACTACTGCTATATTCTTCATCAGTGCTTTCCTCAAGGTTGATCAGTCCTTGAGTGGGCAGTGCTTTGTCATTAGTAGATAGGATCTGCAGTGCTTAGTTCTTCAGGGTTTTGTCAGCAGTTGAAAGGATGGCAGCAGTTGTATGCGGACAGTGGATAGAGGATCATCAGATGTTATAATCACTTTCAAGGGGAAAGTCTAGTGTAATCAGCTGCTTATTAAGAATCCACTGTTGTGAACTGGTTTTGGCTTTCATTATCTGTTCCTCTAGTAGGGTTCAATCCGAACACGAGGCAAAACTAACCTGGTTAAACGTGGTGTTTTACCATGTTAGCAAACTCTCGTGGAAACGTGCCATGTGGGTACAAAGTGGAATCTAATCGAAAACACGCTATTCGCTTATCGCGTATCACTCGACGCCTACCCAGACACGACACATGAGTGTTTTGTGTCATCAGGCTACCCGCGCACGCTGTTGTAGCTACGTTCGCAATTCAACTCGCCGGTTTAACCTATTCGATTCTATCTTATACTCGGTCTGACTTTCTATCGATTGGACCGAGTGAGCGCAAATCTATCCGTGTCGTATCGGCGCACATGACACCGCCTCACGAAACGGAAGTAATATGGGAGAAGCATGGTGGATACGCCGCTGGTACTTCCTATATATAAATGTTTTAATCATATTAACGAACTTCCGTGGGAAAGTGCCAAGTGGGGCTCGATGCTAAATTGTCTTTTTCAAACGGTTAAAACTGATTTTTTTATATAAAACTTTTATTAAAACCATGGGACAAGTGAAATCTCCTCACAACATGGGAGTTAACATCGACTCAGCTTAACTCCATGCCCAAGGGGAGCTTTCATGAGTCCAATTTTTTCCTTAAAAACCTTTTGCAATATCAAAAACAAGACTTTCTTGAGACGTTGGTTCAACATCGAGTTCAGCTGAACCCATGTCGTAGGAAAGTTTCCGTAACCCCAGTTTTCATCTTCGAATTCCTTAAAATGTTTAAAACCTAAACTTCCTTGCAACATTGGTTAACATCGACTCAGTTGACCTTACGTTAAAAGGAAATCCTTCAAGATTTCCATCCAAAATTCCTTTTTAATATCTAAAAACGAACGTTTCTTGTAACGTTGGTTAACGATAACTCAGTTAATCTTACGTCATGAGAAACCTTGCAAGTTCTTTGAAATTACAACCACATCGAACTAACGAATTCTTCGCGACACGAGGTACCTTGGAACGCCAACTCGTGGGATCTTACTTTTGTTTCTTACGTCGCTTTCTCGCTATCGCAATCGATCTCTCTTATTCGAAACGCTCTCGTTTGTCAACTCTCGGTCAAATCACTCGCTGTATCGCTACTTACGTGGGATCAACTCTCAAAGGTCTACCTATTGGATTAATTTCGGGACGAAATTTCCTAAAGTAGGGGAGACTGTATCAACCCGCACTTTCGTGCGTTGTTACTACTCGATATACTCGTTACGCCTAGCACCAGAGATTCGGATCATAATGTAACTATATCGCATACATCGCTATTCGAAGGAGGACCTATTCTACCCTCCTCGGTGGCCGTGATGTGTCGATCGCAGACAATTAACGCTAACAAAGACTCTCGGGTGAGTGCTACAGCTCCAGTCGTCGTGACGATGATGATAATACGAGTGAGTGGTACCTCGTCAGTCATTGTGGTACAACACACAATAACGTTCCCGATGACATCGAGAAAGGACCTATACTACCTTCCTTGATAGCCGTGAAACGTCGCTAATAATCGCACACTCGAAACGAAAACCGATTGTTATATCGAAACTTTGAAATATGGATACGTAAATACAACCCCTGGTGATATATATACATATATAATAATAATATAAATTAACTATAGAAAGCGCGTACTTAAAAAACTAACGCAACGCTCGAAAAACAGAGAAATTTCCCGCGCCGGAGTAGACATCCGAATGGACAGGCCATCCGAACGTATAGCCATCCGAACGGATGGGACATCCGAACGGATGGGCCATCCGACCCAACATCCTTCAGTATTCTCTGTTGCCTATAAATAACACGTCACATCACTTAAACAGTGATGTGACAGCTCCCACTAGACTAAGCACGCTCTAGGACCCTTTTCTCTCGATTCCTCGCGATTCCGGTAAGATTTCAACCTAGAACTTGTACTTCCATGATCTACACTCGATTCTACATCATTCTGTCTTTTAAAACTCAACTTCTATCCGCGAAATCTACTGATTTGAGGTGTTTTAAGGTGATGTCATCAAGAGTTCATATGAACTTCAAGGTGTGACCTCATCCCACCATAAACGACTCAGATCTGGGCGATTTCCACATGTTTTGATAACAAATCTCACCTAAAAATGTATGTATTTAATCAAGAATTGAACGATTTCGGGATTAAGCATGAGAAACCGTAAAAAACGGCCAGATCTGATGGAACGGGGTGGTTCCCGGCCGTTAGAACGGGTCGGAACTGATGAAATATCATTGTTTAAAACGATATCATAACATCTCAGTGAAACTACACGTATTCCTACCAAGGACACTAAAAAACAGCTGATCGGGACGTTAAAACAGACGTGTCATCCGACCGGACAACATGTCATCCGAACGGACCACATGTCATCCGATCGGATAGCATGTCATCCGAACGGATAACATGTCATCCGACCGCATGACAGCCACCCGACCCAATCCACATGTCATCCGACCGGATGAGATCATCCGACCGGATGAGCACCATCCGACCAGATGACTAACATTTTGATGCTATTCCCACTTAACCGTACATCGTTTACTATATCATTCGATGATTAACGCAGACGTACTCGCAACCGATCCAATCAAGTTGTATTCTAGCTAAAAACGCACTGTGAGTATACTTGAACCCTTTTAATCTCATTTTGGGTGTAACATACGTTCCTAACAAATCGAACTTATCAAACGAATTATTCAATCAATCGAATTATCACTTGCGAATAACTGTTATGCATAGATATACGTGATGCTAGTTGCATGTGTGCTAGGGCTTATACTCGCGACGTCCCACCACGACTAGTATAGTACTATTGCGCCCGACGGGGTCTAGTTCGCCATCGCATATTCGAGCATCGAGGACTTAGTTGGTAGTATCAGCTTTGTGAGTATATATGTCGTGTGTTACGTTTATGCATATGGAAATTCGCTACATATTTTAATCTATTACGCTACATATCAAACCTGTATACTCGCCGATACTTTTCTATTGACTTTATTTTAACGTATGTTGCAGGTTAGATCGTAGACTATTTCAAATCGAGCTAGGAAGTCTAGAAACTCGACTAAAATCTAGGTTGTCGGATTTGTATTGTTCGAGAGGACAAGAAATCTGTGATAACTTATGTGATTGTATTATTTGTCAGTATGGGATAACGAATGTATAAAATATTATCGCGACATAGTTGCTATGGATTCTCTTGAGCAGTCTGATTCGCCTAGTGCCGCGCCCCGATGATTCCGCCATCGGTTGGGGTGTGACATTGATGGCTTCACATGTATGGAAAATGAATATTTGGGAGATATGACAAGTCGATTTCATCACTTGCTGACTGAATTGAGTAATTATGGGGTAGAAACAACTCCAACAGAGGTTGTCACAAAGTTTGCCGATGCACTGCCACCTCAATGGAATGGTTTCTTGGAAATCCTGAAATACAATGGCACATTGGCTACGACAAACATCAATGACTTCGGTCAGCTCTTGGAGAACAAAGATTAGGAAGAAACCCTAAAGGCAAAAAGGGTTCCAGTGCGACAAAATCCTGATACATATTATGGAACTCCTAGCACTTCTGCAAGACCTTCTTCACATGCTCCTATTCAAATGGCGTTCGTCACAAGCACAGATTTATATGGCAATCTAATACAAGTTCCTGTAAAGCCAGCTCCAACCACAGACTTGTATGGAAATCCACTACAACCAGCTCCACAACAGCAAAGCTATCTGCCATCTACCGTAGCAACTGATTTGTATGGGAATCCACTTCATGTTCAACAACAAGCTTGTTATGGAAGCACATCATCTGCTGGTCAGCCATCAAATTCAAAGAGAGTACGGCTTAACACGTCAAACTTCTCCAAAGTTAGCGTTAAAGTAGCTAAAGATCATATGGAGATACTAAACACATTGGTGAGCTCGTATTGTGGGTTGATTGCAGGGCAGATCGGAAACATCAATCTAACTCAAGAAGATTATAAGCAGATCGATAAAGAAGAGATGGATATGATGGACATCAAATGGGCTTTCGCTAGTGCTATTAGGCGAGCTAAGGACTTCATGGAACGGACAGGTAAAACCAGCTTGGAAAGCAAGAAAGATACCAAGTATGGGTTCGACAAGCAATCCGTCAAGTACTTTAATTGTGATGAACGTGGTCACTTCAAGAGGGAATGCACAAAGCCAGCTCAGCATGGGAACAAGAATCCCTTTAGAGGTCAAGGCAACCAGGTGAATCAGAATCAAGCCAGGAATGACGATCGCACCTTGGTCCCTGCAAACAATCAAGCAGGACCATCGAACACCAATCAGGCTCTTTTGGTGCAAATAGATGAAGGTTGTGACTGGTCAATGCAATTAGGCATTGGTGATCAGGGAGGAGCAGCTTGTTTTGCTGAAACTGCTAAGGATTTGAAGCACGCCAGTGGTGGAGAATCTTCTGCCAGTGGTGGTGAATCTTCAGATGAAGAGAGTTCTGGTCATTCAAGGAGTTCAGATGAGGAAATCTCAACCTTAGGCGAAGATTATTCTGATGATGTATCTAGTGGGAGAATCGATGCAGATATCGATGAATTGTTAGGAGAAGCTGCAGCAAGGAATGATAGAAGATCTATTCTGGTGGATCAAGCTGCTTATTCTTCTTCTTCTCTTTATTCAGCCTTTATGGCTAATGGCAGCAGTTCATCAAGCCAGGTATGTGTCGATGAACCAACTGTTGTTAATTGTGATAATTGTGCTAGCTTAAGTGTTAAATGTGCTGATTTAGATGCTAATATGTCTGAGTTGCAAAGCAAACATGATGCTTTAAATGCTGAATTGTCTGACTTGCAAAACAAACATGTTTCTTTTGATGCTAAGTGGTGTGATTTGCAAAGCAAACATGAGGTTTTCCAAAACAAATATGAAGTGACAAATATCCACGATCAAAAGTTGATAGTGGATCTTTCGAAATGCAAAGAGGCTAACATGTTTTATGAAAACCATGAAAAGGAGTTTAAAACGGTGGTTGCAAATTTAATAAAAGATAAAACCGAGCAGACAAAAATGGTTTCAAGAAAACAAACTGACATAAACTGTTATATCGATCGTCTTGAGATCATGCAAAAAGAATTAGCCTACGCAAAGTGTGAAAGTGAGGCGATCCGGCTTAAGCTAGACAGTTATTCAAACTCTGGGTATGTACTGGATCACATCATTGACACACACAAAGAGAAAAATGATGTCACGTGCATTGGATATAAGAAATGTCCACCACTTGTTAGACAAAATTATGATGCCATGCCTGATGAGGAGAATAGAACTTATTATGAGGAATCTGTTCCTTTAGACATTGAAGAATTTGCAACTGGACTAGGATACAAAACTGAAGTATCATCAGATTCAGATGTTTCAACAGTCTCAAGTGTGTCAACTGCTGAACAAAATCAGGATCCTCCAGTCATTGTTGAGGATGCTGATTCTTCAGATGATGAATCCGATGATACTGACTCACCACAGTCTGATGCGGTAATCAAAGAAGAGGATATACCTCTTGAGAATCATATTCTATGTGATCCTCCCGCAAAACCTGCTAAGACTGTTCTGATCGAGTCCACGTCTGCAAAAGAGTCAGAGAGTGTGAATTTGCTGTACACTCTTATTGGTGATGATAAAATCTATTCTGACAAAGATTTTCTGATTAAGAATGTAAATCAATCTTTAATCAGTAAAGTTTTTGAAGATTCGACAAGTAGGTTTTTGGGAAAGTCGGGTTCACACGTTGTGGTAACACAGTGCCCTCCAATTCCAAAAGCTGAAGTTCGAAAACAATATGGAAATTAACGATTGCCAACAGTGAAAAAGCAGCAAAATCATACCAAACCAAAAGGTAAATCAACGACTCAAGGTCGAAAGGAACCGAACCAAAAGAAGAACAAGAAAGTGAACTTCGTGAAATCAACGGGAACGGATGAACTTGAAACATTTGCCAATAAATCTAACTTAGATCATGTTAATCAAGTTAAAATGTTGGAAAGAAATGAACCAAACAGTTCAAAACCAAGTACCTCGGGATCACAAAGTTCATCGACAAGACAATCACATGTTACTTCGGGGTTTGTTGAATGAAGATCATGTTTTGAATGTGGTGAAATTGGACATATCATTCGAAACTGTCCATATCTTCATAAATTAAAAGCCAAAGTTGGTGATCCACGTGACCAAATTGACCGCAAGCGATCTATTTCATCAAAACCAGATCCCCGTCTTGTAAAAGAAAGGGAAAAGAAACAGAAACGCCAACAGGTTAAGAAAATTGAAAAAGCAATCAAAACTGATGTGGTTAACAAAACATCTGTTTCTGTCAAACCAGACAATTCAAAAACTTCAGACAATCATGAAGTTAAGATTTTAAAGAATAAAACTGGTAAAACAAAACAGACCTAGAAACCAAAAACGGTTATTGAATCAGGGGGAACATCACAATTTCCACAACATCGAGAAGTTCAAGTAACTTACGTTGATGAAAATGGAAGACCCAAGACCACAAAGGCTTGGGGTCCCCATCTCCAACTAATCATGTGAGTACATGTGCAGGGTGTTCCCGGAGGAACTTTCAGCAGTCATTGGATTGTTGATAGTGGGGCATCCAGGCACATGACAGGCGACATGAAGCTTCTCTACGACGTTAAATCTATTAGAGGAGGTTATGTTGCTTTTGCTGGAGATAAAGGCGGATATATTACAGGAGAAGGAATGGTATCCAATGGGGTTGTAAGTTTTGACAAGATCAACTTTGTACAACAGCTTGATTAGAATCTTCTCAGCGTTTCACAAATCTGTGATAAACAATTTTTAGTACACTTTGATGCAAATGGATGTTATGTGCTGAAACCCGGCTTCAAGATTCCAAAAGAATGGATTCTCTTATCAGCTCCAAGGATAAACGATTTATATGTCCTTGATATGAGCCAAGCAATAACAACGACTGCACAAGCAACTTGTTTTATTACCAAAGCCACAGAAAAAGACTCAATCTCTTGGCACGGACGTATGGGTCACATTCACTTATGGAAAATGAATCATTTGGTGTCGAATGAATCAGTGAATGGTGTTCTTCTTAAAAATTTCCATCTTCAAGACGTCTATGTTTCATGCCAAAAAGGAAAGCAAACTAAGAAGAGACATCCGACAAAGAAAATCAACACGGTGGCAGTTCCTCTTGAACGTTTGCACATGGATTTATTCGGTCCTGTCAAGCACAAAAGCATCAGGAATGATCAATACTGCCTCGTGATAACTGATGATTATTCAAGATTTTCTTGGGTGGCGTTCATGGCTCACAAGAGTGATACATTCGGTATTATCCAAAACTTGATCATTCAGATTGAGAATTTGTATAAGTTGAAGGTTAGACGGATACATAGCGACAATGGTACAGAATTTAAAAATCATGCCATGGCGGAGTTTTGCACATTAAAAGGTATTCTTCACGAATTTAGTGCGGCTTACACTCCTCAACAGAACGGCGTCGCTGAACGTAAAAACCGTACATTGATCGAGACTGCTAGGACGATGTTGGTAGAGTCGCAGTTGCCCATTCCATTCTGGAGTGAAGCTGTGGCCTCCGCATGTTACACGATGAATCAAGTCCTTACAGTCAAAAGACACAACAAGACCTGCTTCGAGCTTCTTCACAAACGGAAACTAGATTTGTCATATCTTGAACCGTTTGGAGCTCCTTGCACAATGATCGATCTTAATGGAAAGTTTGGGGCAAAAGCTATTGAAGGTCACTTTCTTGGTTATGCCACCCCGAACTTAAGAGTCTGGAATCTAGAGACTAAATGGGTTGAGGAATGGTCTGAGGTCAGAGTACAAAGGCACACTTTGCCAGTAAAAAATCCAGGTCAACCATGGATGTTTGAGTACGATGATTTTTTTAGTTCGATCAATGTTGAAGCAGTTGAAGAAAATGCTGCGGCAAGGATGTTTTTCGAGAGTGACAACGCAACAGAATCACCGTTGGTTCATCCAATTATTGTCAATCAAGAGCCATCTTCAGTGAACAATAATGCTCTCGACAATGAGGATTTTCATGATGCAACCGAACTGAACGAATCTTCAGAGGATGAAGAATTTCTAGATGCAGATCAAGAAGCTCCTACATCAGCAGTACATGGTACGTCAGAGGATACACCTCCAGTGGACGCCCCTATAACAGCTGAAGCTACTGCATCATCCTCTTCGTCAGTTCCGGGTATTGAATTAGTTGTTGATCTCAATTTCAACAATCTGGGTACAAACATTCCAGTTCCGGAAAACCCTGAAACAAGGATTCACAATACCCATCCTCAGCAAAACATCATCGGGAATGTACAAAGTGGCATTCAAACAAGAAACATGTTGCGAAACAACAACAACAACGCAGGACTGTATGCTGCGATTCGAGAATCTGGTCAACAAAATGATTGGTCTTTCGCGTGTTATGTCTTACAGGAAGAGCCAAGAACTTGGAAAGAAGCTTTGAAAGATAACTCTTGGGTTGAAGCACTGCAGGAAGAACTGCAACAATTCCAAAAACTTGGTGTCTGGAAGCTCGTAGAGAAACCTGCTGATTACAAGAAGATTGGTACCCGTTGGGTGTTTATAAGTGCAAAAAGGATGGCCGTGGAATCGTTATTCGAAACAAAGCAAGATTGGTCGTTCAAGGTTTTCGTCAGATTGAAGGTATAGACTACAACGATGTGTATGCACCTGTTGCATGTTTGGAAGCAATTCGGATCTTTCTGGCTTATGCCTCATTCAAAGGATTCAAGGTTTATCAGATGGACGTCAAAAGTGCATTCTTACATGGTCTAGTCGAAGAAGAGGTGTATGTCAAACAGCCTCCAGGTTTTGAAGATCCTATCCATCCCGATCGGGTTTGGTTGCTGAACAAAGCTCTCTATGGTCTACATCAAGCACCGCAAGCTTGGTATGCAACCTTATCTAATTATCTGCTGGAGAATGGATTTAGCAGAGGTCTTATCGATTGCACTCTCTTCATAAAAGAACAAGATGGAGATCTTCTACTGGTACAGGTATATGTGGATGATATTATATTTGGTTCTACTAACATTGTTATGTGTAGGTATTTCGAGCATGTAATGCAGGATAAATTCGAGATGAGCGCTATGGGGGAGATGACTTTCTTTTTGAGCTTGCAAGTGCAACAAACGAAGTCTGGGATTTTCATACATCAGACTAAGTATGTCCAAGACATCTTGAGTCGATTCCAGATGTCCGACACATCGCCCATTGGTACCCCACTACAGCAAAATCACGGAATCAATCCAGACTTGAAGGGTGAAGTTGTTAGCTCTTCATATTACCGCGCGATGATTGGATCCCTTATGTACCTCACAGCATCAAGACCAGATATAATGTATCTAACATGCCTGCTAGCCAGATATCAAGTGAACCCAAAGGCCTCACATCTTGCAGCTGTAAAAAGGATTTTTCGTTATTTGAAGGGTTGCCCTGACACCGGTCTATGGTACTCTAAGGATGATAACTTTGACTTAGTCGCTTTCAGTGATTCTGATTTTGGCGGATGCAAAATCGACGAAAAATCCACAACGGCTGGATGTCAGTTTTTAGGAAATCGCCTCGTCACCTGGCAGTGCAAGAAGCAGACTTGTGTCGCTACATCAACTTGTGAAGCTGAATACATTGCTGCCTCAAGTTGTTGCTCCCAAGTTCTGTGGATTCAACAGCAAATGCGTGATTACGGTTTTGAATTCCTAACTACTCCTATTTTAGTCGATAATTATGCTGCCTTATCTATCACTAGAAATCCTGTGCAGCAATCAAAGACCAAGCACATCGAAATTAAGTATCACTTCATACGTGATTGCTTTGATAAAAGGCTAATCGATGTTGTTAAGGTCCATACTGATGACCAACGTGCCGACCTTTTTACCAAAGCATTTGATAAATCAAGATTTGACTTTTTATTATTGGTAAACGGCATTAAGGTCAAGAGTAAATCCGCATTGGAAAATCGTTTTTGTAAATATCTTTGTGTTTTTAAAATTATTGTAAGTTTGTTGATTTTAGGGGGAGTAAATCCTTATTTGAAAATTCAAAAACATCGAAAAATTTCAAAACGCAAAAACAATAGAAAAAAAATGAGTTTCCTGGCGAGCAAAAGAGAAAATGATTGTACATCAGTGGTCTGTTGAAACCTCTTTAAGCTTAAAAAGAAAATTGAAAAATGTTAAGCAGCTCTATATAAGATGTATCGGTAGGCTCAGAATCATTTTAAAGTGTGCAGGGTGATATAAACTTAAATCGACTGAAGACTATGTGGGAACCACTCATTGGCATATGGTCTTAGTACCAAAATTTCGTTTGAGAGATTGCCGAGGTTCTGAGATTTGTGGTCTTTATGTTGTGTATCATCTGGGTATCATGGTTGTTTCTTTTACCGAAAACAAACGGAGACGAAGTCTAGATCTTCCATGATATCATACTTACGTGTACATATTGCATACGGCCTCAGTAAGTGATCAACAATCACATGTCCCTCAAATAAGTGATAATATATCACATTTATTCGGGAGTCAAGTTCGTCTCTTTGCTGTACGAAAGTACTGACCTGTTCACGGACTTGCTCCTGTGCCCTCATGCATCGAAAATCAAGTTCCTCATCAATAAGTGATTCTATCACATAGGGCTTGTTTTCATCAAAATAAGTGAGTATCTCACATTTTCATATACGTAAAAACAGATGATAAATGGTATACTCACCAGTAAGATGAACCCTCGTGCATACCTTGATACGGGAATGTGTCGTGATGTGGATGAACACCGGTCGGTAAGTATAAATCATACCTTAACATATCCCCTCGCCATGATTACATATGATAAGTTGAGTTTATGTGGATACCAATACCGATAATCATTATAGGATGTTTATTTAAATGTTAACAAAAAGAACAGCAACAGTGCTTTGGCGTGACCGTACACTGATATGATTCTCTTACCCTCGAAACTCGCAAAAAGAATGCCTGTAAATATTTACTTACTGCTTTCAGTTTCCGCATCTTTGTATATATTTATTTACTGCTTTCTGTCTTTACATTTGAAATATTCAAAATCCAAAAAGAGTTTAAGTGTGTTTTAATATAAACTTTATAAAAATAAAGAAGATTTTATTTCTATCTTATTTTTAATTAACCGATGTTGGAACTCGAGTCTTCATTACCTGAATCTGATTGAAAACCAAAATGACTGATTCTTCATAAACGGTCGAAATTTGCAAGTTTTGAAAGTTAATAATCAAAATTGAAAATTCTATAAACTTTTCAAACAAACTGTCGGACGGTAGTTGATTGAAAATTGGTCTCGTATGTGTCGTGTGTTTATGTTAACTATATTCCAAACAGTTGTTCTCATTACGCGTTTAGCTTTCTTGCATATGCAGATGCTAAAGGCGAAGAGAACGTGTTCGATGACAAGCTTCGGAATGAAGACACGGCGTGAAGGCACTCAAATGATAAAGATGATCGAGTTGCCGCTGATCACTCATCAACACCACAAGGATCTAAAGTATCGAAGATCAAAAGATTCACAAGCATAATCTAAGGGGGAGTTTATTGATACACTTCCTAAATGAAAGCGGGAGTTTGTTAATACACTTTCTATGTGTGACACGTGAAGACTTTGAAGATCCTTTCCGAGAAAAAGAACCATCAAGAGATGAAGAACGAGATTACGAACCTCGCGAGCAGCATCCAAGGGGGAGTTTGTTGATACATATTAAGCGGATAAGGCTCGGCTCGGTTTTTCTCGGCTACGAAGTGAAGGCCGTAGTCAAGACATCCTCCTGTCTTGACTCGGTATGCTATTTACTTTGTATTGTACGATGTACATGCAACTGCGTGTGTGTAGTATGCATGTTAGTTTAAGTGTGTATGTTGTCTGTTTGTTGTTTGGCCCAAACATGTCGAAGCCCAAGTCTGAGAAGCCCAACACAAGACGAAGTCTTCATGTGTGGCGAAGTCCTTGATGACGAACCTTAAGGTTCGTTGGAATGTGAAAGTGACGAAGGTTACAACCTTCATCACATATGAAGGTTTGTCACCATACTGAGAGTTCGCCAAAGATCACACGACTAAGACTCAAGGTTCGTCGCCTTTGAGACTTCGTCATTGAAGGTTCGTCGCACATGTGAAGGTTCGTCATACCAGTACTATATATACAGCAGACTGAAGACACAGATACAGAGAGAAGTCTAAATAGATTTCAGAGCGAACACACTGTAACACACACACACACTGAGAGTTTACAGAGACCATTTGTAAACACCGCATTGTAACCGTTTCATAGCATTAATACATTGAGTGTTAATCATTGAATCTTGTGTCTTACGTGTTCGTAACTTGGTTTAACTTACCCGTTTGGATTCCGCACTCTCGAGTTCGTCGGAAAACAGGAATTGAGGTTGACTCGATCCTCCGGGTGGACCTACAACATCGCTCAACCTCATTCGTGCATGTCGTTCTTCTCGACTTACTCTCACCTCAGCAACTAAAGTAACTTTCTCATTTGGAATGCATTTATTCCAATTGAATCCTTCATCATCTTGAATCGTCACCAAAGCTTGTTTCTTTTCTTTCGACCAACCTTCACTAATTTTTTTTGATTTGTCTTTGGTGACTGCTCATTGGTGTGATGGTAGATTGCTTTCTTGTAGTAGTCGTCATGAAACAGATTCACACTATCATCAACTCCCTGATTCGTGCACTCTCTCTTGAAGTGTCCCTTTTGCTTACATCTGAAGCATGTAACCTTTGATTTGTCAAATCCCAGTTTCATATTAGGACCTTCAAGACATTACCTGCCTATGATCTACATAAACCGTTGAGCCCTCCTGATTACACTCGCCATACACCATCTGATATCCATGAGCTCCATCTCTTCAGGATCAATCTGGTCATAGTCTTCCTTCGTCATATCTGGATTGCCAATTTTTCCTGCTACCAGACATTCATAAGATTCCTGAATAGATGCTAAAAAGCTCATCTGATGCCTGGCGGAATCAGCGTTCATGTTTGGAGAATCTTTCAAATTCAGGGCAATGAAGGTACAGGGACTTGACTGAGGGGTAATGGGACTTGAGTGATAGGTGTTTGAGAGTCATTAAAGGAATCTTTTTTCTCCATTCTCCTATTCCCGCCAATTCATGTTCCCAACACCACTGAAACACCTATCACTCAAGTTCCATTACTCCTCCCTCTCGAACACCTATCACTCAAGTCCCATTTCTCCTCACTCGAGTCGGGGGGTCTCACTAGAAGCAGCTTCTCTATTCCTACGGGGGAGAGGTACGGTTGTCTACATCTTACCATCCCCAAGTGGAGGAGGAGGAGAAGGAGAAGAAGAAGAAGTGGTAAAGGCGGAACAGATACTCGCTTAAAGGGAAAGCTTTAAAGGTACGTGGCTATATGCTTAGTAGATTTTCGTTAGTGTTGGCAATTACTGGAAATATAAGTTGGCCATTAATATTACATGTAAGAGATATTGATGTAATAGCTCTATTTCAACCCTTAAAAGAACAAATAGGAGAAATTTATTTGGTATTTGTTCAACTTTATTTGTAAAATGTGAAGATGAGATTGTATGAAGGGTGAAGGGTAATGGATGGATGTTTTTATAGATCGGGGGGAGCGTGGTGGGCTTTTGTTAACAATGGTGATGCCTGGGTGTCGAAGTTGCTGCAGGGGTAATGAAGGTTGTTGGAGTGGTAATGAAGGTTGGTTTGAGAGGAGTAATGAAGGTACAAGGACTTGAGTGAGGAGTAATGGGATTTGAGTGATAGGTGTTTGAGAGTCATTAAAGGAAGCTTTTCTCTCCTTTCTCCTGTTCCCGCCGATTCATGTTCCCAACACCACTGAAACACCTATCCCTCAAGTTCCATTACTCCTCCTTCTCAAACACCTATCACTCAAGTCCCATTTTTCCTCACTCGAGCCGAGGGGTCTCACTAGAAGTAGCCTCTCTGTTCCTACGGGGTAGAGAGGTATGGTTGTCTACATCTTACCCTCCCCAAGAGGAGAAGGAGGAGGAGGAGAAGGAGAAGAAGAAGAAGGAGAAGTGGTCAAGGCGGAACATATACTCGCTTAAAGGGAAAGCTTTAAAGGTAGGCGGTTATATGCTTCGTAGATTTTCGTTAGTATTGGCAATTCCTGGAAACATGAGCTGGCCATTGATATTACATGTAAGAGATAGTGATGTAATAGCTTGATTTCAACCCTTATAAGCCCAAATAGGAGAAATTTATTTGGTATTTGTAACTTTATTTGAAAATGTGAAGAAGAAATTGTATGAAGGCTGAAGGGTGAAGGGTAATGGATGGATGTTTTTATAGATCGGGGGGAGCGTGGTGGGCTTTTGCTAACAGTGGTGATACCTGGGTATCGAAGTTGCTGCAGGGGTAATGAAGGTTGTTAAAAGGGTAATGAAGGTTGGTTTGAGAGGAGTAATGAAGGTACATGGACTTGAGTGATAGTTGTTTGAGAGTCATTAAAGGAATATTTTTCCCCTTTCTCCTGTTCCTGCCGATTCATGTTCCCAACACTACTGAAACACCTATCACTCAAGTCCCATTACTCCTCCCTCTCAAACACCTATCACTCAAGTCTCATTAGTCTTCACTCAATCCGGGGGGGGGGGGGGGTCTCACTAGAAGTATCCTCTCTATTCCTACGGGGTTGAGGTATGGTTGTCTACATCTTACCCACCCCAAGAAGAAGACGAGGAGGAGGAGGAGGAGGAGAAGAAAAAGAAGAAGAAGAAGTGGTCAAGGCGGAACGGATACTCGCTTAAAGGGAAAGCTTTAAAGGTATGCAGATATATGCTTCGTATATTTTCGTTAGTATTGGCAAATATTGGAAACATGAGCTGGCCATTGATATTACATGTAAGAGATAGTGATGTAATAGCTCGATTTCAATCCTTAAAAGCCCAAATAGGAGAAATTTATTAGGTATTTGTTCAACTTTATTTGTAATATGTGAAGATGAGATTGTATGAAGGGTAAAGGTTAATGGATGGATGTTTTTATAGATCGGGGGAGCGTGATGGGCTTTTCTTAAAAGTGGTGAGGCCTGGGTGTCGAAGTTGCTGCAGGGGTAATAAAGGTTGTTGGGGGGGGGGGGGTAATGAAGGTTGGTTTGAGAGGAGTAATGAAGGTACATGGACTTGAGTGAGGAATAATGGGACTTGAGTGATAGATGTTGAGAGTCATTAAAGGAATCTTGTTTCTCCTTTCTCCTGTTCCCGCCGATTCATGTTCCCAACACCACTGAAACACCTATCACTCAAGTGCCATTACTCCTCCCTCTCAAACACCTACTACTCAAGTCCCATTACTCCTCACTCGAGTCGGGGGGTATCACTAGAGGCATCCTCTCTATTCCTACAGGGTAGAGGTATGGTTGTCTATATTTTACCATCCCCAGGAGGAGGAGGAGGAGGAGGAGGAGGAGGAGGAGGAGGAGAAGGAGAAGAAGTGGTTAAGGCAGAACGGATACTCGCTTAAAGGGAAAGCTTCAAAGTTACGCGGCTATATGATTCACAGATTTTCGTTAGTATTCGCAAGTACTAGAAACATGAGCTAGCCATTGATATTACATGTAAGAGATAGTGATGTAATAGCTCGATTTCAACCCTTAAAAGCCCAAATAGGAGAAATTTATTAGGTATTTGTTCAACTTTATTTGTAACATGTGAAGATAAGATTGTATGAAGGGTGAAGGGTAATGGATGGATGTTTTTATTGATCGGGGAGAGCGTGGTGGGCTTTTGTTAACGGTGGTGATGCCTGGGTGTCGAAGTTGTTGTAGGGTTAATGAAGGTTGTTGGAGGGGTAATGAAGGTTGGTTTGAGAGGAGTAATGAAGGTACAGGGACTTGAGTGAGGAGTCATGGGACTTGAGTGATAGGTGTTTGAGAGTCATTAAAGGAAGATTTTTTCTCCTTTCTTATGTTCTCGTCGATTCATGTTCCCAACACCACTAAAACACCTACCACTCAAGTCCCATTACTCATCCCCCTCAAACACCTATCACTCAACTCCCAATACTCCTCACTCGAGCCGGGGGGTCTAATCCGCATATATATCACCATTGCTCTTGATTTTCCTTACTGTATATCTCTTAAATGTCAACATATACACGTGTGATTTAGTTTACGAAGATTTTTCAATGCCGAGAACCTTGATCAGAGAGTAAAAAAGGCGTAAGATTCACAATGGTGTAAAACTAAAATAGGATATACCGGGCTAGGATTCGAATTACAGGAACAAGGGCCAAACCAGCCACCCAAGAATGGAATCGTCGAGCGAAAACACTTGACAACCTCCTAGAAGCAGCTTTTCTTGCCACCAGACCTTTCTCCATCAATTAGGAATCTGATGCGGTCACTAAACACATTCCTTAAATTGTAGCCATTTTTTGATCGTTTATTTTTTGGTGTCTAATCCGCATATAAATCACCATTGCTCTTGATTTTCTTGACTGTATATCTCTTAAATGTCAACATATACACGTGTGATTTAGTTTACGAAGATTTTTCAATGTCGAGAACCTCGATCAGAGAGTAAAAAAGGCGTAAGGTTCACAATGGTGTAAAACTAAAATGGAATATATCGGGCTAGGATTCGAGTTACAGGAACAAGGAGAAAACAAACCACCCAAGAATGGAATCGTCGAGAGAAAACACTTGACAACCTTCTGGAAGCAGCTTTTCTTGCGACCACACCTTTCTCCATCAATTAGGAATCTGATGCCGTTACTAAACACATTCCTTAAATTGTAGCCATTTTTTGAGTGTTTATTTTTTGGTGTCTAATCCAAGTATTTATCACCATTGCTCTTGATTTTCTTTACTGTATATCTCTTAAATGTCAACATATACACGTGTGATATAGTTTACGAAGATTTTTTCAATGCCGAGTACCTCGAGCAGAGAGTAAAAAAGGCGTAAGGTTCACAATGGTGTAAAACTAAAATGGGATATACCGGGTTAGGATTCGAGTTACAGGAACAAGGGCCAAACCAACCACCCAAGAATTGAATCGTCGAGCAAAAACACTTGACAACCTCCTAGAAGCAGCTTTTCTTGCCACCAGACCTTTCTCCATCAATTAGGAAATCTGATGCCGTCACTAAACACGTTCCTTAAATTGTAGCCATTTTTTGAGTGTTTATTTTTTGGTGTCTTATCCGCATATATATCACCATTGATCTTGATTTTCTTGACTGTATATCTCTTAAATATCAACATATACACATGTGATTTAGTTTACGAAGATTTTTTAATGCCGAGAACCTCGATCAGAGAGTAAAAAAGCGCAAGGTTCACAATGGTGTAAAACTAAAATGGAATATACCGGGCTAGGATTCGAGTTACAGGAACAAAGGCCAAACCAACAACCCAAGAATGAAATCGTCGAGCGAAAACAGTTGACAACCTCCTGGAAGCAGCGTTTCTTGCCACCAGACCTTTCTCCATCAATTAGGAATCTGATGCCGTCACTAAACACATTCCTTAAATTGTAGCCATTTTTTGAGTGTTTATTTTTTTGTGTCTAATCCGCATACATATCACCATTGTTCTTGATTTTCTTAACTGTAAATCTCTTAAATGTCAACATATACACGTGTTGTTTAGTTTAGGAAGATTTTTCAATGCCAAGAATCTCGATCAGAGAGCAAAAAAGGCGTAAGGTTCACATTGATGTAAATTAAAATGGGATATACCGGGTTAGGATTCGAGGTACAGGAACAAGGGCTAAACGAACCACCCAAGAATGGAATCGTCGAGCGAAAACACTTAACAACCTCCTTGAAGCATCTTTTCTTGCCACCAGACCTTTCTCCATCAATTAGGAATCTGATGCCGTTACTAAACACATTCCTTAAATTGTAGCCATTTTTTGAGTGTTTATTTTTTGGTGTCTAATCCAAGTATTTATCACCATTGCTCTTGATTTTCTTTACTGTATATCTCTTAAATGTCAACATATACACGTGTGATATAGTTTACGAAGATTTTTTCAATGCCGAGTACCTCGAGCAGAGAGTAAAAAAGGCGTAAGGTTCACAATGGTGTAAAACTAAAATGGGATATACCGGGTTAGGATTCGAGTTACAGGAACAAGGGCCAAACCAACCACCCAAGAATTGAATCGTCGAGCAAAAACACTTGACAACCTCCTAGAAGCAGCTTTTCTTGCCACCAGACCTTTCTCCATCAATTAGGAAATCTGATGCCGTCACTAAACACGTTCCTTAAATTGTAGCCATTTTTTGAGTGTTTATTTTTTGGTGTCTTATCCGCATATATATCACCATTGATCTTGATTTTCTTGACTGTATATCTCTTAAATATCAACATATACACATGTGATTTAGTTTACGAAGATTTTTTAATGCCGAGAACCTCGATCAGAGAGTAAAAAAGCGCAAGGTTCACAATGGTGTAAAACTAAAATGGAATATACCGGGCTAGGATTCGAGTTACAGGAACAAAGGCCAAACCAACAACCCAAGAATGAAATCGTCGAGCGAAAACAGTTGACAACCTCCTGGAAGCAGCGTTTCTTGCCACCAGACCTTTCTCCATCAATTAGGAATCTGATGCCGTCACTAAACACATTCCTTAAATTGTAGCCATTTTTTGAGTGTTTATTTTTTTGTGTCTAATCCGCATACATATCACCATTGTTCTTGATTTTCTTAACTGTAAATCTCTTAAATGTCAACATATACACGTGTTGTTTAGTTTAGGAAGATTTTTCAATGCCAAGAATCTCGATCAGAGAGCAAAAAAGGCGTAAGGTTCACATTGATGTAAATTAAAATGGGATATACCGGGTTAGGATTCGAGGTACAGGAACAAGGGCTAAACGAACCACCCAAGAATGGAATCGTCGAGCGAAAACACTTAACAACCTCCTTGAAGCATCTTTTCTTGCCACCAGACCTTTCTCCATCAATTAGGAATCTGATGCCGTTACTAAACACATTCCTTAAATTGTAGCCATTTTTTGAGTGTTTATTTTTTGGTGTCTAATCTGCGTATATATCACCATTTCTCTTGATTTTCATGATTGTATATCTCTTAAATGTCAACATATACACGTGTGATTTATTTTACGAAAAATTTTCAATGCCGAGAACCTCGATCAAAGATTAAAAAAGGTGTAAGGTTCACAATGGTGTAAAACTAAAACGGGATATACCGGGCTAGGATTCGAGTTACAGGAAGAAAGGCCAAACCAACCACCCAAGAATGGAATCGTCGAGCAAAAACACTTGACAACCTCCAGTAAGCAACTTTTCTTGCTATCAGACCTTTCTCCATCAATTAGGAATCTGATGCAATCACTAAACACATTTCTTAAATTGTATCAATTTTTTAAGTGTTTAATTTTTGGTGTCTAATCCGCATATATATCACCATTACTCTTGATTTTCTTGACTTTATATCTCTTAAATGTCAACACATACACGTGTGATTTAGTTTGCGAAGATTTTTCAATGCCGAGAACCTCGATCAGAGAGTAAAAAAAGGCGTAAGGTTCACAATGGTGTAAAACGAAAATGGGATATATCGGGCTAGGATTCGAGTTACAGGAACAAGGGCCAAACCAACCACCCAAGAATGGAATCGTCAAGCGAAAACACTTGACAACCTCCTGGAAGCAGCTTTTCTTGCCACCAGACCTTTCTCCATCAAATAGGAATCTGATGCCGTCACTAAACACATTCCTTAAATTGTAGCCATTTGTTTAGTGTTGATTTTTTGGTGTCTAATCCGCATATATATCACCATTGCTCTTGATTTTCTTAACTGTATATCTCTTAAATGTCAACATATACACGTGTGATTTAGTTTACGAAGAATTTTCAATGCCGAGAACCTCGATCAGAGAGTAAAAAAGGCGTAAAGTTCACAATGGTGTTAAACTAAAATGGGATATACCGGGCTAGGATTCGACTTACGGGAACAAGGGAAAAATCAGCCACCCAAGAATGGAATCGTCGAGCGAAAACCCTTGACAACCTCCTGGAAGCAGCTTTTCTTTCCACTAGACTATTCTCCATCAATTAGGAATCTTATGCCGTCACTTAACACATTCCTTAAATTGTAGCGATTTTTTGAGGGTTTATTTTTTTGGTGTCTAATCCGCATATATATATCACCATTGCTCTTGATTTTCTTAACTGTATATCTCTTAAATGTCAACATATACACGTGTTATTTAGTTTACAAAGATTTTTCAATGCCGAGAACCTCGATCAGAGAGTAAAAAAGGCGCAAGGTTCACAATGGTGTAAAACTAAAATGGGATATACCGGGCTAGGATTCGAGTTACCGGAACAAGGGCCAAACCATCCAAGAATGGAATCGTCAAGCGAAAACACCTGACAACCACCTGGAAGTAGCTTTTCTTACCACCAGACCTTTCTCCATCAATTAGGAATCTGATGTCGTCACTAAACACATTCCTTAAATTGTAGCCATTTTTTGAGTGTTTATTTTTTGGTGTCTAATCCGCATATATAGCACCATTGCTCTTGATTTTCTTGATTGTATATCTCTTAAATGTCAACAAATACACGCGTGATTTAGTTTACGAAGATTTCTCAACGCCGAGAACCTCGATCAGAGAGTAAAAATGGCGTAAAGTTCACATTGGTGTAAAACTAAAACGGGATATACCGGGTTAGGATTCGAGTTACAGGAACAAGGGCCAAACCAACCACCCAAGAATGGAATCGTCGAGCGAAAACACTTGACAACCTCCTGGAAGCAGCTTTTCTTGCCACCAGACCTTTCTCTATTAATTAGGAATCTGATGCCGTCACTAAACACATTCCTTAAATTGTAGCCATTTTTTGACTGTTTATTTTTTGGTGTCTAATACGCATATATATCACCCTTGATCTTGATTTTTCTTGACTTTATATCTCTTAAATGTCAACATATACATGTGTGATTTAGTTTACGAAGATTTTTGAATGCCGAGAACCTCGATCAGAGAGTAAAAAAAGGCGTAAGGTTCACAATGGTGTAAAACGAAAATGGGATATACCTGGCTTGGATTCGAGTTACAGGAACAAGGGCCAAACCAACCACCCAAGAATGGAATCGTCGAGCGAAAACACTTGATAAACTCCTGGAAGCAGCTTTTCTTGCCACCAGACCTTTCTCCATCAAATAGGAATCTGATGCCGTCACTAAACACATTCCTTAAATTGTAGCCATTTTTTGAGTGTTTATTTTTTTGTGTCTAATCCGCATATATATCACCATTGTTCTTGATTTTCTTGACTGTATATCTCTTAAATGTCAACATATACACGTGTGATTTAGTTTACGAAGATTTTTGAATGCCGAGAACCTCGATCAGAGAGTAAAAAAAGGCGTAAGGTTCACAATGGTGTAAAACGAAAATGGGATATACCTGGCTAGGATTCGAGTTACAGGAACAAGGGCCAAACCAACCACCTAAGAATGGAATCGTCGAGCGAAAACACTTGATAAACTCCTGGAAGCAGCTTTTCTTGCCACCAGACCTTTCTCCATCAATTAGGAATCCGATGTCATCACTAAACACATTCCTTAAATTGTAGACATTTTTTGAGTGTTTATTTTTTGGTGTCTAATCCGCATATATATCACCATTGCTCTTGAATTTCTTGACTGTATATCTCTTAAAGGTCAACATATACACGTGTGATTTAGTTTACAAAGATTTCTCAACGCCGAGAACCTCGATTAGAGAGTAAAAATGGCGTAAGGTTCACAATGGTGTAAAACTAAAACGGGATATACCGGGTTAGGATTCGAGTTACAGGAACAAGGGCCAAACCAACCACCCAAGAATGGAATCGTCGAGCGAAAACACTTGACAACATCCTGGAAGCAGCTTTTCTTGCCACCAGACCTTTCTCTATTAATTAGGAATCTGATGCCGTCACTAAACACATTACTTAAATTGTAGCCATTTTTTGAGTGTTTATTTTTTGGTGTCTAATACGCATATATATCACCCTTGATCTTGATTTTTCTTGACTTTATATCTCTTAAATGTCAACATATACACGTGTGATTTAGTTTACGAAGATTTTTCAATGCCGAGAACCTCGATCAGATAGTAAAAAAGGTGTAAGGTTCACAATGGTGTAAAACTAAAATGGGATATAAAGGCTAGGATTCGAGTTACAGGAACAAGGGACAAACCAACCACCTAAGAATGGAATCGTCGAGCGAAAACATTTGACAACCTACTGGAAGCAGTTTTTCTTGCCACCAGACCTTTCTCCATCAATTAGGAATCTGATGCCGTCACTTAACACATTCCTTAAATTGTAACCATTTTTTGAGTGTTTATTTTTTGGTGTGTAATCCGAATATATATCACCATTGCTCTTGATTTTCTTGACTGTATATCTCTTAAATCTTAACATATACACGTGTGATTTATTTTTTGAAGTATTTTCAATGCCAAGAACCTCGATCAGAGAGTAAAAAAGGCATAAGGTTCACAGCGGTGTAAAACTAAAATGGGATATTCCGGGATAGGATTCGAGTTACAGGGACAAGGGCCAAACCAACCACCCTAGAATGGAATCGTCGAGCGAAAACACTTGACAACCTCCTGGAAGCAGCTTTTCTTGCCACCAGATCTTTCTCCATCAATTAGGAATCTGATGCCGTCACTACACGCATTCCTTAAATTGTAGCCATTTTCTGAGTGTTTATTTTTTGGTGTCTAATCCGCATATATATCACCATTGCTCTTGATTTTCTTTACTTTGTATCTCTTAAATGTCAACATATACACGTGTGATTTAGTTTACAAAGATTTTCAATGCCGAGAACCTCGATCAGAGAGTAAAAAAGGCGTAAGGTTCACAATGGTGTAAAACTGAAATGGGATATACCGGGCTAGGATTCGAGTTACAGGAACAAGGGCCAAGCCAACCACACAAGAACGTAATCGTCGAGCGGAAACACTTGACAACCTCCTAGAAGCAGCTTTTCTTTCCACCAGGCCTTTCTCCATCAATTAGGAATCTGATGCCGTCACTACACACTTTCCTTAAATTGTAGACATTTTCTGAGTGTTTATTTTTGGTGTCTAATCCGCATATATATCACCATTGCTCATGATTTTTTTTACTTTATATCTCTTAAATGTCAAGATATACACGTGTGATTTAGTTTACAAAGATTTTTCAATGCCGAGAACCTCGATCAGAGAGTAAAAAAGGCGTAAGGTTCACAATGGTGTAAAACTGAAATGGGATATACCGGGCTAGGATTCGAGTTACAGGAACAAGGGCCAAACCAACCACACAAGAACGGAATCGTCGAGCGGAAACACTTGACAACCTCCTGGAAGCAGCTTTTCTTGCCACCAGACCTTTCTCCATCAATTAGGAATCTGATACCGTCACTAAACACATTCCTTAAATTGTAGCCATTTTTTGAGTGTTTAGTTCTTGGTGTCTAATCCGCATATATATCACCATTGCTCTTGATTTTCTTGACTGCATATATCTGAAATGTCAACATATACACGTGTGATTTAGTTTACGAAGATTTTTCAATGCCGAGGACCTCGATAAGAATGAAAAAAAGGGCCAAACCAACCACCCATAAAAAGGCGTAAGGTTCGCAACGGTGTAAAACTAAAATGGGATATACCGGGCTAGGATTCGAGTTACAGGAACAAGGGCCAAACCAACCACCCAAAATGGAATCATCGTGCGAAAACACTTGACAACTTCCTGGAAGCAGCTTTTCTTGCCACCAGACCTTTCTCCATCAATTAGGATTCTGATGCCGTCACTAAACACATTCCTTAAATTGTAGCCATTTTTTGAGTGTTTATTTTTTGGTGTCTAATCCTCATATATATCACCATTGCTCTTGATTTTCTTGACTGTATATATCTCTTAAATGTCAACATATACACGTGTGATTTAGTTTACGAAGATTTTTCAGTGTCGAGAACCTCGATCAGAGAGTAAAAAAGGCGTAAGGTTCACAATGGTGTAAAACTAAAATGGAATATATCGGGCTAGGATTCGAGTTATAGGAACAAGGGCAAAACCAACCACCCAAGAAAGGAATCGTCGAGAGAAAACACTTGACAACCTTCTGGAAGCAGCTTTTCTTGCGACCACACCTTTCTCCATCAATTAGGAATCTGATGCCGTTACTAAACACATTCCTTAAATTGTAGCCATTTTTTTAGTGTTTATTTTTTGGTGTCTAATCCGCATATATATCACCATTACTCTTGATTTTCTTGACTGTATATCTCTTAAATGTCAACATATACACGTGTGATTTAGTTTACGAAGATTTTTCAATGTCGAGAACCTCGATCAGAGAGTAAAAAAGGCGTAAGGTTCACAATGGTGTAAAACTAAAATGGAATATATCGGGCTAGGATTCGAGTTACAGGAACAAGGGCAAAACCAACCACCCAAGAATGGAATCGTCGAGAGAAAACACTTGACAACCTTCTGGAAGCAGCTTTTCTTGCGACCACACCTTTCTCCATCAATTAGGAATCTGATGCCGTTACTAAACACATTCCCTAAATTGTAGCCATTTTTTGAGTGTTTATTTCTTGGTGTCTAATACACATATTTATCACCATTGCTCATGATTTTCTTAACTGTATATCTCTTAAATGTCAACATATATACGTGTGATATAGTTTACGAAGATTATTTCAATGCCGAGAACCTCGAGCAGAGAGTAAAAAAGGCGTAAGGTTCACAATGGTGTAAAACTAAAATGGGATATAACGGGTTAGGATGCGAGTTACAGGAACAAGGGCCAAACCAACCACCCAAGAATTGAATCGTCGAGCAAAAACACTTGACAACCTCCTAGAAGCAGCTTTTCTTGCCACCAGGCCTTTCTCCATCAATTAGGAAATCTGATGTCGTCACTAAACACATTCCTTAAATTGTAGCCGTTTTTTGAGTGTTTATTTTTTGGTGTCTTATCTGCGTATATATCACCATTGATCTTGATTTTCTTGACTGTATATCTCTTAAATATCAACATATACACATGTGATTTAGTTTACGAAGATTTTTTAATGCCGAGAACCTCGATCAGAGAGTAAAAAAGGCGCAAGGTTCACAATGGTGTAAAACTAAAATGGAATATACCGGGCTAGGATTCGAGTTACAGGAACAAGGGCCAAACCAACAACCCAAGAATGGAATCGTCGAGCGAAAACACTTGACAACCTCCTGGAAGCAGCGTTTCTTGCCACCAGACCTTTTCCATCAATTAGGAATCTGATGCCGTCACTAAAAACATTCCTTAAATTGTAGCCATTTTTTGGGTGTTTATTTTTTGGTGTCTAATCCGCATACATATCACCGTTGCTCTTGATTTTCTTAACTGTAAATCTCTTAAATGTCAAAATATACACGTGTGGTTTAGTTTACGAAGATTTTTCAATGCCAAGAATCGAGATCAGAGAGCAAAAAAGGCGTAAGGTTCACATTGATGTAAAATTAAAATGGGATATAACGGGTTAGGATTCGAGGTACAGGAACAAGGGCTAAACGAACCACCCAAGAATGGAATCGTCGAGCGAAAACACTTAACAACCTCCTTGAAGCATCTTTTCTTGCCACCAGACCTTTCTCTATCAATTAGGAATCTGATGCCGTTACTAAACATATTCCTTAAATTGTAGCCATTTTTTGAGTGTTTATGTTTTGGTGTCTAATCCGCATATATATCACCATTTCTCTTGATTTTCTTGATTGTATATCTCTTAAATGTCAACATATACACCTGTGATTTATTTTACGAAAAATTTTCAATGCCGAGAACCTCGATCAAAGAGTAAAAAAGGTGTAAGGTTCACAATGGTGTAAAACTAAAACGGGATATACCGGGCTAGGATTCGAGTTACAGGAAGAAAGGCCAAGCCAACCACCCAAGAATGGAATCGTCGAGCAAAAACACTTGACAACCTCCTATAAGCAACCTTTCTTGCTATCAGACCTTTCTCCATCAATTAGGAATCTGATGAAATCACTAAACACATTTCTTAAATTGTATCCATTTTTTAAGTGTTTAATTTTTGGTGTCTAATCCGCATATATATCACCATTACTCTTGATTTTCTTGACTGTATATCTCTTAAATGTCGACACATACACGTGTGATTTAGTTTACGAAGATTTTTCAATGCCGAGAACCTCGATCGGAGAGTAAAAAAAGGCGTAAGGTTCACAATGGTGTAAAACGAAAATGGGATATACCGGGCTAGGATTCGAGTTACAGGAACAAGGGCCAAACCAACCACCCAAGAATGGAATCGTCAAGCGAAAACACTTGACAACCTCCTGGAAGCAGCTTTTCTTGCCACCATACCTTTCTCCATCAAATAGGAATCTGATGCCGTCACTAAACACATTCCTTAAATTGTAGCCATTTTTTTAGTGTTGATTTTTTGGTGTCTAATCCGCATATATATCACCATTGCTCTTGATTTTCTTAACTGTTTATCTCTTAAATGTCAACATATACACGTGTGATTTAGATTACGAAGAATTTCAATGCCGAGAACCTCGATCAGAGAGTAAAAAAGGCGTAAAGTTCACAATGGTGTAAAACTAAAATGGGATATACCGGGCTAGGATTCGAGTTACGGGAACAAGGGAAAAACCAGCCACCCAAGAATGGAATCGTCGAGCGAAAACACTTGACAACCTCCTGGAAGCAGCTTTTCTTGCCACTAGACCTTTCTCTATTAATTAGGAATCTGATGCCGTCACTAAACACATTCCTTAAATTGTAGCCATTTTTTGAGTGTTTATTTTTTGGTGTCTAATACGCATATATATCTCCCTTGATCTTGATTTTTCTTGACTTTATATCTCTTAAATGACAACATATACACGTGTGATTTAGTTTACGAAGATTTTTCAATGCCGAGAACCTCGATCAGATAGTAAAAAAGGTGTAAGGTTCACAATGGTGTAAAACTAAAATGGGATATAAAGGCTAGGATTCGAGTTACAGGAACAAGGAACAAACCAACCACCCAAGAATGGAATCGTCGAGCGAAAACATTTGACAACCTACTGGAAGCAGCTTTTCTTGCCACCAGACCTTTCTCCGTCAATTAGGAATCTGATGCCGTCACTAAACACATTCCTTAAATCTTAACCATTTTTTGAGTGTTTATTTTTTGGTGTGTAATCCGCATATATATCACCATTGCTCTTGATTTTCTTGACTGTATATCTCTTAAATCTTAAGAATATACACGTGTGATTTATTTTTTGAAGTATTTTCAATGCCAAGAACCTCGATCAGAGAGTAAAAAAGGCGTAAGGTTCACAGTGGTGTAAAACTAAAATGGGATATACCGGGACAGGATTCGAGTTACAGGAACAAGGGCCAAACCAACCACCCAAGAATGGAATCGTCGAGCGAAAACACTTGACAACCTCCTGGAAGCAGCTTTTCTTGCCACCAGATCTTTCTCCATCAATTAGGAATCTGATGCCGTCACTACACACATTCCTTAAATTGTAGCCATTTTCTAAGTGTTTATTTTTTGGTGTCTAATCCGCATATATATCACCATTGCTCTTGATTTTCTTTACTTTGTATCTCTTAAAAGTCAACATATACACGTGTGATTTAGATTACAAAGATTTTTCAATGCCGAGAACCTCGATCAGAGAGTAAAAAAGGCAAAAGGTTCACAATGGTGTAAAACTGAAATGGGATATACCGGGCTAGGATTCGAGTTACAGGAACAAGGGCCAAGCCAACCACACAAGAACGTAATCATCGAGCGGAAACACTTGACAACCTCCTGGAAGCAGCTTTTCTTGCCACCAGACCTTTCTCCATCAATTAGGAATCTGATGCCGTCACTACACACATTCCTTAAATTGTAGCCATTTTCTGAGTGTTTATTTTTGGTGTCTAATCCGCATATATATCACCATTGCTCATGAATTTTTTTACTTTATATTTCTTAAATGTCAAGATATACACGTGTGATTTAGTTTACAAAGATTTTTCAATGCCGAGAACCTCGATCAGAGAGTAAAAAAGGCGTAAGGTTCACAATGGTGTAAAACTGAAATGGGATATACCGGGCTAGGATTCGAGTTACAGGAACAAGGGCCAAACCAACCACACAAGAACGGAAGCGTCGAGCGGAAACACTAGACAACCTCCTGGAAGCAGCTTTTCTTGCCACCAGACCTTTCTCCATCAATTAGGAATCTGATACCGTCACTAAACACATTCCTTAAATTGTAGCCATTTTTTGAGTGTTTAGTTTTTGGTGTCTAATCCGCATATATATCACCATTGCTCTTGATTTTCTTGACTGCGTATATTTGAAATGTCAACATATACACGTGTGATTTAGTTTACGAAGATTTTTCAATGCCAAGGACCTCGATAAGAATGAAAAAAGGCGCAAGGTTCGCAACGGTGTAAAACTAAAATGGGATATACCGGGCTAGGATTCGAGTTATAGGAACAAGGGCCAAACTAACCACCCAAGAATGGAATCGTTGAGCGAAAACACTTGACAACCTCCTGGAAGCAGCTTTTCTTGCCACCAGACCTTTCTCCTTCAATTAGGAATCTGATGCCGTCACTAAACACATTCCTTAAATTGTAGCCATTTTTTGAGTGTTTATTTTTTGGTCTCTAATCCGCATATATATCACCATTGCTTTTGATTTTCTTGACTGTATATCTCTTAAATGTCAACATATACACGTGTGATTTAGTTTACGGAGATTTTTCAATGCCGAGAAACTCGATCAGAGAGTAAAAAAGGCGTAAGGTTCACAATGGTGTAAAACTAAAATGGGATATACCAGGTTAGGATTCGAGTTACAGGAACAAGGGCCAAACCAACCACCCAAGAATGGAATCCTTGAGCGAAAACACTTGACAACCTTCTGGAAGCAGCATTTCTTGGCACCAGACCTTTCTCCATCAATTAGGAATTTGATGCCGTCACTAAGCATATTCCTTATATTGTAGCCATTTTTGAGTGTTTATTTTTTGGTGTGTAATCCGCATATATATCACCATTGCTCTTGATTTTCTTGACTGTATATCCCTTAAATATCAACATATACACGTGTGATTTAGTTTACGAAGATTTTTCAATGCCGAGAACCTTAATCAGAGAGTAAAAAAGGCGTAAGGTTCACATTGGTGTAAAACTAAAATGGGATATACTTGGCTAGGATCCGAGTTACAGGAACAAGGGCCAAACCAACCACCCAAGAATGGAACCGTTTAGCGAAAACACTTGACAACCTCCTGGAAGCAGCTTTTCTTGCCACCAGACCTTTCTTCTTCAAATAGGAATCTGATACCGTCACTAAACACATTCCTTAAATTGTAGCCAATTTTTGAATGTTTATTTTTTGCTGTATAATCCGCATATATATCACCATTGCTCTTGATTTTATTGACTGTATATCTCTTAAATGTCAACATATACACGTGTGATTTAGTTTACGAAGATTTTTCAATGCCGAGAAACTCGACCAGAGAGTAAAAAAGGCGTAAGGTTCACAATGGTGTAAAACTAAAATGGGATACACCGGGTTAGGATTCGAGTTACTGGAACAAGGGCCAAACCAACCACCCAAGAATGGAATCCTCGAGCGAAAACACTTGACAACCTTCTGTAAGCAGCTTTTCTTGCCACCAGACCTTTCTCCATCAATTAGGAATCTGATGCCATCACTAAACATATTCCTTAAATTGTAGCCAATTTTGAGTGTTTAATCCGCATATATATCACCATTGCTCTTGATTTTGTTGACTGTATATCTCTTAAATGTCAACGTATACACGAGTGATTAGTTTACAAAGATTTTTCAATGCCGAGAACCTCGATCAGAGAGTAAAAAAGGCGTAAGATTCACAATGGTTAAAACTAAAATGGGATATACCGGGCTAGGATTCGAGTTACAGGGACAAGAGCGAAACCAACCACCCAAGAATGGAATCATCGAGCGAAAACACTTGACAACCTCCTAGAAGTAGCTTTTCTTGCCACAAGACCTTTCTCCATCAATTAGGAATCTGATGCCGTCACTAAACACATTCCTTAAATAGTAGCCATTTTTTGAGTGTTTATTTTTTGTTGTCTAATCGCATATATATCACCATTGCTCTTGAATTTCTTGACTGTGTATCTCTTAAATGTCAACATATACACAGGTGATTTAGTTTACGAAGCTTTTTCAATGCCAAGAACCTCGATCAGAGAGTAAAAAAGGCGTAAGGTTCGCAATGGTGTAAAACTAAAATGGGATATACCGGGCTAGGAATCGAGTTACAGGAACAAGGGCTAAACCAACCATCCAAGAATGGAATCATCGAGCGAAAACACATGACAACCTCCTTGAAGAAGCTTTTCTTGCCACCAGACCTTTCTCCATCAATTAGGAATCTGATCCCGTCACTAAACGCATTCCTTAAATTGTAGCCATTTTTTGAGTGTTTATTTTTTGGTGTCTAATCCCCATATATATCACCATTACTCTTGATTTTGTTAACTGTATATCTCTTAAATGTCAACGTATACACGAGTGATTAGTTTACAAAGATTTTTCAATGCCGAGAACCTCGATCAGAGAGTAAAAAAGGCGTAAGATTCACAATGGTTAAAACTAAAATGGGATATACCGGGCTAGGATTCGAGTTACAGGGACAAGAGCGAAACCAACCACCCAAGAATGGAATCATCGAGCGAAAACACTTGACACCCTTCTGGAAGTAGCTTTTCTTGCCACAAGACCTTTCTCCATCAATTAGGAATCTGATGCCGTCACTAAACACATTCCTTAAATAGTAGCCATTTTTTGAGTGTTTATTTTTTGTTGTCTAATCGCATATATATCACCATTGCTCTTGAATTTCTTTACTGTATATCTCTTAAATGTCAACATATACATGGGTGATTTAGTTTACGAAGCTTTTTCAATGCCAAGAACCTCGATCAGAGAGTAAAAAAGGCGTAAGGTTCGCAATGGTGTAAAACTAAAATGGGATATACCGGGCTAGGATTCGAGTTACAGGAACAAGGGCTAAACCAACCATTCAAGAATGGAAACGTCGAGCGAAAACACATGACAACCTCCTTGAAGAAGCTTTTCTTGCCACCAGACCTTTCTCCATCAATTAGGAATCTGATCCCGTCACTAAACGCATTCCTTAAATTGTAGCCATTTTTTGAGTGTTTATATTTTGGTGTCTAATCCCCATATATTATCACCATTGCTCTTGATTTTCTTGACTGTAAATCTCTTAAATGTCAACATATACACGAGTGATTTAGTTTACGAAGCTTTTTCAATGCCAAGAACCTCGATCAGAGAGTAAAAAAGGCGTAAGGTTGGCAATGGTGTAAAACAAAAATGGGATATAACTGGCTATGATTCAAGTTACAGGAAAAGGGCCAAACCAACCACCCAAGAATGGAATCGTCGAGAGAAAACACTTGACAACCTCCTGGAAGCAGCTTTTCTTGCCACCAGAATTTTCTCCATCAATTAGGAATATGATGCCGGCACTAAACACATTACTTAAATTGTTGCCATTTTTGGAGTGTTTATTTTTTGGTGTCTAATCCGCATATATATCACCATTGCTCTCGATTTTCTTGACAGTATGTCTCTTAAATGTCAACATATACACGTGTGATTTAGTTTACGAAGATTTTTCAATGCCGAGAACCTCGATCAAAGAGTAAAACAGGCGTAAGTTTCACGATGGTGTAAAACTAAAATGGGATATACCGGACTAGGATTCGAGTTACAGGAACAAGTGCCAAACCAATCACCCAAGAATGGAATCGCAGAGTAAAACGTTTGACAAGCTCTTGGAAGCAGCTTTTCTTGCCACCAGACCTTTCTCCATCAATTAGGAATCTAATGCCGCCACTAAACACATTTCTTAAATTGTAGCCATTTTTTGAGTGTTTATTTTTTGGTGTCTAATCTGCATATATATCACCATTGTTCTTGATTTACTTGACTGTATATCTCTTAAATGTCAACATATACACGTGTGATTTAGTTTACGAAGATTTTTCATTGCCGAGAACCTAAATCAGAGAGTAAAAAAGGCGTATGGTTCACAACGGTGTAAAACTAAAATGGGATATATCGGGCTACGATTCGAGTTACAGGAACAGGAGCCAAACCAACCACCCAAGAAGGGAATCATCGAGCAAAAACACTTGACAACCTCCTAGAAGCAGCTTTTCTTGCCACCAGACCTTTCTCCATCAATTAGGAATCTGATGCCGTCACTAAACACATTTCTTAAATTGTAGCCATTTTTGAGTGTTTATTTTTTGGTGTCTAATCTGCATATATATCACCATTGTTCTTGATTTCCTTGACTGTATATCTCTTAAATGTCAACATATACACGTGTGATCTAGTTTATGAAGATTTTCCAATGCCGAGAACCTCAATCAGCAAGTAAAAAAGGCGTAAGGTTCACAATGGTGTAAAACTAAAATGGGATATACCGGGCTAGGATTCGAGTTACCGAAACAAGGGCTAAACCAACCACCCAAGATTGGAATCGTCGAGCGAAAACACATGACAACCTCCTTGAAGAAGCTTTTCTTGCCACCAGACCTTTCTCCATTAATTAGGAATCTGATGCCGTCACTAAACGCATTCCTTAAATTGTAGCCATTTTTTGAGTGTTTATTTTTTGGTGTTTAATCCCCATATATATCACCATTGCTCTTGATTTTCTTGACTGTAAATCTCATAAATGTCAACATATACACGTGTAATTTTGTTTACGAAGAGTTTTCAATGCCGAGAACCTCGATCAGAGAGTAAAAATGCGTAAGGTTCTCAACGGTGTAAAAGTAAAATGGGATATACCGGGCTAGGATTCGAGTTACAGGAACAAGAGCCAAACCAACCACCCAAGAATGGAATCGTCGAGCAAAAACACTTGACAACCTCCTGGAAGCAGCTTTTCTCCATCAATTAGGAATCTGATGCCGTCACTAAACCCATTTCTTAAATTGTAGCCATTTTTTGAGTGTTTATTTTTTGGTGTCTAATCTGCATATATATCACCATTTCTCTTGATTTTCTTGACTGTATATCTCTTAAATGTCAACATATACACGTGTGATTTAGTTTACGAAGATTTTTCTATGTCGAGAACCTCAATCAGAGAGTAAAAAAGGCGTAAGATTCACAATGGTGTAAAACTAAAATGGGATATACCGGGCTAGGATTCGAGTTACTGGAACAAGGGCCAAACCAACCTCCCAAGAATGGAATCGTCGAGTGAAAACACTTGACAACCTTCTGGTAGCAGCTTTTCTTCCCACCAGACCTTTCTTCATCAATTTGGAATATGATGCCGTCACTAAACATATTCGTTATATTGTAGCCATTTTTTGAGTGTTTATTTTTTTGGTGTCTAATTCACATATATATCAACATTGCTCTTGATTTTCTTGACTGTATATCTACTTAATGTCAACATATACACGTGTGATTTAGTTTACGAAGATTTTTCAATGCCGAGAAACAAGATCAGAGAGTAAAAAAGGCGTAAGGTTCACAATGGCGTAAAATATAAATGGGATATACCGGGCGAGGATTCGAGTTACATGAACAATGGCCATACCAACCACCCAAGAATAGAATCGTCAAGGGAAAACACCAGATAACCTCCAGGAAGCAGCTTTTCTTGCCAACAAACCTTTCTCCATCAGTTAGGAATCTGATGTCGTCACTAAACACATTCCTTAAATTGTAGCCAGTTTTTGAGTGTTTATTTTTTGTTGTCTAATCCGCATATATATATGACCATTGCTCTTGATTTTCTTGACTGTATATCTCTTAAATGTCAACATATACACATGTGATTAGTTTACGAAGATTTTTCAATGCTGAGAACCACGATCAGAGAGTAAAAAAGGCGTAAGGTTCACAATCGTGTAAAAGTAAAATGGGATATACGGGGCTAGGATTCGAGTTACAGGAACAAGGGCCAAACCAACCACCCAAGAATGGAATCGTCGAGCGAAAACACTTGACAACCTCCTGGAAGCAGCTTTTCTTGCCACCAGACCTTTCTCCATCAATTAGGAATATGATGCCGGCACTAAACACATTACTTAAATTGTTGCCATTTTTGGAGTGTTTATTTTTTGGTGTCTAATCCGCATATATATCACCATTGCACTCGATTTTCTTGACACTATGTCTCTTAAATGTCAACATATACACGTGTGATTTAGTTTACGAAGATTTTTCAATGCCGAGAACCTCGATCAAAGAGTAAAACAGGCGTAAGTTTCACGATGGTGTAAAACTAAAATGGGATATTCCGGACTAGGATTCGAGTTACAGGAACAAGTGCCAAACCAATCACCCAAGAATGGAATCGCCGAGTAAAACGTTTGACAAGCTCTTGGAAGCAGCTTTTCTTGCCACCAGACCTTTCTCCATCAATTAGGAATCTAATGCCGCCACTAAACACATTTCTTAAATTGTAGCCATTTTTTGAGTGTTTATTTTTTGGTGTCTAATCTGCATATATATCACCATTGTTCTTGATTTACTTGACTGTATATATCTCTTAAATGTCAACATATACACGTGTGATTTAGTTTACGGAGATTTTTCAACGCCGAGAACCTAAATCAGAGAGTAAAAAAGGCGTATGGTTCACAATGGTGTAAAACTAAAATGGGATATATCGGGCCACGATTCGAGTTACAGGAACAGGAGCCAAACCAACCACCCAAGAAGGGAATCATCGAACAAAAACACTTGACAACCTCCTAGAAGCAGGTTTTCTTGCCACCAGACCTTTCTCCATCAATTAGGAATCTGATGCCGTCACTAAACACATTTCTTAAATTGTAGCCATTTTTTGAGTGTTTATTTTTTGGTGTCTAATCTGCATATATATCACCATTGTTCTTGATTTTCTTGACTGTATATCTCTTAAATGTCAACATATACACGTGTGATTTAGTTTACGAAGATTTTTCAATGTCGAGAACCTCGATCAGAGAGTAAAAAAGGCGTAAGATTCACAATGGTATAAAACTAAAATGGGATATACCGGGCTAGGATTCGAGTTACAGAAACAAGGGCTAAACCAACCATCCAAGATTGGAATCGTCGAGCAAAAACACATGACAACCTCCTTGAAGAAGCTTTTCTTGCCACCAGACCTTTCTCCATCAGTTAGGAATCTGATGCCGTCACTAAACGCATTCCTTAAATTGTAGCCATTTTTTGAGTGTTTATTTTTTGGTGTCTAATCCCCATATATATCACCATTGCTCTTGATTTTCTTGACTGTAAATCTCATAAATGTCAACATATACACGTGTAATTTTGTTTACGAAGAGTTTTCAGTGCCGAGAACCTCGATCAGAGAGTAAAAATGCGTAAGGTTCACAACGGTGTAAAAGTAAAATGGGATATACCGGGCTAGGATTCGAGTTACAGGAACAAGAGCCAAACCAACCACCCAAGAATGGAATCGTCGAGCAAAAACACTTGACAACCTCCTGGAAGCAGCTTTTCTTGCCACCAGACCTTTCTCCATCAATTAGGAACCTGATGCCGTCACTAAACACATTTCTTAAATTGTAGCCATTTTTTGAGTGTTTTTTTTTTTGTGTCTAATCTGCATATATATCACCATTGTTCTTGATTTTCTTGACTGTATATCTCTTAAATGTCAACATATACACGTGTGATTTAGTTTACGAAGATTTTTCAATGTCGAGAACCTCGATCAGAGAGTAAAAAAGGCGTAAGATTCACAATGGTGTAAAACTAAAATGGGATATACCGGGCTAGGATTCGAGTTACTGGAACAAGGGCAAAACCAACCTCCCAAGAATGAAATCGTCGAGTGAAAACACTTGACAACCTTCTGGTAGCAGCTTTTCTTGCCACCAGACCTTTCTTCATCAATTAGGAATATGATGCCGTCACTAAACATATTCGTTATATTGTAGCCATTTTTTGAGTGTTTATTTTTTTGGTGTCTAATTCACATATATATCAACATTGCTCTTGATTTTCTTGACTGTATATCTACTTAATGTCAACATATACACGTATGATTTAGTTTACGAAGATTTTTCAATGCCGAGAAACTAGATCAGAGAGTAAAAAAGGCGTAAGTTTCACAATGGCGTAAAAGATAAATGGGATATACCGGGCGAGGATTCGAGTTACAGGAACAATGGCCATACCAACCATCCAAGAATAGAATCGTCGAGGGAAAACACCAGATAACCTCCAGGAAGCAGCTTTTCTTGCCAACAAACCATTCTCCATCAGTTAGGAATCTGATGTCGTCACTAAACACATTCCTTAAATTGTAGCCAGTTTTTGAGTGTTTATTTTTTGTTGTCTAATCCGCATATATATATGACCATTGCTCTTGATTTTCTTGACTGTATATCTCTTAAATGTCAACATATACACGTGTGATTAGTTTACGAAGATTTTTCAATGCTGAGAACCACGATCAGAGAGTAAAAAAGGCGTAAGGTCCACAATCGTGTAAAAGTAAAATGGGATATACAGGGCTAGGATTCGAGTTACAGGAACAAGGGCCAAACCAACCACCCAAGAATGGAATGGTCGAGCGAAAACACTTGACAACCTCCTGGAAGCAGCTTTTCTTGCCACCAGACCTTTCTCCATCAATTAGGAATCTGATGCCGTCACTAAACACATTTATTAAATTGTAGCCATTTTTTGAGTTTTTATTTTTTGGTGTCTAATCCGCATATATATCACCATTGCTCTTGATTTTCTTGACTGTATATCTCTTAAATGTCAACATATACACGTGTGATTTAGTTTACGAAGATTTTTCAATGCCGAGAAACTCGATCATAGAGTAAAAAGGCATAAGGTTCACAATGGTGTAAAACTAAAATGGGATATACCGGATTAGGATTCGAGTTACAGGAACAAGGGCCAAACCAACCACCCAAGAATTGAATCGTCGAGCGAAAACACTTGACAACCTCCGGGAAGCAGCTTTTCTTGCCACCATACCTTTCTCCATCAATTAGTAATCTGATGTCTTCGCTAAACACATTCCTTAAATTGTAGTCATTTTTTGAGTGTTTATTTTTTGGTGACTAATCCACATATATATCACCATTGCTCTTGATTTTCTTGACTTTATATCTCTTAAATGTCAACATTTACACGTGTGATTTAGTTTATGAAGATTTTTCCATGCCGAGAACCTCGATCTGCGAGTAAAAAAGGCGTAAGGTTCACAATGGTGTAAAACTAAAATGGGATATACCGGGCTAGGATTCGAGTTACAGGAACAAGGGCTAAACCAACCACCCAAGAATGGAATCGTCGAGCGAAAACACTTGACAACCTCCTAGAAGCAGCTTTTCTTGCCACCAGTTCTTTCTCCATCAATTAGGAATCTGATGCCGCCACTACACACATTCCTTAAATTGTATCCATTTTCTAAGTGTTTATTTTTGGTGTCTAATCTGCATATATATCACCACTGCTCTTGATTTTCTTTACTTTATATCTCTTAAATGACAACATATACACGTGTGATTTAGTTTACAAAGATTTTTCAAAGCCGAGAACCTCGATCAGAGAGTAAAAAAGGCGTAAGGTTCACAATGGTGTAAAACTGAAATGGGATATACCGGGCTAGGATTCGAGTTACAGGAACAAGGGCCAAACCAACCACACAAGAACAGAATCGTCGAGCGGAAACACTTGACAACCTCCTCGAAGCAGCTTTTCTTGCCACCAGACCTTTCTCCATCAACAAGGAATCTGATACCGTCACTAAACACATTTCTTAAATTGTAGCCATTTTTTGAGTGTTTAGTTTTTGGTGTCTAATCCGCATATATATCACCATTGCTCTTGATTTTCTTGACTGCATATCTCTGAAATGTCATCATATACACGTGTGATTTAGTTTACGAATATTTTTCAATGCCCAGGACCTCGATAAGAGTGTAAAAAAGGCTTAAGGTTCATAACGGTGTAAAACTAAAATGGGATATACCGGGCTAGGATTCAAGTTACAGGAACAAGGGCCGAACCAACCACCCAATATGGAATCATCAAGCAAAAACACTTGACAACTTCCTGGAAGCAGCTTTTCTTGCCACCAGACCTTTCTCCATCAATTAGGATTCTGATGCCGTCACTAACCACATTCCTTAAATTGTAGCCATTTTTTGAGTGTTTATTTTTTGGTGTCTAATCCTCATATATATCATCATTGCTCTTGATTTTCTTAACTGTATATCTCTTAAAAGATAACATATACGAGTGTGATTTAGTTTACGAAGATTTTTCAATGCCGAGAACCTCGATTACAGAGTAAAAATGGCGTAAGGTTCACAATGGTGTATAACTAAAATGGGATATACCGGGCTAGGATTCGAGTTATAGGAACAAGGGCCAAACCAACCACCCAAGAACGGAATCGTCGAGCGAACACACTTGACAGCCTCCTGGAAGCAGCTTTTCTTGCCACCAGACCTTTCTCCATCAATTAGGAATCTGATGCCGTCACTAAACACATTCCTTAAATTGTAGCCATTTTTTGAGTGTTTATTTTTTGGTGTCTAATCCGCATATATATCACCATTGCTCTTGATTTTCTTGACTGCATATCTCTGAAATGTCAACATATACACCTGTGATTTAGTTTACGAAGATTTTTCAATGCCGAGAACCTCGATTAGAGAGTAAAAAGGCGTATGGTTCACAATGGTGTAAAACTAAAATGGGATATACCGGGCTAGGATTCGAGTTACCGGAACAAGGGACAAACCAACCACCCAAGAACGGAATCGTCGAGTGAAAACACTTGACAACCTCCTGGAAGCAGCTTTTCTTGCCACCAGACCTTTCTCCATCAATTAGGAATCTGATGCCGTCACTAAACACATTCCTTAAATTGTAGCCATTTATTGAGTGTTTATTTTTTGCTGTCTAATCCGCATATATATCACCATTGCTCTTGATTTTCTTGAATGTATATCTCTTAAATGTCAACATATATACGTGTGATCTAGTTTACGAAGATTTTTCAATGCCGAGAACCTCAATCAGAGAGTAAAAAAGGCGTAAGGTTCACAATGGTGTAAAACTAAAATGGGATATACCGGGCTTGGATTCGAGTTACAGGAACAAGGGCCAAACCAACCACCCAATATGGAATCATCGAGCGAAAACACTTGACAACTTCCTGGAAGCGGCTTTTCTTGCCACTAGACCTTTCTTCATTAATTAGGATTCTGATGCCGTCACTAAACACATTCCTTAAATTGTAGCCATTTTTTGAGTGTTTATTTTTTGGTGTCTAATCCTCATATATATCACCATTGCTCTTGATTTTCTTAACTGTATATCCCTTAAATGACAACATATACGTGTGTGATTAAGTTTACGAAGATTTTTCAATGCCGAGAACCTCCATCAGAGAGTAAAAATGGCGTAAGGTTCACAATGGTGTAAAACTAAAATGGGATATACCAGGTTAGGATTCGAGTTACAGGAACAAGGGCCAAACCAACCACCCAATATGGAATCATCGAGCGAAAACACTTGACAACTTCCTGGAAGCAGCTTTTCTTGCCACCAGACCTTTCTTCATCAATTAGGATTCTGATGCCGTCACTAAACACATTTCTTAAATTGTAGCCATTTTTTGAGTGTTTATTTTTTGGTGTCTAATCCTCATATATATCACCATTGCTCTTGATTTTCTTAACTGTATATCTCTTAAATGACAACATATACGCGTGTGATTTAGTTTACAAAGATTTTTCAATGCCGATAAACTCGATCAGAGAGTAAAAAAGGCGTAAGGTTCACAATGGTGTAAAACTAAAATGGGATATACCAGGTTAGGATTCGAGTTACAGGAACAAGGGCCAAATCAACCAACTAAGAATGGAATCCTTAAGAGAAAACACTTTACAACCTCCTGGAAGCAGCTTATCTTGCCACCAGACCTTTCTCCAACAATTAGGAATCTGATGCCGTCACTAAACATATTCCTTAAATTGTAGCCATTTTTGAGTGTTTATTTGTTGGTGTCTAATCCGCATATATATCACCATTGCTCTTGATTTTCTTGACTGTATATCTCTTAAATATCAACATAAACACGTGTGATTTAGTTTACGAAGATTTTTCAATGTCGAAAACCTCGATTAGAGAGTAAAAAAGGCGTAAGGTTCACAATGGTGTAAAACTTAAATGGGATATAACGGGCTAGGATTCGAGTTACAGGAACAAGGGCCAAACCAACCTCCCAAGAATGGAACCGTCGAGCAAAAACACTTGACAACCTCCTGGAAGCAGCTTTTCTTGGCACCAGACCTTTCTCCATCAATTAGGAATTTGATGCCGTCGCTAAACACATTCCTTAAATTGTAGCCATTTTTTGAGTGTTTAGTTTTTGGTGTCTAATCCGCATATATATCACCATTGCTCTTGATTTTCTTGACTGCATATCTCTGAAATGTCAACATATACACCTGTGATTTAGTTTACGAAGATTTTTCAATGCCGAGAACCTCGATTAGAGAGTAAAAAGGCGTATGGTTCACAATGGTGTAAAACTAAAATGGGATATACCGGGCTAGGATTCGAGTTACCGGAACAAGGGACAAACCAACCACCCAAGAACGGAATCATCGAGCGAAAACACTTGACAACCTCCTGGAAGCAGCTTTTCTTGCCACCAGACCTTTCTCCATCAATTAGGAATCTGATGCCGTCACTAAACACATTCCTTAAATTGTAGCCATTTATTGAGTGTTTATTTTTTACTGTCTAATCCGCATATATATCACCATTGCTCTTGATTTTCTTGAATGTATATCTCTTAAATGTCAACATATATACGTGTGATCTAGTTTACGAAGATTTTTCAATGCCGAGAACCTCAATCAGAGAGTAAAAAAGGCGTAAGGTTCACAATGGTGTAAAACTAAAATGGGATATACCGGGCTTGGATTCGAGTTACAGGAACAAGGGCCAAACCAACCACCCAATATGGAATCATCGAGCGAAAACACTTGACAACTTCCTGGAAGCGGCTTTTCTTGCCACTAGACCTTTCTTCATTAATTAGGATTCTGATGCCGTCACTAAACACATTCCTTAAATTGTAGCCATTTTTTGAGTGTTTATTTTTTGGTGTCTAATCCTCATATATATCACCATTGCTCTTGATTTTCTTAACTGTATATCCCTTAAATGACAACATATACGTGTCTGATTAAGTTTACGAAGATTTTTCAATGCCGAGAACCTCCATCAGAGAGTAAAAATGGCGTAAGGTTCACAATGGTGTAAAACTAAAATGGGATATACCAGGTTAGGATTCGAGTTACAGGAACAAGGGCCAAACCAACCACCCAATATGGAATCATCGAGCAAAAACACTTGACAACTTCCTGGAAGCAGCTTTTCTTGCCACCAGACCTTTCTTCATCAATTAGGATTCTGATGCCGTCACTAAACACATTTCTTAAATTGAAGCCATTTTTTGAGTGTTTATTTTTTGGTGTCTAATCCTCATATATATCACCATTGCTCTTGATTTTCTTAACTGTATATCTCTTAAATGACAACATATACGCGTGTGATTTAGTTTACAAAGATTTTTCAATGCCGATAAACTCGATCAGAGAGTAAAAAAGGCGTAAGGTTCACAATGGTGTAAAACTAAAATGGGATATACCAGGTTAGGATTCGAGTTACAGGAACAAGGGCCAAACCAACCAACTAAGAATGGAATCCTTAAGCGAAAACACTTTACAACCTCCTGGAAGCAGCTTATCTTGCCACCAGACCTTTCTCCAACAGTTAGGAATCTGATGCCGTCACTAAACATATTCCTTAAATTGTAGCCATTTTTGAGTGTTTATTTGTTGGTGTCTAATCCGCATATATATCACCATTGCTCTTGATTTTCTTGACTGTATATCTCTTAAATATCAACATAAACACGTGTGATTTAGTTTACGAAGATTTTTCAATGCCGAAAACCTCGATTAGAGAGTAAAAAAGGCGTAAGGTTCACAATGGTGTAAAACTTAAATGGGATATAACGGGCTAGGATTCGAGTTACAGGAACAAGGGCCAAACCAACCTCCCAAGAATGGAACCGTCGAGCAAAAACACTTGACAACCTCCTGGAAGCAGCTTTTCTTGGCACCAGACCTTTCTCCATCAATTAGGAATTTGATGCCGTCGCTAAACACATTCCTTAAATTGTAGCCATTTATTGAGTGTTTATTTTTTGGTGTCTAATCCGCATATATATCACCATTGCTCTTGATTTTCTTGACTGTATATCTCTTAAATGTCAACATATACACGTTTGATTTAGTTTACGAAGATTTTTCAATGCCGAGAAACTCGATCAGAGAGTAAAAAAGGAGTAAGGTTCACAATGGTGTAAAACTAAAATGGGATACACCGGGTTAGGATTCGAGTTACAGGAACAAGGGCCAAACCAACCACCCAAGAATGGAATCATCGAGTGAAAACACTTGACAACCTTCTGTAAGCAGCTTTTCTTGCCACCAGACCTTTCTCCATCAATTAGGAATCTGATGCCATCACTAAACATATTCCTTAAATTGTAGCCAATTTTGAGTGTTTATTTTTTGGCGTCTAATCCACATATATATCACCATTGCTCTTGATTTTGTTGACTGTATATCTCTTAAATGTCAACGTATACACGAGTGATTAGTTTACGAAGATTTTTCAATGCCGAGAACCTCGATCAGAGAGTAAAAAAGGCGTAAGATTCACAATGGTTAAAACTAAAATGGGATATACCGGGCTAGGATTCGAGTTACAGGAACAAGAGCGAAACCAACCACCCAAGAATGGAATCATCGAGCGAAAACACTTGACAACCTCCTGGAAGTAGCTTTTCTTGCCACTAGACCTTTCTCTACCAATTAGGAATTTGATTCCGTCACCAAACACATTCCTTAAATAGTAGCCAATTTTTGAGTGTTTATTTTTTGGTGTCTAATCGCATATATATCACCATTGCTCTTGATTTTCTTCACTGTATATCTCTTAAATGTCAACATTTACACGTGTGATTTAGTTTATGAAGATTTTTCAATGCCGAGAACCTCGATCAGCGAGTAAAAAAGGCATAAGGTTCACAATGGTGTAAAACTAAAATGGGATATACTGGGCTAGGATTCGAGTTACAGGAACAAGGGCTAAACCAACCACCCAAGAATGGAGTCGTTGAGCGAAAACACATGACAACCTCCATGAAGAAGCTTTTCTTGCCACCAGACCTTTCTCCATCAATTAGGAATCTGATGCCGTCACTAAACGCATTCCTTAAATTGTAGCCATTTTTTGAGTGTTTATTTTTTGGTGTCTAATCCCAATATATATCACCATTGCTCTTGATTTTCTAGCTATAAATCTCTTAAATGTCAACATATACACGGGTGATTTAGTTTACGAAGCTTTTTCTATGACGAGAACCTAGATCAGAGAGTAAAAAAGGCGTAAGGTTCGCAATGGTGTAAAACAAAAATGGGATATAACTGACTATGATTCGAGTTATAGGAAAAGGGCCAAACCAACCACCCAAGAATGGAATCGTCGAGCGAAAACACTTGACAACCTCCTGGAAGCAGCTTTTCTTGCCACCAGAATTTTCTCCATCAATTAGGAATATGATGCCGTCACTAAACACATTACTTAAATTGTTGCCATTTTTTGAGTGTTTATTTTTTGGTGTCTAATCCGCATATATATCACCATTGCTCTCGATTTTCTTGACTGTATATCTCTTAAATGTCAACATATACACATGTGATTTAGTTTATAAATATTTTTCAATGTCGAGAACCTCGATCAGAGAGTAAAAAAGGCGTAAGGTTCACAATGGTGTAAAACTAAAATGGGATATATCGGACTAGGATTCGAGTTACAGGAACAAGGGCCAAACCAACCACCCAAGAATGGAATCGTCGAGCAAAACGTTTGACAAGCTCTTGGAAGCAGCTTTTCTTGCCACCAGACCTTTCTCCATCAATTAGGAATCTAATGCCGCCACTAAACAAATTTCTTAAATTGTAGCCATTTCTTGAGTGTTTATTTTTTGGTGTCTAATCTGCATATATATCACCATTGCTCTTGATTTTCTTGACTCTATATCTCTTAAATGTCAACATATATACGTGTGATTTAGTTTACGAAGAATTTTCAATCCCGACCTTTACTGAACACAAGGGTTGCAGCACACCGCTGATCGTAAGAACTTGAATGTTAACATAGACGGACTGAGCTACTGAACGATGCAGACTGAATGGACATGATACGTGCTTGTGTGATAAACTTTAACAAAAAGTTGGAACACTCACTTGCCCATAGTAGAGTCTTCCTACAACAGTATTTATCACACCGCCGTTTAAATCGCTCCGTGTGAAGCTTCAGATAGAACATAATAAGTCGATTCCCGTCATGTGGAACGGAGACCGGAGATAAACAATCTACTGGCCCGAGTTGGTCCAGGAAAAACTAGAGGCAAGATCGTTCAGATATGTGATTATATTGAGACAGCCGCATGATACAGAAAGATTGCCCCGATGAGCGGCAGAAATCGTAAGAATTCGAGACAAGAATTATGGCTTAAATGAGAGCCTCGCCTAGAGAAGGCGTAGTGTGATTTGGAAAACGAAAAGGTTGAATCCCCAGTGTAGGGATCAGAACCATTGTTCACAAGATAAAAATCCCAGAAAAAGATCAGTAGTGATCGCGACACATTCATGTGTCTAGTCTGTAGAGGAGTCTGACTCAAGGAGCAGTCGTTGTTCCCAAAAATAAGATTCACGTCAATGACAAACGACAAAAATTACTCTAGAAACCTGTTACGGTTTTGGACCAAGAGTCCACAACACTATAGAAACCTGTTAAGGTTACGGACCAAGAGTCCACGAGATACAGAAAAGACATGATTGATTTTCTTGAGTAAGATAAAATACATGGCATGAGAACACGAAGACGTGTTTCGAATATAAGTGACCATATTCGTTTCACAACTCCCCTGCAACCGATGGCATCGCTTGAATTTCGGGACGAAATTCTTTTAACGGGGGGAGACTGTAACAACCGTCACTTTTCCGTACATTCCGTACACTAGATGAACAGTAATTTGTGCTTTAATGACTGTACATGATCTAGTTTACCAGACAAATAAATTTCTGAATTCCATACAAGTGAATTCATGAACTTGTTATACTACAAGAATTATTTCATGATAGCGTTGCGTCAAAAATATTAGTAAACTCACCGGTAAGACACATTGTGTCAACAGAACTGCGGAAAGCAGTCAGACAGTAGAACTGAGGCCTAGGTGTAGGTCCAACGACAAGAATACATTAAAACCCAAGAGTACATACAAGGGTTTATATATAGACATTACAAAAGCTAAATTACGCACTAAAAAGCACCCGAAACGCACTTTAAGCGCATAATTTATTTAAATTCATCTATAATCAGCAATATGACACTGAAATATTATGCAGAAATTATGATTTATCATCTAGAGTACTTCCCTAAGTGTCGGGAATAGAAAGGGTACAGAAGGGGTACATAAAAGACACTAAACGGTGCAATTTAGCACCTTAACGAACCGGTATCTAACCGAACAACCGGACATTACCCAGAACATCAAAATATTACTAGAAGCACTATTTTATTATTACTGAGCTAGTCATGATCCCCGAACACCCTAACACACACTAGAATATCTAGTAACTAACTACACTAACTAGATACTTGGTATATGATTACAAGTAACTACATGGTTCACATTTACAACTAGACCCCCTCCCCAAATCCTAGTAAAATCGGCTCAAATGCCTAATTGTAAGATTTTGGGAATTAATTAATGGATTGTGTTTGTACTCTAGAAGACATGGAAACCATTGGTTAAACAATTGTTGGTAGATATAAGAACAATCCACTAGGACATAAACCTCATTTCATCTCACCATCTTCACCACACTCCTTCCTCCTCCCCTCCTTCTTGTTCTCGGTCACTTACACCCACACTACCACCACCATTTTCATTCAACCTCCAAGCATTCTAAGGTGACTAGAAGGTGTAAGAAGGTGACTAACGAAGCTTGGAACATTCGGAAGTTGAAGGACCACTCTCATCTTCTTTTATCCACCACTTTTATGCACTCGAACTCCCCTAGCCTTGGGCTAGTGGTAAGCACTTAGATCCTTGTATTTTACTTGTTACTTAGGTGGTTAATGATGCTTAATGATCAAAAACATAAGAACTCTAAAGAACCTTAAACAAAGTCTTGCACATCATCTAACATATGATAAAGTAGTGTTAAAATGATGATGAAATATGATAATGCATGATAAATCTGAGTTACAAAAGTGATAATCTGCTGTAAATAACTTATGTTACGAGATAAATCATTATTAGAATGAATGGTAGTCGTAAGTGTACCTTTAATGGCGCTTATACTACAAAAAGCATGCTGATCTGCAATTTTAGCCGCCTTTAACTGGCTGTAACCAGATCACAACTTAACAAAAACTGACTTTCTTGAGTCTGTAACATGTTATTATGAAATACGGTTCTAATGACACCAGAATCATAATTTTTGGACTCCGTTTACTATTTTTAAAGTGTCTTTTCGTAACAGCAGCTAGAGCTGCATTTTTCTGCTGAAAATATGCGTCCTATTTTCCGTCATAACTTGATTTCAGTGTAGAGTTAAATCATGAAATTTGTACTGTAGATGACCACCGATGTATTTGTAATTCTCTCACTGGAATTTCGTAAATCGGACTCTCGATGAATTTTAAATAAATTATTCCGTGGACTGCAGTCAGAAAAAGATAAATCTGATTTCAGTCCGGAAAATGAATTTTTATAAAATATTGGTAATGAATTGAATCCCGAGATTTTTACACAATAATATTTGGATCGTTTAAGATATTCTGTAAAAAATTGGGAATTTTTGAAATAAGTTAACTACTTTATTAAAATGCCCGAAAACAACCCAGTTTTGGATATTTAAGTTGAAATGACATAAGTAGTAATTTGCGTGTCTAAGTGTCGAGTATGTTATCTGAGGAAAATATATATATTATTTGATCACCAAAAATTTTGTGCTAAGTGTGTGTAGTATGTATTATGTATTATGCATGATAGTGTATTAGGACTTGAAAATACACCAAGTATTCTTAAGAAGTGAAAATACACATACAACATACTCAGACAAGATACATACTTCGGGTGCAAAGTGCAAAACACCATATATTGATATTAATTTTTGGGAAAATAATATAAGTAAGATATTTAGTTAAAATTATAAAATATTTTTAACACAACAATACAAATACAAAAGATAGTGACTTGTACTTGTGCGATACAAGTCTAGTGACTAACGTTAATAACACACGTTTAGGTCGCGATGCTAGATAAGCAAATCCGCTGGAGTTTACGACGCAGGAACGCAAAGTTGTGAGTTCATGCTCCCCCTTTTCTTTAACTGTTTTTGGTTTTATAACTCTCGGGGGGTGAAATACATGTTACACATATTACAATTTTTACAAATGGTAAAAATACGAGAAGCACTCTTGGTGAGAACGAGTACCGAGTGCAATATGATTTGAGAATACAAAAATACGAGAAGCACTCTTGGTGAGAATGAGTACCGAGTATGATGTGCTTTAAGAAATGCCTAGAAAATACTAGATCATGTGAGCTTAAACTAGATATTGAGATGCCATTAATACTTAATTAGGGACGAGGGTTAGATCTAACGGGTACGGCCGAGCCCCACTCATGGTCCTTATGTGACCTCTTGAGTGCTTCGGTGTCCCAGTCGAGGGAAATCGACACAGTCGAGGTTAATCGACACAGTCGAGGGTAATCGACACAGTCAAGGGAAATTGACACAGTCGAGGTTAATCGACACAGTCGAGGGTAATCGACACAGTTAAAGGAGCCAATACTAATGCTTCCTATGTCCTCACATGCCTTGAGGGAGAAAATACTAATGCTCCCTATGTCCTCACATGCTTTGAGGGAGAAAACACTAATGCTCCCTATGTCCTCACATGCCTTGAAGGAGAAAATACTAATGCTCCCTATGTTCTCACGTGCCTTAATGTCCTTGTATAAACAATCATTTAATACGTGGGGTACACAAGAAAACTTGATTTATACAAGAATACTTGATTTGTACAAAATACAAACTATGTTTTCATACAAGATATACAGAACGCATGAACTCGCTCAACTTTATGTTGATGTTTTCTAAAATTACATGTATTTCAGGTGACAGGATGGATCTTGGGCGCAAGTGTCGTCACTAGAAGTAGACTACAAGTTAGATGTCATCCACTTTGTTGAAATGTAACCTAGATGAGGGTTGTGTTTTAAAACTTAAGTAATTAAGTGTTTGTAATACTCAAAATTTTCTGAATAGATGAACATCGTTTTAATCATGTAGTTGTTTATTATGATTGAATGCAATGATAACAAACTAGTCACACATCGTACGCTTCCGCAAAAGACAGGGTGTGACAGTTTGATATCAGAGCTTCGATTGTAGTGAACTAGGATTCTTTCTCGAGTCTAGACTACAATCACTAGAGTTCTCTCACAAAAACATTTTACAAAAAGGTTTTCATTGCATTCACGTAAGCGCCAAGATCCACGAGTCAAACACATTTCAAAAAGAGACAAGGCAAGGACATTAGTGAGGAATACCCTTAAGATAAGGTGCCAATTAAGGCATAGTCTACACGAGTTAGACTTGCCAACAATAAAATACACCCTTGGTGATCACTAATACCAAGTAGTGTTTTTGTCGTGAATCGACAACTAGAAAAATGACCCCCCCAAAAAAAACGAGAGTTATACGTGATATAATGCATCAAATTGCTTGTTTATGCTAAGTAGCGTATTTGTTATCGATATACATACATACAAATAAGTGTACGGAATGATTATTGACATGAATAAGATACTTTCGACTCCGACTCCTATTACTGTACGTGACTCGCACGATGAAGCTACCGACCTCGCGTCCTTTCCAAAGCTCATGGCTGGGAGTGATTACCAAACAAGATGCTGAGCTTGCTTCCGTAGGAGATGGCTGCTCTTCCCTCTCGATCGTGAAGGTGCCTAACTACGGTGATGATGACGAGGCAGAGGCGGCAACCTTGAACGAATTCTTGATCAACGGGATGAGATCCCTGCGGCTTATGAGAAGCCATATTGACGACGCACTTGACCAGAAAAGGAAGATGAAGTATTCATCTTGAAGGTGCCCCTCCAACTACTAGGAATTCTCTCTATTCCTATTCCATCTAATCATCCTGCCTATACACGCGTAACGATAACGAGTGTTAGCGCGTGGACCATCGCAACGGTCCATTCCATAATAAAGGAATAAGGACAGTAGTGTCCCCTCCTTGATTGATCATCTGCTTGGACGAGAGGAAATTGGGGTAACTGTGCAAGGCAATTTATTATTACGGGGGCCCACTTAATAACGACTTGTAGTGCACAGAAATCCTGGTGGACTCTGCGGACCAAGCTAACGATCACTACACAAAAATTAATCTATAGGTGTTCACGCCTTCATCTGGTAGAACAATACATAGATTAGTGCTTTAGCGCGTTATAAAGTAGGAAGCCTGTCTTAGCCTACTTCGTGACTGTCACTTCTACCTGTATACGAGACGTTTGAGAAAACGACGTTTAAGCAAGTGAAGATGGGTGACATTCAAAAAGATTCAGCGACGTTACACTCTCTATCACCTCTACACGAACAACCCCATCTAAGGGAAAATATACACATCAATAAAATCAATGTAGCAGGAAATAAATGACCAAGGCGATATAGCCTCGAGTTCACTTTTCCATTACAAACAATAGTCCAAGTAGCCAAGCCTAGGAAGGCTCAGTAATTGTTTCCTCGCTCATACATTGTTGATTATATATACATGTGAAATTGGGTGATTACATGATGGCTTATGGTACTATGTACCTCATAGACAATTATGGAATGTTGTCTAACCCATCCCATACTTTTAGCAGAAAAGGAATGACGTCCAGACGAGACACAAACACCAGTACGTTGCCAAGAACAGAAGCTGAGCTTCAAGAGCGAATCTCACTGGCAATTGCTCGACATGAAGCCCTCCGCTCTGAACACGGCGGTGGCGCTACCAGAAATAACCCTCCAACTGGCTGCACCTATAAACAATTCCTGGACTGCAAGCCATTAAATTTTGATGGCACAGGAGGTGCCGTTGCATTTGTTCGTTGGGCAGAAAAGACTGACTCCATTCGGAATGAGTAACTGTTCGCCCCAACAGAGTGTTACCTATATCTCAGGGTTATTCGTAGATGGCGCACTCTCCTGGTGGAACCTTCAGGTTCAAACCCTTGGTGCAGATGCTGCTTATGCACTAAGCTGGGATAAACTCAAGGAAATGATGGAAAAGAAATAATGTTCTAGGGATGAAATCCAGAAGCTTGAGGTGGAGTTCTGGAATTTGAAAATGGACAGACCAAAGATTCCTGAATACGTCCAACGATTTCACGACTTATCTAGAGTCGTCCCCTACTTAGTCAAACCGGAATTCAAAAGGATTGAACGATTCATTTGGGGACTTGCACCTCAGATCAGGAGCTTGGTTACTACCTGAAGGCCTCCAACTATCGCAGAGGCTATCGATTTAAGCGTTACGCTTACTGAAGAAGCTCTACGTTCTGGAAAATTTTCGGAATATGAGGATAACAAGAAAGAGACTCATGTGGAGTCATCAGGCAATAAGAAAAGGAAGTCTTCGAACCTAAAGGTGGGCACACGAGTCAGCTACGGAAACTCTAAAGCAAACAAAAGAAAGAAAGTGAAACCGCCGCATGACAGGAAAACTGATGGAGCCACTATTAAGGCCGGCGGAAAAATTTACTCGGGGACTAAGCCGAGGTGCGGGGAATGCAATTTTCACCATGAAGGTATTTGTCTAAGGCCTAAGTGCGGGAAGTGTGGAAAAGAAGGGCACAGAAAGGACGCTTTAGGAAAGATGACCACCGATGTATTTGTATTTCTCTCACTGGAATTTCGTAAATCGGACTCTCGATAAATTTTAAATAAATTATTCCGTGGACTGCAGTCAGAAAAAGATAAATCTGATTTCAGTCTGGAAAATGAATTTTTATAAAATATTGGTAATGAATTGAATCCCGAGATTTTTACACAATAATATTTGGATCATTTAAGATATTCTGTAAAAATTTGGAAATTTGTGGAATAAGTTAACTACTTTATTAAAATGCCCGAAAACAGCCCAGTTTTGGATATTTAAGTTGAAATGACATAAGTAGTAATTTGCGTGTCTAAGTGTCGAGTATGTTATCTGAGGAAAATATATATATTATTTGATCACCAAAAATTTTGTGCTAAGTGTGTGTAGTATGTATTATGCATGATAGTGTATTAGGACTTGAAAAATACACTAAGTACTCTTAAGAAGTGAAAATACACATACAACATACTCAGACAAGATACATAATTCGGGTGCAAAGTGCAAAACACAATATATTTATATTAATTTTTGGGAAAATAATATAAGTAAGATATTTAGTTAAAAATATAGCATTTTTAACACAACAATACAAATACAAAATATAGTGACTTGTACTTGTGCGATACAAGTCTGGTGACTAACGTTAATAACACACGTTTAGGTCGCGATGCTAGATAAGCAAATCCGGTGGAGTTTACGACGCAGGAACGCAAAGTTGTGAGTTCATGCTCCCCCTTTTCTTTAACTGTTTTTGGTTTTATAACTCTCGGGGGGTGAAATACATGTTACACATATTACAATTTTTACAAATGGTAAAAATACGAGAAGCACTCTTGGTGAGAACGAGTACCGAGTGCAATATGATTTGAGAATACAAAAATACGAGAAGCACTCTTGGTGAAAATGAGTACCGAGTATGATGTGCTTTAAGAAATGCCTAGAAAATAATAGATCATGTGAGCTTAAACTTGATATTGAGATGCCATTAATACTTAGTTAGGGACGAGGGTTAGATCTAACGGGTACGGCCAAGCCCCACTCATGGTCCTTATGTGACCTCTTGAGTGCTTCGGTGTCCCAGTCGAGGGAAATCGACACAGTCGAGGTTAATCGACACAGTCAAGGGAAATTGACACAGTCGAGGTTAATCGACACAGTCGAGGGTAATCGACACAGTTAAAGGAGCCAATACTAATGCTTCCTATGTCCTCACATGCCTTGAGGGAGAAAATACTAATGCTCCCTATGTCCTCACATGCTTTGAGGGAGAAAACACTAATGCTCCCTATGTCCTCACATGCCTTGAAGGAGAAAATACTAATGCTCCCTATGTTCTCACGTGCCTTAATGTCCTTGTATAAACAATCATTTAATACGTGGGGTACACAAGAAAACTTGATTTATACAAGAATACTTGATTTGTACAAAATACAAACTATGTTTTCATACAAGATATACAGAACGCATGAACTCGCTCAACTTTATGTTGATGTTTTCCAAAATTACATGTATTTCAGGTGACAGGATGGATCCTGGGCGCAAGTGTCATAACTAGAAGTAGACTACAAGTTAGATGTCATCCACTTTTGTTGAAATTTAACCTAGATGAGGGTTGTGTTTTAAAACTTAAGTAATTAAGTGTTTGTAATACTCAAAATTTTCTGAATGGATGAACATTGTTTTAATCATGTAGTTGTTTATTATGATTGAATGCAATGATAAAAAACTAGTCACACATCGTACGCTTCCGCAAAAGATAGAGTGTGACACCTTTCTCCATCAATTAGGAATCTGATGCCGTCACTAAACGCATTCCTTAAATTGTAGCCATTTTTTGAGTGTTTATTTTTTGGTGTCTAATCCCCATATATATCACCAATGCTCTTGATTTTCTTGACTGTAAATCTCTTAAATGTCAACATATACACGTGTGATTTAGTTTACGAAGATTTTTCAATGCCGAGAAACTCGATCAGAGAGTAAAAAGGCGTAAGGTTCACAATGGTGTAAAACTAAAATGGGATATATCGGGCTAGGATTCGAGTTACAGGAACAAGAGCCAAACCAACCACCCAAGAATGGAATCGTCGAGCAAAAACACTTGACAACCTCTTGGAAGCAGCTTTTCTTGCCACCAGACCTTTCTCCATCAATTAGGAATCTGATGCCGTCACTAAACACATTTCTTAAATTGTAGCCATTTTTTGAGTGTTTATTTTTTGGTGTCTAATCTGCATATATATCACCATTTCTCTTGATTTTCTTGACTGTATATCTCTTAAATGTCAACATATACACGTGTGATTTAGTTTACGAAGATTTTTCAATGCCGAGAACCTCGATCAGAGAGTAAAAAAGGCGTATGGTTCACGATGTTGTAAAACTAAAATGGGATATACCGGGCTAGGATTGAAGTTATAGGAACAAGGGCCAAATCAACCATCCAAGAATGCAATCGTTGAGCGAAAACACTTGACAACCTCCTGGAAGCAGCATTTCTTGCCACCAGACCTTTCTTCATCAACTAGGAATCTGATGCCGTCACTAAACACATTCCTTAAATTGTAGCCATTTTTTGAGTGTTTATTTTTTGGTGTCTAATCCGCATATATATCACCACTGCTCCTGATTTTTTTGACTGTATATCTCTTAAATGTCAACATATACACGTGTGTTTTAGTTTACGAAGATTTTTCAATGCCGAGAACCTCGATCAGAGAGTAAAAGAGGCGTAAGATTCACAATGGTGTAAAACTAAAATGGGATATACCGGGCTAGGATTCGAGTTACAGGAACAAGGGCCAAACCAACCACCCAAGAATGGAATCGTCGAGTGAAAACACTTGACAAACTTCTGGAAGCAGCTTTTCTTGCCACCAGACCTTTCTCCATCAATTAGGAATATGATGCCGTCACTAAACATATTCGTTAAATTGTAGCCATTTTTTGAGTGTTTATTTTTTGGTGTCTAATTCACATATATATCAACATTGCTCTTGATTTTCTTGATTGTATATCTACTTAATGTCAACATATACACGTGTGATTTAGTTTACGAAGATTTTTCATTGCCGAGAAACTCGATCAGAGAGTAAAAAAGGCGTAAGGTTCACAATGGCGTAAAATATAAATGGGATATACCGGGCTAGGATTCGAGTTACAGGAACAATGGCCATACCAACTACCCAAGAATAGAATCGTCGAGCAAAAACACCAGACAGCCTCCAGGAAGCAGCTTTTCTTGCCAACAGACCTTTCTCCATCAATTAGGAATCTGATGCTGTCACTAAACACATTCCTTAAATTGTAGCCATTTTTTGAGTGTTTATTTTTTGTTGTCTAGTCCGCATATATATATATATATATATATATATATATATATATCACCCTTGCTCTTGATTTTCTTGACTGTATATCTCTTAAATGTCAACATATACACGTGTGATTAGTTTACGAAGATTTTTCAATGCCGAGAACCACGATCAGAGAGTAAAAAAGGCGTAAGGTTCACAATCGTGTAAAAGTAAAATAGGATATACGGGGCTAGGATTCGAGTTACAGGAACAAGGGGCAAACCAACCACCCAAGAATGGAATCGTCGAGCGAAAACACTTGACAACCTCCTGGAAGCAGCTTTTCTTGCCACCAGACCTTTCTCCATCAATTAGGAATCTAATGCCGTCAATAAACACATTTATTAAATTGTAGCCATTTTTTGAGTGTTTATTTTTTGGTGTCTAATCCGCATATATATCACCATTGCTCTTGATTTTCTTGAATGTATATCTCTTAAATGTCAACATATACACGTGTGATTTAGTTTACGAAGATTTTTCAATGCTGAGAAACTCGATCAGAGAGTAAAAAGGCGTAAGGTTCACAATGGTGTAAAACTAAAATGGGATATACCGGACTAGGATTCGAGTTACAGGAACAAGGGCCAAACCAACCACCAAGAATGGAATCGTCGAGCGAAAACACTTGACAACCTCCTGGAAGAAGCTTTTCTTGCCACCATACCTTTATCCATCAATTAGGAATCTGATGTCGTCGCTAAACACATTCCTTAAATTGTAGCCATTTTTTGAGTGTTTATTTTTTGGTGACTAATCCGCATATATATCACCATTTCTCTTGATTTTCTTGACTGTATATCTCTTAAATGTCAACATATACACGTGTGATTTAGTTTACGAAGATTTTTCAATGCCGAGAACCTCGATCAGAGAGTAAAAAAGGCGTATGGTTCACGATGTTGTAAAACTAAAATGGGATATACCGGGCTAGGATTCAAGTTATAGGAACAAGGGCCAAATCAACCATCCAAGAATGCAATCGTTGAGCGAAAACACTTGACAACCTCCTGGAAGCAGCATTTCTTGCCACCAGACCTTTCTTCATCAATTAGGAATCTGATGCCGTCACTAAACACATTCCTTAAATTGTACCCATTTTTTGAGTGTTTATTTTTTGGTGTCTAATCCGCAAATATATCACCACTGCTCTTTATTTTTTTGACTGTATATCTCTTAAATGTCAACATATACACGTGTGTTTTAGTTTACGAAGATTTTTCAATGCCGAGAACCTCGATCAGAGAGTAAAAAAGGCGTAAGATTCACAATGGTGTAAAACTAAAATGGGATATGCCGGGCTAGGATTCGAGTTACAGGAACAAGGGCCAAACCAACCACCCAAGAATGGAATCATCGAGTGAAAACACTTGACAAACTTCTGGAAGCAGCTTTTCTTGCCACCAGACCTTTCTCCATCAATTAGGAATATGATGCCGTCGCTAAACATATTCGTTAAATTGTAGCCGTTTTTTGAGTGTTTATTTTTTGGTGTCTAATTCACATATATATCAACATTGCTCTTGATTTTCTTGATTGTATATCTACTTAATGTCAACATATACACGTGTGATTTAGTTTACGAAGATTTTTCAATGCCGAGAAACTCGATCAGAGAGTAAAAAAGGCGTAAGGTTCACAATGGCGTAAAATATAAATGGGATATACCGGGCTAGGATTCGAGTTACAGGAAAAATGGCCATACCAACTACCCAAGAATAGAATCGTCGAGCAAAAACACCAGACAGCCTCTAGGAAGCAGCTTTTCTTGCCAACAGACCTTTCTCCATCAATTAGGAATCTGATGCTGTCACTAAACACATTCCTTAAATTGTAGCAATTTTTTGAGTGTTTATTTTTTGTTGTCTAATCCGCATATATATATATCACCCTTGCTCTTGATTTTCTTGACTGTATATCTCTTAAATGTCAACATATACACGTTTGATTAGTTTACGAAGATTTTTCAATGCCGAGAACCACGATCAGAGAGTAAAAAAGGCGTAAGGTTCACAATCGTGTAAAAGTAAAATAGGATATACGGGGCTAGGATTCGAGTTACAGGAACAAGGGGCAAACCAACCACCCAAGAATGGAATCGTCGAGCGAAAACACTTGACAACCTCCTGGAAGCAGCTTTTCTTGCCACCAGACCTTTCTCCATCAATTAGGAATCTAATGCCGTCAATAAACACATTTATTAAATTGTAGCCATTTTTTGAGTGTTTATTTTTTGGTGTCTAATCTGCATATATATCACCATTTCTCTTGATTTTCTTGACTGTATATCTCTTAAATGTCAACATATACATGTGTGATTTAGTTTACGAAGATTTTTCAATGCCGAGAACCTCGATCAGAGAGTAAAAAAGGCGTATGGTTCACGATGTTGTAAAACTAAAATGGGATATACCGGGCTAGGATTCAAGTTATAGGAACAAGGGCCAAATCAACCATCCAAGAATGCAATCGTTGAGCGAAAACACTTGACAACCTCCTGGAAGCAGCATTTCTTGCCACCAGACCTTTCTTCATCCATTAGGAATCTGATGCCGTCACTAAACACATTCCTTAAATTGTAGCCATTTTTTGAGTGTTTATTTTTTGGTGTCTAATCCGCATATATATCACCACTGCTCTTGATTTTTTTGACTGTATATCTCTTAAATGTCAACATATACACGTGTGTTTTAGTTTACGAAGATTTTTCAATCTCGAGAACCTCGACCAGAGAGTAAAAAAGGCGTATGGTTCACAATGGTGTCAAACTAAAATGGGATATACCGGGCTAGGATTCGAGTTACAGGAACAAGGGCCAAACCAACCACGCAAGAATGGAATCGTCGAGCGAAAACACTTGACAAATTCCTGGAAGCAGTTTTTCTTGTCACTAGACCTTTCTCCATCAATTAGGAATCTGATGTCGTCACTAAACACATTCCTTAAATTGTAGCCATTTTTTGAGTGTTTATTTTTTGGTGTCTAATCCGCATATATATCACCATTGCTCTTGATTTTCTTGACTGTATATCTCCTAAAAGTCAACATATACACGTGTGATTTAGTTTACGAAGATTTTTCAATGCCGAGAACCTCGATCAGAGAGTAAAAAACGCGTAAGGTTCATAATGGTGTAAAACAAAAATGGGATATATCGGGCTAGGATTTGAGTTACAGGAACAAGGGCCAAACCAACCACCCAAGAATGGAATCGTCGAGCGAAAACACATGACAACCTTCTGGAAGCATCTTTTCTTGCCACCAGACCTTTCTCCATCAATTAGGAATCTGATGTCGTCGCTAAACACATTCCTTAAATTGTAGCCATTTTTTGGGAGTTTATTTTTTGGTGTCTAATCCGCATATATATCACCATTGCTCTTGATTTTCTTGAATGTATATCTCTTAAATTTCAACATATACACGTGTGATTTAGTTTACGAATATTTTTCAATGCCGAGAACGTCGATCAGAGAGTAAAAAAGGTGAAAGGTTCACAATGGTGTAAAACTAAAATGGGATATATCGGGCTAGGATTCGAGTTATAGGAACAAGGGCCAAACCAGCCACCCAAGAATGGAATCGTCGAGCGAAAACACATGACAACCTTCTGGAAGCAGCTTTTCTTGCCACCACACCTTTCTCCATCAATTAGGAATCTGATGCAGTCACTAAACACATTCCTTAAATTGTAGCCATTTTTTGAGTGTGTATTTTTTGGTGTCTAATCCGCATATATATCACCAATGCTCTTGATTTTTTTGACTGTATATCTCTTGAATGTCAACATATACACGTGTGATTTAGTTTAGGAAGATTTTTCAATGTCGAGAACCTCGATCAGAGAGTAAAAAAGGCGTAAGGTTCACAATGGTGTAAAAATAAAATGGGATATACCGGGCTAGGATTCGAGTTACAGGAACAAGGGACAAACCAACCACGCAAGAATGGAATCGTCGAGCGAAAACACTTGATAACTTCCTGGAAGCAGCTTTTCTTGCCACTAGACCTTTCTCCATCAATTAGGAATCTGATGCCGTCACTAAACACATTCCTTAAATTGTGGCCATTTTTTGAGTGTTTATTTTTTGGTGTCTAATCCACATATATATCACCATTGCTCTTGATTTTCTTGACTATATATCTCTTTAATGTCAACATATACACGTGTGATTTAGTTTACGAAGATTTTTCAATGCCGAGAAACTTAATCAGAGAGTAAAAAGTCGTAAGGTTCACAATGGTGTAAAACTAAAATTGGATATATCGGGCAAGGATTCGAGTTACAGGAACAATGGCCAAACCAACCACCCAAGAATGGAATCGTCGAGCGAAAACGCTTGAAAATCTCCTGCAAGCAGCTTTTCTTACTTCCAGACCTTTCTCCAACAATTAAGAACCTGATGCCGTCAGTAAACCCATTCCTTAAATTGTAGCCATTTTTTGAGTGTTTATTTTTTGGTGTCTAATCCTCATATATATCACCATTGCTCTTGATTTTCTTGACTGTATATCTATTAAATGTCAACATATACACGTGTGATTTAGTTTACGAAGATTTTTCAATGCCGAGAACCTCGATCAGAGAGTAGAAAAGGCATAAAGTTCACAATGGTGTAAAACTAAAATGGGATATACCGGGCTAGGATTCGAGTTACAGGAACAAGGGCCAAACCAACCACGCAAGAATGGAATAGTCGAGCGAAAACACTTGACAACCTCCTGGAAGCAGCTTTTCTTGCCACCAGAACTTTCTCCATCAATTAGGAATCTGATGCCGTCACTAAACACATTCCTTAAGTTGTAGCCATTTTTTGAGTGTGTATTTTTTGGTGTCTAATCCGCATATATATCACCACTGCTCTTGATTTTCTTGACTGTATATCTCTTAAATTTCAACATATACACGTGTGATTTAGTTTACAAAGATTTTTCAATGCCGAGAGCCTCGATCAGAGAGTAAAAACGGCATAAGGTTCACAATGGTGTAAAACTAAAAAGGGATATACCAGGATAGGATTCGAGTTACAGGAACAAGGGCCAAACCAACCACCCGAGAAAGGAATCGTCGAGCGAAAAAACTTGATAACCTCTTGGAAGCAGCTTTTCTTGCCACCAGACCATTCTCAATCAATTAGGAATCTGATGCCGTCACTAAACACATTCCTTAAATTGTACCCATTTTTTGAGTGTTTATTTTTTGGTTTCTAATTCTCATATATATCACCATTTTTCTTGATTTTCTTGACTGTATATCTCTTAAATGTCAACATATACACGTGTGATTTAGTTTACGAAGATTTTTCAATGCCAAGAACCACGATCAGAGAGTAAAAAGGCATATGGTTCACAATGGTGTAAAACTAAAATGGGATATATTGGGCTAGGATTCGAGTTACAGGAACTAGGGCCAAACCAACCACCCAAGAATGGAATCGTCAAGCGAAAACACTTGACAACCACCTGGAAGCTGCTTTTCTTGCCACCAGACCTTTCTACATCAATTAGTAATCTGATGGCGTCACTAAACACATTCTTTAAATTGTAGCTATTTTTTGAGTGTTTATTTTTTGGTGTCTAATCCGCATATATATCACCATTTCTCTTGATTTTCTTGACTATATATCTCTTAAAAGTCAAAGTATACACGTGTGATTTAGTTTATGAAGATTTTTCAACGCCGAGAACCTAGATTAGAGAGTAAATAAGGCGTAAGGTTCACAATGGTGTAAAACTAAAATGTGATATATCGGGCTAGGATTCGAGTTATAGGAACAAGGGCCAAACCAACCACCCAAGAATGGAAGCGTCAAGCAAAAACACTTGACAACCTCCTTGAAGTAGCTTTTCTTGCCACCAGACCTTTCTCCATCAATTAGGAATCTGATGCCGTCACTAAACACATTCCTTAAATTGTAGCCATTTTTTGAGTGTTTATTTCTTGGTGTCTAATCGGCATATATATCACCATTGCTCTTGATTTTCTTGACTGTATATGTCTTAAATGTCAACATATACACGTGTGATTTAGTTTACAAAGATTTTTCAATGCCGAGAACCTCGATCAGAGAGTAAAAAAGGGGTAAGGTTCACAATGGTGTTAAACTAAAATGGGATATACTGGGCTAGGATTCGAGTTACAGGAACAAGGGACAAACCAACCACCCAAGAATGGAATCGTCAAGCGAAAACACTTGACAACCTCCTAGAAGCACCATTTCTAGCCACCATACCTTTCTCCATCAATTAGGAATATGATGCTGTCACTAAACACATTCCTTAAATTGTAGCCATTTTTTGAGTTTTTATTTTTTCGTGTCTAATCCGTATACATATCACCATTGCTCTTGATTTTCTTGACTGTATATCTCTTAAATGTCAACATATACACGTGTGATTTAGTTTACGAAGATTTTCCAATGCCGATAACCTCGATCAGAGAGTAAAAAAGGCGTAAGGTTCACAATGGTGTAAAACTAAAATGAGATATACCGGGCTAGGATTCGAGTTACAGGAACAAGGGCCAAACCAACCACCCAAGAATGGAATCATCGAGTGAAAACACTTGACAACCTCCAGGAAGCAGCTTTTCTTTCCACCAGACCTTTCTCCGTCAATTAGGAATCTGATGCCATCACTAAACACATTCCTTAAGTTGTAGCGATTTTTTGAGAGTTTATTTTTTGGTGTATAATCCGCATATATATCACCATTGCTCTTGATTTTCATGACTGTCTATCTCTTAAATGCAACATATACACGTGTGATTTAGTTTACAAAGATTTTTCAATGCCCAGAACCTCGATTGGAGAGTAAAAAAGGCGTAAGGTTCACAATGGTGTAAAACTAAAAAGGGATATACCGGGCTAGGATTCGAGTTACAGGAAACAAGGGCCAAATCAACCACCCAAGAATGGAATCGTCGAGCGAAAACACTTGACAACCTCCTAGAAGCAGCTTTTCTTGCCACCAGACCTTTCATCATCAATTAGGAATCTGATGCCGTCACTAAACACATTCCTTAAATTATAGCCATTTTTTGAGTGTTTTTTTTGGTGTCTAATCCGCATATATATCACCATTGCCATTGATTTTATTGACTGTATATCTCTTAAATGTCAACATATACACGTCTGATTTAGTTTACGGAGATTTTTCAATGCCGAGAACCTCGATCAGAGAGTAAAGTAGGCGTAAGGTTCACAATGGTGTAAAATTAAAATGGGATATACCGGGCTAGGATTCGAGTTACAGGAACAAGGGCCAAACCAACCACCCAAGAAAGGAATAGTCGAGCGAAAACACTTGGCAAACTCCTAGAAGCAGCTTTTCTTGCCACCAGACGTTTCTCCATCAATTAGGAATCTGATGCCGTCACTAAACACATTCCTTAAATTATAGCCATTTGTTGAGTGTTTTTTTTGTGTCTAATCCGCATATATATCACCATTGCCCTTGATTTTCTTGACTGTATATCTCTTAAATGTCAACATATAAACGTGTGATTTAGTTTACGAAGATTTTTCAATGCCGAGAACCTCGATCAGAGAGTAAAAAAGGCGTAAGGTTCACAATGGTGGAAAATTAAAATGGGATATACCGGGCTAGGATCCGAGTTACAAGAACAAGGGCCAAACTGTAGGATCGTTGTACGATCTGAATGAGTCGTTCAGAAGAGTTGTTTATCCGAATCAAAGGCGGAATCAATGACACGGACGCTCCATTCAATTTAAATGTCTCTTATATTGATTTAATTGTCTTACAGCACCTGGAGACAATTCGGCAGCACTTCGTTACCGAATTACAAGATCTAATTCCGTATTAAATGATACGGCATGCTCCCTATTTATAGACTTGGTGATTCCGTTTGAAATGGCCAAAGGCACTTTCAAGCGGAATTAACTAAGTTAATTTCGTTTGAAATGGTCCTTGGCTGTTTCAAACGAAATTACCATTAAACACCATAAAATCAGTTTCTAGCACCCGAGCACTGATTTATCATATCCTATTACATGACTTGATGCAAGACAAAGTCCACAGGCACTAACAGACTCCCCCTTGGATGTTGACGAAGTCTTCAGTGCCGAGTCTTTATCATGACACATCTTCGGTCTTGATAAGTCTACATGCTCTTTCCAAATTGTCTAACACTATAAGCATCCTTCAATCTTTCTTCATTGATCAGCTTCTATCTTTGAATGTTGTACCAGGATCTAACTCTGGCTTTAACATTAACAGCTTCTTCAGAAACGCTTTCTTCAGGCTCCCCCTTTTGTCAAGCTTCCGTGCTTTAGGGATCGACACCTTGCTTTCAGGTTACAAGCTCCCCCTTCCTTTGAACTCGTCTTCAGACTCCCCCCTAGACTTAGCTGTCAGGATCGTAGTCTGGAATCTCATCTGTAATCACTCAGACATTTATAAGTAACAATATTTGAATATTCAGAATCGAAAACCTGGCTCTTTTATCATATGCAAAAAATATTTTACAATAAAAGCAATTTCAATTTATCAAGAATCGTAACCTGGCATTTTCAAACTTTCTAAACAAACATATTTAACAAATTTCAGGATCGGAAACTGACTCTATTTCATAGATTTTATCAATATAAGCATCCAAATCCCTCACAATTAATCATTCAAGTTCAAACTAATGACCTTGGAGATATCACAAACTGTTTTTGATTATTGTTAAAAATTCAAGTTTCAAATTAATGAACTTGTTTTATTTTTAGAAACACAATCACCATACTTAGATTTTGACACTCAGCATATCAAACATCAGTTGTCGAAAATAAAGCAAAATCAAAATCTTTTTGTATTTTCTGAGACATAAAGCAGTAAAGAAATATGTACAAACATATTTACTACCAATATTTTTGTTTAAGTTTGCGTCAGAGGATCATATCAGTTTCTGATAAGTCACAAGTACCGTTGAGCTTAGTTACACATTAAGAATTAAACAATTCACTTAGATTGTCGATATACTGATCCACTTAAATTTTCACACAAATTTCAACTGATTCAGGATACGAATTAGGTGTATTAAGAACTTAAACTCATTCATGTGTCCCACCTCTTGAATATACTCCCGTATCCAGATCCCAATATTCAGTCTTACAGGTGAGTATACCTAGATGATATCTGTAAGGGGTTAAATTGCGAAGGACCGTGAGAGCTCAGGTCAGAACTTCCGTTTAGCAGAGAGATGACGGCTTCGACTTTTGGTGTGTCCCCTTTAGAGGTTATTTTCTTCAACAGCACATGATTAGCATTTTTCAATGTTTCATCATTTTTTATGCTGAGGGCGATGCTATGTTTCAAGCAAACATAAAGTATTATACGGGGACTAGGCCATTGCTTGCGCAAAATCAGAAGTCCCGGGATAATACCCCAGATATCACTAAGCATAAAGACCTAGTATCTCAGAAAGAGGGGTCCTTCAAACGAGATTTCAGGGGTTACCTATATATCCAAGTAGTGTTCCCCACGAAATAAGCAAGTTTGAATTTAGGTTTATATCCCGAAAAAGTTTACTAAATGTATAAAAACCTATCGGCATATCATCAGTGAGACCGTTTAACGCTATATAATCATTACATTTCTTTAGCATACTGTAACTGTCTACTGATGTACTATCATTTCCTCTTTTTACACAAAAACTCAATTTTGAATTTTATCATGTTTTTGGCTTTTTCAAATTTCCAAATGTTTTTGTATTTTCTGACAATAATACTCCCCCTAAAATGCAAAATCATTTAAAGAAAATTTGACAACCAATACTAATAGCTTTGTCTCGCCATCCATTTTCTGCTAATGTGTACTGATTTGTAGAAAATTTAACATACCCCGATGATTTACAACACATTGATTTTTTACAGTTTGAAAACCGTTTTTCAATCTTGTGAAATTAATCATGGTTGTTCAGCCGTGAGAGTTTCGGCGTATTTAATCAACATATTTTTGTAATTTTTGATTTTTTGAGAAATTTAAAAACAAACATATTTTTGGTTTTTAAATTTTTTTAGTTTTTAGGGTTTTTGAAATATTGTTTATTTATATACAGAAAATAACCAAACTCCCTGTTTCAACCAAACCAGGGTTCTGCAGCCTCCTCTTCCTGTGCCAGGCTGCTCCGATATCCATTTTCACAGTCTTCAGTTGTCTTGAGCACCTGCACATTCAAACTACTTAATCACTTGAACAATTTAGCCCAGGTCTGTTTGACCTTAGGCATTTCAACACAATATGTATCATGCAGTTTTGGAAAATCTTTGTCATCAAAGACTTTTTCAACTTTGACTTCAACTTTCTCATCTTTTACCGAAGTCACTTGTTTCTTAACACTCCATGTTTGACCTTTTGGAGTACCTCTTTTGTAAAAAATTGAATCTTTTTGAACATTTTTATTCTGAACAACAACTTTTGGTTTCCAAAACTCGTTCGGTTTTGTAGCATCGACAGTTATTTTCCAACTTTGAGTTGTTCTGAATCTGGGTGTGTGAGAATTCTAGGTCTGTCTTGAATCGAACCTATTCTGGTTTGATTTCCAAGTTTTGTTTGAAACAAACTTGTTTGTGTTATACCTCCAAGTTTGTCTTGAATCAAATCTGGTTGACCTTTGTTTCACATTCTCAGATTTTTGTTTCTCAACATTATCATACTTTTTGTCAACATCAACAGGTTTCAGATTTGGACACTTTCTTGCAAGATGTCCAATTTGATCACATTTGAAACATGTTCTCTTGGACACATCTTTGACCTGTGGTTGTTGCTTTTTATTTTGAGCATAGAACTCTTCATTAGACTGGCGCCTAAATTTGAGTTCTTTCTCTTCTTCGGAACTTGTTCCATGAACAAAATTCATCTTTGTCTGATAATTTGAAAGTTCATTTTTATTTCGATTTTGTTTCTTTTTATAACCCAACCCAACCTTCATGTTTTTCTTCTTGTAACCAGGTTTGTTATAAAAAGTTTTGTGACCTTTTCCAGCAAACTTTGAAATATCAGATTTCTCAATCTCAACCATTTTGAAAACTTTATCAACCTTTTCTGAAATCACATTCTGAATCGAGAATACAACATCTAAGAATAATTTGTCCGATCCAATCATGGTATAAACCAATCCTTTTGAATCATCATCCAGATTTTTCTCAGATTTTGAATTTTTCAGATATCTATCATGAAAATTACCTTCATTTTCATCCTGTGATTCAGATTTACCTGTATCAACTGACTCTTCTTTCAACACACTTTCAACGGCCTTTCCTACCACCTCTGAATCACTAGAATCATCAGATTTGGAATAGGTTACGTCAATGTTATCTGGCAATTGATCTACCATGTTGAAAGCTTTTTTGACCTTTTCATCATCATAAAATGCAAACTTTTCCGGTGGTGGAACTTGATGAAACTCTGAGCCAATACCTTTCTTGTTTTGCTCAGACTCACCATCTCCCAGTTTTATATTGAAAATACGTTCAAGCACATATGACGACACGTGATAACTTTTTAACTTGTTGTTATCCTGTTCTAAATCAGCAATCTGACGCTTTAGCTTAGCAACATCCCCAATATAGGAATTTACAACATGTTGCTTTATTTCATACTGTCGCTTAAGCTCATTAGTTGTTTCAGAACAGTAATTCAATCTTGATTGAACAAATTTCATTTCACCCTTCACTTTTTCATATGACTCTTTTGTAATATGATAAGCCAATTTTATTGAATCATATTCTTTCTTCATTTCTTGACATACATTTTCTTTTTTATCACATTCTTCTGTCTTTTTCAAAACATTTTCTTTCAAAATCTCATTTTCTTTTTCTAACTTTTTACATTTTTCTAAAAGTTTTTCATCATTATCTTTCAAAACTTTTTCGTTTTCTAACATTTCTTTGTATTTATTTTTGAGAGCTTCTTCTATTTTGGTAAATTCAAGATCTCTTGTTCTGAACCTTTCTTCTTTTTCAGTACAAGCACTGCACGTTTCCATGCATTTCTTGCACCGTTCAACAGTTTTTATGATTTCAGAATCAGAAATTACCTCAGTGATTGGCACTTCGGTGTTTGCTGCAGTCTCTGTCTGATCAGCATCTTTCTGCTTTTCTTCAATACCAATCTCATCACTAACATCACCAGCAACCTCCAAAATCTCATTCTTCACTTCAGCCAAACTTTCAATTTTCTTCTCAGCTTCTACAACGTGCTTGTTTTGGTAAAAAATTACCGAAGCAATTTGGCGCCCACCGTGGGGCAAGTGGTGCTATTTTTACTAAAAAATTTAGTAAAATCATTACTCGGTTTTCTATTGTCAAAACTTTTTGCTACATTGTTTTCAATGGCCTCGAGATCAAACATGAGCTCTTCCACCATGTCTGCTACAACCTCTGCAACAGTTGGTTCCGTGCTTCCACCACCTCCTCCGAGAATGCAAGCCTCTTCGCAAGGAACTGAAAGTCATGTGGCTCGGGATGTTATCCCTGCTCGCAGTGTCCAGGGATCCGCTCCTGTTTTAGCTTCTAATGAAGAAATTTTAAATTTGTTTGGTAGTGTACAGGAACAGATGAGGCAGCAACAGGAGACTAACCAGATGTTGATGAGGGAAATACAACTCTTGAAGTCTGGCCCGAGTCGGCCTGCTGAAGATACTATCACTCCCTTACAATCCAGGGCTTTGAACTTCAGTTCTACAGTCTATACGGAGGACAACCGGGGGAATATTGTGCCTAGCCATTCACAGAATCATACTCCTGAGATACCTTCTTCAGTAAGAGTATCAACTGTGAGAAGCTCAGGATATGCTTCAGGATATGTCCAGAACCCCCAAGCTGGTAACGTGTCAAATAATAATAATATTCTTGCTACTAACTATAGTGGATCTTTGCAGGATGCAGGTATGACATCAGCATTTACCAGGGAGATCCAGAAACTGAAGGACATGATATCCAGTGTACCTGGAGTGGTTCAGCCAATTCCTGAAGTATCCCAGGACAACCACAGGATATCCCAGTTTGCATATCCTATTTGTGATGCCGAAATCACAAAAAGATTTCAAACCCCCAACATGAAGCTCTATGACGGAACTACGGATCCCGAGGAGCATATTGCCCAGTACAGGGAAAGGATGGAAATCAACCCTATCCCTCCAGACCTCAAAGAAGCATGCTTGTGCAAGGGTTTCAGTTCCACCTTAACAAGATCAGCCTTAAAATGGCTGTTAAACGTTCCTCCTCACTCAATTACTTCTTTTGCTCATTTAGTTAATTTGTTTAATAGTCAATTTTCTTGTAGCAGGAGTTTTGAGAAATTAACCAGTGACCTTTACAGGATAACTCAAGGACCTCAGGAATCCTTGAGGGATTATGTGAACAAGTTTAGTTGGGAATCCTTGGATATCCCACATCTTGATATTGCGACGGCCGTGCAAGCATTCAAGATGGGGTTGCAAAAAGACTCTCAATTTTACCAGGATCTTGTAATGAATCCCTGCAGGAATCTGGACGAGGCTCGTAACAGGGCTTTGAGATACATTCGCTTGGAGGATGATAAAAAGATGCAAGAGAGGATGAACTCGTCCACAAATTATGAGTCAACCATCAGGAAATCAGAATCCTCGTATAAACCATACCGTTCTAAACCGTATGGTAGAAACGATGGCAAAAAAGTGAATGCTGTTGAAGACGAGGATCCTGAAGAGTATCCTGAGTTGTCTGAATATTGCTTTTCTGTTAACATACCTGAACTAATGTATGCTATGCAAGGTTTAGGAGACAAAGCCAGGTGGCCCCGGAAGAATCAACAAAAAGCTGATTGGAAGGATAAGTCCAAATGGTGCGCCTTCCATGAAGATTTCGGACATGTAACTGAAGATTGTATCGCTTTGAGAAAGGAAATAAGCTATCTCTTGAGTAAGGGATATTTGAAGGACCTCTTGGGAAGGAAGAAGAATAAGGGCCAGGATCCTGAGAAGGATCCTGAACGAGCAGCATCACCTCCTGCAGATGCAAAAATAATTAATTTTATTTCAGGAGGATCCGACATTTGTGGCACATCGTATTCTGCAGCAAAGAGACACGAGAAGGAAGCTAAGGCAGAGAGGGGGGATAAGCCGACGAGAGTGTCAACCCTCACGACTGAAAAAGTCATCACCTTCGACAATGATGACAGGGATACTGTCCAGGATCCCCATCATGATGCTTTAGTGATAACCTTATATGTTGCTAACCATTTTGTATGCAGGATATTGGTGGATAATGGCAACTCAGTCAACATAATTCAGCTGGAAACATTGAAGAGGATGAATGTATCTCCGATGGACATTACTTCGAAGTCCACAGTGCTCGTTGGTTCCAGTGGAGAAGCTAGGAATACCGTGGGAAACTCAATGCAGCGCTTTTGTGTCATGGACTCTCTATCCTGCTATAATATTATACTGGGTAGGCCTTGGATCCATGATATAAAGGCTGTTCCATCAACTTACCACCAATGCATCAAGATCCCTACTCCTTGGGGGGTTGTTAAGGTGGAAAGTGATCAACAGGAAGCAAAGGTGTGCTATTCTTCTTCGATGAAATACTCAACAAAACCTAGTGCAGCATAGCAATTAAAGATGCGAGGCCAGGATATCATGGAGGCTTCAGAGCAGGATGTAAAGAAAGTGATTCTGGATCAGAATAATCCGGATATCTCGTTGCTCGTGGGAACCAATATCCCTCAGGATATTGAAGATCAATTAACTAATTTTTTGAAATGCAGGATGTCAACGTTCGCGTGGAAGCACGAGGATATGGCAGGTATTTCCAAGGATATTATAACACATAAGCTCGGTATTGACAGGTCATTCAAGCCTGTCCAACAAAAGAGAAGGAAATTTGCTCTGGAGCGAAATGTGATCATCCAAGAGGAAGTTGAAAGACTACTAAAGAGCAAGATGATTAGGCAAGTAAAGTTTCCTAAATGGCTGGCGAATGTAGTTATGGTGCAAAAGAAAAACGGGAAATGGAGAGTCTATGTAGATTACATGGACTTAAACAAAGCTTGTCCCAAAGACCCATTTCCCCTTCCTCATATTGACTCAATGGTGGATGCTACTGCCGGCCATGAGATGTTAACCTTCATGGATGCATCTTCAGGATTTCAGCAGATCCAAATGGAACCTTTAGACCAGGAGGATACTGCCTTCATGACACCAACAGGTATTTATTGCTACACTGCCATGCCCTTTGGTTTGAAAAATGCAGATGCAACATATCAGAGATTGGTGAACATGATGTTTAAAGACAAGCTGGGGGACACTATGGAGGTATACATCGACGACATGGCAGTGAAGTCTAAAAAGGCTGAGGATCACCTCCAGGATATCAAGGGAGCATTTGATATCCTGGATCAGTATAACATGAAGTGATGTGTTAAAAATGCAACAAATAAATTTCATCAAATGAGGCATAAAACTAACCCTTTTTAGTACTAATGTTGGAAAAAGTGTGCTTTTGTCTTCCTTTTGTATTTTCAGGATTAAATGAGCTCAAATTAACAAAAGAAGCAAAAAGACATCAAAATCTAACATAAATACAAGAAAAGGAACAAGACGTGACATGCCCGACCCCACGACAGCATCTTCCCAAGCAAAACAAGAGATCAGAAGCCTGAACACGCCCCGTGCTCAGCCAGCACGGGGGCGTGCCCAAGTGTCACCAGAAAAGACAAAGTGGTAGAAGCTTCTATTGCCCACCACGGGGCCGTGCTCAGCGGACACGGGGCCGTGGTCAACTATAAGATTCGCACAATCCAGCAAATCTGCATAGTACAAAGATTCTTGTGCACCACGGGGTCGTGCTAAGCGGACACGGGGGCGTGGTCAACTAAAAAGACAAAACTACATTAAATGAAGAAAGAGAAGGATGTGGACACGGGGCCGTGCCCACTGGACACGGGGCCGTGCCCGAGCTTCTGTTCAGCCTATAAATAGAAGTGCTTGGCTCAAGCTCAAACCATCCCTTGGCACACCACCTCTCTCACACTTCACCCACCACCCACCACCACCATAACACCATCATCCATTGTCCATCGTAGAGTGTGTGAGTCATCTCGGGATCCAAGATTGATCGTAAGAGTTCTTGACAATCAAGGCCATGTTTGCCTAAGTCTCTTACATCACTTGGTGAAGACAAAGTGTCTAGTGTAATACTTTTTATTTCTAATCTTTTGCACTTTTACTTGGTTTTGTATTAATGACTTTAATAACTAGTTGCTTATGTTGAAGGTGATCTTTCCTTATCGTTTGTCCGTGGTATCTTGGCATTATTTTACTGTCTATATAAAATAAAAGATTTTCACCATTCATATCTCCCCAGTCTATATGGAGGTATGTTGGCTACCTGGTCGGGGGTTAAGGGAACGGTTTGGTAAAGGTCTTGCCATTGTTCAGCGTTTAGAGGTCCTGCAATGGACCTGGGTCAAATTTAGTAGGACCTCCTTCAATACTTAACGGTATTGGATGGCGGGGGTCCAAACTCTTTGATCCCCTCATAAGTTAACTACTATTAATACTATAACCCGGCTATTTAGGACTGTATCCCTGCTGACTCAGACTACTTAGTCGAGGGTAACGTCACCTCCAAAAGAGGGGCCTACCATAATTTGCATTAATAACTTAATTAATTATCTTCCAATAATCCACCCGTTTAGGATTGTATCCTTGCTGACTCAAACTACTGGGGTGAGGGTAACGTCACCTTCAAAAGAGGGGCCTACTACAATAACTAAGATAATCTCTTAAAATAGTGCAAAAGTGCGGAAATAATCAAAGGTTACACTAGATACGAGTCGGAACCAAGTGATTCATCTTGTCTATCTGTTTTTCTTTTTTATTTTCTTTTTCAGCATTTTTAGTTAGTTTTTATTTTTCTTAGTTTAAAACATTTTTTCTAAACTTTTTGATTTGATTAGACGTTGAGGATAAACCGGTACTAAAAGCTCTTGTGTCCTTGGACGACCTCGGTATCTTGCCAACACTATACTACGCTCACGATGGGTGCACTTGCCCATATGTGTGTTTAGTGTTAGTAACATATCGTGTTTTATAAATTTAAAACTTGGCTAAAAATAAGTGTTAAAGGGGCTTAAAATATACACCTAATATATATAACACTTCACACGCATCAAGTTTTTGGCGCCGTTGCCGGGGACACAAGGATTTTAAGAAAGCTTAAAATCGACGGCCTAATCAGTTTTTCAAAACCTTTTTAAAACGCGCGCACATTTTTCTGCATTTTAGTTTAGTTTTGCATTTACAGTAACCTGTACACGGGGTCGTGTTCACTGAACATGGGGCCGTGCTGCACATTTTCATAAAAACACCCAGTAACAGTAGCTTGAACACGGGCCGTGCTCACTGAACACGCCCCGTGCTCAACGAAATCAGTAAATTTAATTAAAACGCCCAGATACAGATCCTGAACACGGGGCCGTGTCCACTGAACGCGGGGCCGTGTCCAGCCTCTGTTTCCGTTTTTTTTTTTTTTCTGTTTTCTGGTCTCGAGACTCGGTTGTGGTCTGCTGAGTGATTCTTATGGATCAATACTCAGGAGGTTACAACTACACCTATGAGGAGGATGATTATAGGGGTAACTATTGCACTAATTGTCGTAACACACGCTCGGTTCAATATAATCACTCATATCAACCATCCAATTCATACACCTACTATGAGGAACCCAGGTACGAGCCATCGACTTCATACACATCCTATGAAGACCAAAGGTATGAACCTCCTCCCTCATACTCATATTTTGATGAACCAAGGTATGAGCCTTCTTACTCATACTTTGAGGAACCAAGATATGAGCCACCACCTTCGTATACTTACTATGAGGAACCATGGCGTGAACAACCCACCTCATATGAGTATTATGAAGAACAAAATTACGACCCTTATCCATCATATGCTTACAATGAAGGACAATGGTATGAACCATCTACTTCACATGGGTATTATGAGGAACAAAGGATCGAACAACCGGATTCAAGCTTAGAAAATCCTGATTCTTTTTCTATAACCGAAGTGACCGATAGGATATTAGAACACATTAGAGTTATCGATCGTTGTATAAAAGAATCTCGCGCAAGGGAAGAGGAGTCCCGCGCAAGAGAAGAATTAAAAAAGGAAGAGATAACCGAAAGTGTAAAAATGGAAGAACAAATAAGTGAAAAACCTACACATGAGTTAAACAACGAAAAAGGTGAGTCCGACAACGTTACAATTCAAGAAGAGTCTAATTTTGAAGAAATTAATCTCTTGTCGCCTTCTTTTGAAAATCATTGTTTAGTACCCACTCATGCTAAGTTTTTAAAAGAGTTAAACACTAACACTAAAATTGACGAAACGGTAAGTGTTAAGTTAACTAATGATCAAACTTCGCTAATAAAAGAAGACCCATTTGAAATTAACATTACACCGGTTCCATGTTTCTTTCAAAATTTGTTTATTAGTAATGTCACAATCGATAAAGATCTTTGTGTTAACATAATGCCTAACTACATTTTCGAAAAATTAAGTATTAGTAATTTTTCTCCACTTCAAATACCCATTTTTCTATCCAATCGGAAAGTAATAAAATCAATCATGTATTGGTTCAAACAAATCAAATGGTAATCCCGACCGACTTTGTCATCCTCGATGACGCTCCTCTAATGTTGGGACGACCATTTGTAAAAACTCACGAAGCTTTGAAAAACCGGAAGTTCAACAATCTACCTCTTCAATTAGGGGCATTTAAAAGAAGTGTCGATCTCGAACGGTCAATGAAATATCCATTCGGCAATAATGACCCCCTAATTGAAGATGAAGATGAACCACCCGATACAAGTGAAGAGATTGACCACTTTGTTGAAGAAGAGGTCGCCATAGAACAAACTTTTAAAGTTCTTGATCGAAATGAGCAACCAAATAAGGAGTCTCCTAAAGACCCACCACTTGAGCTCAAAGAACTTCCAAAAGGTTTGGAATATGCTTTTCTAGACAAAGAGGGTAATTTACCTGTAATTATTTCGTCTAAATTAGATAGCTTAGAAAAAGAAAAATTAATTAGTCTTTTGAAAAAACATAAAAATGCAATAGCTTGGAAACTTGTAGACATAAAAGGAATTAGTCCTTCTATGTGCACACACAAAATTTTGATGAATGATGACTACAAATCGGTCATACAACCACAACGTCGAGTGAATCCAAATGTTCAAGAAGTGGTTAAAAACGAGGTCATCAATTTACTTGACGCCGGACTTATCTACCCTATCTCCGATAGTCCGTGGGTGAGTCCCGTCCAAGTAGTTCCAAAGAAAGGAGGTATGACGGTAATAACTAACGAAAATAATGAATTAATACCAACGAGAACCGTCACAGGATGGAGAGTATGTATAGATTATAGACGATTAAATGAAGCAATAAGAAAAGATCACTTTCCTTTACCCTTCATTGATCAAATGTTAGAAAGATTATCCGGTCATAAATTTTACTGTTTCTTGGATGGTTTTTCAGGTTACTTTCAAATCCCGATAGCACCCGAAGACCAAGAAAAGACAACTTTCACATGTCCCTATGGAACTTTTGCTTATCAACGCATGCCGTTTGGTCTATGTAATGCCCCCGCAACATTCCAACGTTGCATGGTAGCCATCTTCCATGACATGATAGAAAAGACAATGGAAGTCTTCATGGACGACTTTTCTATCTTTGGGGATTCATACGACCAATGCCTCGATAACCTTGAACGAATGCTATCCCGATATGAGGAAACTAACCTCGCCCTTAATTGGGAAAAATGCCATTTCATGGTAACGGAGGGAATAGTACTCGGTCACAAGATCTCAAGCGAAGGAATGGAGGTGGATCGAGCCAAAATAGATACCATTTCTAGATTACCACCTCCATCCTCCGTAAGAGCTATCAGAAGTTTCCTAGGGCATGCCGGATTCTATAGACGTTTTATCAAAGACTTTTCTAAAATCTCGAGGCCTCTAACGAAATTACTTGAAAAAGATGCTCCTTTTATCTTTGACAAGGACTGCAACCAAGCATTTCTAACCTTAAAGGAAATGTTAGTCAATGCACCTATCATGATAGCGCCTGATTGGAAATTTCCTTTCGAAATCATGTGTGATGCTAGTGACTTTGCAGTTGGAGCTGTCTTGGGACAAAGAAGAGAAAAGCATTTCCACCCAATTTATTATGCTAGTAAAACACTTAATGATGCACAAGAAAATTACACAACAACTGAAAAAGAATTGCTAGCTGTGGTATTTGCCTTTGATAAATTTCGTTCTTATCTTGTTCTTTCTAAAACTATAGTCTATACAGATCATGCAGCCATTCGATATCTCTTCAAAAAGCAGGACGCAAAACCACGTTTGATTCGGTGGATTCTACTCCTCCAAGAATTCGACATTGAAATCAGAGACAAAAGAGGAGCAGAAAACACTACAGCAGATCATCTTTCGTGCTTAGAAGACCCAGCTTTGGAGGTGACCAGGGACGAGCAAATCAATGAAAAATTTCCAACTGAGTCTCTGGAAATGGTGGAATATAAGGAGGAACCATGGTACGCCGACTATGCTAACTACCTAGCTAGCGGTATAGTCGCAAATGGGTGGCCACATCATCAAAGAAAAAAGTTCTTTGCCAATGTGAAACACTATTTTTGGGAAGATCCATATCTTTTCAAAATGTGTGCCGACCAACTCGTCCGACGATGCGTACATGGTAGTGAAGCACGAAGAATTCTCCGCCATTGTCATGAAGGTCCATACGGAGGGCATAACGGTGCCGCTAGTACCGCACGAAAGGTATTTGATTCAGGATTTTATTGGCCAACCATTTACAAAGACGCCCATAGTCTTGTCAAGACATGTGATGCTTGCCAAAGAACAGGTAATATTTCTTCCAAAAACGAAATGCCACAAAATGGCATTCTTGTTTGTTAAATTTTTGATGTGTGGGGACTCGACTTTATGGGACCTTTCCCACCATCGAAAGGAAACAAATATATACTTGTGGCAGTAGACTACTTGTCTAAATGGGCCGAGGCCGAGGCACTTCCAACAAATGATGGAAGAATCGTGGTAAGATTTCTGAAAAAATTATTCTCTCGTTTTGGCACACCTAAAGCATTAATAAGTGATAGAGGTACCCATTTTTGCAACCATCAACTTGAAATTTTTTTAACAAGATATGGGGTCTATCACCGGGTCTCAACAGCATATCACCCTCAAACAAACGGACAAGCCGAAGTGACTAATAGAGGTTTAAAACGAATACTCGAAAAAACCGTAGGGTTAAATAAAAAGGAATGGGCAGATAAATTAGATGATGCTTTATGGGCTTTTCGAACTGCTTATAAAACAACAATAGGTACAACCCCATATAAGCTAGTCTATGGAAAAAGTTGTCACTTGCCAGTAGAAATTGCACACAAAGCCTACTGGGCAATTAAAAATGTAAACTTAGATTTAGAATTTGCTGGTAAAAATTGATTTTGTCAATTAAATGAATTAGACGAGCTTAGGAATTATGCATACTCAAACTCCGAAATTTATAAGGAAATAATGAAAAATTTGCATGACAAACACATTAAACCTAATGAATTTCGGGTAGGAGATCTAGTTCTTTTGTTTAATTCACAACTTCGATTATTTCCTGGTAAATTAAGTCTAGGTGGTCAGGACCTTTTTCCGTCACCCATATTTTCCCACACGGTGCAGTAGAAATTAAATCTCGAAATGGGCCTCCATTCAAAGTCAATGGCCAACGGCTGAAACTTTATCAAGGATTCATTGAGGATGAAGAGGAAGAGATTTCGTTTCAAACGATGGAAGAATGAAACCAACATCATACCTGGTAAGTTACGAACGATTGAGACGACAAATAAAGCGGTAAGTTCTCTAACCAAAGCTTATGGGAAACAAGGGCACTCACACGAGCACTTAAAAAAAAAAATTCAAAACTTTGCTCGGCACGAGGCCGTGTCCGCTGGACACGGGGCCGTGTCCGCGCTGCAGTCGGGATATATCCCCTTTTTTAAAACAGTTACTTCATTCCACACGCCCCGTTTCCCCGAAAAAGCTCTGGTTCCAGGCGATTTTTCGCAGATTTTCGACGTCTCCTATCACTCTAACAACATCAAGGTATGATTCTATCACTTTTAGTAGTTAGATTAGTTACTTGCATGTAGTTAAAACACCAAAAATTTGGGGAAAAATCTAGGGTTCTTGAAGTTCATCCGGATCGAACCTCAAATTTTTGTTTAGATCTGTTTGCATTTAGTTAGATTAGTGTTATGGGAAGTAAATACACTTGTATTGTTCATAGATTCGTCCGATTTGGCACAAAAACCCCAAACCCTTGTTCTTGACCCGAAAAAGATAAAATTGAAGGGGTAAACGGGATATTTTGGGAAAAACGACACTTAGGGTTTCATTTTCGGGGGAAACCGCACCTATTGGACCAAAAATTTTCAAGTTTTAGAAACCGGGTCGAAAAATGAAATTTTTGAGTAACAGACGCCTGGACACGGGGCCGTGTCCGCTGAACACGGGGTCGTGTCCAGCCAACTGTGTGCAGTTTTGTCCGAAAATATTTCTGTTTCGTGCTAACTTTTGGTGTATTCTTTCAGATGGCTAGGAAGTTCACAAGATTCAACGCCAATGAGCTCGATGCTAGAGCTCGATACGAGATACTTCAAACAAGGCCGGAGGAATACCCGAGGCAAGCATGCACGGAACTGTTAACTATGGTGAATCAAATCGACCGTTTCAATAACATTGTCACGGGACCACTCAGAGTCGCTCTAACAACTCGACTCCGTTCCGTCCACGAATGCACTTTGGAGTTCTATAACACCTTCACATTCAACTCGAGGTGCGACCCGTTCGACAATGACGGGGTATCATTCCGATGTGGCGGAACGAGGTATTCGATCTCTATGGCACAATTTGGGTCGATAATCGGGTTGTATGCGGAAGAGGATGAGGGAAACGAAGAAAATACTGGAGGAATGAGAGAGATAGGTGAAAACGAATGCCAAGCCATTTGGGCTCAGATTGGTGAAGGGTACTACAATTCGAGCAACACTAAGAGTACAAAGCTGAGGGATCCGCTCTACAGATACATCCATAGGCTCCTCGGCTACTCTCTTAGCCAAAGGCATGATAGTAGTGGCGTCGTTGGGTTAAGAGATTTGGTTGTCCTCCACTGCATCCACAACCACAGGCCGCTCGATGTTCCGTTCCTCATGCTCCGAAACATGCATCACAACCGCCTTGCTAGTGCACCGACTCCTATCTTCTTTGGGGGATGGGTGTACCGTCTCTTCAAGCACTTCGCCCACATACCTAGGTCATTTGAGAGGAGCCCATGGTCGGGTATGGTGGATATACACATATGCCGCTCAATGAACCTAATTTATGAAGCGAAAGACGGGACGGTAAGCTTTCAAAGGATGCAAGGTCATGCATGGAACCCGCAAGAAGCGCTTGTCCTCCAAGCTCCGCAACATCATCAGTACCAATACCAACCCCATGGTGATCCGGGCCAATCATCCTCCTCGGGAGGCGGTTTTCCTAACTTTCAAAGTTTGCATGATTTGTTGCAGGAAAACCTTATGTGCACCAGGAACACTTATAACATGGCGAGCAACACCTATCACCGGGTCGGAGCTATCGAAAGAAACATATCCGATATCCAAGATGATATTGGATATATTCGAGAGCACATTGCACGCCATGGAGGGGATGATGATGATGATGATGACGATGACGATGCCATGGAATAGGCGGGAGGAGCGGAGGAAGAGGAGGTTGTTTGATGGTTTCCCAGGTTAACCCTTTTTCACTCTTGAACAATTGATGGCCTGCGTGCTAAGTGTTGAACAATTTACTTTCCCTAACTTCTTTTAGTTTTCTGCATTTATTTTTCTTTTAACTTTGACATGGATGTTAACTTTGGTAAAAGTAGGATGTTTGCTATGGTATGGTATGGTGTTTATTGATTAAGCAGGTACATACGAGGCTTAGAGTGCTAAACATTAGTACTACTAAAGCCGGGTCAGGAAAACCGACGAAAGAAACCTGTTTTTCAACTTTGCAGACTGTCCACACGGGGCCGTGTCCAGCCGACACGCCCCCGTGCCCACTCCCCTGAACCTGCTGATTGTTTTAAATTCTGCAGACCTTGACAGACACGGGGTCATGTCCAACTAACACGCCCCCGTGTTCACCTTCTGTAAGTTTTCGTTACTGACACCTGAGCACGGGGTCATGTCCACTCAACACGGGGTCGTGCCCAGGTAACCAGTAACACAAAATTTTTGCCTTTTACACCTTTTTACACATTCAATCAACCTAAAAACCTATTTTTGGGACACATTGAGGACAATGTGTAATTTAAGTGTGGGGGGGATGCTAAAACCTTGAGTCTTACAAGTCCTAAATACAAGCCTTACACAAAACTCTATTGGAATCGCTAATCACCCCAATTTTTTTCAAAAATTTTCATTTTTTTTACTTGTCTAGGTTTAACTCGGGAAATTTAAGTTCTCAAAAAGGTTACATTTTTACAAATTTACAACCGATAGCGTCGTGATAAAAAGAACCAACATAAGAAAATTATGAAAAGGCATGACAAGCTTAGTTAAAATTTAATTATATATACTTGATCACATAAAAACCCATTCCCACAAAAGTGAGTTTTGAGCCTTTATTGAGCATACAATTACATATCATTAGACTAAATGCTCATTTTTCGTTTCTGGTGTGAATAGCCGATTGGTTCTTACGACTCTAGAACTTGCCATGACGATACATTCCCGGTCCTTACCAACTTAAACCCGAGTAAGTAAATGATGGAGGCATTAGGACTAACCCTTTTTATTTCTACACCATTATTTTTCTTTTTTTTTACCACCTACCCAAAATCTCCCTAGTTAGCCCTTTTGAGCCTAAACCTTTTCATTTCATAACCCAAACAAAACACCCTTTTTACCCACCAAAACCTTTTTCATTTTTACCCCTTTGTTTTAGTAACAAGTTCGATTTTTCGTATGACTTTTCAAAAAAAAAAAAAAATATTTGTGTTGATGATGAAGCAAAAGAAAATAAACAAACAAGTTCATCAAAAATAACTTTGTTTGAATAAATAGCTTCATCAAAATAAAAGTTACAAAAATAGAAAGTCTTACGAAAACAGACACTTGTTACGCTTTTCGCTTTTTTTTTCTACTAACCACCAACCCAACCACCTACCTTTAACCCAAGCCTAACCCTTCACTCACAAAGTCCTCTTGATATTTACAAAGGTATATAAGTTAAAAAGGAGGAGGATTGATTGCTTGGCAAGCCTATGGTAGGAGTAAGTTCCATGCCGCTCTGGAGTGATCCACAAAAATACATTTTCGGCCGAGTGTTGAGTGATCCCCGTGAGGTACGTGAACTTGTATATAAATAGAATTTTAAAGAGGCATGTTATGCCCTAATAAGTAATTTATCTTATGAAAAGTTTTAAATAAATCATGACGAACAGGATTGTAAATAAATAAAAATAAAATTAAATAAAGAATCTTGGAAATCCCGACACTCTACGACAAGCCCAAAAACCTTCTTCTCTACCCATTCCATTTGGGAGTGTAATAGCCACATATTAAAGAGTTTTGCTTGAGGACAAGCAAAGATTCAAGTGTGGGGGTATTTGATGTGTTAAAAATGCAACATATAAATTTCATCAAATGAGGCATAAAACTAACCATTTTTTAGTACTAATGTTGGAAAAAGTGTGCTTTTGTCTTCCTTTTGTATTTTCAGGATTAAATGAGCTCAAATTAACAATAGAAGCAAAAAGACATCAAAATCTAACATAAATACAAGAAAAGGAACAAGACGTGACATGCCCGACCCCACGACAGCATCTTCCCAAGCAAAACAAGAGATCAGAAGCCGGAACACGCCCCGTGTTCAGCCAGCACGGGGGCGTGCCCAAGTGTCAGCAGAAAAGACAAAGTGGTAGAAGCTTCTATTGCCCACCACGGGGCCGTGCTCAGCGGACACGGGGCCGTGGTCAACTATAAGATTCGCACAATCCAGCAAATCTGCATAGTACAAAGATTCTTCTGCACCACGGGGTCGTGCTCAGCGGACACGGGGGCGTGGTCAACTAAAAAGACAAAACTGCATTAAATGAAGAAAAAGAAGGATGTGGACACGGGGCCGTGCCCGAGCTTCTGTTCAGCCTATAAATAGAAGTGCTTGGCTCAAGCTCAAACCATCCCTTGGCACACCACCTCTCTCACACTTCACCCACCACCCACCACCACCATAACACCATCATCCACCACCATCATCCATTGTCCATCGTAGAGTGTGTGAGTCGTCTCGGGATCCAAGATTGATCGTAAGAGTTCTTGATAATCAAGGCCATGTTTGCCTAAGTCTCTTACATCACTTGGTGAAGACAAAGTGGCTAGTGTAATACTTTTTATTTCTAATCTTTTGCACTTTTTACTTGGTTTTGTATTAATGACTTTAATAACTAGTTGCTTATGTTGAAGGTGATCTTTCCTTATCGTTTGTCCGTGGTGTCTTGGCATTATTTTACTGTCTATATAAAATAAAAGATTTTCACCATTCATATCTCCACGGTCTATATGGAGGTATGTTGGCTACCTGGTCGGGGGTTAAGGGAACGGTTTGGTAAAGGTCTTGCCATTGTTCAGCGTTTAGAGGTCCTGCAATGGACCTGGGTCAAATTTAGTAGGACCTCCTTCAATACTTAACGGTATTGGATGGCGGGGGTCCAAACTCTTTGATCCCCTCATAAGTTAACTACTATTAATACTATAACCCGGCTATTTTGGACTGTATCCCTGCTGACTCAGACTACTTAGTCGAGGGTAACGTCACCTCCAAAAGAGGGGCCTACCATAATTTGCATTAATAACTTAATTAATTATCTTCCAATAATCCACCCTTTTAGGATTGTATCCTTGCTGACTTAAACTACTGGGGTGAGGGTAACGTCACCTTCAAAAGAGGGGCCTACTACAATAACTAAGATAATCTCTTAAAATAGTGCAAAAGTGCGGAAATAATCAAAGGTTACACTAGATACGAGTCGGAACCAAGTGATTCATCTTGTCTATCTGTTTTTCTTTTTTATTTTCTTTTTCAGCATTTTTAGTTAGTTTTTATTTTTCTTAGTTTAAAAAATTTTTTCTAAACTTTTTGATTTGATTAGACGTTGAGGATAAACCGGTACTAAAAGCTCTTGTGTCCTTGGACGACCTCGGTATCTTGCCAACACTATACTACGCTCACGATGGGTGAACTTGCCCATATGTGTGTTTAGTGTTAGTAACATATCGTGTTTTATAAATTTAAAACTTGGCTAAAAATAAGTGTTAAAGGGGCTTAAAATATACACCTAATATATATAACACTTCACACGCATCATGAAGCTAAATCCTGCTAAGTGCCATTTCGGAGTGGGGGCAGGAAAGTTTCTAGGATATATGGTGACTAAAAGAGGGATAGAGGCGTGCCCGGAGCAGATTAAAGCTATCTTGGATGTTAAGTCACCTTCAAATATAAAGGATGTTCAACGATTAACAGGCCGAGTAGCAGCATTGAACAGATTTATTTCAAGATCCTCGGAAAAGTGCAAGGAATTTTATGATATCCTCAAGAAGAATAAGAAGTTCGAATGAGGAGCAAAGCATGAAGCAGCCTTGCAGGATTTGAAGCAGTATCTTTCAACCGGACCCTTATTTATGAAGCCTGAGGATGGCGAACCATTATCTCTGTATCTTGCAGTATCTGGGAATGTAGTAAGTGCTGTCCTTGTAAAGGATCATGAAGGTCAGCAGTATCCTGTTTATTATGTTAGTAAAAGTTTATTAGATGCTGAAACTAGGTATTCCCACTTAGAGAAACTGATTTTAGCCCTAGTTATGGCGTCAACAAAACTTAGACATTATTTTGAAACACATAGGATTCATGTTAAAACCAACTATCCTGTTAAAAACGTGCTGAGGAAACCTGAGATGTCCGGTAGGATGGCTAAAGGGCCAGTAAAATTAAGTGCCTTTGATATAGTATATGAACCTAGAAATGCCATAAAGTCTCAGGCTTTAGCTAACTTTGTGGCTGATTTCAGTAGTGATATTCAAAGTGAAGTAGACCTGGAAGTACAGTAGCTAGGAGAAAACTTAGAATCCTGGACATTATATACTGATGGTGCATCTAATGCAGGAGGTGTAGGTTTAGGTATACTACTAAAATCGCCAGAGGGGGACATATTACCACAGGCTATTAGATGTGAGTTTCCTGCCACTAATAATGAGGCAGAATATGAAGCTTTAATTGCAGGATTAGAATTGGCTAAAAGTATGAATATCAGGAGTTTGCAAGTATATGTTGATTCTTTGTTAATCACTAATCATTTTAATGGAACCTATGCAGTTAAAGGTGAGAAGTTAATCGAGTATCTCGAAATTCTCAAAAAATTAGCAGGATACTTCGATATTTTCACATTTGAACAGGTACCAAGAGAGGATAATGCTGAAGCTGATGCCTTGGCGAATCTAGGATCATCAGTCAGAATACCGAAAGGAACCCGAATACCAATGTTACATATCTTATATCCTGCGATGAATCCTCAGGATACGGAAGTACTAAGTATTCAGGATCCTGATGAGTATCCTGAGAAGGATCCCAAGTCCTGGATGGTTCCAATTTTAAGATATCTCAAGGAAGGACACATCCCAAAGGATGAGAATCCTAAGGCCTTTAGAATGAAGGTATCACGATTCACTATTATAAATAATGTCTTGTATAAGAAATCTCTTGCAGGACCATATCTGAGGTGCTTAGAGGATCCCGGAACTAAGGAAGTGCTTTAGGATATACACGAAGGGGATTGTGGTAACCATACTGGGGGCAGGTCATTGTTCTCAAAAGTATTAAGAACATGATATTATTGGCTGACGATGAGAAAAGATGCTGCAGAATATGCTCGAAGATGTGATGCATGTCAAAGACACAGTAACATATTACATCAGCCGGCCGAACCACTTTATCCTATAGCTTCCCCTTGGCTATTCATGAAATGGGGAATGGACATAGTAGGAAAATTGCCAAAGGCTCCAGGAGGAAAGGTCTTCATGCTGGCAATGACCGATTATTTCTCTAAGTGGGTCGAAGCTGAAGCATTTGTTCAGGTTAAAGATCAAGAAGTGGTATCCTTCATAAAAAGGAATATCCTGACTAGGTTTGGAGTACCAGCTGAGATAATTTGTGACAATGGATCTCAATTTATAAGTAAAAGGACTACTGACTTTTGCAAGAGTTGGGGAATCAAAATGATCACGTCTACTCCGGTACATCTTCAAGCAAACGGACAAGCAGAATCTTCGAACAAGATAATTGTCAACAACTTGAAAAAGAGACTAGGGGCTAAGAAAGGAAGATGGGCAGAAGAATTACCCTTTGTTTTGTGGGCTGATAGGACAACGGTGAAGAGTGCAACTGGCCAAACCCCGTTTTCCTTGGTGTTTGGAGCAGAAGCGGTGATCCCAACAGAAATGGTGATACCTACGACGAGATCCAACCTCCGGGATCCTGAGCAGAATCCTGAAGTCCTATGCCAGGAACTGGATACTATTGATGAGACATGAGATGGAGCAAGGCTAAGGATGGCAGCATATCAACAGAGGATATCTAAAGCATATAACAAGAATATAAGGACTAGGAGATTTCAAGTTGGAGATTGGGTATTGAGAAAGGCTTTTCAGAATACTACTAATCCTGCTGATGGAAAATTGGCTCCAAAATGGGAAGGACCCTATGAGGTTGAATCAGAATCAGGAAAAGGAGCATACCGACTCAAGAATATGGAGGGGGATATACTACCGAGATCCTCAAATGCTATACATCTAAAACTCTATTTCAACTGAGTATGGAATTTAAATTCTAACTCAGGATGGTATGAATTCTGTCTCTCTTATTAAATTTTAATATTATTTACTGTTTTGAACCCGTTACTGACTTAAGCATCGGAGGGGTGTTAGCCAGGCTAACACCCACCTTAGCTTATAAGTGTTTTGCAGAATACGCTTTGGGATATAGCACCAAGATACACACTCAGGATACTTCGGAAGATTAGAGGATTTGCCCCCTCTCTCACGTCTAAGGGATCCTGATCCCTTCACATGTTTAAAGGTATTCACCTTTCTTCCGAATTGGGTTTAAACACCCCGCCCGGAGCGCAAGTTATTCAGGAATAGTTCAAGGTGGCGGGACCAGTTCATGTAAAAGTGGCTGACAATTTTGTTACTATTGGCTATATCCTGAATCCTAAAGGTATATGAGGATTGATCACCCTCTCTCGCGAAAGGGTACTTTCATACTCTCTAAGGTTTAAAGGTTTTCACCTTTCTAAGTCTTGGAGTTTATACACTCCCGCCTGTAGCGCATGAAAATTTGGTATTTTCCCCAGGATACCTCTGGGATTTTCCCCAAGATACTAAGGATTTATCTCCAGAATGCTTTCGGGTTTTACCCCGGTTACACAAGAGTTGTCCATTCGGTCAAAACTTGAATTAAAAAATTTTCTAAGTGTTGGAAGATTTCGTGTACAGGGGACATTCCTCCTAAGGCAATTCTGTGGAGCTCAGAAAATCAGATTGGAACTTAAGATACTAAGTATCTCGAACTAGGGACATCTTTGTGGCAAAAAGTTGTAAAAGGAGTAAAGTCCAATATCAGAGTTGTACTCTGTTCCTGGTATGATCTTTCCTTTATGAATCTTACACAACTTGTTTGAACTTTTAAGTTTAAGTATCCTGATTAGGATATATCTTTAGGATATATTCTCGAAATATATTCTCGAAATATGATTAAGGATGTTCGGTTGGAATATTTGGATACAATACTTGGGTTTAAAAATAAGAATTGAATTTGTTTATAAATGCTAAGTGAACCGTCTTTCTCCTTTGAAAACTATATTTAAATTATTTGAGATTTTGAAGAATAAACTATTTTTAGAAACTTTGTCTAAATTGTGTGGATTTTGAGAAGTCCCATTTGACAAAAGTCTTCGTAGGATACCAATGAGTATATTGGTTAGGATAATTTCAATAAATAATTGTACAAATTTTGCAAAGCCAAAATTTAAACTAAGTAGAACACAAGGAAGTAATATTATAAGCAATACTAGGTGACAACCGAAGGCTTCATCCTAGAACCTAGGACCCATCCACCTTTGGTTATCTGACTGTTGAAATTTAAACGAAAATTGTTCAAAGACGTGAAAAGTAAATTGTTTAACAAACCATAACAATCAAAATTAAGGAAAAGAAAGGGGTAAGTTTTAGGAGGCAGCGCCTTCTTCGTTCATCACAGCATCCGTCTTAGGATTAGCTTGAACATCCGTCTCATCTTCGTCGTTGACACCAGTTGGTTTTTTAACCGCTTTTGAAGGCCTTTCAACTGCAGGTTTGACAGGATCACCGCCGAGAATCCTTAGTTTGGTCTCCCAAGCGTCGACATCCCAGGAAGGGCATTCGAACCCTAGGGCTTTGGCTTCATTGGCCATCTTAAGCCTGGCCTGAAGAAGGGAAGTAACAATGGAGCTCTTAAGGCCCTCCCGGTAAGTGATCATGTCCCATTCATGTTGAGAGTGGGCGGCGTCGAGATGAGCTTGGGCCTCGAGAGTAGCTTTATTAAGCGCAGCCTGGTGTTCCTGGCTCATAGCCTTGAACTTATCCTCATAATGCCGGGATTTGGCCGCATCAATCACGCCTTGGTCGGAAATGGTAACCTCAGCCTTCTTCAATTTGGACTCTAGTCTCTTGTTGAGTTCACAGGATTCTTGATATAGATGAACCAGATGTTCAAGGCCTTACATCCAAAAGTACAGGTATTATAATAACCGGGATATTGATTTGACATATATATGCAGGATAAGGAATAAGGCTATATACCTGGTTGAGAAAAGAGGTCATGAACCCGCTCGCTTCGATAAACCCATGATTTTCATAGGGAAACGTATCAGAAATCAAAGGTGAGTCGGTCTCTTTCCTTTTGCGGGAATTTGAGCTCCGAGGTTTAGTAGCTGGTGATGGCTTGGGAATGATGATGGCTTTGGAACTGCTGGGTTTAGATGTAGCGGTAGCTTTGGGACTAGGCTCCTTCTTGATCTGGACCTGATCGGAGTAACTGTCTAACTCCTCGAGGTCGAAAACTTCAGGGATTTTTGCTGGTGCTGTATAAAAGGAGAATTCTAAACTTTTATTCCTCTTTCGTTATATTATCAATTGTTTGTAAAATAACTCTTACCAGACATCTCCGATGATGAGTATTGGCTGGAACTTGGGAGGTGTGTGGAAAAACTCCTGTCACCTTCTGCTAGTTGGTAAATTGCTTTGATCCTTTTTTCAGATTCTGCAGTAGGGGGAGCTACTTCCTTGTAATTCACTGCAAGAAAGATCAAATAAGAAAATATTAGCACAAACAGAGGCCAGAAAGTGTCTTCAGATATTATTGAAACCTTAAACCCTACCGGTGGTTAACCACTCCACCGGAAGGCTAGCACCCTCGTCGATAGAATCTCGCTTGACGAAAAAGAATTTACGAGGCCATCCATCCTTGTTTTTGGTGGCTTTAAGAATAAGAGGTTTGCTGGAAGTTGAAAAAAGTAAGAATCGGCTAGAACCGTGTGATCGGAGGCGGTATGCGATTGGGATATCTTCAATGCGGAGATCAGGACAGTGAAGATGTTTGATTTGGTTAAGCACGATTAGTACCCTCCAAACCATGGGCATTGTTTGGGAAAAAGAGATACCGGTGGTTCGAAAAAATTTCATTATGAATTCAGGAAATGGGTATCGAAGACCTAACGAGAAAGGGTATGCTGGAAAACAAACCCATTCGGCAGAAGAAACATCCGACCGAATTGATCGGTCAAATGGCCTGTAAATCGTGCCGTCAGTGAAAGCGCCGGAGGCCCTCAGCACGGAAATATCCGCGTTGTCGAAAGCACAGATCTCTCTCTCGGGATTTTTGAGAAAATTTTGCTGAACAAAGGTGCCCGATGATTCACCAGTTTGGGAATGGGTCCTGGTGGCCATTGGAAGAAGGATGAGAAAATCAACAGGAAATGAAGGAGGAATAAGCGATTACCTGGAGACTCTGTTGATGATATCTGATTTTCAAACAAGAAGAGAGAAGATATAGGGGCATAGTGGATATCCATTGAGTAAAAACCGCGTTGGAAGTTGTATAGAGCTATCTCAAACGTCACCTTGTTTTAATTGCCTCGGTTTGCGAGATAAAGTTTTAAAATATATCCGTTGGACTGGTATACCAACATATATATTTTGGGGACAATTGTTATGGGTCATTTTCTGAACATATATCCTGACTAATATTCTGCTTTTGATTGTTTACTTGTGATCAGGATACCGGATCAGGATATTGGTAACATCCTGGCACGATATCCTGGTATTGACTGAATTAATCACGTGCAGATTAAGAGTTACAAGTCTCCAACGTTCAAGAAGACTTCTTCCCCCCAAGACTCGGGCAAATCAGTTGGAATAGAGACGTTGATTCCGAAAGACCAGGACTGCAACGTTTACTTGGGGAATATTCGGGGCATCTCGGTTTAATAGGAAAGTTAGTTGTTTTCGTTTAGCTATAAATAGTATGATCGGATCAAGTTAAGGCACTCACTTTCTTTCGCACACTTTACTCTCTAGCTTCTAGCAATCACTACACACAAACACTTGTACTCAGATTACATTATAACACCTAGTTGATCCGCATCATATCCTGCACTGTATCCTGATATTGGAAGCAATAGAAGAACAAAGCAGCTGCGATTGTCAGCTCCCGAGGTTTTATGCCGGCGATATAGATTGATCAAGGGCTTTCCTCGTACATCCTGTGTCACCCTTTACATTTTTTCTCATTGTTTGATCACAGATACAGCTCTATATCCTGAGCCGTATCCTGAAACTGTTTTTGCAAATAACTTGAATAACATATTTTCGACACACATTTCTAGCACACTACCTCACTTAACTAATTTGATCACTAAATTGCTTCGGTAATTTTTGACCAAAAACTGCTGTTCATCAGTAACAGCTTTCTCAATCTCTTCATTCACCTCAACTTTTTCTTCAATCTTTTCTTTCTCAGCAACCTTCACATCTTCCTCAGCTACCTTCTTCAAATCATTCACCATCTCATCAACATTCTTCTTCATTCTTTCTTCATCCCTCTTCCTCAAGCTCGATATCATGACTTCTCTTATGAGTTTTTCCAGCTTCTTCACATAAGTTTTGTCTTTTCCAACATTTGTATAGTATTCGACAGATCGAGGAATAATGAGAAGAACATCATCAAAAATTATGTCTTTCTTCGGAACAACAGGTTCACCTTGTCTGTTTATATAGCACTCTCGCTTCTTATCCCATCTTTTGTAGCTAACAACATCTTCATATTCTTCTTGCATTTCATTCATTCTGTTCCAAGCCATATTTCTTTTTCTGTATGTTTTCTCATTCAGAATCTCTTCTCTGGTTTTCTCTTTGATTTCAGCAACAACATTTTCTTCTTTGTTTTCCATTTTAATTTCAGCAACAAAAACATAATGATTGCTCTTTGATGGTTTTCTACCATGAGCTGTACTTTGAATATCAACACGATCTTTTTCTGGTAGAATTTGACTCCAATCATATCCTTCATCATGATGAAATACAGCACAAGCTCTAGATTTCTCTCTGGGTTTATCTTTGATCATTTTCGGCTCTTCTTTGCTTCGGTGGTAGATTGCCTTTCGATAATAATCATCATTGAATGGATGTTCATTTCCACCAACCGCAGAATTGTTGCACTCTCTCTTGAAATGACCTTTTTGCTTACATTTGAAGCAGGTCACTTTGGATTTATCAAATCCAAGTTTTGTTGATGCACCTCCTAATGATTGTTTCCCAGTAATCTCCATATATCTCTGTGCTCTGCGGATGCAACTTCCTAAACACCAGCGGATGTCAATGAGTTCCATCTCTTCCGGATCAATCTGGTCATAGTCTTCTTTGGTCAATTCAGAATTTCCAATTTTGCCTGCAACTAGACCTTCATACGATTCCAGATCAGATGCAAGGAAGCTCATTTGCTGCTTAGCTGCATTGATGCTCATTGTCGGAGAATTCTTCAATTTGAGAGCAATATTGCACAGTATCTCCTCTGATTCTTCAGGATTGGCTTTTGATGAAAATGAATGATAACCCGGATCATAACTTGATGAGCTTTTCTGAGTTTCTTTTGTCCTCTTGCCACTGAATGCTGTCTTTGGTGATTCTCTAACTTTCACTGAAGGTAAATTTCCTTTGTAATAGAGACCAACATTCTGTTGATGCGAAGAACTGCTCATCTTGTTCTGCTTTTGCAATTCAAGCTCATGACTTTCTATCTTTTCTAGCAAGACATCAAGAGAAATTGTGTCATATAAAGCATCATTTTTCAATATGAATACAAACGTTTGCCACTGATCAGCTCGTGGTAACGCTTCTATGATCTTGTCAATTATTTCTTCTCTAGTTTAACAATACCAAACCGATCAAGTTCAATTTTTAAATGACCAAATCTCTCTATCATTTGTCTAACTGATTCATCCTTTAAACTATCGAACAAATCAATTTCTTTCTTTAATAATGCAATTTTGTTTTTCTTAATTTGTTTACCCCCCTCAGCTTTAACCCTTAAGGCTTCCCAGACAAATTTTGATGTTCTGTCATGTTGCAATAAAGCAAACATGTCATTTCTGATTGAATATTGAATCAACGCAATCATTCTCTGTTCTGCTGAGAATTCTGCTTTATCTTCTTTGGGTAAGTTCTTGAGTGGAAGCTCTTCTCCTTTATCATTTGTCGGCCTTTTATATCCGAACTCCAAACAGAACCAGCTTTCATGAGCATAAGCTTTTGCCCAGTTGATGAACCGATCTTTCCACCAAGTGTAATCTTCAATACTTTCAAGAGTTGGTGGTTTTGAATGTGTGCCGTAAAATTTATCATGTTTGATGTTCTCATTGATCACTTTTGTAATGGTTTTAGGTGTGACAGTTGAAATTTCGGAAGACTCGGATGTAAATGCGTTGTAGAACGTATTATAGAACTCTTCAGTCATGATGTGAATTTCTTGAATTACCTGGAGACAAAAACAATCAAACAAACACAATCAGTTTAAACAATATCAAATAACTTGTAATAAACTGACACTCGATTGACGTGAAATGATCTTGACATAAAAAGTCCACTTTCAAACGGAATAGTGATTTTAAGCGGAATTAGATTTCAAACAAAATCACTTTGAAACGGAATAACTTGTTCAAACGAAATCACTTGGATGACACTTCAAACGAAATCAGAACTTCAAACGGGATCACCACTTTCAAACGGAATCCCACTTTCAAACGAAATCTTTAAACGGAATTACACTTTAAAACGAAATAAGGTGAACTTTCCAAGCGAAATAGCAGTTTCAAGCGGAATCACATGCTAATCTCAAACGGAATAGTACTTTCAAGCGAAATCAACTGAACTTTTCAAGCGGAATTAGGATGTTCGTTCAAACGGAATCAGGTTTTTGGTCCATTTTAGTCACTTTTAAGCTGAATTTAGGTCTGATTCTCTCAAGGCTTTGTTAAAACACTGTTTCGCATGTAATGTGTGAAATTCAGTCCATTTTGTCCGTAAAATCTTGTGAATTTTGAAAAAGAAGGTGTAGAAGTTAGAAAACTGATGAAATCAAGCTAAACTCTTCCTCCTGAGCTCTGATACCACTTGTAGGATCGTTGTACGATCTGAATGAGTCATTCAGAAGAGTTGTTTATCCGAATCAAAGGAGGAATCAATGACACGGACGCTCGATTCAATTTAAATGTCTCTTATATTGATTTAATACTCTTACAGCACCTAGAGACAATTCGGCAGCACTTGGTTACCGAATTACAAGATCTAATTCTGTATCAAATGACACGGCATGCTCCCTATTTATAGACTTGGTGATTCCGTTTAAAATGGCCAAAGGCACTTTCAAACGAAATTAACTAAGTTAATTTCGTTTGAAATGGTCCTTGGCTGTTTCAAACGAAACTCCCATTAAACACCATAAAATCAGTTTCTAGCACCCGAGCACTGATTTATCCTATCCTATTACATGACTCGATACAAGACGAAGTCCACAGACATAGTGCACTAACACAAACCAACCACCCAAGAATGGAATCGTCGAGCGAAAACACTTGACAACCTCCTAAAAGCAGCTTTTCTTGCCACCAGACCTTTCTCCATCAATTAGGAATCTGATGCCGTCACTAAACACATTCCTTAAATTGTAGCCATTTGTTGAGTGTTTTTTTTGGTGTCTAATCCGTATATATATCTCCATCACCCTTGATTTTCTTGACGGTATATCTCTTAAATGTCAAGACATATACGTGTGATTTAGTTTACGAAGATTTTTCAATGCCGAGAACCTCGATCAGAGAGTAAAAAATGCGTAAGGTTCACAATGGTGTAAAATTAAAATGGGATATACCGGGCTACGATTCGAGTTACAGGAACAAGGGCCAAACCAACCACCCAAGAATGGAATCGTCGAGCGAAAACACTTGGCAACCTCCTAGAAGCAGCTTTTCTTGCCACCAGACCTTTCTCCATCAATTAAGAATCTGATGCCGTCACTAAACACATTCCTTAAATTATAGCCATTTGTTGAGTGTTTTTTTGGTGTCTAAGCCGCATATATATCACCATTGCCCTTGATTTTCTTGACTGTATATATCTCTTAAATGTCAACATATACACGTGTGATTTAGTTTACGAAGATTTTTCAATGCCGAGAACCTCGATCAGAGAGTAAAAAATGCGTAAGGTTCACAATGGTGTAAAATTAGGAAATACCGGGCTAGGATTCGGGTTACAGGAACAAGGGCCAAACCAACCACCCAAGAATGGAATCATCGAGCGAAAACACTTGGCAACCTCCTAGAAGCAGCTTTTCTTGCCACCATACCTTTCTCCATCAATTAGGAATCTGATGCCGTTTATAAACACATTCCTTAAATTATAGCCATTTGTTGAGTGTTTTTTTGGTGTCTAATCCGAATATATATCACCATTGCCCTTGATTTTCTTTACTGTATATCTCTTAAATGTCAACATATACACGTGTGATTTAGTTTACAAAGATTTTTCAATGCCGAGAACCTCGATCAGAGTGTAAAAAAGGCGTAAGGTTCACAATGGTGTAAAATTAAAATGGGATATACCAGGCTAGGATTTGATTTACATGAACAAGGGCCAAACCAACCACCCAAGAATGGAATCGTCAAGCGAAAACACTTGACAACCTCCTAGAATAGCTTTTCTTGCCACCAGACCTTTCTCAATCAATTAGGAATCTGATGCTGTCACTAAACACATTCCTTAAATAGTAGCCATTTGTTGAGTGTTTCATTGGTGTCTAATCTGCATATATATCACCATTGCCCTTGATTTTCTTGACTGTATATCTCCTAAATGTCAACATATACACGTGTGATTTAGTTTACGAAGATTTTCTTGACTGTATATCTCCTAAATGTCAGAGAGTAAAAAAGCCGTAAGGTTCACAATGGTGTAAAATTAAAATGGGATATACCGGGCTAGGATTCGAGTTACAGAAACAAGGGCCAAACCAACCACCCAAGAATGGATTCGTCGAGCGAAAACACTTGACAACCTCCTAGAAGCTGCTTTTCTTACCACCAGACCTTTCTCCATCAATTAGGAATTTGATGCCCTCACTAAACACATTCCTTAAATTGTAGCCATTTGTTGAGTGATTTTTCTTTGGGGTCTAGTCCACATATATATCACCATTGCCCTTGATTTTCTTGACTGTATAACTCTTAAATATCGACATATACACGTGTGATTTAGTTTACGGAGATTTTTCAATGCCGAGAACCTCGATCAGAGAGTAAAAAAGGCGTAAAGTTCACAATGGTGTAAAATTAAAATGGGATATACCGGGCTAGGATTCGAGTTACAGGAACAAGGGCCAAACCAACCACCCAAGAATGGAATCGTCGAGCGAAAACACTTAACAACCTCCTAGAAGCAGCTTTTCTTGCCACCAGACCTTTCTCCATCAATTAGGAATCTGATGCCATCACTAAACACATTCCTTAAATTGTAGCTATTTGTTGAGTGTTTTTTTTTTGTGTCTAATCCGCATATATATCACCATTGCCCTTGATTTTCTTGACTGTATATCTCTTAAATGTCACAATATAAAGGTGTGATTTAGTTTAAGAAGATTTTTCAATGTCGAGAACCTCGATCAGAGAGTAAAAAAGGCGTAAAGTTCACAATGGTGTAAAATTAAAATGGGATATACCGGGCTAGGATTCGAGTTACAGGAACAAGGGCCAAACCAACCACCCAAGAATGGAATCGTCGAGCGAAAACACTTAACAACCTCCTAGAAGCAGCTTTTCTTGCCACCAGACCTTTCTCCATCAATTAGGAATCTGATGCCATCACTAAACACATTCCTTAAATTGTAGCTATTTGTTGAGTGTTTTTTTTTGTGTCTAATCCGCATATATATCACCATTGCCCTTGATTTTCTTGACTGTATATCTCTTAAATGTCACAATATAAAGGTGTGATTCAGTTTAAGAAGATTTTTCAATGTCGAGAACCTCGATCAGAGAGTAAAAAAGGCGTTAGGTTCACAATGGTGTAAAATTAAAATCGGATATACCGGGCTAGGATTCGAGTTATAGGATCAAGGGCCAAACCAACCACGCAAGAATGGAATCGTCGAGCGAAAACACTTGACAACCTCCTAGAAGCAGCTTTTCTTGCCACCAGACCTTTCTCCATCAATTAGGAATCTGATGCCGTCTCTAAACACATTCCTTAAATTGTAGCCATTTGTTGAGTGTTTTTTTTTGGTGTCTAATCCACATATATATCACCATTGCCCTTGATTTTCTTGACTGTATATCTCTTAAATGTCAACATATACACTTGTGATTTAGTTTACGAAGATTTTTCAATGCCGAGAACCTCGATTAAAGAGTAAAAAAGGCGTAAGGTTCACAATGGTTTAAAATTAAATTGGGATATACCGGGCTAGGATTCGAGTTACAAGAACAAGGGCCAAACCAACCACCCAAGAATGGAATCGTCGAGTGAAAACACGTGACAACCTCCTAGAAGCAGCTTTTCTTGCCACCAGACCTTTCTCCATCAATTAGGAATCTGATGCCGTCACAAAACACATTCCTTAAATTGTAGCCATTTGTTGAGTGTTTTTTTTGGTGTCTAATCCGCATATATATCACCATTGCCCATGATTTTCTTGACTGTATATCTCTTAAATGTCAACATATACAGGTGTGATTTAGTTTACGAAGATTTTTCAATGCCGAGAACCTCGATCAGAGAGTAAAAAGGCCGTAAGGTTCACAATGGTGTAAAATTAAAATGTGATATACCGGGCTAGGATTCGAGTTACAGGAACAAGGGCCAAACCAACCACCCAAGAATGGAATCGTCAAGGGAAAACACTTGACAACCTCCTAGAAGCAGCTTTTCTTGCCACCAGACCTTTCTCCATCAATTAGGAATCTGATGCCGTCACTAAACACAATCCTTAAATTGTAGCCATTTGTTGAGTGTTTTTTTGGTGTCTAATCCGCATATATATCACTATTGCCTTTGATTTTCTTGACTGTATATCTCTTAAATGTCAACATATACAGGTGTGATTTAGTTTACGAAGATTTTTCAATGTCGAGAACCTCGACCAGAGAGTAAAAAAGGCGTTAGGTTCACAATGGTGTAAAATTAAAATGGGATAAACCGGGCTAGGATTCGAGTTACAGGATCAAGGGCCAAACCAACCACCCAAGAATGGAATCGTCGAGCGAAAACACTTGACAACCTCCTAGAAGCAGCTTTTCTTGCTACTAGGCCTTTCTCCATCAATTAGGAATCTGATGCCGTCTCTAAACACATTCCTTAAATTGTAGCCATTTGTTGAGTGTTTTTTTTTTTGGTGTCTAATCCACAAATATATCACCATTGCCCTTGATTTTCTTGACTGTATATCTCTTAAATGTCAACATATACACGTGTGATTTAGTTTACGAAGATTTTTCAATGCTGAGAACCTCGATCAGAGAGTAAAAAAGGCGTAAGGTTCACAATGTTGTAAAATTAAAATGTGATATACCGGGCTAGGATTCGAGTTACAGGTACAAGGGCCAAACCAACCACCCAAGAATGGAATCGTCGAGCGAAAACACTTGACAACCTCCTAGAAGCAGCTTTTCTTACCACAAGACCTTTCTCCATCAATTAGGAATCTGATGCCCTCACTAAACACATTCCTTAAATTGTATCCATTTGTTGAGTGTTTTTTTGGTGTCTAATCCGCATATATATCACCATCGCCCTTGATTTTCTTGACTGTATATCTCTTAAATGTCAACATATACACGTGTGATTTAGTTTACGAAGATTTTTTAATGCCGAGAACCTCGATTAGAGAGTAAAAAAGGCGTAAGGTTCACAATGGTGTAAAATTAAAATGGGTTATACCGGGCTAGGATTCGAGTTACAGGAACAAGGGCCAAACCAACCACCCAAGAATGGAATCGTCGAGCGAAAACACTTGGCAACCTCCTAGAAGCAGCTTTTCTTACCACCAGACCTTTCTCCATCAATTAGGAATCTGATGCCGTCACTAAACACATTCCTTAAATTAAAGCCATTTGTTGAGTTTTTTTTTTGGTGTCTAATCCGCATATATATCACCATTTCCCTTGATTTTCGTGACTGTATATCTCTTAAATGTCAACATATACAGGTGTGATTTAGTTTACGAAGATTTTTCAATGCTGAGAACCTCGATCAGAGAGTAAAAAAGGCGTAAGGTTCACAATGGAGTAAAATTAAAATGGGATATACCGGGCTAGGATTCGAGTTACAGGTACAAGGGCCAAACCAACCACCCAAAAATGGAATCGTCGAGCGAAAACACTTGACAACCTCCTAGAAGCAGCTTTTGTTGCCACCATACGTTTCTCCATCAATTAGGAATCTGATGCCGTCACTAAACACATTCCTTAAATTGTAGCCATTTGTTGAGTGTTTTTTTTTGTGTCTAATCCGCATATATATCACCAATGCCCTTGATTTTCTTGACTGTATATCTCTTAAATGTCAACATATACAGGTGTGATTTAGTTTACGAAGATTTTTCAATGCTGAGAACCTCGATCAGAGAGTAAAAAAGGCGTAAGGTTCACAATGTTGTAAAATTAAAATGTGATATACCGGGCTAGGATTCGAGTTACAGGTACAAGGGCCAAACCAACCACCCAAGAATGGAATCGTCGAGCGAAAACACTTGACAACCTCCTACAAGCAGCTTTTCTTGCCACCATACCTTTCTCCATCAATTAGGAATCTGATGCCGTCACTAAACACAATCCTTAAATTGTAGCCATTTGTTGAGTGTTTTTTTGGTGTCTAATCCGCATATATATCACGATTGCCCTTGATTTTCTTGACTGTATATCTCTTAAATGTCAACATATACAGGTGTGATTTAGTTTACGGAGATTTTTCAATGGCGAGAACCTCGATCAGTGAGTAAAAAAGGCGTAAGGTTCAAAATGGTGTAAAATTAAAATGGGATATACCGGGCTAGGATTCGAGTTACAGGTACAAGGGCCAAACCAACCACCAAAAAATGGAATCGTCGAGCGAAAACACTTAACAACCTCCTAGAAGCAACTTTTCTTGCCAACAGACCTTTATCCATCAATTAGGAATCTGATGTCGTTACTAAACACATTCCTTAAATTGTAGCCATTTGTTGAGTGTTTGTTTTTTGGGTCTAATCCGCATATATATCACCATTGCCCTTGATTTTCTTGACTGTATATCTCTCAAATGTCGACATATACACGTGTGATTTAGTTTACGGAGATTTTTCAATGCCGAGAACCTCGATCAGAGAGTAAAAAAGGCGTAAGGTTCACAATGGTGTAAAATTAAAATGGGATATACCGGGCTAGGATTCGAGTTACAGGAACAAGGGCCAAACCAACCACCCAAGAATGGAATCGTCGAGTGAAAACACTTGACAACGTCCTAGAAGCAGCTTTTTTTGCCACCAGACCTTTCTCCATCAATTAGGAATCTGATGCCGTTAATAAACACATTCCTTAAATTATAGCCATTTGTTGAGTGTTTTTTTGGTGTCTAATCCGCATATATATCACCATTGCCCTTGATTTTCTTGATTTTATATCTCTTTAATGTCAACATATACAGGTGTGATTTAGTTTACGAAGATTTTTCAATGCTGAGAACCTCGATCAGAGAGTAAAAAAGGCGTAAGGTTCACAATGGTGTAAAATTAAAATGTGATATACCGGGCTAGGATTCGAGTTACAGGTACAAGGGCCAAACCAACCACCCAAGAATGGAATCATCGAGCGAAAACACTTAACAACCTCCTAGAAGAAGCTTTTCTTGCCACCAGACCTTTCTCCATCAATTAGGAACCTGATGCCGTCACTAAACACAATCCTTAAATTGTAGCCATTTGTTGAGTGTTTTTTTGGTGTCTAATCCGCATATATATCACCATTGCCCTTGATTTTCTTGACTGTATATCTCTTAAATGTCCACATATACACGTGTGATTTAGTTTACGAAGATTTTTCAATGCTGAGAACCTCGATCAGAGAGTAAAAAAGGCGTAAGGTTCACAATGGTGTAAAATTAAAATGTGATATACCGGGCTAGGATTCGAGTTACAGGTACAAGGGCCAAACCAACCACCCAAGAATGCAATCGTCGAGCGAAAACACTTGACAACCTCCTAGAAGCAGCTTTTCTTGCCACCATACCTTTCTCCATCAATTAGGAATCTGATGCCGTCACTAAACACATTCCTTAAATTGTAGCCATTTGTTGAGTGTTTTTTTTGGTGTCTAATCTGCATATATATCACCATTGCCCTTGATTTTCTTGACTGTATATCTCTTAAATGTCAACATATACAGGTGTGATTTAGTTTACGAAGATTTTTCAATGCTGAGAACCTCGATCAGAGAGTAAAAAAGGCGTAAGGTTCACAATGGTGTAAAATTAAAATGGGATATACCGGGCTAGGATTCGAGTTACAGGTACAAGGGCCAAACCAACCACCCAAAAATGGAATCGTCGAGCGAAAACACTTGACAACCTCCTAGAAGCAGCTTTTGTTGCCACCATACGTTTCTCCATCAATTAGGAATCTGATGCCGTCACTAAACACATTCCTTAAATTGTAGCCATTTGTTGAGTGTTTTTTTTTGTGTCTAATCCGCATATATATCACCAATGCCCTTGATTTTCTTGACTGTATATCTCTTAAATGTCAACATATACAGGTGTGATTTAGTTTACGAAGATTTTTCAATGCTGAGAACCTCGATCAGAGAGTAAAAAAGGCGTAAGGTTCACAATGTTGTAAAATTAAAATGTGATATACCGGGCTAGGATTCGAGTTACAGGTACAAGGGCCAAACCAACCACCCAAGAATGGAATCGTCGAGCGAAAACACTTGACAACCTCCTACAAGCAGCTTTTCTTGCCACCATACCTTTCTCCATCAATTAGGAATCTGATGCCGTCACTAAACACAATCCTTAAATTGTAGCCATTTGTTGAGTGTTTTTTTGGTGTCTAATCCGCATATATATCACGATTGCCCTTGATTTTCTTGACTGTATATCTCTTAAATGTCAACATATACAGGTGTGATTTAGTTTACGGAGATTTTTCAATGGCGAGAACCTCGATCAGTGAGTAAAAAAGGCGTAAGGTTCACAATGGTGTAAAATTAAAATGGGATATACCGGGCTAGGATTCGAGTTACAGGTACAAGGGCCAAACCAACCACCAAAAAATGGAATCGTCGAGCGAAAACACTTAACAACCTCCTAGAAGCAACTTTTCTTGCCAACAGACCTTTATCCATCAATTAGGAATCTGATGTCGTTACTAAACACATTCCTTAAATTGTAGCCATTTGTTGAGTGTTTGTTTTTTGGGTCTAATCCGCATATATATCACCATTGCCCTTGATTTTCTTGACTGTATATCTCTCAAATGTCGACATATACACGTGTGATTTAGTTTACGGAGATTTTTCAATGCCGAGAACCTCGATCAGAGAGTAAAAAAGGCGTAAGGTTCACAATGGTGTAAAATTAAAATGGGATATACCGGGCTAGGATTCGAGTTACAGGAACAAGGGCCAAACCAACCACCCAAGAATGGAATCGTCGAGTGAAAACACTTGACAACGTCCTAGAAGCAGCTTTTTTTGCCACCAGACCTTTCTCCATCAATTAGGAATCTGATGCCGTTAATAAACACATTCCTTAAATTATAGCCATTTGTTGAGTGTTTTTTTGGTGTCTAATCCGCATATATATCACCATTGCCCTTGATTTTCTTGATTTTATATCTCTTTAATGTCAACATATACAGGTGTGATTTAGTTTACGAAGATTTTTCAATGCTGAGAACCTCGATCAGAGAGTAAAAAAGGCGTAAGGTTCACAATGGTGTAAAATTAAAATGTGATATACCGGGCTAGGATTCGAGTTACAGGTACAAGGGCCAAACCAACCACCCAAGAATGGAATCATCGAGCGAAAACACTTAACAACCTCCTAGAAGAAGCTTTTCTTGCCACCAGACCTTTCTCCATCAATTAGGAACCTGATGCCGTCACTAAACACAATCCTTAAATTGTAGCCATTTGTTGAGTGTTTTTTTGGTGTCTAATCCGCATATATATCACCATTGCCCTTGATTTTCTTGACTGTATATCTCTTAAATGTCCACATATACACGTGTGATTTAGTTTACGAAGATTTTTCAATGCTGAGAACCTCGATCAGAGAGTAAAAAAGGCGTAAGGTTCACAATGGTGTAAAATTAAAATGTGATATACCGGGCTAGGATTCGAGTTACAGGTACAAGGGCCAAACCAACCACCCAAGAATGCAATCGTCGAGCGAAAACACTTGACAACCTCCTAGAAGCAGCTTTTCTTGCCACCATACCTTTCTCCATCAATTAGGAATCTGATGCCGTCACTAAACACATTCCTTAAATTGTAGCCATTTGTTGAGTGTTTTTTTTGGTGTCTAATCTGCATATATATCACCATTGCCCTTGATTTTCTTGACTGTATATCTCTTAAATGTCAACATATACAGGTGTGATTTAGTTTACGAAGATTTTTCAATGCTGAGAACCTCGATCAGAGAGTAAAAAAGGCGTAAGGTTCACAATGGTGTAAAATTAAAATGGGATATACCGGGCTAGGATTCGAGTTACAGGTACAAGGGCCAAACCAACCACCCAAAAATGGAATCGTCGAGCGAAAACACTTAACAACCTCCTAGAAGCAACTTTTCTTGCCAACAGACCTTTATCCATCAATTAGGAATCTGATGTCGTCACTAAACACATTCCTTAAATTGTAGCCATTTGTTGAGTGTTTGCTTTTTGGGTCTAATTCGCATATATATCACCATTGCCCTTGATTTTCTTGACTGTATATCTCTCAAATGTCGACATATACACGTGTGATTTAGTTTATCAAGATTTTTCAATGCCGAGAACCTCGATCAGAGAGTAAAAAAGGCGTAAGGTTCACAATGGTGTAAAATTAAAATGGGATATACCGGGCTAGGATTCGAGTTACAGGAACAAGGGCCAAACCAACCACCCAAGAATGGAATCGTCGAGCGAAAACACTTGGCAACCTCCTAGAAGCAGCTTTTCTTACCACCAGACCTTTCTCCATCAATTAGGAATCTGATGCCGTCACTAAACACATTCCTTAAATTAAAGCCATTTGTTGAGTTTTTTTTTGGTGTCTAATCCGCATATATATCACCATTTCCCTTGATTTTCTTGACTGTATATCTCTAAAATGTCAACATATACACGTGTGATTATTTTACGAAGATTTTTCAATGCCGAGAACCTCGATCAGAGAGTAAAAAAGGCGTAAGGTTCACAATGGTGTAAAATTAAAATGTGATATACCGGGCTAGGATTCGAGTTACAGGAACAAGGGCCAAACCAACCACCCAAGAATGGAATCGTCGAGCGAAAACACATGACAACCTCCTAGAAGCAGCTTTTCTTGCCACCATACCTTTCTCCATCAATTAGGAATCTGATGCCGTCACTAAACACAATCCTTAAATTGTAGCCATTTGTTGAGTGTTTTTTTAGTGTCTAATCCGCATATATATCACGATTGCCCTTGATTTTCTTGACTGTATATCTCTTAAATGTCAACATATACAGGTGTGATTTAGTTTACGAAGATTTTTCAATGCTGAGAACCTCGATCAGAGAGTAAAAAAGGCGTAAGGTTCACAATGGAGTAAAATTAAAATGGGATATACCGGGCTAGGATTCGAGTTACAGGTACAAGGGCCAAACCAACCACCCAAAAATGGAATCGTCGAGCGAAAACACTTAACAACCTCCTAGAAGCAACTTTTCTTGCCAACAGACCTTTATCCATCAATTAGGAATCTGATGTCGTCACTAAACACATTCCTTAAATTGTAGCCATTTGTTGAGTGTTTGTTTTTTGGGTCTAATCCGCATATATATCACCATTGCCCTTGATTTTCTTGACTGTATATCTCTCAAATGTCGACATATACACGTGTGATTTAGTTTACGGAGATTTTTCAATGCCGAGAACCTCGATCAGAGAGTAAAAAAGGCGTAAGGTTCACAATAGTGTAAAATTAAAATGGGATATACCGGGCTAGGATTCGAGTTACAGGAACAAGGGCCAAACCAACCACCCAAGAATGGAATCGTCGAGTGAAAACACTTGACAACGTCCTAGAAGCAGCTTTTTTTGCCACCAGACCTTTCTCCATCAATTAGGAATCTGATGCCGTTAATAAACACATTCCTTAAATTATAGCCATTTGTTGAGTGTTTTTTTGGTGTCTAATCCGCATATATATCACCATTGCCCTTGATTTTCTTGATTTTATATCTCTTTAATGTCAACATATACAGGTGTGATTTAGTTTACGAAGATTTTTCAATGCTGAGAACCTCGATCAGAGAGTAAAAAAGGCGTAAGGTTCACAATGGTGTAAAATTAAAATGTGATATACCGGGCTAGGATTCGAGTTACAGGTACAAGGGCCAAACCAACCACCCAAGAATGGAATCGTCGAGCGAAAACACTTAACAACCTCCTAGAAGAAGCTTTTCTTGCCACCAGACCTTTCTCCATCAATTAGGAACCTGATGCCGTCACTAAACACAATCCTTAAATTGTAGCCATTTGTTGAGTGTTTTTTTGGTGTCTAATCCGCATATATATCACGATTGCCCTTGATTTTCTTGACTGTGTATCTCTTAAATGTCAACATATACAGGTGTGATTTAGTTTACGGAGATTTTTCAATGCCGAGAACCTCGATCAGAGAGTAAAAAAGGCGTAAGGTTCACAATGGTGTAAAATTAAAATGGGATATACCGGGCTAGGATTCGAGTTATAGGAACAAGGGCCAAACCAACCACCCAAAAATGGAATCGTCGAGCGAAAATACTTAACAACCTCCTAGAAGCAACTTTTCTTGCCAACAGACCTTTATCCATCAATTAGGAATCTGATGTCGTCACTAAACACATTCCTTAAATTGTAGCCATTTGTTGAGTGTTTGCTTTTTGGGTCTAATTCGCATATATATCACCATTGCCCTTGATTTTCTTGACTGTATATCTCTCAAATGTCGACATATACACGTGTGATTTAGTTTATCAAGATTTTTCAATGCCGAGAACCTCGATCAGAGAGTAAAAAAGGCGTAAGGTTCACAATGGTGTAAAATTAAAATGGGATATACCGGGCTAGGATTCGAGTTACAGGAACAAGGGCCAAACCAACCACCCAAGAATGGAATCGTCGAGCGAAAACACTTGGCAACCTCCTAGAAGCAGCTTTTCTTACCACCAGACCTTTCTCCATCAATTAGGAATCTGATGCCGTCACTAAACACATTCCTTAAATTAAAGCCATTTGTTGAGTTTTTTTTTGGTGTCTAATCCGCATATATATCACCATTTCCCTTGATTTTCTTGACTGTATATCTCTAAAATGTCAACATATACACGTGTGATTATTTTACGAAGATTTTTCAATGCCGAGAACCTCGATCAGAGAGTAAAAAAGGCGTAAGGTTCACAATGGTGTAAAATTAAAATGTGATATACCGGGCTAGGATTCGAGTTACAGGAACAAGGGCCAAACCAACCACCCAAGAATGGAATCGTCGAGCGAAAACACATGACAACCTCCTAGAAGCAGCTTTTCTTGCCACCATACCTTTCTCCATCAATTAGGAATCTGATGCCGTCACTAAACACAATCCTTAAATTGTAGCCATTTGTTGAGTGTTTTTTTGGTGTCTAATCCGCATATATATCACGATTGCCCTTGATTTTCTTGACTGTATATCTCTTAAATGTCAACATATACAGGTGTGATTTAGTTTACGAAGATTTTTCAATGCTGAGAACCTCGATCAGAGAGTAAAAAAGGCATAAGGTTCACAATGGAGTAAAATTAAAATGGGATATACCGGGCTAGGATTCGAGTTACAGGTACAAGGGCCAAACCAACCACCCAAAAATGGAATCGTCGAACGAAAACACTTAACAACCTCCTAGAAGCAACTTTTCTTGCCAACAGACCTTTATCCATCAATTAGGAATCTGATGTCGTCACTAAACACATTCCTTAAATTGTAGCCATTTGTTGAGTGTTTGTTTTTTGGGTCTAATCCGCATATATATCACCATTGCCCTTGATTTTCTTGACTGTATATCTCTCAAATGTCGACATATACACGTGTGATTTAGTTTACGGAGATTTTTCAATGCCGAGAACCTCGATCAGAGAGTAAAAAAGGCGTAAGGTTCACAATAGTGTAAAATTAAAATGGGATATACCGGGCTAGGATTCGAGTTACAGGAACAAGGGCCAAACCAACCACCCAAGAATGGAATCGTCGAGTGAAAACACTTGACAACGTCCTAGAAGCAGCTTTTTTTGCCACCAGACCTTTCTCCATCAATTAGGAATCTGATGCCGTTAATAAACACATTCCTTAAATTATAGCCATTTGTTGAGTGTTTTTTTGGTGTCTAATCCGCATATATATCACCATTGCCCTTGATTTTCTTGATTTTATATCTCTTTAATGTCAACATATACAGGTGTGATTTAGTTTACGAAGATTTTTCAATGCTGAGAACCTCGATCAGAGAGTAAAAAAGGCGTAAGGTTCACAATGGTGTAAAATTAAAATGTGATATACCGGGCTAGGATTCGAGTTACAGGTACAAGGGCCAAACCAACCACCCAAGAATGGAATCGTCGAGCGAAAACACTTAACAACCTCCTAGAAGAAGCTTTTCTTGCCACCAGACCTTTCTCCATCAATTAGGAACCTGATGCCGTCACTAAACACAATCCTTAAATTGTAGCCATTTGTTGAGTGTTTTTTTGGTGTCTAATCCGCATATATATCACGATTGCCCTTGATTTTCTTGACTGTGTATCTCTTAAATGTCAACATATACAGGTGTGATTTAGTTTACGGAGATTTTTCAATGCCGAGAACCTCGATCAGAGAGTAAAAAAGGCGTAAGGTTCACAATGGTGTAAAATTAAAATGGGATATACCGGGCTAGGATTCGAGTTATAGGAACAAGGGCCAAACCAACCACCCAAAAATGGAATCGTCGAGCGAAAATACTTAACAACCTCCTAGAAGCAACTTTTCTTGCCAACAGACCTTTCTCCATCAATTAGCAATCTGATGCCGTCACTAAACACATTCCTTAAATTGTAGCCATTTGTTGAGTGTTTTTTTTTGGTGTCTAATCCGCATATATATCACCATTGCCCTTGATTTTCTTGACTGTATATCTCTTAAATGTCAACATATACACGTGTGATTTAGTTTACGAAGATTTTTCAATGCTGAGAACCTCGATCAGAGAGTAAAAAAGGCGTAAGGTTCACAATGGTGTAAAATTAAAATGTGATATACCGGGCTAAGATTCGAGTTACTGGTACAAGGGCCAAACCAACCACCCAAGAATGCAATCGTCGAGCGAAAACACTTGACAACCTCCTAGAAGCAGCTTTTCTTGCCACCATACCTTTCTCCATCAATTAGGAATCTGATGCCGTCACTAAACACATTCCTTAAATTGTAGCCATTTGTTGAGTGTTTTTTTTGGTGTCTAATCTGCATATATATCACCATTGCCCTTGATTTTCTTGACTGTATATCTCTTAAATGTCAACATATACAGGTGTGATTTAGTTTACGAAGATTTTTCAATGCTGAGAACCTCGATCAGAGAGTAAAAACGGCGTAAGGTTCACAATGGTGTAAAATTAAAATGGGTTATACCGGGCTAGGATTCGAGTTACAGGAACAAGGGCCAAACCAACCACCCAAGAATGGAATCGTCGAGCGAAAACACTTGGCAACCTCCTAGAAGCAGCTTTTCTTACCACCAGACCTTTCTCCATCAATTAGGAATCTGATGCCGTCACTAAACACATTCCTTAAATTAAAGCCATTTGTTGAGTTTTTTTTTTGGTGTCTAATCCGCATATATATCACCATTTCCCTTGATTTTCTTGACTGTATATCTCTTAAATGTCAACATATACAGGTGTGATTTAGTTTACGAAGATTTTTCAATGCTGAGAACCTCGATCAGAGAGTAAAAAAGGCGTAAGGTTCACAATGGAGTAAAATTAAAATGGGATATACCGGGCTAGGATTCGAGTTACAGGTACAAGGGCCAAACCAACCACCCAAAAATGGAATCGTCGAGCGAAAACACTTGACAACCTCCTAGAAGCAGCTTTTGTTGCCACCATACGTTTCTCCATCAATTAGGAATCTGATGCCGTCACTAAACACATTCCTTAAATTGTAGCCATTTGTTGAGTGTTTTTTTTGGTGTCTAATCCGCATATATATCACCATTGCCCTTGATTTTCTTGACTGTATATCTCTTAAATGTCAACATATACAGGTGTGATTTAGTTTACGAAGATTTTTCAATGCTGAGAACCTCGATCAGAGAGTAAAAAAGGCGTAAGGTTCACAATGTTGTAAAATTAAAATGTGATATACCGGGCTAGGATTCGAGTTACAGGTACAAGGGCCAAACCAACCACCCAAGAATGGAATCGTCGAGCGAAAACACTTGACAACCTCCTACAAGCAGCTTTTCTTGCCACAATACCTTTCTCCATCAATTAGGAATCTGATGCCGTCACTAAACACAATCCTTAAATTGTAGCCATTTGTTGAGTGTTTTTTTGGTGTCTAATCCGCATATATATCACGATTGCCCTTGATTTTCTTGACTGTATATCTCTTAAATGTCAACATATACAGGTGTGATTTAGTTTACGAAGATTTTTCAATGCTGAGAACCTCGATCAGAGAGTAAAAAAGGCGTAAGGTTCACAATGGAGTAAAATTAAAATGGGATATACCGGGCTAGGATTCGAGTTACAGGTACAAGGGCCAAACCAACCACCCAAAAATGGAATCGTCGAGCGAAAACACTTAACAACCTCCTAGAAGCAACTTTTCTTGCCAACAGACCTTTATCCATCAATTAGGAATCTGATGTCGTCACTAAACACATTCCTTAAATTGTAGCCATTTGTTGAGTGTTTGTTTTTTGGGTCTAATCCGCATATATATCACCATTGCCCTTGATTTTCTTGACTGTATATCTCTCAAATGTCGACATATACACGTGTGATTTAGTTTACGGAGATTTTTCAATGCCGAGAACCTCGATCAGAGAGTAAAAAAGGCGTAAGGTTCACAATGGTGTAAAATTAAAATGGGATATACCGGGCTAGGATTCGAGTTACAGGAACAAGGGCCAAACCAACCACCCAAGAATGGAATCGTCGAGTGAAAACACTTGACAACGTCCTAGAAGCAGCTTTTTTTGCCACCAGACCTTTCTCCATCAATTAGGAATCTGATGCCGTTAATAAACACATTCCTTAAATTATAGCCATTTGTTGAGTGTTTTTTTGGTGTCTAATCCGCATATATATCACCATTGCCCTTGATTTTCTTGATTTTATATCTCTTTAATGTCAACATATACAGGTGTGATTTAGTTTACGAAGATTTTTCAATGCTGAGAACCTCGATCAGAGAGTAAAAAAGGCGTAAGGTTCACAATGGTGTAAAATTAAAATGTGATATACCGGGCTAGGATTCGAGTTACAGGTACAAGGGCCAAACCAACCACCCAAGAATGGAATCGTCGAGCGAAAACACTTAACAACCTCCTAGAAGAAGCTTTTCTTGCCACCAGACCTTTCTCCATCAATTAGGAACCTGATGCCGTCACTAAACACAATCCTTAAATTGTAGCCATTTGTTGAGTGTTTTTTTGGTGTCTAATCCGCATATATATCACGATTGCCCTTGATTTTCTTGACTGTGTATCTCTTAAATGTCAACATATACAGGTGTGATTTAGTTTACAGAGATTTTTCAATGCCGAGAACCTCGATCAGAGAGTAAAAAAGGCGTAAGGTTCACAATGGTGTAAAATTAAAATGGGATATACCGGGCTAGGATTCGAGTTATAGGAAGAAGGGCCAAACCAACCACCCAAAAAAGGAATCGTCGAGCGAAAATACTTAACAACCTCCTAGAAGCAACTTTTCTTGCCAACAGACCTTTCTCCATCAATTAGCAATCTGATGCCGTCACTAAACACATTCCTTAAATTGTAGCCATTTGTTGAGTGTTTTTTTTGGTGTCTAATCCGCAAATATATCACGATTGCCCTTGATTTTCTTGACTGTGTATCTCTTAAATGTCAACATATACAGGTGTGATTTAGTTTATCAAGATTTTTCAATGCCGAGAACCTCGATCAGAGAGTAAAAAAGGCGTAAGGTTCACAATGGTGTAAAATTAAAATGGGATATACCGGGCTAGGATTCGAGTTACAGGAACAAGGGCCAAACCAACCACCCAAAAATGGAATCGTCGAGCGAAAATACTTAACAACCTCCTAGAAGCAACTTTTCTTGCCAACAGACCTTTCTCCATCAATTAGCAATCTGATGCCGTCACTAAACACATTCCTTAAATTAAAGCCATTTGTTGAGTTTTTTTTTGGTGTCTAATCCGCATATATATCACCATTTCCCTTGATTTTCTTGACTGTATATCTCTTAAATGTCAACATATACACGTGTGATTATTTTACGAAGATTTTTCAATGCCGAGAACCTCGATCAGAGAGTAAAAAAGGCGTAAGGTTCACAATGGTGTAAAATTAAAATGTGATATACCGGGCTAGGATTCGAGTTACAGGAACAAGGGCCAAACCAACCACCCAAGAATGGAATCGTCGAGCGAAAACACATGACAACCTCCTAGAAGCAGCTTTTCTTGCCACCATACCTTTCTCCATCAATTAGGAATCTGATGCCGTCACTAAACACAATCCTTAAATTGTAGCCATTTGTTGAGTGTTTTTTTGGTGTCTAATCCGCATATATATCACGATTGCCCTTGATTTTCTTGACTGTATATCTCTTAAATGTCAACATATACAGGTGTGATTTAGTTTACGAAGATTTTTCAATGCTGAGAACCTCGATCAGAGAGTAAAAAAGGCGTAAGGTTCACAATGGTGTAAAATTAAAATGGGATATACCGGGCTATAATTCGAGTTACAGGAACAAGGGTCAAACCAACCACCCAAGAATGGAATCGTCGAGCGAAAACACTTGACAACCTCCTAGAAGCAGCTTTTCTTGCCACCAGACCTTTCTCTATCAATTAGGAATCTGATGCCGTCCCTAAACACATTCCTTAAATTGTAGCCACTTTTTGAGTGTTTTTTTGGTGTCTAATCCGCATATATATCACCATTGCCCTTGATTTTCTTGACTGTATATCTCTTAAATGTCAACATATACACGTGTGATTTAGTTTACGAAGATTTTTCAATGCTGAGAACCTCGATCAGAGAGTAAAAAAGGCGTAAGGTTCACAATGGTGTAAAATTAAAATGTGATATACCGGGCTAGGATTCGAGTTACAGGTACAAGGGCCAAACCAACCACCCAAGAATGCAATCGTCGAGCGAAAACACTTGACAACCTCCTAGAAGCAGCTTTTCTTGCCACCATACCTTTCTCCATCAATTAGGAATCTGATGCCGTCACTAAACACATTCCTTAAATTGTAGCCATTTGTTGAGTGTTTTTTTTGGTGTCTAATCTGCATATATATCACCATTGCCCTTGATTTTCTTGACTGTATATCTCTTAAATGTCAACATATACAGGTGTGATTTAGTTTACGAAGATTTTTCAATGCTGAGAACCTCGATCAGAGAGTAAAAAAGGCGTAAGGTTCACAATGGTGTAAAATTAAAATGGGATATACCGGGCTAGGATTCGAGTTACAGGTACAAGGGCCAAACCAACCACCCAAAAATGGAATCGTCGAGCGAAAACACTTAACAACCTCCTAGAAGCAACTTTTCTTGCCAACAGACCTTTATCCATCAATTAGGAATCTGATGTCGTCACTAAACACATTCCTTAAATTGTAGCCATTTGTTGAGTGTTTGCTTTTTGGGTCTAATTCGCATATATATCACCATTGCCCTTGATTTTCTTGACTGTATATCTCTCAAATGTCGACATATACACGTGTGATTTAGTTTATCAAGATTTTTCAATGCCGAGAACCTCGATCAGAGAGTAAAAAAGGCGTAAGGTTCACAATGGTGTAAAATTAAAATGGGATATACCGGGCTAGGATTCGAGTTACAGGAACAAGGGCCAAACCAACCACCCAAGAATGGAATCGTCGAGCGAAAACACTTGGCAACCTCCTAGAAGCAGCTTTTCTTACCACCAGACCTTTCTCCATCAATTAGGAATCTGATGCCGTCACTAAACACATTCCTTAAATTAAAGCCATTTGTTGAGTTTTTTTTTGGTGTCTAATCCGCATATATATCACCATTTCCCTTGATTTTCTTGACTGTATATCTCTAAAATGTCAACATATACACGTGTGATTATTTTACGAAGATTTTTCAATGCCGAGAACCTCGATCAGAGAGTAAAAAAGCCGTAAGGTTCACAATGGTGTAAAATTAAAATGTGATATACCGGGCTAGGATTCGAGTTACAGGAACAAGGGCCAAACCAACCACCCAAGAATGGAATCGTCGAGCGAAAACACATGACAACCTCCTAGAAGCAGCTTTTCTTGCCACCATACCTTTCTCCATCAATTAGGAATCTGATGCCGTCACTAAACACAATCCTTAAATTGTAGCCATTTGTTGAGTGTTTTTTTGGTGTCTAATCCGCATATATATCACGATTGCCCTTGATTTTCTTGACTGTATATCTCTTAAATGTCAACATATACAGGTGTGATTTAGTTTACGAAGATTTTTCAATGCTGAGAACCTCGATCAGAGAGTAAAAAAGGCGTAAGGTTCACAATGGAGTAAAATTAAAATGGGATATACCGGGCTAGGATTCGAGTTACAGGTACAAGGGCCAAACCAACCACCCAAAAATGGAATCGTCGAGCGAAAACACTTAACAACCTCCTAGAAGCAACTTTTCTTGCCAACAGACCTTTATCCATCAATTAGGAATCTGATGTCGTCACTAAACACATTCCTTAAATTGTAGCCATTTGTTGAGTGTTTGTTTTTTGGGTCTAATCCGTATATATATCACCATTGCCCTTGATTTTCTTGACTGTATATCTCTCAAATGTCGACATATACACGTGTGATTTAGTTTACGGAGATTTTTCAATGCCGAGAACCTCGATCAGAGAGTAAAAAAGGCGTAAGGTTCACAATGGTGTAAAATTAAAATGGGATATACCGGGCTAGGATTCGAGTTACAGGAACAAGGGCCAAACCAACCACCCAAGAATGGAATCGTCGAGTGAAAACACTTGACAACGTCCTAGAAGCAGCTTTTTTTGCCACCAGACCTTTCTCCATCAATTAGGAATCTGATGCCGTTAATAAACACATTCCTTAAATTATAGCCATTTGTTGAGTGTTTTTTTGGTGTCTAATCCGCATATATATCACCATTGCCCTTGATTTTCTTGACTTTATATCTCTTTAATGTCAACATATACAGGTGTGATTTAGTTTACGAAGATTTTTCAATGCTGAGAACCTCGATCAGAGAGTAAAAAAGGCGTAAGGTTCACAATGGTGTAAAATTAAAATGTGATATACCGGGCTAGGATTCGAGTTACAGGTACAAGGGCCAAACCAACCACCCAAGAATGGAATCGTCGAGCGAAAACACTTGACAACCTCCTAGAAGAAGCTTTTCTTGCCACCAGACTTTTCTCCATCAATTAGGAACCTGATGCCGTCACTAAACACAATCCTTAAATTGTAGCCATTTGTTGAGTGTTTTTTTGGTGTCTAATCCGCATATATATCACGATTGCCCTTGATTTTCTTGACTGTATATCTCTTAAATGTCAACATATACAGGTGTGATTTAGTTTACGGAGATTTTTCAATGCCGAGAACCTCGATCAGAGAGTAAAAAAGGCGTAAGGTTCACAATGGTGTAAAATTAAAATGGGATATACCGGGCTAGGATTCGAGTTATAGGAACAAGGGCCAAACCAACCACCCAAAAATGGAATCGTCGAGCGAAAATACTTAACAACCTCCTAGAAGCAACTTTTCTTGCCAACAGACCTTTCTCCATCAATTAGGAATCTGATGCCGTCACTAAACACATTCCTTAAATTGTAGCCATTTGTTGAGTGTTTGTTTTTTGGGTCTAATCCGCATATATATCACCATGGCCCTTGATTTTCTTGACTGTATATCTCTCAAATGTCGACATATACACGTGTGATTTAGTTTACGGAGATTTTTCAATGCCGAGAACCTCGATCAGAGAGTAAAAAAGGCGTAAGGTTCACAATGGTGTAAAATTAAAATGTGATATACCGGGCTAGGATTCGACTTACAGGTACAAGGGCCAAACCAACCACCCAAGAATGGAATCGTCAAGCGAAAACACTTGACAACCTCCTAGAAGCAGCTTTTCTTGCCACCAGACCTTTCTCCATCAATTAGGAACCTGATGCCGTCACTAAACACAATCCTTAAAATTGTAGCCATTTGTTGAGTGTTTTTTTGGTGTCTAATCCGCATGTATATCACGATTTCCCTTGATTTTCTTGACTGTATATCTCTAAAATGTCAACGTATACTGGTGTGATTTAGTTTACGGAGATTTTTCAATGCCGAGAACCTCGATCAGAGAGTAAAAAAGGCGTAAGGTTCACAATGGTGTAAAATTAAAATGGGATATACCGGGCTAGGATTCGAGTTACAGGAACAAGGGCCAAACCAACCACCCAATAATGGAATCGTCGAGCGAAAACACTTGACAACCTCCTAGAAGCATCTTTTCTTACCACCAGACCTTTCTCCATCAATTAGGAATCTGATGCCGTTAATAAACACATTCCTTAAATTATAGCCATTTGTTGAGTGTTTTTTTGGTGTCTAATCCGCATATATATCACCATTGCCCTTGATTTTCTTGACTATATATCTCTTAAATGTCAATATATACAAGTGTGATTTAGTTTACGAAGATTTTTCAATGCCGAGAATCTCGATCAGAGAGTAAAAAAGGCGTAAGGTTCACAATGGTGTAAAATTAAAATGGGATATACCGGGCTAGGATTCGAGTTACAGGAACATGGGCCAAACTAACCACCCAAGAATGGAATCGTCGAGCGAAAACACTTGACAACCTCCTAGAGGCAGCTTTTCTTGCCACCAGACCTTTCTCCGTCAATTAGGAATCTGATGTCGTCACTAAATACATTCCTTAAAGCCATTTGTTGAGTGTTTTTTTTGGTGTCTAATCCTCATATATATCACCATTGCCCTTGATTTTCTTGACCGTATATCTCTTAAATGTCAACATATACAGGTGTGATTTAGTTTACGAAGATTTTTCAATGCCGAGAACCTCGATCAGAGAGTAAAAATTGCGTAAGGTTCACAATGGTGTAAAATTAAAATGTGATATACCGGGCTAGGATTCGAGTTACAGGAACAAGGGCCAAACCAACCACCCAAGAATGGAATCGTCGAGCGAAAAACACTTGACAACCTCCTAGAAGTAGCTTTTCTTGCCACCAGACCTTTCTCCATCAATTAGGAATCTGATGCCGTCACTAAACACATTCCTTAAATTGTAGCCATTTGTTGAGTGTTTTTTTTTTGTGTCTAATCCGTATATATATATCACTATTGCCCTTGATTTTCTTGACTGTATATCTCTTAAATGTCAACATATACAGGTGTGATATAGTTTACGAAGATTTTTTAATGCCGAGAACCTCGATCAGAGAGTAAAAAAGGCGTAAGATTCACAATGGTGTAAAATTAAAATATGTTATACGGGGCTAGGATTCGAGTTACAGGAACAAGGGCCAAACCAACCACCCAAGAATGGAATCGTCGAGCGAAAACACTTGACAACCTCCAAGAAGCAGCTTTTCTTGCCACCAGACCTTTCTCCATCAATTAGGAATCTGATGCCGTCACTAAACACATTCCTTAAATTGTAGCCATTTGTTGAGTGTTTTTTTGGTGTCTAATCCGCATATATATCACCATTGCCCTTGATTTTCTTGACTGTATATCTCTTAAATGTCAACAAATACAGGTGTGATTTAGTTTATGAAGATTTTTCAATGCCGAGAACCTCGATCAGAGAGTAAAAAAGGCGTAAGGTTCACAATGGTGTAAAATTAAAATGTGATATACCGGGCTAGGATTCTAGTTACAGGAACAAGGGCCAATCCAACCGCCCAAGAATGGAATCGTCGAGCGAAAACACTTGACAACCTCCTAGAAGCAGCTTTTCTTGCCACCAGACGTTTCTCCATCAATTTGGAAACTGATCCGTCACTAAACACATTCCTTAAATTGTTGCCATTTGTTGAGTGTTTTTTTTGGTGTCTAATCCGTATATATATCACTATTGCCCTTGATTTTCTTGACTGTATATCTCTTACATGTCAACATATACATGTGTGATTTAGTTTACGATGATTTTTCAATGCCGAGAACCTCGATCAGAGAGCAAAAAAGGTGTAAGGTTCACAATGGTGTAAAATTAAAATATGTTATACCGGACTAGGATTCGAGTTACAGGAACATGGGCCAAACCAACCACCCAAGAATGGAATCGTCGAGCGAAAACACTTGACAACCTCCTAGAAGTAGCTTTTCTTACCACAAGACCTTTCTCCATTAATTAGGAATCTGATGCCCTCACTAAACACATTCCTTAAATTGTAGCCATTTGTTGAGTGTTTTTTTTTGGTGTCTAATCCGCATATATATTACCATTGCCCTTGATTTTCTTAACTATATATCTCTTAAATGTCAACATATACAGGTGTGATTTAGTTTACGAAGATTTTTCAATGTCGAGAACCTCGATCAGAGAGTAAAAAAGGCGTAAGGTTCACAATGGTGTAAAATTAAAATGGGATATACCGGGATAGAATTCGAGTTACAGGAACAAGGGCCAAACCAACCACCCAAGAATGGAATCGTCGAGCGAAAACACTTGACAACCTCCTAGAATCAGCTTTTCTTGCCATCAGACCTTTCTCCATCAATTAGGAATCTGATGCCGTCCCTAAACACATTCCTTAAATTGTAGCCATTTGTTGAGTGTTTTTTTGTTGTCTAATCCGCATATATATCACCATTGCCCTTGATTTTCTTGACTGTATATCTCTTAAATGTTAACATATACAGGTGTGATTTAGTTTATGAAGATTTTTCAATGCCGAGAACCTCGATCAGAGAGTAAAAAGGCGTAACGTTCATAATGGTGTAAAATTAAAATGTGATATACCGGGCTAGGATTCGAGTTACAGGAACAAGGGCGAAACCAACCGCCCAAGAATGGAATCGTCGAGCGAAAACACTTGACAACCTCCTAGAAGCAGCTTTTTTTTGCCACCAGACCTTTCTCCATCAATTTGGAATCTGATGCCGTCACTAAACACATTCCTTAAATTGTAGCCATTTGTCGAGTGTTTTTTTTGGTGTCTTATCCGTATATATATCAATATTGCCCTTGATTTTCTTGACTACATATCTCTTAAATGTCAACATATACATGTATGATTTAGGTTACGAAGATATTTCAATGCCCAGAACCCCGATCAGAGAGTAAAAAAGGTGTAAGGTTCACAATGGTGTAAAATTAAAATATGTTATACCGGGCTAGGATTCGAGTTACAGGAACATGGGCCAAACCAACCACCCAAGAATGGAATCGTCGAGCGAAAACACTTGACAACCTCCTAGAAGCAGCTTTTCTTACCACAAGACCTTTCTCCATCAATTAGGAATCTGATGCCCTCACTAAACACATTCCTTAAATTGTAGCCATTTGTTGAGTGTTTTTTTTTTGTGTCTAATCCGCATATATATTACCATTACCCTTGATTTTCTTCACTATATATCTCTTAAATGTCAACATATACAGGTGTGATTTTGTTTACGAAGATTTTTCAATGTCGAGAACCTCGATCAGAGAGTAAAAAAGGCGTAAGGTTCACAATGGTGTAAAATTAAAATGGGATATACTGGGCTAGGATTCGAGTTACAGGAACAAGGGCCAAACCAACCACCCAAGAATGGAATCGTCGAGCGAAAACACTTAACAACCTCCTAGAAGCAGCTTTTCTTTCCACCAGACCTTTCTCCATCAATTTGGAATCTGATGCCGTCACTAAACACATTCCTTAAATTGTTGCCATTTGTTGAGTGTTTTTTTTGGTGTCTAATCCGTATATATATCACTATTGCCCTTGATTTTCTTGACTGTATATCTCTTACATGTCAACATATACATGTGTGATTTAGTTTACGATGATTTTTCAATGCCGAGAACCTCGATCAGAGAGCAAAAAAGGTGTAAGGTTCACAATGGTGTAAAATTAAAATATGTTATACCGGACTAGGATTCGAGTTACAGGAACATGGGCCAAACCAACCACCCAAGAATGGAATCGTCGAGCGAAAACACTTGACAACCTCCTAGAAGTAGTTTTTCTTGCCACCAGACCTTTCTCCATCAATTAGGAATCTGATGCCGTCACTAAACACATTCCTTAAATTGTAGCCATTTGTTGAGTGTTTTTTTTGGTGTCTAATCCGTATATATATATCACTATTGCCCTTGATTTTCTTGACTGTATATCTCCTAAATTTCAACATATACAGGTGTGATATAGTTTACGAAGATTTTTCAATGCCGAGAACCTCGATCAGAGAGTAAAAAAGGCGTAAGGTTCACAATGGTGAAAATTTAAAATATGTTATACGGGGCTAGGATTCGAGTTACAGGAACAAGGGCCAAACCAACCACCCAAGAATGGAATTGTCGAGCGAAAACACTTGACAACCTCCTACAAGCAGCTTTTCTTGCCACCAGACCTTTCTCCATCAATTAGGAATCTGATGCCGTCACTAAACACATTCCTTAAATTGTAGCCATTTGTTGAGTGTTTTTTTGGTGTCTAATCCGCATATATATCACCATTGCCCTTGATTTTCTTGACTGTATATCTCTTAAATGTCAACATATACAGGTGTGATTTAGTTTATGAAGATTTTTCAATGCCGAGAACCTCAATCAGAGAGTAAAAAAGGCGTAAGGTTCACAATGGTGTAAAATTAAAATGTGATATACCGGGCTAGGATTCGAGTTACAGGAACAAGGGCCAAACCAACCGCCCAAGAATGGAATCGTCGAGCGAAAACACTTGACAACCTCCTAGAAGCAGCTTTTCTTGCCACCAGACCTTTCTCCATCAATTTGGAATCTGATGCCGTCACTAAACACATTCCTTTTATTGTAGCCATTTGTTGAGTGTTTTTTTTGGTGTCTAATCCGTATATATATCACTATTGCCCTTGATTTTCTTGACTGTATATCTCTAACATGTCAACATATACATGTGTGATTTAGTTTACGAAGATTTTTCAATGCCGAGAACCTCGATCAGAGAGTAAAAAAGGTGTAAGGTTCACAATGGTGTAAAATTAAAATATGTTATACCGGGCTAGGATTCGAGTTACAGGAACATGGGCCAAACCAACCAACCAAGAATGTAATCATCGAGCGAAAACACTTGACAACCTCCTAGAAGCAGCTTTTCTTGCCACCAGACCTTTCTCCATCAATTTGGAATCTGATGCCGTCACTAAACACATTCCTTTTATTGTAGCCATTTGTTGAGTGTTTTTTTTGGTGTCTAATCCGTATATATATCACTATTGCCCTTGATTTTCTTGACTGTATATCTCTAACATGTCAACATATACATGTGTGATTTAGTTTACGAAGATTTTTCAATGCCGAGAACCTCGATCAGAGAGTAAAAAAGGTGTAAGGTTCACAATGGTGTAAAATTAAAATATGTTATACCGGGCTAGGATTCGAGTTACAGGAACATGGGCCAAACCAACAAACCAAGAATGTAATCATCGAGCGAAAACACTTGACAACCTCCTAGAAGCAGCTTTTCTTACCACAAGACTTTTCTCCATCAATTAGGAATCTGATGCCGTCACTAAACACATTCCTTAAATTGTAGCCATTTGTTGAGTGTTTTTTTTGGTGTCTAATCCGCATATATATTACCATTGCCCTCGATTTTCTTGACTATATATCTCTTAAATGTCAACATATACAGGTGTGATTTAGTTTACGAAGATTTTTCAATGTCGAGAACCTCGATCAGAGAGTAAAAAAGGCGTAAGGTTCACAATGGTGTAAAATTAAAATGGGATATACCGGGCTATAATTCGAGTTACAGGAACAAGGGTCAAACCAACCACCCAAGAATGGAATCGTCGAGCGAAAACACTTGACAACCTCCTAGAAGCAGCTTTTCTTGCCACCAGACCTTTCTCTATCAATTAGGAATCTGATGCCGTCCCTAAACACATTCCTTAAATTGTAGCCACTTTTTGAGTGTTTTTTTGGTGTCTAATCCGCATATATATCACCATTGCCCTTGATTTTCTTGACTGTATATCTCTTAAATGTCAACATATACAGGTGTGATTTAGTTTATGAAGATTTTTCAATGCCGAGAACCTCGATCAGAGAGTAAAAAAGGCGTATGGTTCACAATGGTGTAAAATTAAAATGTGATATACCGGGCAAGGATTCGAGTTACAGGAACAAGGGCCAAACCAACCTCCCAAGAATGGAATCGTCGAGCGAAAACACTTGACAACCTCCTAGAAGCAGCTTTTTTTGCCAGCAGACCTTTCTCCATCAATTTGGAATCTGATGCCGTTACTAAACACATTCCTTAAATTGTAGCCATTTGTTGAGTGTTTTTTTTTGGTGTCTAATCCGTATATATATCACTATTGCCCTTGATTTTCTGGACTGTATATCTCTTAAATGTCAACATATACATGTGTGATTTAGGTTACGAAGATTTTTCTATGCCGAGAACCTCGATCAGAGAGTAAAAAAGGTGTAAGGTTCACAATGGTGTAAAATTAAAATATGTTATACCGGGCTAGGATTCGAGTTACAGGTACACGGGCCAAACCAACCACCCAAGTATGGAATCGTCGAGCGAAAACACTTGACAACCTCCTAGAAGCAGCTTTTCTTACCACAAGACCTTTCTCCATCAATTAGGAATCTGATGCCCTCACTAAACACATTCCTTAAATTGTAGCCATTTGTTGAGTGTTTTTTTTTTTGTCTAATCCGCATATATATTACCATTGCCCTTGATTTTCTTGACTATATATCTCTTAAATGTCAACATATACAGGTGTGATTTAGTTTACGAAGATTTTTCAATGTCGAGAACCTCGATCAGAGAGTAAAAAAGGCGTAAGGTTCACAATGGTGTTAAATTAAAATGGGATATACTGGGCTAAGATTCGAGTTACAGGAACAAGGGCCAAACCAACCACCCAAGAATGGAATCGTCGAGCGAACACACTTAACAACCTCCTAGAAGCAGCTTTTCTTGCCACCAGACCTTTCTCCATCAATTAGGAATCTGATGCCGTCACTAATTACATTCCTTAAATTGTAGCCATTTGTTGAGTGTTTTTTTTTTGTGTTTAATCCGCATATATATCACCATTGCCCTTGATTTTCTTGACTGTATATCACTTAAATGTCAACATATACACGTGTGATTTAGTTTACGAAGATTTTTCAATGCCGAGAACCTCGATCAGAGAGTAAAAAAGGCGTAAGGTTCACAATGGTGTAAAATTAAAATGGGATATACCGGGCTAGGATTCGAGTTACAGGAACAAGGGCCAAACCAACCACCCAAGTATGGAATCTTCTTGCGAAAACACTGGACAACCTCCTAGAAGCAGCTTTTCTTGCCACCAGACCTTTCTCCATCAATTAGGAATCTGATGTCCCCACTAAACACATTCCTTAAATTGTAGCCATTTGTTGAGTGTTTTTTTTGGTGTATAATCCGCATATATATCACCATTGCCCTTGATTTTCTTGACTGTATATCTCTCAAATGTCAACATATGCACGTGTGATTTAGTTTACGGAGATTTTTCAATGCCGAGAACCTCGATCAGAGAGTAAAAAAGGCGTAAGGTTCACAATGGTGTAAAATTAAAATGGGATATACTGGGCTAGGATTCGAGTTACAGGACAAGGGCCAAACCAACCACCCAAGAATGGAATCATCGAGCGAAAACACTTAACAACCACCTAGAAGCAGCTTTTCTTGCCACCAGACCTTTCTCCATCAATTAGGAATATGATGCCGTCACTAATCACATTCCTTAAATTGTAGCCATTTGTTGAGTGTTTTTTTTTGGTCTTTAATCCGCATATATATCCCCATTGCCCTTGATTTTCTTGACTGTGTATCTCTTAAATGTCAACATATACAGTTGTGATTTAGTTTACGAAGATTTTTCAATGTCGAGAACCTCGATCAGAAAGTAAAAAAGGCGTAAGGTTTACAATGGTGTAAAATTAAAATGGGATATATCGGGCTAGAATTCGAGTTACAGGAACAAGGGCCAAACCAACCACCCAAGAATGGAATCGTCGAGCGAAAACACTTGACAACCTCCTAGAAGCAGCTTTTCTTGCCACCCTTACTCTATCAATTAGGAATCTGATGCCGTCCCTAAATACATTCCTTAAATTGTAGACATTTGTTGAGTGTTTTTTTTGGTGTCTAATCCACATATATATCACCATTGCCCTTGATTTTCTTGACTGTATATATGTTAAATGTCAACATATACACGTGTGATTTAGTTTACGAAGATTTTTCAATGCCGAGAACCTCGATCAGAGAGTAAAAATGGCTTAAGGTTCACAATGGTGTAAAATTAAAATGGGATATACCGGGCTAGGATTCGAGTTACAGGAACAAGGGCCAAACCAACCACCCAAGAATGGAATCATCGAGCGAAAACACTTGACAACCTCCTAGAAGCAGCTTTTCTTGCCACCAGACCTTTCTCCATCAATTAGAAATCTGTTGCCACCACTAAACACATTCCTTAAATTGTAGCCATTTGTTGAGTGTTTTTTTTGGTGTCTAATCCGTATATATATATCACTATTGCCCTTGATTTTCTTGACTGTATATCTCTTAAATGTCAACATATACAGGTGTGATTTAGTTTACAAAGGTTTTTCAATGCCAAGAACCTTGATCAGAGATTAAAAAAGGCGTAAGGTTCACAATGGTGTAAAATTAAAATGTGATATACCGGGCTAGGATTCGATTACAGGAACAAGGGCCAAACCAACCACCCAAGTATGGAATCGTCGAGCGAAAACACTTGACAATCTCCTTGAAGCAGCTTTTCTTGCTACTAGACCTTTCTCCATCAATTAGGAATCTGATGTCATCCCTAAACACATTCCTTAAATTGTAGCCATTTGTTGAGTGTTTTTTTTTTGTCTAATCTGCATATATATCACCATTGCCCTTGATTTTCTTGACTGTATATCTCTTAAATGTCAACATATACAGGTGTGATTTAGTTTACAAAGGTTTTTCAATGCCAAGAACCTTGATCAGAGATTAAAAAAGGCGTAAGGTTCACAATGGTGTAAAATTAAAATGTGATATACCGGGCTAGGATTCGATTACAGGAACAAGGGCCAAACCAACCACCCAAGTATGGAATCGTCGAGCGAAAACACTTGACAATCTCCTTGAAGCAGCTTTTCTTGCTACTAGACCTTTCTCCATCAATTAGGAATCTGATGTCATCCCTAAACACATTCCTTAAATTGTAGCCATTTGTTGAGTGTTTTTTTTTTGTCTAATCTGCATATATATCACCATTGCCCTTGATTTTCTTGACTGTATATCTCTTAAATGTCAACATATACACGTGTGATTTAATTTACAAAGATTTTTCAACGTCGAGAACCTCGACCAGAGAGTAAAAAAGGCGTAAGGTTCACAATGGTGTAAAATTAAAATGGGATATACCGGGCTAGGATTCGAGTTACAGGAACAAGGGCCAAACTAACCACCCAAGAATGGAATCGACGAGCGAAAACACTTAACAACCTCCTAGAAGCAGCTTTTCTTGCCACCAGACCTTTCTCCATCAATTAGGAATCTGATGCCGTCACTAAACACATTCCTTAAATTGTAACCATTTGTTGAGTGTTTTTTTGGTGTCTAATCCGCATATATATCACCATTGCCGTTGATTTTCTTGACTGTATATCACTTAAATGTCAACATATACACGTGTGATTTAGTTTACGAAGATTTTTCAATGCCGAGAACCTCGATTAGAGAGTAAAAAAGGCTTAAGGTTCACAATGGTGTAAAATTAAAATGGGATATACCGAGCTAGGATTCGAGTCACAGGAACAAGGGCCAAACCAACCACCCAAGAATGGAATCGTCGAGCGAAAACACTTGACAACCTCCTTGAAGCAGCTTTTCTTGCCACCAGACCTTTCTCCATCAATTAGGAATCTGATGTCGTCACAAAACACATTCCTTAAATTGTAGCCATTTGTTGAGTGTTTTTTTTGGTGTCTAATCCGCGATATATCATCATTGCCCTTGATTTTCTTGACAGTATATCTCTTACATGTCAACATATACACGTGTAATTTAGTTTACGTAGATTTTTCAATGCCGAGAACCTCGATCAGTTAGTAAAAAAGGCGTAAGGTTCACAATGGTGTAAAATTAAAATGGGATATACCAGGCTAGGATTCAAGTTACAGGAACAAGGGCGAAACCAACCCCCAAAAAATGGAATCGTCGAGCGAAAACACTTGACAACCTCCTAGAAGCAGTTTTTCTTTCCACCAGACCTTTCTCCATCAATTAGGAATCTGATGTCGTCACTAAACACATTCCTTAAATTGTAGCCATTTGTTGAGTGTTTTTTTTGGGGTCTAATCCGCATATATATCACAATTGTCCTTGATTTTCTTGACTGTATATCTCTTAAATGTCAACATATACACGTGTGTTTTAGTTTATGAAGATTTTTCAATGCCGAGAACCTCGATCAGAGAGTAAAACAGACGTAAGGTTCACAATGGTGTAAAACTAAAATGGGATATACCGGGCTAGGATCTGAGTTACAGGAACAAGGGCCAAACCAACCACCCAAGAATGGAATCGTCGAGCAAAACACTTGACAACCTCCTAGAAGCAGCTTTTCTTGCCACTAGAACTTTCTCCATCACTTACGAATCCGATGCCGTCACTAAACATATTCCTTAAATTGTAGCCATTTGTTGAGTGTTTTTTTGGTGTCTAATCCGCATATATTTCACCATTACCCTTGATTTTCTATACTGTATATCTCTTAGATGTCAACATATACACGTGTGATTTAGTTTATGAAGATTTTTCAATGCCGACAATCTCGATCAGAGAGTAAAAAAGGCGTAAGGTTTACAATGGTGTAAAATTAAAATGGGATATACCGGGCTAGGATTCGAGTTACAGGAACATGGGCTAAACCAACCACCCAAGAAGGGAATCGTCGAGCGAAAACACTTGACAACCTCCTAGAAGTGGCTTTTCTTGCCACCAGACATTTCTCCATCAATGAGGAATCTGATGCCGTTACTAAACACATTCCTTAAATTGTAGCCATTTGTTGAGTGTTTTTTTTTGTGTCTAATCCGCTTATATATAACCATTGCCCTTGATTTTCTTTATTGTATATCTCTTAAATGTCAACATATACACGTGTGATTTAGTTTACGAAGATTTTTCAATGCCGATAACCTCGATAAGAGAGAAAAAAGGCGTAAGATTCACAATGGTGTAAATTTAAAATGAGATATACCAGGCTAGGATTCGTGTTACTGGAACAATGGCCAAACCCACCACCCAAGAATGGAATCGTCGAGCAATAAAACTTGACAACCTCCTAAACGCAGCTTCTCTTGCCACTAGACCTTTCTCCATCAATTAGGAATCTTATTTTGTCACCAAACACATTCCATAAATTGTAGCCATTTGTTGAGTGTTTTTTTTTGGAGTCTAATCCGCATATATATCACCATTGCCCTTAATTTTCTTGACTGTATATCTCTTAAATGTCAACATATACACGTGTGATTTTGTTTACGAAGATTTTTCAATGCTGAGAACCTCGATCAGAGAGTAAAAAAGGCGTAAGGTTCACAATGGTGTAAAATTAAAATGGGATATACCGGGCTAGCATTCGAGTTACAGGAACAAGGTCAAACCAGCCACCTAAGAATGGAATCGTCGAGCGAAAACACTTGACAACCTCCTAGAAGCAGCTTTTCTTGCCACCAGACCTTTCTCCATCAATTAGGAATCTGATGCCGTCACTAAACACATTCCTTAAATTGTAACCATTTGTTGAGTGTTTTTTTTGGTGTCTAATCCGCATATATATCACCATTGCCCTTGATTTTCTTGACTGTATATCTCTTAAATGTCAACATATACACGTGTGATTTAGTTTACAAATATTTTTCAATGCCGAGAACCTCGATCAGAGAGTAAAAAAGGCGTAAGGTTCACAATGGTGTAAAATTAAAATGGGATATACCAGGCTAGGATTCGAGTTACAGGAACAAGGGCAAAACCAACCACCCAAGAATGGAATCGTCTAGCGAAAACACTTGACAACCTCCTAGAAGCAGTTTTTCTTGCCACCAGACCTTTCTCCATCAATTACGAATCTGATGCCGTCACTAAACACATTCCTTAAATTGTAGCCATTTGTTGAGTGTTTTTTTTTTGGTGTCTAATCCATATATATATATATATCACCATTGCCCTTGATTTTCTTAACTGCATATCTCTTAAATGTCAACATACACACGTGTGATTTAGTTTACGAAGATTTTTCAATGCCGAGAACCTCGATCAGAGAGTATAAAAGGCATAAGGTTCACAATGGTGTAAAATTAAAATGGGATATACCAGGCTAGGATTCAAGTAACAAGAACAAGGGCCAAACCAACCACCCAAGAATGGAATTGTCGAGCGAAAATACTTGACAAACTCCTAGAAGCAGCTTTTCTTGCCACCAGAGCTTTCTCTATCAATTAGGAATCTGATGGCGTCACTAAACACATTCCTTAAATTGTAGCCATTTATTGAGTGTTTTTTTGGTGTCTAATCCGCATATATATCACCATTGCCCTTGATTATCTTGACTGTATATCTCTTAAATGTCAATATATACACGTGTGATTTAGTTTACGAAGATTTTTCAATGCCGAGAACCTCGATTAGAGAGTAAAAAAGGCGTAAGGTTCACAATGGTGTAAAATTAAAATGGGATATACCGGGCTAGGATTCGAGTTACAGGAACAAGGGCCAAACCAACCACACAAGAATGGAATCGTCGAGTGAATACACTTGACAAACTCCGAGAAGCAGCTTTTCTTGCCACCTGACATTTCTCCATCAATTTGGAATCTGATGCCGTCACTAAACACATTCCTTAAATTGTAGCCATTTGTTGAGTGTTTTTTTTGGGTGTCTAATCCGCATATATATCACCATTTCCCATGATTTTCTTGACTGTATATCTCTTAAATGTCAACATATACACGTGTGATTTAGCTTACGAAGATTTTTCAATGCCGAGAACCTCGATCAGAGAGTAAAAAAGGTGTAAGGTTCACAATGGTGTAAAATTAAAATGGGATATACCGGGCTAGGATTCGAGTTACAGGAACAAGGGGCAAACCAACCACCCAAGAATGGAATCGTCGAGCGAAAACACTTGACAACCACCTTGAAGCAGCTTTTCTTGCCACCAGACCTTTCTCATTCAATTAGGAATCTGATGCCGTCACTAAACACATTCCTTAATTTGTAGCCATTTGTTGAGTGTTTTTTTTGGTGTCTAATCCGCATATATATCACCATTGCCCTTGATTTTCTAGACTGTATATCTCTTAAATGTCAACTTATACACGTGTGATTTAGTTTACGAAGATTTTTCAATTCCAAGAACCTCGATCAGAGATTAAAAAAGGCGTAAGGTTCACAATGGTGTAAAATTAAAATGGGATATACTGGGCTAGGATTCGATTGACAGGAACAAGGGCCAAACCAACCACCCAAGAATGGAATCGTCGAGCGAAAACACTTGACAACCACCTAGAAGCAGCTTTTTTTGCCACCAGACCTTTCTCCATCAATTAGGAATCTGATGCCGTCACTAAACACATTCCTTAAATTGTAGCCATTTGTTGTGTGTTTTTTTTTGTGTCTAATCCGCATATATATCACCATTGCCCTTGATTTTCTTGACTGTATATCTCTTAAATGTCAACATATACACGTGTGATTTAGCTTACGAAGATTTTTCAATGCCGAGAACCTCGATCAGAGAGTAAAAAAGGTGTAAGGTTCACAATGGTGTAAAATTAAAATGGGATATACCTGGCTAGGATTCGAGTTACAGGAACAAGGGGCAAACCAACCACCCAAGAATGGAATCGTCGAGCGAAAACACTTGACAACCACCTTGAAGCAGCTTTTCTTGCCACCAGACCTTTCTCATTCAATTAGGAATCTGATGCCGTCACTAAACACATTCCTTAAATTGTAGCCATTTGTTGAGTGTTTTTTTTGGTGTCTAATCCGCATATATATCACCATTGCCCTTGATTTTCTAGACTGTATATCTCTTAAATGTCAACTTATACACGTGTGATTTAGTTTACGAAGATTTTTCAATTCCAAGAACCTCGATCAGAGATTAAAAAAGGCGTAAGGTTCACAATGGTGTAAAATTAAAATGGGATATACTGGGCTAGGATTCGATTGACAGGAACAAGGGCCAAACCAACCACCCAAGAATGGAATCGTCGAGCGAAAACACTTGACAACCACCTAGAAGCAGCTTTTTTTGCCACCAGACCTTTCTCCATCAATTAGGAATCTGATGCCGTCACTAAACACATTCCTTAAATTGTAGCCATTTGTTGTGTGTTTTTTTTTTGTGTCTAATCCGCATATATATCACCATTGCCCTTGATTTTCTAGACTGTATATCTCTTAAATGTCAACTTATACACGTGTGATTTAGTTTACGAAGATTTTTCAATTCCAAGAACCTCGATCAGAGATTAAAAAAGGCGTAAGGTTCACAATGGTGTAAAATTAAAATGGGATATACTGGGCTAGGATTCGATTGACAGGAACAAGGGCCAAACCAACCACCCAAGAATGGAATCGTCGAGCGAAAACACTTGACAACCACCTAGAAGCAGCTTTTTTTGCCACCAGACCTTTCTCCATCAATTAGGAATCTGATGCCGTCACTAAACACATTCCTTAAATTGTAGCCATTTGTTGTGTGTTTTTTTTTGTGTCTAATCCGCGTATATATCACCATTGCCCTTGATTTTCTTGACTGTATATCTCTTAAATGTCAACATATACACGTGTGATTTAGCTTACGAAGATTTTTCAATGCCGAGAACCTCGATCAGAGAGTAAAAAAGGTGTAAGGTTCACAATGGTGTAAAATTAAAATGGGATATACCGGGCTAGGATTCGAGTTACAGGAACAAGGGGCAAACCAACCACCCAAGAATGGAATCGTCGAGCGAAAACACTTGACAACCACCTTGAAGCAGCTTTTCTTGCCACCAGACCTTTCTCATTCAATTAGGAATCTGATGCCGTCACTAAACACATTCCTTAAATTGTAGCCATTTGTTGAGTGTTTTTTTTGGTGTCTAATCCGCATATATATCACCATTGCCCTTGATTTTCTAGACTGTATATCTCTTAAATGTCAACTTATACACGTGTGATTTAGTTTACGAAGATTTTTCAATTCCAAGAACCTCGATCAGAGATTAAAAAAGGCGTAAGGTTCACAATGGTGTAAAATTAAAATGGGATATACTGGGCTAGGATTCGATTGACAGGAACAAGGGCCAAACCAACCACCCAAGAATGGAATCGTCGAGCGAAAACACTTGACAACCACCTAGAAGCAGCTTTTTTTGCCACCAGACCTTTCTCCATCAATTAGGAATCTGATGCCGTCACTAAACACATTCCTTAAATTGTAGCCATTTGTTGTGTGTTTTTTTTTGTGTCTAATCCGCATATATATCACCATTGCCCTTGATTTTCTTGACTGTATATCTCTTAAATGTCAACATATACACGTGTGATTTAGTTTACGAAGATTTTTCCATGGCGAGAACCTTGATCAGAGAGTAAAAAAGGCGTAAGGTTCACAATGGTGTAAAATTAAAATGAGATATACCGTGATAGGATTCGAGTTACAGGAACAAGGGCCAAACCAACCACCCGAGAATGGAATCGTCGAGCGAAAACACTTAACAACCTCCTAGAAGCAGCTTTTCTTGCCACCAGACCTTTCTCCATCAATTAAGAATCTGATGTCGTCACTAAACACATTCCTTAAATTGTAGCCATTTGTTGAGTGTTTCGATTTGGTGACTAATCCGCATATATATCACCATTGCCCTTGATTTTCTTGACTGTATCTCTTAAATGTCAACATATACACGTGTGATTTAGTTTATGAAGATTTTTCAATGCCGAGAACCTCGATCAGAGAGTAAAAAAGGCGTATGATTCATAATGGTGTAAAATTAAAATGGGATATACCGGGATAGGATTCGAGTTACAGTAACAAAGGCCAAACCAACCACCAAAGAATGGAATCGTTGAGCGAAAACACTTGACAACCTCCTAGAAGGAGCTTTTCTTGCCACCAAACCTTTCTCCTTTAATTAGGAATCTGATGCTGTCACTAAACACTTTCCTTAAATTGTAGCCATTTGTGAGTGTTTTTTTTTTGGTGCCTAATCTACATATATATCACCATTGCCCTTGATTTTCTTGATTGTATATCTCTTAAATGTCAACATATATACGTGTGATTTAGTTTATGAAGATTTTTCAATGCCGAGAACCTCGATCAGAGAGTAAAAAAGGCGTAAGGTTCACAATGGTGTAAAATTAAAATGGGATATACCAGGCTAGGATTCGATTTACAGGAACAAGGGCCAAACCAACCACCGAAGAATGGAATCGTCGAGCGAAAACACTTCACAACCTCCCGGAAGCAGCTTTTCTTGCCGCCAGACCTTTCTCCATCAATTAGGAATCTGATGCCGTCACTAAACACATTCCTTAAATTGTAGCCATTTGTTGAGTGTTTTTTTTGGTGTCTAATCCGCATATATATCACCATTGCCCTTGATTTTCTTGGCTGTATATCTCTTAAATGTCAACATATACATGTGTGATTTAGTTTACGAAGATTTTTCAATGTCGAGAACCTCGATCAGAGAGTAAAAAAGGCTTAAGGTTCACAATGGTGTAAAATTAAAATGGATATACCGGGCTAGGATTCGATTTACAGGAACAAGGGCCAAACCAACCACCCAAGAATGGAATCGTCGAGCGAAAACACTTGACAACATCCTAGAAGCAGCTTTTCTTGCCACCAGACCTTTCTCCATCAATTAGGAATCTGATGCCGTCACTAAACACATTACTTAAATTGTAGCCATTTGTCGAGTGTTTTTTTTTTGAGTCTAATCCGCATATATATCACCATTGCCCTTTATTTTCTTGATTGTATATCTCTTAAGTGTCAACATATACACGTGTGATTTAGTTGATGAATATTTTTCAAAACCGAGAACCTTGATCAGAGAGTAAAAAAGGCGCAAGGTTCACAATGGTGTAAAACTAAAATGGGATATACCGGGCTAGGATTCGAGTTACAGGAACAAGGGCCAAACCAACCACCTAAGAATGGAATCGTCGAGTGAAAACAATTGACAACCTCCTAGAAGCAGCTTTTCTTGCCACCAGACCTTTCTCCATCAATTAGTAATCTGATGCCGTCACTAAACACATTCCTTAAATTGTAGCCTTTTTTTAGTGTTTTTTTTGTGTCTAATCCGCATATATATGACCATTGCCCTTGATTTTCTTGACTGTATATCTCTTAAATGTCAACATATACACGTGTGATTTAGTTTACGAAGTTTTTTCAATGTCAAGAACCTCGATCAGAGAGTAAAAAAGGCGTAAGGTTCACAATGGTGTAAAATTAAAATGGGATATACTGGGCTTGGATTCGAGTTACAGGAACAAGGACCAAACCAACCACCTAAGAATGGAATCGTCGAGCGAAAACACTTGACGACCTCCTAGAAGCAGCTTTTCTTGCCACCAGACCTTTCTCCATCAATTAGAAATCTGATGCCGTCACAAAACACATTCCTTAAATTGTAGTCATTTGTTGAGTTTTTTTTTGGTGTCTAATCCGCATATATATTACCATTGCCCTTGATTTTCTTGACTGTATATCTCTAAAATGTGAACATATACACGTGTGATTTAGTTTACGAAGATTTTTCAATGCTGAGAACCTCGATCAGAGAGTAAAAAAGGCGTAAGGTTCACGATGGTGTAAAATTAAAATGTGATATACCAGGCTAGGATTCGAGTTACAGGAACAAGGGCCAAACCAACCGCCCAAGAATGGAATCGTCGAGCGAAAACACTTGATAACATCCTAGAAGCAGCTTTTCTTGCCACCAGACCTTTCTCCATCAATTAGAAATCTGATGCCGTCACTAAACACATTCCTTAAATTGTAGCCATTTGTTGAGTGATTTTTTGGTGTCTAATCCGCATGTATATCAGTATTGCCCTTGATTTTCTTGACTGTATATCTCTTAAATGTCAACATATACACGTGTGATTTAGTTTACGAAGATTTTTCAATGCCAAGAACCTCGATCAGAGAGTAAAAAAGGCGTAAGGTTCACAATGGTTTAAAATTAAAATGGGATATCCCGGGCTAGGATTCGAGTTACAGGAACAAGGGCTAAACCAACCACCCAAGAATGGAATCGTCGAGAGAAAACACATGACAACCTCCTAGAAGCAGCTTTTCTTGCCACCAGACCTTTCTCCATAAATTTAGAATCGGATGCCGTCATTAAACACATTCCTTAAATTGTAGTCATTTGTTGAATGTTTTTTTTGGTCTACTCCCATATATATCACCATTGCCCTTGATTTTCTTGACTGTATATCTCTTAAATGTCAACATATACACATGTGATTTAGATTACGAAGATTTTTCAATGCCGAGCATCTCAATCAGAGAGTAAAAAAGGCGTAAGTTTCACAATGGTGTAAAATTAAAATGGGATATACCGGGCTAGGATTTGAGTTACAGGAATAAGGGCCAAACCAACCACCCAGGAATGGAATCGTCGAGCGAAAACACTTGACAACCTCCTAGAAGCAGCTTTTCTTGCCACCAGACCTTTCTGCATCAATTATAATTCTGATGCCGTCAGTAAACACATTCCTTAAATTGTAACCATTTGTTGAGTGTTTTTTTGGTGTCTAATCCGCATATATATCACCATGGCCCTTGATTTTCTTGACTGTATATCTCTTAAATGTTAACATATACACGTGTGATTTAGTTTACGAAGATTTTTCAATGCCGAGAACCTCGATCAGAGAGCAAAAAAGGCGTAAGGTTCATAATGGTGTAAAATTCAAATGGGATATACCGGGCTAGGATTCGAGTTACAGGCACAAGGGCCAAACCAACCACCCAAGAATGGAATCGTCGAGCGAAAACACTTGACAACCTCCTAGAAGCAGCTTTTCTTGCCACCAGACCTTTCTCTATCAATTAGGAATCTGATGTCGTCACTAAACGTATTCGTTAAATTGTAGCCGTTTGTTGAGTGTTTTTTTTTGGTGTCTAATCCGCATATATATCACCATTGCCCTTGATTTTCTTTACTGTATATCTCTTAAATGTCAACATATACACGTGTGATTTAGTATACGAAGTTTTTTCAATGCCGAGAACCTCGATCAGAGAGTAAAAAAGGCGTAAGGTTCACAATGGTGTAAAATTAAAATGGGATATACCGGGCTTGGATTTGAGTTACAGGAACAAGGGCCAATCCAACCACCTAAGAATGGAATCGTCGAGCGAAAACACTTGACGACCTCCTAGAAGCAGCTTTTCTTGCCACCAGAGCTTTCTCCATCAATTAGGAATCTGATGCCGTCACAAAACACATTCCTTAAATTGTAGTCATTTGTTGAGTGTTTTTTTTTGGTGTCTAATCCGCATATATATTACCATTGCCCTTGATTTTCTTGACTGTATATCTCTAAAATGTCAACATATACACGTGTGATTTAGTTTACGAAGATTTTTCAATGCCGAGAACCTCGATCAGAGAGTAAAAAAGGCGTAAGGTTCACGATGGTGTAAAATTAAAATGTGATATACCAGGCTAGGATTCGAGTTACAGGAACAAGGGCCAAACCAACCACCCAAGAATGGAATCGTCGAGCGAAAACACTTGATAACATCCTAGAAGCAGCTTTTCTTGCCACCAGACCTTTCTCCATCAATTAGAAATCTGATACCGTCACTAAACACATTCCTTAAATTGTAGCCATTTGTTGAGTGTATTTTTGGTGTCTAATCCGCATATATATCACCATTGCGCTTGATTTCCTTGACTGTATATCTCTTAAATGTCAGCATATACATGTGTGATTTAGTTTACGAAGATTTTTCAATGGTGTAAAATTAAGATGGGATATACCGGGCTAGGATTCGAGTTACAGGAACAAGGGCCAAACCAACCACCCAAGAATGGAATCGTCGAGCGAAAACACTTGACAACCTCCTAGAAGTAGCTTTTCTTGCCACCAGACCTTTCTCCATCAATTAGAAATCTGATGCCGTCACGAAACACATTCCTTAAATTGTAGTCATTTGTTGAGTGTTTTTTTTTGTGTCTAATCCGCATATATATCACCGTTGCCCTTGATTTTCTTGACAGTATATCTCTAAAATGTCAACATATACACGTGTGATTTAGTTTACGAAGTTTTTTCAATGCCGAGAACCTCGATCAGAGAGTAAAAAAGGCGTAAGGTTCACAATGGTGTAAAATTAAAATGGGATATACCGGGTTGGATTCGAGATACAGGAACAAGGGCCAAACCAACCACCTAAGAATGGAATCGTCGAGCGAAAACACATGACGACCTCCTAGAAGCAGCTTTTCTTGCCACCAGACCTTTCTCCATCAATTAGGAATCTGATGCCGTAACAAAACACATTCCTTAAATTGTAGTCATTTGTTGAGTTTTTTTTTTTGGTGTCTAATCCGCATATATATTACCATTGCCCTTGATTTTCTTGACTGTATATCTCTAAAATGTGAACATATACACGTGTGATTTAGTTTACGAAGATTTTTCAATGCCGAGAACCTCGATCAGAGAGTAAAAAAGGCGTAAGGTTCACAATGGTTTAAAATTAAAATGGGATATACCGGGCTAGGATTCGAGTTACAGGAACAAGGGCTAAACCAACCACCCAAGAATGGAATCGTCGAGAGAAAACACTTGACAACCTCCTAGAAGCAGCTTTTCTTGCCACCAGACCTTTCTCCATAAATTTAGAATCTGATGCCGTCATTAAACACATTCCTTAAATTGTAGCCATTTATAGAATGTTTTTTTTTTGGTCTACTCCCATATATATCACCATTGCCCTTGATTTTCTTGACTGTATATCTCTTAAATGTCAACATATACACATGTGATTTAGTTTACGAAGATTTTTCAATGCCGAGAACCTCAATCAGAGAGTAAAAAAGGCGTAAGTTTCACAATGGTATAAAATTAAAATGGGATTTACCGGGCTTGGATTCGAGTTACAGGAATAAGGGCCAAACCAACCACCCAGGAATGGAATCGTCGAGCGAAAACACTTGACAACCTCCTAGAAGCAGCTTTTCTTGCCACCAGACCTTTCTGCATCAATTATAATTCTGATGCCGTCAGTAAACACATTCCTTAAATTCTAACGATTTGTTGAGTGTTTTTTTTTGGTGTCTAATCCGCATATATATCACCATTTCCCTTGATTTTCTTGACTGTATATCACTTAAATGTTAACATATACACGTGTGATTTAGTTTACGAAGATTTTTCAATGCCGAGAACCTCGATCAGAGAGCAAAAAAGGCGTAAGGTTCATAATGGTGTAAAATTAAAATGGGATATACCGGGCTAGGATTCGAGTTACAGGAACAAGGGCCAAACCAACCACCCAAGAATGGAATCGTCGAGCGAAAACACTTGACAACCTCCTAGAAGCATCTTTTCATGCCACCAGACCTTTCTCCATCAATTAGGAATCTGATGCCGTCACTAAACGTATTCGTTAAATTGTAGCCGTTTGTTGAGTGTTTTTTTTGGTGTCTAATCCGCATATATATCACCATTGCCCTTGATTTTCTTGACTGTATATCTTGTAACTGTCAACATATACACGTGTGATTTAGTTTACGAAGTTTTTTCAATGCTGAGAACCTCGATCAGAGAGTAAAAAAGGCGTAAGGTTCACAATGGTGTAAAATTAAAATGGGATATACCGGGCTTGGATTTGAGTTACAGGAACAAGGGCCAAACCAACCACCTAAGAATGGAATCGTCGAGCGAGAACACTTGACGACCTCCTAGAAGCAGCTTTTCTTGCCACCAGACCTTTCTCCATCAATTAGGAATCTGATGCCGTCACAAAACACATTCCTTAAATTGTAGTCATTTGTTGAGTGTTTTTTTCTGGTGTCTAATCCGCATATATATTACCATTGCCCTTGATTTTCTTGACTGTATATCTCTAAAATGTCAACATATACACGTGTGATTTAGTTTACGAAGATTTTTCAATGCCGAGAACCTCGATCAGAGAGTAAAAAAGGCGTAAGGTTCACGATGGTGTAAAACTAAAATGTGATATACCAGGCTAGGATTCGAGTTACAGGAACAAGGGCCAAACCAACCACTCAAGAATGGAATCGTGGAGCGAAAACACTTGACAACCTCTTAGAAGCAGCTTTTCTTGCCACCAGACCTTTCTCCATCAATTAGGAATCTGATGCCGTCACTAAACACATTCCTTAAATTGTAGCCATTTGTTGAGTGTTTTATTTTTGTGTCTGATCCGCATATATATCACCATTGCGCTTGATTTTCTTGACTGTATATCTCTTAAATGTCAGCATATACACGTGTGATTTAGTTTACGAAGATTTTTCAATGGTGTAAAATTAAGATGGGATATACCGGGCTAGGATTCGAGTTACAGGAACAAGGGGCAAACCAACCACCCAAGAATGGAATCGTCGAGCGAAATCACTTGACAACCTCCTAGAAGTAGCTTTTCTTGCCACCAGACCTTTCTCCATCAATTAGAAATCTGATGCCGTCACGAAACACATTCCTTAAATTGTAGTCATTTGTTGAGTGTTTTTTTTGTGTCTAATCCGCATATATATCACCGTTGCCCTTGATTTTCTTGACTGTATATATCTTAAATGTCAACATATACACGTGTGATTTAGTTTACGAAGATTTTTCAATGCCAAGAACCTCGATCAGAGAGTAAAAAAGGCGTAAGGTTCACAATGGTGTAAAATTAAAATGGGATATACCGGGCTAGGATTCGAGTTACAGGAACAAGGGCAAACAGACCACCCAAGAATGAAATCATCGAGCGAAAACACTTGACAACCTCCTAGAAGCAGCTTTTCTTGCCACCAGACCTTTCTACATCAGTTAGGAATCTGATGCAGTCACTAAACACATTCCTTAAATTCTAGCTATTTGTTGAGTGTCTTTTTTTTTGGTGTCTAATCCGCATATATATCACCATTGCCCTTGATTTTATTGACTGTATATCTCTTTAATGTCAACATATACACGTGTGATTTAGTTTACGAAGATTTTTCAAGGACGAGAACCTCGATCAGAGAGTAAAAAAGGCGTAAGGTTCACAATGGTGTAAAATTAAAATGAGATATACCGGGTTAGGAATCGAGTTACAGGAACAAGGGCCAAACCAACCACCCAAGAATGGAATCGTCGAGCGAAAACACTTGACAACCTCCTAGAAGCAGCTTTTCTTGCCACAAGACCTTTGTCCATCAGTTAGGAATATGATGTCGTCACTAAACAGATTATTGTAGCCATTTGTTGACTGTTTTTTTTCTGGTGTCTATTCCACATATATATCACCATTTCCCTTGATTTTCTAGACTGTATATTTCTTAAATGTCAACACATACACGTGTGATTTAGTTTACGAAGATTTTTCAACGCCGAGAACCTCGATCAGAAAGTAAAAAAGGCGTAAGGTTCACAATGGTGTAAAATTAAAATGGGATAAACCGGGCTTGGATTCGAGTTACAGGAATAAGGGCAAAACCAACTACCCAAGAGTGGAATCGTTGAGCGAAAACACTTGACAACCTCCCGGAAGCAGCTTTTCTTGCCACCAGACATTTCTCCATAAATTAGGAATCTGATGCCGTCACTAAACACATTAATTAATTTGTAGACATTTGTTGAGTGTTTTTTTTTGTTTCTAATCCGCATATATATCACCATTGCCCTTGATTTTCCTTACTGTATATCTCTTAAATGGAAACATATACACATGTGATTTAGTTTACGAAGATTTTTCAATGACGAGAACCTCGATCAGAGAGTAAAAAAGGCGTAACGTTCACAATGGTGTAAAATTAAAATAGGATATACCGGGCTAGGATTCGAGTTACAGGAACAAGGGCCAAACCAACCACCCAAGAATGGAATCGTCGAGTGAAAACACTTGATAACATCCTAGAAGCAGCTTTTTTTGCCAGCAGACCTTTCTCCATCAATTTGGAATCTGATGCCGTCACTAAACACATTCCTTAAATTGTAGCCATTTCTTGAGTGTTTTTTTTGGTGTCTAATCCGCATATATATCACTATTGCCCTTGATTTTCTTGGCTGTATAGCTCTTAAATGTCAACATATACACGTGTGATTTAGTTTACGAAGATTTTTCAATGCCGAGAACCTCGATCAGAGAGTAAAAAAGGCGTAAGGTTCACAATGGTGTAAAATTAAAATGGGATATACGGGGATAGGATTCGAGTTACAGGAACAAGGGCCAAACAAACCACCCAAGAATGGAATCGTCGAGCGAAAACACTTGACAACCTCCTAGAAGCAGCTTTTCTTGCCACCAGACCTTTCTCCATCAATTAGAAATCTGATGCCGTCACTAAACACATTCCTTAAATTGTAGCCATTGTTGAGTGTTTTTTTTGGTGTCTAATCCGCATATATATCAATATTGCCCTTGATTTTCTTGACTGTATATCTCTTAAATGTCAACATATACACGTGTGATTTAGTTTACGAAGATTTTTCAATGGCGAGAACCTCGATCAGAGAGTAAAAAAGGCGTAAGGTTCACAATGGTGTAAAATTAAAACGGGATATACAGGGCTAGGATTCGACTTACAGGAACAAGGGCCAAACCGACCACCCAAGAATGGAATCGTCGAGTGAAAACACTTGACACCCTCTTAGAAGCAGCTTTTCTTGCCACCAGACCTTTCTCAATAAATTAGGAATCTGATGCCGTCACTAAACAAATTAATTAATTTGTAGATATTTGTTGAGTGTTTTTTTTGGTTTCTAATCCGCATATATATCACCATTGCCCTTGATTTTCCTTACTGTATATCTCTTAAATGGAAACATATACACATGTGATTTAGTTTACGAAGATTTTTCAATGACGAGAACCTCGATCAGAGAGTAAAAAAGGCGTAACGTTCACAATGGTGTAAAATTAAAGTGGGATATACCGGGCTAGGATTCGAGTTACAGGAACAAGGGCCAAACCAACCACCCAAGAATGGAATCGTCGAGCGAAAACACTTGACAACTTCCTAGAAGCAGGTTTTCTTGCCACCAGACCTTTCTCCATCAATTAGGAATCTGATGCCGTCACTAAACACATTCCTTAAATTGTAGCCATTTGTTGAGTGTTTTTTTTTGGTGTCTAATCCGCATATGTATCACCATTTCCCCTGATTTTCATGACTGTATATGTCTTAAATGTCAACATATACACGTGTGATTTAGTTTACGAAGATTTTTTAATGCCGAGAACCTCGATCAGAGAGTAAAAAAGGCGTAAGGTTCACAATGGTGTAAAATTAAAATGGGATATACCGGGATAGGATTCGAGTTACAGGAACAAGGGCCAAACCAACCACCCAAGAATGGAATCGTCGAGCGAAAACACTTGACAACCTCCTAGAAGCAGCTTTTCTTTCCACCAGACCTTTCTCCATCAATTAGAAATCTGATGCCGTCACTAAACACATTCCTTAAATTGTAGCCATTGTTGAGTGTTTTTTTTTGGTGTCTAATCCGCATATATATCACTATTGCCCTTGATTTTCTTGACTGTATATCTCTTAAATGTCAACATATACACGTGTGATTTAGTTTACGAAGATTTTTCAATGCCGAGAACCTCGATCAGAGAGTAAAAAAGGCGTAAGGTTCACAATGGTGTAAAATTAAAACGGGATATACAGGGCTAGGATTCGACTTACAGGAACAAGGGCCAAACCAACCACCCAAGAATGGAATCGTCGAGTGAAAACACTTGACACCCTCCTAGAAGCAGCTTTTCTTGCCACCAGACCTCTCTCCATAAATTAGGAATCTGATGCCGTCACTAAACACATTAATTAATTTGTAGACATTTGTTGAGTGTTTTTTTTTTTTGTTTCTAATCCGCATATATATCACCATTGCCCTTGATTTTCCTTACTGTATATCTCTTAAATGGAAACATATACACATGTGATTTAGTTTACGAAGATTTTTCAATAACGAGAACCTCGATCAGAGAGTAAAAAAGGCGTAACGTTCACAATGGTGTAAAATTAAAGTGGGATATACCGGGCTAGGATTCGAGTTACAGGAACAAGGGCCAAACCAACCACCCAAGAATGGAATCGTCGAGCGAAAACACTTGACAACCTCCTAGAAGCAGGTTTTCTTGCCACCAGACCTTTCTCCATCAATTAGGAATCTGATGCCGTCACTAAACACATTCCTTAAATTGTAGCCATTTGTTGAGTGTTTTTTTTTGGTGTCTAATCCGCATATATATCACCATTTCCCCTGATTTTCATGACTGTATATGTCTTAAATGTCAACATATACACGTGTGATTTAGTTTACGAAGATTTTTTAATGCCGAGAACCTCGATCAGAGAGTAAAAAAGGCGTAAGGTTCACAATGGTGTAAAATTAAAATGGGATATACCGGGATAGGATTCGAGTTACAGGAACAAGGGCCAAACCAACCACCCAAGAATGGAATCGTCGAGCGAAAACACTTGACAACCTCCTAGAAGCAGCTTTTCTTGCCACCAGACCTTTCTCCATCAATTAGAAATCTGATGCCGTCACTAAACATATTCCTTAAATTGTAGCCATTGTTGAGTGTTTTTTTTTGGTGTCTAATCCGCATATATATCACCATTGCCCTTTATTTTCTTGACTGTATATCTCTTAAATGTCAACATATACACGTGTGATTTAGTTTACGAAGATTTTTCACTGCCGAGAACCTCGATCAGAGAGTAAAAAAGGCGTAAGGTTCACAATGGTGTAAAATTAAAATGGGATGTACAGGGCTAGGATTCGAGTTACAGGAACAAGGGCCAAACCAACCACCCAAGAATGGAATCGTCGAGCAAAAACACTTGACAACCTCCTAGAAGCAGCTTTTCTTACCACCAGATCTTTCTCCATCAATTAGCAATCTGATGCCGTCACTAAACACATTCCTAAAATTGTAGCCATTTGTTCAGTGTTTTTTTTGGTGTCTAATCCGCATATATATCACCATTGCGCTTGATTTTCTTGACTGTATCTCTTAAATGTCAACATATACACGTGTGATTTAGTTTACGAAGATTTTTCAATGCAGAGAACCTCGATCAGAAATAAAAAAGGCGTAAGATTCACATTGGTGTAAAATTAAATTGGGATATACCGGGCTAGGATTTGAGTTACAGGAACAAGGGCCAAACCAACCACCCAAGAATGGAATCGTCGAGCGAAAACACTTGACAACCTCGTAGAAGCAGCTTTTCTTGCCACCAGACCTTTCTCCATCAATTAGGAATCTGACGCCGTCACTAAACACATTCCTTAAATTGTAGCCATTTGTTGAGTGTGTTTTTTTTTGGTGTCTAATCCGCATATATATCACCATTGCCCTTGATTTTTTTGACTGTATATCTCTTAAATGTTAACATATACACGTGTGATTTAGTTTACGAAGATTTTTCAATGCCGAGAACCTCGATCAGAGAGTAAAAAAGGCGTAAGGTTCACAATGGTGTAAAATTAAAATGGGATATATCGGGCTAGGATTCGAGTTACAGGAACAAGGGCCAAACCAACCACCCAAGAATGGAATCCTCGAGCGAAAACACTTGACAACCTTTTAGAAGCAGCTTTTCTTGCCGCCAGACCTTTCTCCATCAATTAGGAATCTGATGCCGTCACTAAACACATTCCTTAAATTGTAGCCACTTGTTGAGTGTTTTTTTTGGGGTCTAATCCGCATATATATCACCATTGCCCTTGATTTTCTTGGCTGTATATCTCTTAAAGGTCAACATATATACACGTGTGATTTAGTTTATGAATATTTTTCAATGCCGAGAACCTCGATCAGAGAGTAAAAAAGGCGTAAGGTTCACATTCGTGTAAAATTAAAATGGGATGTACAGGGCTATGATTCGAGTTACAGGAACATGGGCCAAACCAACCACCCAAGAATGGAATCGTCGAGCAAAAACACTTGACAACCTCTTAGAAGCAGCTTTTCTTGCCACCAGATCTTTCTCCATCAATTAGCAATCTGATGCCGTCACTAAACACATTCCTTAAATTGTAGCCATTTGTTCAGTGTTTTTTTTGGTGTCTAATCCGCATATATATCACCATTGCGCTTGATTTTCTTGACTGTATCTCTTAAATGTCAACATATACACGTGTGATTTAGTTTACGAAGATTTTTCAATGCAGAGAACCTCGATCAGAAAGTAAAAAAGGCGTAAGATTCACATTGGTGTAAAATTAAATTGGGATATACCGGGCTAGGATTTGAGTTACAGGAACAAGGGCCAAACCAACCACCCAAGAATGGAATCGTCGAGCGAAAACACTTGACAACCTCGTAGAAGCAGCTTTTCTTGCCACCAGACCTTTCTCCATCAATTAGGAATCTGACGCCGTCACTAAACACATTCCTTAAATTGTAGCCATTTGTTGAGTGTGTTTTTTTTGGTGTCTAATCCGCATATATATCACCATTGCCCTTGATTTTTTTGACTGTATATCTCTTAAATGTTAACATATACACGTGTGATTTAGTTTACGAAGATTTTTCAATGCCGAGAACCTCGATCAGAGAGTAAAAAAAGCGTAAGGTTCACAATGGTGTAAAATTAAAATGGGATATATCGGGCTAGGATTCGAGTTACAGGAACAAGGGCCAAACCAACCACCCAAGAATGGAATCCTCGAGCGAAAACACTTGACAACCTCCTAGAAGCAGCTTTTCTTGCCACCAGACCTTTCTCCATCAATTAGAAATCTGATGCCGTCACTAAACACATTCCTTAAATTGTAGCCACTTGTTGAGTGTTTTTTTTTGTGTCTAATCCGCATATATATCACTATTGCCCTTGATTTTCTTGACTGTATATCTCTTAAATGTCAACATATACACGTGTGATTTAGTTTACGAAGATTTTTCAATGCCGAGAACCTCGATCAGAGAGTAAAAAAGGCGTAAGGTTCACAATGGTGTAAAATTAAAACGGGATATACAGGGCTAGGATTCGACTTACAGGAACAAGGGCCAAACCAACCACCCAAGAATGGAATCGTCGAGTGAAAACACTTGACACCCTCCTAGAAGCAGCTTTTCTTGCCACCAGACCTCTCTCCATAAATTAGGAATCTGATGCCGTCACTAAACACATTAATTAATTTGTAGACATTTGTTGAGTGTTTTTTTTTGGTTTCTAATCCGCATATATATCACCATTGCCCTTGATTTTCCTTACTGTATATCTCTTAAATGGAAACATATACACATGTGATTTAGTTTACGAAGATTTTTCAATGACGAGAACCTCGATCAGAGAGTAAAAAAGGCGTAACGTTCACAATGGTGTAAAATTAAAGTGGGATATACCGGGCTAGGATTCGAGTTACAGGAACAAGGGCCAAACCAACCACCCAAGAATGGAATCGTCGAGCGAAAACACTTAACAACCTCCTAGAAGCAGGTTTTCTTGCCACCAGACCTTTCTCCATCAATTAGGAATCTGATGCCGTCACTAAACACATTCCTTAAATTGTAGCCATTTGTTGAGTGTTTTTTTTTAGTGTCTAATCCGCATATATATCACCATTTTCCCTGATTTTCATGACTGTATATGTCTTAAATGTCAACATATACACGTGTGATTTAGTTTACGAAGATTTTTTAATGCCGAGAACCTCGATCAGAGAGTAAAAAAGGCGTAAGGTTCACAATGGTGTAAAATTAAAATGGGATATACCGGGATAGGATTCGAGTTACAGGAACAAGGGCCAAACCAACCACCCAAGAATGGAATCGTCGAGCGAAAACACTTGACAACCTCCTAGAAGCAGCTTTTCTTGCCACCAGACCTTTCTCCATCAATTAGAAATCTGATGCCGTCACTAAACACATTCCTTAAATTGTAGCCATTGTTGAGTGTTTTTTTTGGTGTCTAATCCGCATATATATCACTATTGCCCTTGATTTTCTTGACTGTATATCTCTTAAATGTCAACATATACACGTGTGATTTAGTTTACGAAGATTTTTCAATGCCGAGAACCTCGATCAGAGAGTAAAAAAGGCGTAAGGTTCACAATGGTGTAAAATTAAAACGGGATATACAGGGCTAGGATTCGACTTACAGGAACAAGGGCCAAACCAACCACCCAAGAATGGAATCGTCGAGTGAAAAAACTTGACACCCTCCTAGAAGCAGCTTTTCTTGCCACCAGACCTCTCTCCATAAATTAGGAATCTGATTCCGTCACTAAACACGTTAATTAATTTGTAGACATTTGTTGAGTGTTTTTTTTGGTTTCTAATCCGCATATATATCACCATTGCCCTTGATTTTCCTTACTGTATATCTCTTAAATGGAAACATATACACATGTGATTTAGTTTACGAAGATTTTTCAATGACGAGAACCTCGATCAGAGAGTAAAAAAGGCGTAACGTTCACAATGGTGTAAAATTAAAGTGGGATATACCGGGCTAGGATTCGAGTTACAGGAACAAGGGCCAAACCAACCACCCAAGAATGGAATCGTCGAGCGAAAACACTTGACAACCTCCTAGAAGCAGGTTTTCTTGCCACCAGACCTTTCTCCATCAATTAGGAATCTGATGCCGTCACTAAACACATTCCTTAAATTGTAGCCATTTGTTGAGTGTTTTTTTTTTGGTGTCTAATCCGCATATATATCACCATTTCCCCTTATTTTCATGACTGTATATGTCTTAAATGTCAACATATACACGTGTGATTTAGTTTACGAAGATTTTTTAATGCCGAGAACCTCGATCAGAGAGTAAAAAAGGCGTAAGGTTCACAATGGTGTAAAATTAAAATGGGATATACCGGGATAGGATTCGAGTTACAGGAACAAGGGCCAAACCAACCACCCAAGAATGGAATCGTCGAGCGAAAACACTTGACAACCTCCTAGAAGCAGCTTTTCTTGCCACCAGACCTTTCTCCATCAATTAGAAATCTGATGCCGTCACTAAACACATTCCTTAAATTGTAGCCATTGTTGAGTGTTTTTTTTTGGTGTCTAATCCGCATATATATCACCATTGCCCTTTATTTTGTTGACTGTATATCTCTTAAATGTCAACATATACACGTGTGATTTAGTTTACGAAGATTTTTCAATGCCGAGAACCTCGATCAGAGAGTAAAAAAGGCGTAAGGTTCACAATGGTGTAAAATTAAAATGGGATGTACAGGGCTAGGATTCGAGTTACAGGAACAAGGGCCAAACCAACCACCCAAGAATGGAATCGTCGAGCAAAAACACTTGACAACCTCCTAGAAGCAGCTTTTCTTGCCACCAGATCTTTCTCCATCAATTAGCAATCTGATGCCGTCACTAAACACATTCCTTAAATTGTAGCCATTTGTTCAGTGTTTTTTTTGGTGTCTAATCCGCATATATATCACCATTGCGCTTGATTTTCTTGACTGTATCTCTTAAATGTCAACATATACACGTGTGATTTAGTTTACGAAGATTTTTCAATGCAGAGAACCTCGATCAGAAAGTAAAAAAGGCGTAAGATTCACATTGGTGTAAAATTAAATTGGGATATACCGGGCTAGGATTTGAGTTACAGGAACAAGGGCCAAACCAACCACCCAAGAATGGAATCGTCGAGCGAAAACACTTGACAACCTCGTAGAAGCAGCTTTTCTTGCCACCAGACCTTTCTCCATCAATTAGGTATCTGACGCCGTCACTAAACACATTCCTTAAATTGTAGCCATTTGTTGAGTGTGTTTTTTTTTGGTGTCTAATCCGCATATATATCACCATTGCCCTTGATTTTTTTGACTGTATATCTCTTAAATGTTAACATATACACGTGTGATTTAGTTTACGAAGATTTTTCAATGCCGAGAACCTCGATCAGAGAGTAAAAAAGGCGTAAGGTTCACAATGGTGTAAAATTAAAATGGGATATATCGGGCTAGGATTCGAGTTACAGGAACAAGGGCCAAACCAACCACCCAAGAATGGAATCCTCGAGCGAAAACACTTGACAACCTTCTAGAAGCAGCTTTTCTTGCCGCCAGACCTTTCTCCATCAATTAGGAATCTGATGCCGTCACTAAACACATTCCTTAAATTGTAGCCACTTGTTGAGTGTTTTTTTTGGTGTCTAATCCGCATATATATCACCATTGCCCTTGATTTTCTTGGCTGTATATCTCTTAAAGGTCAACATATATACACGTGTGATTTAGTTTATGAATATTTTTCAATGCCGAGAACCTCGATCAGAAAGTAAAAAAGGCGTAAGGTTCACAATGGTGTAAAATTAAAATGGGATGTACAGGGCTAGGATTCGAGTTACAGGAACAAGGGCCAAACCAACCACCCAAGAATGGAATCGTCGAGCAAAAACACTTGACAACCTCTTAGAAGCAGCTTTTCTTGCCACCAGATCTTTCTCCATCAATTAGCAATCTGATGCCGTCACTAAACACATTCCTTAAATTGTAGCCATTTGTTCAGTGTTTTTTTTGGTGTCTAATCCGCATATATATCACCATTGCGCTTGATTTTCTTGACTGTATCTCTTAAATGTCAACATATACACGTGTGATTTAGTTTACGAAGATTTTTCAATGCAGAGAACCTCGATCAGAAAGTAAAAAAGGCGTAAGATTCACATTGGTGTAAAATTAAATTGGGATATACCGGGCTAGGATTTGAGTTACAGGAACAAGGGCCAAACCAACCACCCAAGAATGGAATCGTCGAGCGAAAACACTTGATAACATCCTAGAAGCAGCTTTTCTTGCCACCAGACCTTTCTCCATCAATTAGAAATCTGATGCCGTCACTAAACACATTCCTTAAATTGTAGCCACTTGTTGAGTGTTTTTTTTGGTGTCTAATCCGCATATATATCACTATTGCCCTTGATTTTCTTGACTGTATATCTCTTAAATGTCAACATATACACGTGTGATTTAGTTTACGAAGATTTTTCAATGCCGAGAACCTCGATCAGAGAGTAAAAAAGGCGTAAGGTTCACAATGGTGTAAAATTAAAATGGGATATACAGGGCTAGGATTCGACTTACAGGAACAAGGGCCAAACCAACCACCCAAGAATGGAATCGTCGAGTGAAAACACTTGACACCCTCCTAGAAGCAGCTTTTCTTGCCACCAGACCTCTCTCCATAAATTAGGAATCTGATGCCGTCACTAAACACATTAATTAATTTGTAGATATTTGTTGAGTGTTTTTTTTGGTTTCTAATCCGCATATATATCACCATTGCCCTTGATTTTCCTTACTGTATATCTCTTAAATGGAAACATATACACATGTGATTTAGTTTACGAAGATTTTTCAATGACGAGAACCTCGATCATAGAGTAAAAAAGGCGTAAGGTTCACAACGGTGTAAAATTAAAATGGGATATACCGGGCTAGGATTCGAGTTACAGGAACAAGGGCCAAACCAACCACCCAAGAATGGAATCGTCGAGCGAAAACACTTGACAACCTCCTAGAAGCAGCTTTTCTTGCCACCAGACCTTTCTCCATCAATTAGAAATCTGATGCCGTCACTAAACACATTCCTTAAATTGTAGCCATTTGTTGAGTGTTTTTTTTGGTGTCTAATCCGCATATATATCACTATTGCCCTTGATTTTCTTGACTGTATATCTCTTAAATGTCAACATATACACGTGTGATTTAGTTTACGAAGATTTTTCAATGCCGAGAACCTCGATCAGAGAGTAAAAAAGGCGTAAGGTTCACAATGGTGTAAAATTAAAATGGGATATACAGGGCTAGGATTCGACTTACAGGAACAAGGGCCAAACCAACCACCCAAGAATGGAATCGTCGAGTGAAAACACTTGACACCCTCCTAGAAGCAGCTTTTCTTGCCACCAGACCTCTCTCCATAAATTAGGAATCTGATGCCGTCACTAAACACATTAATTAATTTGTAGACATTTGTTGAGTGTTTTTTTTGGTTTCTAATACGCATATATATCACCATTGCCCTTGATTTTCCTTACTGTATATCTCTTAAATGGAAACATATACACATGTGATTTAGTTTACGAAGATTTTTCAATGACGAGAACCTCGATCAGAGAGTAAAAAAGGCGTAAGGTTCACAATGGTGTAAAATTAAAATGGGATATACCGGGCTAGGATTCGAGTTACAGGAACAAGGGCCAAACCAACCACCCAAGAATGGAATCGTCGAGCGAAAACACTTGACAACCTCCTAGAAGCAGGTTTTCTTGCCACCAGACCTTTCTCCATCAATTAGGAATCTGATGCCGTCACTAAACACATTCCTTAAATTGTAGCCATTTGTTGAGTGTTTTTTTTTTGTGTCTAATCCGCATATATATCACCATTTCCCCTGATTTTCATGACCGTATATGTCTTAAATGTCAACATATACACGTGTGATTTAGTTTACGAAGATTTTTTAATGCCGAGAACCTCGATCAGAGAGTAAAAAAGGCGTAAGGTTCACAATGGTGTAAAATTAAAATGGGATATACCGGGATAGGATTCGAGTTACAGGAACAAGGGCCAAACCAACCACCCAAGAATGGAATCGTCGAGCAAAAACACTTGACAACCTCCTAGAAGCAGCTTTTCTTGCCACCAGACCTTTCTCCATCAATTAGAAATCTGATGCCGTCACTAAACACATTCCTTAAATTGTAGCCATTGTTGAGTGTTTTTTTTTGGTGTCTAATCCGCATATATATCACCATTGCCCTTTATTTTCGTGACCGTATATCTCTTAAATGTCAACATATACACGTGTGATTTAGTTTACGAAGATTTTTCAATGCAGAGAACCTCGATCAGAAAGTAAAAAAGGCGTAAGATTCACATTGGTGTAAAATTAAATTGGGATATACTGGGCTAGGATTTGAGTTACAGGAACAAGGGCCAAACCAACCACCCAAGAATGGAATCGTCGAGCAAAAACACTTGACAACCTCGTAGAAGCAGCTTTTCTTGCCACCAGACCTTTCTCCATCAATTAGGAATCTGACGCCGTCACTAAACACATTCCTTAAATTGTAGCCATTTGTTGAGTGTGTTTTTTTTTTTGTGTCTAATCCGCATATATATCACCATTGCCCTTGATTTTTTTGACTGTATATCTCTTAAATGTTAACATATACACGTGTGATTTAGTTTACGAAGATTTTTCAATGCCGAGAACCTCGATAAGAGAGTAAAAAAGGCGTAAGGTTCACAATGGTGTAAAATTAAAATGGGATATATCGGGCTAGGATTCGAGTTACAGGAACAAGGGCCAAACCAACCACCCAAGAATGGAATCGTCGAGCGAAAACACTTGACAACCTTCTAGAAGCAGCTTTTCTTGCCGCCAGACCTTTCTCCATCAATTAGGAATCTGATGCCGTCACTAAACACATTCCTTAAATTGTAGCCACTTGTTGAGTGTTTTTTTTGGTGTCTAATCCACATATATATCACCATTGCCCTTGATTTTCTTGACTGTATATCTCTTAAAGGTCAACATATATACACGTGTGATTTAGTTTATGAATATTTTTCAATGCTGAGAACCTCGATCAGAGAGTAAAAAAGGTGTAAGGTTCACAATGGTGTAAAATTAAAATGGGATATACCGGGATAGGATTCGAGTTACAGGAACAAGGGCCAAACCAAACACCCAAGAATGGAATCGTCGAGCGAAAACACTTGACAACCTCCTAGAAGCAGCTTTTCTTGCCACCAGACCTTTCTCCATCAATTAGAAATCTGATGCCGTCACTAAACACATTCCTTAAATTGTAGCCATTGTTGAGTGTTTTTTTTGGTGTCTAATCCGCATATATATCACCATTGCCCTTTCTTTTCTTGACTGTATATCTCTTAAATGTCAACATATACACGTGTGATTTAGTTTATGAAGATTTTTCAATGCCGAGAACCTCGATCAGAGAGTAAAAAAGGCGTAAGGTTCACAATGGTGTAAAATTAAAATGGGATATACAGGGCTAGGATTCGAGTTACTGGAACAAGGGCCAAACCAACCACCCAAGAATGGAATCGTCGAGCAAAAACACTTGACAACCTCCTAGAAGCAGTTTTTCTTGCCACCAGATCTTTCTCCATCAATTAGCAATCTGATGCCGTCACTAAACACATTCCTTAAATTGTAGCCATTTGTTCAGTGTTTTTTTTGGTGTCTAATCCGCATATATATGACCATTGCGCTTGATTTTCTTAATTGTATATCTCTTAAATGTCAACATATACACGTGTGATTTAGTTTACGAAGATTTTTCAATGCAGAGAACCTCGATCAGAAAGTAAAAAACGCGTAAGGTTCACAATGGTGTAAAATTAAAATGGGATATACCGGGCAAGGATTTGAGTTACAGGAACAAGGGCCAAACCAACCACCCAAGAATGGAATCGTCGAGCGAAAACACTTGACAACCTTCTAGAAGCAGCTTTTCTTGCCACCAGACCTTTCTTCATCAATTAGGAATCTGATGCCGTCACTAAACACATTCCTTAAATTGTATCCATTTGTTGAGTGTTTTTTTTGGTGTCTAATCCGCATATATATCACCATTGCCCTTGATTTTCTTGAGTTTATATCTCTTAAATGTCAACATATACACGTGTGATTTAGTTTACGAAGATTTTTCAATGCCGAGAACCTCGATCAGAGAGAAAAAAAGGCGTAAGGTTTATAATTGTGTAAAATTAAAAGGCGATATACTGGGCTAGTATTCGAGTTACAGGAACAGGGGCCATACCAACCACCCAAGAATGGAATTGTCGAGCGAAAACACTTGACAACCTCCTAGAAGCAACTTTTCTTGCCACCAGACCTTTCTCCATCAATTAGGAATCTGATGCCGTTACAAAACACATTCCTTAAATTGTAGTCATTTGTTGAGTGTTTTTTTTTGGTGTCTAATCCACATATATATTACTATTGCCCTTGATTTTCTTGACTGTATATCTCTAAAATGTCAACATATACACGTGTGATTTAGTTTACGAAGATTTTTCAATGCCGAGAACCTCGATCAGAGAGTAAAAAAGGCGTAAGGTTCACGATGGTGTAAAATTAAAATGTGATATACCAGGCTAGGATTCGAGTTACAGGAACAAGGGCCAAACCAACCACCCAAGAATGGAATCGTCGAGCGAAAACACTTGATAACATCCTAGAAGCAGCTTTTCTTGCCACCAGACCTTTCTCCATCAATTAGAAATCTGATGCCGTCACTAAACACATTCCTTAAATTGTAGCCATTTGTTGAGTGTTTTTTTGGTGTCTAATCCGCATATATATCACTATTGCCCTTGATTTTCTTGACTGTCTATCTCTTAAATGTCAACATATACACGTGTGATTTAGTTTACGAAGATTTTTCAATGCCGAGAACCTCGATCAGAGAGTAAAAAAGGCGTAAGGTTCACAATGGTGTAAAATTAAAATGGGATATACAGGGCTAGGATTCGACTTACAGGAACAAGGGCCAAACCAACCACCCAAGAATGGAATCGTCGAGCAAAAACACTTGACAACCTCCAAGTAGCAGCTTTTCTTGCCACCAGATCTTTCTCCATCAATTAGCAATCTGATGCCGTCACTAAACACATTCCTTAAATTGTAGCCATTTGTTCAGTGTTTTTTTTGGTGTCTAATCCGCATATATATCACCATTGCCCTTTATTTTCTTGACTGTATATCTCTTAAATGTCAACTTATAAACGTGTGATTTAGTTTACGAAGATTTTTCAATGCCGAGAACCTCGATCAGAGAGTAAAAAAGGCGTAAGGTTCACAATGGTGTAAAATTAAAATGGGATATACAGGGCTAGGATTCGAGTTACAGGAACAAGGGACAAACCAACCACCCAAGAATGGAATCGTCGAGCAAAAACACTTGACAACCTCCTAGAAGCAGCTTTTCTTGCCACCAGATCTTTCTCCATCAATTAGCAATCTGATGCCGTCACTAAACACATTCCTTAAATTGTAGCCATTTGTTCAGTGTTTTTTTTGGTGTCTAATCCGCATATATATCACCATTGCGCTTGATTTTCTTGACTGTATATCTCTTAAATGTCAACATATACACGTGTGATTTAGTTTACGAAGATTTTTCAATGCAGAGAACCTCGATCAGAAAGTAAAAAAGGCGTAAGATTCCCATTGGTGTAAAATTAAATTGGGATATACCGGGCTAGGATTTGAGTTACAGGAACAAGGGCCAAACTAACCACCCAAGAATGGAATCGTCGAGCGAAAACACTTGACAACCACGTAGAAGCAGCTTTTCTTGCCACCAGACCTTTCTCCATCAATTAGGAATCTGACGCCGTCACTAAACACATTCCTTAAATTGTAGCCATTTGATGAGTGTGTTTTTTTTGGTGTCTAATCCGCATATATATCACCATTGCCCTTGATTTTTTTGACTGTATATCTCTTAAATGTCAACATATACACGTGTGATTTAGTTTACGAAGATTTTTCAATGCCGAGAACCTCGATCAGAGAGTAAAAAAGGCGTAAGGTTCACAATGGTGTAAAATTAAAATGGGATATATCGGGCTAGTATTCGAGTTACAGGAACAAGGGCCAAACCAACCACCCAAGAATGGAATCCTCGAGCGAAAACACTTGACAACCTTCTAGAAGCAGCTTTTCTTGCTGCCAGACCTTTCTCCATCAATTAGGAATCTGATGCCGTCACTAAACACATTCCTTAAATTGTAGCCACTTGTTGAGTGTTTTTTTTGGTGTCTAATCCGCATATATATCACCATTGCCCTTGATTTTCTTGACTGTATATCTCTTAAAGGTCAACATATATACACGTGTGATGTAGTTTATGAATATTTTTCAATGCTGAGAACCTCGATCAGAGAGTAAAAAAGGTGTAAGGTTCACAATGGTGTAAAATTAAAATGGGATATACCGGGCTAGGATTTGAGTTACAGGAACAAGGGCCAAACCAACCACCCAAGAATGGAATCGTCGAGCGAAAACACTTGACAACCTTCTAGAAGCAGCTTTTCTTGCCACCAGACCTTTCTTCATCAATTAGGAATCTGATGCCGTCACTAAACACATTCCTTAAATTGTATCCATTTGTTGAGTGTTTTTTTTGGTGTCTAATCCGCATATATATCACCATTGCCCTTGATTTTCTTGAGTTTATATCTCTTAAATGTCAACATATACACGTGTGATATAGTTTACGAAGATTTTTCAATGCCGAGAACCTCGATCAGAGAGAAAAAAAGGCGTAAGGTTTATAATTGTGTAAAATTAAAATGGGATATACTGGGCTAGTATTCGAGTTACAGGAACAGGGGCCAAACCAACCACCCAAGAATGGAATCGTCGAGCGAAAACACTTGACAACCTCCTAGAAGCAACTTTTCTTGCCACCAGACGTTTCTCCATCAATTAGGAATCTGATGCCGTCACTAAACACATTCCTTAAATTGTAGCCATTTGTTGAGTGTTTTTTTTTTGGTGTCTAATCTGCATATATATCACCATTGCCCTTGATTTTCTTGACTGTATATCACTTAAATGTCAACATATACATGTGTGATTTAGTTCAAGAAGATTTTTCAATGCCGAGAACCTCGATCAGAGAGTAAAAATGGCGTAAGGTTTACAATGGTGTAAAATTAAAATGGGATATACTAGGCTAGGATTGGAGTTACACGAACAAGGGCCAAACCAACCACCCAAGAATGGAATCGTCGAGCAAAAACACTTGATAACCTCTTAGAAGCAGCTTTTCTTGCCACCAGACCTTTCTCCATCAATTAGGAATCTGATGCCGTCACTAAACACATTCCATAAACTGTAGCCATTTGTTGAGTGTTTTTTTTTGGTGTCTAATCCGCATATATATCACCATCGCCCCTGATTTTCTTGACTGTATATATCTTAAATGTCAACATATACACGTGTGATTTAGTTTACGAAGATTTTTCAATGCCGATAACCTCGATCAGAGAGTAAAAAAGGCGTAAGGTTCACAATGGTGTAAAATTAAAATGGGATATACCGTTCTAGGATTCGAGTTAAAGGAACAACGGCCAAACAAACCACCCAAGAATGGAATCGTCGAGCGAAAACACTTGACAACCTCCTAGAAGCAACTTTTCTTGCCACCAGACCTTTCTCCATCAATTAGGAATCTGATGCTGTCACTAAACCCATTCCTTAAATTGTAGCCATTTGTTGAATGTTTTTTTGGTGTCTAATCCGCATATATATCACCATTGCTCTTGATTTTCTTGAGTGTATATCTCTTAAATGTCAACATATACACGTGTGATTTAGTTTACGAAGATTTTTCAACGCCGAGAACCTCGATCAGAGAGTAAAAAAGGCGTAAGGTTCACAATGGTGTAAAATTAAAACGGGATATACCGGGCTAGGATTCGAGTTACAGGAACAAGGGCCAAACCAACAACCCAAGAATGTAATGGTCGAGCGAAAACACTTGCCAACCTCCTAGAAGCAGCTTTTCTTGCCACCAAACCTTTCTCCATCAATTAGGAATCTGATGCCGTCACTAAACACATTCCATAAATTGTAGCCATTTGTTGAGTGTTTTTTTTTTGTGTCTAATCCGCATATATATCACCATCGCCCCTGATTTTCTTGACTGTATATCTCTTAAATGTCAACATATACACGTGTGATTTAGTTTACGAAGATTTTTCAATGCCGATAACCTCGATCAGAGAGTAAAAAAGGCGTATGGTTTACAATGGTGTAAAATTAAAATGGGATATACCGTTCTAGGATTCGAGTTAAAGGAACAAGGGCCAAACAAACCACCAAAGAATGGAATCTTCGAGCGAAAACACTTGATAACCTCCTAGAAGCAGCTTTTCTTGCCACCAGACCTTTCTCCTTCAATTAGGAATCTGATGTCATCACTAAATACATTCCTTAAATTGTAGCCATTTGTTGAGTGTTTTTTTTTGTGTCTAATCCGCATATATATCACCATTGCCCTTGATTTTCTTGAGTTTATATCTCTTAAATGTCAACATATACACGTGTGATTTAGTTTACGAATATTTTTCAATGCCGAGAACCTCGATCAGAGAGTAAAAAAGGCGTAAGGTTCACAATGGTGTAAAATTAAAATGGGATATACCGGGCTAGGATTCGAGTTAAAGGAACAAGGGCCAAACCAACCACCAAAGAATGGAATCTTCGAGCGAAAACACTTGATAACCTCCTAGAAGCAGCTTTTCTTGCCACCAGACCTTTCTCCTTCAATTAGGAATCTGATGTCGTCACTAAATACATTCCTTAAATTGTAGCCATTTGTTGAGTGTTTTTTTTGGTGTATAATCCGAATATATATCACCATTGCCCTTGATTTTATTGACTGTATATCTCTTAAATGTCAACATATACACGTGTGATTTAGTTTAAGAAGATTTTTCAATGCTGAGAACCTCGATCAGAGAGTAAAAAAGGCTTAAGGTTCACAATGGTGTGAAATTAAAATGGGATATACCGGGCTAGGATTTGAGTTATCGGAACAAGGACCAAACCACCGACCCAAGAATGGAATCGTCGAGCGAAAACACTTGACAACCTCCTAGAAGCAGCTTTTCTTGGCACCAGACCTTTCTCCATCAATTAGGAATCTGATGCCGTCACTAAACACATTCCTTTAATTGTAGCCATTTGTTGAGTTTTTTTTTTGGTGTCTAATCCGCATATATATCACCATTGCCCTAGATTTTCTTAACTGTATATCACTTAAATGTTAACATATACACGTGTGATTTTATTGACTGTATATCTCTTAAATGTCAACATATACACGTGTGATTTAGTTTAAGAAGATTTTTCATTGCCGAGAACCTCGATCAGAGAGTAAAAAAGGCGTAAGGTTCACAATGGTGTAAAATTAAAATGGGATATACCGGGCTAGGATTCGAGTTGCACGAACAAGGGCCAAACCAACCATCGAAGATTGGAATCGTCGAGCGAAAACACTTGATAACCTCCTAGAAGCAGCTTTTCTTGCCAACAGACCATTTTCCATCAATTAGGAATCTGATGCCGTCACTAAACCCATTCCTTAAATTGTAGCCATTTGTTGAGTGTTTTTTTGGTGTCTAATCCGCATATATATCACCATTACCCATTGATTTTCTTGAGTGTATATCTCTTGAATGTCAACATATACACGTGTGATTTAGTTTACAAAGATTTTTCAATGTCGAGAACCTCGATCAGAGAGTAAAAAAGGCGTAAGGTTTACAATGGTGTAAAATTAAAACGGGATATACCGGGCTAAGATTCGAGTTACAGGAACAAGAGCCAAACCAACCACCCAAGAATGGAACGGTCGAGCGAAAGCACTTGACAACCTCCTAGAAGCAGCTTTTCTTGCCCCCAGACCTTTCTCCATCAATTAGGAATCTGATGCCGTCACTAAACACATTCCTTAAATTGTAGCCATTTGTTGAGTGTTTTCTTTGGTGTCTAATCCGCATATATATCACTATTGCCCTTGATTTTCTTGACTGTATATCTCTTAAATGTCAACATATACACCTGTGATTTAGTTTACGAAGATTTTTCAATGCCGAGAATCTCGATCAGAGAGTAAAAAAGGTTTAAGGTTCACAATGGTGTAAAATTAAAATAGGATATACCGGGCTAGGATTCGAGTTACAGGAACAAGGGCCAAACCAACCACCCAAGAATGGAATGGTCGAGCGAAAGCACTTGACAACCTCCTAGAAGCAGCTTTTCTTGCCACCAGACCTTTCTCCATCAATTAGGAATCTGATGCCGTCACTAAACGCATTCCTTAAATTGTAGCCATTTGTTGAGTGTTTTTTTTGGTGTCTAATCCGCATATATATCACCATTGCCCTTGATTTTCTTGACTGTATATCTCTTAAATGTCAACATATACACCTGTGATTTAGTTTACGAAGATTTTTCAATGCCGAGAACCTCGATCAGAGAGTAAAAAACGCGTAAGGTTCACAATGGTGTAAAATTAAAATGGGATATACCGGGCTATGATTCGAGTTACAGGAACAAGGGCCAAACCAACCACCCAAGATTCGAATCGTCGAGCGAAAACAATTGACAACCTTCTAGAAGGAGCTTTTCTGGCCACCAGACCTTTATCCATTAATTAGGAATCTGATGCCGTCATTAAACACATTCCTTAAGTTGTAGCCATTTGTTGAGTGTTTTTTTTTGTCTAATCGTTATATATATCACCATTGCCCTTGATTTTCTTGACTGTATATCTCTTAAATATCAACATATACACGTGTGATTTAGTTTTCGAAGATTTTTCAATGCCGAGAACCTCGATCAGAGAGTAAAAAAGGCGTATGGTTCACAGTGGTGTAAAATTAAAATGGGATATACCGGGCTAGGATTCGAGTTACAGGAACAAGGGCCAAACCAACCACCCAGGAATGGAATCGTCGAGCGAAAACACTTGACAACCTCCTAGAAGCAGCTTTTCTTGCCAACAGTCCTTTCTCCATCAATTAGGAATCCGATGCCGTCACTAAACACATTCCTTCAATTGTAGCCATTTGTTGAGTGCTTTTTTTTGTGTCTGATCCGCATATATATCACCATTGCGCTAGATTTTCTTGACTGTATATCTCTTAAATGTCAGCATATACACGTGTGATTTAGTTTACGAAGATTTTTCAATGGTGTAAAATTAAAATGGGATAAACCGGGCTTGGATTCGAGTTACAGGAATAAGGGCCAAACCAGACCTTTCTTCATCAATTAAGAATGGAATCGTTGAGCAAAAACACTTGACAACCTCCCGGAAGCAGCTTTTCTTGCCACCAGACCTTTCTCTATCAATTAAGAATCTGATGCCGTCACTAAACACATTCCTTAAATTGTAGCCATATGTTGAGTGTTTCTTTTTTGGTGTCTAATCCGCATATATAGCAACATTGCCCTTGATTTTCTTGTCTGTATATCTCTTAAATGTCAACATATACACGTGTGATTTAGTTTACGAAGATTTTTCAATGCCGAGAACCTCGATCAGAGAGTAAAAAAGGCATAAGGTTCACAATGGTGTAAAATTAAAATGGGATACACCAGGCTAGGATTCGAGTTACAGGAACAAGGGCCAAACCAACAACCCAAGAATGGAATCGACGAGCGAAAACACTTGACAACCTACTAGAAGTAGCTTTTCTTGCCCCTAGACCTTTCTCCATCATTTAGGAATCTGATGCCGTCACTAAACAGATTCCTTAAATTGTAGCCATTTGTTAAGTGATTTTTTTTGTGTTTAATCCGCATATATATCACCATTGCCCTTGATTTTCTTGACTGTATATCTCTTAAATGTCAACATATACACGTGTGATTTAGTTTACAGAGATTTTTCAATGCCAAGAACCTCGATCAGAGAGTAAAAAAGGCGTAAGGTTCACAATGGTATAAAATTAAAATGGGATATACCGGGCTAGGATTCGAGTTACAGGAACAAGGGCCAAACCAACCACTCAAGAATGGAATCGTCGAGCGAAAACACTTGACAACCTCTTAGAAGCAGCTTTTCTTGCCACCAGACCTTTCTCCATCAATTAGGAATCTGATGCCGTCACTAAACACATTCCTTAAATTGTAGCCATTTGTTGAGTGTTTTATTTTTGTGTCTGATCCGCATATATATCACCATTGCGCTTGATTTTCTTGACTGTATATCTCTTAAATGTCAGCATATACACGTGTGATTTAGTTTACGAAGATTTTTCAATGGTGTAAAATTAAGATGGGATATACCGGGCTAGGATTCGAGTTACAGGAACAAGGGCCAAACCAACCACCCAAGAATGGAATCGTCGAGCGAAAACACTTGACAACCTCCTAGAAGGAGCTTTTCTTGCCACCAGACCTTTCTCCATCAATTAGAAATCTGATGCCGTCACGAAACACATTCCTTAAATTGTAGTCATTTGTTGAGTGTTTTTTTTTTGTGTCTAATCCGCATATATATCACCGTTGCCCTTGATTTCTTGACTGGATATATATCTTAAATGTCAACATATACACGTGTGATTTAGTTTACGAAGATTTTTCAATGCCAAGAACCTCGATCAGAGAGTAAAAAAGGCGTAAGGTTCACAATGGTGTAAAATTAAAATGGGATATACTGGGCTAGGATTCGAGTTACAGGAACAAGGGCAAACAGACCACCCAAGAATGAAATCATCGAGCGAAAACACTTGACAACCTCCTAGAAGCAGCTTTTCTTGCCACCAGACCTTTCTCCATCAGTTAGGAATCTGATGCAGTCACTAAACACATTCCTTAAATTCTAGCTATTTGTTGAGTGTCTTTTTTTTTGGTGTCTAATCCGCATATATATCACCATTGCCCTTGATTTTCTTGACTGTATATCTCTTTAATGTCAACATATACACGTGTGATTTAGTTTACGAAGATTTTTCAAGGACGAGAACCTCGATCAGAGAGTAAAAAAGGCGTAAGGTTCACAATGGTGTAAAATTAAAATGAGATATACCGGGTTAGGATTCGAGTTACAGGAACAAGGGCCAAACCAACCACCCAAGAATGGAATCGTCGAGCGAAAACACTTGACAACCTCCTAGAAGCAGCTTTTCTTGCCACAAGACCTTTGTCCATCAGTTAGGAATCTGATGTCGTCACTAAACACATTATTGTAGCCATTTGTTGAATGTTTTTTTTTCTGGTGTCTAATCCGCATATATATCACCATTTCCCTTGATTTTCTTGACTGTATATTTCTTAAATGTCAACATATACACGTGTGATTTAGTTTACGAAGATTTTTCAACGCCGAGAACCTCGATCAGAAAGTAAAAAAGGCGTAAGGTTCACAATGGTGTAAAATTAAAATGGGATAAACCGGGCTTGGATTCGAGTTACAGGAATAAGGGCAAAACCAACTACCCAAGATTGGAATCGTTGAGCGAAAACACTTGACAACCTCCCGGAAGCAGCTTTTCTTGCCAACAGACCTTTCTCCATCAATTAAGAATCTGATGCCGTCACTAAACACATTCCTTAAATTGTAGCCATATGTTGAGTGTTTTTTTTGTGTCTAATCCGCATATATATCACCGTTGCCCATGATTTTCTTGACTGTATATCTCTTAAATGTCAACATATACACGTGTGATATAGTTTACGAAGATTTTTCAATGCCGAGAACCTCGACCAGAGAGTAGAAAAGGCTTAAGGTTCACAATGGTGTAAAATTAAAATGGGATATACCGGTCTAGGATTCGAGTTATAGGAACAAGGGCCAAACTAACCACCCAAGAATGGAATCGTCGAGCGAAAACACTTGACAACCTCATAGAAGCAGCTTTTCTTGCCACCAGACCTTTCTCCATCAATTAGGAATCTGATGCCGTCGCTAAACACATTCCTTAAATTGTAGCCATTTGTTGAGTGTTTTTTTTTTGTGTCTAATCTGCATATATATCACCATTGCCCTAGATTTTCTTGACTGTATATATCTTAAATTTCAACATATACACGTGTGATTTAGTTTTCGTAGATTTTTCAAGTCCGAGAACCTCGATCAGAGAGTAAAAAAGGCGTAAGGTTAACAATTCTGTAAAATAAAAATTGGATATACCGGGCTAGGATTCGAGTTACAGGAAAAAGGGCCAAACCAACCACCCAAGAATGGAATCGTCGAGCGAAAACACTTGACAAACTCCTTGAAGCAGCTTTTCTTGCCACTAGACCTTTCTCCATCAATTAGGAATCTGATGCCGTCACTAAACACATTCCTTAAATTGTAGCCATTTGTTGAATGTTTCTTTTTTGGTGTCTAATCCGCATATATATCACCATTGCCCTTGATTTTCTTGTCTTTATATCTCTTAAATGTCAACATATACACGTGTGATTTAGTTTACGAAGATTTTTCAATGCCGAGAACCTCGATCAGAGAGTAAAAAAGGCATAAGGTTTACAACGGTGTAAAATTAAAATGGGATACACCAGGTTAGGATTCGAGTTACAGGAACAAGGGCCAAACCAACCACCCAAGAATGGAATCGACGAGCGAAAACACTTGACAACCTACTAGAAGCAGTTTTTCTTGCCCCCAGACCTTTCTCCATCATTTAGGAATCTGATGCCGTCACTAAACACATTCCTTAAATTGTAGCCATTTGTTGAGTGATTTTTTTTTTGTGTTTTATCCGCATATATATCACCATTGCCCTTGATTTTCTTGACTGTATATCTCTTAAATGTCAACATATACACGTGTGATTTAGTTTACAGAGATTTTTCAATGCCAAGAACCTCGATCAGAGAGTAAAAAAGGCGTAAGGTTCACAATGGTGTAAAATTAAAATGGGATATACCGGGCTAGGATTCGAGTTACAGGAACAAAGGCCAAACCAACCACCCAAGAATGGAATCGTCGAGCGAAAACACTTGACAACCTCCTAGAAGCAGCTTTTTTTGCCACCAGACCTTTCTCCATCAAATAGGAATCTGATGCCGTCACTAAACACATTAAATTGTAGCCATTTGTTGAGTTTTTTTTTTGTGTCTAATCCGCATATATATCACCATTTCCCTTGATTTTCTTGATTGTATATCTCTTAAATGTCAACATATACACATGTGATTTAGTTTACGAAGATTTTTTTGTTAGGATCTGATTTTGGTTTTGATTGTGTTTTACGTTTGAATTAAAATGAATAATGAATGAGTAGTGCAGCGGAATATAATGGAAGCAAACTTTTCACAATCAAACAGGAGAATTGCTTTTAACATACAAGTTTAACATTGAACCGAATGCTTGAATTGTTTACTCCCCCTCAGCCTGAGCTCACTGTGATTTGTTCGTGCAGGAAGAAGATGGTGAAGAGCTAATAGAACAGTACAGGGTACCTCCTAACAAACTCTAACCTCTGATCTATACAAGTATTGCTCTCCTAACAACTGTTATTACAATTCATTACATAAAGACAAACTAAACTACTGCTGAAGCCTTCCACTGATGTGAACCCAGCAGCACTTGATATAACCCAGCAGTGCTTGACTCAAGGTAGTAGATTGAACAACAGGGCTTTAGTCTTCATCAGCCTTTGACTTGATCAGCAGTTGTAGGTCAGCAGTTGTGCAGATCATTAGATAGGAGGTCAGCAGATGTTGAAACCACTTTCAAGGGGTGAGACTTGTTAACATAACATCTGCTTATTCTGGATCCACTGCTCTGATCCAGTTTTGGCTTTAATTATCTGTTCCTCTGATAGGGTTCAATCCCAACAATCTCCCCCTGGAACAGATAATGCCAAAACCCTTCATTATTGGTAGATCTTTATTGCCTCATCAGCAGTTCCCTTATTTGCCCTTTGAGTTGTAACTCAAAGGTTAAGGCATCTGTGTCATCATCATCCCTGCACAGTGGAAGATCAAGGAGATCCTGCAAATCTTCAAGACTTAGGCCAAGTGCTTGTTCCCTTGTTATTTTCTTCACTTCTCCACTAGACTTGAACACTGTCAGTACATGGGTCTAATTGTCAGTTTTCCATTTTAGTACTTTTGAGTCTAGTGGGTTTCTTGGGAGATTTTTATTGGATGAGGAGTTTGGTGATGCAGGCCATGTGATGACTGTTTGAGCAGTGCTTGCAGGTTGGTTTAGGCCAAGAGTTTCAACTATCATTATCTTAATGCCTTCTTTTACAAGCTCATCTCCTACCATTAATTCTGTCACTGTTTCAGTATCCAACTGTTGTTGTCTTCTTTTATAGATGGCAGCACCAGCTGGAGCAGTGGCTCTCCTGATTTGCAGCTTTGGTGGTCTTGTTGAAACCTCTGCTTCAGGGTAATCAAGTTTTTGTGGAACTGTGGGATCTTTCTTCCTTAATTCCTCCAACCTTTTGTAGGTGGTCCTAACTTTGTCTTCTTTCCATCTTGCCACTTGATTTTTAGACCCATAGTCAGCAGCAACTAATTCCTCTTTCATTCTCTTCAGCTCTAATGACTTTTCAGGCTCATTCTTTTTGTATTTTGACCAATCTAGAGGAGTGTGTTTGACCTTGTTCTTTATCATTTCTTGAATCCTGGCTGCTTCTTTTTCAAGCTCAGGAATGGTCCACTCCTTGTACATATGTTTTTCTCCCTTATACTTCTTGGTTGCCATGATGCTTTCAATGTAGTCTTTTCTCAAAGTTTCATCTGCTCTCTCTGAGATTTGTTGACAAACATTTTTTGCAAATTGCTCTAAGGATCTGACTTGAGTAAATAGAAACTGGTAATGCCTTTGAATTTCTTTGTCAGTTTTTCCTTGAGAGTTTCTTTTGGAAATATCCTCTGCCTCTTGAGCCTTAATTTTCAAGTACTCTTCAATGTTATTGGGCCTGGGATATCCTTCAACAGATCGCAACTTCCTTTTAGCAGGATCATCCTCATAGTAGAAGGATTTGATCTCTTCTCTGACTACAATGAGTTCAAGAGGATATTGGAAACCTGCAGGAGTGATGGCCATGATTGGTTGTTGTACTTGAGCTGATGAGAGAGGAACAGGGTTTGGAATAAGTGCAAGGGATTGTGAAGATGTTGATGGTGGTGATGGAGAATCATCATCAGGTATGAAAATCCTTCTCCTTTTTATTGTAGGAGAGGCTAATGATGTCTTGGGTGGATCAGTGGTGGTATTTTGAGTGGTGGGTGGTGGCTGACTAAGAGTTGTTGAAACAACTGGTGTTTCAACCACTGTTGTCATTACAACAGATGTTGTAACATCTGGTGTCTTCTGCTTTTTGGTAAGAGGTGATGGTGGTGAGATTGTTTTTAGTGGTGATGGTGGTTTTGGTGGTGAAATGATTTTTGGTGGTGGTGGTAAGGCAGTAGTTGTAATGTGTGTTGAAGTGGTGTGTGTTGAAGTGATAACAGATGTTGAAACTACTGAAGTATCAGCAGTTGTTGATACAGCAGGAGTTACAACAGCTGTTTGAGTGGAAGATTGATGTTGGGGGCTTTTGGAAGGTGTTTTGGAAGTAAGCTTTGTGGGTCTGGATGGTATGGATTTGGGTTCCCTCACTTTTCTAGTGGGATTCTTTCTTTTTAGCTCAGGATTTTTGACATCCTTTGGCTCAGAACAACCCTGCGCATTCAGCTCCATATACGCTATTTTCTCCACATTCCACCTAAACAAGTCCTTTGCCTCTCTATCCCCTTTTACACTAGCTTTTGCTTCAGCAAGTGCATTAGTGGTAACATCAATCTTTTTGCTCCCATCTGGCAAAGGGATCTTCTTGGTCATATTCTCCTTTTCTGGTTCTATGTAGAGACCATCATCTATTCCCTTCTTCTTCCATTCTTTAATTTTCTCCCCCTTTTTGGCATTATCTAGAGAAAGTTGATCAATGAAGAGAACAGTTGGAGGAGCAGTGCCAGTGGTGCTCAGTATGTGGGCCTTTATAGCCTTGATGTCTGCTTGGGTGTTTCTAAACCTTGACTCCATTAAGTTTCTCAGCTCTTGAACATGTATGGCATGTTGCTGATCAGCTTTTTGTCGTTGTTGTTGGAGCAGGGGTTGAAATAGAGTCCATAACTCATTTGTAGCAGGTGCTTGTGATGGAGCAGGTGCTTGAGCTGGAACAACAATGGGTTGTACCTTTTGTACTTTCAACAACTGCTGCAACATTGTTTTGATTTCTGCAACAGAGGTATCCAGATTATTGATTCTCTCCGTCAATTCTTGGTACTTTAAACCATCACCCAACTTAATGGGATCATCTGATTTCCCACTAACAGTGGTTTGAACAATGGTTGACTTAGGGAATGTATTCTAATAGTCATCCACTGCTGCCCCTTTTTCTTGGTACTGGGGACTTCTTCCCTCAACACTTGATAACCTTTTGATGGTACCAGTGGTTAAAAAAAACTCACTAGTGGTTATCAGAGGTGCTATAGAAGGAATTGCCTCCAAGGAAGACTTATTGATGTAACCACTGTCCAAATGCAAACCAGTGGGTTCAGCACTTGTAGTGGCTGCTTCACTTGGATTACCACCAAGAGTTACTTGTAACTCAAGGGGTGTAACCTCCTCAGGTCTTGTTGGTGGGTTAGCTATGACTGATACATCAGACCCAGTCGTTTGTTGTATATTCCCATTGATAAGTGAGTGAGAAGGACTGGTTTGTGCCTGGTTCAAATCAATAGCATCCAACAATAATTTTGGTGGTGGAGGAATTGTGGAGGTGAGGTTGGGTGTAGAAAGAGAATTTGCCCCGTGCATTGGGCTGTGGATAATGGAAGCAAGTGATTCCAGAGCATCATATTGTGGTGTCCCTATATGTACAACTTGTTCTTTTTGAGAAGAAACAGGAGGAGTTTCAGTCATGGGTTGAGATATTTGTATCAACTGCTGTGAGGAAGTAGTAGCAGTGGTTTCTTGTGACTTTCGTGCTGTCACTGGCAGTTGCTCTGGTATCTCATCCTCCAGAGTTGCCTTTTTGATAGGTTTAAGGGGTTTTTGAGTTTTCTTTTGCTTTGGCTTTTTGGTGATTTTAGGTGTGTGTTTCAAAGCAGTTGTTTGGCTACTTTGATCACCTTGAGCAGTGGGCTCAGCAGCAGATACCTGAGGAGCAGTGGTAGCTGCTAAAGTCTGCTCAGGCAGCTCTGCTTGTGTTTTGCAAGGTGTTGACATTCTTGTAAAAGTTTCAGTTGTTAAGCTGTTTATTTGAAAAGATGCACCTTGTTTTATTGCAAAAGCATCATCCTTACCAAATTTCTTTTCAAAATAATAGCTTAGAAATCTTGGAAAAAGTAAGAATGGCTTGTTATCAACATTTTTAACCAAATCATTAAAGATTTCCTGGGAGTAATTAAAATTTTCATCTTGAAGAATAACATATCCCAGATTTTGAATCTTTAATGGTATCTCATTAAAAGAGGTGGTTTTGTTTGAAACACGCATTAGCAGAGTATGGAACAAAAATCTTGTTGCAGGTGGAAAATTACCTTTTTGTAAGGTATCCTTTTTTGTTTGCTCTGCATAACCTCTTTCAAGGAAATCAGTTTTTAACTCATTTTTGGGAAAAGAAGTTCTACCTTGCTTATCATTGAGTTCAAAGACTTCCGAGATGGATTGTGGTGTGATTTGGACAGCTTTACCCATTAGAGAGGAGTTAATGGCTATGACATCTTTTCCTTGTTTGTCAAGGGTAATATTCTTCCAGAACTCTCTTTGGGTGTCCAAGTAAATTGGAGCATCTGCTGTTAACAAAGTTTTGTACTTTGATGCAGACATGATTTCAATGATGGAGTCGAAAGCATCGGTGGTACCTGATTTTGTCAAAAGACCCAGATAATTGTGTGGTGCTTTGTATTGAATTTCGATGGGAGTAGCCTTTGGAGCGGCCTTTTTGCGAGATGATTTTGAAGTGGGTGTAGTGGATGACTTCGATTTTGTCATTTTGGAGATGATGATCGAAGAAGGTTGTAAAGGAATTTGAGGAAATGAGATGAGAACTGCTTTGAGAAAGGAATTTTTAAGAATTCAATTCGATAGTAAAACCCTGTTTGGGGTTTTGAATGGGGGTTTTATAGAGAAAAAGTTAATGCTGACGTGGTAGCGGTTACAAAAGGTCTGACCACTATGTATTGTCCACGTGCCAACCCCTGATGAAGAAAACGACAACTCCTTTATGAAGACCACTGATGGAACAAGATCAGTGGTATGACTGTGGCAATGAGAGCAGTGGGTGATTTTCACAATCAGTGGATAGCATATCAGTGGATAAAACACTGATTTTGGACAACAGTGCTTATCAAGGAAATGAAAGAGCAGGGGTTGACTTTCAGCAGTGGACAAACTTTTAAGTAGAACAGACTTTTGAACAAAGCAGTGGTCATGGCAGACTTTTAAGGATTTAATGAAAAATACAATTTTGGCTATTTTTAAGGATAGATTTTTGATTTTCTGAAAATATTTTAATGCTTTTATTCATAGAAAAACAGGATTTTGCCTGTTATTCCATGTTTAGCATGCCAATCCTAGAGATCAAGCTTTCAAAGGTGGATGTGTCTAATGCTTTTGTTAGCACATCTGCCAGCTGATCCTTAGTTGGAACATGGTGCAGAGAAATCAAACCTTTTTCATAGCAATCCCTCACAAAGTGATGTCTGATGTCAATGTGATTGGTGGTTGAATGGGAAACTGGATTTTTGATGATATTTTCTGCTGCCTGGCTATCCAACATGAGTGGTGTCTTTAAGGCAGTGATACCAAAATCCAGCAACTGATTTCGAAGCCAGAGCAGTTGGGCTGTACAACTTGTAGCAGCTATATATTCTGCCTCAGTAGTGGATGTGGAAACAGCTGCTTGCTTTTTGCTTTGCCAAGACACTAAGCAATTGCCTAGGAATTGGCACCCTCCTGAAGTGGACTTCCTTGTCTTGTCACATCCAGCAAAGTCACTATCTGAGAAACCTAAAAGCTCAATTTTACCATCAGCTGGATACCAGATACCAAGTGTGGGAGCACTTTTTAGGTATCTGAATATCCTTTTTACAGCAATAAAGTTTGACTTTCTAGGGGCTGATTGGGATCTAGCACAAACACATTTTGCAAACATGATGTCTTGCCTGGATGCAGTTAGGTACAATAAAGACCCAATCATGCTTCTATACAAAGTTTGATCAACCAATTCATCCTTCTCATCAGATATGACTACTTTATTGGTTGCAATGGGTGTACTGCATGGCTTACAGTCATCCATCTCAAATTTCTTCAACAGTTCTTTGGCATATTTGCCTTGATGGATAAAAGTGCCATTTTGCAGTTGCCTTACTTGAAGACCAAGAAAGCACTGGAGTTCACCCATTGCACTCATTTCAAACTCAGCTGTCATGAGTTGCCTAAACTCTTCACACATTTTATTACATGTGCTTTCAAAAATGATGTCATCCACATAAATTTGGACAATCATCAAATCCTTTCCTCTCCATTTTAAAAACAGTGTTTTATCTATTCTACCTCTTGTGAAACCAATGGAAAGTAGAAAGGTGGAAAGAGTTTCATACCAGGCCCTTGGTGCTTGTTTCAAGCCATACAAAGCTTTATTTAGCTTGTAGACATGATTTAGATTAAATGGATCCTCAAAACCTGGAGGTTGACAAACATAAACCTCCTCTTGAATCTTACCATAGAGGAATGCACATTTGATATCCATTTGATACACCTTGATGTTGTGGTTGATAGCAAAGGCCAGAAATAATCTGATTGCTTCAAGTCTTGCAATAGGGGCAAATGTTTCATCATAATCTATCCCCTCTTTTTGTCTGTACCCTTGAACCACAAGCCTGGCTTTATTTTTGACAACAATACCCCTTTCATCAGTTTTATTTTTGAAGATCCATTTTGTGCCAATAGGACTTACACCCTCTGGCAATGGAACAAGCTCCCAAACTTGTTGTCTTCTAAACTGTTGGAGCTCCTCTTGCATGGCTTCTACGCAGCTGTTGTCTTTCAGTGCCTCTTGTTACTTGACTGGCTGATAGAGAGATAGAAAACCAGCAAAAAGACAAATGTTTTGGGATTGACTTCTTGTGAGCACCCCTTCATTGATGTTGCCAATAATTTGGTCTGGTGGATGAGATTTCAAGAAGATGAACTCTCCTTGGTATGGAACAATGGCATTAAGTGGGGAGGGCTGCAGATGTGAATCATCTGAGTTAACCACTGCTGGTGACTTTGATGATCCAGCAGTGGTTTCAAAAGGTGGTGGAATAGGAGGTAAAGGTGTGGACACATGCTGACTTTGATCCACTATTTGAGGATTTTTATCAATAGTGTTTGATGATGTGGAAGCAGGGGTTAAGGGACTACTTTGGTCAACAACTGTTGAGGTAGCAGTGGTTGAGCTTTGACAGCTGTTTTGAACATCTGCCGCTCTTCCCAATTTGATAGACTTTTGTTGAGGAATGATGATTTCATACCCATAGTCTGGTGATGAATCTTCTGATGGACCTGCACTGTTAGTCTTGACAGCAGTATTTTCAAAAGTGAATTTATCAAGATCAAACAAATCTGCAGGATTTGCTGGGATTTTCATTGAACTTTACATTTAAAGTCTTCCCAATTTGACAGACTTTTATTGAGGAATGATGATTTCATACCCATAGTCTGGTGATGAATCTTCTGATGGACCTGCACTGTTAGTCTTGACAGCAGTATTTTCAAAAGTGAATTTATCAAGATCAAACAAATCTGCAGGATTTGCTGGGATTTTCATTGATGAGAGTTCATTGAAATTTACATTTAAAGTCTCTACCACTGTTTTGGTCCTTGTGTAAAACACTTTGTACGCCTTAGCAGTGGTTGAGTATCCCAGATGATATCCACAATCATATTTGGCTGCAAACTTAGAAATGGAATCTTTTAAGTTTAAAATGAAGCATGGGCGGCCAAAAACTTTGAAGTATGAAATCAACGGCTTTATTTTATACAGCAGTTCATAGGCAGTCTTTTGATGCCTGGGGTTGATTAAGACTCTATTTTGGACATAGCAAGCAGTGTTTACTGCCTTTGCCCAAAAAGTTAATGGCAAACCTGAATCAGCAAGCATGGTTCTGGTAGCCTCAATCAAAGTCCTGTTCTTTCTTTCAACAACCCCATTTTGTTCTGGTGTTCTTGGAATGCTGTATTGTCTCACAATTCCTTTTGACACACAGAAATCATCCAACTCCTTGTTCCTGAACTCTGTGCCTTTGTCACTTCTAAAGATTTTTACTGGAAGGTCAAACTGCTTTTCAACCTGTTTCACAAAGTCTTGCAGAATGCCTGCAGTCTCATCTTTTGAGTGTGTAGGATCGTTGTATGACCAGAATGAGTCGATCAGAAGAGTTTTAGACCCGAATCAAAGGCGGAATCAGTGAAACGGACGTGGAAACAGCTTGATTCACTTTAATTTGTCTCTGTTATTGATGTAATAGAATTACAGCACCTCGAGAAAATTTGGCAGCACTTCGGTACCAAATCAGACAAACGTTACAAATGAAACGGAATCAAGGCTATTTATAGGCATGTAATTCCGTGTGGAATTAACCTTGTTAATCTCAAGCGGAATTAACCTCTCAAGCGGAATTACCTATATCTCGAACTAGGAGCCCTGATCTATCAATCTTATTACATGACATGATACAAGACGAAGTCAACAGACATAGTGCAGTAACAGACTCCCCCTTGGATGTTGACGAAGTCTTCAGCGTCTAATCTTTTGTATGACACATCTGCAGTCTTTTTGCTCTGTTTCTGGCTCTAACATTAACAACTTCTTCAGGCTCCCCCTTTCTTCAAGCTTCCGTGCTTTAGGGATCGACACCTTGCTTTCAGGTTACAAGCTCCCCCTTGCTTTGAGCTCGTCTTCAGACTCCCCCTTAGACTCAGCTATCAGGATCATAGTCTGGAATCTTACCTGCAATTACTCAAACATTCATAAGTAACAACATTTTAAACTTCAGTTATTCAGGAATTGTAACCTAGCTCTCTTAAACATTCTAAACAAACACTTTTTAACAAATTTTATGATTTTGCAGTTTCAGCGAACAGGATCAGAAACAGGCTCTTTAACAATATAAGCATCCAAATCCCTCACAGTTAATCATCCAAGTCCAAACTAATGACCTTGGAGATATCACAAATTGTTTTTTATTTTTGTTAAAAATTCAAGTCTCAAATTAATGAACTTGTTTTATTTTCAGAAACACAATCAGCTTACTTAGATTTTGACACACAGCATTTCAGACATCAGTTGTCGAAAATAATGCAAAATCAAAATCTTTTTGTATTTTTTGAAATATAAAGCAGTAAAGAAATATTTACAAACATATTTACATACAATATTTTTGTTTGAGTTTGCGTCAGAGGATCATATCAGTTTTTGACAAGTCACAAGTACCGTTGAGCTTAGTTACACATTAAGAATTAAACAATTCACTAAGATTATCGATATATTGATCCACTTAAATTTTCACACAAAGTTCAACTGATTCAGGATACGAATTAGGTGTTTTAAGAACTTAAACTCATTCATGTGTCCCGCCTCTTGAATATACTCCCGTATCCAGATCCCAATATTCAGTCTTACAGGTGAGTATACCTAGATGATATCTGTAAGGGGTTAAATCGCGAAGACCGTGAGAGCTCAGGTCAGAACTTCCGTTCAGCAGAGAGATGACGGTTTCGACTTTTGGTGTGTCCCCTTTAGAGGATCTTTTCTTCAACAGCACATGATTAGCATTTTTCAATGTTTCATCATTTTTATGCTGAGGGCAGCGCTATGTTTCAAGCAAGCAGAAAGTATTATACGGGGACTAGGCCATTGCTTCCGCAAAATCAGAAGTCCCGGGATAATACCCCAGATATCACTAAGCATAAAGACCTAGTATCTCCGAAAGAGGGGTCCTTCAAACAAGATTCCAGGGGTTACCTATATATCCAAGTAGTGTTCCCCATAAAATAAGCAAGTTTGAATTTAGGTTTATATCCAGAAAAAGTTTACTAAATGTATAAAAACCTATCGGTATATCATCAGTGAGACTGTTTAACGCTATATAAACATTACATTTCTTTAGCACTCTGTAACTGTCTACCGATGTACTATCATTTCTTCTTTTTACACAAAAACTCATTTTTTTTAATTTTATCATGTTTTTGACTTTTTCAAATTTTCAAATGTTTTTGTATTTTCTCGCCATCCATTTTCTGCTTAAAGTGCTCTGTTTTGCAGAAAATCTAACATACCCCCATGATTTACAACACATTGATATTTACATTTTGAAAACCATTTTTCAATCTTGTGAAATTAATCATGTTTGTTCAGCCGTGAGAGTTTCGGCGTATTCAAGTAACATATTTTTTATTTTTGAATTTTTGAATTTTTTTATAAAACAAAAACAGACATATTTTTGGTTTTTCAAATTTTTCAATTTTTAGGGTTTTGAAATATTGTTTATTTATGTACAGAAAACAAACTCCCTGTTTCAACCAACACAGGGTTTAGCAGCCTCCTCTCCTCGTTGTGCCAGACTGCTCCAACTTCCATTCTCACAATCTTTGATTTTGTTGAGCACCTGCACATTCAAAGTATTTAATCACTTGAACAATTTAGCCCAGGTCTGTTTGACCTTAGGCATTTCAACACAATATGCTTCATTCAATTTTGGAAAAATCTTTGTCATTCTGAACAAAGACTTTTTCATCTTTCACTTCAACTTTCTCATCTTTTACCAAAATCACTTGTTTCTTAACACTCCATGTTTGACCTTAAGGAGTACCTCGTTTATAAAAATGTGACTCTTTTTGAATATTTTGATTTTGAACAACAACTTTTGGTTTCCAAAACTCTTTGGGATTTTGTCATATCAACGGATGTTTTCCAACTTTGAGCTGTTCTGACTCTGGGTGTATTAGAATTCCAGGTCTGTTTTGAATCACTCTTATACAAGTTTGATTTCCAATTCTGGTTCGAAACAAACTTGTTTGTGTTGTGTCTCCAAGTTTGTTTTGAATCAAATCTGGTTGACCTTTGTTTCACATCCTCAGATTTTTGTTTCTCCACATTATCAGACTTCTCTTTGTCAACATCCACAGGTTTCAGATTTGGACACTTTCGTGCAAGATGTCCTATCTGATCACACTTGAAACATGTTCTCTTGGATACATCTTTGACATGTGGTTGTTGCTTTTTCTTTTGAGTATAGAACTCTTCATTAGACTGACGCCTAAATTTGAGTTCTTTCTCTTCTTCAGAACTTGTTCCATGAACAAAATTCATCTTTTTCTGATAATTTTGTGGTGCATTTTTATTTCGATTTTGTTTCTTTTAATAACCCAACCCAGCCTTCATATTTTTCTTCTTGTAACCAGGTTTGTTATAAAAAGTTTTGTGACCTTTTCCAACAAACTTTGAAATCTCAGACTTTTCAATTTCAACCATTTTGAAAACTTTATCAACCTTTTCTGAAATCACATTCTGAATCGGGAATACAACATCTAGGAATAATTTTTCCGATCCAATCATGGTATAAACCAATCCTTTTGAATCATCATTCAAATTTTTCTCGGATTTTGAGTTTTTCAGATATCCATCATGAAAATTACCTTCATTTTCATCCTGTGATTCAGATTTACCTGTATCAACTGACTCTTCTTTCAACACACTTTCAACGACCTTACCTACCACCTCTGAATCACTAGAATCATCAGATTTGGAATAAGTTACGTCAATGTTATCTGGAAATTGATCTACCATGTTGAAAGCTTTTTCGACCTTTTCATCATCATAAAATGCAAACTTTTCCGGTGGTGGAACTTGATGAAATTCTGAGCCAATGCCCTTTTTGTTCTGCTCAGAATCCTTTCCATCCGGTTTTATGTTGAAAATTCTTTCAAGCACATATGACGACATGTGTTAACTTTTTAACTTGTTGTTATCTTGTTCTAAATCAGCAATCTGACTCTTTAGCTTAGCAACATCCTCAATATAGGAATTAACAACACCTTGTTTTATTTCATACATTCGTTTAAGCTCTTTAGTTGTTTCAGACAAATAATTCATTCTTGATTGAGCAAATTTCATTTCATCCTTAACCTGTTCATATGATTCTTTTGTAATGTGATATGCCAATTTTATTGAATCATATTCTTTCTTCATTTCTTGACAAACAATTTCTTTTTGATCATATTCTTCTGTCTTTTTCAAAACATTTTCTTTTAAAATTTCATTTTCTTTTTCTAATTTTTTGCACTTTTTCAAAAGTTTTTCATCATTTTCTTTCAAAACTTTTTCGTTTTCTAACAGTTCTTTGCATTTATTTTTGAAAACTTGTTCAATTTTATTGAATCCAAGATTTCTTATTTTGAATTGTTTGTCTTTTTCAGTACAAGCACTGCACGTTTCCATGCATTTCTTGCACTGTTCAATGATTTTGATTTGAATTTCAGAATCAGGATTTACCTCAGTGATTGACACCTCGGTGTTCTCTGCCGCATCTATCTGATTAGCATCTTTCTGCTTTCCAGCATCATCACCAACATCACCAGCAACTAAACTCTCATTCTTCACTTCTTCTTTTTCTGCTTTCTTCACATCTTCTCCAACTTGCTGTTCTTTAGTAACAGCTTTCTCTTCATTCACCTCAACTTCAACAGCTTCAGCTTTAACCTCTTCAGCAGTTTTCTTCAAATAGTTTACCATTTCTTCAACATTCTTCTTCATTCTCTCTTCATCCCTCTTCCTTAAACACGATGTCATGGCATATCTTATTTCCTTTTCATGCCTTTTTGCATAAGTGTCATCTTTTAATACATTTCTATAGTATTCGGCAGATCGAGGAATTATGAGAAGAACATCTTCAAAAATTATATCTTTCTTCGGAACAACAGGTTCACCTTCTCTGTTGAAATAACACTCTCTCTTCTTATCCCATCTCTTATTACTGACAGCACTCTCATACTCTTCTTGCATTTCATCTATCCTGTTCCAAGCAATGTTTCTTTCTCTGTAAGTTTTCACACTCAGAATCTCTTCTCTAGTTTTCTCTTTAATTTTAGCAACAACATTTTCTTCTTTGTTTTCCTCTTTAATTTCAGCAACGAAAACATAATGGTTGTTCTTTGATATAGTTTTGCCATGAGCTATTTTTTCGAATATCAACACGATCTTCTTCCGGACAAATCTGGCTCCAATGATATCCTTCATCATCATGGATCACAGCACAAGCTCTTGACTTATCTCTGGGTTTGTCTTCAATCATTTTTGGCTCTTCTTTGCTTCGGTGATAGATTGCCTTTCGGTAATAGTCATCATTGAACGGATGTTCATTTCCACCAACCACAGAATTGTTGCACTCTCTTTTGAAATGACCTTTCTGCTTACATTTGAAGCAGGTCACTTTGGACTTATCAAATCCAAGCTTTGTAGATGCACCACCAAGAGATTGTTTCCCAGTAATTTCCATATATCTCTGAGCTCTGCGGATGCAACTAGCTAAACACCAGCAGATGTCAATTAGTTCCATTTCTTCCGGATCAATCTGGTCGTAGTCTTCTTTGGTTAACTACGAGTTTCGAATTTTGCCAGCTACAAGACCTTCATACGATTCCAGAACAGATGCAAGGAAGCTCATTTGCTGCTTAGCTGCATTGATGCTCATTGTCGGGGAATTCTTCAATTTGAGAGCAATGTTGCACAAAATCTCTTCTGATTCTTCAGAATTAGCTTTTGAAGCCGATGAATGATAACCCGGATTGTAGCTTGATGAGCTTGTCTGAGATTCTTTTGTCCTCTCACCACTGAATGCTGTCTTTGGTGATTCACCAGCTTTCATCGAAGGTAAATTACCTTTGTAATACAGACCAACATTCTGTTGATACGAAGAACTGCTCATCTTGCTTTGTTTCTGCAATTCAAGCTCATGAGTTTCAATCTTTTCAATTAATGCATCAAGAGAAATTGTTTCATACAAAACATCATTTTTCAAAATGAACACTAACGTTTGCCACTGATCAGCTCGTGGTAACGCTTCTATGATTTTGTCTATTATTTCTTCTCTTGTTTTTTCAATCTTAAATCTTTCCAGTTCGATTTTTAGATGACAAAATCTTTCTATCATTTGTCTCACAGACTCTCCTTTAATGCTATCACACAGATCGAATTCTTTCTTTAACAAAGCAATTTTGTTCTTTTTAATTTGTTTACCCCCCTCAGCTTTAACTCGTAAAGCTTCCCAAAAAGATTTTGATGACCCATCATGGTTAAGCAATGCAAAAATGCCATTTCTAATTGCCGACTGGATCAAAGCAATCATTCTCTGTTCAGCTGCAAATTCGGATTTGTCATCTTTGGATAATTTCTTGAATGAAAGATCTTCTCCTTTATCATCTTTTGGTCTTTCATATCCAAACTCCAGACAGAACCAGCTCTCGTGTGCATAGGTTTTTGCCCAGTTGATGAAACGCTCTTTCCACCATGTATAGTCTTCAATACTTTCAAGAGTTGGTGGCTTTGAGTGTGTTCCGTAGAAGTTATCATGTTTGATGTTCTCATTGATCGCTTTTGTAATAGTTTTTGGTGTGACAGTTGTAATCTCAGAAGACTCAGATGTAAACGCGTTGAAGAACGTGTTGTAAAACTCTTCATCCATGATGTGAAATTCTTTGAATTACCTGGAGACGATAACAATCAAATAAACTCAATCAGTTTACTCAATATCAAACAACTTGAAATAAACTGACACTCGGTTGACGTGAAATGATCTTGGTATGAAATATCCACTATCAAACGAAATTAAGTTTTGGTGCGAAATTAACAGTTCAAACGGGATTGTATTTCACACGGAATTAGAACTTTTCAAACGAAAATACTAATTTCGCGTGGAATTAACTTTCACTCAAGCGAAATTAGACAATTTGAAACGAAATTATTATTTCGTTTGAAACGATTCAAACGGAATTAAATTCCAAGCGAGATTAGCTGTAAATTCAAGCGAAATTAACCCAATGTTGCTAATTCCGTTCGTAATTAATAACCAATTTCAAACGGAATTATGATGACATCAGCAAGTTCGAACTGTTTTTCAAGCGAAATTACAAGTTTTTATCATTTTTAGAATGAATTTTAGTCCAATTCTTTTAAGGATTAGTTAAAACAATGTTTCGCATGATATATGTGAATTTCAATCCATTTTGACCATGAAATCTTGTTCAATTTAGAAAAGAAGGTGTAGAAGTAAGAAAGTCTGATGAAATCAAGCTGAATTTGGTAGAACTCCTCCTCCTGAGCTCTGATACCACTTGTAGGATTGTTGTATGACCTGAATGAGTCGATCAAAAGAGTTTTAGAGCCGAATCGAAGGCAGAATCAGTGAAACGGACGTGGAAACAACTTGATTCACTTTAATATGTCTCTGTTATTGATGTAATAGAATTACAGCACCTCGAGACAATTTGGCAGCACTTCGGTACCAAATCAGACAAACGTTACAAATGAAACGGAATCAAGGCTATTTATAGGCATGTAATTCCATGTGGAATTAACTATGTTCAGTTCAAGCGGAATTAGCTAAACCTAATTCCGTACGGAATTAACCTTGTTAGTCTCAAGCGGAATTAACCTCTCAAGCGGAATTACCTATATCTCGAACTACGAGCCCTGATCTATCAATCTAATTACATGACATGATACAAGACGAAGTCAACAGACATAGTGCACTAACAGAGTGTAAAAAGTAAGTCCATGTAAACCTAGAAAAGTCATCAACAATAACCAAGCAATACCTCTTTTTCTTTAGACTCCTGACTTTAAATGGGCCAAACAAATCCATATTAGGCATTTGCAAACATTTGGTTGTTTTGGACTCATCAATGGATTTATAGGAGCTTTTATGTTGTTTTCCTTTTAGGCAAGAAACACAATGCTCATGACAGGTGAACAGTTTTTGAGGTAAACCTCTTACTAACCCCTGTTTTGAAATGATAGTGATTGTCTTGAGATTTGTGTGCCCCAATCTTCTGTGCCATAGTTCTGTCTCTTTGTTTGATGCAGCTGAGAACAGACAGGCATCAGTTATGGGGCTCTCTTTTGACATATCCACCACATAAACATTGCCACTTCTTTGAGCAACAAGTTTGGTTTTTCCAGAATTGATTATTGCTTCAATCTTTTTAACCATTTCTGGTCCAACAATCCTACAACACTCCTTTATGAAGAATGACCCATACCCCTTATCACTCATTTGTGAAACACTTAGGAGGTTGAATTTTAGATTGTCTATCAGATTGTCATTTTCAAATTTTACATTTCCAGACTGTACTGTACCAGACCCCAGAACTTTCCCTTTACTATTATTACCAAAGGATATATCACCCCCTCCATGAATTTTGAAATATTTGAGAAGGGCTTTACATCCTGTCATGTGCCTGGAGCCTCCACTATCTACATACCAAAGGCTATCTAAGCATGTAGAGGCTCCCTGCACATGAAGTAAAAGGATTAGTTCATTAGGGTCTCCAAAGCCAATAAGGATTTGGATGGGGTCTCAACAGTGTGTGGGATGAGTGCTGATGAATGGGCGGTGGTTAGGTCAGGGGTTTGGACAGTTTTAGGACTGTTTCTCTCTAACCACTGTTGTGGGTTTTGAACAATCACCTGCTGATACCCAAAAGGATGCCTTTTTTTTGGTAAGATGATTGTCCCTTGCCTTTTCTGAATTGGTTGGCCGGGGGTGCATCAGTCACTTGAACATCTCTTTGGACAGATGTTTGATTCAGCTGTTTTATAACAGCTGTTTGGACTGGCACAAACAGTGGTTGGTTCTTGGTGAATTTGACAGATGATGTTGATGGACTCAAGGATGTTTTAGCAGTTTACTCATTCTTTTTTACATCAAAGTTTTTAAGATACACACATGCTTGATTTTTGTGGTTTGTTTTACCAGAGATGGTGTAGCTTTCAGCAGGTACAATGATACTTGTTTTGTTTAGATCATATGCTTTTAGAAGAAAACAGTCTTTTGTTAGATGGTTTCTCTTTTCACAAAAATCACAAAACAGGTTTTTGACCTTTTCTCTTTTCTTCCTTTTTTCTCAGATTCCTTAGCAACAGAGTTTTGAACTACTGTTGGGATGTCTTTAATAGGAATGACCATTGCTTTTGGAGCTGTGACACCATCAGTGGTTGTAAAGTCCATAGGCTTGAATTTTCAAGAATGTCACACTCATCAGACCATGTGGGTTTAAATTGGTATTTCTCAATTTCCTCAAAAGTTGAGGACCCCACTGATGCTCTTTCCAGAGTGATTTTGTTACCAAGTTTGTCAGTAATCTTTACTTCTTGGCCATTCTTGTTGGTTGGTATTATTTCAGTTGAACCAGCTTGTTTGACAGCAGTGTTTTCAAGATCATCATATTTTCTATATCCTATACCAAACTTGACATTGCTTTCAAGTTGTTTCTCAAGCATAACCTCATACCCTTTACAAGATTCCACCCATCTTTCACAGGTGATCTGGGTAGACTCGAACTCCTTTTTGCAAACTTGGTATTTTTCTACCATAGTTTGGAGTTGAGTTTTGGTTATGCTCTGCTCTTCTTTGAGACTGCTGATTTCTTTATCTTTTTCAGCCAATTTGTTTCTAAGTTCTTTTAATAACTTTTCAAATTTGACTTCATCAGTTAAGACTTTATCCCTAAGGTTTTCATTTACCTCTTTGATGTTAGCAAATGCAATAATGCATTTATCTGAACACAGTTTTTCAAGAACTTGAGGTGATACCTTAGCAGCAGCCATCATGGCACAATCACATTGATGATCATCTTGTGATTGTGACGTCATCCTGGTTATTTTACAGGCATTGATTAATCAAGTTTGATGGTGATTAAACCTTGCTCTGTTTTTCAACAAAACGAACAAACTATCAGTATCAATGATTGTGAGCTGAACTATTTATGTCAAAATGATTGTTAAATCAAATTTGACTGTCCAAGCTCTGATACTAATTGTTAGGATATGAGTTTGGTTTTGATTGTGTTTTACGCTTGAATTAAAATGAACAATGAATGAGTAGTGCAGCGGAATATAATGGAAGCAAACTTTTCACAATCAAACAGGAGAATTGCTTTTAACATACAAGTTTAACATTGAACCGAATGCTTGAATTTATTACAAGATTCAATTACAATTGCAAGTGTGTAACAAACTCCCCCTCAGCCTGAGCTCAATGTGATTTGTTCATGAAGGAAGAAGATGGTGAAGAGCTAATAGAACAGTATAGGGTACTATTCTATTTATAGGCACGGACAAACCACTGAGCATCTTCGCTGACGTCACCATGAAAGTGACATCTAACCTCCTAACAAAATCTAACCTCTGATCTATATAAGTACTGCTCTCCTAACAACTGTTATTACAATTCATTATATAAAGACAAACTAAACTACTGCTGAAGCCTTCCACTGATGTGAACCCAACAACACTTGATATAACCCAGCAGTGCTTAACTCAAGGCAGTAGATTGAACAGCAGGGCTTTAGTCTTCATCAGCCTTTGACTTGATCAGCAGTTGTGCAGATCAATAGATTGGAGGTCAACAGATGTTGAAACCACTGTCAAGGGGAGAGACTTGTTAACATAACATCTGCTTATTCTGGATCCACTGCTCTGATCTAGTTTTGGCTTTAATTATCTGTTCCTCTGATAGGGTTCAATCCCAACATTTTTCAATGCCGAGAACCTCGATCAGAGAGTAAAAAAGGCGTAAGGTTCACAATGGTGTAAAATTAAAATGCGATATACCGGGATAGGATTCGAGTTACAGGAATAAGGGCCAAACCAACCACCCAAGAATGGAATCGTTGAGCGAAAACACTTGACAACCTCCTTGAAGCAGCTTTTCTTGCCACCAGACCTTTCTCCATCAATTACGAATCTGATGTCGTCACCAAACACATTCCTTAAATTGTAGCCATTTGTTGAGTGTTTTTTTTGGTGTCTAATCCGCATATATATCACCATTGCCCTTGGTTTTCTAGACTGTATATCTCTTAAATGTCAACATATACACGTGTGATTTAGTTTACGAAGATTTTTCAATGCCGAGAACCTCGATCTTAGAGTAAAAAAGGCGTAAGGTTCACAATGGTGTAAAATTAAAATGGGATATACCGGGTTAGGTTCGAGTTACAGGAACAAGGGCCAAACAAACCACCCAAGAATGGAATCGTCGAGTGAAAACACTTGACAAGCTCCTAGAAGCAGATTTTCTTGCCACCAGACCTTTCTCCATCAATTAGGAATCTGATGCCGGCACTAAACACATTCCTTAAATTGTAGCCATTTGTTGAGTGTTTTTTTTTGTGTCTAATCCGCATATATATCACCATTTCCCTTGATTTTCTTGACTGTATATCTCTTTAAAGACAACATATACACCTGTGATTTAGTTTATGAAGATTTTTCAATGCCGAAAACCTCGATCCGAGAGTAAAAAAGGCGTAAGGTTTACAATGGTGTAAAATTAAAATCGGATATACCGGGCTGGGATTCGAGTTACAGGAACAAGGGCCGAACCAACCACCCAAGAATGGAATCTTCGAGCGAAAACACTTGACAACCTCCTAGCAGCAGCTTTTCTTGCCACCAGACCTTTCTCCATCAACTAGGAATCTGATGCCTTCACTAAACACATTCCTTAAATTGTAGCCATTTGTTGAGTGCTTTTTTTGTGTCTAATCCGCTTATATATCACCATTTCCCTTGATTTTATTGACTGTATATATCTTAAATGTCAACATATAGACGTGTGATTTAGTTTACGAAGATTTTTCAATGCCGAGAACCTCGATCAGAGAGTAAAAAAGGCGTAAGGTTCACAATGGTGTAAAATTAAAATGAGATATACCGGGCTAGGATTCGAGTTACAGGAACAAGGGCCAAACCAACCACCCAAGAATGGTATCGTCGAGCGAAAACACTTGACAACCTCCTAGAAGCAGCTTTTCTTGCCACCAGACCTTTCTCCATCAATTAGGAATCTGATGCCTTCACTAAACGCATTCCTTAAATTGTAGCCATTTGTTGAGTGTTTATTTTGTGTTTAATCCGCATATATATCACCATTGCCCTTGATTTTCTTATATGTATATCTCTTAAATGTCAACATATACACGTCTGATTTAGTTTACGAAGATTTTTCTATGCCGAGAACCTCGATCAGAGAGTAAAAAAATGCGTAAGGTTCACAATGGTGTAAAATTAAAATGGGATATACCGGGCTAGGATTTGAGTTACAGGAACAAGGGCCAAACCAACCACCCAAGAATGGAATCCTCAAGCGAAAACACTTGACAACCTCCTAGAAGTAGCTTTTCTTGCCACCAGACCTTTCTCCATCAATTAGGAATCTGATGCCATCACTAAACACATTCCTTAAATTGTAGCCATTTGTTGTGTTGGGATTGAACCCTACCAAAGGAACAGATAATTAAAGCCAAAACTGGATCAGAGCAGTGGATCCATAATAAGCAGATGTTATGTATACAAGTATCTCCCCTTGAAAGTGGTTTCAACATCTGCGGACCTCCTATCTACTGATCGTACAAACTGCTGACCTACAAACTGCTGATCAAGTAAAAGCCTGATGGAAGACTAAAGCTCCGCTATTCAATCTACTGCCTTGAGTCAAGCTCTGCTGATCATGACAAGTACTGCTGGGTTCACATCACTGGAAGGAGGTAACAGTAGTTTAGTTATCTTTATGTAATGAAATGTAATAGCAGTAGTTAGAATAGTAGAGGTTGTATAGATCAGAGGTTAGAGTTTGTTAGGAGGTTAGATGTCACTTTCATGGTGACGTCAACTTAGATGCTTCAGTGGTTTGCTCGTGCCTATAAATAGAACAGTACCATGCACTGTTCTATTTAGCTCTTTACAAAATCTTCTTCCTGCACAAACAAACACTATGAGCTCAGGCTGAGGGGGAGTTTGCATTCATACATGCATTGTAATCGTTATTGAAATAAATTCAATCTTTTGGTTCTTTGTTGAAAATGTTTGATTAAAGCAATTCTCTCGTTTGATTGTGTGCAAAGTTTGTTTCCATCTTAATTCCGCTGCACAACTCATTCATCTTCATCTTTATTCAAACGTAAAACACAATCAAAGCCAAACTCAGATCCTAACAATTGGTATCAGAGCTTGGACAGTCAAATTTGATTTAACAATCATTTTGACATAAATAGTTCAGCTCATAATCGTTGATATCGATAGTTTGTTTGTTTTGTTGAAAAACAGAGAAAGGTTTAATCACCATCAAAGTTGATTAATCAGTGTCTGTAAAACAACCAGGATGACGTCACAATCACAAGATGATAAGAATAACATTGGATCTCTTTTCAAACCACCCATGCTTAAACGTAATGAATACAACATCTGGCAGAGAAGGATGGGTCACATCCTTGCTCAACAGAATACTGGATGTTGGAGGTCTGTTGTTTTTGGTCCCCATGTTCCTATGGTGCCAAGTGCTGAGGATGCAAAGAAGTTCGTACCTAAACCATCTGAAAACTATACTGAAACTGATTTTCAAAAGTTCAAACTCGATGCCAAAGCATTTAGCATCATAGCATCTGCATTACCCAATGAGATTTATGCTGGACTGTTACATTGTAACAGTGCCAAAGAGCTATGGGATGCATTGAAGGAACGGTTTGGGGGAACAGAAGAAGTTATTGAAAACAATAGGGAAATTCTGAATCAGCAGTATGAAACATTTTGTCACATTAAGGGTGAATCATTGACCAAACAGTTTGAACGTTTCAGTTGTCTCATCATTGAACTAAGACTTGTTAAAGTTGAATTTCCAAAATCAACACAAAATAGTAGGTTTCTTAGATCACTACCTGATAAATGGGACACAATTGCATTTGTGACTAGAAACTCTGCTGAGTTCAAAGATCTGACCCTGACCCAACTTCATGGTAGACTCCTGACCTATGAAAGCGAGTTAAACTAGAAAAGGAAGTTGCAAGAGTCTGGCAAAGTTGCAGATGATTATTCATTTGGTAGCATAGCTCTTTTTGGTCTGGAAGAATCTGGTAGCAGTAGTAAGGATCAGGGTTATGATCACTTTATTGATATAACTGCCGGTGGTAATTTCAACAACCCTGATTCTCACTATACCAATTATGCTTTTTCTGCAAATTGTGAAAACCAGACGTCAGATAACTTGTGTTTTCAACTTAATGATTTGCAACACTTTGATCCCATTGACTTAGAAGAAATGGACATTTTGCATCAAATGGCTTTGCTTAGTGTAAGAACAAGCAAATTCTATAAAAGAACAGGGAGAAAATTCCCAGGGTTACATGGGAATTTAAAAGTGGGGTTGGATAAGTCAAAAATTAAGTGCTATAAGTGCAATAGGCTAGGTCATTTTGCTAGGGAATGCAGGAGTCAAACCACTTGTCCAATAATCACTCATCCCAGCTCAAACCCTAGACCACACCAGCAAAGCACTGTGCACTATACCCAATATACCCCTGCTGCCCATGTTAACACTGCTCACTATGCTGCAACCCCTGTGCCTGTGCATTATGTTCAAACCACTGTTCCACAAATTCAGTATGTTCAAACCCCTGTCCCTCAGGCACAAGTGCAACCTGTTGCACCTCAACAAGCTGCTCCAACAGTGGTATAACCAGATCAACAAAGCTTTTTCACCCAATGTTTTGTTGACTGGAGCAGCATGCCTGATGAGCTTGGTGATGAAAATTTTGCACTCAATGCTTTTAATGATCCTTCTAATGATGAATTTTGTTTGATAGCATTAGAGTTAATACCAGAAGCGGTAGAAACTGAAGGTGAACAGCTAAGTGATGAAATAGTGGATAAAGTGGCTGAACCAGTTGTTACTGCAGTTGCTGGTGAACTACTGCTGGGAGAAAATTCAGAAACCCTGATTGAACCACTGTCTGACCCCTGGTCCGAAGATGAAAAAGAAGAAAAGGAAGAGAAGAAAGCAGGTGAGAAAGAAGATAGAGCTGATGAAGAAGGTGATTATAAATGTGATTGTGCCATGATGGCTGCTGCTAAGGTAATGCCTCAAGTTCTTGAAAAACTGTGTTCAGACCAATGCATTATTGCATTTTCTAACATCAAAGAGGTAAATGAAAACCTTAGGGATAAAGTCTTATCTGATGAAGTTAAATTTGAAAAGTCATTAAAAGAACTTAGAAACAAATTGGCTGAAAAAGATAAAGAAATCAGCAGTCTCAAAGAAGAACAAAGCATAACCAAGACTCAACTTCAAACTATGGTAGAAAAATACCAAGTTTGCAAAAAGGAGTTGGAGTCCACCCAGATCACCTGTGAAAGATGGGTGGAATCTTGTAAAGGGTATGAGGTTATGCTTGAGAAACAGCTTGAAAGGAATGTCAAGTTTGGTATAGGATATAGAAAATATGATGATCTTGTAAACACTGCTGGAAAACAAGCTGGTTCAACTGAAATTAAACCAACAAACAAGAATGGCCAAGAAGTGAAAATCACTGATAAACTTGGTAACAAAATCACACTTGAGAGATCAGTGGGATCCTCTACTTTTGAGGAAATTGAGAAATACCAATTTAAACCCACAAGGTCTGATGAGTGTGACATTCTTGAAAATTTAAAACCCATGGATTTCACAACCACTGATGGTGTTAAAGCTCCAAAGGCAAAAGTCATTCCTCTCAAGGACATCTCAGCAAAGGTTAAAAACTCTGTTGCAAAGGAGTCTGAGAAAAGGAAGAAAAGAGAAAAGGTCCAAAACTTGTTTTGTGAATTTTGTGAAAAGAGAAACCATCTAACAAAAGATTGTTTCCATTTAAAAGCATATGACTTAAACAAAACAAGTGTCATTGTACCTGCTGAAAGCTGCATCATCTGTGGTAAACCAAACCACAAAACTCAAGAATGTGTGTATCTTAAAAACTTTGATGTAAAAAAGAATGAGTACACTGCTAAAACATCCTTGAGTCCATCAACATCATCTGTCAAATTCACCAAAAATCAACCATTGTTTGTGCCAGTCCAAACAGCTGTTACAAAACAGCTGAATCAAACATCTGCCCAAAGAGATATTCAAGTGACTGATGCACCCCCTGCCAACCAATTCAGAAAAGGCAAGGGACAGTCATCTTACCAAAGGATTCCACACGTTTATGATACCTACAAAAGGCCCTCTAAACTGAGAGTGAACAGGCATCCTTTTGGGTATCAACAGGTGATTGGTCAAAACCCACCACAGTGGTGAGAAAGAAACAGTCCTAAAACTGTCCAAACCCCTAACCTAACCACTGTCCATCAATCTGCATCCATCCCAGACACTGTTGAGACCCCATCCAAAGCCTTATTGGCTTTGGAAACCCTAATGAACTAATCATTTTACTTCATGTGTAGGGAGCTTCTGCATGCTTAGATAGCCTTTGGTATGTAGATAGTGGAGGCTCCAGGCACATGACAGGATGTAAAGCCCTACTCAAAGATTTCAAAATCCATGGAGGGGGTGATATATCCTTTGGGAATAATAGTAAAGGGAAAGTTCTTGGGTCTGGTACAGTGCAGTCTGGAAATGTAAAATTTGAAAATATCAATCTGATAGACAATCTGAAATTCAACCTCCTGAGTGTTTCACAAATGAGTGATAAGGGGTATGGGTCATTATTCACAAAGGAGTGTTATAGGATTGTTGGACCAGAAATGGTTGAAAAGATTGAAGCAATAATAAAAACTGAAAAACCAAAACTTGTTGCTCAAAGAAGTGGCAATGTTTATGTTGTTGATATGTCAAAAGAGTGTCCCAGAGCTGATGCATGTCTGTTCTCAGCTGCCTCTAACAAAGAGACAGAACTTTGGCACAGGAGACATGGGCACACAAATCTCAAGACAATCACTGAAATTTCAAAAAATGGCCTTGTAAGAGGCTTGCCACAAAAATTGTTTTCATGTCCTGAGCATTGTGTTTCCTGTTTAAAAGGAAAACAACATAAAAGCTCCTTTAAGTCCATTGAAGAGTCCAAAACAACCCAGTGTCTGCAAATGCTGCACATGGATTTGTTTGGCCCAGTTCAAGTCACGAGTCTCAAAAAGAAGAGATATTGTTTGGTTATTATTGATGACTTCTCTAGGTTTACATGGACTTTCTTTTTACACTCAAAAGATGAGACTGTAGGCATTTCGTAAGACTTTGTGACACAGGTTGAAAAGCAATTTGACCTTCCAGTAAAAGTCTTCAGGAGTGACAATGGCACAGAATTCAAAAATAAGGAGTTGGATGCCTTCTGTGTGAAGAAAGGGATTGTAAGGCAGTACAGCATCCCTAGAACACCAGAGCAAAATGGGGTAGTTAAGAGAAAGAATTGATTGAAGCTGTTAGGACCATGCTTGCTGACTCAGGTTTGCCTTTGACTTTTTGGGCAGAGGCAGTAAACACTGCCTGCTATGTCCAAAACAGAGTTTTAATAAACCCCAGGCACAAAAAGACTGCCTATGAAATTCTGTATAAAATCAAACCACTGATCTCATACTTCAAGGTATTTGGCTGCCCATGCTTTATTTTGAACTTAAAAGATTCCATCTCAAAATTTCCAGCCAAAGTTGATTGTGGTTATCATCTGGGATACTCAACCACTACCAAGGCCTACAAAGTGTTTAATACACGGACCAAAGCAGTGGAGGAGACCTTCAATGTAAAGTTCAATGAACTTTCATCAATGAAAATCCCAGCAAATCCTACTGATTTGTTTGATCTTGATAAATTCACTTTTGAAAATACTGCTGTCAAGACTAACAGTGCAGATCCATCAGAGGATTCAACACCAGACTATGGATATGAAATCATCATCCCTCAAAAGTCTGCCACAATACGAAAAGCATCAGTTGTACAAAACAGCTGTCAAAGCTCTACCACTGCTACCTCAACAGTTGTTGACCAAAGTAGCCGATCAACCACTGCTTCCACATCATCAAACACTGCTGACAAAAGTCCCCAAACAGTGGATAAAAGTCAGCATGTGTCCACACCATTACCTCTTATTCCGCCACCTTTTGAAGCCACTGCTGGATCATTAAAGTCACCAGCAGTGGTTAGCTCAGATGATACACATTTGCAGCCTTCACCAACAAATGCCATCATACCATACCAAGGAGATTTAATCTTCTTGAGATCTCATCCACCTGATCAAATTATTGGCAACATCAATGAATGGGTGCTCACAAGAAGCCAAACCCAAAACATTTGTCTTTTTGCTGGTTTTCTATCACTCCATCAGCCAGTCAAGTACCAAGAGGCACTGAAAGACAACAGCTGGGTAGAAGCCATTCAAGAAGAGCTCCAACAGTTTAAAAGACAACAAGTATGGGAGCTTGTACCACTACCAAAAGATGTAAGTCCCATCGGCACAAAGTGGGTCTTCAAAAACAAAACTGATGAAAGGGGCATTGTTGTCAAGAATAAAGCCAGGCTTGTGGTTCAAGGTTACAGACAGGAAGAGGGGATTGATTATGATGAAACATTCGCCCCTGTAGCAAGATTGGAAGCTATAAGATTATTCCTGGCCTTTGCTGTCAACCACAACATGAAGGTGATTCAAATGGATATCAAAAGTGCTTTCCTCTATGGTATAATTCAAGAAGAGGTGTATGTTTGTCAACCTCCAGGCTTCGAGGATCCATTTTATCCAGATCATGTCTACAGGCTAAACAAAGCCTTGTATGGCTTGAAATAAGCACCTAGGGCCTGGTATGAAACTCTTTCCACCTTTCTACTCTCAAATGGTTTCAAAAGAGGTACCATTGATATTATTTTTGGAAGCACATGTCATAAAATGTGTGAAGAGTTTAGGCAACTCATGACAGCTGAGTTTGAAATGAGTGCAATGGGTGAGCTGCAATGCTTTCTTGGTCTCCAAGTTTAGCAAATGCAAAATGGAACTTTCATTCATCAAAGCAAATATGCTAAAGAACTGTTAAACACATTTGATATGAATGATTGTAAACCATGTAGCACACCCATGGCAACCAATAAGCTAGTCATGTCTGATGAAAAGGATGAGCTGATTGACCAAACTCTTTATAGAAGCATGATTGGGTCTTTATTGTACCTAACTGCATCTAGGCTAGACATCATGTTTACAACATGTGTTTGTGCAAGAAGTCAATCAGCCCCTAGAAAATCCAACCTTATTGCTGTAAAAAGGATATTCAGATACATAAAAAGTGCTCCCACACTTGGTATCTGGTATCCAGCTAATGGGAATATCAAGCTTTCAGGATTTTCAGACAGTGACTTTGCTGGATGTAACACCACAAGGAAGTCCACATCAGGAGGGTGCCAGTTTCTAGGTGATTGCTTAGTTTCATGGCAAAGCAAAAAGCAAGCAGCTGTTTCAACATCCACTGCTGAAGTTGAATACATTCCTGTGGCTTCAAAATCAGTTGCTGGATTTTGGTATCACTGCCTTAAAGACCCCACTCATGTTGGATAGCCAGGCAGTAGAAAATATCATCAAAAATCCAGTTTCCCATTCAACCACCAAGCATATCGACATCAGACATCACTTTGTGAGGGATTGCTATGAAAAAGGTTTGATTTCTCTGCATCATGTTCCAACTAAAGACCAGCTGGCAGATGTGCTCACAAAAGCATTAGATACATCTACCTTTGAAAGCTTGGTCTCTAGGATTGGCATGCTAAACATGGAATAACAAGCAACATCTTGTTTTTCTATGAATAAAAGCATTAAAATGTTTTTAGAAAATCAAAAATCCATCCTTAAAAATAGCTAAAAATGAAGTTTTCATTAAAATCCTTAAAAGTCTACCATAACCACTGCTTGTTCAAAAGTCTGCTCTACTTCAAAGTCTGTCCACTGCTAAAAATCATCCACTGCTTCAATTTGTTACCGTTGTTACCACTGCTTTCATCAGTAGTTTTCATAAAAGTACTGTCCTTCATTTCATCAGGGGTTGGCACGTGGGCCGTACATAGTGGACAGTCCTTTTGTAACCGCTGCCATGTCAGCATTCACTTTTTCTCTGTAAAACCCCATTCAAAACCCAAAACAGGGTTTTATTGTTGAATTGAATTCTTAAAAATTCTCTTATCAAAGCAGTTTTCATCCCATTTCCTCAAATTTCTTCACAACCTTCTTCGATCATCATCTCCAAAATGAAAAAATCAAAGCCATCTGCAAAAACAACTTCCAAATCATCCTTAAAAGAGGCCTCTCAAAAGGCCAAACCCACTGAAATTCCGCACAAACCATCTCACAATCTTCTGGGTCTTCTCACAAAACCCGACACCACCGATGCTTTTGATTCCATTATTGATCTCGTGTCTGCGTCAAAGTAAAAAACTTTGCTTATAGCAGATGCACCCATTTTCTTGGCGACCCAAAGGGAGTTTTGGAAAAATGTAACCCTTGACAAACAAGGAGAGACTGTCATAGCCATTAACTCCTCTCTAAAGGGTAAAGCTATCAAAATCACACCACAATCCATCTCAGAGGTCTTTCAACTCGATGATCAGAAAGGTATAACTTCTTTTCCTAAAAACGAGTTAAAATTGACTTTATTGAAAGAGGGTATGCAGATACAATGATGAAGAGGGATACCTTACAAAAAGGTTTCTTCCCCCTGCAACAAGATTTTTATTCCATACCCTCCTAATGTGTGTTTCAAACAAAACCACTGCTTTTAATGAGATACCATTAAAGATTCAAAACCTGGGGTATGCTATTCTTCAAAAAGAAAATTTTAATTATTCTCAGGTAATCTTTAATGATCTGGTTAAAAATGTTGAAACAAAGGCATTCTTACTGTTTCCAAGATTTCTAAGTTATTATTTTGAAAAGAAACTTAGTAACACTGATGCTTCTACAATAAAACAAGGTGAATCTCTTCAAATGCACAGCTTAACTGCTGAAACTTTTACAAGAATGTCAACAACTTGCAAAACACAAGCAGAGGTGCCTGAGCAGAATTTAGCAGCTACCACTGCTCCTCAGGTATCTGCTGCTGAGCCAACTGCTCAAGGTGATCGAAGTAGCAAAACAACTGCTTTGAAACCCACACCTATAATCACCAAAAATCCAAACAAAAAGAAAACTCAAAAACCCCCCAAACCTATCAAAAAGGCAACTCTGGAGGATGAGATACCAGAGCAACTGCCAGTGACCGCACAAAAGTCATAAGAAACCACTGATGCTACTTCCTCACAGCAGTTGGTCCAAATATCTGAACCCATGGCTGAAACTCCTCCTGTTTCTTCTAAAAAAGAACAGGTTGTACAAATAGGGACACCACAATATGATGCTCTGGAATCACTTGCTTCCATCATCCACAGTCCAATGCCCGGGGCAAATTCTCTTTCTACACCCAACCTCACCTACACAATTCCCCCACCAACTAAACTTTTGTTGGATGCAATAGATTTGAACCAGGTACAAACAAATCCTTCTCAATCACCTATCAATGAGAACATGCCTCAACAAACGACTGGGTCTGATGTATCAATTTTAGCTAACCCACCAACACTACCTGAGGAGGTTACACTCCTTGAGTTACAAGTAACTCTTGGTGGTAATCCAAGTGAAGCAGCCACTACAAATGTTGAACCCACTGGTTTACATTTGGACAATGGTTACATCAATAAGACTTCCTTGGAGGCAATTCCTTCCATAGCACCTCTGACATCCACCAGTGGATTTGTTTTGACCAATGGCAACATCAAAAGGTTGTCAAGTATTGAAGGAAGAAGACCCCAGTACCAAGAAAAAGGGGCATCAGTGGTTAATGTTTGGAGTACACTCCCTACCTCAACCACTGATAAAACCACTGCTAGTGGGAAATCAGATGATCCCATTAAATTCGGTGATGGTTTAAAGTACCTTGAATTGATAGAACGTGTTGAAAAGCTGGATACTTCGGTTGCAGATATCAAAGAAGTGCTGCAACAGTTGTTGAAAGTACAAAAGGTGTAATCCATTGTTGTTCCACCTCAAGCACCTGCTCCACCACAAGCACCTGCTGCAAATGAGCTCTGGAATCTATTTCAACCTTTTCTCCAACAACAAAAACAAATGGCTGATCAGCAACATGCAATACATGTACAAGAGCTGAGAAACACAATGGAGTCTAGGTTCAAGAACACTCAAGCAGACATCAAGGCTCTCAAGGCCCAAATACTGAAAACCACTGGCATTGCTTCTCTAACTATTCTCTTTATTGATCAATTACCCCTAGATAATGCAAAAAAGGGGGAGAAAATTCAGGAGTGGAAGAAGAAGGGAATAGATGATGGTCTTTACATTGAACCAGAAAGGGATGCTATGACCAGAAAAATTCCCCTGCCAGATGGTAGCAAAAAGGTTGATGTTACCCAAAATGCACTTGATGAAGCAATAGCAAGTGTAAAAAGGGACAGAGAGGCAAATGATATGTCAAGATGGAATGAGGAGAAAAAAGCTTACATGGAGCTGAAAGCGCAGGGTTGTTCTGTGCCAAAGGATGTTAAAAATCCTGTGCCAAAAAGAAATCCCACTAGAAAAGTGAGGGAACCCAAATCCATACCATCCAGACTCACAACGCATACTCCAAAACCCCCATCCAAAAGCCCACAACATCAAACCTCCACCCAAACAGTTGTTGTAACTCCTACTGTATCAACATCTGTTGGTACTTCAGTTGTTTCAACATCTGCTATCACTTCAACTCACACCACTTCAAAACATACCACAACCACTGTCTTACCACCACCATCATCACCACCAAAAACAACATCACCACCATCGCATCCTGCCAAAAAACAGAAGACAGCAGATGTTACAACATCTGTTGTAATGAAAACAGTGGTTGAAACACCAGTTGTTTTAACAGCTGTTAGTCAATCACAAACCACTGCCACACAAATCACCACCACAGTTCCACCCAAGACATCATCAGCCTCTCCTACAATAAAAAGGAGAAGGATTTTCATACCTGATGATGAGTCTCCTTCACCACCACCACCATCTTCAAAATCTCTATCACTTGTTACAATACCAAAGCCTGTTCCTCTCTTATCAGCTCCAGTACAACAATCAATCTCTGTCATTACTCCTGCAGGTGTCCAATTTCCTCTAGAACTTGAAGCAGTTAGAGAAGAGATCAAATCCTTCTACTATGAGGATGACCCTGCTGAAAGGAAGTTGCCGTCAGTTGAAGGATATCCATGGCCTAACAACATTGAAGAATATTTGAAAGTTAAGGCTAAACAGGCAGAGGATATCTCCAAAAGAAACTCTCAAGGAAAAACTGACAAAGAAATTCAAAGGCATTACCAGTTTCTATTTACTCAAGTCAGATCCTTAGAGCAATTTGCAAAAAAAATGTTTGTCAACAAATCTCAGAGAGAGCAGATGAAACTCTGAGAAAAGACTACATTGAAAGCATCATGGCAACCAAGAAGTACAAGGGAGAAAAGTATATGTACAAGGAGTGGACCATTCTTGAGCTTGAAAGTGAAGCAGCCAGGATTCAAGATATGATCAAGAATAAGGTCAAGCACACTCCTCCAGATTGGGCAAAATTCAAAAAGAATGTACCTGATAAAAAGGTAGAGCTAAGGAGAATGAAAGAGGAATTAGCTGCTACTGATTATGGGTCTTGGAATCAAGTATTGAGATGGAAAGAAGATAGAGTCAGGGCTACTTACAAAATCTTGGAGAAATTAAGAAAGACAGATCCTACTGCTCCATAAAAGCCTGACTATCCTGAAGCAGAGGTTTCGAAAAGACCATCAAAACTGCAAATCAGGAGAGCTACTGCACCAGCTGGTGCTGGTATCTACAAAAGAAATCAACAAAAACAGTTGGTTACTGAAACAGTTGCAGAATTAATGGAAGGAGATGAGCTTGTAAAAGAAGGCATTAAGCAGATGATAGCTGATACTCTTGGCCTGAATCAACCTGCAAGCACTGCTCAAACAGTCATTAATAGGCCTGCATCTCCAAACACCTCATCCAATAAAAATCTCCCAAGAAACCCACCAGGCTCAAAAGTACTAAAGTGGGAAACAGACAAACAGACCCATGTACTGACTATGTTCAGGTCTAGTGGAGAAGTGAAGAAAATAACAAGGGAACAAGCACTTGGCCTAAGTCTTGAAGATATACAGGATCTCCTTGATCTTCCACTTAGTAGGGATGAAGATGACACAAATGCCCTAGACTTTGAGTTACAACTTAAAGGTCAGATAAGGGAACTGTTGATGAGGCAATAAAGTTAAACAATAATGAAGGGTTTTGGCATTATCTGTTCCAGGGGGAGATTGTTGGGATTGAACCCTACCAAAGGAATAGATAATTAAAGCCAAAACTGGATCAGAGTAGTGGGTCCAGAATAAGCAGATGTTATGTATACAAGTATCTCCCGTTGAAAGTGGTTTCAACATCTGCTGACCTCCTATCTACTGATCGTACAAACTACTGACCTACAAACTGCTGATCAAGTAAAAGCCTGATGGAAGACTAAAGCTCTGCTGTTCAATCTACTGCCTTAAGTCAAGCTCTGCTGATCATGACAACTACTGTTGGGTTCACATCAGTGGAAGGATGTAGTAGTAGTTTAGTTGTCTTTATGTAATGAAATGTAATAGCAGTAGTTAGCATAGCTGAGGTTGTATAGATCAGAGGTTAGAGTTTGTTAGGAGGTTAGATGTCACTTTCATGGTGACGTCAACTTAGATGCTTCAGTGGTTTGCTCGTGCCTATAAATAGAACAGTACCATGCACTGTTCTATTTAGCTCTTTACAAAATCTTCTTCCTGCACGAACAAACACTGTGAGCTCAGTCTGAAGGGGAGTTTGCATTCATACATGCATTGTAATCGTTATAGAAATAAATTCAATCTTTCGGTTCTTTGTTGAAAATGTTTGATTAAATCAATTCTCTCGTTTGATTGTGTGCAAAGTTTGTTTCCATCTTAATTCCGCTGCACAACTCATTCATTTTCATCTTTATTCAAACGTAAAACACAATCAAAACCAAACTCAGATCCTAACATGTTGAATGTTTTTTCTTGGTGTCTAATCCGCATATATATCACCATTGCCCTTGATTTTCTTGACTGTATATCTCTTAAATGTCAACATATACACGTGTGATTTAGTTTATGAAGATTTTTCAATGCCGAGAACATCGATCAGAGAGTAAAAAAGGCGTAAGGTTCACAATGGTGTAAAATTAAAATGGGATATACTGGGCTAGGATTCGAGTTACAGGAAGAAGGGCCAAACCAACCACTCAAGAATGGAATCGTCGAGCGAAAACACTTGACAACCTACTAGAACCAACTATTCTTGCCACCAGACCTTTCTCCATCAATTAGGAATCTGATGCCGTCACTAAACACATTCCTTAAATTGTAGCCATGTGTTGAGTGTTTTTATTTTGGTGTCTAATCCGCATATATATCACCATTGCCCTTGATTTTCTTGACTGCATATCTCTTAAATGTCAACATATACACGTGTGATTTAGTTTACGAAGATTTTTCAATGCCGAGAACCTCGATCAGAGAATAAAAAAGGCGTATGGTTCACAATTGTGTAAAATTAAAATGGGATGTACCGGGCTAGTATTCGAGTTAAAGGAACAAGGGCCAAACCAACCACCCAAGAATGGAATCGTCGAGCGAAAACACTTGACAACCTCCTAGAAGCAGTTTTTCTTGCCACCAGACCTTTCTCCATCAATTAGGAATCTGATGCCGTCACTAAACACATTCCTTAAATTGTAGCCATTTGTTGAGTGTTTTTTTGGTGTCTAATCCGCATATATATCACCATTGCCCTAGATTTTCTTGACTGTATATCTCTTAAATATCAACATATACACGTGTGATTTAGTTTACGAAGATATTTCAATGCCGAGAACCTCGATCAGAGAGTAAAAAAGGCGTAAGGTTCACAATGGTGTAAAATTAAAATGGGATATACCGGGCTAGGATTCGAGTTACAGGAACAAGGGCCAAACCAACCACCCAAGAATGGAATCGTCGAGCGAAAACACTTGACAACCTCCTAGAAGCAGCTTTTCATACCACCAGACCTTTCTCCATCAATTAGGAATCTGATGCCGTCACCAAACACATTCCCTAAATTGTAGCCATTTGTTGAGTGTTTTTTTTTTGGTGTCTAATCCGCGTATATATCACCATTGCCCTTGAGTTTCTTGATTTTATATCTCTTAAATATCAACATATACACGTGTGATTTAGTTCACGAAGATTTTTCAATGCCGAGAACCTCTATCAGAGAGTAAAAAATGTCACACCCCCAAAATACCACCTAGGGAATGTCCCTGTTAGGCGTGTGACGTACCAACAACGAGCCACTAATTACGTTGAACCCATACAAGTTTCAATATAAAATTCTCAATTATTAATAAAAATACCATCCACAAGTTTAAATGGAAACCAACATGTTCAGCGGAAGCAAATAGTAAACCAAAGTTAAATTTTTCAAAACCAATGTATACTGTCAATAATCAATAACATGAATCCTTCCAGTCGACCCATGACCACTCCAGCTACTCCAGGCAACAAGTTCCCAAATCCAAGATATCTACGACCTGCGAGCATGCAACAAGTGTATCAGACAACGCTGGTGACTTCATAGTTTTACGAAAACGTTGATAACCAAGTGCTTAGTTAATCCATTGAATTTAATTCAGAAAGTAATGTTGATAATATCTCGATACTGAACAAGACGGCTCCTAATGTATGTTTTGCCCGTTCCCCAGTGCTCCTATCAAAGCACTGGGCCCGACTAGGTAATTAGTTCACAACCATCCTCCCCGGTACGGCGTGAGGGTGCCAAACCTAAGTAGCGCTACCAACTAATACCCCGCTACCACCCGCGATAGCAAAAGATGGGACCTAAGAGATAGAGAGTGAGAATATTATCCAACATCCCAGTTTTACCCAAAAGACTTATCCCTCCCCGGGATACCCACTGACTGTCCCAAACCACCGGGACGCATGCTCAAAAGTAATGAACTCACCTTGGTTTTGCTCGGTTAGATTGTTTACTTGACTAACAGTTGCACAAACACGTCCTAAAAGGATTACCGATAACAGTCAGTACCTCGTACACATGAGCCACACATTTCACGTATAACAAGTCATGTGTCCCTTATTCACTTATCACACAGTCAAGATACATGCAACACACTTGTGAAATTCAAGCCATAACAGTAAATCAATAGTCTCTAGTGTATACTTGGTTCACAAACCAATTTGTCACATATACATATATACACGAATCATGCGCAGCACATATGTTAACTCTTGATATTATGCAAGTTACGGATTAATGATTCAACTTTAGTTCATGCGACCCAACATTTAATTAAGTTGTATGCAATCCAATACATATATATTAACTTTGAATATGTGTGATCTAATGTTGTCATGGTATTCTGTGTATGGCCCATTAGCATCAAACCCAAACCAATCTACATCCGAATCCCATCCGAGAACCATTAGTTGGCCTGCGGCCCAACTCACACATGGTTCAACCGTCACCTAGTCCGATGTCGGGCTGCTGAAACGGACTTCGCAGCCCAACGCACACTAGATCCACCCGGTGTGGCCCATTCTGAACAACATTAACAGTGCAGCCCATTCCCATCTAATCGGCCCACTGTTCCCAGCCCATGTTCACTCTTAAATCCGGTTGTACCCCATACTTTATTGGACTCACATTATCATGATTACTAATTCCTTTCATTGGATCTCGACTCACTATCCAAACATCCATTTAATGGACTAACCCCTTTTAAACTAGTCATGATATTACTGATTTTGATCAAGTTATCTTTGTCAAGAATTGATGTAACAAAGTCAATTAAATCTGATCCTAACAACCATATGCATTCTAAATTCTTATTGGACCTATTCAACATAATCGATCTGACAAATTGATTCAGAAGTCTTAAAATCTTTAATGTAGTGTTTAGATCAATGCCACGACAACAACACACAACATCAATTCCATAATATATTACACATAATCAGATTATTCATACACCCCTAATCATTGATTAATGAGGGCACTAGCATGTGATGTCTAATCTATTTGTATTGAAACAAGTGTACCCCTACTTCCTTGTCATACTTTTTACCACATCAAACTACATAATTACTCACATATATATATGCATCGGCATTAATAAGTTTCCACATATCAAGCTATTAACAATCACATGCAAACTTGAAACATAATGGCCGACACATGCATTGATCATTATCAATTTGGCTGCACTTTCAATACATGTCACATGTACTAATATTATAAGATATTGAGCCCACAAAACCAAGCAAACATCAATATAATGATATTACTAACTGAATTTTTGATCCACAAAGAGGATGCCTCGAGAGGGGGGTATTCCACTGCCGTCGCACAGAAAGGGGTAGGAATAGGGTTTTGTTTTGCTGTGTGCATAATACTTTACGTACATATAAGAACATGTAAAAGAAAAAGGAGTGGTTGGGCCGGCTAGGTTTGCTAATTCACGAATGGATTGGGGCGAGATCAAAAGATTCACATTTCCGGTTTTGGGCCAATCTCCATTACATCGATGGCTTCAAACAAACTAACACACACACACTATCACGGCCCAATTAAGTCTTGCGGCTCAATGTACACACGACATAGAAGTTGGCTCGTTATACACGCACACACACTCAACTACAATATACGTTAGCACATTTAACAAGGTCACGGGTTGAACAAGTTAATTAAAAAGAGAATGGGGAGATCACAAGACCGAAGGTACTAACCTTGAAACTTCAGGTTGTCACATCATCCCCAACTTGAAAGAAATTTCGTCCATAAATTTGATAAGTAAGCATGAAAGAGTGGAGTAATAAATCAAGACTGCTGTGAGTTTTCCTCAGGTGCCACATCATCCCCAACTTAAAGAGGAATTTCGTCCCGAAATTCACTAGTGTTAACAGACTTAGATTGCTCATGAGGAAATAATTGAGGATACTTAAGTTTCATCTGATCTTCACGCTCCCACGTGAACTCCGGTCCGCGTCTTGAGTTCCAAGGAGCTCTCACGATCGAAATTCGACTATGTTAACGAACCTTGACTTCCTGGTCCATGTGTTCGATAAATTCCTCCAGTAAAGGTATCGCACGTGTTTCATCAGACAACCACTGCCTTAAATCCGAAACATAAATGATATCATGCACGTTACCTAACTCGTCGGGTAACTCGAGTTTGTAGGTTACGCTTATCGATTCTTCCCAGACTGTTGAATGGTCCATTGTGACGTCAGTTAAGCTCTCCATGCTTCCCCAAGCATTCCAAACCCTCCCAGGGTGAGACTTTCAACACGATATGATCACCTACAGCAATCTTTCAGCGTTTCCCCACTTTATCCGCTTTCCTGACGGTCACGCGTTGCCGCCAATCAAGTCCCGATCCAAACAACCTTCCCAAGAGTTTCGAGTACCAGTCCTGGACCAGTAATTAAGTTGTCAGTCTGGTTACCAAAAAATGATAATTGCCACAGTAGTACTCAACCATAGGTAAGAGTCCTCCGAATTTGCACCAAAGCCAGTCACACGCATGCTCGCAGCATGTCTTCCAGTGCCAAGAGAGTTCGTTTACTCTGACCGTTTGTCCAACGACGATAAGCAATGCTCTGGTCCTGAAGTGAGCCAAGGGTGTTGTTTATTTCCTGACATAAATCATGCACAGATCAAATTCAGAGGTAACAGGAGTTGGCACCTCATGCCTAAAAGCCGCCTCTCTCAGAGGAACATTCACAACTGTGAAGACTCGCCAGTTTTCTTGATTGCAGGAAAGTGTGCTGGTAACGTGGGTCCATCAATGATCATCCAGGTGATAATGTTTCCGTTTCGAGTTGTAACTAGACCAGTGACAAACTGCATGGCCGTCTGTTCCAATATCCAAATAGGGGTTTCTGATTACTGACACAAACCAGAAGGTTTCTGATGTTCCACCTTGACTTTAGCACAAGTCAAACATCGTTCACATGCTTCGCTGTGTAGGCCTTCAAGCCCAGTTGCCAGTACAAGATCCTCCGATCCTAACGTATTCCATCAAATCCAGATGACCAGCATATCGAGGCTGGTGTGCTTTACTAAACACAAGTTTCCTACAGTTGCCGTATAATGAGTCCCACATTCGTGCCATGAGGTAGCGAATATCGTCCAACTTGCCAAAAGTTGCTCCTCCATGTCCCGCATGGACTCACTTGAAAACTCTCTTCCTTCAGTGCTTCTATGCAAACAGGTCGAATCTGATCAGGTAGGCTAGAGTCGGTGGCGAGTTGCAAGCTCATACGCGTTTAGTTTCCATAGTCGTATTCACTCGAGAGTTTCATCCAGCGATGCCATCACATAAGTAGCTCTCTCAAAGCAAAGGTACACGGGAGGCCCTTGTAATCGGTCTAAGTAGTGTATTTGGTACCATCCAAGTAATGCCTCCAGCTTAAATCCAAGACCATGGCTTCCACCGCTGGTTGTGACTCGGGAAATTCTTCTTGTAAATCCCCTACGTAAGCCATCACCTTCTCGTTTTACATTGGCGTGTAACTGGGACTCTGACTCGAACCATCATGGTATACCACTAGATCACCCATACCCTCAGGTAAAGTCGATGCTCAGTGTATTGCAGAGTTGGGATTCGAAAGCTGAAAAGAAGTCCTCCTGTTTTGTCTACCCCGAACACAGCACCCTGCTGTGCTAAAGAAATTCAAGTTGCGCGATCTTCGAAAATCCAGTGATGAATCTGCGATAATATTCAGTGAAACCAAGAAATTGCTGTATCCCCAAAGGAATCTTTGGTGTCGATCAGTTTCTAACCAAATGGATCCTAGCAAGATCCATGTGCACTCCCACTTCATTGGTTACATGATCAAAATGCATCTCTCGAATCTAGATGTTACATTTAACAAGACCTCACACGCAATGGCTCCTCCCTCAGGAGCTCTAAAATATGATACAGATGTCGTCCATGATGTTCCTTTCTCCTGGAAATGATTCGACATGTCATCAATAAACATAGTTGATTCATGTGATCAATAAAGCTACTGGTGTGATGATTAGCCCAAAGGTCATGGAATACAATGTTGCAAAGGCCACACTGCGTTTGATATGCCGTTGTAGGAACATTCTCCTCTTGTTCTTCCGTCAATACATGGTCGAGGTAAACAGTTCTTGATTGTCACCCGGCTGAGTTCTGGATAATCAGTACGCATACGAAAAGGGCTTTATCTTCCTGAATATAGCTGGGGCTTCCCAAAGCGAGCAAAACTATTTCCAATAAAACTCTTGTTCAACCGTTCCTGTAGATAATCCTTGCAACCTTCCTGGTGCAAGACAGTATGTAGCACGAGTAATCAGGGTTGCCCCTGTCGTGAGATCAAACTGAGATTCTGCCTAACTGTGGTGGAAGTAAATCTGTAAGCTCTTCGGGTAGCACACTGAGAGGAATCATGAACAATTGGTGGATCCTCGATCCTCTTTTCCTTAGCCTCAACATTAGTAACGGTTGCTAACGTAGCGGGGTGATCCCTCCGTAAACACTTCTAGGCCTTCATAGCTGATATGGCGCTAACCTTTGCACCACTCTGTTGCTTTAGAACAAATAACGATTCTCCTCACAAAATTTTCTCCTCACAAGGTATGTCTGCGAGATTTCTGATTAACCAATCCACACTAAATACTGCATTGTAACCATCAGGGGTAGTAGAAGGAAAGTCGATGTCGAACACCTGTCCCCTAAGGTCGAGTTTGCATCCCAACGAACATATAAGGCTTCAATTGACATGCATCAGCCGACTCCACAACCGGTTCGGTTTCAAGAAGCATCAGGGTTAAACAGAACAGAGATGAAGCGAATAGCTACCCATCCAAGCTATCGTGCTGCTATTACGCCTGGTATAGCCTATGCCAATACTAAATGTCCTTCCATGAGCTTCATTTCCAGTGTTGTTTTCATCACGAGAATTTCCAGTACTGCCGTCATTCCCTTGGTTGTCGTCACCTTGACTTAACACAGTCAGTCCTTGTCGAGATCACCTTCGTTTCCATACTGTAAGCTACGATCACGAGTACCTTGATGTTGCCGCGGCTGTTGCCTCTAATATTGTTGCCTGTAACGGTGTCTTGCGTCCTTTCACCAACAAGGTCCATCTTTTCACATTCCATGCCACGTCCTCAGGCACTACTCATGGTGCGGGCGGTTACACAGTCCGCTCTACAGTCAATCGTCATCGATTTTGTCCCGATTGGTTCGTAAGAGTCGACTCCCATGAGTCGCTGGCTGGGGTTAAGGATTCGATCAGAGTCAAATCGCAGTTGTTCGTTGCCGGTAACTAGGGTCGTTCAAATGCTGAAGTCGGTAAGTTACTTCGTTTACCCTCTTGTCCATCGTTCTTGCAAGTCGACTGGGTAATACACGGTATGTCGCGAGAGTGTTGCAGAAGTGATCGCACTTCGGGATCTAAGGCGTCAACATGTTAAGTTCCAGCAAACAAAGATAAGTGAGGAAAGTATAGTCCAATCATTTGACGCTGAGCCATCCAACTCAGGGACGTTCATACTAGCACCTAACATTCTACACAGTTCGCTAGGCGTTCAGATGTGTGATCAGGTGATACTCGATAGCATCGAGATTCGTAAGGATTCAGAAAGGGGTGAAAAAATCATGTTCGAGTAGGAGACAATCACTGCTATGTCAATCACTGCTATGTCTCCTATAGACTGCTGAGTTCTAACATAACATCAATTAACAGAGCGGAACCCCTCTCACACTCGTTAAGCCTCACTGGGACTCACATGCACCCCACCTTATTATTATGTGTGCACCCATAATAATAAATCAGTTTGCATGTTTGTCTCAATTCCTCCTAACTTGTGTTAAAAGGTTTCCCCGAATTCATGCAACAAGACAAATGACATCACAACATAGATCATGAAAGTTCTAGGAGTGTCACACATAACATGGGATGTTAACATATAAGTTCATACTGTTGTGCCAAGTGTGTATTCATGTGTGATGTTTTCTAATAGTAAATACTAGAGATATTGTGAAATAATAAACAAGATACGAACCTTGCAGTCTGGAGCTGAGTGTCATGGTCGATTTCGGATCAGTTCGGTTATAGTCTGGTTTTATAAAATCGTTTTAAAACCAAGTTCACTATAACCAGTGGATCTTATACCAAACTGTAACACCCCCAAAAGACCACCTAGGGAATGTCCCTGTTAGGCATGCAACGTACCAACAACGAGCCACTAATTATGTTGAACCCATACAAGTTTCAATATAAAATTCTCAATTATTAATAAAAATACCATCCACAACTTTAAATGGAAACCAACATGTTCAGCGGAAGCAAATAGTAAACCAAAGTTAAATTGTTCAAAACCAATGTATACTGTCAATAATAAAAAACATGAATCCTTCCAGTCGACCCATGACCACTCCAGCTACTCCAGACAACAAGTTCCCAAATCCAAGATATCTACGACCTGCGAGCATGCAACAAGTGTATCAGACAACGCTGGTGAGTTCATAGTTTTACGAAAACGTTGATTACCAAGTGTTTAGTTAATCCATTGAATTTAATTCAGAAAGTAATGTTGATAATATCTCGATACTGAACAAGACGGCTCCTGATGTATGTTTTGCCTGTTCCCCAGTGCTCCTATCAAAGCACTGGGCCCGACTGGGTAATTAGTTCACAACCGTCCTCCCCGGTACGGCGTGTGGGTCCCAAACCTAAGTAGCGCTACCAACTAATACCCCGCTACCACCCACGATAGCAAAAGATGAGACTTAAGAGATAGAGGGTGAGAATATTATCCAACATCCCAGTTTTACCCAAAAGACTTATCCCTCCCCGGGATACCCACTGACTGTCCCAAACCACCGGGACGCATGCTCAAAAGTAATGAACTCACCTTGGTTTTGCTCGGTTAGATTGTTTATTTGACTAACAGTTGCACAAACACGTCCTAAAAGGATTACCGATAACAGTCAGTACCTCGTACACATGAGCCACACATTTCACGTATAACAAGTCATGTGTCCCTTATTCACATATCACACAGTCAAGATACATGCAACACACTTGTGAAATTCAAGCCATAACAGTAAATCAATAGTCTCTAGCGTATACTTGGTTCACAAACCAATTTGTCACATATACATATATACACGAATCATGCGCAACACATATGTTAACACTTGATAATATGCAAGTTACGGATCAATGATTCAACTTTAGTTCATGCGACCCAACATTTAATTAAGTTGTATGCAATCCAATACATATAGATTAACTTTGAATATGTGTGATCTAATGTTGTCATGGTATTCTGTGTATGGCCCATTAGCATCAAACCCAAACCAATCTACATCCGAATCCCATCCGAGAACCATTAGTTGGACTGCGGCCCAACTCACACATGGTTCAACCGTCACCTAGTCCGATGTCGGGCTGCTGAAACGGACTTCGCAGCCCAACACACACCAGATCCACCCGGTGGGGCCCATTCTGAACAACATTAACAGTGCAGCTCGTACCCATCTAATCGGCCCACTGTTCCCAGCCCATGTTCACTCTTAAATCTGGTTGTACCCCATACCTTATTGGACTCACATTATCACGATTACTAATTCCTTTCATTGGATCTCGACTCACTATCCAAACATCCATTTAATGGACTAACCCCTTTTAAACTAGTCATGATATTACTGATTTTGATCAAGTTATCTTTGTCAAGAATTCATGTAACCAAGTCAATTAAATCTGATCCTAACAACCATATGCATTCTAAATTCTTATTGGACCTATTTAACATAATGGATCTGATAAATTCATTCAAAAGTCTTGAAATCTTTAATGTAATGTTTAGATCAATGCCACGACAACAACACACAACATCAATTCCATAATATATTACACATAATCAGATTATTCATACACCCCTAATCATCGATTAATGAGGGCACTAGCATGTGATGTCTAATCTATTTGTATTGAAACAAGTGTACCCCTACTTCCTTGTCATACTTTTACCACATCAAACTACATAATTACTCACATATATATATGCATCGGCATTAATAAGTTGCCACATATCAAGCTATTAACAATCACATGCAAACTTGAAACATAATGGCCGACACATGCATTGATCATTATCAATTTGGCTGCACTTTCAATACATGTCACATGTACTAATATTATAAGATATTGAGCCCACAAAACAAAACAAACATCAATATAATGATATTACTAACCGAATTTTCGATCCACAAAGAGGATGCCTCGAGAGGGGGGTATTCCACTGCCGTCGCACAGAAAGGGGTAGGAATAGGGTTTTGTTTTGCTGTGTGCATAATACTTTATGTACATATAAGAACATGTAAAAGAAAAAGGAGTGGTTGGGCCGGCTAGGTTTGTTAATTCATGAATGGATTGGGCCGAGATCTAAAGATTCACATTTCCGGTTTTGGGCCAATCTCCATTACATTGATGGCTTCAAACAAACTAACACACACACACACACATATCACGGCCCAATTAAGTCTTGCGGCTCAACGTACACACAACATAGAAGTTGGCTCGTTATACACGCACACACACTCAACTAAAATATATGTTAGCACATTTAACAAGGTCACGGGTTGAACAGGTTAATTAAGACGAGAACGGGGAGATCACAAGACCGAAGGTACTAACCATAAAAATCGGGTTGTCACAAAAAGGCGTAAGGTTCACAATGGTGTAAAATTAAAATGGGATATACCGGGCTAGGATTCGAGTTACAGGAACAAGGGCCAACCCAACCACCCAAGAATGGAATCGTCGAGCGAAAACACTTGACAACCTCCTAGAAGCAGCTTTTCTTACCACCAGACCTTTCTCCATCAATTAGGAATCTGATGACGTCACTAAACACATTCCTTAAATTGTAACCATTTGTTGAGTGTTGTTTTTTGGTGTCTAATCCGCATATATATCACTATTGCTCTTGATTTTCTTGACTGTATATCTCTTAAATGTCAACATATACTCGTGTGATTTAGTTTACGAAGATTTTTCAATGCCGAGAACCACGATCAGAGAGTAAAAAAGGCGTAAGGTTCACAATGGTGTAAAATTAAAATGGGGTATTCCAGGATAGGATTCGAGTTACAGGAACAAGGGCCAAACCAACCACCCAAGAATGGAATCGTCGAGCGAAAACACTTGACAACCTCCTAGAAGCAGCTTTTCTTGCCACCAGACCTTTCTCCATCAATTAGGAATCTGATGCCGTCACTAAACACATTCCTTAAATTGTAGCCATTTGTTGAGTGTTTTTTTTTTGGTGTCTAATCCGAATATATATCACCATTGCCCTTAATTTTCTTGACTGTATATCTCTTAAATATCAACATATACACGTGTGATTTAGTTTACGAAGATTTTTCAATGCCGAGAACCTCGATCATAGAGTAAAAAAGGCGTAAGGTTCACAATGGGGTAAAATTAAAATGGGATATACCGGGCTAGGATTCGTGTTACAGGAACAAGGGCCAAACCAACCACCCAAGAATGGAATCGTTGAGCGAAAACACTTGACGACCTCCTAGAAGCAGTTTGTCTTGTCACCAGACCTTTCTCCATCAATTAGGAATCTGATGTCGTCACTAAACACATTCCTTAAATTGTAGCCATTTGTTGAGTGTTTTTTTTGGTGTCTAATCCGCATATATATCACCATTGCCCTTGATTTTCTTGACTGTATATCTTTTAAATATCAACATATACACGTGTGATTTAGTTTACGAATATTTTTCAATGCCGAGAACCTCGATCAGAGATTAAAAAAGGCGTAAGGTTCACAATGGTGTAAAATTAAAATGGGATATACCGGGCTAGGATTCGAGTTACAGGAACAAGGGCCAAACCAACCACCCAAGAATGGAATCGTCGAGCGAAAACACTTGACAACCTCCTAGAAGCATATTTTCTTGCCACCAGACCTTTCTCCATCAATTAGGAATCTGATGCCATCACTAAACACATTCCTTAATTTGTAGCCATTTGTTGAGTGTTTTTTTTTTGGTGTCTAATCCGCATATATATCACCATTGCCCTTGATTTTCTTGACTGTATATCTCTTAAATATCAACATATACACGTGTGATTTAGTTTACGAAGATTTTTCTATGCCGAGAACCACTATCAGAGAGTAAAAAAGGCGTAAGGTTCTCAATGGTGTAAAATTAAAATGGGATATACCGGGCTAGGATTCGAGTTACAGGAATAAGGGCCAAACCAACCACCCAAGAATGGAATCGTCAAGCGAAAACACTTGACAACCTCCTAGAAACAGCTTTTCTTACCACCAGACCTTTCTCCATCAATTAGGAATCTGATGCCGTCACTAAACACATTCCTTAAATTGTTGCCATTTGTTGAGTGTTTTTTTTGGTGTCTAATCCGCATATATATCACCATTGCCCTTTATTTTCTTGACGGTATATCGCTTAAATGTCAACATATACACGTGTGATTTTGTTTACGAAGATTTTTCAATGCCAAGAACCTCGATCAGAGAGTAAAAAAAGTGTAAGGTTCACAATGCTGTAAAATTAAAATGGTATATACCGGGCTTGGATTCGAGTTTCAGGAACAAGGGCCAAACCAACCACCCGAGAATTGAATCGTCGAGTGAAAACACTTGACAACCTCCTAGAAGCAGCTTTTCTTGCCACCGGACCTTTCTCCATCAATTAGGAATCTGATGCCCTCACTAAACACATTCCTTAAATTGTAGCCATTTGTTGAATGTTTTTTTTGTTGTCTAATCCGCATATATATCACCATTGCCCTTGATTTTCTTGATTGTATATCTCTTAAATATCAACTGTTGGTGCATATTTGTGACAACAGCTTAGATTTGGTCTTTGGATATCTTGTAATTAGATAAACGATAAACAGTTAGCGGGTTTAGCTTTGTATTAGTGAGATAATAGAGTTTGGGCTAAACAAAACCCAGTTGGGTCAAGGGTGGACGAATTGGGCTTTGCCCATGTAGGAAACTCTAGCCCAAGTAGCAAACCTTGTGTTATATAAACAGGGTTAGGCTTTAGGGTTTAGGTTAATCAGCCAAAACAGTTTTTGAGAGATAGAGAATTCGTGAGAGCTTGTGCTTGGACGAATTTGAGTGTTGGTTAGGGTTTTGATTGATTGTAATACCTTGGTTTGATAATCAATAGAAAACCCGGTTCGAAAGTGATTTCTATTTCTACTCATTCTGCTATATTCTGATCAAGAGGATTCCGCACTCTTGATTAGATTGACAATTCTGTGAAAGATCCATACGTCAAGGAGACCTACAATTGGTATCAGAGCATTAGGCTCTTGAAGGCTCGGTTCAGAATTGTGTTCTGCAGAAACAGGGAGTTTTTCGAATTTTTGAAAATTAGGGTTTTGAAATTTTCGAAATTTTTCTGTTTGTTTGATAAAAATTTTCGAAATTCTTGGCTGTTTTGATAAAAATTTTCGAAATTTATTGGCTGTTTTGATATTCTGCTTTGTTTGTTTGCTGATTTGCAGGACATTTGTTGGTTTAATCTGGAAAAATTTTTGGCTGAAATTCGAAGATTGTTCTTGGTTTCTTCATCAAGTTCATCGAATTTGGGTGAAAAGGTTGCTGATTTTGCTATTTCGATTCTGCAGAAGTTGTTAGGAGAATCCTGAAAATCATCAAAATTTTCTAGAAAATTGAATTTCCAAATTTACAGACCTGCGAAATTAATTGGACCTGCGAATTTAACTGATCTGCGAACCTGTCGGCGAACTTAAAATCCAAAGGCGACTTTGGTAATCGTATAATTTTCCTCAGCGAAATTATTACGGTTTTCGGCGACTTTACCAGTCGTCGTAATTGCGAAATTAAGCAGCGAAATTGGCAGCGAATTTGAGCGAATTTTACTGGACTTGACAGCGAAATAGACCAGCAAACTTAACTTGAACTGACAGCGAAATTAAGCAGGATTAAGCAGCGAATTTAGTAGCAAATTTAGAAGGTGGAAGATTTTTTGGCAAGCGTAAGGAAAAATTAACGTTTTCGTGAATAGAAATGATCCGTAGCTCGTTTGACAGAACCTTCTGCACCGTTAAATTCCTCGTATTTTTAGGACAAAAAAAATCAGGACACTCGCATGTGGATATGCATTGAAGATGGGTACATAAACCCAACACACGACTTTGAGGGCAGACCTCGTAGAACTGCTTATGTGGACATGGAAGATGCTGATAAAAAGATGTATGAGGCTGAAAAGAGAGCCTTGGCTGCAATCAAAATGTCCTTACCTGATAGCATCAAGCATACTTTTAAGAAGTACACAAACTCAAAGGATATGTGGGATGCGTTAGAAAAAAGATATGCGGGAAATGCAGATGTCAAGAAAAACAAAGTTGATCTTCTGAAGAAGCAGTTTGTTGTTTTCAAATACATGAAACATGAGTCACTTGAGGACATCATCACTCGTTACTACCATCTGATGTCAGAAATGGAGAATTATGAGATCGATTGCTATTCTGACGTAGAGAAGAATGACTAGCTGCTCGATGCCTTACCTACCAAGTGGGATATTTACACTCTCATGATTAAGGGAGAGGTAGATTATGAGACAAAGGAGCTGGAAGAAGTGGTAGGAAAGCTGAGAGCTTATGAGCTCAGTATGAAGAAGAAAGACACTGGATAAGATCAGGTTTAAGATCCAGCGATTTACAATGGGCTTACATCTTCTTCATCTCACAACGCTTCTAGCGACTCTGCTACTGCTTTTCTTTCGTGTGGGAATGAGTAGGTCACAGTGAATGAAGATGGTGATGTGTGTTTTGTAGCTGCTTCAGGAGGATCATCAGGAGCCAAGAGAACATCAGGTTCTATGCAGAGTAGTGGTGTTAAGTCGATGCCAATGAGTGTGAAGTCTGCTGAAGAGCATCTTGCTCTACTTGCTTCATTTGTTCCTTCATATGAAAACTACATTCAGGGGAAGATATCTGATCCTGCTACTTTAGATGAAGATTACGATCAGATTGACCCTGATGATCTTGAAGATATGGATTTGCAATTGCAAATGGCCATGATTACTAGAAGAGTGAAGAGATTTATGAACCGAACAGGAAGGAAGTTTATAGGAAAGACGGTAGGTTTTGATAAGACCAAAGTGAGATGCTTCAACTGTCAAAGTTATGGGCATTTTGCTAGGGAATGTCAAAAACAAAAGCAGGATACTTCGAGTCAGAGTTCAAACAATAGAAATGCTTCAAACAACTCTAACTCGAGAGCGCTGATCTCCACAGCTAGAGAAGGTTCATATGACTGGAGTGTTCACTTGGAAAATGATGACAATGTCACACAGGCATTCATGGCAGAGATAACTCCAGTTGATGATGGTGAAGCTACTGTGGGAGATGCTGAAGCAAAAGTGGATGCTGAGGCTGAGGTGAAAATAGAGAGTAAAGCTGCAGAAGAAAAGAATGATCAGACAACTGTTGCTGAAGAGGAAAAGCAAAAGTCTGACCATGAAAGGGAAGCTGAAGAAAAGGATGCTAAATACAAGAGAATGGAAGCTCAACTTGCAGCTCTAATGGCCAACCTTGATAAACAAACAGGAGAGGTAAAGTCTAATTATGTGTGTTTAAAATGTCGTGAACTACAGGGTGAGGTTGACAGGCTGTCAACACAAAACCAAAGTCTGGTGAGCGAGATGTCTAACATTAAAGAATCTAACTTTTTTGCTAAAAGAAACGAATCGTCATACTTGAAGAAGATAAAAGGTTATGAAAGTAAAATTGACTCATTAACCTGCAAATTAAATGAAAAACTTCAAGTCATAGACTTAGCTCATGAAACGATGGCTGAGAAAACAAAAGAGATTTCTGAAAAATGCAAAGAGTTTTCAGATGCACAACTCAAAATTGTTGAACTTGAAAAGAAATTAGGTCAATTCAGGGACTCTACTTTTGTTATGAAACATATGATGGGTGGCTTGAAGAAAAGTATTGACAAAACCAGTGTGGGATTTCATGGTTTCAATGAAGTTCCTCCTCCTGTTAGTCATAACTATTCTTTCTTGCCTGATGAAGATGAGTTCATGAACTTTGGGTCAACATCACCAAGTAGTTCCACGTCACGTCAAGGAAATGTGTTTGAGAATGCTGATGCTAAGAAGGATAATAACAGCAAACCTGTTTTGAAAAAGAACACATCACATCCTAAGAATAAAACTCCAACTGTTGTTAAAAGTGTTAATTTTGTTCAAGGAAGTGATATGAAAGATGAAACAGCTGTTATTAAAAACGAATCTAATGTAGAGTTTGCTAAAAATAAGAACAAAGAAAATTCTGAAACTAAGCAAACTGAACCAAATCCTTCTAAGGTATCATCATCAAAACCCGAATCTAGTTCAAAGGCTTCAGAGAAGAAGTCTTCGAAAAAGAGATCGTGCTTCAAATGTCACACCAAAGGACATGTAGCTAGCTGCTGTCCTAACAAAAAGAGTGAAGCACAAGTGAGTGAGAGGAAGAGAGAGAAGTCACCAGAGAATAGTGGTGATAAACAGGAGAAGGAGTCTAACTCTCCAAAGAAATCTACTCCTAAGCAACCAGAAAATGTTGCTGTTGGTGTAGATAAGGCTGAAAAGGGAACTCCACAAGTTCCTCTTTTTCACAGAAATCAACCGAGATTTCAGCCTAGATCTCCACCAGGCAGATTTGACAGACCTAGAAGCAGTTCACCAAGAATGAACAATTATAATGCTAATCATTTCAGAAGTCAAGGTCAATATCAAAATCGATACCACAATGATGGTGGTCGAACTTTTTATAACAATGGTTTTAGAAATTACAACAGTAATGCTTCTTGGAATCAAAATTCGAGGTACCAAAATCAAAATTTTCAAAGGTCAAATAGTCCAAACTCATATAGGAACCCTCAGGACCAAAGACCTAGTGGAAATCAAAATCAAATTCCATCAACAGGTCTAAGATCCAAGACTCCAGTTAGGAGTAATGGATATTGGATGGATGTTCCAGTGGTTGGTGAATTTTGACGACCCAAGACCATTAAGGCTTGGGTCCCCCAATCTAACTAATTTCTTGGTTGGTGTGTGCAGGAGCTGCTAAGGAGGATTATCAACTTATGGTATGTTGATAGTGGTTGCTCCAGGCACATGACGGGGGATGCGAGATTGTTAACTGAATTTGAAGATTATGATGGTGGAAAGGTGAATTTTGCGGGTGCTAAAGGTGGTAGAATTACAGGACGAGGAAAGGTGACCAATGGGAAGATCACACTAGACAAAGTGAACTATGTGGAGCAGCTTAAACACAATCTGATAAGCGTGTCACAAGTCTGCGACAAGGGTCACTCGGTCCATTTTACCAAGAATGAAGCATTAGTATTGAAACCAGGTTTGAAGATTCCGGACGATTGGATAGTGATGCGAGCGCCAAGGAGAAATGACACTTATGTCATGGACAAGGGTGCTAAGGATCCAACTGCTCTGGTGGCATGTTTACTATCAAAAGCATCTGAAGCTGAATCGATGTTGTGGCACAGACGCATGGCCCATATTCACTATCGAAAAATGAATTACCTTGTTAAAAATGAGCTAGTGAAAGGGGTTCCAATGCAGAGGTTTCACGTGGAAGATAAATGTCTTCCATGTCAAAAGGGAAAACAACATAAGAAACCTCACAAATCTAAAACAGTAAATTCCATAGATGCCCCTTATGAATTACTTCACATGGATTTATTTGGTCCAGTGAACGTGAGGAGCATAGGTGGAAAGTACTATTGTTTAGTTGTCACAGATGATTACTCACGTTATTCATGGGTTTTCTTTTTACGTACAAAAGATGAGACGGCGGAGATGCTGATAGATCTTTTTACAAAAGATGAGACGGCGGAGATGCTAGGATCAAGAGGATAAGGAGTGATAATGGCACGGAGTTCAAGAATCGCATTCTGGATCTCTATTGTCTTCGCAAGGGAATTGAACATCAATATTCTGCTCCTTAGACACCTCAACAAAATGGAGTTGCTGAGAGGAAAAACAGGACGTTGATTGAAGCCGCTAGGACGATGCTTTCAGATTCAAAGCTACCAGTTCTTTTCTGGGGAGAAGCTGTGAATACAGCTTGCTACGTCTTGAACAAAGTTTTGACTGTTAAACGTTTTAACAAAACATGTCATGAATTAATGTTTAACAAAAAGCCAAACTTGGAAGGCTTTGAACCATTTGGATTACCCTGAACCATTGTGCGTAATAAAGATAATCAAAAATTCGGTGAGGTGGCTGAAGAAGGCTACTTTCTAGGTTACGTACCTGGCGCACTGAATAAAAGGGTTTTTAATCTAAAAACTGGTAAAATTGAGGTTGTCTTTAATGTTGAAATTACTTCTTACAAACCTCAACAATCAACGAGTGGTCCAGCTATATTATATGATTATGAAAGCACTTTTAAATCATTTAATATTCCTGAGTTTTCTGATGCAGATGAATCTCAGCTGATTCAAACAGTGATAAGTGGAGATGATGAAGGCGAGTTCATGCCTAGATCGAATGTTGATATGACAGATGCTGTGGAAACTTCCCAAGGTGCTGCTGATCCTGATTCAAGTGATAGTGACTCTGAACCCATTGAGGGGGAGGATTTCATTAATCCATTTGCAGATCAGAACATTCAGGGGGAGGTTGGATCAAACCTGGGTGATAATTTAGAAGTGGATACTGTTGCTACTACACGAGCAAATATAGATCATCCAGTTGACATGATACTTGGAGATCCTACTGCAGGTGTTCAGACGAGAAGAAGCATAGCAGCAAATTCTGACTTATTTGTTGCGATTGAGAAGACTGGGATAGTGAACGAGTGCTTGTATAGTTGCTTTATTTCTCAAGAGGAGCCGAAGAACATTCATATGGCTCTTAAAGACAATTCATGGGTTCAGGCTATGCAAGAGGAATTGGCCCAGTTTGCTAAGTTGAAGGTTTGGGAGTTAGTTGACCTTCGTAAAGGTGAAAGAGAAATAGGCACTAAGTGGGTGTTTAAATGCAAGAAGGATGACAGAGGGACAGTGACGCGTAACAAGGCTCGATTGGTGGTAAAAGGTTTCAATCAGCAAGAAGGAATGGATTACAATGAAGTGTTTGCACCAATGGCAAGGTTGGAGGCAATTCATTTGTTTCTAGCTTTCGCTTCATTCAAGGGCTTTAAAGTTTACCAACTAGACGTGAAGAGTGCATTTCTTTACGGGAAAGTCCAAGAAGTGGTGTATGTCTCACAACCATATGGGTTCGTTGATCCAGATTATCCAGATCGGGTGTACAAACTTGATAAGGCTTTGTATGGACTACATCAAGCTCCCAGGGCGTGGTACGAGACACTGCCTACACATCTGATCAAGAATAGTTTTGAGAGAGGTCAGATTGACAGTACACTGTTCATCAAGAGGAAGAAGGAAGATTTTCTGCTAGTACAGGTGTACGTGGATGACATCATCTTTGGGTCATCAGATAAAAACATGTGTAAAGAGTTCGAGCAGGTGATGAAGAGCAAGTTTGAAATGAGTGCTATGGGTGAGCTATCTTACTTTCCGGGATTACAAGTTGAACAGAAGGAGGATGGGATGTTTATTCATCAAACAAAGTATGTGTATGACATTTTGAGTCGGTTCAAAATGAATGATTGCTCTACTTTCAACACACCCATATGTGAAAATCACAATCTTGGCCCAGATCACGAAAGTACTGAAGACGTTGATCCAACTCAATACAGGGCAATGATTGGTTCTCTTATGTACTTGACTGCTTCAAGACCCGACATCATGTTTGCCGTATGCTTATGTGCTAGATATCAGGAAAATCCAAAAGAGTCACACATGAAAGCAGTGAAGCGGATTCTTCGTTACTTGAAGGGGAAACCTAAACTTGGGTTGTGGTATCCAGCTGATAGTGATATGAATTTTGTTGCTTACACTGACTCAGACTTTGGAGGATGGAAGTCGAACAGAAAGTCTACAACAGGTGGTTGTCAGTTCTTAGGAGGCAGGATTGTGTCTTGGCAATGCAAGAAGCAATCTTGTGTGTCTACATCTACGTGTGAAGCTGAATATATTGCTACGGGTAGCTGCTGCTCTCAGGTTCTTTGGATACAACAGGAGATGCGCGATTACGGTTTGGATTTCACTCATACTCCTATTATGATAGACAATAATGCCACAATTTCTATAACAAATAATCCCGTGAAACACAGTCGTACAAAACATATTGACATACGTCATCATTTTATACGGGATTGTGCTGAAAAGAGGCTAATTGAATTACATCGAGTCGACACAGAAGATAACCTGGCAGATCTTTATACTAAAGCTTTTGACAGGGCTCGCTTTGAACATTTAGTCGAACTCAACGGGATAAGGAATCCTGAATAACTGGTTTTTCATAAGAATTTTTGTAAATAGTTTACTGCTTTTCTTAAAAAATCAAAAATACAAAAATATTAAAAAAAATAAAAAACATAAAAAAATAGAAAATCAAAAATGAGTTATCACTGTGTGAAAAAAGGAGAAATGATAGTACATCAGCATGTTAGACTGTCACACTGAAAATGAAATTAAATTGCTTAAGTGTGATAGCAGCTTCATCATACGATGTACCAGTAGGCAAAAAGCATGAAATAATCAACTTACCAATGTGATATAAACCTAAACGAACTGTGTATGAGTGGGGAACACATTAGTGGTGTATGGTTTAATGACCTTAAATCTTGCGTTGATAGATTGCCAAAATCTGAAGTTTTGGGTCTTTATACTGTTATTTCATCTGGGGATATCAGGGGTGTCCTTCTGCTGCATCCAGATACATGCTAACCTAGACACACCAGGATATCTTAAAAGAGCTAAAAATGCCAAAACCCCTTAAATGAAGAAGCTCTCAAAGAGAGTCATTCAAAATGTGCAAAATGCATAATTCGTACCAAAAAATGGTATATGTCCTAGCCCTCGTTAAATATTCTGGTCTCTCTGCTGTACGGAAGTACTGACCTGTTCACCAATTATCTAAACGTTGAACAATAAAACGGATGAATTCAGTATACTCACCTACTACGATGAATCTTTGTGCATACCTTGATCGCAGGGGTATATCCTGAAGTGGGACACACTAATATTTCAGTAATAAAATTACCTTAACGTATCATACGGTAATGGAACTTGAAATGTTCATGCATTTTGTTTAAGTGGAGAAACATACTGGTAATCGTCTTGGATTGCTTTTCACGAAAAATTAAATAAAGAATTCTCTAATAGTGTGAAACAGTTTGATTTTGCTGATATGATCTTCTTACCAGTGATTCTCGCAAAAATAGAGTGTTTATTGCTTTTCGTATTTATTTGCTTTCAGAAATACAAAAATAGTGTCTTTTTCTGTTTAAGATTCTTAACGTACGAAAAACTGTTATTCTTGGAGGAATTGTTACTGATAGGGGGAGACAGTGTTAGAAAGTGAGTTCAAAATTTTAAATCATGCGGGTTATAGGGTGTGTGATTAAAAAGTTTTTCGTGTTGATGATAAGTTGAAAATGCTTAATCTGTGATACAGTTTAACTATCTCTTGAAAAATAATAATTTATTTAACTGTGTTGAAAAATTCTTATGGTTTCTCGAGATGTGTGTTTTATAGTATACAGGTTGAAGCTGTGTGTTGCTGAGAAGTTAAAGTGATGAGTTGCTGAGAAGATGAAGAGTTTGATTGGATGCATGGTAGAACCTCCTTTCTACATTGCAGACAAAGATGAAGAGTTTGAAGATTGCTTTACAAATGCTGAACTGGAGTTTACTCAAATGCTAAAGTTTTTGAAGATTTGGTGATTGGATGCATCAGCTTAGTGGGAGTCTGTTGCTGACAGAAGCTGTTGAAGCTGAAGCTATCCAAAGACCAAAGACAGTGCAAGACTACATGAAGATTGCAAGACGACTGAAGACAAAGTTATTTTATGAAGCTATTGTCAAGGGGGAGTTTGTTGGTGCATATTTGTGACAACAACTTAGATTTGGTCTTGTAATTAGATAAACGATAAACTGTTAGCGGGTTTAGCTTTGTATTAGTGAGATAATAGAGTTTGGGCTAAACAAAACCCAGTTGGGTCAAGGGTGGACGAATTGGGCTTTGCCCATGTAGGAAACTCTAGCCCAAGTAGCAAACCTTGTGTTATATAAACAAGGTTAGGCTTTAGGGTTTAGGTTAATCAGCCAAAACAGTTTTTGAGAGATAGAGAATTCATGAGAGCTTGTGCTTGGACGAATTTGAGTGTTGGTTAGGGTTTTGATTGATTGTAATACCTTGGTTTGATAATCAATAGAAAACCCGGTTTGAAAGTGATTTTTATTTCTACTCATTCTGCTATATTCTGATCAAGAGGATTCCGCACCCTTGAATAGATTGACAATTCTGTGAAAGATCCATACGTCAAGGGGACCTACATCAACATATACACGTGTGATTGATTTAGTTTACGAAGATTTTTCAATGCCGAGAACCTCGATCAGAGAGTAAAAAAGGCGTAAGGTTCACAATGGTGTAAAATTAAAATGGGATATACCGGGGCTAGGATTCGAGTTACAGGAACAAGGGCCGAACCAACCACCCAAGAATGGAATAGTCGAGCGAAAACACTTGACAACTTCCTAGAAGCAGCTTATCTTGCCACCAGACCTTTCTCCATCAATTAGGAATCTGATGCTGTCACTAAACACATTCCTTAAATTGTAGCCATTTGTTGAGTGTTTTTTTTGGTGTCTAATGCGCATATATATCACCATTGCCCTTGATTTTCTTGACTGTATATCTCTTAAATGTCAACATATACACGAGTGATTTAGTTTACGAAGATTTTTCAATGCCGAGAACCTCGATCAGAGAGTTAAAAAGGCGTAAGGTTCACAATGGTGTAAAATTAAAATGGGATATACCCGGCTAGGATTCGAGTTACAGGAACAAGGGCCAAACCAGCCACCCAAGAATGGAATCATCAAGCGAAAACACTTGACAACCTCTTAGAAGCAGCTTTTCTTGACACCAGACCTTTCTCCATCAATTAGGAATCTGATGCCGTCACTAAACACATTCCTTAAATTGTAGCCATTTGTTGAGTGTTTTTTTTTTTGTGTCTAATCCGCATATATATCACCATTGCCCTTGATTTTCTTGACTGTATATCTCTTAAATATCAACATATACACGTGTGATTTAGTTTACGAAGATTTTTCAATGCCGAGAACCTCTATCAGAGAGTAAAAAAGGCGTAAGGTTCACAATGGGGTAAAATTAAAATGGGATATACCGGGCTAGGATTCGAGTTACAGGAACAAGGGCCAAACCAACCACCCAAGAATGGAATCGTCGAGCGATAACACTTGAAAACCTCCTAGAAGCAACTTTTCTTGCCACCAGACCTTTCTCCATCAATTAGGAATCTGATGCCGTCACTAAACACTTTCCTTACATTACAACCATTTGTTGAGTGTTTTTTTTGGTGTCTAATCCGCATATATATCACCATTACCCTTGATTTTCTTGCCTGTATATCTCTTAAATGTCAACATATACACGTGTGATTTAGTTTACGAAGATTTTTCAATGCCGAGAACCTCGATCAGAGAGTAAAAAAGGCGTAAGGTTCAAAATGGTGTAAAATTAAAATGGGATATACCGGACTAGGATTCGAGTTACAGGAACAAGGGCCAAACCAACCACCCAAGAATGGAACCGTCGAGCGAAAACACCTGACAACCTCCTAGAAGCAGCTTTTCTTGCCACCAAACGATTCTCCATCAATTCGGAATCTGATGCCGTCCCTAAACACATTCCTTAAATTGTAGACATTTGTTGAGTGTTTTTTTTTTGGTGTCTAATCCGCATATATATCACCATTGCCCTTGATTTTCTTGACTGTATATCTCTTAAATGTCAACATATACACGTCTGATTTAGTTTACGAAGATTTTTCAATGCCGAGAACCTCGATCAGGAGTAAAAAAGGAGTAAGGTTCACAATGGTGTAAAATTAAAATGGGATATACCGGGCTAAGATTCGAGTTACAGGAACAAGGGCCAAACCAACAACTCAAGAATGGAATTGTCGAGCGAAAACACTTGATAACCTCCTAGAAGCAGCTTTTCTTGCCACCAGACCTTTCTCCGTCAATTAGGAATCTGATGCCGTCACTAAACACATTCCTTAAATTGTAGCCATTTGTTGAGTGTTTTTTTTGTGTCTAATCCGCATATATATCACCATTGCCCTTGATTTTCTTGACTGTATATCTCTTAAATATCAACATATACATGTGTGATTTAGTTTACGAAGATTTTACAATGCCGAAAACCTCGATCAGAGAGTAAAAAAGGCGTAAGGTTCACAATGGTGTAAAATTAAAATGGGATATACCGGGCTAGGATTCGAGTTACAGGAACAAGGGCCAAACCAACCACCCAAAAATATAATCTTCGAGCGAAAACACTTGACAACCTCCTAGAAGCAGCTTTTCTTGCAACCAGACCTTTCTCCATCAATTAGGAATCTGATGCCGTCACTAAACACATTCCTTAAATTGTAGCCATTTGTTGAGTGATTTTTTTTTTGTGTCTAATCCGCATATAACTCACCATTGCCCTTGATTTTCTTGACTGTATATCTCTTAAATGTTAACATATACATGTGTGATTTACTTTACGAAGATTTTTCATTGCCAAGAACCTCGACCAGAGAGTAAAAAAGGGGTGAGGTTCACAATGGTGTAAGATTAAATTGGGATATACCGGGCTAGGATTCGAGTTACAGGAACAAGGGCCAAACCAACCACCCAAGAATGGAATTGTCGAGCGAAAACACTTGACAACCTCCTAGAAGCAGCTTTTCTTGCCACCAGACCTTTCTCCGTCAATTAGGAATCTGATGCCGTCACTAAACACATTTCTTAAATTGTAGCCATTTGTTGAGTGTTTTTTTTTTGTGTCTAATCCGCATATATAACACCATTGCCCTTGATTTTCTTGACTGTATATCTCTTAAATATCAACATATACATGTGTGATTTAGTTTACGAAGATTTTTCAATGCTGAGAACCTCGATCAGAGAGTAAAAAGGCGTAAGGTTCACAATGGTGTAAAATTAAAATGGGATATACCGGGAAAGGATTCGAGTTACAGGAACAAGGGCCAAACAACCACCCAAGAATGGAATCTTCGAGCGAAAACACTTGACAACCTCCTAGAAGCAGCTTTTCTTACCACCAGACCTTTCTCCATCAATTAGGAATCTGATGCCGTCACTAAACACATTCCTTAAATTGTAGCCATTTGTTGAGTGTTTTTTTTTTGGTGTCTAATCCGCATATATATCATCATTGCCCTTGATTTTCTAGACTGTATATCTCTTAAATATCAACATATACATGTGTGATTTACTTTACGAAGATTTTTCATTGCCAAGAACCTCGACCAGAGAGTAAAAAAGGGGTGAGGTTCACAATGGTGTAAGATTAAATTGGGATATACCGGGCTAGGATTCGAGTTACAGGAACAAGGGCCAAACCAACCACCCAAGAATGGAATTGTCGAGCGAAAACACTTGACAACCTCCTAGAAGCAGCTTTTCTTGCCACCAGACCTTTCTCCGTCAATTAGGAAACTGATGCCGTCACTAAACACATTTCTTAAATTGTAGCCATTTGTTGAGTTTTTTTTTTGTGTCTAATCCGCATATATAACACCATTGCCCTTGATTTTCTTGACTGTATATCTCTTAAATATCAACATATACATGTGTGATTTAGTTTACGAAGATTTTTCAATGCCGAAAACCTCGATCAGAGAGTAAAAAAGGCGTAAGGTTCACAATGGTGTAAAATTAAAATGGGATATACCGGGCTAGGATTCGAGTTACAGGAACAAGGGCCAAACCTATCACCGAAAAATGGAATCGTCGAGCGAAAACAATTGACAACCTCCTAGAAGCAGCTTTTCTTGCAACCAGACCTTTCTCCATCAATTAGGAATCTGATGCCGTCACTAAACACATTCCTTAAATTGTAGCCATTTGTTGAGTGATTTTTTTTTGTGTCTAATCCGCATATATATCACCATTGCCCTTGATTTTCTTGACTGTATATCTCTTAAATGTTAACATATACACGTGTGATTTAGTTTACGGAGATTTTTCAATGCCGAGAACCTCGATAAGAGAGTACAAAGGCGTAAGGTTCACAATGGTGTAAAATTAAAATGGAATATACCGGGAAAGGATTCGAGTTACAGGAACAAGGGCCAAACCAACCACAAAAGAATGGAATCGTCGAGCGAAAACACTTGACAACCTCCTAGATGCAGCTTTTCTTACCACCAGACCTTTCTCCATCAATTAGGAATCTGTTGCCGTCACTAAACACATTCCTTAAATTGTAGCCATTTGTTGAGTGTTTTTTTTTTGGTGTCTAATCCGCATATATATCACCAATGCCCTTGATTTTCTTGACTGTATATCTCCTAAATATCAACATATACACGTGTGATTTGGTTTACGAAGTTTTTCAATGCCGAGTACCTCGATCAGAGAGTAAAAAAGGCGTAAGGTTCACAATGGTGTAAAATTAAAATGGGATATACTGGGCTAGGATTCGAGTTACAGGAATAAGGGCCAAACCAACCATCCAAGAATGGAATCGTCAAGCGAAAACACATGACAACCTCCTAGAAGCAGCTTTTCTTGCCACCAGACCTTTCTCCATCAATTAGGAATCTGATGTCGTCACTAAACACATTCTTAAATTGTAGCCATTTGTTGAGTGTTTTTTGTGTCTAATCCGCATATATATCACCATTGCCCTTGATTTTCTTAACTGTATATATCTTAAATATCAACATATACACGTGTGATTTAGTTTACGAAGATTTTTCAATGCCGAGAACCTGGATCAGAGAATAAAAAAGGCGTAAGGTTCACAATCGTGTAAAATTAAAATGGGATATACCGGGAAAGGATTCGAGTTACATGAACAAGGGCCAAACCAACCACCCAAGAATGGAATCATCGAGCGAAAACACTTGACAACCTCCTAGAAGCAGCTTTTCTTGCCACCAGACCTTTCTCCATCAATTAGGAATCTGTTGCCGTCACTAAACACATTCCTTAAATTGTAGGCATTTGTTGAGTGTTTTTTTTGGTGTCTAATCCGCATATATATCACCAATGCCCTTGATTTTCTTGACTGTATATCTCTTAAATATCAACATATACACGTGTGATTTGGTTTACGCAGTTTTTCAATGCCGAGTACCTCGATCAGAGAGTAAAAAAGGCGTAAGGTTCACAATGGTGTAAAATTAAAGTGGGATATACCGGGCTAGGATTCGAGTTACAGGAATAAGGGCCAAACCAACCACCCAAGAATGGAATCGTCGAGCGAAAACACTTGACAACCTCCTAGAAGCAGCTTTTCTTGCCACCAGACCTTTCTCCATCAATTAGGAATCTGATGCCGTCACTAAACACATTCCTTAAATTGTAGCCATTTGTTGAGTGTTTTTTTTGTGTCTAATCCGCATATATATCACCATTGCCCTTGATTTTCTTGACTGTATATTTCTTAAATATCAACATATACGCGTGTGATTTACTTTACCAAGATTTTTCAATGCCGAGAACCTTGATCAGAGAATAAAAAAGGCGTAAGGTTCACAATGGTGTAAAATTAAAATGGGATATACCGGGATAGGATTCGAGTTACAGGAACAAGGGCCAAACCGACCACCCAAGAATGGAATCGTCGAGCGAAAACACTTGACAACCTTTTAGAAGCAGCTTTTCTTGCCACCAGACCTTTCTCCATCAATTAGGAATCTGATGCCGTCACTAAACACATTCCTTAAATTGTAGCCATTTGTTGTGTGTGTTTTTTTTTTGGTGTCTAATCCACATATATATCACCATTGCCCTTGATTTTCTTGACTATATATCTCTTAAATGTCAACATATACATGTGTGATTTAGTTTACGAAGATTTTTCAATGCCGAGAACCTCGATCAGAGAGTAAAAAAGGCGTAAGGTTCACAATGGTGTAAAATTAAAATGGGATATACCGGGCTAGGATTCGAGTTACAGGAACAAGGGCCAAACCAACCACCCAAGAATGGAATCGTCGAGTGAAAACACTTGACAAACCTCCTAGAAGCAGCTTTTCTTGCCACCAGACCTTTCTCCATCAATTAGGAATCTGATGCCGTCACTAAACATATTCCTTAAATTGTAGCTATTTGTTGAGTGTTTTTTTTTTTGCTGTCTAATCCGCATATATATCACCATTACCCTTGATTTTCTTGACTGTATATCTCTTAAATATCTACATATACACGTGTGATTTAGTTTACAAAGATTTTTCAATGCCAAGAACCTCGATCTGAGAGTAAAAAAGGCGTAAGGTTCACAATGGTGTAAAATTAAAATGGGATATACCAGGCTAGGATTCGAGTTACATGAACAAGGGCCAAACCAACCACCAAAGAATGGAATCGTCGAGCGAAAACACTTGACAACCTCCTAGAAGCAGCTTTTCTTACCACCAGAACTTTTTCCATCAATTAGGAATCTGATGCCGTCACTAAACACATTCCTTAAATTGCAGCCATTTGTTGAGTGTTTTTTTTTTTTGTTGTCTAATCCGCATATATATCACCATTGCCCTTGATTTTCTTGACTGTATATCTCTTAAATATCAACATATACACGTGTGATTTAGTTTACGAAGATTTTTCAATGCCGAGAACCTCGATCAGAGAGTAAAAAAGGAGAAAGGTTCACAATGGTGTAAAATTAAAATGGGATATACCGGGCTAGGATTCGAGTTACAGGAACAAGGGCCAAACCAACCACCCAAGAATGGAATTGTCGAGCGAAAACACTTGACAACCTCCTTGAAGCAACTTTTCTTGCCACCAGACCTTTCTCCATCAATTAGGAATCTGATGCCATCACTAAACACATTCCTTAAATTGTAGCCATTTGTTTAGTTTTTTTTTTTTGGTGTCTAATCCGCATATGTATCACCATTGTGTTAGTGCATTTATGTCTATCGCCTTCGTAAATCCGAGCCGTAGCAAGAAACAGAAGAAATCGAGTCGTTATAATGATTATAACTAGACAAAAGGCAAGGTGGCAATATTGTAATTAATAAGAAATCTAATTAAAAGCCAAGGCCTATAAATAGGAGCTTTATGTTTAGATTAGAGACTTTTGGCTCATTTGTGTTTTGGAGCTTTCTAGATCTAGAGAGAGAATCTAGAGAGAGAAAGTGATTCAAGGTGCTGTACTTTATCAAATCTTATATAGAATCACGTTTATATTACGTCGTGTGTATTAGGTCACGTTCGTGTACGGTTTCCGCACGTGTCACGTCCGTTTCGCAATCGTTTCGCAGTCAAAACCGGTCCTACAAGTGGTATCAGAGCAGGAGCTCGATTGCACTGATCTATCACACGTTTTTAACGGTTTTTCGTCAAATTGAACCGGATTTTACGGTCCAAATCGTCTGATTTTTTGATATGTTGTGCGAAAACACCTGATCTACAATCCTACCAAGTTTCAGATCCTAATTCCAAGCCGTTTAGGAGAAATCGAAAGTTTTAGGTCCGATTTCGTGATTAACAACTGGCTTTCGCTTGGAAATAAAGGCTTTCGCTTGAATATTCTGAGGTTTCGCTTGAATATTAAGGCTTTCGCTTGAAATATTTGGGTTTCGCTTGACCGAACTGTATCCTATCGCTGGAAACACGTGGCAATTTGAAGCGAGACACACCCTTTCGATTGAGTTTACCTGTCTAAAATTAATCAGGGGGTTCGCTTGAGTTGATCGCTTGAACTGATTTTGATTGAACGTGAACATAACAGTTGTTGGTCAAATGAAAAGTGTTCTCGTGAATCAAAATTGTCAGACCCATGTGCTTTAAATGTTAGCGGCCTAATCAAAGTTCAGAATACATGAGAATTGAATTGTGATTTATTAATTGTCAGCCACCACTTAGCGATTGCATATTAAAAGTTGTCGGCCACATTTATAAAGGGTCCAATCAGATTGATTTTAACAATTGTTGTTATCGACTAAGTGAACTTTGAGGTCCAATGAGAATAGGGTAAACATTAAAGTTGTCGGTTCCTGAATCCATTTATTGCATAAGTCATCAGCCCATGTGATTTTTATAAATTCAAAAGGCTGCTCAATCAAATATCAAGTTGTCGGATTAGTGGAAGGAAAGGCCCAATCATAGTTGTCGTGGTTTAAAATGGATCAATCATAATCAAGCCCACAACAAGAGTTCCGGATCTATCATATTTGTGTATATCTTTTATATTGTCAGCCCAAATTTGAAAACAGTTGGATCAGGCCATTTAAAGCTTTTGATTAAAGGCCCAATATTGTTCATTGATTAATCGGCTCTTTCAGTCAGTATTTTACTTGAACTACATTGAGCGAATCCGTGAATCTTCGACAACGAGTCTTAGATTGATTTCACAAACACATACTTTCACGTATTCAATCCATTTAAAACTGATAGTTCGTTTGTTTTGTTTGCATTCAAGGTAATTGAAGATGTCAAGCAACGGTGAAGAATTTTACAACACATTCTACAAAGCGTTCACTTCCGAATCGTCAGATAGAAGATCTGAGATGAAAGAATATTCAAGAGAGATTTCGGAGAATTTGAAGTTTGAAAACATGTACAGAAGCCAACAGAAGCCACCAAAGCTAATGAAAGTGGAAGATTATCACTGGTGGAAAAACAGATTTGAGGGTTGGGTAAAAGCTTTCGCTCCTGAAAGCTGGTTAAAAATGACAGATGGATACACTGAACCAGTAAAAGAGGGAGGAGAGTTAATAGATCCAAAAGATTTCTCAGACATAGATATAAAAAATGTTGTGGCTGAATCTAAAATGATCACATTAATCAAACAGTCAGTGAGAGAGGATATTATTTCGTTACTTGAACAAGAGAAAACTTCAAAGGGTTTGTGGGAAGCGTTAGGGAAAAAGTGTGTAGGAAGTAATGAAATTGTCAAAAACAAAAAGAAATTGTTGCGTAAAGAGTTTGATTTATTCTGTTGTATGAAAAATGAATCTGTTTGTAAAATGATTGAGAGATTCGGATATCTGAAAATGGAGCTGATCAGACATGAAATTTTACCTTCTGAAGAGGAGCTGGTGGATAAATTGTTTGATTCATTGCCAAATGATCAAGAGTGGCAATACTTCTCTTTAATGTTGAAAAATACAATCAAGCCTGAAGATTTGAAAGTGGATTTGCTTATTGAAAGGCTTGAAAGCCATGAGCAGGAGATAAAGAGATCTAAAATCAACAATCCAGCTTATCAGCAAAATGTGGAGCTTTACTACAGAGGAAATATACCACAGGCTGGATCTCCAAAAACAGCATTTTCTGCAGAAAGTTCAAATTCAGTGAACAATGAAAGTCTTCACAGTGGTTTTCACAGTGGATCTTCTTCAAACACTTCAATTCAATCTGCTTCCAAGAATTTGTTTCAGTGTAATATCGCAGTGGATCTGAAGAATGGGCAGAATTTCAGCGAAGAATCGGCAAAACAACAGATGGTTTTCTTGGCATCTGTACTTGAATCGTATGAAAGCCTCGTTGCAGGGAAGATTGGCAACACCAACTTGACAAAAGAAGATTATGATCAATTAGACCCCGAGGAGATGGAACTAATGGATATAAGATGGTGCATGGCCAGTGCGGTTCGTCGGGCATAGCGGTTCATGGAGATCACGGGGAGAAAGTCAATTGGTGGACCGTCTACCAAACTGGGATTTGATAAATCTAAGGTGACATGCTTCAAATGCAAACAAAGTGGTCACTTTAAGCGCGAGTGCAGAAATGCGTATGCTAATGATGATTCTGCAAACCCGTTCAACGAAGATTATTACAAGAAAGCGATTTACCATCAGAACAAGTCTGAGCCACCAAGATTGAAACAGCCTGAAGAAAAATCAAGGGCTCTTGCAGTTATATATGACGATGAAGGTTACGACTGGAGTCAAGTATGCCCTGAAGAAGATGCAGTTGGATATGCATTTGTGGCTAATGCTGATCCTGATAGATATTGGAAAGCAGACTATGCAAGATGGGAAATTGGAAAATTAAACGAACCATTCAAAGAAGCCCAGAAAGCAAAAAGATGGAATGAAGAGTTGGAATGTTACATGGATCCACGGGGTAATCCAGTTGTTGACCCATCAAAAGTGGATTTCGAAGCTGTAACAAATTTGGTTCCAAGGCAGGCTACTTTCAACACATGAAGGTTATCTGATAAAGCATATCTGCCTGATTTGGAGAAGAAGATAAGAGAGGTTTGTGAAGCAAGTCTACCGAAGGTGGTAGAAATGAAGAAGAGAAAAGAAGAAGAATTGAAGAAGATGATTGAAGAAGTAAAGAATGTTGTGAAGATTGCTGCTGAAGAAGATCAGAAAGCTGAAGAAGAACAGAAGAATGAAGAAGCTCAGAAAGAAGAAAAGGAGGAAGATCAGAAAGTTGAATCAGAAGAACCGGTGCTGAATGAGACTGAGGTTAGAAAATCTTATGATCTATCGAATGTTGAAATTGTTGATAACAATGAGAACAAGTGCAGGAATTGCATAGAAATGTGCAAAGCCTGTATTAAAAAAGATGACAAAATAAAAGCAAAAGAAATTGAAGCAACCAAGTTTGAAAATGTTTTCAAAATAAAATGTAAAGAAATGGTTGACAAAGAAGAAATTTTGAAACTAAAGGTTGAAAAGCTAACACAGAAATGTCAAGGTTTGGAAAAGGATAATGATGCTTATAGACAACTGTGTTCAGCAAAATGTGTCGATTGTGTTGAAAAAGAATCTAAATGTCAAGATTTACAAAAACAGTATGATTCTTTAAAGTGGTCGAGTCAGAGAGTACAAGAAGCTTATGATACTTTGAAAAGCCAAGTTAAAAGTTTTGATCAAAGATTGTTAGAAACTTTAGTCACTAAAGAAATGTATGAAAGAAAATTTAAAGAAAAGCAAATTGAATTAAACAAATGTGTTGATGAAATTGCTAGTCTTAAACAAGTCTTGGCTGAAAAAGAAAAGGTTGTTACAAAACTTCAAAGTTATCATAACTCTTCGTACATTCTTGAACGCATTTTCAACATCACACCAGATGACAAAGATACTGAAAATTGCAAAAAGGGTATTGGTTCAGAATTTCATCAGGTACCACCACCATTGAGAAACAATTATACTTTTTATGATGAGGAAAAGGTGGCAAAGGGTTTGAACATAGCTGAACAGTTACCTGATAGTATCGATGTGACTTACTCCAAATCTGATGATGCTAATGATTCAGAGGTGGTAAGTAAGGTTGTTGAAAGCGTTTTGAAAGATGAGTCTACAAAAGGTAAGTCTGAATCACAGGATGAAGATGAAGGAAATCTTTATGATGGTTATCTGAAAAACACAAAATCCGAGAAAAATTTGAATGATGATTCAAAAGGATTGGTTTATACCATGATTGGATCGGACAAATTATTCTTAGATGTTGTATTCCCAATTCAGAATGTGATTTCAGAAAAGGTTGATAAAGTTTTTAAAATGGTTGAGATTGAGAAGTCTGAGATTCCAAAGTTTGCTGGTAAAGGTCATAAATCTTTTTATAACAAACCTGGTTTTAAGAAGAAAAACATGAAGGCTGGTTTGGGTTATAAAAAGAAACGGAATTGGAATCAAAGTAAAAAACCAAATTTGCAACAAAAGATGAATTTTGTTCAAGGGAAAAGCTTGAAAGAAGAGGAAAAACTCAAAATTGGACAACAGTCTAATGAGGAGTTTGATGCTATGAAAAAGAAACAACAACAGGCCAAGGATGTTTCAAAGAAAGTGTGTTTTAAATGTGATCAAATTGGACATGTTGCACGAAAGTGTCCAAATCCAAAGCCTGTTGATGTTGAAAAACAGAAATCTGAGGATGTGAAACCAAGGTCAACCAGATTTGATTCGAAACAAACTTGGAGGTACAATACAAATAAGTTTGCTTCAAATCAAAATTGGAAATCAAACCCGAACAGGTTCGATTCAAGACAGACCAGGAATTCTCACACACCCAGATTGAAAACAACACAAAGTTGGAGAACATCTGTTGATATGACAAAACCTCAAGAGTTTTGGAAACCTAAAAATGTTATTCAAAATCAAAAGGTTCAAAAAGAGACAATTTTTTACAAAAGAGGTACTCCGGAAGGTCAAATGTGGAGTGCTAAGAAACAAGTGACGTCGGTAAAAGATGAGAAAGTTGAAGTCAAAATTGAAAACGTTTTAAGTGACAAAGAGTTTCCAAAATTGAATGAACATTATTGTGTTGAAATGCCTAAGGTCCAACAGACCTGGGCTAAGTTGTTCAAATGATTGATAAAGTTTGAATGTGCAGGTGCTCAACGAAGCTGAAGATTGTGAGAATGGTAGTAGGAGCAGCCTGGCACAGGAAGAGGTTGCAGGACCCTGGTTTGTTTGAACAGGGAGTTTAGTTTGAGTGATGTTTGTACATAAATAAACAATATTTTCAAAATCCTAAAAAGTTGAAAAATTTAAAACCAAAAATATGTTTTTAGTTTGTTAAAATTTGAAAAACCAAAAATATGTTGTCTTTAATTTTGTTGAATAAATGTTGATTGAATACGCCGAAACCCTCACGGCTGAACAAACATGATTACTTTCCTCAGATTGAAAAACGGTTTTAAACTGTAAAATATCAATGTGCTGTAAATCATGGGGGTATGTTATATTTTCTGCAAATCAGTGCATGTGAAGCAGAAAATGGATGGCGAGACAAAGCTATCAATATTGGTTGTCAAATTTTTCTTTAAATGGTTTTGCATTTTAGGGGGAGATATATTGTTAGAAAATCCAAAAACATTTGAAAATTTGAAAAAGCCAAAAACATGATAAAAATTTAAAAATTTGAGTTTTGTGTAAAAAGAGGAAATGATAGTACATCAGTAGACAGTTATAGTACGCTAAAGAATTGGAAAGTCAAAATGTGTTAAACGATCTCACCGTGGATGTGTCGGTAGATTTTTATACACTTAGTAAACTTTTTTCGGGATATAAACCTAAATTCAAACACTTGCTTATTTCGTGGGGAACACTACTTGGATATATAGGTAACCCCTGAAATCTCGTTTGAAAGGTCTCATAATCTGATATACTAGGTTTTTATACTCAATGATGTCTGGGGTATTATTCCGGGACTTCTGCTGAATGGAAGTTCTGACCTAGTCTTCGAATAATACTTTCTGCAAATGCTTGAAACACAGCATCACCCTCAGCATATATATTAAGACAATAAAATTGCTTAGCAATGCTGTTGTAAAAAAGATCCTCTAAAGGGGACACACCCAAGTTGAGTCATGATCTCTCTGCTGAACGGTAGTTCTGACCTGAGCTCTCATGATTCTTCATAATTTATTAACCCCTTACAGATATCATATGTGTTATAATTACCTGTAATACTGAATATTGGGATCTAGATACGGGAGTATATTTAAGAGGTGGGACACATGAATGGGTTTAAGTTCTTAAAATACATAATTCGTATCCTGAATCAGTTGAAATTTGTATGAAAATTTAAGTGGACAAGTATATCGACAATCTAAGTGAATTGTTTAATTCTTAAAGTGAAATTAAGCTCAACGGTACTTGTGACTTGTCATAAACTGATATGATCCTCTGACGCATACTCAAAACAAAAATATTGTCTGTAAATATGTTTGTACATATTTCTTTACTGCTTTATATTTTCAGAAAATACAAAAAAGATTTTGATTTCTGCTTTATTTTCGAGAACTGATGTCTGAGTGCCGGGTTTCAAAATCTATGTATGCTGATCGTGTTTCTGAAAATAAAACAAGTTCATTCATTTGAAACTTGAAGTTTTAAAATTAAAAATTCAAAAATAGTTTGTGATATCTCCAAGGTCATTAAGTTGGACTTGGATGATTAACTGTGGGGGAGTTGGATGCTTATATTGTTATAAGTGTTAGTTTCCGATTCGATTCGATGAAACTGCCAAATTCATGAGAAGTGATTTTGAGGATATTGAATTGTTAGATTACGATATCTGGAAGTTTAAAATGTTGTTACTTATAGTTGTATGAGTGATTGCAGGAAAAGTCCAGACTACGATCCCAGAAGCTGAATCTAAGGGGGAGTCTGAAGACGAGCTCGAAGCAAGGGGGAGCTTGTAATCGGAAAGCCAGGTGTCGATCCCTAAAAGCACGGAAGCTTGACGAAAGGGGGAGCCTGAAGAAAGAGACTACGGAGAGGGAGAGAAACTGAAGCTAAAGACATATCAAAGGGGATTCTGTTCGAGAAATAGAAAGACAAGACGCTGCGAGATTGACTGCGGCAATATCCAAGGGGGAGTCTGTAAGTGCATTTATGTCTATCGCCTTCGTAAATCCGAGCCGTAGCAAGAAACAGAAGAAATCGAGTCGTTATAATGATTATAACTAGACAAAAGGCAAGGTGGCAATATTGTAATTAATGAGAAATCTCATTAAAAGCCAAGGCCTATAAATAGGAGCTTTATGTTTAGATTAGAGACTTTTGGCTCATTTGTGTTTTGGAGCTTTCTAGATCTAGAGAGAGAACGTGATTCATGGTGCTGTACTTAATCAAATCTTATATAGAATCACGTTTATATTACGTCGTGTGTATTAGGTCACGTTCGTGTACGGTTTCCGCACGTGTCACGTCCGTTTCGCAATCGTTTCGGAGTCAAAACCGGTCCTAGTGCATTTATGTCTATCGCCTTCGTAAATCCGAGCCGTAGCAAGAAACAGAAGAAAACGAGTCGTTATAATGATTATAACTAGACAAAAGGCAAGGTGGCAATATTGTAATTAATGAGAAATCTCATTAAAAGCCAAGGCCTATAAATAGGAGCTTTATGTTTAGATTAGAGACTTTTGGCTCATTTGTGTTTTGGAGCTTTCTAGATCTAGAGAGAGAAAGTGATTCAAGGTGCTGTACTTTATCAAATCTTATATAGAATCACGTTTATATTACGTTGTGTGTATTAGGTCACGTTCGTGTACGGTTTCCGCACATGTCACGTCCGTTTCGCAATCGTTTCGGAGTCAAAACCGGTCCTACACATTGCCCTTGATTTTCTTGACTGTATCTCTCTTAAATGTCAACATATACACGTGTGATTTAGTTTACAAAGATTTTTCAATGCCGAGAACCTCGATTAGAGAGTAAAAAAGGCGTAAGGTTCACAATGGTGTAAAATTAAAGTGGGATATACCGGGCTAGGATTCGAGTTAAATGAACAAGGGCCAAACCAACCACCCAAGAATGGAATCGTCGAGCCAAAACACTTGGCGACCTCCTAGAAGCAGCTTTTCTTGCCACCTGACCTTTCTCCATCAATTAGGAATCTGATCCCGTCACTAAACACATTCCTTAAATTGTAGCCATTTGTTGAGTGTTTTTTTGTGTATAATCTGCATATATATCACCATTGCCCTTGATTTTCTTGACTGTATGTCTCTTAAATATCAACATATACATGTGTGATTTAGTTTACGAAGATTTTTCAATTCCAAGAACCTCGATCAGAGAGTAAAAAAGGCGTAAGGTTCACCAAGTTGTAAAATTAAAAGAGGATATACCGGGCTAGGAATCGAGTTACAGGAACAAGGGCCAAACTAACCACCCAAGAATGGAATCGTCGAGCGAAAACACTTGACAACCACCTAGAAGAAGCTTTCCTTGCCACCAGACCTTTCTCCATCAATTAGGAATATGATGCCGTCACTAAACACATTCCTTAAATTGCAGCCATTTGTTGAGTGTTTTTTTTTTTTTGGTGTCTAATCCGCAAATATATCAACATTGCCCTTGATTTTCTTGACTGTATATCTCTTAAATATCAACATATACACGTGTGATTTTGTTTACGAAGATTTTTCAATGCCGAGAACCTCGATCAGAGAGTAAAAAGGCGTAAGGTTCACAATGGTGTAAAATTAAAATGGGATATACCGGGCTAGGATTCGAGTTACAGGAACAAGGGCCAAACCAACCACCCAAGAATGGAATTGTCGAGCGAAAACACTTGACAATCTCCTAGAAGCAGCTTTTCTTGTCACCAGACCTTTCTCCATCAATTAGGAATCTGATGCCATCACTAAACACATTCCTTTAATTGTAGCCATTTGTTGAGTGTTTTTTTGTGTCTAATCCGCATATGTATCACCATTGCCTTTGATTTTCTTGACTGTATCTCTCTTAAATGTCAACATATACACGTGTGATATAGTTTATGAAGATTTTTTAATGCCGAGAACCTCGATTAGAGAGTAAAAAAGGGGTAAGGTTCACAATGGTGTAAAATTAAAGTGTGATATACCGGGCTAGGATTCGAGTTACATGAACAAGGGCCAAACCAACCACCCAAGAAAGGAATCTTCGAGCCAAAACACTTGACGACCTCCTAGAATCAGCTTTTCTTACCACCACACCTTTCTCCATCAATTAGGAATCTGATCCCGTCACTAAACACATTCCTTAAATTGTAGCCATTTGTTGAGTGTTTTTTTGTGTCTAATCTGCATATATATCACCATTTCCCTTGATTTTCTTGACTGTATATCTCTTAAATATCAACATATACATGTGTGATTTAGTTTACGAAGATTTTTCAATGCCGAGAACGTCGATCATAGAGTAAAAAAGGCGTAAGGTTCACAATGGTGTAAAATTAAAATGGGATATACCGGGCTAGGATTCGAGTTACAGGAACAAGGGCCAAACCAACCACCCAAGAATGGAATCGTCGAGCGAAAACACTTGACAACCTCCTAGAAGAAGCTTTTCTTGCCACCAGACCTTTCTCCATCAATTAGGATTCTGATGCCGTCACTAAACACATTCCTTAAATTGTAGCCATTTGTTGAGTGTTTTTTTGTCTCTAATCCGCACATATATCACCATTGCCCTTGATTTTCTTGACTGTATATCTCTTAAATATCAACATATACACGTGTGATTTAGTTTACGAAGATTTTTCAATACCGTGAACCTCGATCAGAGAGTAAAAAAGGCGTAAGGTTCACAATGGTGTAAAATTAAAATGGGATATACCGGGCTAGGATTCGAGTTACAGGAACAAGGGTTAAACCAACCACCCAAGAATGGAATCGTTGAGCGAAAACACTTGACAACCTCCTAGAAGCAGCTTTTAATACCACCAGACCTTGCTCCATCAATTACGAATCTGATGCCGTCACTAAACACATTCCTTAAATTGTAGCCATTTGTTGAGTGTTTTTTTTGGTGTCTAATCCGCATATATATCACCATTGCCCTTGATTTTCATGATTGTATATCTCTAAAATGTCAATATATACACGTGTAATTTAGTTTACGAAGATTTTTCAATGCCAAGAACCTCGATCAGAGAGTAAAAATGACGTAAGGTTCACAATGGTGTAAAATTAAAATGGGATATACCTGGCTAGGATTCGAGTTACAGGAACAAGGGCCTAACCAACCACCCAAGAATGGAATCGTCGAGCGATAACACTGGACAACCTCCTAGAAGTAGCTTTTCTTGCCACCAGACCTGTCTCCATCAATTAGGAAGATGCCGTCACTAAACACATTCCTTAAAGTGTAGCCATTTGTTGAGTGTTTTTTTTTTGGTGTCTAATCCGCATATATATCACCATTGCCCTTGATTTTCTTGACTGTATATCTCTTAAATATCAACATATACACGTGTGATTTAGTTTAGGAAGATTTTTCAATGCCGAGAACCTCGATCAGAGAGTAAAAAAGGCGTAAGGTTCACAATGGTGGAAAATTAAAATGGGATATACCGGGCTAGGATTCGAGTTACAGGAACAAGGGCCAAACAAACCACCCAAGAATGGAATTGTCGAGAGAAAACACTTGACAACCTCCTAGAAGCAGCTTTTCTTGCCACCAGATCTTTCTCCATCAATTAGGAATCCGATGCCATCACCAAACACGATCCTTAAATTGTAGCCATGTGTTTAGTTTTCTTTTTTTTGTGTCTAATCCTCATATGTATCACCATTGCCCTTGATTTTCTTGACTGTATCTCTCTTAAATGTCAACATATATACACGTGTGATTTAGTTTACGAAGATTTTTCAATGCCGAGAACCTCGATTAGAGAGTAAAAAAGGCGTAAGGTTCACAATGGTGTAAAATTAAAGTGGAATATACCGGGCTAGGATTCGAATTACATGTACAAGGGCCAAACCAACCACCCAAGAATGGAATCGTCGAGCCAAAACACTTGACGACCTCCTAGAAGCAGCTTTTCTTGCCACCAGACCTTTCTCCATCAATTAGGAATCTGATCGCGTCACTAAACACATTCCTTAAATTGTAGCCATTTGTTGAGTGTTTTTTTGTGTCTAATCTGCATATATATCACCATTGCCCTTGATTTTCTTGACTTTATATCTCTTAAATATCAACATATACATGTGTGATTTAGTTTACGAAGATTTTTCAATGCCGAGAACCTCGATCAGAGAGTAAAAAAGGCGTAAGGTTCACAAGGGTGTAAAATTAAAATGGGATATACCGGGCTAGGATTCGAGTTACAGGAACAAGGGCCAAACCAACCACCCAAGAATGGAATCGTCGAGCGAAAACACTTGACAACCTCCTAGAAGAAGCTTTTCTTGCCACCAGACCTTTCTCCATCAATTAGGAATCTGATGCCGTCACTAAACACATTCCTTAAATTGTAGCCATTTGTTGAGTGTTTTTTTTTGTCTCTAATCCGCATATATATCACCATTGCCCTTGATTTTCTTGACTGTATATCTCTTGAATATCTACATATACACGTGTGATTTAGTTTACGAAGATTTTTCAATACCGTGAACCTCGATTAGAGAGTAAAAAAGGCGTAAGGTTCACAATGGTGTAAAATTAAAATGGGATATACCGGGCTAGGATTCGAGTTACAGGAACAAGGGCCAAACCAACCACCCAAGAATGGAATCGTCGAGTGAAAGGACTTGACAACCTCCTAGAAGCAGCTTTTCTTACCACCAGACTTTGCTCCATCAATCAAGAATCTGATGTCGTCACTAAACACATTCCTTAAATTGTAGCCATTTGTTGAGTGTTTTTTTTGTGTGTCTAATCCGCATATATATCACCATTGCCCTTGATTTTCATGACTGTATATCTCTTAAATGTCAACATATACACGTGTGATTTAGTTTACGAAGATTTTTCAATGCCGAGAACCTCGATCAGAGAATAAAAATGGCGTAAGGTTCACAATGGTGTAAAATTAAAATGGGATATACCGGGCTAGGATTCGAGTTACAGGAACAAGGGCCTAACCAACCACCCAAGAATGGAATCGTCGAGCGATAACACTAGACAACCTCCTAGAAGCAGCCTTTCTTGCCACCAGACCTTTCTCCATCAATTAGGAATCTGATGCCGTCACTAAACACATTCCTTAAATTGTAGCCATTTGTTGAGTTTTTTTTGTGTCTAATCCGCATATATATCACCATTGCCCTTGATTTTCTTGACTGTATATCTCTTAAATATCAACATATACACGTGTGATTTAGTTGACGAAGATTTTTCAAAGCCGAGAACCTCGATCAGAGAGTAAAAAAGGCGTAAGGTTCACAACGTTGTAAAATTAAAATGGGATATACCGGGCTAGCATTCGAGTTACAGGAACAAGGGCCAAACCAACCACCCAAGAATGGAATTGTCGAGCGAAAACACTTGACAACCTCCTTGAAGCAGCTTTTCTTGCCACCAGACCTTTCTCCATCAATTAGGAATCCGATGCCATCACCAAACACGTTCCTTAAATTGTAGCCATTTGTTTAGTTTTCTTTTTTTGGTGTCTAATCCGCATATGTATCACCATTGCCCTTGATTTTCTTGACTGTATCTCTCTTAAATGTCAACATATACACGTGTGATTTAGTTTACGAAGATTTTTCAATGCCGAGAACCTCGATTAGAGAGTAAAAAAGGCGTAAGGTTCACAATGGTGTAAAATTAAAGTGGGATATACCGGGCTTGGATTCGAGTTACAAGAACAAGGGCCAAACCAACCACACAAGAATGGAATCGTCGAGCCAAAACACTTGACGACCTCCTAGAAGCAGCTTTTCTTGCCACCAGACCTTTCTCAATCAATTAAGAATCTGATCCGGTCACTAAACACATTCCTTAAATTGTAGCCATTTGTTGAGTGTTTTTTTTGTGTCTAATCCGCATATATATCACCATTGCCCTTGATTTTCTTGACTGTATATCTCTTAAATATCAACATATACATGTGTGATTTAGTTTACGAAGATTTTTCAATGCCGAGAACCTCGATCAGAGAGTAAAAAAGGCGTAAGGTTCACAAAGGTGTAAAATTAAAATGGGATATACCGGGCTAGGATTCGAGTTACAGGAACAAGGGCCAAACCAACCACCCAAGAATGGAATCGTCGAGCGAAAACACTTGACAACCTCTTAGAAGCAGCTTTTCTTGCCACCAGACCTTTCTCCATCAATTAGGAATCTGATGCCGTCACTAAACACATTACTTAAATTGTAGCCATTTGTTGAGTGTTTTTTTTGTGTCTAATCCGCATATATATCACCATTGCCCTTGATTTTCTTGACTATATATCTCTTAAATATCAGCATATACACGTATGATTTAGTTTACGAAGATTTTTCAATGCCGTGAACCTCGATCAGAGAGTAAAAAAGCGTAAGGTTCACAGTGGTGTAAAATTAAAATGGGAGATACCGGGCTAGGATTCGATTTACAGGAACACGGGCCAAACCAACCACCCAAGAATGGAATCTTCGAGCGAAAACACTTGACAACCTCCTAGAAGCAGCTTTTCTTGCCACCAGACCTTTCTCCATCAATTAGGAATCTGATGCCGTCACTAAATACATTCCTTAAATTGTAGCCATTTGTTGAGTGTTTTTTTTTTGTCTAATCCGCATATATATCACCATTGCCCTTGAATTTCTTGACTGTATATCTCTTAAATGTCAACATATACACGTGTGATTTAGTTTACGAAGATTTTTCAATGCCAAGAACCTGGATCAGAGAGTAAAAAGGGTGTAAGGTTCACAATGGTGTAAGATTAAAATGGGATATACCGGGCGAGGATTCGAGTTACAGTAACAATGGCCAAACCAACCACCCAAGAATGGAATCGTCGAGCGAAAACACTTGACAACCTCTTCAAAGCAGCCTTTCTTGCCACCAGACCTTTCTCCATCAATTAGGAATCTGATGCCGTCACTAAACACATTCCTTAAATTGTAGCCATTTGTTGAATGTTTTTTTTTTTGTGTCTAATCCTCATATATATCACCATTGACCTTGATTTTCTTAACTGTATATCTCTTAAATGTCAACATATACACGTGTGATTTAATTTACGAAGATTTTTCAATGCCGAGAACCTCGATCAGATAGTAAAAAAGGCGTAAGGTTCACAATGGTGTAAAATTAAAATGGGATATACCGGGCTAGGATTCGAGTTACAGGAACAAGGGCCAAACCAACCACCCAAGAATGGAATCGTCGAGCGAAAACACTTGACAACCTCCTAGAAGAAGCTTTTCTTGCCACCAGACCTTTCTCCATCAATTAGGATTCTGATGCCGTCACTAAACACATTCCTTAAATTGTAGCCATTTGTTGAGTGTTTTTTTGTCTCTAATCCGCACATATATCACCATTGCCCTTGATTTTCTTGACTGTATATCTCTTAAATATCAACATATACACGTGTGATTTAGTTTACGAAGATTTTTCAATACCGTGAACCTCGATCAGAGAGTAAAAAAGGCGTAAGGTTCACAATGGTGTAAAATTAAAATGGGATATACCGGGCTAGGATTCGAGTTACAGGAACAAGGGTTAAACCAACCACCCAAGAATGGAATCGTTGAGCGAAAACACTTGACAACCTCCTAGAAGCAGCTTTTAATACCACCAGACCTTGCTCCATCAATTACGAATCTGATGCCGTCACTAAACACATTCCTTAAATTGTAGCCATTTGTTGAGTGTTTTTTTTGGTGTCTAATCCGCATATATATCACCATTGCCCTTGATTTTCATGATTGTATATCTCTAAAATGTCAATATATACACGTGTAATTTAGTTTACGAAGATTTTTCAATGCCGAGAACCTCGATCAGAGAGTAAAAATGACGTAAGGTTCACAATGGTGTAAAATTAAAATGGGATATACCTGGCTAGGATTCGAGTTACAGGAACAAGGGCCTAACCAACCACCCAAGAATGGAATCGTCGAGCGATAACACTGGACAACCTCCTAGAAGTAGCTTTTCTTGCCACCAGACCTGTCTCCATCAATTAGGAAGATGCCGTCACTAAACACATTCCTTAAAGTGTAGCCATTTGTTGAGTGTTTTTTTTTTGGTGTCTAATCCGCATATATATCACCATTGCCCTTGATTTTCTTGACTGTATATCTCTTAAATATCAACATATACACGTGTGATTTAGTTTAGGAAGATTTTTCAATGCCGAGAACCTCGATCAGAGAGTAAAAAAGGCGTAAGGTTCACAATGGTGGAAAATTAAAATGGGATATACCGGGCTAGGATTCGAGTTACAGGAACAAGGGCCAAACAAACCACCCAAGAATGGAATTGTCGAGAGAAAACACTTGACAACCTCCTAGAAGCAGCTTTTCTTGCCACCAGATCTTTCTCCATCAATTAGGAATCCGATGCCATCACCAAACACGATCCTTAAATTGTAGCCATGTGTTTAGTTTTCTTTTTTTTGTGTCTAATCCTCATATGTATCACCATTGCCCTTGATTTTCTTGACTGTATCTCTCTTAAATGTCAACATATATACACGTGTGATTTAGTTTACGAAGATTTTTCAATGCCGAGAACCTCGATTAGAGAGTAAAAAAGGCGTAAGGTTCACAATGGTGTAAAATTAAAGTGGAATATACCGGGCTAGGATTCGAATTACATGTACAAGGGCCAAACCAACCACCCAAGAATGGAATCGTCGAGCCAAAACACTTGACGACCTCCTAGAAGCAGCTTTTCTTGCCACCAGACCTTTCTCCATCAATTAGGAATCTGATCGCGTCACTAAACACATTCCTTAAATTGTAGCCATTTGTTGAGTGTTTTTTTGTGTCTAATCTGCATATATATCACCATTGCCCTTGATTTTCTTGACTTTATATCTCTTAAATATCAACATATACATGTGTGATTTAGTTTACGAAGATTTTTCAATGCCGAGAACCTCGATCAGAGAGTAAAAAAGGCGTAAGGTTCACAAGGGTGTAAAATTAAAATGGGATATACCGGGCTAGGATTCGAGTTACAGGAACAAGGGCCAAACCAACCACCCAAGAATGGAATCGTCGAGCGAAAACACTTGACAACCTCCTAGAAGAAGCTTTTCTTGCCACCAGACCTTTCTCCATCAATTAGGAATCTGATGCCGTCACTAAACACATTCCTTAAATTGTAGCCATTTGTTGAGTGTTTTTTTTTGTCTCTAATCCGCATATATATCACCATTGCCCTTGATTTTCTTGACTGTATATCTCTTGAATATCTACATATACACGTGTGATTTAGTTTACGAAGATTTTTCAATACCGTGAACCTCGATTAGAGAGTAAAAAAGGCGTAAGGTTCACAATGGTGTAAAATTAAAATGGGATATACCGGGCTAGGATTCGAGTTACAGGAACAAGGGCCAAACCAACCACCCAAGAATGGAATCGTCGAGTGAAAGGACTTGACAACCTCCTAGAAGCAGCTTTTCTTACCACCAGACTTTGCTCCATCAATCAAGAATCTGATGTCGTCACTAAACACATTCCTTAAATTGTAGCCATTTGTTGAGTGTTTTTTTTTTGTGTCTAATCCGCATATATATCACCATTGCCCTTGATTTTCATGACTGTATATCTCTTAAATGTCAACATATACACGTGTGATTTAGTTTACGAAGATTTTTCAATGCCGAGAACCTCGATCAGAGAATAAAAATGGCGTAAGGTTCACAATGGTGTAAAATTAAAATGGGATATACCGGGCTAGGATTCGAGTTACAGGAACAAGGGCCTAACCAACCACCCAAGAATGGAATCGTCGAGCGATAACACTAGACAACCTCCTAGAAGCAGCCTTTCTTGCCACCAGACCTTTCTCCATCAATTAGGAATCTGATGCCGTCACTAAACACATTCCTTAAATTGTAGCCATTTGTTGAGTTTTTTTTGTGTCTAATCCGCATATATATCACCATTGCCCTTGATTTTCTTGACTGTATATCTCTTAAATATCAACATATACACGTGTGATTTAGTTGACGAAGATTTTTCAAAGCCGAGAACCTCGATCAGAGAGTAAAAAAGGCGTAAGGTTCACAACGTTGTAAAATTAAAATGGGATATACCGGGCTAGGATTCGAGTTACAGGAACAAGGGCCAAACCAACCACCCAAGAATGGAATTGTCGAGCGAAAACACTTGACAACCTCCTTGAAGCAGCTTTTCTTGCCACCAGACCTTTCTCCATCAATTAGGAATCCGATGCCATCACCAAACACGTTCCTTAAATTGTAGCCATTTGTTTAGTTTTCTTTTTTTGGTGTCTAATCCGCATATGTATCACCATTGCCCTTGATTTTCTTGACTGTATCTCTCTTAAATGTCAACATATACACGTGTGATTTAGTTTACGAAGATTTTTCAATGCCGAGAACCTCGATTAGAGAGTAAAAAAGGCGTAAGGTTCACAATGGTGTAAAATTAAAGTGGGATATACCGGGCTTGGATTCGAGTTACAAGAACAAGGGCCAAACCAACCACACAAGAATGGAATCGTCGAGCCAAAACACTTGACGACCTCCTAGAAGCAGCTTTTCTTGCCACCAGACCTTTCTCAATCAATTAAGAATCTGATCCGGTCACTAAACACATTCCTTAAATTGTAGCCATTTGTTGAGTGTTTTTTTTGTGTCTAATCCGCATATATATCACCATTGCCCTTGATTTTCTTGACTGTATATCTCTTAAATATCAACATATACATGTGTGATTTAGTTTACGAAGATTTTTCAATGCCGAGAACCTCGATCAGAGAGTAAAAAAGGCGTAAGGTTCACAAAGGTGTAAAATTAAAATGGGATATACCGGGCTAGGATTCGAGTTACAGGAACAAGGGCCAAACCAACCACCCAAGAATGGAATCGTCGAGCGAAAACACTTGACAACCTCTTAGAAGCAGCTTTTCTTGCCACCAGACCTTTCTCCATCAATTAGGAATCTGATGCCGTCACTAAACACATTACTTAAATTGTAGCCATTTGTTGAGTGTTTTTTTTTGTGTCTAATCCGCATATATATCACCATTGCCCTTGATTTTCTTGACTATATATCTCTTAAATATCAGCATATACACGTATGATTTAGTTTACGAAGATTTTTCAATGCCGCGAACCTCGATCAGAGAGTAAAAAAGCGTAAGGTTCACAGTGGTGTAAAATTAAAATGGGAGATACCGGGCTAGGATTCGATTTACAGGAACACGGGCCAAACCAACCACCCAAGAATGGAATCTTCGAGCGAAAACACTTGACAACCTCCTAGAAGCAGCTTTTCTTGCCACCAGACCTTTCTCCATCAATTAGGAATCTGATGCCGTCACTAAATACATTCCTTAAATTGTAGCCATTTGTTGAGTGTTTTTTTTTTGTCTAATCCGCATATATATCACCATTGCCCTTGAATTTCTTGACTGTATATCTCTTAAATGTCAACATATACACGTGTGATTTAGTTTACGAAGATTTTTCAATGCCAAGAACCTGGATCAGAGAGTAAAAAGGGTGTAAGGTTCACAATGGTGTAAGATTAAAATGGGATATACCGGGCGAGGATTCGAGTTACAGTAACAATGGCCAAACCAACCACCCAAGAATGGAATCGTCGAGCGAAAACACTTGACAACCTCTTCAAAGCAGCCTTTCTTGCCACCAGACCTTTCTCCATCAATTAGGAATCTGATGCCGTCACTAAACACATTCCTTAAATTGTAGCCATTTGTTGAATGTTTTTTTTTTTGTGTCTAATCCTCATATATATCACCATTGACCTTGATTTTCTTAACTGTATATCTCTTAAATGTCAACATATACACGTGTGATTTAATTTACGAAGATTTTTCAATGCCGAGAACCTCGATCAGATAGTAAAAAAGGCGTAAGGTTCACAATGGTGTAAAATTAAAATGGGATATACCGGGCTAGGATTCGAGTTACAGGAACAAGGGCCAAAACAACTACCCAAGAATGGAATCGTCGAACGAAAACACTTGGCAACTTCCTAGAAGCAGCTTTTCTTACCACCAGACCTTGCTCCATCAATTAGGAATCTGATGCCGTCACTAAACACATTCCTTAAATTATAGCCATTTGTTGAGTGTTTTTTTTTGTGTCTAATCCCCATATATATCACCATTGCCCGTGATTTTCTTGACTGTATATCTCTTAAATATCAACATACACATGCGGATATACCGGGCTAGGATTCGAGTTACAGGAACAAGGGCTAAACCAAACACCCAAGAATGGAATCGTTTAGCAAAAACACTTAACAACCTCCTAGAAGCAGCTTTTCTTACCACCAGACCTTTCTCCATCAATTAGGAATCTGATGCCGTCACTAAACACATTCCTTAAATTGTAGCCATTTGTTGAGTGTTTTTTTTGGTGTCTAATCTGCATATATCACCATTGCCCTTGATTTTCTTGACTGTATATCTCTTAAATGTCAACATATACACGTGTGATTTAGTTTACGAAGATTTTTCAATGCCGAGAACCTCGATCAGAGAGTAAAAAAGGCGTAAGGTTCACAATGGTGTAAAATTAAATTGGGATATACCAGGCTAGGATTCGAGTTACAGGAACAAGGGCCAAACCAACCACCCAAGAATGGAATCTTCGAGCGAAAACACTTGACAACCTCCTAGAAGCAGCTTTTCTTGCCACCAGACCTTTCTCCATCAATTAGGAATCTGATACCGTCACTAAACACATTCCTTAAATTGTAGCCTTTTGTTGAGTGTTTTTTTTTTGTGTCTAATCCGCATATATATCACCATTGCCCTTGATTTTCTTGACTGTATATCTCTTAAATGGCAACATACACACGTGTGATTTAGTTTACCAAGATTTTTCAATGCCGAGAACCTCTATCAGAGAGTAAAAAAGGCGTAAGTTTCACAATGGTGTAAAATTAAAATGGGATATACCGGGCTAGGATTCGAGTTACAGGAACAAGGGCAAAACCAACCACCCAAGAATGGAATCGTTGAGCAAAAACACTTGACAACCTCCTAGAAGCTGCTTTTCTTGCCACCAGACCTTTCTCCGGTAATTAGAAATCTGATGCGGTCACTAAACACATTCCTTAAATTGTAGCCATTTGTTAAGTTTTTTTTTGGTGTCTAATCCGCATATATATCACCATTGCCCTTGATTTTCTTGACTGTATATCTCTTAAATGTCAACATATACACGTGTGATTTAGTTTACGAAGATTTTTCAATGCCGAGAACCTCGATCAGAGAGTAAAAAAGGCGTATGGTTCACAATGGTGTAAAATTAAATTGGGATATACCAGGCTAGGATTCGAGTTACAGGAACAAGGGCCAAACCAACCACCCAAGAATGGAATCGTCGAGCGAAAACACTTGACAACCTCCTAGAAGCAGCTTTTCTTGCCACCAGACCTTTCTCCATCAATTAGGAATCTGATGCCGTCACTAAATACATTTCTTAAATTGTAGCCATTTGTTGAGTGTTTTTTTTTGTCTAATCCGCATATATATCACCATTGCCCTTGATTTTCTTGACTGTATATCTCTTAAATGTCAACATATACACGTGTGATTTAGTTTACGAAGATTTTTCAATGCCAAGAACCTGGATCAGAGAGTAAAAAGGGTGTAAGGTTCACAATGGTGTAAGATTAAAATGGGATATACCGGGCGAGGATTCGAGTTACAGTAACAATGGCCAAACCAACCACCCAAGAATGGAATCGTCGAGCGAAAACACTTGACAACCTCTTCAAAGCAGCCTTTCTTACCACCAGACCTTTCTCCATCAATTAGGAATCTGATGCCGTCACTAAACACATTCCTTAAATTGTAGCCATTTGTTGAATGTTTTTTTTTTGTCTAATCCGCATATATATCACCATTGACCTTGATTTTCTTAACTGTACATCTCTTAAATGTCAACATATACACGTGGGATTTAGTTTACGAAGATTTTTCAATGCCGAGAACCTCGATCAGAGAGCAAAAAAGGCGTATGGTTCACAATGGTGTAAAATTAAATTGGGATATACCAGGCTAGGATTCGAGTTACAGGAACAAGGGCCAAACCAACCACCCAAGAATGGAATCGTCGAGCGAAAACACTTGACAACCTCCTAGAAGCAGCTTTTCTTGCCACCAGACCTTTCTCCATCAGTTAGGAATCTGATGCCGTCACTAAATACATTCCTTAAATTGTAGCCATTTGTTGAGTGTTTTTTTTTTTTGTCTAATCCACATATATATCACCATTGCCCTTGATTTTCTTGACTGTATATCTCTTAAATGTCAACATATACACGTGTGATTTAGTTTACGAAGATTTTTCAATGCTAAGAACCTGGATCAGAGAGTAAAAAGGGTGTAAGGTTCACAATGGTGTAAGATTAAAATGGGATATACCGGGCGAGGATTCGAGTTACAGTAACAATGGCCAAACCAACCACCCAAGAATGGAATCGTCGAGCGAAAACACTTGACAACCTCTTCAAAGCAGCCATTCTTGCCACCAGACCTTTCTCCATCAATTAGGAATCTGATGCCGTCACTAAACACATTCCTTAAATTGTAGCCATTTGTTGAATGTTTTTTTTTTGTGTCTAATCCGCATATATATCACCATTGACCTTGATTTTCTTAACTGTATATCTCTTAAATGTCAACATATACACGTGTGATTTAGTTTACGAAGATTTTTCAATGCCGAGAACCTCGATCAGATAGTAAAAAAGGCGTAAGGTTCACAATGGTGTAAAATTAAAATGGGATATACCGGGCTAGGATTCGAGTTACAGGAACAAGGGCCAAACCAACTACCCAAGAATGGAATCGTCGAGCGAAAACACTTGGCAACTTCCTAGAAGCAGCTTTTCTTACCACCAGACCTTGCTCCATCAATTAGGAATCTGATGCCGTCACTAAACACATTCCTTAAATTGTAGCCATTTGTTGAGTGTTTTTTTTTTTGTGTCTAATCCCCATATATATCACCATTGCCCATGATTTTCTTGACTGTATATCTCTTAAATATCAACATACACATGCGGATATACCGGGCTAGGATTCGAGTTACAGGAACAAGGGCTAAACCAACCACCCAAGAATGGAATCGTTTAGCAAAAACACTTGACAACCTCCTAGAAGCAGCTTTTCTTACCACCAGACCTTTCTCCATCAATTAGGAATCTGATGCCGTCACTAAACACATTCCTTAAATTGTAGTCATTTGTTGAGTGTTTTTTTTGGTGTCTAATCCGTATATATCACCATTGCCCTTGATTTTCTTGACTGTATATCTCTTAAATGTCAACATATACAGTTGTGATTTAGTTTACGAAGATTTTTCAATGCCGAGAACCTCGATCAAAGACTAAAAAAGGCGTAAGGTTCACAATTGTGTAAAATTAAAATGGGATATACCAGGCAAGGATTCGAGTTACAGGAACAAGGGCCAAACCAACCACCCAAGAATGGAATTATCGAGCGAAAGCACATGACAACATCCTAGAAGCAGCTTTTCTTGCCACCAGATCTTTCTCCCTCAATTAGGAATCTGATACCGTCACTAAACACATTCCTTAAATTGTAGCCATTTGTCGAGTGTTTTTTTTTGGTGTCTAATCCGCATATATATCACCATTGCTCTTGATTTTCTTGATTGTATATCTCTTAAATGTCAACATATACACGTGTGATTTAGTTTACGAAGATTTTTCAATGCCGAGAACATCGATCAGAGAGTAAAAGAGGCGTAAGGTTCACAATGGTGTAAGATTAAAATGGGATATACCGGGCTAGGATTCGAGTTACAGGAACAAGGACCAAACCAACCACCCAAGAATGGAATCGTCGAGCGAAAACACTTGACAACCTCCTAGAAGCAGCTTTTCTTGCCAATATACCTTTCTCCATCAATTAGGAATCTGATGCTGTCACTAAACACATTCCTTAAATTGTAGCCATTTGTTGAGTGTTTTTTTTGGTGTCTAATCCGTATATATCACCATTGCCCTTGATTTTCTTGACTTTATATCTCTTAAATGTCAACATATACATGTGTGATTTAGTTTACGAATATTTTTCAATGCCGAGAACCTCGATCAAAGACTAAAAAAGGCGTAAGGTTCACAATTGTGTAAAATTAAAATGGGATATACCGGGCTAGGATTCGAGTTACAGGAACAAGGGCCAAACCAACCACCCAAGAAGGGAATCGTTGAGCGAAAACACTTGACAACCTCCTAGAAGCAGCTTTTCTTGCCACCAGACCTTTCTCCATCAATTAGGAATCTGATGCCGTCACTAAATACATTCCTTAAATTGTAGCCATTTGTTGAGTGTTTTTTTTGTCTAATCCGCATATATATCACCATTGCCCTTGATTTTCTTGACTGTATATCTCTTAAATGTCAACATATACACGTGTGATTTAGTTTACGAAGATTTTTCAATGCCAAGAACCTGGATCAGAGAGTAAAAAGGGTGTAAGGTTCACAATGGTGTAAGATTAAAATGGGATATACCGGGCGAGGATTCGAGTTACAGTAACAATCGCCAAACCAACCACCCAAGAATGGAATCGTCGAGCGAAAACACTTGACAACCTCTTCAAAGCAGCCTTTCTTGCCACCAGACCTTTCCCCATCAATTAGGAATCTGATGCCGTCACTAAACACATTCCTTAAATTGTAGCCATTTGTTGAATGTTTTTTTTTTTTTTTTGTCTAATCCGCATATATATCACCATTGACCTTGATTTTCTTAACTGTACATCTCTTAAATGTCAACATATACACGTGTGATTTAGTTTACGAAGATTTTTCAATGCCGAGAACCTCGATCAGAGAGCAAAAAAGGCGTATGGTTCACAATGGTGTAAAATTAAATTGGGATATACCAGGCTAGGATTCGAGTTACAGGAACAAGGGCCAAACCAACCACCCAAGAATGGAATCGTCGAGCGAAAACACTTGACAACCTCCTAGAAGCAGCTTTTCTTGCCACCAGACCTTTCTCCATCAATTAGGAATCTGATGCCGTCACTAAATACATTCCTTAAATTGTAGCCATTTGTTGAGTGTTTTTTTTTTTTGTCTAATCCGCATATATATCACCATTGCCCTTGATTTTCTTGACTGTATATCTCTTAAATGTCAACATATACACGTGTGATTTAGTTTACGAAGATTTTTCAATGCTAAGAACCTGGATCAGAGAGTAAAAAGGGTGTAAGGTTCACAATGGTGTAAGATTAAAATGGGATATACCGGGCGAGGATTCGAGTTACAGTAACAATGGCCAAACCAACCACCCAAGAATGGAATCGTCGAGCGAAAACACTTGACAACCTCTTCAAAGCAGCCATTCTTGCCACCAGACCTTTCTCCATCAATTAGGAATCTGATGCCGTCACTAAACACATTCCTTAAATTGTAGCCATTTGTTGAATGTTTTTTTTTTGTGTCTAATCCGCATATATATCACCATTGACCTTGATTTTCTTAACTGTATATCTCTTAAATGTCAACATATACACGTGTGATTTAGTTTACGAAGATTTTTCAATGCCGAGAACCTCGATCAGATAGTAAAAAAGGCGTAAGGTTCACAATGGTGTAAAATTAAAATGGGATATACCGGGCTAGGATTCGAGTTACAGGAACAAGGGCCAAACCAACTACCCAAGAATGGAATCGTCGAGCGAAAACACTTGGCAACTTCCTAGAAGCAGCTTTTCTTACCACCAGACCTTGCTCCATCAATTAGGAATCTGATGCCGTCACTAAACACATTCCTTAAATTGTAGCCATTTGTTGAGTGTTTTTTTTTTTGTGTCTAATCCCCATATATATCACCATTGCCCGTGATTTTCTTGACTGTATATCTCTTAAATATCAACATACACATGCGGATATACCGGGCTAGGATTCGAGTTACAGGAACAAGGGCTAAACCAAACACCCAAGAATGGAATCGTTTAGCAAAAACACTTAACAACCTCCTAGAAGCAGCTTTTCTTACCACCAGACCTTTCTCCATCAATTAGGAATCTGATGCCGTCACTAAACACATTCCTTAAATTGTAGCCATTTGTTGAGTGTTTTTTTTGGTGTCTAATCCGCGTATATCACCATTGCCCTTGATTTTCTTGACTGTATATCTCTTAAATGTCAACATATACACGTGTGATTTAGTTTACGAAGATTTTTCAATGCCGAGAACCTCGATCAGAGACTAAAAAAGGCGTAAGGTTCACAATTGTGTAAAATTAAAATGGGATATACCAGGCTAGGATTCGAGTTACAGGAACAAGGGCCAAACCAACCACCCAAGAATGGAATTATCGAGCGAAAGCACATGACAACATCCTAGAAGCAGCTTTTCTTGCCACCAGACCTTTCTCCCTCAATTAGGAATCTGATGCCGTCACTAAACACATTCCTTAAATTGTAGCCATTTGTCGAGTGTTTTTTTTTTGGTGTCTAATCCGCATATATATCACCATTGCTCTTGATTTTCTTGATTATATATCTCTTAAATGTCAACATATACACGTGTGATTTAGTTTACGAAGATTTTTCAATGCCGAGAACATCGATCAGAGAGTAAAAGAGGCGTAAGGTTCACAATGGTGTAAGATTAAAATGGGATATACCGGGCTAGGATTCGAGTTACAGGAACAAGGACCAAACCAACCACCCAAGAATGGAATCGTCGAGCGAAAACACTTGACAACCTCCTAGAAGTAGCTTTTCTTGCCACCAGACCTTTCTCCATCAATTAGGAATCTGATGCCGTCACTAAACACATTCCTTAAATTGTAGCCATTTGTTGAGTGTTTTTTTTGGTGTCTAATCCGCGTATATCACCATTGCCCTTGATTTTCTTGACTGTATATCTCTTAAATGTCAACATATACACGTGTGATTTAGTTTACGAAGATTTTTCAATGCCGAGAACCTCGATCAGAGACTAAAAAAGGCGTAAGGTTCACAATTGTGTAAAATTAAAATGGGATATACCAGGCTAGGATTCGAGTTACAGGAACAAGGGCCAAACCAACCACCCAAGAATGGAATTATCGAGCGAAAGCACATGACAACATCCTAGAAGCAGCTTTTCTTGCCACCAGACCTTTCTCCCTCAATTAGGAATCTGATGCCGTCACTAAACTCATTCCTTAAATTGTAGCCATTTGTCGAGTGTTTTTTTTTTTGTGTCTAATCCGCATATATATCACCATTGCTCTTGATTTTCTTGATTATATATCTCTTAAATGTCAACATATACACGTGTGATTTAGTTTACGAAGATTTTTCAATGCCGAGAACATCGATCAGAGAGTAAAAGAGGCGTAAGGTTCACAATGGTGTAAGATTAAAATGGGATATACCGGGCTAGGATTCGAGTTACAGGAACAAGGACCAAACCAACCACCCAAGAATGGAATCGTCGAGCGAAAACACTTGACAACCTCCTAGAAGCAGCTTTTCTTGCCACCATACCTTTCTCCATCAATTAGGAATCTGATGCCGTCACTAAACACATTCCTTAAATTGTAGCCATTTGTTGAGTGTTTTTTTTGGTGTCTAATCCGTATATATCACCATTGCCCTTGATTTTCTTGACTTTATATCTCTTAAATGTCAACATATACACGTGTGATTTAGTTTACGAATATTTTTCAATGCCGAGAACCTCGATCAAAGACTAAAAAAGGCGTAAGGTTCACAATTGTGTAAAATTAAAATGGGATATACCGGGCTAGGATTCGAGTTACAGGAACAAGGGCCAAACCAACCACCCAAGAATGGAATCGTTGAGCGAAACCACTTGACAACCTCCTAGAAGCAGCTTTTCTTACCACCACACATTTCTCCATCAATTAGGAATCTGATGCCGTCACTAAACACATTCCTTAAATTGTAGCCATTTGTTTAGTTTTTTTTGGTGTCCAATCCGCATATATATCACCATTGCACTTGATTTTCTTGACTGTATATCTCTTAAATATTAACATATACACGTGTGATTTAGTTTACGAAGATTTTTTAATGCCGAGAACCTCGAACAGAGAGTAAAAAAGGCGTAAGGTTCACAATTGTGTAAAATTAAAATGGGATATACCAGGCTAGGATTCGAGTTACAGGAACAAGGGCCAAACCAACCACCCAAGAATGGAATCGTCGAGCGAAAACACTTGACAACCTCCTAGAAGCAGCTTTTCTTGCCACCAGACCTTTCACCATCAATTAGGAATCTGATGCCGTCACTAAACACATTCCTTAAATTGTAGCCATTTGTTGAGTTTTTTTTTGTGTCTAATCCGCATATATATCACCATTGCCCTTGATTTTCTTGACTATATATCTCTTAAATGTCAACATACGTTTGATTTAGTTTACGAAGATTTTTCAATGCCGAGAACCTCGATCAGAGAGTAAAAAAGGCGTAAGGTTCACAATGGTGTAAAATTAAAATGGGATATACCGGGCTAGGATTCGAGTTACAGGAACAAGGGCCAAACCAACCACCCAAGAATGGAATTATCGAGCGAAAGCACATGACAACATCCTAGAAGCAGCTTTTCTTGCCACCAGACCTTTCTCCCTCAATTAGGAATCTGATGCCGTCACTAAACACATTCCTTAAATTGTAGCCATTTGTCGAGTGTTTTTTTTTTGGTGTCTAATCCTCATATATATCACCATTGCTCTTGATTTTCTTGACTGTCTATCTCTTAAATGTCAACATATACACGTGTGATTTAGTTTACGAAGATTTTTCAATGCCGAGAACATCGATCAGAGAGTAAAAGAGGCGTAAGGTTCACAATGGTTTAAGATTAAAATGGGATATACCGGGCTAGGATTCGAGTTACAGGAACAAGGGCCAAACCAACCACCCAAGAATGGAATCGTCGAGCGAAAACACTTGACAACCTCCTAGAAGCAGCTTTTCTTGCCACCATACCTTTCTCCATCAATTAGGAATCTGATGCCGTCACTAAACACATTCCTTAAATTGTAGCCATTTGTTGAGTGTTTTTTTTGGTGTCTAATCCGTATATATCACCATTGCCCTTGATTTTCTTGACTTTATATCTCTTAAATGTCAACATATACACGTGTGATTTAGTTTACGAAGATTTTTCAATGCCGAGAACCTCAATCAAAGACTAAAAAAGGCGTAAGGTTCACAATTGTGTAAAATTAAAATGAGATATACCGGCCTAGGATTCGAGTTACAGGAACAAGGGCCAAACCAACCACCCAAGAATGGAATCGTTGAGCGAAAACACTTGACAACCTCCTAGAAGCAGCTTTTCTTACCACCACACATTTCTCCATCAATTAGGAATCTGATGCCGTCACTAAACACATTCCTTAAATTGTAGCCATTTGTTTAGATTTTTTTGGTGTCTAATCCGCATATATATCACCATTGCCCTTGATTTTCTTGACTGTATATCTCTTAAATATTAACATATACACGTGTGATTTAGTTTACGAAGATTTTTTAATGCCGAGAACCTCGAACAGAGAATAAAAAAGGCGTAAGGTTCACAATTGTGTAAAATTAAAATGGGATATACCGGGCTAGGATTCGAGTTACAGGAACAAGGGCCAAACCAACCACCCAAGAATGGAATCGTCGAGCGAAAACATTCGACAACCTCCTAGAAGCAGCTTTTCTTGCCACCAGACCTTTCACCATCAATTAGGAATCTGATGCCGTCACTAAACACATTCCTTAAATTGTAGCCATTTGTTGAGTTTTTTTTTTGTGTATAATCCGCATATATATCACCATTGCCCTTGATTTTCTTGACTATATACTTCTTAAATGTCAACATACGTTTGATTTAGTTTACGAAGATTTTTCAATGCCGAGAACCTCGATCAGAGAGTAAAAAAGGCGTAAGGTTCACAATGGTGTAAAATTAAAATGGGATATACCAGGCTAGGATTCGAGTTACAGGAACAAGGGCCAAACCAACCACCCAAGAATGGAATTATCGAGCGAAAGCACATCACAACATCCTAGAAGCAGCTTTTCTTGCCACCAGACCTTTCTCCCTCAATTAGGAATCTGATGCCGTCACTAAACACATTCCTTAAATTGTAGCCATTTGTCGAGTGTTTTTTTCTTTGGTGTCTAATCCGCATATATATCACCATTGCTCTTGATTTTCTTGACTGTATATCTCTTAAATGTCAACATATACACGTGTGATTTAGTTTACGAAGATTTTTCAATGCCGAGAACATCGATCAGAGAGTAAAAGAAGCGTAAGGTTCACAATGGTGTAAGATTAAAATGGGATATACCGGGCTAGGATTCGAGTTACAGGAACAAGGGCCAAACCAACCACCCAAGAATGGAATCGTCGAGCGAAAACACTTGACAACCTCCTAGAAGCAGCTTTTCTTGCCACCATACCTTTCTCCATCAATTAGGAATCTGATGCCGTCACTAAACACATTCCTTAAATTGTAGCCATTTGTTGAAGGTTTTTTTTGGTGTCTAATCCGCATATATATCGCCATTGCCCTTGATTTTCTTGACTGTATATCTCTTAAATGTCAACATATGCACGTGTGATTTAGTTTACGAAAGATTTCCCAATGCCGAGAACCTCGATCAGAGAGTAAAAAAGGCGTAAGGTTCACGATGGTGTAAAATTCAAATGGGATATACCGGGCTAGGATCCGAGTTACAGGAACAAGGGCCAAACCAACCACCCAAGAATGGAATCGTCGAGCGAAAACACTTGACAACCTCCTAGAAGCAGCTTTTCTTACCACCAGACCTTTCTCCATCAATTAGGAATCTGATGCCGTCACTAAACACATTCCTTAAATTGTAGCCTTTTGTTGAGTTTTTTTTTTTTGGTGTCTAATCCGCATATATATCACCATTGCCCTTGATTTTCTTGACTGTATATCTCTTAAATATTAACATATACACGTGTGATTTAGTTTACGAAGATTTTTTATTGCCGAGAACCTCGAACAGAGAGTAAAAAAGGCGTAAGATTCACAATGGTGTAAAATTAAAATGGGATATACTGGGCTAGAATTCAAGTTACAGGAACAAGGGCCAAACCAACCACCCAAGAATGGAATCGTCGAGCGAAAACACTTGACAACCTCCTAGAAGCAGCTTTTCTTGCCACTAGACCTTTCACCATCAATTAGGAATCTGATGCCGTCACTAAACACATTCCTTAAATTGTAGCCATTTGTTGAGTGTTTTTTTTTTGTGTCTAATCCGCATATATATCCCCATTGCCCTTAATTTTCTTGACTATATATCTCTTAAATGTCAACATACGTGCGATTTAGTTTACGAAGATTTTTCAATGCCGAGAACATTGATTAGAGAGTAAAAGAGGCGTAAGGTTCACAATGGTGTAAGATTAAAATCGGATATACCGGGCTAGGATTCGAGTTACAGGAACAAGGGCCAAACCAACCACCCAAGAACGGAATCGTCGAGTGAAAACACTTGACAACCTCCTAGAAGCAGCTTTTCTTGCCCCCATACCTTTCTCCATCAATTAGGAATCTGATGCCGTCACTAAACACATTCCTTAAATTGTAGCCATTTTGTTGAGTGCTTTTTTTGGTGTCTAATCCGCATATATATCGCCATTGCCCTTGATTTTCTTGACTGTATATCTCTTAAATGTCAACATATACACGTGTGATTTAGTTTACGAAGATTTTCCAATGCCGAGAACCTCGATCAGAGAGTAAAAAAGGTGTAAGGTTCACGATGGTGTAAAATTCAAATGGGATATACCGGGCTAGGATTCGAGTTACAGGAACAAGGGCCAAACCAACCACCCAAGAATGGAATCGTCGAGCCAAAACACTTGACAACCTCCTAGAAGCAGCTTTTCTTGCCACCCGACCTTTCTCCATCAATTAGGAATCGGATGCCGTCACTAAACACATTCCTTAAATTGTAGGCATTTGTTGAGTGTTTTTTTTTGGTGTCTAATCCGCATATATATCACCATTGCCCTTGATTTTCCTGATTGTATATCTCTTAAATGTCAACATATACACGTGTGATTTAGTTTACGAAGATTTTTTAATGCCGAGAACCTCGATCAGAGAGTAAAAAAGGCGTAAGGTTCACAATGGTGTAAAACTAAAATGGGATATATCGGGCTAGGATTCGAGTTACAGGAACAAGGGCCAAACCAACCACCAAAGAATGGAATTATCGAGCGAAAACACTTGACAACATCCTAGAAGCAGCTTTTCTTGCAACGAGACCTTTCTCCATCAATTAGGAATCTGATGCCGTCACTAAACACATTCCTTAAATTGTAGCCATTTGTCGAGTGTTTTTTTTTGGTGTTTAATCCGCATATATTTCACCATTGCTCTTGATTTTCTTGACTGTATATCTCTTAAGTGTCAACATATACACGTGTGATTTAGTTTACGAAGATTTTTCAATGCCGAGAACATCGATTAGAGAGTAAAAGAGGCGTAAGGTTTACGGTGGTGTAAGATTAAAATCGGATATACCTGGCTAGGATTCGAGTTACAGGAACAAGGGCCAAACCAACCACCCAAAAATGGAATCGTCGGGCGAAAACATTTGACAACCTCCTAGAAGCAGCTTTTTTTGCCACCATACCTTTCTCCATCAATTAGGAATCTGATGCCGTCACTAATCACATTCGTTAAATTGTAGCCATTTGTTGAGTGCTTTTTTTGGTGTCTAATCCGCATATATATCGCCATTGCCCTTGATTTTCTTGACTGTATATCTCTTAAATGTCAACATATACACGTGTGATTTAGTTTACGAAGATTTTCCAATGCCGAGAACCTCGATCAGAGAGTAAAAAAGGCGTAAGGTTCACGATGGTGTAAAATTCAAATGGGATATACCGGGCTAGGATTCGAGTGACAGGAACAAGGGCCAAACCAACCACCTAAGAATGGAATCATCGAGCGAAAACACTTGGCAACCTCCTAGAAGAAGCTTTTCTTGCCACCAGAACTTTCTCCATCAATTAGGAATCTGATGCCGTCACTAATCACATTCGTTAAATTGTAGCCATTTGTTGAGTGTTTTTTTTTTGGTGTCTAATCCGCATATATATAACCATTGCCCTTGATTTTCTTGACTGTATATCTCTTAAATGTCAACATATACACGTCTGATTTAGTTTACGAAGATTTTTCAATGCCGAGAACCTCGATCAGAGAGTAAAAAAGGCATAAGGTTCACAATGGTGTAAGATTAAAATGGGATATACCGGGCTCGGATTCGAGTTACATGAAAACGGGCCAAACCAACCACCCTAGAATGGAATCGTCGAGCGAAAACACTTGACAACCTCCTAGAAGCAGCTTTTCTTGCCACCAGACCTTTCTCCATCAATTAGGAATCTGATGCCGTCACTAAACGCATTCCTTAAATTGTAACCATTTGTTGAGTGTTTTTTTTTTGGTGTCTAATCCACATATATATCACCATTGCCCTTGATTTTCTTGACTGTATATCTCTTAAATATCAACATATACACGTGTGATTTAGTTTACGAAGATTTTTCAATGCCGAGAACCTCTATAATAGAGTAAAAAAGGCGTAAGGTTCACAATGGTGTAAAATTAAAATGAGATATACCGGGCTAGGATTCGAGTTACAGGAAGAAGGGCCAAACCAACCTCCCAAGAATGGAATCATCGAGAAAAAACACTTGACAACCTCCTAGAAGCAGCTTTTCTTGCCACCAGACCTTTCTCCATCAATTAGGAATCTGATGCCGTCACTAAACACATTCCTTTAATTGTAGCCATTTGTTGAGTGTTTTTTTTTTGTGTCTAATCCGCATATTCATCACCATTGCCCTTGATTTTCTTGGCTGTATATCTCTTAAATGTCAACATATACACGTGTGATTTAGTTTACGAAGATTTTTCAATGCCGAGAACCTCGATCAGAGAGTAAAAAAGGCGTAAGGTTCACAATGGTGTAAAATTAAAATGGGATATACCGGGCTAGGATTCGAGTTACAGGAACAAGGGCCACACCAACCACCCAAGAATGGAATCGTCGAGCGAAAACACTTGGCAACTTCCTAGAAGCAGCTTTTCTTGCCACCAGACCTTTCTCCATCAATTAGGAATCTGACGCCGTCACTAAACACATTCCTTAAATTGTAGCCATTTGTTGAGTGTTTTTTTTTTGTGTCTAATCTGCATATATATCACCATTGCCCTTGATTTTCTTGACTATATATCTCTTAAATATCAACATATACACATGTGATTTAGTTTACGAAGATTTTTCAATGCCAAGAACCTCGATCAGAGAGTAAAAAGGGCGTAAGGTTTACAATGGTGTAAGATTAAAATGGAATATACCGGGCGAGGATTCGAGTTACAGGAACAAGGGTCAAACCCACAACCCAAGAATGGAATCGTCGAGCGAAAACACTTGACAACCTCTTAGAAGCAGCCTTTCTTGCCACCAGACCTTTCTCCATCAATTAGGAATCTGATGCCGTCACTAAACACATTCCTTAGATTGTAGCCATTTGTTGAATGTTTTTTTTGTGTCTAATCCGCATATATATCACCATTGCCCTTGATTTTCTTAACTGTATATCTCTTAAATGTCAACATATACACGTGTGATTTAGTTTACGAAGAGTTTTCAATGCCGACAACATCGATCAGATAGTAAAAAAGGCGTAAGGTTCACAATGGTGTAAAATTAAAATGGGATATACCGGGCTAGGATTCGAGTTACTGGAACAAGGGCCACACCAACCACCCAAGAATGGAATCGTCGAGCGAAAACACTTGGCAACCTCCTAGAAGCAGCTTTTCTTGCCACCAGAACTTTCTCCATCAATTAGGAATCTGATGCCATCACTAAACACATTTCTTAAATTGTAGCCATTTGTTGAGTGTTTTTTTTTTTGTGTCTAATCCGCATATATATAACCATTGCCCTTGATTTTCTTGACTGTATATATCTTAAATGTCAACATATACATGTCTGATTTAGTTTACGAAGATTTTTCAATGCCGAAAACCTCGATCAGAGATTAAAAAAGGCGTAAGGTTCACAATGGTGTAAGATTAAAATTGGGATATATCGGGCTCGGATTCGAGTTACATGAAAACGGGCCAAACCAACCACCCTAGAATGGAATCGTCGAGCGAAAACACTTACCATCCTCCTAGATGCAGCTTTTCTTGCCACCAGACCTTTCTCCATCAATTAGGACTTTCTCCATCAATTAAGAATCTGATGCCGTTACTAAACACATTCCTTAAATTATAGCCATTTGTTGAGTGTTTTTTTTTTGGTGTCTAATCCGCATATATATCACCATTGCCCTTGATTTTCTTGACTGTATATCTCTTAAATATCAACATATACACGTGTGATTTAGTTTACCAAGTTTTTCAATGCCAAGAACCTCGATCAGAGAGTAAAAAGGGCGTAAAGTTCACAAGGGTGTAAGATTAAAATGGGATATACCGGGCTAGGATTCGAGTTACAGGAACAAGGGCCAAACCAACCATCCAAGAATGAAATCGTCGAGCGAAAACATTTGACAACCTCCTAGAAGCAGCTTTTCTTACCACCAGAACTTTCCCCATCAATTAGGAATCTGATGCCGTCACTAAACACTTTCCTTAAAATTTAGCCATTTGTTTAGTTTTTTTTTGGTGTCTAATCCGCATATATATAACCATTTCCCTTGATTTTCTTGACTGTATATCTCTTAAATATTAACATATACAAGTGTGATTTAGTTTACAAAGATTTTTTAATGACGAGAACCTCGATCAGAGAGTAAAAAAGGCGTAAGGTTCACAATGGTGTAAGATTAAAATGGGATATACCGGGCTCGGAATCGAGTTACATGAAAACAGGCCAAACCAACCACCCTAGAATGGAATCGTCGAGAGAAAACACTTGACAACCCCCTAGAAGCAGCTTTTCTTGCCACCAGACCTTTCTCCATCAATTAGGAATCTGATGCCGTCACTAAACACATTCCTTAAGTTGTAGCCATTTGTTGAGTGTTTTTTTTTGTGTCTAATCCGCATATATATCACCATTGCCCTTGATTTTCTTGACTGTATATCTCTTAAATATCAACATATACACGTGTGATTTAGTTTACGAAGATTTTTCAATGCCAAGAACCACGATCAGAGAGTAAAAAATGCGTAAGGTTCACAATGGTGTAAGATTAAAATGGGATACACCGGGCGAGGATTCGAGTTACAGTAACAATGGCCAAACCAACCACCCAAGAATGGAATCGTCGAGCGAAAACACTTGACAACCTCTTAGAAGCAGCCTTTCTTGCCACCAGACCTTTCTCCATCAATTATGAATCTGATACCGTCACTAAGCACATTCCTTAAATTGTAGCCATTTGTTGAATGTTTTTTTTTTTGTGTCTAATCCGCATATATATCACCATTGCCCTTGATTTTCTTAACTGTATATCTCTTAAATGTCAACATATACACGTGTGATTTAGTTTACGAAGATTTTTCAATGCCGAGAACCCTGATCAGATAGTAAAAAAGGCGTAAGGTTCACAATGGTGTAAAATTAAAATGGGATATACCGGGCTAGGATTCGAGTTACAGGAACAAGGGCCAAACCAACTACCCAAGAATGGAATCGTCGAGCGAAAACACTTGGCAACTTCCTAGAAGCAGCTTTTCTTGCCACCAGACCTTTCTCCATTAATTAGGAATCTGACGCCGTCACTAAACACATTCCTTAAATTGTAGCCATTTGTTGAGTGTTTTTTTTTTTTTGTGTCTAATCCGCATATATATCACCATTGCCCTTGATTTTCTTGACTATATATCTCTTAAATATCAACATATACACGTGTGATTTAGTTTACGAAGATTTTTCAATGCCAAGAACCTCGATCAGAGAGTAAAAAGGGCGTAAGGTTTACAATGGTATAAGATTAAAATGGGATATACCGGGCGAGGATTCGAGTTACAGGAACAAGGGTCAAACCAACAACCCAAGAATGGAATCGTCGAGCGAAAACACTTGACAACCTCTTAGAAGCAGCCTTTCTTACCACCAGACCTTTCTCCATCAATTAGGAATCTGATGCCGTCACTAAACACATTCCTTAGATTGTAGCCATTTGTTGAATGTTTTTTTTGTGTCTAATCCGCATATATATCACCATTGCCCTTGATTTTCTTAAGTGTATATCTCTTAAATGTCAACATATACACGTGTGATTTAGTTTACGAAGAGTTTTCAATGCCGACAACATCGATCAGATAGTAAAAAAGGCGTAAGGTTCACAATGGTGTAAAATTAAAATGGGATATACCGGGCTAGGATTCGAGTTACAGGAACAAGGGCCAAACCAACTACCCAAGAATGGAGTCGTCGAGCGAAAACACTTGGCAACTTCCTAGAAGCAGCTTTTCTTGCCACCAGACCTTTCTCCATCAATTAGGAATCTGATGCCGTCACTAAACACATTCCTTAAATTGTAGCCATTTGTTGAGTGTTTTTTTTTTGTGTCTAATCCCCATATATATCACCATTGCCCTTGATTTTCTTGACTGTATATCTCTTAAATATCAACATATACATGTGTGATTTAGTTTACGAAGATTTTTCAATGCCGAGAACCTCGATCAGAGAGTAAAAAAAGGCGTAAGGTTCACAATGGTCTAAAATTAAAATGGTATATACCGGGCTAGGATTCGAGTGACAGGAACAAGGGCCAAACCAACCACCCAAGAATAGAATCGTCGAGCGAAAACACTTGGCAACCTCCTAGAAGCAGCTTTTCTTGCCACCCGAACTTTCTCCATCAATTAGGAATCTGATGCCGTCACTAAACACATTCCTTAAATTGTAGCCATTTGTTGAGTGTTTTTTTTTTGTTTCTAATCCGCATATATATCACCATTGCCCTTGATTTTCTTGACTAAATATCTCTTAAATGTCAACATACGTGTGATTTAGTTTACGAAGATTTTTCAATGCCGAGAACCTTGATCAGAGAGTAAAAAAGGCGTAAGGTTCACAATGGTGTAAAATTAAAATGGGATATACCGGGCTAGGATTCGAGTTACAGGAACAAGGGCCAAACCAACCACCCAAGAATGGAATTATCGAGCGAAAACACTTGACAACATCCTAGAGGCAGCTTTTCTTGCCACCAGACCTTTCTCCATCAATTAGGAATATGATGTCGTCACTAAACACATTCCTTAAATTGTAGCCATTTGTCGAGTGTTTTTTTTTTTGTGTCTAATCCCCATATATATCACCATTGCTCTTGATTTTCTTGAGTGTATATCTCTTAAATTTCAACATATACACGTGTGATTTAGTTTACGAAGATTTTTCAATGCCGAGAACATCGATTAGAGAGTAAAAAAGGCATAAGGTTCACAATGATCTAAGATTAAAATGGGATATACCGGGCTAGGATTCGAGTTACAGGAACAAGGGCCAAACCAACCACCCAAGAATGGAATCGTCGAGCGAAAACACTTGACAACCTCCTAGAAGCAGCTTTTCTTGCCACCAGACGTTTCTCCATCAATTAGGAATCTGACGCCGTCACTAAACACATTCCTTAAATTGTAGCCATTTGTTCAGTGTTTTTTTTGGTGTCTAATCCGCATATATATCACCATTGCCCTTGATTTTCTTGACTGTATATCTCTTAAATGTCAACATATACACGTGTGATTTAGTTTACGAAGATTTTTCAATGCCGAGAACCTCGATCAAAGAGTAAAAAAGGCGTAAGGTTCACGATGGTGTACAATTAAAATGGGATATACCGGGCTAGGATTCGAGTTACAGGAACAAGGGCTAAACCAACCACCCAAGAATGGAATCGTCGAGCGAAAACACTTGACAACCTCATAGAAGTAGCTTTTCTTGCCACCAGACCTTTCTCCATCAATTAGGAATCTGATGCCGTCACTAAACACATTCCTTAAATTGTAGCCATTTGTTCAGTGTTTTTTTTGGTGTCTAATCCGCATATATATCACCATTGCCCTTGATTTTCTTGATTGTATATCTCTTAAATGCCAACATATACACGTGTGATTTAGTTTACGAAGATTTTTCAATGCCGAGAACCTCGATCAAAGAGTAAAAAAGGCGTAAGGTTCACGATGGTGTACAATTAAAATGGGATATACCGGGCTAGGATTCGAGTTACAGGAACAAGGGCCAAACCAACCACCCAAGAATGGAATCGTCGAGCGAAAACACTTGACAACCTCATAGAAGTAGCTTTTCTTGCCACCAGACCTTTCTCCATCAATTAGGAATCTGATGCCGTCACTAAACACATTCCTTAAATTGTAGGCATTTGTTGAGTGTTTTTTTTGGTGTCTAATCCGCATATATATCACCATTGCCCTTGATTTTCTTGATTGTATATCTCTAAAATGTCAACATATACACGTGTGATTTAGTTTACGAAGATTTTTCAATGCCGAGAACCTCGATCAGAGAGTAACAAAAGGCGTAAGGTTCACAATGGTGTAAAATTAAAATGGGATATACCGGGCTAGGATTCGAGTTACAGGAACAAGGGCCAAACCAACCAACCAAGAATGGAATTATCGAGCGAAAACACTTGACAACATCCTAGAAGCAGCTTTTCTTGCCACCAGACCTTTCTCCATCAATTAGGAATATGATGCCGTCACTAAACACATTCCTTAAATTGTAGCCATTTGTCGAGTGTTTTTTTTTGGTGTCTAATCCGCATATATATCACAATTGCTCTTGATTTTCTTGACTGTATATCTCTTAAATGTCAACATATACACGTGTGATTTAGTTTACGAAGATTTTTCAATGCCGAGAACATCGATCGGAGAGTAAAAAAGGCGTAAGGTTGACAATGATCTAAGATTAAAATGGGATATACCGGCTAGGATTAGAGTTACAGGAACAAGGGCCAAACCAACCACCCAAGAATGGAATCGTCGAGCGAAAACACTTGACAACCTCCTAGAAGCAGCTTTTCTTGCCACCAGACCTTTCTCCATCAATTAGGAATCTGACGCCGTCACTAAACACATTCCTTAAATTGTAGCCATTTGTTGAATGTTTTTTTGTGTCTAATCCGCATATATATCCCCATTGCCCTTGATTTTCTTAACTGTATATCTCTTAAATGTCAACATATACACGTGTGATTTAGTTTACGAAGTTTTTTCAATGCCGAGAACCTCGATCAGATAGTAAAAAAGGTGTAAGGTTCACAATGGTGTAAAATTAAAATGGGATATACCGGGCTAGGATTTGAGTTACAGTAACAAGGGCCAAACCAACTACCCAAGAATGGAATTGTCGAGCGAAAACACTTGGCAACTTCCTAGAAGCAGCTTTTCTTGCCACCAGACCTTTCTCCATCAATTAGGAATCTGATGCCGTCACTAAACACATTCCTTAAATTGTAGCCATTTGTTGAGTGTTTTTTTTTTTGGTGTCTAATCCCCATATATATCACAATTGCCCTTGATTTTCTTGACTGTATATCTCTTAAATTTCAACATATACATGTGTGATTTAGTTTACGAATATTTTTCAATGCCGAGAACCTCGATCAGAGAGTAAAAAAGGCGTAAGGTTCACAATGGTCTAAAATTAAAATGGTATATACCGGGCTAGGATTCGAGTGACAGGAACAAGGGCCAAACCAACCACCCAAGAATAGAATCGTCGAGCGAAAACACTTGGCAACTTCCTAGAAGCAGCTTTTCTTGCCACCAGACCTTTCTCCATCAATTAGGAATATGATGCCGTCACTAAACACATTCCTTAAATTGTAGCCATTTGTCGAGTGTTTTTTTTTTTTGTGTCTAATCCCCATATATATCACCATTGCTCTTGATTTTCTTGAGTGTATATCTCTTAAATGTCAACATATACACGTGTGATTTAGTTTACGAAGATTTTTCAATGCCGAGAACATCGATTAGAGAGTAAAAAAGGCATAAGGTTCACAATGATCTAAGATTAAAATGGGATATACCGGGCTAGGATTCGAGTTACAGGAACAAGGGCCAAACCAACCACCCAAGAATGGAATCGTCGAGCGAAAACACTTGACAACCTCCTAGAAGCAGCTTTTCTTGCCACCAGACGTTTCTCCATCAATTAGGAATCTGACACCGTCACTAAACACATTCCTTAAATTGTAGCCATTTGTTCAAGGTTTTTTTTGGTGTCTAATCCGCATATATATCACCATTGCCCTTGATTTTCTTGACTGTATATCTCTTAAATGTCAACATATACACGTGTGATTTAGTTTACGAAGATTTTTCAATGCCGAGAACCTCGATCAAAGAGTAAAAAAGGCGTAAGGTTCACGATGGTGTACAATTAAAATGGGATATACCGGGTTAGGATTCGAGTTACAGGAACAAGGGCCAAACCAACCACCCAAGAATGGAATCGTCGAGCGAAAACACTTGACAACCTCATAGAAGTAGCTTTTCTTGCCACCAGACCTTTCTCCATCAATTAGGAATCTGATGCCGTCACTAAACACATTCCTTAAATTGTAGGCATTTGTTGAGTGTTTTTTTTGGTGTCTAATCCGCATATATATCACCATTGCCCTTGATTTTCTTGATTGTATATCTCTAAAATGTCAACATATACACGTGTGATTTAGTTTACGAAGATTTTTATATGCCGAGAACCTCGATCAGAGAGTAAAAAAGGCGTAAGGTTCACAATGGTGTAAAATTAAAATGGGATATACCGGGCTAGGATTCGAGTGACAGGAACAAGGGCCAAACCAACCATCCAAGAATGGAATCGTCGAGCGAAAACACTTGGCAACCTCCTAGAAGCAGCTTTTCTTGCCACCAGAACTTTCTCCATCAATTAGGAATCTGATGCCGTCACTAAACACATTCCTTAAATTGTAGCCATTTGTTGAGTGTTTATTTTTTGGTGTCTAATCCGCATATATATAACCATTGCCCTTGATTTTCTTGACTGTATATCTCTTAAATGTCAACATATACACGTCTGATTTAGTTTACGAAGATTTTTCAATGCCGAGAACCTCGATCAGAGAGTAAAAAAGGCGTAAGGTTCACAATGGTGTAAGCTTAAAATGGGATATATCGGGCTCGGATTCGAGTTACATGAAAACGGGCCAAACCAACCACCCTAGAATGGAATCGTCGAGCGAAAACACTTACCAACCTATTAGAAGCAGCCTTTCTTGCCACCAGACCTTTCTCCATCAATTAGGAATCTGATGCCGTCACTAAACGCATTCCTTAAATTGTAGCCATTTGTTGAATGTTTTTTTTTGGTGTCTAATCCGCATATATATCACCATTGCCCTTGATTTTCTTAACTGTATATCTCTTAAATGTCAACATATACACGTGTGATTTAGTTTACGAAGATTTTTCAATGCCGAAAACCTCGATCAGATAGTAAAAAAGGCGTAAGGTTCACAATGGTGTAAAATTAAAATGGGATATACCGGGCTAGGATTCGAGTTACAGGAAGAAGGGCCAAACCAACTACCCATGAATGGAATCGTCGAGCGAAAACACTTGGCAACTTTCTAGAAGCAGCTTTTCTTGCCACCAGACCTTTTTCCATCAATTAGGAATCTGATGCCGTCACTAAACACATTCCTTAAATTGTAGCCATTTGTTGAGTGTTTTTTTTTGGTGTCTAATCCGCATATATATAACCATTGCCCTTGATTTTCTTGACTGTATATCTCTTAAATGTCAACATATACACGTCTGATTTAGTTTACGAAGATTTTTCAATGCCGAGAACCTCGATCAGAGAGTAAAAAAGGCGTAAGGTTCACAATGGTGTAAGATTAAAATGGGATATATCGGGCTCGGATTCGAGTTACATGAAAACGGGCCAAACCAACCACCCTAGAATGGAATCGTCGAGCGAAAACACTTACCAACCTCTTAGAAGCAGCCTTTCTTGCCACCAGACCTTTCTCCCTCAATTAGGAATCTGATGCCGTCACTAAACACATTCCTTAAATTGTAGCCATTTGTTGAATGTTTTTTTTTGTTGTCTAAGCCGCATATATATCACCATTGCCCTTGATTTTCTTAACTGTATATCTCTTAAATGTCAACATATACACGTGTGATTTAGTTTACGAAGATTTTTCAATGCCGATAACCTCGATCAGATAGTAAAAAAGGCGTAAGACCTTTCTCCATCAATTAGGAATCTGATGCCGTCACTAAACACATTCCTTATATTGTAGCCATTTGTTGAGTGTTTTTTTTTTGGTGTCTAATCCCCATATATATCACCATTGCCCTTGATTTTCTTGACTGTATATCTCTTAAATATCAACATATACATGTGTGATTTAGTTTCCGAAGATTTTTCAATGCCGAGAACCTCGATCAGAGAATAAAAAAGGCGTAAGGTTCACAATGGTGTAAAATTAAAAAGGGATATACCGGGCTAGGATTCGAGTGACAAGAAAAAGGGCCAAACCAACCACCCAAGAATGGAATCGTCGAGCGAAAACACTTGGCAACCTCCTAGAATCAGCTTTTCTTACCACCAGACCTTTCTCCATCAATTAGGAATCTGATGCCGTCAATAAACACATTCCTTAAATTGTAGCCATTTGTTGAGTGTCTTTTTTTTTGGTGTCTAATCCGCATATATATCACCATTGCCCTTGATTTTCTTAACTGTGTATCTCTTAAATATCAACATATACACGTGTGATTTAGTTTACGAAGATTTTTCAATGCCAAGAACCTCGATCAGAGAGTAAAAAGGGCGTAAGGTTCACAATGGTGTAAGATTAAAATGGGATATAACGGGCGAGGATTCGAGTTACAGTAACAATAGCCAAACCAGCCACCCAAGAATGGAATCGTCGAGCGAAAACACTTGACAACCTCCTAGAAGCAGCCTTTCTTGCCACCAGACCTTTCTCCATCAATTAGGAATCTGATGCCGTCACTAAACACATTCCTTAAATTGTAGCCATTTGTTGAATGTTTTTTTTGGTGTCTAATCCGCATATATATCACCATTGCCCTTGATTTTCTTAACTGTATATCTCTTAAATGTCAACATATACACGTGTGATTTAGTTAACTAAAATTTTTCAATGCCGAAAACCTCGATCAAAGAGTAAGAAAGGCGTAAGGTTCACAATGGTGTAAAATTAAAATGGGATATACCGGGCTAGGATTCGAGTTACAGGAACAAGGGCCAAGCCAACCAACCAAAAATGGAATCGTCGAGCGAAAACACTTGACAACCTCCTAGAAGCAGCTTTTCTTGCCACCAGACCTTTCTCCATCAATTAGGAATCTGATGCCGTCACTAAACACATTCCTTAAATTGTAGCCATTTGTTGAGTGATTTTTTTTGGTGTCTAATCCGCATATATATCACCATTGCCCTTGATTTTCTCGACTGTATATCTTTTAAATGTTAAAATATACATGTGTGATTTAGTTTAAGAAGATTTTTCAATGCCGAGAACCTCGATCGGACAGTAAAAAATGCGTAATGTTCACAATGGTGTAAAATTAAAATGGGATATACCGGGCTAGGATTCGAGTGACAGGAACAAGGGCCAAACCAACCACCCAAGAATGGAATCGTCGAGCGAAAACACTTGGCAACCTCCTAGAAGCAGCTTTTCTTGCCACCAGAACTTTCTCCATCAATTAGGAATCTGATGCCGTCACTAAACACATTCCTTAAATTGTAGCCATTTGTTGAGTGTGTTTTTTTTGGTGTCTAATCCGCATATATATCACCATTGCCCTTGATTTTCTTGTCTGTATATCACTTAAATATCAACATATACACGTGTGATTTCGTTTACGATGATTTTTCAATGCCAAGAACCTCAATCAGAGAATAAAAAGGGCGTAAGGTTCACAATGGTGTAAGATTAAAATGGGATATACCGGGCGAGGATTTGAGTTACAGTAACAATGGCCAAACCAACCACCCAAGAAGGGAATCGTCGAGCGAAAACACTTGACAACCTCCTAGAAGCAGCCTTTCTTGCCACCAGACCTTTCTCCATCAATTAGGAATCTGATGCCGTCACTAAACACATTCCTTAAATTGTAGCCATTTGTTGAATGTTTTTTTTTTGGTGTCCAATCCGCATATATATCACCATTGCCCTTGATTTTCTTAACTGTATGTCTCTTAAATGTCAACATATACACGTGTGATTTAGTTGACGAAGATTTTTCAATGCCGAGAACCTCGATCAGATAGTAAAAAAGGGGTAAGGTTCACAATGGTGTAAAATTAAAATGGGATATACCGGGGTAGCATTCAAGTTACAGGAACAAGGGCCAAACCAACTACCCAAGAATGGAATCGTCGAGCGAAAACACTTGGCAACTTCCTAGAAGCAGCTTTTCTTGCCTCCAGACCTTTATCCATCAATTAGGAATCTGAAGCCGTCACTAAACACATTCCTTAAATTGAAGCCATTTGTTGAGTGTTTTTTTTTTGGTGTCGAATCCGCATATGTATCACCATTGCCCTTGATTTTCTTGACTGTATATCTCCTAAATGTCAACATATACACGTGTGATTTAGTTTACGAAGATTTTTCAATGCCGAGAACCTCGATCAGAGAGTAAAAAAGACGTAAGGTTCACAATGATGTAAAATTAAAATTGGATAAACCGGGCTAGGATTCGAGTTACAGTAACAAGGGCCAAACCAAGCACCCAAGAATGGAATTATCGAGCGAAAACACTTGACAACCTCCTAGAAGCAGCTTTTCTTGCCACCAGACCTTTCTCCATCAATTAGGAATCAGATGCCGTCACTAAAGACATTCCTTAAATTGTAGCCATTTGTTGAGTGTTTTTTTTTTTGTGTCTAATCCGCATATGTATCACCATTGCCCTTGATTTTCTTGACTGTATATCTCCTAAATGTCAACATATACACGTGTGATTTAGTTTACGAAGATTTTTCAATGCCGAGAACCTCGATCAGAGAGTAAAAAAGGCGTAAGGTTCACAATGATGTAAAATTAAAATGGGATAAACCGGGCTAGGATTCGAGTTACAGTAACAAGGGCCAAACCAAGCACCCAAGAATGGAATTATCGAGCGAAAACACTTGACAACCTCCTAGAAGCAGCTTTTCTTGCCACCAGACCTTTCTCCATCAATTAGGAATCAGATGCCGTCACTAAACACATTCCTTAAATTGTTGCCATTTGTTGAGTGTTTTTTTTTGGTGTCTAATCCGCATATGTATCACCATTGCCCTTGATTTTCTTGACTGTATATATTTTAAATGTCAACATACACACGTGTGATTTAGTTTACGAAGATTTTTCAATGCCGAGAATCTCGATCAGAGAGTAAAATAGGCGTAAGGTTCACAATGGTGTAAAATTAAAATGGGATATACCGGGCAAGGTTTCGAGTTACAGGAACAAGGGCCAAACTAACCACCCAAGAATGAAATCATCGAGCGAAAACACTTGACAACCTCCTAGAAGCAGCTTTTCTTGCCACCAGACCTTTCTCCATCAATTAGGAATCAGATGCCGTCACTAAACACATTCCTTAAATTGTAGCCATTTGTTGAGTGTTTTTTTTGGTGTCTAATCCGCATATATATCACCATTGCCCTTGATTTTCTTGACTGTATATCTCCTAAATGTCAACATATACACGTGTGATTTAGTTTACGCAGATTTTTAAATGCCGAGAACCTCGATCAGAAAGTAAAAAAGACGTAATGTTCACAATGGTGTAAAATTAAAATGGGATATACCGGGCTAGGATTCGAGTTACAGTAACAAGGGCCAAACCAACCACCCAAGAATGGAATCGTCGAGCGAAAACACTTGACAACCTCCTAGGAGCAGGTTTTCTTGCCACCAGACCTTTCTCCATCAATTAGGAATCTGATGCCGTCACTAAACACATTCCTTAAATTGTAGGCATTTGTTGAGTGTTTTTTTTGGTGTCTAATCCGCATATATATCACCATTGCCCTTGATTTTCTTGATTGTATATCTCTAAAATGTCAACATATACACGTGTGATTTAGTTTACGAAGATTTTTAAATGCCGAGAACCTCGATCAGAGAGTAAAAAAGGCGTAAGGTTCACAATGGTGTAAAATTAAAATGTGATATACCGGGCTAGGATTCGAGTGACAGGAACAAGGGCCAAACCAACCATCCAAGAATGGAATCGTCGAGCGAAAACACTTGGCAACCTCCTAGAAGCAGCTTTTCTTGCCACCAGAACTTTCTCCAACAATTAGGAATCTGATGCCGTCACTAAACACATTCCTTAAATTGTAGCCATTTGTTGAGTGTTTTTTTTTGGTGTCTAATCCGCATATATATAACCATTGCCCTTGATTTTCTTGACTGTATATCTCTTAAATGTCAACATATACACGTGTGATTTAGTTTACGAAGATTTTTCAATGCCGAGAACCTCGATCAAAGAGTAAAAAAGGCGTAAAGTTCACGATGGTGTACAATTAAAATGGGATATACCGGGCTAGGATTCGACTTACAGGAACAAGGGCCAAACCAACCACCCAAGAATGGAATCGTCGAGCGAAAACACTTGACAACCTCATAGAAGTAGCTTTTCTTGCCACCAGACCTTTCTCCATCAATTAGGAATCTGATGCCGTCACTAAACACATTCCTTAAATTGTAGGCATTTGTTGAGTGTTTTTTTTGGTGTCTAATCCGCATATATATCACCATTGCCCTTGATTTTCTTGATTGTATATCTCTAAAATGTCAACATATACACGTGTGATTTAGTTTACGAAGATTTTTAAATGCCGAGAACCTCGATCAGAGAGTAAAAAAGGCGTAAGGTTCACAATGGTGTAAAATTAAAATGGGATATACCAGGCTAGGATTCGAGTGACAGGAACAAGGGCCAAACCAACTACCCAAGAATGGAATCGTCGAGCGAAAACACTTGGCAACTTCCTAGAAGCAGCTTTTCTTGCCTCCAGACCTTTATCCATCAATTAGGAATCTGAAGCCGTCACTAAACACATTCCTTAAATTGAAGCCATTTGTTGAGTGTTTTTTTTTTGGTGTCGAATCCGCATATGTATCACCATTGCCCTTGATTTTCTTGACTGTATATCTCCTAAATGTCAACATATACACGTGTGATTTAGTTTACGAAGATTTTTCAATGCCGAGAACCTCGATCAGAGAGTAAAAAAGACGTAAGGTTCACAATGATGTAAAATTAAAATTGGATAAACCGGGCTAGGATTCGAGTTACAGTAACAAGGGCCAAACCAAGCACCCAAGAATGGAATTATCGAGCGAAAACACTTGACAACCTCCTAGAAGCAGCTTTTCTTGCCACCAGACCTTTCTCCATCAATTAGGAATCAGATGCCGTCACTAAAGACATTCCTTAAATTGTAGCCATTTGTTGAGTGTTTTTTTTTTTGTGTCTAATCCGCATATGTATCACCATTGCCCTTGATTTTCTTGACTGTATATCTCCTAAATGTCAACATATACACGTGTGATTTAGTTTACGAAGATTTTTCAATGCCGAGAACCTCGATCAGAGAGTAAAAAAGGCGTAAGGTTCACAATGATGTAAAATTAAAATGGGATAAACCGGGCTAGGATTCGAGTTACAGTAACAAGGGCCAAACCAAGCACCCAAGAATGGAATTATCGAGCGAAAACACTTGACAACCTCCTAGAAGCAGCTTTTCTTGCCACCAGACCTTTCTCCATCAATTAGGAATCAGATGCCGTCACTAAACACATTCCTTAAATTGTTGCCATTTGTTGAGTGTTTTTTTTTGGTATCTAATCCGCATATGTATCACCATTGCCCTTGATTTTCTTGACTGTATATATTTTAAATGTCAACATACACACGTGTGATTTAGTTTACGAAGATTTTTCAATGCCGAGAATCTCGATCAGAGAGTAAAATAGGCGTAAGGTTCACAATGGTGTAAAATTAAAATGGGATATACCGGGCAAGGTTTCGAGTTACAGGAACAAGGGCCAAACTAACCACCCAAGAATGAAATCATCGAGCGAAAACACTTGACAACCTCCTAGAAGCAGCTTTTCTTGCCACCAGACCTTTCTCCATCAATTAGGAATCAGATGCCGTCACTAAACACATTCCTTAAATTGTAGCCATTTGTTGAGTGTTTTTTTTGGTGTCTAATCCGCATATATATCACCATTGCCCTTGATTTTCTTGACTGTATATCTCCTAAATGTCAACATATACACGTGTGATTTAGTTTACGCAGATTTTTAAATGCCGAGAACCTCGATCAGAGAGTAAAAAAGACGTAATGTTCACAATGGTGTAAAATTAAAATGGGATATACCGGGCTAGGATTCGAGGTACAGTAACAAGGGCCAAACCAACCACCCAAGAATGGAATCGTCGAGCGAAAACACTTGACAACCTCCTAGGAGCAGGTTTTCTTGCCACCAGACCTTTCTCCATCAATTAGGAATCTGATGCCGTCACTAAACACATTCCTTAAATTGTAGGCATTTGTTGAGTGTTTTTTTTGGTGTCTAATCCGCATATATATCACCATTGCCCTTGATTTTCTTGATTGTATATCTCTAAAATGTCAACATATACACGTGTGATTTAGTTTACGAAGATTTTTAAATGCCGAGAACCTCGATCAGAGAGTAAAAAAGGCGTAAGGTTCACAATGGTGTAAAATTAAAATGTGATATACCGGGCTAGGATTCGAGTGACAGGAACAAGGGCCAAACCAACCATCCAAGAATGGAATCGTCGAGCGAAAACACTTGGCAACCTCCTAGAAGCAGCTTTTCTTGCCACCAGAACTTTCTCCAACAATTAGGAATCTGATGCCGTCACTAAACACATTCCTTAAATTGTAGCCATTTGTTGAGTGTTTTTTTTTGGTGTCTAATCCGCATATATATAACCATTGCCCTTGATTTTCTTGACTGTATATCTCTTAAATGTCAACATATACACGTGTGATTTAGTTTACGAAGATTTTTCAATGCCGAGAACCTCGATCAAAGAGTAAAAAAGGCGTAAAGTTCACGATGGTGTACAATTAAAATGGGATATAACGGGCTAGGATTCGACTTACAGGAACAAGGGCCAAACCAACCACCCAAGAATGGAATCGTCGAGCGAAAACACTTGACAACCTCATAGAAGTAGCTTTTCTTGCCACCAGACCTTTCTCCATCAATTAGGAATCTGATGCCGTCACTAAACACATTCCTTAAATTGTAGGCATTTGTTGAGTGTTTTTTTTGGTGTCTAATCCGCATATATATCACCATTGCCCTTGATTTTCTTGATTGTATATCTCTAAAATGTCAACATATACACGTGTGATTTAGTTTACGAAGATTTTTAAATGCCGAGAACCTCGATCAGAGAGTAAAAAAGGCGTAAGGTTCACAATGGTGTAAAATTAAAATGGGATATACCAGGCTAGGATTCGAGTGACAGGAACAAGGGCCAAACCAACCATCCAAGAATGGAATCATCGAGCGGAAACACTTGGCAACCTCCTAGAAGCAGCTTTTCTTGCCACCAGAACTTTCTCCATCAATTAGGAATCTGATGCCGTCACTAAACACATTCCTTAAATTGTAGCCATTTGGTGAGTGATTTTTTTTGGTGTCTAATCCGCATATATATCACCATTGCCCTTGATTTTCTCGACTGTATATCTTTTAAATGTTAAAATATACATGTGTGATTTAGTTTAAGAAGATTTTTCAATGCCGAGAACCTCGATCGGACAGTAAAAAATGCGTAATGTTCACAATGGTGTAAAATTAAAATGGGATATACCGGGCTAGGATTCGAGTGACAGGAACAAGGGCCAAACCAACCACCCAAGAATGGAATCGTCGAGCGAAAACACTTGGCAACCTCCTAGAAGCAGCTTTTCTTGCCACCAGAACTTTCTCCATCAATTAGGAATCTGATGCCGTCACTAAACACATTCCTTAAATTGTAGCCATTTGTTGAGTGTCTTTTTTTTGGTGTCTAATCCGCATATATATCACCATTGCCCTTGATTTTCTTGTCTGTATATCACTTAAATATCAACATATACACGTGTGATTTCGTTTACGATGATTTTTCAATGCCAAGAACCACAATCAGAGAGTAAAAAGGGCGTAAGGTTCACAGTGGTGTAAGATTAAAATGGGATATACCGGGCGAGGATTTGAGTTACAGTAACAATGGCCAAACCAACCACCCAAGAAGGGAATCGTCGAGCGAAAACACTTGACAACCTCCTAGAAGCAGCCTTTCTTGCCACCAGACCTTTCTCCATCAATTAGGAATCTGATGCCGTCACTAAACACATTCCTTAAATTGTAGCCATTTGTTGAATGTTTTTTTTTGGTGTCTAATCCGCATATATATCACCATTGCCCTTGATTTTCTTAACTGTATATCTCTTAAATGTCAACATATACACGTGTGATTTAGTTGACGAAGATTTTTCAATGCCGAGAACCTCGATCAGATAGTAAAAAAGGGGTAAGGTTCACAATGGTGTAAAATTAAAATGGGATATACCGGGGTAGCAATCAAGTTACAGGAACAAGGGCCAAACCAACTACCCAAGAATGGAATCGTCGAGCGAAAACACTTGGCAACTTCCTAGAAGCAGCTTTTCTTGCCTCCAGACCTTTATCCATCAATTAGGAATCTGAAGCCGTCACTAAACACATTCCTTAAATTGTAGCCATTTGTTGAGTGTTTTTTTTTGGTGTCTAATCCGCATATGTATCACCATTGCCCTTGATTTTCTTGACTGTATATCTCCTAAATGTCAACATATACACGTGTGATTTAGTTTAAGAAGATTTTTCAATGCCGAGAACCTCGATCAGAGAGTAAAAAAGGCGTAAGGTTCACAATGATGTAAAATTAAAATGGGATAAACCGGGCTAGGATTCGAGTTACAGTAACAAGGGCCAAACCAAGCACCCAAGAATGGAATTATCGAGCGAAAACACTTGACAACCTCCTAGAAGCAGCTTTTCTTGCCACCAGACCTTTCTCCATCAATTAGGAATCAGATGCCGTCACTAAACACATTCCTTAAATTGTTGCCATTTGTTGAGTGTTTTTTTTTGGTGTCTAATCCGCATATGTATCACCATTGCCCTTGATTTTCTTGACTGTATATATTTTAAATGTCAAAATACACACGTGTGATTTAGTTTACGAAGATTTTTCAATGCCGAGAATCTCGATCAGAGAGTAAAATAGGCGTAAGGTTCACAATGGTGTAAAATTAAAATGGGATATACCGGGCTAGGATTCGAGTTACAGGAACAAGGGCCAAACCAACCACCCAAGAATGGAATCGTCGAGCGAAAACACTTGACAACCTCCTAGAAGCAGCTTTTCTTGCCACCAGACGTTTCTCCATCAATTAGGAATCTGACGCCGTCACTAAACACATTCCTTAAATTGTAGCCATTTGTTCAGTGTTTTTTTTGGTGTCTAATCCGCATATATATCACCATTGCCCTTGATTTTCTTGACTGTATATCTCTTAAATGTCAACATATACACGTGTGATTTAGTTTACGAAGATTTTTCAATGCCGAGAACCTCGATCAAAGAGTAAAAAAGGCGTAAGGTTCACGATGGTGTACAATTAAAATGGGATATACCGGGCTAGGATTCGAGTTACAGGAACAAGGGCCAAACCAACCACCCAAGAATGGAATCGTCGAGCGAAAATACTTGACAACCTCATAGAAGTAGCTTTTCTTGCCACCAGACCTTTCTCCATCAATTAGGAATCTGATGCCGTCACTAAACACATTCGTTAAATTGTAGGCATTTGTTGAGTGTTTTTTTTGGTGTCTAATCCGCATATATATCACCATTGCCCTTGATTTTCTTGATTGTATATCTCTAAAATGTCAACATATACACGTGTGATTTAGTTTACGAAGATTTTTAAATGCCGAGAACCTCGATCAGAGAGTAAAAAAGGCGTAAGGTTCACAATGGTGTAAAATTAAAATGGGATATACCGGGCTAGGATTCGAGTGACAGGAACAAGGGCCAAACCAACCATCCAAGAATGGAATCGTCGAGCGAAAACACTTGGCAACCTCCTAGAAGCAGCTTTTCTTGCCACCAGAACTTTCTCCATCAATTAGGAATCTGATGACGTCACTAAACACATTCCTTAAATTGTAGCCATTTGTTGAGTGTTTTTTTTGGTGTCCAATCCGCATATATATAACCATTTCCCTTGATTTTCTTGACTGTATATCTCTTAAATGTCAACATATACACGTCTGATTTAGTTTACGAAGATTTTTCAATGCCGAGAACCTCGATCAGAGAGTAAAAAAGGCGTAAGGTTCACAATGGTGTAAGCTTAAAATGGGATATATCGGGCTCGGATTCGAGTTACATGAAAACGGGCCAAACCAACCACCCTAGAATGGAATCGTCGAGCGAAAACACTTACCAACCTATTAGAAGCAGCCTTTCTTGCCACCAGACCTTTCTCCATCAATTAGGAATCTGATGCCGTCACTAAACGCATTCCTTAAATTGTAGCCATTTGTTGAATGTTTTTTTTTGTGTCTAATCCGCATATATATCACCATTGCCCTTAATTTTCTTAACTGTATATCTCTTAAATGTCAACATATACACGTGTGATTTAGTTTACGAAGATTTTTCAATGCCGAAAACCTCGATCAGATAGTAAAAAAGGCGTAAGGTTCACAATGGTGTAAAATTAAAATGGGATATACCGGGCTAGGATTCGAGTTAGAGGAAGAAGGGCCAAACCAACTACCCAAGAATGGAATCGTCGAGCGAAAACACTTGGCAACTTTCTAGAAGCAGCTTTTCTTGCCACCAGACATTTCTCCATCAATTAGGAATCTGATGCCGTCACTAAACACATTCCTTAAATTGTAGCCATTTGTTGAGTGTTTTTTTTGGTGTCTAATTCGCATATATATAACCATTGCCCTTGATTTTCTTGACTGTATATCTCTTAAATGTCAACATATACACGTCTGATTTAGTTTACGAAGATTTTTCAATGCCGAGAACCTCGATCAGAGAGTAAAAAAGGCGTAAGGTTCACAATGGTGTAAGATTAAAATGGGATATATCGGGCTCGGATTCGAGTTACATGAAAACGGGCCAAACCAACCACCTTAGAATGGAATCGTCGAGCGAAAACACTTACCAACCTCTTAGAAGCAGCCTTTCTTGCCACCAGACCTTTCTCCCTCAATTAGGAATCTAATGCCGTCACTAAACACATTCCTTAAATTGTAGCCATTTGTTGAATGTTTTTTTTTGGTGTCTAATCCGCATATATATCACCATTGCCCTTGATTTTCTTAACTGTATATCTCTTAAATGTCAACATATACACGTGTGATTTAGTTTACGAAAATTTTTCAATGCCGATAACCTCGATCAGATAGTAAAAAAGGCGTAAGACCTTTCTCCATCAATTAGGAATCTGATGCCGTCACTAAACACATTCCTTAAATTGTAGCCATTTGTTGAGTGTTTTTTTTTGGTGTCTAATCCCCATATATATCACCATTGCCCTTGATTTTCTTGACTGTATATCTCTTAAATATCAACATATACATGTGTGATTTAGTTTCCGAAGATTTTTCAATGCCGAGAACCACGATCAGAGAATAAAAAAGGCGTAAGGTTCACAATGGTGTAAAATTAAAAAGGATATACCGGGCTAGGATTCGAGTGACAAGAAAAAGGGCCAAACCAACCACCCAAGAATGGAATCGTCGAGCGAAAACACTTGGCAACCTCCTAGAATCAGCTTTTCTTACCACCAGACCTTTCTCCATCAATTAGGAATCTGATGCCGTCAATAAACACATTCCTTAAATTGTAGCCATTTGTTGAGTGTCTTTTTTTTTGGTGTCTAATCCGCATATATATCACCATTGCCCTTGATTTTCTTAACTGTGTATCTCTTAAATATCAACATATACACGTGTGATTTAGTTTACGAAGATTTTTCAATGCCAAGAACCTCGATCAGAGAGTAAAAAGGGCGTAAGGTTCACAATGGTGTAAGATTAAAATGGGATATAACGGGCGAGGATTCGAGTTACAGTAACAATGGCCAAACCAGCCACCCAAGAATGGAATCGTCGAGCGAAAACACTTGACAACCTCCTAGAAGCAGCCTTTCATGCCACCAGACCTTTCTCCATCAATTAGGAATCTGATGCCGTCACTAAACACATTCCTTAAATTGTAGCCATTTGTTGAATGTTTTTTTTGGTGTCTAATCCGCATATATATCACCATTGCCCTTGATTTTCTTAACTGTATATCTCTTAAATGTCAACATATACACGTGTGATTTAGTTAACTAAAATTTTTCAATGCCGAGAACCTCGATCAGATAGTAAAAAAGGGGTAAGGTTCATAATGGTGTAAAATTAAAATGGGATATACCGGGCTAGGATTCGAGTTACAGGAAAAAGGGCCAAACTAACTACCCAAGAATGGAATCGTCGAGCGAAAACACTTGGCAACTTCCTAGAAGCAGCTTTTCTTGCCACCAGACCTTTCTCCATCAATTAGGAATCTGATGCCGTCACTATACACATTCCTTAAATTGTAGCCATTTGTTGAGTGTTTTTTTTTGTGTCTAATCCGCATATATATCACCATTGCCCTTGATTTTCTTGACTGTATATCTCTTAAATATCAACATATACATGTGTGATTTAGTTTACGAAGATTTTTCAATGCCGAAAACCTCGATCAAAGAGTAAGAAAGGCGTAAGGTTCACAATGGTGTAAAATTAAAATGGGATATACCGGGCTAGGATTCGAGTTACAGGAACAAGGGCCAAGCCAACCAACCAAAAATGGAATCGTCGAGCGAAAACACTTGACAACCTCCTAGAAGCAGCTTTTCTTGCCACCAGACCTTTCTCCATCAATTAGGAATCTGATGCCGTCACTAAACACATTCCTTAAATTGTAGCCATTTGTTGAGTGATTTTTTTGGTGTCTAATCCGCATATATATCACCATTGCCCTTGATTTTCTCGACTGTATATCTTTTAAATGTTAAAATATACATGTGTGATTTAGTTTAAGAAGATTTTTCAATGCCGAGAACCTCGATCGGACAGTAAAAAATGCGTAATGTTCACAATGGTGTAAAATTAAAATGGGATATACCGGGCTAGGATTCGAGTGACAGGAACAAGGGCCAAACCAACCACCCAAGAATGGAATCGTCGAACGAAAACACTTGGCAACCTCCTAGAAGCAGCTTTTCTTGCCACCAGAACTTTCTCCATCAATTAGGAATCTGATGCCGTCACTAAACACATTCCTTAAATTGTAGCTATTTATTGAGTGTCTTTTTTTTGGTGTCTAATCCGCATATATATCACCATTGCCCTTGATTTTCTTGTCTGTATAACACTTAAATATCAACATATACACGTGTGATTTCGTTTACGATGATTTTTCAATGCCAAGAACCTCAATCAGAGAGTAAAAGGGCGTAAGGTTCACAATGGTGTAAGATTAAAATGGGATATACCGGGCGAGGATTTGAGTTACAGTAACAATGGTCAAACCAACCACCCAAGAAGGGAATCGTCGAGCGAAAACACTTGACAACCTCCTAGAAGCAGCCTTTCTTGCCACCAGACCTTTCTCCATCAATTAGGAATCTGATGCCGTCACAAAACACATTCCTTAAATTGTAGCGATTTGTTGAATGTTTTTTTTTGGTGTCTAATCCGCATATATATCACCATTGCCCTTGATTTCCTTAACTGTATATCTCTTAAATGTCAACATATACACGTGTGATTTAGTTGATGAAGATTTTTCAATGCCGAGAACCTCGATCAGATAGTAAAAAAGGGGTAAGGTTCACAATGGTGTAAAGTTAAAACGGGATATACCGGGCTAGCATTCAAGTTACAGGAACAAGGGCCAAACCAACTACCCAAGAATGGAATCGTCGAGCGAAAACACTTGGCAACTTCCTAGAAGCAGCTTTTCTTGCCTCCAGACCTTTATCCATCAATTAGGAATCTGAAGCCGTCACTAAACACATTCCTTAAATTGTAGCCATTTGTTGAGTGTTTTTTTTGGTGTCTAATCCGCATATGTATCACCATTTCCCTTGATTTTCTTGACTGTATATCTCCTAAATGTCAACATATACACGTGTGATTTCGTTTACGAAGATTTTTCAATGCCGAGAACCTCGATCAGAGAGTAAAAAAGACGTAAGGTTCACAATGATGTAAAATTAAAATGGGATAAACCGGGCTAGGATTCGAGTTACAGTAACAAGGGCCAAACCAAGCACCCAAGAATGGAATTATCGAGCGAAAACACTTGACAACCTCCTAGAAGCAGCTTTTCTTGCCACCAGACCTTTCTCCATCAATTAGGAATCTGATGCCGTCACTAAACACATTCCTTAAATTGTAGGCATTTGTTGAGTGTTTTTTTTGGTGTCTAATCCGCATATATATCACCATTGCCCTTGATTTTCTTGATTGTATATCTCTAAAATGTCAACATATACACGTGCGATTTAGTTTACGAAGATTTTTAAATGCCGAGAACCTCGATCAGAGAGTAAAAAAGGCGTAAGGTTCACAATGGTGTAAAATTAAAATGGGATATACCGGGCCAGGATTCGAGTGACAGGAACAAGGGCCAAACCAACCATCCAAGAATGGAATCGTAGAGCGAAAACACTTGGCAACCTCCTAGAAGCAGCTTTTCTTGCCACCAGAACTTTCTCCATCAGTTAGGAATCTGATGCCGTCACTAAACACATTCCTTAAATTGTAGTCATTTGTTGAGTGTTTTTTTTTTGGTGTCTAATCCGCATATATATAACCATTGCCCTTGATTTTCTTGACTGTATATCTCTTAAATGTCAACATATACACGTGTGATTTAGTTTACGAAGATTTTTCAATGCCGAGAACCTCGATCAAAGAGTAAAAAAGGCGTAAGGTTCACGATGGTGTACAATTAAAATGGGATATACCGGGCTAGGATTCGAGCTACAGGAACAAGGGCCAAACCAACCACCCAAGAATGGAATCGTCGAGCGAAAACACTTGACAACCTCATAGAAGTAGCTTTTCTTGCCACCAGACCTTTCTCCATCAATTAGGAATCTGATGCCGTCACTAAACACATTCCTTAAATTGTAGGCATTTGTTGAGTGTTTTTTTTGGTGTCTAATCCGCATATATATCACCATTGCCCTTGATTTTCTTGATTGTATATCTCTAAAATGTCAACATATACACGTGTGATTTAGTTTACGAAGATTTTTAAATGCCGAGAACCTCGATCAGAGAGTAAAAAAGGCGTAAGGTTCACAATGGTGTAAAATTAAAATGGGATATACCGGGCTAGGATTCGAGTGACAGGAACAAGGGCCAAACCAACCATCCAAGAATGGAATCGTCGAGCGAAAACACTTGGCAACCTCCTAGAAGCAGCTTTTCTTGCTACCAGAACTTTCTCCATCAATTAGGAATCTGATGCCGTCACTAAACACATTCCTTAAATTGTAGCCATTTGTTGAGTGATTTTTTTTGGTGTCTAATCCGCATATATATCACCATTGACCTTGATTTTCTCGACTGTATATCTTTTAAATGTTAAAATATACATGTGTGGTTTAGTTTAAGAAGATTTTTCAAAGCCGAGAACCTCGATCGGACAGTAAAAAATGCGTAATGTTCACAATGGTGTAAAATTAAAATGGGATATACCGGGCTAGGATTCGAGTGATAGGAACAAGGGCCAAACCAACCACCCAAGAATGGAATCGTCGAGCGAAAACACTTGGCAACCTCCTAGAAGCAGCTTTTCTTGCCACCAGAACTTTCTCCATCAATTAGGAATCTGATGCCGTCACTAAACACATTCCTTAAATTGTAGCCATTTGTTGAGTGTCTTTTTTTTGGTGTCTAATCCGCATATATATCACCATTGCCCTTGATTTTCTTGTCTGTATAACACTTAAATATCAACATATACACGTGTGATTTCGTTTACGATGATTTTTCAATGCCAAGAACCTCAACCAGAGAGTAAAAAGGGCGTAAGGTTCACAATGGTGTAAGATTAAAATGGGATATACCGGGCGAGGATTTGAGTTACAGTAACAATGGCCAAACCAACCACCCAAGAAGGGAATCGTCGAGCGAAAACACTTGACAACCTCCTAGAAGCAGCCTTTCTTGCCACCAGACCTTTCTCCATCAATTAGGAATCTGACGCCGTCACTAAACACATTCCTTAAATTGTAGCCATTTGTTGAATGTTTTTTTTTGGTGTCTAATCCGCATATATATCACCATTGCCCTTGATTTTCTTAACTGTATATCTCTTAAATGTCAACATATACACGTGTGATTTAGTTGACGAAGATTTTTCAATGCCGAGAACCTCGATCAGATAGTAAAAAAGGGGTAAGGTTCACAATGGTGTAAAATTAAAATGGGATATACCGGGGTAGCATTCAAGTTACAGGAACAAGGGCCAAACCAACTACCCAAGAATGGAATCGTCGAGCGAAAACACTTGGCAACTTCCTAGAAGCAGCTTTTCTTGCCTCCAGACCTTTATCCATCAATTAGGAATCTGAAGCCGTCACTAAACACATTCCTTAAATTGTAGCCATTTGTTGAGTGTTTTTTTTTGTGTCTAATCCGCATATGTATCACCATTGCCCTTGATTTTCTTGACTGTATATCTCCTAAATGTCAACATATACACGTGTGATTTAGTTTACGAAGATTTTTCAATGCCGAGAACCTCGATCAGAGAGTAAAAAAGACGTAAGGTTCACAATGATGTAAAATTAAAATGGGATAAACCGGGCTAGGATTCGAGTTACAGTAACAAGGGCCAAACCAAGCACCCAAGAATGGAATTATCGAGCGAAAACACTTGACAACCTCCTAGAAGCAGCTTTTCTTGCCACCAGACCTTTGTCCATCAATTAGGAATCAGATGCCGTCACTAAACACATTCCTTAAATTATAGGCATTTGTTGAGTGTTTTTTTTGGTGTCTAATCCGCATATGTATCACCATTGCCCTTGATTTTCTTGACTGTATATCTTTTAAATGTCAACATACACACGTGTGATTTAGTTTACGAAGATTTTTCAATGCCGAGAATCTCGATCAGAGAGTAAAATAGGCGTAAGGTTCACAATGGTGTAAAATTAAAATGGGATATACCGGGCTAGCATTCGAGTTACAGGAACAAGGGCCAAACCAAGCACCCAAGAATGGAATCGTCGAGCGAAAACACTTGACAACCTCCTAGAAGCAGCTTTTCTTGCCACCAGACCTTTGTCCATCAATTAGGAATCAGATGCCGTCACTAAACACATTCCTTAAATTATAGGCATTTGTTGAGTGTTTTTTTTGGTGTCTAATCCGCATATGTATCACCATTGCCCTTGATTTTCTTGACTGTATATCTTTTAAATGTCAACATACACACGTGTGATTTAGTTTACGAAGATTTTTCAATGCCGAGAATCTCGATCAGAGAGTAAAATAGGCGTAAGGTTCACAATGGTGTAAAATTAAAATGGGATATACCGGGCTAGGATTCGAGTGACAGGAACAAGGGCCAAACCAACCATCCAAGAATAGAATCGTCGAGCGAAAACACTTGGCAACCTCCTAGAAGCAGCTTTTCTTGCCACCAGAACTTTCTCCATCAATTAGGAATCTGATGTCGTCACTAAACACATTCCTTAAATTGTAGCCATTTGTTGAGTGTTTTTTTTTTGGTGTCTAATCCGCATATATATAACCATTGCCCTTGATTTTCTTGACTGTATATCTCTTAAATGTCAACATATACACGTCTGATTTAGTTTACGAAGATTTTTCAATGCCGAGAACCTCGATCAGAGAGTAAAAAAGGCGTAAGGTTCACAATGGTGTAAGCTTAAAATGGGATATATCGGGCTCGGATTCGAGTTACATGAAAACGGGTCAAACCAACCACCTTAGAATGGAATCGTCGAGCGAAAACACTTACCAACCTATTAGAAGCAGCCTTTCTTGCCACCAGACCTTTCTCCATCAATTAGGAATCTGATGCCGTCACTAAACGCATTCCTTAAATTGTAGCCATTTGTTGAATGTTTTTTTTTTGTGTCTAATCCGCATATATATCACCATTGCCCTTGATTTTCTTAACTGTATATCTCTTAAATGTCAACATATACACGTGTGATTTAGTTTACGAAGATTTTTCAATGCCGAAAACCTCGATCAGATAGTAAAAAAGGCGTAAGGTTCACAATGGTGTAAAATTAAAATGGGATATACCGGGCTAGGATTCGATTTACAGGAAGAAGGGCCAAACCAACTACCCAAGAATGGAATCGTCGAGCGAAAACACTTGGCAACTTTCTAGAAGCAGCTTTTCTTGCCACCAGACCTTTCTCCATCAATTAGGAATCTGATGCCGTCACTAAACACATTCCTTAAATTGTAGCCATTTGTTGAGTGTTTTTTTTTTTTGGTGTCTAATCCGCATATATATAACCATTGCCCTTGATTTTCTTGACTGTATATCTCTTAAATGTCAACATATACACGTCTGATTTAGTTTACGAAGATTTTTCAATGCCGAGAACCTCGATCAGAGAGTAAAAAAGGCGTAAGGTTCACAATGGTGTAAGATTAAAATGGGATATATCGGGCTCGGATTCGAGTTACATGAAAACGGGCCAAACCAACCACCCTAGAATGGAATCGTCGAGCGAAAACACTTACCAACCTCTTAGAAGCAGCCTTTCTTGCCACCAGACCTTTCTCCCTCAATTAGGAATCTGATGCCGTCACTAAACACATTCCTTAAATTGTAGCCATTTGTTGAATGTTTTTTTTTTGGTGTCTAATCCGCATATATATCACCATTGCCCTTGATTTTCTTAACTGTATATCTCTTAAATGTCAACATATACACGTGTGATTTAGTTTACGAAGATTTTTCAATGCCGATAACCTCGATCAGATAGTAAAAAAGGCGTAAGACCTTTCTCCATCAATTAGGAATCTGATGCCGTCACTAAACACATTACTTAAATTGTAGCCATTTGTTGAGTGTTTTTTTTTGGTGTCTAATCCCCATATATATCACCATTGCCCTTGATTTTCTTGACTGTATATCTCTTAAATATCAACATATACATGTGTGATTTAGTTTCCGAAGATTTTTCAATGCCGAGAACCACGATCAGAGAATAAAAAAGGCGTAAGGTTCACAATGGTGTAATATTAAAAAGGGATATACCGGGCTAGGATTCGAGTGACAAGAAAAAGGGCCAAACCAACCACCCAAGAATGGAATCGTCGATCGAAAACACTTGGCAACCTCCTAGAATCAGCTTTTCTTACCACCAGACCTTTCTCCATCAATTAGGAATCTGATGCCGTCAATAAACACATTCCTTAAATTGTAGCCATTTGTTGAGTGTCTTTTTTTTTGGTGTCTAATCCGCATATATATCACCATTGCCCTTGATTTTCTTAACTGTGTATCTCTTAAATATCAACATATACACGTGTGATTTAGTTTACGAAGATTTTTCAATGCCAAGAACCTCGATCAGAGAGTAAAAAGGGCGTAAGGTTCACAATGGTGTAAGATTAAAATGGGATATAACGGGCGAGGATTCGAGTTATAGTAACAATGGCCAAACTAGCCACCCAAGAATGGAATCGTCGAGCGAAAACACTTGACAACCTCCTAGAAGCAGCCTTTCTTGCCACCAGACCTTTCTCCATCAATTAGGAATCTGATGCCGTCACTAAACACATTCCTTAAATTGTAGCCATTTGTTGAATGTTTTTTTTGGTGTCTAATCCGCATATATATCACCATTGCCCTTGATTTTCTTAACTGTATATCTCTTAAATGTCAACATATACACGTGTGATTTAGTTAACTAAAATTTTTCAATGCCGAGAACCTCGATCAGATAGTAAAAAAGGGGTAAGGTTCATAATGGTGTAAAATTAAAATTGGATATACCGGGCTAGGATTCGAGTTACAGGAAAAACGGCCAAACTAACTACCCAAGAATGGAATCGTCGAGCGAAAACACTTGGCAACTTCCTAGAAGCAGCTTTTCTTGCCACCAGACCTTTCTCCATCAATTAGGAATCTGATGCCGTCACTAAACACATTCCTTAAATTGTAGCCATTTGTTGAGTGTTTTTTTTTGGTGTCTAATCCGCATATAAATCACCATTGCCCTTGATTTTCTTGACTGTATATCTCTTAAATATCAACATATACATGTGTGATTTAGTTTACGAAGATTTTTCAATGCCGAAAACCTCGATCAAAGAGTAAGAAAGGCGTAAGGTTCACAATGGTGTAAAATTAAAATGGGATATACCGGGCTAGGATTCGAGTTACAGGAACAAGGGCCAAGCCAACCAACCAAAAATGGAATCGTCGAGTGAAAACACTTGACAACCTCCTAGAAGCAGCTTTTCTTGCCACCAGACCTTTCTCCATCAATTAGGAATCTGATGCCGTCACTAAACACATTCCTTAAATTGTAGCCATTTGTTGAGTGATTTTTTTGGTGTCTAATCCGCATATATATCACCATTGCCCTTGATTTTCTCGACTGTATATCTTTTAAATGTTAAAATATACATGTGTGATTTAGTTTAAGAAGATTTTTAAATGCCGAGAACCTCGATCGGACAGTAAAAAATGCGTAATGTTCACAATGGTGTAAAATTAAAATGGGATATACCGGGCTAGGATTCGAGGGACAGGAACAAGGGCCAAACCAACCACCCAAGAATGGAATCGTCGAGCGAAAACACTTGGCAACCTCCTAGAAGCAGCTTTTCTTGCCACCAGAACTTTCTCCATCAATTAGGAATCTGATGCCGTCACTAAACACATTCCTTAAATTGTAGCCATTTGTTGAGTGTCTTTTTTTTGGTGTCTAATCCGCATATATATCACCATTGCCCTTGATTTTCTTGTCTGTATATCACTTAAATATCAACATATACATGTGTGATTTCGTTTACGATGATTTTTCAATGCCAAGAACCTCAATCAGAGAGTAAAAAGGGCGTAAGGTTCACAATGGTGTAAGATTAAAATGGGATATACCGGGCGAGGATTTGAGTTACAGTAACAATGGCCAAACCAACCACCCAAGAAGGGAATCGTCGAGCGAAAACACTTGACAACCTCCTAGAAGCAGCCTTTCTTGCCACCAGACCTTTCTCCATCAATTAGGAATCTGATGCCGTCACAAAACACATTCCTTAAATTGTAGCGATTTGTTGAATGTTTTTTTTTGGTGTCTAATCCGCATATATATCACCATTGCCCTTGATTTTCTTAACTGTATATCTCTTAAATGTCAACATATACACGTGTGATTTAGTTGACGAAGATTTTTCAATGCCGAGAACCTCGATCAGATAGTAAAAAAGGGGTAAGGTTCACAATGGTGTAAAGTTAAAACGGGATATACCGGGCTAGCATTCAAGTTACAGGAACAAGGGCCAAACCAACTACCCAAGAATGGAATCGTCGAGCGAAAACACTTGGCAACTTCTTAGAAGCAGCTTTTCTTGCCTCCAGACCTTTATCCATCAATTAGGAATCTGAAGCCGTCACTAAACACATTCCTTAAATTGTAGCCATTTGTTGAGTGTTTTTTTTTTGGTGTCTAATCCGCATATGTATCACCATTGCCCTTGATTTTCTTGACTGTATATCTCCTAAATGTCAACATATACACGTGTGATTTCGTTTACGAAGATTTTTCAATGCCGAGAACCTCGATCAGAGAGTAAAAAAGACGTAAGGTTCACAATGATGTAAAATTAAAATGGGATAAACCGGGCTAGGATTCGAGTTACAGTAACAAGGGCCAAACCAAGCACCCAAGAATGGAATTATCGAGCGAAAACACTTGACAACCTCCTAGAAGCAGCTTTTCTTGCCACCAGACCTTTCTCCATCAATTAGGAATCAGATGCCGTCACTAAACACATTCCTTAAATTGTTGCCATTTGTTGAGTGTTTTTTTTTTGTGTCTAATCCGCATATGTATCACCATTGCCCTTGATTTTCTTGACTGTATATCTTTTAAATGTCAACATACACACGTGTGATTTAGTTTACGAAGATTTTTCAATGCCGAGAATCTCGATCAGAGAGTAAAATAGGCGTAAGGTTCACAATGGTGTAAAATTAAAATGGGATATACCGGGCTAGGATTCGAGTTACATGAACAAGGGCCAAACCAAGCACCCAAGAATGGAATTATCGAGCGAAAACACTTGACAACCTCCTAGAAGCAGCTTTTCTTGCCACCAGACCTTTCTCCATCAATTAGGAATCAGATGCCGTCACTAAACACATTCCTTAAATTGTAGCCATTTGTTGAGTGTTTTTTTTTGGTGTCTAATCCGCATATGTATCACCATTGCCCTTGATTTTCTTGACCGTATATCTCCTAAATGTCAACATATACACATGTGATTTAGTTTACGAAGATTTTTCAATGCCGAGAACCTCGATCAGAGAGTAAAAAAGACGTAAGGTTCACAATGATGTAAAATTAAAATGGGATAAACCGGGCTAGGATTCGAGTTACAGTAACAAGGGCCAAACCAACCACCCAAGAATGGAATCGTCGAGCGAAAACACTTGACAACCTCCTAGGAGCAGGTTTTCTTGCCACCAGACCTTTCTCCATCAATTAGGAATCTGATGCCGTCACTAAACACCTTCCTTAAATTGTAGCCATTTGTTGAGTATTTTTTTTTGTGTCTAATCCGCATATCTATCACCATTGCCCTTGATTTTCTTGACTGTATATCCCTTAAATGTCAACATATACACGTGTGATTTAGTTTACGAAGATTTTTCAATGCCAAGAACCTCGATCAGAGAGTAAAAAAGGCGTAAGGTTCACAATGGTGTAAAATTAAAAAGGGATATACCGGGCTAGGATTCGAGTTACAGGAACAAGGGCCAAACCAACCACACAAGAATGGAATCGTCGAGCGAAAACACTTGGCAACTTCCTAGAAGCAGCTTTTCTTGCCACCAGACCTTTCTCCATCAATTAGGAATCTGATGCCGTCACAAAAACACATTCCTTAAATTGTAGCTATTTGTTGAGTGTTTTTTTTTTTGGTTGCTAATCCGCATATATATCACCATTGCCCTTGATTTTCTTGACTGTATATCTTTTAAATGTCAACATATACACGTGTGATTTAGTTTACGAAGATTTTTCAATGCCGAGAATCTCGATCAGAGAGTAAAATAGGCGTAAGGTTCACATTGGTGTAAAATTAAAATGGGATATACCGGGCTAGGATTCGAGTTACAGGAACAAGGGCCAAACTAACCACCTAAGAATGGAATCATCGAGCGAAAACACTTGACAACCTCCTAGAAGCAGCTTTTCTTGCCACCAGACCTTTCTCCATCAATTAGGAATCAGATGCCGTCACTAAACACATTCCTTAAATTGTAGCCATTTGTTGAGTGTTTTTTTTGGTGTCTAATCCGCATATGTATCACCATTGCCCTTGATTTTCTTGACTGTATATCTCCTAAATGTCAACATATACACGTGTGATTTAGTTTACGAAGATTTTTCAATGCCGAGAACCTCGATCAGAGAGTAAAAAAGACGTAAGGTTCATTATGGTGAAAAATTAAAATGGGATAAACTGGGCTAGGCTTCGAGTTACAGTAACAAGGGCCAAACCAACCACCCAAGAATGGAATCGTCGAGCGAAAACACTTGACAACCTCCTAGGAGCAGGTTTTCTTGCCACCAGACCTTTCTCCATCAATTAGGAATCTGATGCCGTCACTAAACACCTTCCTTAAATTGTAGCCATTTGTTGAGTGTTTTTTTTTGTGTCTAATCCGCATATCTATCACCATTGCCCTTGATTTTCTTGACTGTATATCCCTTAAATGTCAACATATACACGTGTGATTTAGTTTACGAAGATTTTTCATTGCCGAGAACCTCGATCAGAGAGTAAAAAAGGCGTAAGGTTCACAATGGTGTAAAATTAAAATGGGATATACCGGGCTAGGATTCGAGTTACAGGAACAAAGGCCAAACCAACCACCCAAAAATGGAATCGTCGAGCGAAAACACTTGACAACCTCCTAGAAGCAGCTCTTCTTGCCACCAGACCTTTGTCCATCAATTAGGAATCTGATGCCGTCACTAAACACATTCCTTAAATTGTAGCCATTTGTTGAGTGATTTTTTTGGTGTATAATCCGCATATATATCACCATTGCCCCTGATTTTCTTGACTGTATATCTTTTAAATGTTAAGATATACACGTGTGATTTAGTTTACGAAGATTTTTCAATGCCGAGAATCTCGATCAGAGAGTAAAAAAGGCGTAAGGTTAACAATGGTGTAAAATTAAAATGGGATATACCGGGCTAGGATTCGAGTTACAGGAACAAGGGCCAAACCAACCACCCAAGAATGAAATCATCGAGCGAAAACACTTGACAACCTCCTAGAAGCAGCTTTTCTTGCCACCAGACCTTTCTCCATCAATTAGGAATCAGATGCCGTCACTAAACACATTCCTTAAATTGTAGCCATTTGTTGAGTGTTTTTTTTGGTGTCTAATCCGCATATATATCACCATTGCCCTTGATTTTCTTGACTGTATATCTTTTAAATGTTAAGATATACACGTGTGATTTAGTTTACGAAGATTTTTCAATGCCGAGAATCTCGATCAGAGAGTAAAAAAGGCGTAAGGTTAACAATGGTGTAAAATTAAAATGGGATATACCGGGCTAGGATTCGAGTTACAGGAACAAGGGCCATACCAACCACCCAAGAATGGAATCATCAAGCGAAAACACTTGACAACCTCCTAGAAGCAGCTTTTCTTGCCACCGGACCTTTCTCCATCAATTAGGAATCAGATGCCGTCACTAAACACATTCCTTAAATTGTAGCCATTTGTTGAGTGTTTTTTTTGGTGTCTAATCCGCATATGTATCACCATTGCCCTTGATTTTCTTGACTGTATATCTCCTAAATGTCAACATATACACGTGTGATTTAGTTTACGAAGATTTTTCAATGCCGAGAACCTCGATCAGAGAGTAAAAAAGACGTAAGGTTCATTATGGTGAAAAATTAAAATGGGATAAACTGGGCTAGGATTCGAGTTACAGTAACAAGGGCCAAACCAACCACCCAAGATTGGAATCGTCGAGCGAAAACACTTGACAACCTCCTAGGAGCAGCTTTTCTTGCCACCAGACCTTTCTCCATCAATTAGGAATCAGATGCCGTCACTAAACACATTCCTTAAATTGTAGCCATTTGTTGAGTGTTTTTTTTGGTGTCTAATCCGCATATATATCACCATTGCCCTTGATTTTCTTGACTGTATATCTCCTAAATGTCAACATATACACGTGTGATTTAGTTTACGCAGATTTTTAAATGCCGAGAACCTCGATCAGAGAGTAAAAAAGACGTAATGTTCACAATGGTGTAAAATTAAAATGGGATATACCGGGCTAGGATTCGAGTTACAGTAACAAGGGCCAAACCAACCACCCAAGAATGGAATCGTCGAGCGAAAACACTTGACAACCTCCTAGGAGCAGGTTTTCTTGCCACCAGACCTTTCTCCATCAATTAGGAATCTGATGCCGTCACTAAACACCTTCCTTAAATTGTAGCCATTTGTTGAGTGTTTTTTTTTGGTGTCTAATCCGCATATCTATCACCATTGCCCTTGATTTTCTTGACTGTATATCCCTTAAATGTCAACATATACAAGTGTGATTTAGTTTACAAATATTTTTCAATGCCGAGAACCTCGATCAGAGAGTAAAAAAGGCGTAAGGTTCACAATGGTGTAAAATTAAAATGGGATATACCGGGCTAGAATTCAAGTTACAGGAACAAGGGCAAAACCAACCACCCAAGAATGGAATCAACGAGCGAAAACACTTGACAACCTCCTAGAAGCAGCTTTTCTTACCACCAGATCTTTCTCCATCAATTAGGAATCTGATGCCGTCACTAAACACATTCCTTAAATTGAAGCCATTTGTTGAGTGATTTTTTTTTTGTGTCTAATCCGCATATATATCACCATTGCCCTTGATTTTCTTGACTGTAAATCTCTTAAATGTTAACATATACACGTGTGATTTAGTTTACGAAGATTTTTCAATGCCGAGAACCTCGATCATAGAGTAAAAAATGCGTAAGGTTCACAATGGTGTAAAATTAAAATGGGATATACCGGGCTAGGAATCGAGTTAAAGGAACAAGGGCCAAACCAACCACCCAAGAATGGAAATGTCAAGCGAAAACACTTGACAACCTCCTAGAAGCAGCTTTTCTTGCCACCAGACCTTTCTCAATCAATTAGGAATCTGATGCCGTAACTAAACACATTCCTTAAATTGTAGCCATTTGTTGAGTGTTTTTTTTTCGCGTCTAATCCGCAAATATATCACCATTGCCCTTGATTTTCTTGATTGTATATCTCTTAAATGTCAACATATACACATGTGATTTAGTTTACGAAGATTTTTCAATGCCGAGAACCTCAATCAGAGAGTAAAAAAGGCGTAAGGTTCACAATGGTGTAAAATTAAAATGGGATATACCGGGCTAGGATTCGAGTTACAGGAACAAGGGCCAAACCAACCACCTAAAATGTGATTTAGGAGATTGTCAAGTGTTTTCGCTCCTAAATCACATTCTTGGGTGGTTTGTTTGGCCCTTGTTCCTGTAACTCGAATCCTAACCCGGTATATCCCATTTTAATTTTACACCATTGTGAACCTTACGCATTTTTTACTCTCTGATCGAGGTTCTCGGCATTGAAAAATCTTCGTAAACTAAATCACACGTGTATATGTTGATATTTAAGAAATATACAGTCAAGAAAATCAAGGGTAATGGTGATATATATGCGGATTAGACACCAAAAAAAACATTCAACAAATGGCTACAATTTAAGGAATGTGTTTAGTGACGGCATCAGATTCCTAATTGATGGAGAAAGGTCTGGTGGCAAGAAAAGCTGCTTCTAGGAGGTTGTCAAGTGTTTTCGCTAGACGATTCCATTCTTGGGTGGTTGGTTTGACCCTTATTCCTGTAACTCGTTACACCATTGTGAACCTTACGCCTTTTTTACTCTCTGGTCGAGGTTCTCGGCATTCAAAAATCATCGTAAACTAAATCACACGTGTATATGTTGTCATTTAAGAGATATACAATCAAGAAAATCAAGGGCAATGGTGATATATATGCGGATTAGACACCAAAAAAAACACTCAACAAATGGCTACAATTTAAGGAATGTGTTTAGTAACGGCATCAGATTCCTAATTGATGGAGAAAGATCTGTTGGCAAGAAAAGCTTCTTCTAGGAGGTTGTCAAGTGTTTTCGCTCGACGATTCCATTCTTGGGTGGTTGGTTTGGCCCTTGTTCCTCTAACTCGAATCCTATCCCGGTATATCACATTTTAATTTTACACCATTGTGAACCTTACGCCTTTTTTACTCTCTGATCGAGGTTCTCGGCATTGAAAAATTTTCGTATACTAAATCACACGTGTATATTTTGACATTTAAGAGATATACAGTTAAGAAAATCAAGGGCAATGGTGATATATATGCGGATTAGACACCAAAAAAAATACTCAACAAATGGCTACACTTTAAGGAATGTGTTTAGTGACGGCATCAGATTCCTAATCGATGGAGAAAGGGGTGGTTGTAAGAAAAGCTGCTTCTAGGAGGTTGTCAAGTGTTTTCGCTCGACGATTCCATTCTTGGGTGGTTTGTTTGGCTTTTGTTCCTGTAACTCGAATTCAAGCCCGGTATATCCCATTTTAATTTTACACCATTGTGAACCTTACGCCTTTTTTACTCTCTGATCGCGGTTCTCGGCATTGAAAAATCTTCGTAAACTAAATCACACGTGTATATGTTGATATTTAAGAGATATACAGTCAAGAAAATCAAGGGCAATGGTGATATATATGCGGATTAGACACAAAAAAAATCACTCAACGAATGGCTATAATTTAAGGAATGTGTTTAGTGACGGCATCTGATTCCTAATTGATGGTGAAAGGTCTGGTGGCAAGAAAAACTGCTTCTAGGAGGTTGTCAAGTGTTTTCGCACGACGATTCCATTCTTGGGTGGTTGGTTTGGCCCTTGTTCCTGTAACTCGAATCCTAGCCCGGTATATCACATTTTAATTTTACACCATTGTGAACCTTACGCCTTTTTTACTCTCTGATCGAGGTTCTCGGCATTGAAAAATATTCATAAACTAAATCACACGTGTATATGTTGACATTTAAAAGATATACAGTCAAGAAAATCAAGGCAATGGTGATATATATGCGGATTAGATACAAAAAAAAAACACTCAACAAATGGCTACAATTTAAGGAATGTGTTTAGTGACGGCATCAGATTCCTAATTGATGGAGAAAGGTCTGGTGGCAAGAAAAGCTGCTTCTAGGAGGTTTTCAAGTGTTTTCGCTCGACGATTCCATTCTTGGGTGGTTGGTTTGGCCCTTGTTCCTGTAACTCGAATCCTAGCACGGTATATCCCATTTTAATTTTACACCATTGTGAACCTTACGCCTTTTTACTCTCTGATCGAGGTTCTCGGCATTGAAAAATCTTCGTAAACTAAATCACACGTGTATATTTTGACATTTAAGAGATATACAGTCAAGAAAATCAAGGGCAATGGTGATATATATGCGGATTAGGCACCAAAAAAATACTCAATAAATGGCTACAATTTAAGGAATGTGTTTAGTGACGGCATCAGATTCCTAATTGATGGAGAAAGGGGTGGTGGTAGGAAAAGCTGCTTCTAGGAGGTTGTCAAGTGTTTTCGCTCGACAATTCCATTCTTGGGTGGTTTGTTTGGCCCTGGTTCCTGTAACTCGAATTCAAGCCCGGTATATCCCATTTTAATTTTACACCATTGTGAACCTTACGCCTTTTTTACTCTCTGATCGCGGTTCTCGGCATTGAAAAATCTTCGTATACTAAATCACACGTGTATATTTTGACATTTAAGAGATATATAGTCAAGAAAATCACGGGCAATGGTGATATATATGCGGATTAGACACCAAAAAAATACTCAACAAATGGCTACAATTTAAGGAATGTGTTAAGTGACGGCATCAGATTCTTAATTGATGGAGAAAGGACTGGTGGTAAGAAAAGCTGCTTCTAGGTGGTTGACAAGTGTTTTCGCTCGACGATTCCATTCTTGGGCGGTTGGTTTGGCCCTTGTTCCTGTAACTCGAATCCTAGGCCGGTATATCCCATTTTAATCTTACACCATTGTGAACCACACGCCTTTTTTACTCTCTGATCGAGGTTCTAGGTATTGAAAAATCTTCGTAAACTAAATCACACGTGTATATGTTGATATTTAAGAGATATACAGTCAAGAAAATCAAGGGCAATGGTGATATATATGCGGATTAGACACAAAAAAAATCACTCAACGAATGGCTATAATTTAAGGAATGTGTTTAGTGACGGCATCTGATTCCTAATTGATGGTGAAAGGTCTGGTGGCAAGAAAAACTGCTTCTAGGAGGTTGTCAAGTGTTTTCGCACGACGATTCCATTCTTGGGTGGTTGGTTTGGCCATTGTTCCGGTAACTCGAATCCTAGCCCGGTATATCACATTTTAATTTTACACCATTGTGAACCTTACGCCTTTTTTACTCTCTGATCGAGGTTCTCGGCATTGAAAAATCTTCATAAACTAAATCACACGTGTATATGTTGACATTTAAAAGATATACAGTCAAGAAAATCAAGGCAACGGTGATATATATGCGGATTAGAAACAAAGAAAAAAAACACTCAACAAATGGCTACAATTTAAGGAATGTGTTTAGTGACGGCATCTGATTCCTAATTGATGGATAAATGTCTGGTGGCAAGAAAAGCTGCTTCAAGGACGTTGTCAAGTGTTTTCGCTCGACGATTCCATTCTTGGGTGGTTGGTTTGGCCCTTGTTCCTGTAACTCGAATCCTAGCACGGTATATCCCATTTTAATTTTACACCATTGTGAACCTTACCCCTTCTTTACTCTCTGATCGAGGTTCTCGGCATTGAAAAATCTTCGTAAACTAAATCACACGTGTATATGTTGATATTTAAGAGATATACAGATAAGAAAATCAAGGGCAATGGTGATATATATGCGGATTAGACACCAAAAAAAACACTCAACAAATGGCTACAATTTAAGGAATGTGTTTAGTGACGGCATCAGATTCCTAATTGATGGAGAAAGGTCTGGTGGCAAGAAAAGCTGCTTCTAGGACGTTGTCAAGTGTTTTCGCTCGACGATTCCATTCTTGGGTGGTTGGTTTGGCCCTTGTTCCTGTAACTCGAATCCTAGCCTGGTATATCCCGTTTTAATTTTACACCATTGTGAACCTTACACCTTTTACTCTCTGATCGAGGTTCTCGGCATTGAAAAATCTTCGTAAACTAAATCACACGTGTATATGTTGACATTTAAGAGATATACAGTTAAGAAAATCAAGGGCAATGGTGATGTATATGCGGATTAGACACCAAAAAAAAAATACTCAACAAATGGCTACAATTTAAGGAATGTGTTTAGTGACGGCATCAGATTCCTAATTGATGGAGAAAGGGCTGGTGGCAAGAAAAGCTGCTTCTAGGAGGTTGTCAAGTGTTTTCGCTCGACGATTCCATTCTTGGGTGGTTGGTTTGGCCCTTGTTCCTGTAACTCGAATCCTAGCCTGGTATATCCCATTTTAGTTTTACACCATTGTGAACCTTACGCCTTTTTACTCTCTGATCGAGGTTCTCGGCATTGAAAAATCTTCGTAAACTAAATCACACGTGTATATTTTGACATTTAAGAGATATACAGTCAAGAAAATCAAGGGCAATGGTCATATATATGCGGATTAGACACCAAAAAAAAATACTCAACAAATGGCTACAATTTAAGGAATGTGTTTAGTGACGGCATCAGATTCCTAATTGATGGAGAAAAGGGTGGTGGGAAGAAAAGCTGCTTCTAGGAGGTTGTCAAGTGTTTTCGCTCGACGATTCCATTCTTGGGTGGTTTGTTTGGCCTTTGTTCCTGTAACTCGAATCCTAGCCCGGTATATCCCATTTTAATTTTACACCATTGTGAACCTTACGCCTTTATTACTCTCTGATCGAGGTTCTCGGCATTGAAAAATCTTCGTAAACTAAATCACACGTGTATATGTTGATATTTAAGAGATATACAGTCAAGAAAATCAAGAGCAATGGTGATATATATGCGGATTAGACACCAAAAAAAAATCACTCAACGAATGGCTATAATTTAAGGAATGTGTTTAGTGACGGCATCTGATTCCTAATTGATGGTGAAAGGTCTGGTGGCATGAAAAACTGCTTCTAGGAGGTTGTCAAGTGTTTTCGCTCCTAAATCACATTCTTTGGTGGTTGGTTTGGCCCTTGTTCCTGTAACTCGAATCCTAACCCGGTATATCTCATTTTAATTTTACACCATTATGAACCTTACGCATTTTTTACTCTCTGATCGAGGTTCTCGGCATTGAAAAATCTTCTTAAACTAAATCACACGTGTATATGTTGATATTTAAGAAATATACAGTCAAGAAAATCAAGGGCAATAGTGATATATATGCGGATTAGACACCAAAAAAAAAACATTCAACAAATGGCTACAATTTAAGGAATGTGTTTAGTGACGGCATCAGATTCCTAATTGATGGAGAAAGGTCTGGTGGCAAGAAAAGCTGCTTCTAGGAGGTTGTCAAGTGTTTTCGCTCGACGATTCCATTCTTGGGTGGTTGGTTTGACCCTTATTCCTGTAACTCGTTACACCATTGTGAACCTTACGCCTTTTTTACTCTCTGATCGAGGTTCTCGGCATTCAAAAATCTTCCTAAACTAAATCACACGTGTATATGTTGACATTTAGGAGATATACAGTCAAGAAAATCAAGGGCAATGGTGATATATATGCGGATTAGACACCAAAAAAAACACTCAACAAATGGCTACAATTTAAGGAATGTGTTTAGTGACGGCATCAGATTCCTAATTGATGGAGAAAGATCTGTTGGCAAGAAAAGCTTCTTCTAGGAGGTTGTCAAGTGTTTTCGCTCGACGATTCCATTCTTGGGTGGTTGGTTTGGCCCTTGTTCCTCTAACTCGAATCCTAGCCCGGTATATCACATTTTAATTTTACACCATTGTGAACCTTACGCCTTTTTTACTCTCTGATCGAGGTTCTCGGCATTGAAAAATTTTCGTATACTATATCACACGTGTATATTTTGACATTTAAGAGATATACAGTCAAGAAAATCAAGGGCAATGGTGATATATATGCGGATTAGACACCAAAAAAAATACTCAACAAATGGCTACAATTTAAGGAATGTGTTTAGTGACGGCATCAGATTCCTAATTGATGGAGAAATGGGTGGTGGTAAGAAAAGCTGCTTCTAGGAGGTTGTCAAGTGTTTTCGCTCGACGATTCCATTCTTGGGTGGTTTGTTTGGCTTTTGTTCCTGTAACTCGAATTCAAGCCCGGTATATCCCATTTTAATTTTACACCATTGTGAACCTTACGCCTTTTTTACTCTCTGATCGCGGTTCTCGGCATTGAAAAATCTTCGTAAACTAAATCACACGTGTATATGTTGATATTTAAGAGATATACAGTCAAGAAAATCAAGGGCAATGGTGATATATATGCGGATTAGACACAAAAAAAATCACTCAACGAATGGCTATAATTTAAGGAATGTGTTTAGTGACGGCATCTGATTCCTAATTGATGGTGAAAGGTCTGGTGGCAAGAAAAACTGCTTCTAGGAGGTTGTCAAGTGTTTTCGCACGACGATTCCATTCTTGGGTGGTTGGTTTGGCCCTTGTTCCTGTAACTCGAATCCTAGCCCGGTATATCACATTTTAATTTTACACCATTGTGAACCTTACGCCTTTTTTACTCTCTGATCGAGGTTCTCGGCATTGAAAAATATTCATAAACTAAATCACACGTGTATATGTTGACATTTAAAAGATATACAGTCAAGAAAATCAAGGCAATGGTGATATATATGCGGATTAGATACAAAAAAAAACACTCAACAAATGGATACAATTTAAGGAATGTGTTTAGTGACGGCATCAGATTCCTAATTGATGGAGAGAGGTCTGGTGGCAAGAAAAGCTGCTTCTAGGACGTTGTCAAGTGTTTTCGCTCGACGATTCCATTCTTGGGTGGTTGGTTTGGCCCTTGTTCCGGTAACTCGAATCCTAGCACGGTATATCCCATTTTAATTTTACACCATTGTGAACCTTACGCCTTCTTTACTCTCTGATCGAGGTTCTCGGCATTGAAAAATCTTTGTAAACTAAATCACACTTGTATATGTTGATATTTAAGAGATATACAGTTAAGAAAATCAAGGGCAATGGTGATGTATATGCGGATTAGACACCAAAAAAAACACTCAACAAATGGCTACAATTTAAGGAATGTGTTTAGTGACGGCATCAGATTCCTAATTGATGGAGAAAGGTCTGGTGGCAAGAAAAGCTGCTTCTAGGAGGTTGTCAAGTGTTTTCGCTCGACGATTACATTCTTGGGTGGTTGGTTTGGCCCTTGTTCCTGTAACTCGAATCCTAGCACGGTATATCCCATTTTAATTTTACACCATTGTGAGCCTTACGCCTTCTTTACTCTCTGATCGAAGTTCTCGGCATTGAAAAATCTTCGTAAACTAAATCACACGTGTATATGTTGATATTTAAGAGATAGACAGTTAAGAAAATCAAGGGCAATGGTGATGTATATGCGGATTAGACACAAAAAAAATCACTCAACGAATGGCTATAATTTAAGGAATGTGTTTAGTGACGGCATCTGATTCCTAATTGATGGTGAAAGGTCTAGTGGCAAGAAAAACTACTTCTAGGAGGTTGTCAAGTGTTTTCGCTCGACGATTCCATTCTTGGGTGGTTGGTTTGGCCCTTGTTCCTGTAACTCGAATCCTAGCCCGGTATATCCCATTTTAATTTTACACCATTGTGAACCTTACGACTTTTTTACTCTCTGATCGAGGTTCTCGGCATTAAAAAATCTTCGTAAACTAAATCACACGTGTATATGTTGATATTTAAGAGATATACAGTCAAGAAAATCAAGGGTAATGGTGATATATATGCGGATTAGACACCAAAAAAAACACTCAGCAAATGGCTACAATTTAAGGAATGTGTTTAGTGACGGCATCAGATTCCTAAATGATGGAGAAAGGTCTGGTGGCAAGAAAAGCTGCTTCTAGGAGGTTTTCAAGTGTTTTCGCTTGACGATTCCATTCTTGGGTGGTTGGTTTGGCCCTTGTTCCTGTAACTCGAATCCTAACACGGTATATCCCATTTTAATTTTACACCATTGTGAACGTTACGCCTTTTTTACTCTCTGATCGAGGTTCTCGGCATTGAAAAATCTTCGTAAACTAAATCACACGTGTATCTGTTGATATTTAAGAGATATACAGTCAAGAAAATCAAGGGCAATGGTGATATATATGCGGATTAGACACACAAAAAAACACTCAACAAATGGCTACAATTTAAGGAATGTTTTTAGTGACGGCATCAGATTCCTAATTGATGGAGAAAGGTCTGGTGGCAAGAAAAGCTACTTCTAGGTGGTTGTCAAGTGTTTTCGCTCGACGATTCCATTCCTGGGTGGGTGATTTAGCCCTTGTTCCTGTAACTCGAATCCTACACCGGTATATCCCATTTTAATGTTTAGTGACGACATCAGATTCCTAATTGATGGAGAAAGGTCTGTTGGCAAGAAAAGCTGCTTTTAGGAGGTTGTCAAGTGTTTTCGCTCGACGATTCTATTCTTGGATGGTTGGTTTGGCCCTTGTTCCTGTAACTCGAATCCTAGCACGGTATATCACATTTTAATTTTACACCATTGTGAACCTTACGCCTTATTTACTCTCTGATCGAGGTTCTCGGCATTGAAAAATCTTCGTATACTAAATCACACGTGTATATTTTGACATTTAAGAGATATATAGTCAAGAAAATCAAGGGCAATGGTGATATATATGTGGATTAGACACCAAAAAAATACTCAACAAATGGCTACAATTTAAGGAATGTGTTTAGTGACGGCATCAGATTCCTAATTGATGGAGAAAGGGGTGGTGGTAAGAAAAGCTGCTTCTAGGAGGTTGTCAAGTGTTTCCACTCGACGATTCCATTCTTGGGTGGTTTGTTTGGCCCTTGTTCCTGTAACTCGAATTCAAGCCCGGTATATCCCATTTTAATTTTACACCATTGTGAACCTTACGCCTTTTTTACTCTCTGATCGCGGTTCTCGGCATTGAAAAATCTTCGTATACTAAATCACACGTGTATATTTTGACATTTAAGAGATATATAGTCAAGAAAATCAAGGGCAATGGTGATATATATGCGGATTAGACACCCAAAAAATACTCAACAAATGGCTACAATTTAAGGAATGTGTTAAGTGACGGCATCAGATTCTTAATTGATGGAGAAAGGACTGGTGGTAAGAAAAGCTGCTTCTAGGTGGTTGACAAGTGTTTTCGCTCGACGATTCCATTCTTGGGTGGTTGGTTTGGCCCTTGTTCCTGTAACTCGAATCCTAGGCCGGTATATCCCATTTTAATCTTACACCATTGTGAACCACACGCCTTTTTTACTCTCTGATCGAGGTTCTAGGTATTGAAAAATCTTCGTAAACTAAATCACACGTGTATATGTTGATATTTAAGAGATATACAGTCAAGAAAATCAAGGGCAATGGTGATATATATGCGGATTAGACACAAAAAAAATCACTCAACGAATGGCTATAATTTAAGGAATGTGTTTAGTGACGGCTTCTGATTCCTAATTGATGGTGAAAGGTCTGGTGGCAAGAAAAACTGCTTCTAGGAGGTTGTCAAGTGTTTTCGCACGACGATTCCATTCTTGGGTGGTTGGTTTGGCCCTTGTTCCTGTAACTCGAATCCTAGCCCGGTATATCACATTTTAATTTTACACCATTGTGAACCTTACACCTTTTTTACTCTCTGATCGAGGTTCTCGGCATTGAAAAATCTTCATAAACTAAATCACACGTGTATATGTTGACATTACAAGATATACAGTCAAGAAAATCAAGGCAATGGTGATATATATGCGGATTAGAAACAAAGAAAAAAAACACTCAACAAATGGCTACAATTTAAGGAATGTGTTTAGTGACGGCATCAGATTCCTAATTGATGGAGAAAGGTCTGGTGGCAAGAAAAGCTGCTTCTAGGACGTTGTCAAGTGTTTTCACTCGACGATTCCATTCTTGGGTGGTTGGTTTGGCCCTTGTTCCTGTAACTCGAATCCTAGCCTAGTATATCCCATTTTAATTTTACCCCATTGTGAACCTTACGCCTTTTTACTCTCTGATCGAGGTTCTCGGCATTGAAAAATCTTCGTAAACTAAATCACACATGTATATGTTGACATTTAAGAGATATACAGTTAAGAAAATCAAGGGCAATGGTGATGTATATGCGGATTAGACACCAAAAAAAAATACTCAACAAATGGCTACAATTTAAGGAATGTGTTTAGAGACGGCATCAGATTCCTAATTGATGGAGAAAGGGCTGGTGGCAAGAAAAGCTGCTTCTAGGAGGTTGTCAAGTGTTTTCGCTCGACGATTCCATTCTTGGGTGGTTGGTTTGGCCCTTGTTCCTGTAACTCGAATCCTAGCCTGGTATATCCCATTTTAATTTTACACCATTGTGAACCTTACGCCATTTTACTCTCTGATCGAGGTTCTCGGCATTGAAAAATCTTCGTAAACTAAATCACACGTGTATATTTTGACATTTAAGAGATATACAGTCAAGAAAATCAAGGGCAATGGTGATATATATGCGGATTAGAAACAAAGGAAAAAAACACTCAACAAATGGCTACAATTTAAGGAATGTGTTTAGTGACGGCATCAGATTCCTAATTGATGGAGAAAGGTCTGGTGGCAAGAAAAGCTGCTTCTAGGACGTTGTCAAGTGTTTTCGCTCGACGATTCCATTCTTGGGTGGTTGGTTTGGCCCTTGTTCCTGTAACTCGAATCCTAGCCTAGTATATCCCATTTTAATTTTACCCCATTGTGAACCTTACGCCTTTTTACTCTCTGATCGAGGTTCTCGGCATTGAAAAATCTTCGTAAACTAAATCACACGTGTATATGTTGACATTTAAGAGATATACAGTTAAGAAAATCAAGGGCAATGGTGATGTATATGCGGATTAGACACCAAAAAAAAATACTCAACAAATGGCTACAATTTAAGGAATGTGTTTAGAGACGGCATCAGATTCCTAATTGATGGAGAAAGGGCTGGTGGCAAGAAAAGCTGCTTCTAGGAGGTTGTCAAGTGTTTTCGCTCGACGATTCCATTCTTGGGTGGTTGGTTTGGCCCTTGTTCCTGTAACTCGAATCCTAGCCTGGTATATCCCATTTTAATTTTACACCATTGTGAACCTTACGCCATTTTACTCTCTGATCGAGGTTCTCGGCATTGAAAAATCTTCGTAAACTAAATCACACGTGTATATTTTGACATTTAAGAGATATACAGTCAAGAAAATCAAGGGCAATGGTGATATATATGCGGATTAGAAACAAAGGAAAAAAACACTCAACAAATGGCTACAATTTAAGGAATGTGTTTAGTGACGGCATCAGATTCCTAATTGATGGAGAAAGGTCTGGTGGCAAGAAAAGCTGCATCTAGGACGTTGTCAAGTGTTTTCGCTCGACGATTCCATTCTTGGGTGGTTGGTTTGGCCCTTGTTCCTGTAACTCGAATCCTAGCACGGTATATCCCATTTTAATTTTACACCATTGTGAACCTTACGCCTTCTTTACTCTCTGATCGAGGTTCTCGGCATTGAAAAATCTTCGTAAACTAAATCACACGTGTATATGTTGATATTTAAGAGATATACAGTCAAGAAAATCAAGGGCAATGGTGATATATATGCGGATTAGACACCAAAAAAAACACTCAACAAATGGCTACAATTTAAGGAATGTGTTTAGTGACGGCATCAGATTCCTAATTGATGGAGAAAGGTCTGGTGGCAAGAAAAGCTACTTCTAGGACGTTGTCAAGTGTTTTCGCTCGACGATTCCATTCTTGGGTGGTTGGTTTGGCACTTGTTCCTGTAACTCGAATCCTAGCCTAGTATATCCCATTTTAATTTTACACCATTGTGAACCTTACGCCTTTTTACTCTCTGATCGAGGTTCTCGGCATTGAAAAATCTTCATAAACTAAATCACACGTGTATATTTTGACATTTAAGAGATATACAGTCAAGAAAATCAAGGGCAATGGTGATATATATGCGGATTAGACACCAAAAAAAATACTCAACAAATGGCTACAATTTAAGGAATGTGTTTAGTGACGGCATCAGATTCCTAATTGATGGAGAAAGGGGTGGTGGGAAGAAAAGCTGCTTCTAGGAGGTTGTCAAGTGTTTTCGCTCGACGATTCCATTCTTGGGTGGTTTGTTTGGCCTTTGTTCCTGTAACTCGAATCCTTGCCCGGTATATCCCATTTTAATTTTACACCATTGTGAACCTTACGCCTTTATTACTCTCTGATCGAGGTTCTCGGCATTGAAAAATCTTCGTAAACTAAATCACACGTGTATATTTTGACATTTAAGAGATATATAGTCAAGAAAATCAAGGGCAATGGTGATATATATGCGGATTAGACACCAAAAAAATACTCAACAAATGGCTACAATTTAAGGAATGTGTTTAGTGACGGCATCAGATTCCTAATTGATGGAGAATGCGGTGGTGGTAAGAAAAGCTGCTTCTAGGAGGTTGTCAAGTGTTTTCGCTCGACGATTCCATTCTTGGGTGGTTTGTTTGGCCCTTGTTCCTGTAACTCGAATTCAAGCCCGGTATATCCCATTTTAATTTTACACCATTGTGAACCTTACGCCTTTTTTTCTCTCTGATCGCGGTTCTCGGCATTGAAAAATCTTCGTATACTAAATCACACGTGTATATTTTGACATTTAAGAGATATATAGTCAAGAAAATCAAGGGCAATGGTGATATATATGCGGATTAGACACCAAAAAAATACTCAACAAATGGCTACAATTTAAGGAATGTGTTAAGTGACGGCATCAGATTCTTAATTGATGGAGAAAGGACTGGTGGTAAGAAAAGCTGCTTCTAGGTGGTTGACAAGTGTTTTCGCTCGACGATTCCATTCTTGGGTGGTTGGTTTGGCCCTTGTTCCTGTAACTCAAATCCTAGGCCGGTATATCCCATTTTAATCATACACCATTGTGAACCACACGCCTTTTTTACTCTCTGATCGAGGTTCTAGGTATTGAAAAATCTTCGTAAACTAAATCACACGTGTATATGTTGACATTTAAGAGATATACAGTCAAGAAAATCAAGGGCAATGGTGATATATATGCGGATTAGACACCAAAAAAAAATACTCAACAAATGGCTACAATTTAAGGAATGTGTTTAGTGACGGCATCAGATTCCTAATTGATGGAGAAAGGGGTGGTGGGAAGAAAAGCTGCTTCTAGGAGGTTGTCAAGTGTTTTCGCTCGACGATTCCATTCTTGGGTGGTTTGTTTGGCCTTTGTTCCTGTAACTCGAATCCTTGCCCGGTATATCCCATTTTAATTTTACACCATTGTGAACCTTACGCCTTTATTACTCTCTGATCGAGGTTCTCGGCATTGAAAAATCTTCGTAAACTAAATCACACGTGTATATTTTGACATTTAAGAGATATATAGTCAAGAAAATCAAGGGCAATGGTGATATATATGCGGATTAGACACCAAAAAAATACTCAACAAATGGCTACAATTTAAGGAATGTGTTTAGTGACGGCATCAGATTCCTAATTGATGGAGAATGGGGTGGTGGTAAGAAAAGCTGCTTCTAGGAGGTTGTCAAGTGTTTTCGCTCGACGATTCCATTCTTGGGTGGTTTGTTTGGCCCTTGTTCCTGTAACTCGAATTCAAGCCCGGTATATCCCATTTTAATTTTACACCATTGTGAACCTTACGCCTTTTTTTCTCTCTGATCGCGGTTCTCGGCATTGAAAAATCTTCGTATACTAAATCACACGTGTATATTTTGACATTTAAGAGATATATAGTCAAGAAAATCAAGGGAAATGGTGATATATATGCGGATTAGACACCAAAAAAATACTCAACAAATGGCTACAATTTAAGGAATGTGTTAAGTGACGGCATCAGATTCTTAATTGATGGAGAAAGGACTGGTGGTAAGAAAAGCTGCTTCTAGGTGGTTGACAAGTGTTTTCGCTCGACGATTCCATTCTTGGGTGGTTGGTTTGGCCCTTGTTCCTGTAACTCAAATCCTAGGCCGGTATATCCCATTTTAATCATACACCATTGTGAACCACACGCCTTTTTTACTCTCTGATCGAGGTTCTAGGTATTGAAAAATCTTCGTAAACTAAATCACACGTGTATATGTTGATATTTAAGAGATATACAGTCAAGAAAATCAAGGGCAATGGTGATATATATGCGGATTAGACACAAAAAAAATCACTCAACGAATGGCTATAATTTAAGGAATGTGTTTAGTGACGGCATCTGATTCCTAATTGATGGTGAAAGGTCTGGTGGCAAGAAAAACTGCTTCTAGTAGGTTGTCAAGTGTTTTCGCACGACGATTCCATTCTTGGGTGGTTGGTTTGGTCCTTGTTCCTGTAACTCGAATCCTAGCCCGGTATATCACATTTTAATTTTACACCATTGTGAACCTTACACCTTTTTTACTCTCTGATCGAGGTTCTCGGCATTGAAAAATCTTCATAAACTAAATCACACGTGTATATGTTGACATTTAAAAGATATACAGTCAAGAAAATCAAGGCAACGGTGATATATATGCGGATTAGAAACAAAGAAAAAAAACACTCAACAAATGGCTACAATTTAAGGAATGTGTTTAGTGACGGCATCAGATTCCTAATTGATGGAGAAAGGTCTGGTGGCAAGAAAAGCTGCTTCTAGGACGTTGTCAAGTGTTTTCGCTCGACGATTCCATTCTTGGGTGGTTGGTTTGGCCCTTGTTCCTGTAACTCGAATCCTAGCACGGTATATCCCATTTTTATTTTACACCATTGTGAACATTACGCCTTCTTTACTCTCTGATCGAGGTTCTCGGCATTGAAAAATCTTCGTAAACTAAATCACACGTGTATATGTTGATATTTAAGAGATATACAGTCAAGAAAATCAAGGGCAATGGTGATATATATGCGGATTAGACACCAAAAAAATACTCAACAAATGGCTACAATTTAAGGAATGTGTTAAGTGACGGCATCAGATTCTTAATTGATGGAGAAAGGACTGGTGGTAAGAAAAGCTGCTTCTAGGTGGTTGACAAGTGTTTTCGCTCGACGATTCCATTCTTGGGTGGTTGGTTTGGCCCTTGTTCCTGTAACTCAAATCCTAGGCCGGTATATCCCATTTTAATCATACACCATTGTGAACCACACGCCTTTTTTACTCTCTGATCGAGGTTCTAGGTATTGAAAAATCTTCGTAAACTAAATCACACGTGTATATGTTGACATTTAAGAGATATACAGTCAAGAAAATCAAGGGCAATGGTGATATATATGCGGATTAGACACCAAAAAAAAATACTCAACAAATGGCTACAATTTAAGGAATGTGTTTAGTGACGGCATCAGATTCCTAATTGATGGAGAAAGGGGTGGTGGGAAGAAAAGCTGCTTCTAGGAGGTTGTCAAGTGTTTTCGCTCGACGATTCCATTCTTGGGTGGTTTGTTTGGCCTTTGTTCCTGTAACTCGAATCCTTGCCCGGTATATCCCATTTTAATTTTACACCATTGTGAACCTTACGCCTTTATTACTCTCTGATCGAGGTTCTCGGCATTGAAAAATCTTCGTAAACTAAATCACACGTGTATATTTTGACATTTAAGAGATATATAGTCAAGAAAATCAAGGGCAATGGTGATATATATGCGGATTAGACACCAAAAAAATACTCAACAAATGGCTACAATTTAAGGAATGTGTTAAGTGACGGCATCAGATTCTTAATTGATGGAGAAAGGACTGGTGGTAAGAAAAGCTGCTTCTAGGTGGTTGACAAGTGTTTTCGCTCGACGATTCCATTCTTGGGTGGTTGGTTTGGCCCTTGTTCCTGTAACTCAAATCCTAGGCCGGTATATCCCATTTTAATCATACACCATTGTGAACCACACGCCTTTTTTACTCTCTGATCGAGGTTCTAGGTATTGAAAAATCTTCGTAAACTAAATCACACGTGTATATGTTGACATTTAAGAGATATACAGTCAAGAAAATCAAGGGCAATGGTGATATATATGCGGATTAGACACCAAAAAAAAATACTCAACAAATGGCTACAATTTAAGGAATGTGTTTAGTGACGGCATCAGATTCCTAATTGATGGAGAAAGGGGTGGTGGGAAGAAAAGCTGCTTCTAGGAGGTTGTCAAGTGTTTTCGCTCGACGATTCCATTCTTGGGTGGTTTGTTTGGCCTTTGTTCCTGTAACTCGAATCCTTGCCCGGTATATCCCATTTTAATTTTACACCATTGTGAACCTTACGCCTTTATTACTCTCTGATCGAGGTTCTCGGCATTGAAAAATCTTCGTAAACTAAATCACACGTGTATATTTTGACATTTAAGAGATATATAGTCAAGAAAATCAAGGGCAATGGTGATATATATGCGGATTAGACACCAAAAAAATACTCAACAAATGGCTACAATTTAAGGAATGTGTTTAGTGACGGCATCAGATTCCTAATTGATGGAGAATGGGGGTGGTGGTAAGAAAAGCTGCTTCTAGGAGGTTGTCAAGTGTTTTCGCTCGACGATTCCATTCTTGGGTGGTTTGTTTGGCCCTTGTTCCTGTAACTCGAATTCAAGCCCGGTATATCCCATTTTAATTTTACACCATTGTGAAACTTACGCCTTTTTTTCTCTCTGATCGCGGTTCTCGGCATTGAAAAATCTTCGTATACTAAATCACACGTGTATATTTTGACATTTAAGAGATATATAGTCAAGAAAATCAAGGGCAATGGTGATATATATGCGGATTAGACACCAAAAAAATACTCAACAAATTGCTACAATTTAAGGAATGTGTTAAGTGACGGCATCAGATTCTTAATTGATGGAGAAAGGACTGGTGGTAAGAAAAGCTGCTTCTAGGTGGTTGACAAGTGTTTTCGCTCGACGATTCCATTCTTGGGTGGTTGGTTTGGCCCTTGTTCCTGTAACTCAAATCCTAGGCCGGTATATCCCATTTTAATCATACACCATTGTGAACCACACGCCTTTTTTACTCTCTGATCGAGGTTCTAGGTATTGAAAAATCTTCGTAAACTAAATCACACGTGTATATGTTGATATTTAAGAGATATACAGTCAAGAAAATCAAGGGCAATGGTGATATATATGCGGATTAGACACAAAAAAAATCACTCAACGAATGGCTATAATTTAAGGAATGTGTTTAGTGACGGCATCTGATTCCTAATTGATGGTGAAAGGTCTGGTGGCAAGAAAAACTGCTTCTAGTAGGTTGTCAAGTGTTTTCGCACGACGATTCCATTCTTGGGTGGTTGGTTTGGTCCTTGTTCCTGTAACTCGAATCCTAGCCCGGTATATCACATTTTAATTTTACACCATTGTGAACCTTACACCTTTTTTACTCTCTGATCGAGGTTCTCGGCATTGAAAAATCTTCATAAACTAAATCACACGTGTATATGTTGACATTTAAAAGATATACAGTCAAGAAAATCAAGGCAATGGTGATATATATGCGGATTAGAAACAAAGAAAAAAAACACTCAACAAATGGCTACAATTTAAGGAATGTGTTTAGTGACGGCATCAGATTCCTAATTGATGGAGAAAGGTCTGGTGGCAAGAAAAGCTGCTTCTAGGACGTTGTCAAGTGTTTTCGCTCGACGATTCCATTCTTGGGTGGTTGGTTTGGCCCTTGTTCCTGTAACTCGAATCCTAGCACGGTATATCCCATTTTTATTTTACACCATTGTGAACCTTACGCCTTCTTTACTCTCTGATCGAGGTTCTCGGCATTGAAAAATCTTCGTAAACTAAATCACACGTGTATATGTTGATATTTAAGAGATATACAGTCAAGAAAATCAAGGGCAATGGTGATATATATGCGGATTAGACACCAAAAAAAACACTCAACAAATGGCTACAATTTAAGGAATGTGTTTAGTGACGGCATCAGATTCCTAATTGATGGAGAAAGGTCTGGTGGCAAGAAAAGCTGCTTCTAGGACGTTGTCAAGTGTTTTCGCTCGACGATTCCATTCTTGGGTGGTTGGTTTGGCCCTTGTTCCTGTAACTCGAATCCTAGCCTAGTATATCACATTTTAATTTTACACCATTGTGAACCTTACGCCTTTTTACTCTCTGATCGAGGTTCTCGGCATTGAAAAATCTTCGTAAACTAAATCAGACGTGTATATGTTGACATTTAAGAGATATACAGTTAAGAAAATCAAGGGCAATGGTGATGTATATGCGGATTAGACACCAAAAAAAAATACTCAACAAATGGCTACAATTTAAGGAATGTGTTTAGAGACGGCATCAGATTCCTAATTGATGGAGAAAGGGCTGGTTGCAAGAAAAGCTGCTTCTAGGAGGTTGTCAAGTGTTTTCGCTCGACGATTCCATTCTTGGGTGGTTGGTTTGGCCCTTGTTCCTGTAACTCGAATCCTAGCCTGGTATATCCCATTTTAATTTTACACCATTGTGAACCTTACGCCTTTTTACTCTCTGATCGAGGTTCTCGGCATTGAAAAATCTTCGTAAACTAAATCACACGTGTATATTTTGACATTTAAGAGATATACAGTCAAGAAAATCAAGAGCAATGGTGATATATATGCGGATTAGACACCAAAAAAAATCACTCAACGAATGGCTATAATTTAAGGAATGTGTTTAGTGACGGCATCTGATTCCTAATTGATGGTGAAAGGTCTGGTGGCAAGAAAAACTGCTTCTAGGAGGTTGTCAAGTGTTTTCGCTCGACGATTCCATTCTTGGGTGGTTGGTTTGGCCCTTGTTCCTGTAACTCGAATCCTAGCCTGGTATATCCCATTTTAATTTTACACCATTGTGAACCTTACGCCTTTTTTACTCTCTGATCGAGGTTCTCGGCATTGAAAAATCTTCGTAAACTAAATCACACGTGTATATTTTGACATTTAAGAAATATACAGTCAAGAAAATCAAGAGCAATGGTGATATATATGCGGATTAGACACCAAAAAAAACACTCAACAAATGGCTACAATTTAAGGAATGTGTATAGTGACGGCATCAGATTCCTAATTGATGGAGAAAGGTCTGGTGGCAAGAAAAGCTGCTTCTAGGACGTTGTCAAGTGTTTTCGCTCGACGATTCCATTCTTGGGTGGTTGGTTTAGCCCTTGTTCCTGTAACTCGAATCCTAGCCTAGTATATCACATTTTAATTTTACACCATTGTGAACCTTACGCCTTTTTACTCTCTGATCGAGGTTCTCGGCATTGAAAAATCTTCGTAAACTAAATCAGACGTGTATATGTTGACATTTAAGAGATATACAGTCAAGAAAATCAAGGGCAATGGTGATATATATGCGGATTAGACACCAAAAAAAAATACTCAACAAATGGCTACAATTTAAGGAATGTGTTTAGTGACGGCATCAGATTCCTAATTGATGGAGAAAGGGGTGGTGGGAAGAAAAGCTGCTTCTAGGAGGTTGTCAAGTGTTTTCGCTCGACGATTCCATTCTTGGGTGGTTTGTTTGGCCTTTGTTCCTGTAACTCGAATACTAGCCCGGTATATCCCATTTTAATTTTACACCATTGTGAACCTTACGCCTTTATTACTCTCTGATCGAGGTTCTCGGCATTCAAAAATCTTCGTAAACTAAATCACACGTGTATATGTTGATATTTAAGAGATATACAGTCAAGAAAATCCAGAGCAATGGTGATATATATGCGGATTAGACACCAAAAAAAATCACTCAACGAATGGCTATAATTTAAGGAATGTGTTTAGTGACGGCATCTGATTCCTAATTGATGGTGAAAGGTCTGGTGGCAAGAAAAACTGCTTCTAGGAGGTTGTCAAGTGTTTTCGCACGACGATTCCATTCTTGGGTGGTTGGTTTGGCCCTTGTTCCTGTAACTCGAATCCTATCCCGGTATATCCCATTTTAATTTTACACCATTGTGAACCTTACACCTTTTTTACTCTCTGATCGAGGTTCTCGGCATTGAAAAATCTTCGTAAACTAAATCACACGTGTATATGTTCACATTTAAGAGATATACAGTCAAGAAAATCAAGGGCAATGGTGATATATATGCGGATTAGACACAAAAAAAAAACACTCAACAAATGGCTACAATTTAAGGAATGTGTTTAGTGACGGCATCAGATTCCTAATTGATGGAGAAAGGTCTGGTGGCAAGAAAAGCTGCTTGTAGGAGGTTGTCAAGTGTTTTCGCTCGACGATTCCATTCATGGGTGGTTGGTTTGGCCCTTGTTCCTGTAACTCGAATCCTAGCACGGTATATCCCATTTTAATTTTACACCATTGTGAACCTTACGCCTTTTTTACTTTCTGATCGACGTTCTCGGCATTGAAAAATCTTCGTAAACTAAATCACACATTTATATGTTGATATTTAAGAGATATACAGTCAAGAAAATCAAGGGCAATGGTGATATATATGCGGATTAGACACAAAAAAAAAAACACTCAACAAATTGCTACAATTTAAGGAACAGATTCCTAATTGATGGAGAAAGGTCTGGTGGCAAGAAAAGCTGCTTCTAGGAGGTTGTCAAGTGTTTTCGCTCGACGATTCCATTCTTGGGTGGTTGGTTTGGTCCTTGTTCCTGTAACTCGAATCCTAGCCCATTATATCCCATTTTAATTTTACACCATTGTGAACCTTACGCCTTTTTTACTCTCTGATCGAGGTTCTCGGCATTGAAAAATCTTCGTAAACTAAATCACACGTGTATATGTTGACATTTAAGAGATATACAGTCAAGAAAATCAAGGGCAATGGTGATATATATGTGGATTAGACACCAAAAAAAAAAAACACTCAACAGATGGCTACAATTTAAGGAATGTGTTTAGTGACGGCATCAGATTCCAAATTGATGGAAAAGGTCTGGTGGCAAGAAAAGCTGCTTCCAGTAGGTTTTCAAGTGTTCTCGCTCGACGATTCCATTCTTGGGTGGTTGGTTTGGCCCTTGTTCCTGCAACTCGAATCCTAGCATAGTATATCCCATTTTAATTTTACACCATTGTGAACCTTACGCCTTTTTACTCTCTGATCGAGGTTCTCGGCATTGAAAAATCTTCGTAAACTAAATAACACGTGTATATGTTGATATTTAGGAGATATACAGTCAAAAAAATCAAGGGCAATGGTGATGTATATGCGGATTAGACACCAAAAAAAACACTCAACAAATGGCTACAATTTAAGGAATGTGTTTAGTGACGGCATCAGATTCCTAATTGATGGAGAAAAGACTGGTGGTAAGAAAAGCTGCTTCTAGGTGGTTGACAAGTGTTTTCGCTCGACGATTCCATTCTTGGGTGGTTGGTTTGGCCCTTATTCCTGTAACTCGAATCCTAGGCCGGTATATCCCATTTTAATCTTACACCATTGTGAACCACACGCCCTTTTTACTCTCTGATCGAGGTTCTAGGTATTGAAAAATCTTCGTAAACTAAATCACACGTGTATATGTTGACATTTAAGAGATATACAGTCAAGAAAATCAAGGGCAATGGTGATATATATGCGGATTAGACACAAAAAAAAACACTCAACAAATGGCTACAATTTAAGGAATGTGTATAGTGACGGCATCAGATTCCTAATTGATGGAGAAAGGTCTGGTGGCAAGAAAAGCTGCTTCTAGGACGTTGTCAAGTGTTTTCGCTCGACGATTCCATTCTTGGGTGGTTGGTTTAGCCCTTGTTCCTGTAACTCGAATCCTAGCCTAGTATATCACATTTTAATTTTACACCATTGTGAACCTTACGCCTTTTTACTCTCTGATCGAGGTTCTCGGCATTGAAAAATCTTCGTAAACTAAATCAGACGTGTATATGTTGACATTTAAGAGATATACAGTCAAGAAAATCAAGGGCAATGGTGATATATATGCGGATTAGACACCAAAAAAAAATACTCAACAAATGGCTACAATTTAAGGAATGTGTTTAGTGACGGCATCAGATTCCTAATTGATGGAGAAAGGGGTGGTGGGAAGAAAAGCTGCTTCTAGGAGGTTGTCAAGTGTTTTCGCTCGACGATTCCATTCTTGGGTGGTTTGTTTGGCCTTTGTTCCTGTAACTCGAATACTAGCCCGGTATATCCCATTTTAATTTTACACCATTGTGAACCTTACGCCTTTATTACTCTCTGATCGAGGTTCTCGGCATTCAAAAATCTTCGTAAACTAAATCACACGTGTATATGTTGATATTTAAGAGATATACAGTCAAGAAAATCCAGAGCAATGGTGATATATATGCGGATTAGACACCAAAAAAAATCACTCAACGAATGGCTATAATTTAAGGAATGTGTTTAGTGACGGCATCTGATTCCTAATTGATGGTGAAAGGTCTGGTGGCAAGAAAAACTGCTTCTAGGAGGTTGTCAAGTGTTTTCGCACGACGATTCCATTCTTGGGTGGTTGGTTTGGCCCTTGTTCCTGTAACTCGAATCCTATCCCGGTATATCCCATTTTAATTTTACACCATTGTGAACCTTACACCTTTTTTACTCTCTGATCGAGGTTCTCGGCATTGAAAAATCTTCGTAAACTAAATCACACGTGTATATGTTCACATTTAAGAGATATACAGTCAAGAAAATCAAGGGCAATGGTGATATATATGCGGATTAGACACAAAAAAAAAAACACTCAACAAATGGCTACAATTTAAGGAATGTGTTTAGTGACGGCATCAGATTCCTAATTGATGGAGAAAGGTCTGGTGGCAAGAAAAGCTGCTTGTAGGAGGTTGTCAAGTGTTTTCGCTCGACGATTCCATTCATGGGTGGTTGGTTTGGCCCTTGTTCCTGTAACTCGAATCCTAGCACGGTATATCCCATTTTAATTTTACACCATTGTGAACCTTACGCCTTTTTTACTTTCTGATCGACGTTCTCGGCATTGAAAAATCTTCGTAAACTAAATCACACATTTATATGTTGATATTTAAGAGATATACAGTCAAGAAAATCAAGGGCAATGGTGATATATATGCGGATTAGACACAAAAAAAAAACACTCAACAAATTGCTACAATTTAAGGAACAGATTCCTAATTGATGGAGAAAGGTCTGGTGGCAAGAAAAGCTGCTTCTAGGAGGTTGTCAAGTGTTTTCGCTCGACGATTCCATTCTTGGGTGGTTGGTTTGGTCCTTGTTCCTGTAACTCGAATCCTAGCCCATTATATCCCATTTTAATTTTACACCATTGTGAACCTTACGCCTTTTTTACTCTCTGATCGAGGTTCTCGGCATTGAAAAATCTTCGTAAACTAAATCACACGTGTATATGTTGACATTTAAGAGATATACAGTCAAGAAAATCAAGGGCAATGGTGATATATATGTGGATTAGACACCAAAAAAAAAAAACACTCAACAGATGGCTACAATTTAAGGAATGTGTTTAGTGACGGCATCAGATTCCAAATTGATGGAAAAGGTCTGGTGGCAAGAAAAGCTGCTTCCAGTAGGTTTTCAAGTGTTCTCGCTCGACGATTCCATTCTTGGGTGGTTGGTTTGGCCCTTGTTCCTGCAACTCGAATCCTAGCATAGTATATCCCATTTTAATTTTACACCATTGTGAACCTTACGCCTTTTTACTCTCTGATCGAGGTTCTCGGCATTGAAAAATCTTCGTAAACTAAATAACACGTGTATATGTTGATATTTAGGAGATATACAGTCAAGAAAATCAAGGGCAATGGTGATGTATATGCGGATTAGACACCAAAAAAAACACTCAACAAATGGCTACAATTTAAGGAATGTGTTTAGTGACGGCATCAGATTCCTAATTGATGGAGAAAAGACTGGTGGTAAGAAAAGCTGCTTCTAGGTGGTTGACAAGTGTTTTCGCTCGACGATTCCATTCTTGGGTGGTTGGTTTGGCCCTTATTCCTGTAACTCGAATCCTAGGCCGGTATATCCCATTTTAATCTTACACCATTGTGAACCACACGCCCTTTTTACTCTCTGATCGAGGTTCTAGGTATTGAAAAATCTTCGTAAACTAAATCACACGTGTATATGTTGACATTTAAGAGATATACAGTCAAGAAAATCAAGGGCAATGGTGATATATATGCGGATTAGACACAAAAAAAAACACTCAACAAATGGCTACAATTTAAGGAATGTGTTTAGTGACGGCATCAGATTCCTAATTGATGGAGAAAGGTCTGGTGGCAAGAAAAACTGCTTGTAGGAGGTTGTCAAGTGTTTTCGCTCGACGATTCCATTCTTGGGTGGTTGGTTTGGCCCTTGTTCCTGTAACTCGAATCCTAGCACGGTATATCCCATTTTAATTTTACACCATTGTGAACCTTACGCCTTTTTTACTTTCTGATCGACGTTCTCGGCATTGAAAAATCTTCGTAAACTAAATCACACGTTTATATGTTGATATTTAAGAGATATACAGTCAAGAAAATCAAGGGCAATGGTGATATATATGCGGATTAGACACAAAAAAAAAACACTCAACAAATGGCTACAATTTAAGGAATGTGTTAAGTGACGGCATCAGATTCTTAATTGATGGAGAAAGGACTGGTGGTAAGAAAAGCTGCTTCTAGGTGGTTGACAAGTGTTTTCGCTCGACGATTCCATTCTTGGGTGGTTGGTTTGGCCCTTGTTCCTGTAACTCGAATCCTAGGCCGGTATATCCCATTTTAATCTTACACCATTGTGAACCACACGCCTTTTTTACTCTCTGATCGAGGTTCTAGGTATTGAAAAATCTTCGTAAACTAAATCACACCTGTATATGTTGACATTTAAGAGATATACAGTCAAGAAAATCAAGGGCAATGGTGATATATATGCGGATTAGACACCAAAAAAAAACACTCAACAAATGGCTACAATATAAGGAATGTGTTTAGTGACGGCATCAGATTCCTAATTGATGGAGAAAGGTCTGGTGGCAAGAAAAGCTGCTTCTAGGAGGTTTTCAAGTGTTTTCGCTCGACGATTCCATTCTTGGGTGGTTGGTTTGGCCCTTGTTCCTGTAACTCGAATCCTAGCACAGTATATCCCATTTTAATTTTACACTATTGTGAACCTTACGCCTTTTTTACTCTCTGATCGAGGTTCTCGGCATTAAAAAATCTTCGTAAACTAAATCACACGTGTATATGTTGATATTTAAGAGATATACAGTCAAGAAAATCAAGGGCAATGGTGATGTATATGCGGATTAGACACAAAAAACAAAACACTCAACAAATGGCTACAATTTAAGGAATGTGTTTAGTGACGGCATCAGATTCCTAATTGATGGAGAATGGTCTGGTGGCAAGAAAAGCAGCTTCTAGGAGGTTGTCATGTGTTTTCGCTCGACGATTCCATTCATGGGTGGTTGGTTTGGCCCTTGTTCCTGTAACTCGAATCCTAGCCCGTTATATCCCAATTTAATTTTACACCATTGTGAACCTTACGCCTTTTTTACTCTCTGATCGAGGTTCTCAGCATTGAAAAATCTTCGTAAACTAAATCACACGTGTATATGTTGACATTTAAGAGATATACAGTCAAGAAAATCAAGGGCAATGGTGATATATATGCGGATTAGACACCAAAAAAAACACTGAACAAATGGCTACAATTTAAGGAATGTGTTTAGTGACGGCATCAGATTCCTAATTGATGGAGAAAGGTCTGGTGGCAAGAAAAGCTGCTTCTAGGCGGTTGTCAAGTGTTTTCGCTCGGCGATTCTATTCAAGGGTGGTTGGTTTGGCCCTTGTTCCTGTAACTCGAATCCTAGCCCGGTATATACCATTTTTATTTTACACAATTGTGAACCTTACGCCTTTTTTACTCTCTGATCGAGGTTCTCGGCATTGAAAAATCTTCGTAAACTAAATCACACGTGTATATGTTGATATTTAAGAGATATACAGTCAAGAAAATCAAGGGCAATGGTGATGTATATGCGGATTAGACACCAAAAAAAACACTCAACAAAAGGCTACAAATTAAGGAATGTGTTTAGTGACGGCATCAGATTCCTAATTGATGGAGAAAGGTCTGGTGGCAAGAAAAGCTGCTTCTAGGAGGTTTTCAAGTGTTTTCGCTCGACGATTCCATTCTTGGGTGGTTGGTTTGGCCCTTGTTCCTGTAACTCGAATCCTAGCATAGTATATCCCATTTTAATTTTACATCATTGTGAACCTTACGCCTTTTTTACTCTCTGATCGAGGTTCTCGGCATTGAAAAATCTTCGTAAACTAAATCACACGTGTATATGTTGATATTTAAGAGATATACAGTCAAGAAAATCAAGGGCAATGGTGATGTATATGCGGATTAGACACCAAAAAAAAAACCACTCAACAAAAGGCTACAAATTAAGGAATGTGTTTAGTGACGGCATCAGATTCCTAATTGATGGAGAAAGGTCTGGTGGCAAGAAAAGCTGCTTCTAGGAGGTTTTCAAGTGTTTTCGCTCGACGATTCCATTCTTGGGTGGTTGTTTGGCCCTTGTTCCTGTAACTCGAATCCTAGCACAGTATATCCCATTTTAATTTTACACTATTGTGAACCTTACGCCTTTTTTACTCTCTGATCGAGGTTCTCGGCATTAAAAAATCTTCGTAAACTAAATCACACGTGTATATGTTGATATTTAAGAGATATACAGTCAAGAAAATCAAGGGCAATGGTGATGTATATGCGGATTAGACACAAAAAAAAAAACACTCAACAAATGGCTACAATTTAAGGAATGTGTTTAGTGACGGCATCAGATTCCTAATTGATGGAGAATGGTCTGGTGGCAAGAAAAGCTGCTTCTAGGAGGTTGTCATGTGTTTTCGCTCGACGATTCCATTCATGGGTGGTTGGTTTGGCCCTTGTTCCTGTAACTCGAATCCTAGCCCGTTATATCCCAATTTAATTTTACACCATTGTGAACCTTACGCCTTTTTTACTCTCTGATCGAGGTTCTCAGCATTGAAAAATCTTCGTAAACTAAATCACACGTGTATATGTTGACATTTAAGAGATATACAGTCAAGAAAATCAAGGGCAATGGTGATATATATGCGGATTAGACACCAAAAAAAACACTGAACAAATGGCTACAATTTAAGGAATGTGTTTAGTGACGGCACCAGATTCCTAATTGATGGAGAAAGGTCTGGTGGCAAGAAAAGCTGCTTCTAGGAGGTTGTCAAGTGTTTTCGCTCGGCGATTCCATTCAAGGGTTGTTGGTTTGGCCCTTGTTCCTGTAACTCGAATCCTAGCCCGGTATATACCATTTTTATTTTACACAATTGTGAACCTTACGCCTTTTTTACTCTCTGATCGAGGTTCTCGGCATTGAAAAATCTTCGTAAACTAAATCACACGTGTATATGTTGATATTTAAGAGATATACAGTCAAGAAAATCAAGGGCAATGGTGATGTATATGCGGATTAGACACCAAAAAAAAACACTCAACAAATGGCTACAATTTAATGAATGTGTTTAGTGACGGCATCAGATTCCTAATTGATGGAGAACGGTCTGGTGGCAAGAAAAGCTGCTTCTAGGAGGTTGTCAAGTGTTTTCGCTAGACGATTCCATTCTTGGGTGGTTGTTTGGCCCTTGTTCCTGTAACTCGAATCCTAGCACGGTATATCCCATTTTAATTTTACACCATTGTGAACCTTACGCCTTTTTTACTTTCTGATCGACGTTCTCGGCATTGAAAAATCTTCGTAAACTAAATCACACGTTTATATGTTGATATTTAAGAGATATACAGTCAAGAAAATCAAGGGCAATGGTGATATATATGCGGATTAGACACAAAAAAAAAACACTCAACAAATGGCTACAATTTAAGGAATGTGTTAAGTGACGGCATCAGATTCTTAATTGATGGAGAAAGGACTGGTGGTAAGAAAAGCTGCTTCTAGGTGGTTGACAAGTGTTTTCGCTCGACGATTCCATTCTTGGGTGGTTGGTTTGGCCCTTGTTCCTGTAACTCGAATCCTAGGCCGGTATATCCCATTTTAATCTTACACCATTGTGAACCACACGCCTTTTTTACTCTCTGATCGAGGTTCTAGGTATTGAAAAATCTTCGTAAACTAAATCACACCTGTATATGTTGACATTTAAGAGATATACAGTCAAGAAAATCAAGGGCAATGGTGATATATATGCGGATTAGACACCAAAAAAAAAACACTCAACAAATGGCTACAATATAAGGAATGTGTTTAGTGACGGCATCAGATTCCTAATTGATGGAGAAAGGTCTGGTGGCAAGAAAAGCTGCTTCTAGGAGGTTTTCAAGTGTTTTCGCTCGACGATTCCATTCTTGGGTGGTTGGTTTGGCCCTTGTTCCTGTAACTCGAATCCTAGCACAGTATATCCCATTTTAATTTTACACTATTGTGAACCTTACGCCTTTTTTACTCTCTGATTGAGGTTCTCGGCATTAAAAAATCTTCGTAAACTAAATCACACGTGTATATGTTGATATTTAAGAGATATATACAGTCAAGAAAATGAAGGGCAATGGTGATGTATATGCGGATTAGACACAAAAAAACAAAACACTAAACAAATGGCTACAATTTAAGGAATGTGTTTAGTGACGGCATCAGATTCCTAATTGATGGAGAAAGGTCTGGTGGCAAGAAAAGCTGCTTCTAGGAGGTTGTCAAGTGTTTTCGCTCGGCGATTCTATTCAAGGGTGGTTGGTTTGGCCCTTGTTCCTGTAACTCGAATCCTAGCCCGGTATATACCATTTTTATTTTACACAATTGTGAACCTTACGCCTTTTTTACTCTCTGATCGAGGTTCTCGGCATTGAAAAATCTTCGTAAACTAAATCACACGTGTATATGTTGATATTTAAGAGATATACAGTCAAGAAAATCAAGGGCAATGGTGATGTATATGCGGATTAGACACCAAAAAAAACACTCAACAAAAGGCTACAAATTAAGGAATGTGTTTAGTGACGGCATCAGATTCCTAATTGATGGAGAAAGGTCTGGTGGCAAGAAAAGCTGCTTCTAGGAGGTTTTCAAGTGTTTTCGCTCGACGATTCCATTCTTGGGTGGTTGGTTTGGCCCTTGTTCCTGTAACTCGAATCCTAGCATAGTATATCCCATTTTAATTTTACATCATTGTGAACCTTACGCCTTTTTTACTCTCTGATCGAGGTTCTCGGCATTGAAAAATCTTCGTAAACTAAATCACACGTGTATATGTTGATATTTAAGAGATATACAGTCAAGAAAATCAAGGGCAATGGTGATGTATATGCGGATTAGACACCAAAAAAAAACACTCAACAAAAGGCTACAAATTAAGGAATGTGTTTAGTGACGGCATCAGATTCCTAATTGATGGAGAAAGGTCTGGTGGCAAGAAAAGCTGCTTCTAGGAGGTTTTCAAGTGTTTTCGCTCGACGATTCCATTCTTGGGTGGTTGTTTGGCCCTTGTTCCTGTAACTCGAATCCTAGCACAGTATATCCCATTTTAATTTTACACTATTGTGAACCTTACGCCTTTTTTACTCTCTGATCGAGGTTCTCGGCATTAAAAAATCTTCGTAAACTAAATCACACGTGTATATGTTGATATTTAAGAGATATACAGTCAAGAAAATCAAGGGCAATGGTGATGTATATGCGGATTAGACACAAAAAAAAAACACTCAACAAATGGCTACAATTTAAGGAATGTGTTTAGTGACGGCATCAGATTCCTAATTGATGGAGAATGGTCTGGTGGCAAGAAAAGCTGCTTCTAGGAGTTTGTCATGTGTTTTCGCTCGACGATTCCATTCATGGGTGGTTGGTTTGGCCCTTGTTCCTGTAACTCGAATCCTAGCCCGTTATATCCCAATTTAATTTTACACCATTGTGAACCTTACGCCTTTTTTACTCTCTGATCGAGGTTCTCAGCATTGAAAAATCTTCGTAAACTAAATCACACGTGTATATGTTGACATTTAAGAGATATACAGTCAAGAAAATCAAGGGCAATGGTGATATATATGCGGATTAGACACCAAAAAAAACACTGAACAAATGGCTACAATTTAAGGAATGTGTTTAGTGACGGCACCAGATTCCTAATTGATGGAGAAAGGTCTGGTGGCAAGAAAAGCTGCTTCTAGGAGGTTGTCAAGTGTTTTCGCTCGGCGATTCCATTCAAGGGTTGTTGGTTTGGCCCTTGTTCCTGTAACTCGAATCCTAGCCCGGTATATACCATTTTTATTTTACACAATTGTGAACCTTACGCCTTTTTTACTCTCTGATCGAGGTTCTCGGCATTGAAAAATCTTCGTAAACTAAATCACACGTGTATATGTTGATATTTAAGAGATATACAGTCAAGAAAATCAAGGGCAATGGTGATGTATATGCGGATTAGACACCAAAAAAAAACACTCAACAAATGGCTACAATTTAATGAATGTGTTTAGTGACGGCATCAGATTCCTAATTGATGGAGAACGGTCTGGTGGCAAGAAAAGCTGCTTCTAGGAGGTTGTCAAGTGTTTTCGCTAGACGATTCCATTCTTGGGTGGTTGTTTGGCCCTTGTTCCTGTAACTCGAATCCTAGCACGGTATATCCCATTTTAATTTTACACCATTGTGAACCTTACGCCTTTTTTACTTTCTGATCGACGTTCTCGGCATTGAAAAATCTTCGTAAACTAAATCACACGTTTATATGTTGATATTTAAGAGATATACAGTCAAGAAAATCAAGGGCAATGGTGATATATATGCGGATTAGACACAAAAAAAAACACTCAACAAATGGCTACAATTTAAGGAATGTGTTAAGTGACGGCATCAGATTCTTAATTGATGGAGAAAGGACTGGTGGTAAGAAAAGCTGCTTCTAGGTGGTTGACAAGTGTTTTCGCTCGACGATTCCATTCTTGGGTGGTTGGTTTGGCCCTTGTTCCTGTAACTCGAATCCTAGGCCGGTATATCCCATTTTAATCTTACACCATTGTGAACCACACGCCTTTTTTACTCTCTGATCGAGGTTCTAGGTATTGAAAAATCTTCGTAAACTAAATCACACCTGTATATGTTGACATTTAAGAGATATACAGTCAAGAAAATCAAGGGCAATGGTGATATATATGCGGATTAGACACCAAAAAAAAAAACACTCAACAAATGGCTACAATATAAGGAATGTGTTTAGTGACGGCATCAGATTCCTAATTGATGGAGAAAGGTCTGGTGGCAAGAAAAGCTGCTTCTAGGAGGTTTTCAAGTGTTTTCGCTCGACGATTCCATTCTTGGGTGGTTGGTTTGGCCCTTGTTCCTGTAACTCGAATCCTAGCACAGTATATCCCATTTTAATTTTACACTATTGTGAACCTTACGCCTTTTTTACTCTCTGATTGAGGTTCTCGGCATTAAAAAATCTTCGTAAACTAAATCACACGTGTATATGTTGATATTTAAGAGATATACAGTCAAGAAAATCAAGGGCAATGGTGATGTAAATGCGGATTAGACACAAAAAAACAAAACACTAAACAAATGGCTACAATTTAAGGAATGTGTTTAGTGACGGAATCAGATTCCTAATTGATGGAGAAAGGTCTGGTGGCAAGAAAAGCTGCTTCTAGGAGGTTGTCAAGTGTTTTCGCTCGGCGATTCTATTCAAGGGTGGTTGGTTTGGCCCTTGTTCCTGTAACTCGAATCCTAGCCCGGTATATACCATTTTTATTTTACACAATTGTGAACCTTACGCCTTTTTTACTCTCTGATCGAAGTTCTCGGCATTGAAAAATCTTCGTAAACTAAATCACACGTGTATATGTTGATATTTAAGAGATATACAGTCAAGAAAATCAAGGGCAATGGTGATGTATATGCGGATTAGACACCAAAAAAAACACTCAACAAAAGGCTACAAATTAAGGAATGTGTTTAGTGACGGCATCAGATTCCTAATTGATGGAGAAAGGTCTGGTGGCAAGAAAAGCTGCTTCTAGGAGGTTTTCAAGTGTTTTCGCTCGACGATTCCATTCTTGGGTGGTTGGTTTGGCCCTTGTTCCTGTAACTCGAATCCTAGCATAGTATATCCCATTTTAATTTTACATCATTGTGAACCTTACGCCTTTTTTACTCTCTGATCGAGGTTCTCGGCATTGAAAAATCTTCGTAAACTAAATCACACGTGTATATGTTGATATTTAAGAGATATACAGTCAAGAAAATCAAGGGCAATGGTGATGTATATGCGGATTAGACACCAAAAAAAAAAACACTCAACAAAAGGCTACAAATTAAGGAATGTGTTTAGTGACGGCATCAGATTCCTAATTGATGGAGAAAGGTCTGGTGGCAAGAAAAGCTGCTTCTAGGAGGTTTTCAAGTGTTTTCGCTCGACGATTCCATTCTTGGGTGGTTGGTTTGGCCCTTGTTCCTGTAACTCGAATCCTAGCACAGTATATCCCATTTTAATTTTACACTATTGTGAACCTTACGCCTTTTTTACTCTCTGATCGAGGTTCTCGGCATTAAAAAATCTTCGTAAACTAAATCACACGTGTATATGTTGATATTTAAGAGATATACAGTCAAGAAAATCAAGGGCAATGGTGATGTATATGCGGATTAGACACAAAAAAAAAACACTCAACAAATGGCTACAATTTAAGGAATGTGTTTAGTGACGGCATCAGATTCCTAATTGATGGAGAATGGTCTAGTGGCAAGAAAAGCTGCTTCTAGGAGGTTGTCATGTGTTTTCGCTCGACGATTCCATTCATGGGTGGTTGGTTTGGCCCTTGTTCCTGTAACTCGAATCCTAGCCCGTTATATCCCAATTTAATTTTACACCATTGTGAACCTTACGCCTTTTTTACTCTCTGATCGAGGTTCTTAGCATTGAAAAATCTTCGTAAACTAAATCACACGTGTATATGTTGACATTTAAGAGATATACATTCAAGAAAATCAAGGGCAACGGTGATATATATGCGGATTAGACACCAAAAAAAACACTGAACAAATGGCTACAATTAAGGAATGTGTTTAGTGACGGCATCAGATTCCTAATTGATGGAGAAAGGTCTGGTGGCAAGAAAAGCTGCTTCTAGGAGATTTTCAAGTGTTTTCGCACGACGTTTCCATTCTTGGGTGGTTGGTTTGGCCCTTGTTCCTGTAAGTCGAATCCTAGCATAGTATATCCCATTTTAATTTTACATCATTGTGAACCTTACGCCTTTTTTACTCTCTGATCGAGGTTCTCGGCATTGAAAAATCTTCGTACACTAAATCACACGTGTATATGTTGATATTTAAGAGATATACAGTCAAGAAAATCAAGGGCAATGGTGATGTATATGCGGATTAGACACCAAAAAAAAAAAAACACTCAACAAATGGCTACAATTTAAGGATTGTGTTTAGTGACGGCATCAGATTCCTAATTGATGGAAAAAGGTCTGGTGGCAAGAAAAGCTGCTTCTAGGAGGTTGTCAAGTGTTTTCGCTCGACGATTCCATTCTTGGGTGGTTGGTTTGGTCCTTGTTCCTGTAACTCGAATCCTAGCCCATTATATCCCATTTTAATTTTACACCATTGTGAACCTTACGCCTTTTTTACTCTCTGATCGAGGTTCTCGGCATTGAAAAATCTTCGTAAACTAAATCACACGTGTATATGTTGACATTTAAGAGATATACAGTCAAGAAAATCAAGGGCAACGGTGATATATATGCGGATTAGACGCCAAAAAAAACACTGAACAAATGGCTACAATTTAAGGAATGTGTTTAGTGACGGCATCAGATACCTAATTGATGGAGAAAGGTCTGGTGGCAAGAAAAGCTGCTTCTAGGAGGTTGTCAAGTGTTTTCGCTCGGCGATTCCATTCTAGGGTGGTTGGTTTGGTCCTTGTTCCTGTGACGCGAATCCTAGCCCATTATATCCCATTTTAATTTTACACCATTGTGAACCTTACGCCTTTTTTACTCTCTGATCGAGGTTCTCGGTATTGAAAAATCTTCGTAAACTAAATCACACGTGTATATGTTGACATTTAAGAGATATACAGTCAAGAAAATCAAGGGCAATGGTGATATATATGCGGATTAGACGCCAAAAAAAACACTGAACAAATGGCTACAATTTAAGGAATGTGTTTAGTGACGGCATCAGATTCCTAATTGATGGAGAAAGGTCTGGTGGCAAGAAAAGCTGCTTCTAGGAGGTTTTCAAGTGTTTTCGCTCGACGATTCCATTCTTGGGTGGTTGGTTTGGCCCTTGTTCCTGTAACTCGAATCCTAGCATAGTATATCCCATTTTAATTTTACACCATTGTGAACCTTACGCCTTTTTTACTCTCTGATCGAGGTTCTCGGCATTGAAAAATCTTCGTAAACTAAATCACACATGTATATGTTGATATTTAAGAGATATACAGTCAAGAAAATCAAGGGCAATGGTGATGTATATGCGGATTAGACACAAAAAAAAACACTCAACAAATGGCTACAATTTAAGGAATGTGTTTAGTGACGGCATCAGATTCCTAATTGATGGAGAAAGGTCTGGTGGCAAGAAAAGCTGCTTATAGGAGGTTGTCAAGTGTTTTCGCTCGACGATTCCATTCTTGGGTGGTTGGTTTGGTCCTTGTTCCTGTAACTCGAATCCTAACCCATTATATCCCATTTTAATTTTCCACCATTGTGAACCTTACGCCTTTTGTACTCTCTGATCGAGGTTCTCGGCATTGAAAAATCTTCGTAAACTAAATCACACGTGTATATGTTGACATTAAAGAGATATACAGTCAAGAAAATCAAGGGCAATGGTGATATATATGCGGATTAGACGCCATAAAAAACACTGAACAAATGGCTACAATTTAAGGAATGTGTTTAGTGACGGCATCAGATACCTAATTGATGGAGAAAGGTCTGGTGGCAAGAAAAGCTGCTTCTAGGAGGTTCTCAAGTGTTTTCGCTCGGCGATTCCATTCTAGGGTGGTTGGTTTGGCCCTTGTTCCTGTAACTCGAATCCTAGCCCGGTATATACCATTTTTATTTTACACAATTGTGAACCTTACGCCTTTTTGACTCTCTGATCGAGGTTCTCGGCATTGAAAAATCTTCGTAAACTAAATCACACGTGTATATGTTGATATTTAAGAGATATACAGTCAAGAAAATCAAGGGCAATGGTGATGTATATGCGGATTAGACACCAAAAAAAACACTCAACAAAAGGTTACAAATTAAGGAATGTGTTTAGTGACGGCATCAGATTCCTAATTGATGGAGAAAGGTCTGGTGGCAAGAAAAGCTGCTTCTAGGAGGTTGTCAAGTGTTTTCGCTCGGCGATTCCATTCTAGGGTGGTTGGGTTGGCCCTTGTTCCTGTAACTCGAATCCTAGCCCGGTATATCCCATTTTTATTTTACACAATTGTGAACCTTACGCCTTTTTTACTCTCTGATCGAGGTTCTCGGCATTGAAAAATCTTCGTAAACTAAATCACACGTGTATATGTTGATATTTAACAGATATACAGTCAAGAAAATCAAGGGCAATGGTGATGTATATGCGGATTAGACACCAAAAAAAAACACTCAACAAAAGTCTACAAATTAAGGAATGTGTTTAGTGACGGCGTCAGATTCCTAATTGATGGAGAAAGGTCTGGTGGCAAGAAAAGCTGCTTCTAGGAGGTTTTCAAGTGTTTTCGCTCGACGATTCCATTCTTGGGTGGTTGGTTTGGCCCTTGTTCCTGTAACTCGAATCCTAGCATAGTATATCCCATTTTAATTTTACACCATTGTGAACCTTACGCCTTTTTTACTCTCTGATCGAGGTTCTCGGCATTGAAAAATCTTCGTAAACTAAATCACAAGTGTACATGTTGATATTTAAGAGATATACAGTAAAGAAAATCAAGGGCAATGGTGATATATATGCGGATTAGACGCCAAAAAAAACACGGAACAAATGGCTACAATTTAAGGAATGTGTTTAGTGACGGCATCAGATTCCTAATTGATGGAGAAAGGTCTGGTGGCAAGAAAACCTGCTTCTAGGAGGTTGTCAAGTGTTTTCGCTCGGCGATTCCATTCTAGGGTGGTTGGTTTGGCCCTTGTTCCTGTAACTCGAATCCTAGCCCGGTATATCCCATTTTTATTTTACACCATTGTGAACCTTACGCCTTTTTTACTCTCTGATCGAGGTTCTCGGCATTGAAAAATCTTTATAAACTAAATCACACGTGCATATGTTGATATTTAAGAGATATACAGTCAAGAAAATCAAGGGCAATGGTGATGTATATGCGGATTAGACACCAAAAAAAACACTCAACAAATGGCTACAATTTAAGGAATGTGTTTAGTGACGGCATCAGATTCTTAATTGATGGAGAAAGGTCTGGTGGCAAGAAAAGCTGCTTCTAGTAGGTTGTCAAATGTTTTCGCTCGACGTTTCCATTCTTGGGTGGTTGGTTTGGCCCTTGTTCCTGTAACTCGAATCCTAGCATAGTATATCCCATTTTAATTTTACACTATTGTGAACCTTACGCCTTTTTTACTCTCTGATCGAGGTTCTCGGCATTGAAAAATCTTCGTAAACTAAATCACACGTGTATATGTTGATATTTAAGAGATATACAGTCAAGAAAATCAAGGGCAATGGTGATGTATATGCGGATTAGACACCAAAAAAAAAAACACTCAACAAATGGCTACAATTTAAGGAATGTGTTTAGTGACGGCATCAGATTCCTAATTGATGGAGAATGTTCTGGTGGCAAGAAAAGCTGCTTCTAGGAGGTTGTCAAGTGTTTTCGCTCGACGATTCCATTCTTGGGTGGTTGGTTTGGCCCTTGTTCCTGTAACTCGAATCCTAGCCCGTTATATCCCATTTTAATTTTACACCATTGTGAACCTTACGCCTTTTTTACTCTCTGATCGAGGTTCTCGGCATTGAAAAATCTTCGTAAACTAAATCACACGTGTATATGTTGACATTTAAGAGATATACAGTCAAGAAAATCAAGGGCAATGGTGATATATATGCGGTTTAGACGCCAAAAAAAACACTGAACAAATGGCTACAATTTAAGGAATGTGTTTAGTGACGGCATCAGATTCCTAATTGATGGAGAAAGGTCTGGTGGCAAGAAAAGCTGCTTCTAGGAGGTTGTCAAGTGTTTTCGCTCGGCGATTCCATTCTAGGGTGGTTGGGTTGGCCCTTGTTCCTGTAACTCGAATCCTAGCCCGGTATATCCCATTTTTATTTTACACAATTGTGAACCTTACGCCTTTTTTACTCTCTGATCGAGGTTCTCGGCATTGAAAAATCTTCGTAAACTAAATCACACGTGTATATGTTGATATTTAAGAGATATACAGTCAAGAAAATCAAGGGCAATGGTGATGTATATGCGGATTAGACACACAAAAAAAAACACTCAACAAAAGTCTACAAATTAAGGAATGTGTTTAGTGACGGCGTCAGATTCCTAATTGATGGAGAAAGGTCTGGTGGCAAGAAAAGCTGCTTCTAGGAGGTTGTCAAGTGTTTTCGATCGACGATTCCATTCTTGGGTGGTTGGTTTGGCCCTTGTTCCTGTAACTCGAATCCTAGCCCGGTATATACCATTTTTATTTTACACAATTGTGAACCTTACGCCTTTTTGACTCTCTGATCGAGGTTCTCGGCATTGAAAAATCTTCGTAAACTAAATCACACGTGTATATGTTGATATTTAAGAGATATACAGTCAAGAAAATCAAGGGCAATGGTGATGTATATGCGGATTAGACACCAAAAAAAACACTCAACAAAAGGCTACAAATTAAGGAATGTGTTTAGTGACGGCATCAGATTCCTAATTGATGGAGAAAGGTCTGGTGGCAAGAAAAGCTGCTTCTAGGAGGTTGTCAAGTGTTTTCGCTCGGCGATTCCATTCTAGGGTGGTTGGGTTGGCCCTTGTTCCTGTAACTCGAATCCTAGCCCGGTATATCCCATTTTAATTTTACACTATTGTGAACCTTACGCCTTTTTTACTCTCTGATCGAGGTTCTCGGCATTGAAAAATCTTCGTAAACTAAATCACACGTGTATATGTTGATATTTAACAGATATACAGTCAAGAAAATCAAGGGCAATGGTGATGTATATGCGGATTAGACACCAAAAAAAAACACTCAACAAAAGTCTACAAATTAAGGAATGTGTTTAGTGACGGCGTCAGATTCCTAATTGATGGAGAAAGGTCTGGTGGCAAGAAAAGCTGCTTCTAGGAGGTTTTCAAGTGTTTTCGCTCGACGATTCCATTCTTGGGTGGTTGGTTTGGCCCTTGTTCCTGTAACTCGAATCCTAGCATAGTATATCCCATTTTAATTTTACACCATTGTGAACCTTACGCCTTTTTTACTCTCTGATCGAGGTTCTCGGCATTGAAAAATCTTCGTAAACTAAATCACAAGTGTATATGTTGATATTTAAGAGATATACAGTAAAGAAAATCAAGGGCAATGGTGATATATATGCGGATTAGACGCCAAAAAAAACACGGAACAAATGGCTACAATTTAAGGAATGTGTTTAGTGACGGCATCAGATTCCTAATTGATGGAGAAAGGTCTGGTGGCAAGAAAACCTGCTTCTAGGAGGTTGTCAAGTGTTTTCGCTCGGCGATTCCATTCTAGGGTGGTTGGTTTGGCCCTTGTTCCTGTAACTCGAATCCTAGCCCGGTATATCCCATTTTTATTTTACACCATTGTGAACCTTACGCCTTTTTTACTCTCTGATCGAGGTTCTCGGCATTGAAAAATCTTTATAAACTAAATCACACGTGCATATGTTGATATTTAAGAGATATACAGTCAAGAAAATCAAGGGCAATGGTGATGTATATGCGGATTAGACACCAAAAAAAACACTCAACAAATGGCTACAATTTAAGGAATGTGTTTAGTGACGGCATCAGATTCTTAATTGATGGAGAAAGGTCTGGTGGCAAGAAAAGCTGCTTCTAGTAGGTTGTCAAATGTTTTCGCTCGACGTTTCCATTCTTGGGTGGTTGGTTTGGCCCTTGTTCCTGTAACTCGAATCCTAGCATAGTATATCCCATTTTAATTTTACACTATTGTGAACCTTACGCCTTTTTTACTCTCTGATCGAGGTTCTCGGCATTGAAAAATCTTCGTAAACTAAATCACACGTGTATATGTTGATATTTAAGAGATATACAGTCAAGAAAATCAAGGGCAATGGTGATGTATATGCGGATTAGACACCAAAAAAAAAACACTCAACAAATGGCTACAATTTAAGGAATGTGTTTAGTGACGGCATCAGATTCCTAATTGATGGAGAATGTTCTGGTGGCAAGAAAAGCTGCTTCTAGGAGGTTGTCAAGTGTTTTCGCTCGACGATTCCATTCTTGGGTGGTTGGTTTGGCCCTTGTTCCTGTAACTCGAATCCTAGCCCGTTATATCCCATTTTAATTTTACACCATTGTGAACCTTACGCCTTTTTTACTCTCTGATCGAGGTTCTCGGCATTGAAAAATCTTCGTAAACTAAATCACACGTGTATATGTTGACATTTAAGAGATATACAGTCAAGAAAATCAAGGGCAATGGTGATATATATGCGGATTAGACGCCAAAAAAAACACTGAACAAATGGCTACAATTTAAGGAATGTGTTTAGTGACGGCATCAGATTCCTAATTGATGGAGAAAGGTCTGGTGGCAAGAAAAGCTGCTTCTAGGAGGTTGTCAAGTGTTTTCGCTCGGCGATTCCATTCTAGGGTGGTTGGGTTGGCCCTTGTTCCTGTAACTCGAATCCTAGCCCGGTATATCCCATTTTTATTTTACACAATTGTGAACCTTACGCCTTTTTTACTCTCTGATCGAGGTTCTCGGCATTGAAAAATCTTCGTAAACTAAATCACACGTGTATATGTTGATATTTAAGAGATATACAGTCAAGAAAATCAAGGGCAATGGTGATGTATATCGGATTAGACACACAAAAAAAAACACTCAACAAAAGTCTACAAATTAAGGAATGTGTTTAGTGACGGCGTCAGATTCCTAATTGATGGAGAAAGGTCTGGTGGCAAGAAAAGCTGCTTCTAGGAGGTTGTCAAGTGTTTTCGATCGACGATTCCATTCTTGGGTGGTTGGTTTGGCCCTTGTTCCTGTAACTCGAATCCTAGCCCGGTATATACCATTTTTATTTTACACAATTGTGAACCTTACGCCTTTTTGACTCTCTGATCGAGGTTCTCGGCATTGAAAAATCTTCGTAAACTAAATCACACGTGTATATGTTGATATTTAAGAGATATACAGTCAAGAAAATCAAGGGCAATGGTGATGTATATGCGGATTAGACACCAAAAAAAACACTCAACAAAAGGCTACAAATTAAGGAATGTGTTTAGTGACGGCATCAGATTCCTAATTGATGGAGAAAGGTCTGGTGGCAAGAAAAGCTGCTTCTAGGAGGTTGTCAAGTGTTTTCGCTCGGCGATTCCATTCTAGGGTGGTTGGGTTGGCCCTTGTTCCTGTAACTCGAATCCTAGCCCGGTATATCCCATTTTTATTTTACACAATTGTGAACCTTACGCCTTTTTTACTCTCTGATCGAGGTTCTCGGCATTGAAAAATCTTCGTAAACTAAATCACACGTGTATATGTTGATATTTAAGAGATATACAGCCAAGAAAATCAAGGGCAATGGTGATGTATATGCGGATTAGACACCAAAAAAAAAACACTCAACAAAAGTCTACAAATTAAGGAATGTGTTTAGTGACGGCGTCAGATTCCTAATTGATGGAGAAAGGTCTGGTGGCAAGAAAAGCTGCTTCTAGTAGGTTTTCAAGTGTTTTCGCTCGACGATTCCATTCTTGGGTGGTTGGTTTGGCCCTTGTTCCTGTAACTCGAATCCTAGCATAGTATATCCCATTTTAATTTTACACCATTGTGAACCTTACGCCTTTTTTACTCTCTGATCGAGGTTCTCGGCATTGAAAAATCTTCGTAAACTAAATCACAAGTGTATATGTTGATATTTAAGAGATATACAGTCAAGAAAATCAAGGGCAATGGTGATATATATGCGGATTAGACGCCAAAAAAAACACGGAACAAATGGCTACAATTTAAGGAATGTGTTTAGTGACGGCATCAGATTCCTAATTGATGGAGAAAGGTCTGGTGGCAAGAAAACCTGCTTCTAGGAGGTTGTCAAGTGTTTTTGCTCGGCGATTCCATTCTAGGGTGGTTGGTTTGGCCATTGTTCCTGTAACTCGAATCCTAGCCCGGTATATCCCATTTTTATTTTACACCATTGTGAACCTTACGCCTATTTTACTCTCTGATCGAGGTTCTCGGCATTGAAAAATCTTTATAAACTAAATCACACGTGCATATGTTGATATTTAAGAGATATACAGTCAAGAAAATCAAGGGCAATGGTGATGTATATGCGGATTAGACAACAAAAAAAACACTCAACAAATGGCTACAATTTAAGGAATGTGTTTAGTGACGGCATCAGATTCTTAATTGATGGAGAAAGGTCTGGTGGCAAGAAAAGCTGCTTCTAGTAGGTTGTCAAATGTTTTCGCTCGACGATTCCATTCTTGGGTGGTTGGTTTGGCCCTTGTTCCTGTAACTCGAATCCTAGCACAGTATATCCCATTTACTCTCTGATCGAGGTTCTCGGCATTGAAAAATCTTCGTAAACTAAATCACACGTGTATATGTTGATATTTAAGAGATATACAGTCAAGAAAATCAAGGGCAATGGTGATGTATATGCGGATTAGACACCAAAAAAAAACACTCAACAAATGGCTACAATTTAAGGAATGTGTTTAGTGACGGCATCAGATTCCTAATTGATGGAGAATGGTCTGGTGGCAAGAAAAGCTGCTTCTAGGAGGTTGTCAAGTGTTTTCGCTCGACGATTCCATTCTTGGGTGGTTGGTTTGGCCCTTGTTCCTGTAACTCGAATCCTAGCCCGTTATATCCCATTTTAATTTTACACCATTGTGAACCTTACGCATTTTTTACTCTCTGATCGAGGTTCTCGGCATTGAAAAATCTTCGTAAACTAAATCACACGTGTATATGTTGACATTTAAGAGATATACAGTCAAGAAAATCAAGGGCAATGGTGATATATATGCGGATTAGACGCCAAAAAAAACACTGAACAAATGGCTACAATTTAAGGAATGTGTTTAGTGACGGCATCAGATTCCTAATTGATGGAGAAAGGTCTGGTGGCAAGAAAAGCTGCTTCTAGGAGGTTGTCAAGTGTTTTCGCTCGGCGATTCCATTCTAGGGTGGTTGGTTATGCCCTTGTTCCTGTAACTCGAATCCTAGCCCGGTATATCCCATTTTTATTTTACACCATTGTGAACCTTACGCCTTTTTTACTCTCTGATCGAGGTTCTCGGCATTGAAAAATCTTCGTAAACTAAATCACACGTGTATATGTTGATATTTAAGAGACATACAGTCAAGAAAATCAAGGGCAATGGTGATGTATATGCGGATTAGACACCAAAAAAAAAAAACACTCAACAAATGGCTACAATTTAAGTAATGTGTTTAGTGACGGCATCAGATTCCTAATTGATGGAGAAAGGTCTGGTGGCAAGAAAAGCTGCTTCTAGGAGGTTGTCAAGTGTTTTCGATCGACGATTCCATTCTTGGGTGGTTGGTTTGGCCCTTGTTCCTGTAACTCGAATCCTAGCACGGTATATCCCATTTTAATTTTACACCATTGTGAACCTTACGCCTTTTTTAGTCTCTGATCGACGTTCTCGGCATTGAAAAATCTTCGTAAACTAAATCACACGTTTATATGTTGATATTTAAGAGATATACAGTCAAGAAAATCAAGGGCAATGGTGATATATATGCGGATTAGACACAAAAAAAAAACACTCAACAAATGGCTACAATTTAAGGAATGTGTTTAGTGACGGCATCAGATTCCTAATTGATGGAGAAAGGACTGGTGGTAAGAAAAGCTGCTTCTAGGTGGTTGTCAAGTGTTTTCGCTCGACGATTCCATTCTTGGGTGGTTGGTTTGGCCCTTGTTCCCGTAACTCGAATCCTAGCCCGGTATATCCCATTTTAATCTTACACCATTGTGAACCATACGCCTTTTTTACTCTCTGATCGAGGTTCTAGGTATTGAAAAATCTTCGTAAACTAAATCACACGTGTATATGTTGACATTTAAGAGATATACAGTCAAGAAAATCAAGGGCAATGGTGATATATATGTGGATTAGACACCAAAAAAAAACACTCAACAAATGGCTACAATTTAAGGAATGTGTTTAGTGACGGCATCAGATCCCTAATTGATGGAGAAAGGTCTGGTGGCAAGAAAAGCTGCTTCTAGGAGGTTGTCAAGTGTTTTTGATCGACGATTCCATTCTTGGGTGGTTGGTTTGGCCCTTGTTCCTGTAACTCGAATCCTAGCACGGTATATCCCATTTTAATTTTACACCATTGTGAACCTTACGCCTTTTTTAGTCTCTGATCGACTTTCTCGGCATTGAAAAATCTTCGTAAACTAAATCACACGTTTATATGTTGATATTTAAGAGATATACAGTCAAGAAAATCAAGGGCAATGGTGATATATATGCGGATTAGACACAAAAAAAAAAACACTCAACAAATGGCTACAATTTAAGGAATGTGTTTAGTGACGGCATCAGATTCCTAATTGATGGAGAAAGGACTGGTGGTAAGAAAAGCTGCTTCTAGGTGGTTGTCAAGTGTTTTCGCTCGACGATTCCATTCTTGGGTGGTTGGTTTGGCCCTTGTTCCTGTAACTCGAATCCTAGCCCGGTATATCCCATTTTAATCTTACACCATTGTGAACCATACGCCTTTTTCACTCTCTGATCGAGGTTCTCGGCATTGAAAAATCTTTGTAAACTAAATCACACGTGTATATGTTGATATTTAAGAGATATACAGTCAAGAAAATCAAGGGCAATGGTGATGTATATTCGGATTAGACACAAAAAAAACACTCAACAAATGGCTACAATTTAAGGAATGTGTTTAGTCAGATTCCTGACTGATGGAGAAAGGTCTGGTGGCAAGAAAAGCTGCTTCTAGGAGGTTGTCAAGTGTTTTCGCTCGACGGTTCCATTCTTGGGTGGTTGGTTTGGCCCTTGTTCCTGTAACTCGAATCCTAGCCCGTTATATCCCATTTTAATTTTACACCATTGTGAACCTTACGCCTTTTTTACTCTCTGATCGAGGTTCTAGGCATTGAAAAATCTTCATAAACTAAATCACACGTGTATATGTTGACATTTAAGAGATATACAGTCAAGAAAATCAAGGGCAATGGTGATATATATGTGGATTAGACACCAAAAAAAAAACACTCAACAAATGGCTACAATTTAAGGAATGTGTTTAGTGACGGCATTAGATTCCTAATTGATGGAGAAAGGTCTGGTGGTAAGAAAAGCCGCTTCTCGGAGGTTGTCAAGTGTTTTCGCTCGACGATTCCATTCTTGGGTGGTTGGTTTGGCCCTTGTTCCTGTAACTCGAATCCTAGCCCGGTATATCCCATTTTAATCTTACACCATTGTGAACCATACGCCTTTTTTACTCTCTGATCGAGGTTCTAGGTATTGAAAAATCTTCGTAAACTAAATCACACGTGTATATGTTGACATTTAAGAGATATACAGTCAAGAAAATCAAGGGCAATGGTGATATATATGCGGATTAGACACCAAAAAAAAACACTCAACAAATGGCTACAATTTAAGGAACGTGTTTAGTGACGGCATCAGATTCCTAATTGATGGATAAAGGTTTGGTGGCAAGAAAAGCTGCTTCTAGGAGGTTGTCAAGTGTTTTCGCTCGACGATTCCATTCTTGGGTGGTTGGTTTGGCCCTTGTTCCTGTAACTCGAATCCTAGCACAGTATATCCCATTTTAATTTTACACCATTGTGAACCTTACGCCTTTTTCACTCTCTGATCGAGGTTCTCGGCATTGAAAAATCTTCGTAAACTAAATCACACGTGTATATGTTGATATTTAAGAGATATACAGTCAAGAAAATCAAGGGCAATGGTGATGTATATTCGGATTAGACACAAAAAAAACACTCAACAAATGGCTACAATTTAAGGAATGTGTTTAGTCAGATTCCTGACTGATGGAGAAAGGTCTGGTGGCAAGAAAAGCTGCTTCTAGGAGGTTGTCAAGTGTTTTCGCTCGACGATTCCATTCTTAGGTGGTTGGTTTGGCCCTTGTTCCTGTAACTCGAATCCTAGCCCGTTATATCCCATTTTAATTTTACACCATTGTGAACCTTACGCCTTTTTTACTCTCTGATCGAGGTTCTAGGCATTGAAAAATCTTCATAAACTAAATAACACGTGTATATGTTGACATTTTAGAGATATACAGTCAAGAAAATCAAGGGCAATGGTGATATATATGTGGATTAGACACCAAAAAAAAAACACTCAACAAATGGCTACAATTTAAGGAATGTGTTTAGTGACGGCATCAGATTCCTAATTGATGGAGAAAGGTCTGGTGGTAAGAAAAACCGCTTCTCGGAGGTTGTCAAGTGTTTTCGCTCGACAATTCCATTCTTGGGTGGTTGGTTTGGACCTTGTTCCTGTAACTCGAATCCTAGCCCGGTATATCCCACTTTAATTTAACACCATTGTGAACCTCACGCCTTTTTTACTCTCTGATCGAGGTTCTCGGCATTGAAAAATCTTCGTAAACTAAATCACACGTGTATATGTTGACATTTAAGAGATATACAGTCAAGAAAATCAAGGGCAATGCTGATATATATGCGGATTAGACACCAAAAAGAAAACACTCAACAAATGGCTACAATTTAAGGAATGTGTTTAGTGACGGGATCAGATTCCTAATTGTTGGAGAAAGGTCTGGTGGCAAGAAAAGCTGTTTCAAGGAGGTTGTCAAGTGTTTTCGCTCGACGATTCCATTCTTGGGTGGTTGGTATGGCCCTTGTTCCTGTAACTCGAATCCTAGCCCGGTATATCCATTTTAATCTTACACCATTGTGAACCTTACGCCTTTTTTACTCTGTGATCGAGGTTCTCGGCATTGAAAAATCTTCGTAAACTAAATCACACATGTATATGTTGACATTTAAGAGATATACAGTCAAGAAAATCAAGGGCAATGGTGATATATATGTGGATTAGACACCAAAAAAAATCCCTCAACAAATGGCAACAATTTAAGGAATGTGTTTAGTGACGGCATCAGATTCCTAATTGATGGAGAAAGGTCTGGTGGCAAGAAAAGCTGTTTCAAGGAGGTTGTCAAGTGTTTTCGCTCGACGATTCCATTCTTGGGTGGTTGGTATGGCCCTTGTTCCTGTAACTCGAATCCTAGCCCGGTATATCCATTTTAATCTTACACCATTGTGAACCTTACGCCTTTTTCACTCTGTGATCGAGGTTCTCGGCATTGAAAAATCTTCGTAAACTAAATCACACGTGTATATGTTGACATTTAAGAGATAGACAGTCAAGAAAATCAAGGGCAATGGTGATATATATGCGGATTAGACACCAAAAAAAATCACTCAACAAATGGCAACAATTTAAGGAATGTGTTTAGTGACGGCATCAGATTCCTAATTGATCGAGAAAGGTCTGGTGGCAAGAAAAGCTGCTTCTAGGAGGTTGTCAAGTGTTTTCGCTCGACGATTCCATTCTTGGGTGGTTGGTTTGTCCCTTGTTCCTGTAACTCGAATCCTAGCCCGGTATATCCCATTTTAATTTTACACCATTGTGAACCTTACGCCTTTTTTACTCTCTGATCGAGTTCTCGGCGTTGAAAAATCTCCGTAAACTAAATCACACGTGTATATGTTGACATTTAAAAGATATACAGTCAAGAAAATCAAGGGCAATGGTGATATATATGTGGATTAGACACAAAAAAAAAAACACTCAACAAATGGCTACAATTTAAGGAATGTGTTTAGTGACGGCATCAGATTCCTAATTGATGGAGAAAGGTCTGGTGGTAAGAAAAGCCGCTTCTCGGAGGTTGTCAAGTGTTTTCGCTCTACGATTCCATTCTTGGGTGGTTTGTTTGGCCTTTGTTCCTGTAACTCGAATCCTAGCCCGGTATATCCCATTTTAATTTTACACCATTGTGAACCTTACGCCTTTTTTACTCTCTGATCTAGGTTCTCGGCATTGAAAAATCTTAGTAAACTAAATCACACGTGTATATGTTGACATTTAAGAGATATACAGTCAAGAAAATCAAGGGCAATGGTGATATATATGCGGATTAGACACAAAAAAACACTCAACAAATGGCTACAATTTAAGGAATGTGTTTAGTGACGGCATCAAATTCCTAATTGATGGAGAAAGGTCTGGTGGTAAGAAAAGCTGCTTCTAGGTGGTTGTCAAGTGTTTTCGCTCGACGATTCCATTCTTGGGTGGTTGGTTTGGACCTTGTTCCTATAACTCGATTCCTAGCCCGGTATATCCCATATTTATCTTACACCAATGTGAACCTTACGCCTTTTTTACTCTCTGATCGAGGTTCTCGGCATTGAAAAATCTTCGTAAACTAAATCACACGTGTATATGTTGACATTTAAGAGATATACAGTCAAGAAAATCAAGGGCAATGGTGATATATATGCGGATTAGACACAAAAAAAAAAACACTCAACAAATGGCTACAATATAAGGAATGTGTTTAGTGACGGCATAAGATTCCTAATTAATGGAGAAAGGTCTGGTGGTAAGAAAAGCTGCTTCTAGGAGGTTGTCAAGTGTATTCGCTCGACGATTCCATTTTTGTGTGGTTGGTTTTGCCCCTGTTCCTATAACTCGATTCCTAGCCCGGTATATCCGATTTTAATCTTACACCATTGTGAACCTTACGCCTTTTTTACTCTCTGATCGAGGTTCTCGGCATTGAAAAATCTTCGTAAACTAAATCACACGTGGATATGATGACATTTAAGAGATATACAGTCAAGAAAATCAGGGGCAATGGTGATATATATGCGGATTAGACTCCAAAAAAAACACTCAACAAATGGCTACAATTTAAGGAATGTTTTTAGTGACGGCATTAGATTCCTAATTGATGGTGAAAGGTCTAGTGGCAAGAAAAGCTGCTTTTAGGAGGTTGTCAAGTGTTTTCGCTCGACGATTCCATTCTTGGGTGGTTGGTTTGGCCATTGTTCCTGTAACTCGAATCCTAGCCCGGTATATCCCATTTTAATTTTACACCATTGTGAACCTTACGCCTTTTTTACTCTCTAATCGAGGTTCTCGGCATTCAAAAATCTTCGTAAACTACATCACATGTGTATATGTTGATATTTAAGAGATATACAGTCAAGAAAATCAAGGGCAATGGTGATATATATGCGGATTAGACACCAAAAAACCCCCTCAACAAATGACTACAATTTAAGGAAAGTGTTTAGTGACGACATCAATTTCCTAATTGATGGAGAAAGGTCTTGTGGTAAGAAAAGCTGCTTCTAGGAGGTTGTCAAGTGTTTTCGCTCGACGATTCCATTCTTGGGTGGTTGGTTTGGCCCTTGTTCCTGTAACTCGAATCCTAGCCCGGTATATCCCATTTTATTCTTACACTATTGTGAACCTTACGCCTTTTTTACTCTCTGATCGAGGTTCTCGGCATTGAAAAATCTACGAAAACTAAATCACACGTGTATATGTTGACATTTAAGAGACATACGGTTAAGTAAATCAAGGGCAATGGTGATATATATGCGGATTAGACACAAAAAAAAATCACTCAACAAATGGCTACAATTTAAGGAATGTGTTTAGTGACGGCATCAGATTCCTAATTGATGGAGAAAGGTCTGGTGATAAGAAAAGCTGCTTCTAGGAGGTTGTCAAGTATTTTCGCTCGACGATTCCATTCTTGGGTGGTTGGTTTAGCCCTTGTTCCTGTAACTCGAATCATAGCCCGGTATATCCCATTTTAATTTTACACCATTGTGAACCTTACGCCTTTTTTACTCTCTGATCGAGGTTCTCGGCATTGAAAAGTCTTCGTAAACTAAATCACACGTGTATATGTTGACATTTAAGAGATATACAGTCAAGAAAATCAAGGGCAATGGTGATATATATGCGGATTAGACACAAAAAAAAAAAAACACTCAACAAATGGCTACAATTTAAGGAATTTGTTTAATGACGGCATCAGATTCCTAATTAATGGAGAAAGGTCAGGTGGCAAGAAAAGCTACTTCTAGGAGGTTGTCAAGTGTTTTCGCTCAACGATTCCATTCTTGGGTCGTTGGTTTGGCCCTTGTTCCTGTAACTCGAATCCTAGCCCGGTATATCCCATTTTAATTTTACACCATTGTGAACATTACGCCTTTTTTACTCTCTGATCGAGGTTCTCGGCATTGAAAAATCTTCGTAAACTACATCACATGTGTATATGTTGATATTTAAGAGATATACAGTCAAGAAAATGAAGGGCAACGGTGATATATATGCGGATTAGACACCAAAAAAAAATCACTCAACAAATGGCAACAATTTAAGGAATGTGTTTAGTGACGGCATCAGATTCCTAATTGATGGAGAAAGGTCTGGTGGCAAGGAAAGCTGCTTCTAGGAGGTTGTCAAGTGTTTTCGCTCGACGATTCCATTCTTGGGTGGTTGGTTTGTCCCTTGTTCCTGTAACTCGAATCCTAGCCCGGTATATCCCATTTTAATTTTACACCATTGTGAACCTTACGCCTTTTTTACTCTCTGATCGAGGTTCTCGGCGTTGAAAAATCTCCGTAAACTAAATCATACGTGTATATGTTGACATTTAAGTGATATACAGTCAAGAAAATCAAGGGCAATGGTGATATATATGCGAATTAGACACCAAAAAAAACACTCAACGAATGGCTACAATTTAAGGAATGTGTTTAGTGACGGCATCAGATTCCTAATTGATGGAAAAAGGGGTGGTGGTAAGAAAAGCTGTTTCTAGGAGGTTGTCAAGTGTTTTCGCTCGACGATTCCATTTTTGGGGTGTTTGTTTGGCCTTTGTTCCTGTAACTCGAATCCTAGCCCGGTATATCCCATTTTAATTTTACACCATTGTGAACCTTACGCCTTTTTTGCTCTCTGATCTAGGTTCTCGGCATTGAAAAATCTTTGTAAACGAAATCACACGTGTATATGTTGATATTTAAGAGATATACAGTCAAGAAAATCAAGCGCAATGGTGATATATATGCGGATTAGACACAAAAAAACACTCAACAAATGGCCACAATTTAAGGAATGTGTTCAGTGACGGCATCAAATTCCTAATTGATGGAGAAAGGTCTGGTGGTAAGAAAAGCTGCTTCTAGGAGGTTGTCAAGTGTTTTCGCTCGACGATTCCATTCTTGGGTGGTTGGTTTGACCTTGTTCCTATAACTCGATTCCTAGCCCGGTATATCCCATTTTTATCTTACACCAATGTGAACCTTACGCCTTTTTTACTCTCTGATCAAGGTTCTCGGCATTGAAAAATCTTCGTAAACTAAATCACACGTGTATATGTTGACATTTAAGAGATATACAGTCAAGAAAATCAAGGGCAATGGTGATATATATGCGGATTAGACACAAAAAAACACTCAACAAATGGCTACAATTTAAGGAATGTGTTTAGTGACGGCATCAAATTCCTAATTGATGGAGAAAGGTCTGGAGGTAAGAAAAGCTGCTTCTAGGTGGTTGTCAAGTGTTTTCGCTCGACGATTCCATTCTTGGGTGGTTGGTTTGGACCTTGTTCCTATAACTCGATTCCTAGCCCGGTATATCCCATTTTTATCTTACACCAATGTGAACCTTACGCCTTTTTTACTCTCTGATCGAGGTTCTCGGCATTGAAAAATCTTCGTAAACTAAATCACACGTGTATATGTTGACATTTAAGAGATATACAGTCAAGAAAATCAAGGGCAATGGTGATATATATGCGGATTAGACACAAAAAAAAACACTCAACAAATGGCTACAATTTAAGGAATGTGTTTAGTGACGGCATAAGATTCCTAATTAATGGAGAAAGGTCTGGTGGTAAGAAAAGCTGCTTCTAGGAGGTTGTCAAGTGTTTTCGCTCAACGATTCCATTCTTGGGTGGTTGGTTTGGCCATTGTTCCTGTAACTCGAATCCTAGCCCGGTATATCCCATTTAAATTTTACACCATTGTGAACCTTACGCCTTTTTTACTCTCTAATAGAGGTTCTCGGCATTCAAAAATCTTCGTAAACTACATCACATGTGTATATGTTGATATTTAAGAGATATACAGTCAAGAAAATCAAGGGCAATTCTGATATATATGCGGATTAGACACCAAAAAACCCCCTCAACAAATGACTACAATTTAAGGAAAGTGTTTAGTGACGACATCAATTTCCTAATTGATGGAGAAAGGTTTTGTGGTAAGAAAAGCTGCTTCTAGGAGGTTGTCAAGTGTTTTCGCTCGACGATTCCATTCTTGGGTGGTTGGTTTGGCCCTTGTTCCTGTAACTCGAATCCTTGCCCGGTATATCCCATTTTAATCTTACACTATTGTGAACCTTACGCCTTTTTTACTCTCTGATCGAGGTTCTCGGCATTGAAAAATCTACGAAAACTAAATCACACGTGTATATGTTGACATTTAAGAGACATACGGTCAAGTAAATCAAGGGCAATGGTGATATATATGCGGATTAGACACAAAAAAAAATCACTCAACAAATGGCTACAATTTAAGGAATGTGTTTAGTGACGGCATCAGATTCCTAATTGATGGAGAAAGGTCTGGTGATTAGAAAAGCTGCTTCTAGGAGGTTGTCAAGTATTTTCGCTCGACGATTCCATTCTTGGGTGGTTGGTTTGGCCCTTGTTCCTGTAACTCGAATCATAGCCCGGTATATCCCATTTTAATTTTACACCATTGTGAACCTTACGCCTTTTTTACTCTCTGATCGAGGTTCTCGGCATTGAAAAGTCTTCGTAAACTAAATCACACGTGTATATGTTGACATTTAAGAGATATACAGTCAAGAAAATCAAGGGCAATGGTGATATATATGCGGATTAGACACAAAAAAAAAACACTCAACAAATGGCTACAATTTAAGGAATTTGTTTAATGACGGCATCAGATTCCTAATTAATGGAGAAAGGTCAGGTGGCAAGAAAAGCTACTTCTAGGAGGTTGTCAAGTGTTTTCGCTCAACGATTCCATTCTTGGGTCGTTGGTTTGGCCCTTGTTCCTGTAACTCGAATCCTAGCCCGGTATATCCCATTTTAATTTTACACCAATGTGAACATTACGCCTTTTTTACTCTCTGATCGAGGTTCTCGGCATTGAAAAATCTTCGTAAACTACATCACATGTGTATATGTTGATATTTAAGAGATATACAGTCAAGAAAATGAAGGGCAACGGTGATATATATGCGGATTAGACACCAAAAAAAAATCACTCAACAAATGGCAACAATTTAAGGAATGTGTTTAGTGACGGCATCAGATTCCTAATTGATGGAGAAAGGTTTGGTGGCAAGGAAAGCTGCTTCTAGGAGGTTGTCAAGTGTTTTCGCTCGACGATTCCATTCTTGGGTGGTTGGTTTGTCCCTTGTTCCTGTAACTCGAATCCTAGCCCGGTATATCCCATTTTAATTTTACACCATTGTGAACCTTACGCCTTTTTTACTATCTGATCGAGGTTCTCGGCGTTGAAAAATCTCCGTAAACTAAATCATACGTGTATATGTTGACATTTAAGTGATATACAGTCAAGAAAATCAAGGGCAATGGTGATATATATGCGAATTAGACAACAAAAAAATCACTCAACGAATGGCTACAATTTAAGGAATGTGTTTAGTGACGGCATCAGATTCCTAATTGATGGAAAAAGGGGTGGTGGTAAGAAAAGCTGCTTCTAGGAGGTTGTCAAGTGTTTTCGCTCGACGATTCCATTTTTGGGGTGTTTGTTTGGCCTTTGTTCCTGTAACTCGAATCCTAGCCCGGTATATCCCATTTTAATTTTACACCATTGTGAACCTTACGCCTTTTTTGCTCTCTGATCTAGGTTCTCGGCATTGAAAAATCTTTGTAAACGTAATCACACGTGTATATGTTGATATTTAAGAGATATACAGTCAAGAAAATCAAGCGCAATGGTGATATATATGCGGATTAGACACAAAAAAACACTCAACAAATGGCCACAATTTAAGGAATGTGTTTAGTGACGGCATCAAATTCCTAATTGATGGAGAAAGGTCTGGTGGTAAGAAAAGCTGCTTCTAGGAGGTTGTCAAGTGTTTTCGCTCGACGATTCCATTCTTGGGTGGTTGGTTTGACCTTGTTCCTATAACTCGATTCCTAGCCCGGTATATCCCATTTTTATCTTACACCAATGTGAACCTTACGCCTTTTTTACTCTCTGATCAAGGTTCTCGTCATTGAAAAATCTTCGTAAACTAAATCACACGTGTATATGTTGACATTTAAGAGATATACAGTCAAGAAAATCAAGGGCAATGGTGATATATATGCGGATTAGACACAAAAAAACACTCAACAAATGGCTACAATTTAAGGAATGTGTTTAGTGACGGCATCAAATTCCTAATTGATGGAGAAAGGTCTGGTGGTAAGAAAAGCTGCTTCTAGGTGGTTGTCAAGTGTTTTCGCTCGACGATTCCATTCTTGGGTGGTTGGTTTGGACCTTGTTCCTATAACTCGATTCCTAGCCCGGTATATCCCATATTTATCTTACACCAATGTGAACCTTACGCCTTTTTTACTCTCTGATCGAGGTTCTCGGCATTGAAAAATCTTCGTAAACTAAATCACACGTGTATATGTTGACATTTAAGAGATATACAGTCAAGAAAATCAAGGGCAATGGTGATATATATGCGGATTAGACACAAAAAAACACTCACCAAATGGCTACAATATAAGGAATGTGTTTAGTGACGGCATAAGATTCCTAATTAATGGAGAAAGGTCTGGTGGTAAGAAAAGCTGCTTCTAGGAGGTTGTCAAGTGTTTTCGCTCGACGATTCCATTTTTGTGTGGTTGGTTTTGCCCCTGTTCCTATAACTCGATTCCTTGCCCGGTATATCCGATTTTAATCTTACACCATTGTGAACCTTACGCCTTTTTTACTCTCTGATCGAGGTTCTCGGCATTGAAAAATCTTCGTAAACTAAATCACACGTCGATATGATGACATTTAAGAGATATACAGTCAAGAAAATCAGGGGCAATGGTGATATATATGCGGATTAGACTCCAAAAAAAACACTCAACAAATGGCTACAATTTAAGGAATGTTTTTAGTGACGGCATTAGATTCCTAATTGATGGTGAAAGGTCTAGTGGCAAGAAAAGCTGCTTTTAGGAGGTTGTCAAGTGTTTTCGCTCGACGATTCCATTCTTGGGTGGTTGGTTTGGCCATTGTTCCTGTAACTCGAATCCTAGCCCGGTATATCCCATTTTAATTTTACACCATTGTGAACCTTACGCCTTTTTTACTCTCTAATAGAGGTTCTCGGCATTCAAAAATCTTCGTAAACTACATCACATGTGTATATGTTGATATTTAAGAGATATACAGTCAAGAAAATCAAGGGCAATGGTGATATATATGCGGATTAGACACCAAAAAACCCCCTCAACAAATGACTACAATTTAAGGAAAGTGTTTAGTGACGACATCAATTTCCTAATTGATGGAGAAAGGTCTTGTGGTAAGAAAAGCTGCTTCTAGGAGGTTGTCAAGTGTTTTCGCTCGACGATTCCATTCTTGGGTGGTTGGTTTGGCCCTTGTTCCTGTAACTCGAATCCTAGCCCGGTATATCCCATTTTAATCTTACACTATTGTGAACCTTACGCCTTTTTTACTCTCTGATCGAGGTTCTCGGCATTGAAAAATCTACGAAAACTAAATCACACGTGTATATGTTGACATTTAAGAGACATACGGTCAAGTAAATCAAGGGCAATGGTGATATATATGCGGATTAGACACAAAAAAAAATCACTCAACAAATGGCTACAATTTAAGGAATGTGTTTAGTGACGGCATCAGACTCCTAATTGATGGAGAAAGGTCTGGTGATAAGAAAAGCTGCTTCTAGGAGGTTGTCAAGTATTTTCGCTCGACGATTCCATTCTTGGGTGGTTGGTTTGGCCCTTGTTCCTGTAACTCGAATCATAGCCCGGTATATCCCATTTTAATTTTACACCATTGTGAACCTTACACCTTTTTTACTCTCTGATCGAGGTTCTCGGCGTTGAAAAGTCTTCGTAAACTAAATCACACGTGTATATGTTGACATTTAAGAGATATACAGTCAAGAAAATCAAGGGCAATGGTGATATATATGCGGATTAGACACAAAAAAAAACACTCAACAAATGGCTACAATTTAAGGAATTTGTTTAATGACGGCATCAGATTCCTAATTAATGGAGAAAGGTCAGGTGGCAAGAAAAGCTACTTCTAGGAGGTTGTCAAGTGTTTTCGCTCAACGATTCCATTCTTGGGTCGTTGGTTTGGCCCTTGTTCCTGTAACTCGAATCCTAGCCCGGTATATCCCATTTTAATTTTACACCATTGTGAACATTACGCCTTTTTTACTCTCTGATCGAGGTTCTCGGCATTGAAAAATCTTCGTAAACTACATCACATGTGTATATGTTGATATTTAAGAGATATACAGTCAAGAAAATGAAGGGCAACGGTGATATATATGCGGATTAGACACCAAAAAAAAATCACTCAACAAATGGCAACAATTTAAGGAATGTGTTTAGTGACGGCATCAGATTCCTAATTGATGGAGAAAGGTCTGGTGGCAAGGAAAGCTGCTTCTAGGAGGTTGTCAAGTGTTTTCGCTCGACGATTCCATTCTTGGGTGGTTGGTTTGTCCGTTGTTCCTGTAACTCGAATCCTAGCCCGGTATATCCCATTTTAATTTTACACCATTGTGAACCTTACGCCTTTTTTACTCTCTGATCGAGGTTCTCGGCGTTGAAAAATCTCCGTAAACTAAATCATACGTGTATATGTTGACATTTAAGTGATATACAGTCAAGAAAATCAAGGGCAATGGTGATATATATGCGAATTAGACACCAAAAAAAACACTCAACAAATGGCTACAATTTAAGGAATGTGTTTAGTGACGGCATCAGATTCCTAATTGATGGAAAAAGGGGTGGTGGTAAGAAAAGCTGCTTCTAGGAGGTTGTCAAGTGTTTTCGCTCGACGATTCCATTTTTGGGGTGTTTGTTTGGCCTTTGTTCTTGTAACTCGAATCCTAGCCCGGTATATCCCATTTTAATTTTACACCATTGTGAACCTTACGCCTTTTTTGCTCTCTGATCTAGGTTCTCGGCATTGAAAAATCTTTGTAAACGAAATCACACGTGTATATGTTGATATTTAAGAGATATACAGTCAAGAAAATCAAGCGCAATGGTGATATATATGCGGATTAGACACAAAAAAACACTCAACAAATGGCCACAATTTAAGGAATGTGTTCAGTGACGGCATCAAATTCCTAATTGATGGAGAAAGGTCTGGTGGTAAGAAAAGCTGCTTCTAGGAGGTTGTCAAGTGTTTTCGCTCGACGATTCCATTCTTGGGTGGTTGGTTTGCCCTTGTTCCTATAACTCGATTCCTAGCCCGGTATATCCCATTTTTATCTTACACCAATGTGAACCTTACGCCTTTTTTACTCTCTGATCAAGGTTCTCGGCATTGAAAAATCTTCGTAAACTAAATCACACGTGTATATGTTGACATTTAAGAGATATACAGTCAAGAAAATCAAGGGCAATGGTGATATATATGCGGATTAGACACAAAAAAAAAAACACTCAACAAATGGCTACAATTTCAGGAATGTGTTTAGTGACGGCATAAGATTCCTAATTGATGGAGAAAGGTCTGGTGGCAAGAAAAGCTACTTCTAGGAGGTTGTCAAGTGTTTTCGCTCGACGATTCCATTTTTTGGTGGTTGGTTTGGCCCTTGTTCCTGTAACTCGAATCCTAGCCCCCGGTATATCCCATTTTAATTTTACACCATTGTGAACCTTACGCCTTTTTTACTCTCTGATCGAGGTTCTCGGCATTGAAAAATCTTCGTAAACTAAATCACACGTGTATATGTTGATATTTAGGAGATATACAGTCAAGAAAATCCAGGGCAATGGTGATATATATGCGGATTAGACACCAAAAAAACACTCAACAAATGTCTACAATTGAAGGAATGTGTTTAGTGACGGCATCAGATTCCTAATTAATGGAGAAAGGGCTGGTGGTAAGAAAAGCTGCTTCTAGGAGGTTGTCAAGTGTTTTCGCTCGACGATTCCATTTTTGTGTGGTTGGTTTTGCCCTTGTTCCTATAACTCGAATCCTAGCCCGGTATATCCGATTTTAATCTTACACCATTGTGAACCTTACGCCTTTTTACTCTCTGATCGAGGTTCTCGGCATTGAAAAATCTTCGTAAACTAAATCACACGTGGATATGTTGACATTTAAGAGATATACAGTCAAGAAAATCAGGGGCAATGGTGATATATATGCGGATTAGACTCCAAAAAAAACACTCAACAAATGGCTACAATTTAAGGAATGTTTTTAGTGACGGCATTAGATTCCTAATTGATGGTGAAAGGTCTAGTGGCAAGAAAAGCTGCTTCTAGGAGGTTGTCAAGTGTTTTCGCTCGACGATTCCATTCTTGGGTGGTTGGTTTGGCCATTGTTCCTGTAACTCGAATCCTAGCCCGGTATATCCCATTTTAATTTTACACCATTGTGAACCTTACGCCTTTTTTACTCTCTGATCGAGGTTCTCGGCATTCAAAAATCTTCGTAAACTACATCACATGTGTATATGTTGATATTTAAGAGATATACAGTCAAGAAAATCAAGGGCAATGGTGATATATATGCGGATTAGACACCAAAAAAACCCCTCAACAAATGGCTACAATTTAAGGAAAGTGTTTAGTGACGACATCAATTTCCTAATTGATGGAGAAAGGTCTTGTGGTAAGAAAAGCTGCTTCTAGGAGGTTGTCAAGTGTTTTCGCTCGACGATTCCATTCTTGGGTGGTTGGTTTGGCCCTTGTTCCTGTCACTCGAATCCTAGCCCGGTATATCCCATTTTAATTTTACACCATTGTGAACCATACTCCTTTTTTACTCTCTGAACGAGGTTCTCGGCGTTGAAAAATCTTCATAAACAAAATCACCCGTGTATATGTTGACATTTAAGAGATATACAGTCAAGAAAATCAAGGGCAATGGTGATATATATGCGGATTAGACACCAAAAAAAAACACTCAACAAATGGCTACAATTTAAGGAATGTGTTTAGTGACGGCATCAGATTCCTAATTGATGGAGAAAAGTCTGGTGGCAAGAAAAGCTGCTTCTAGGAGGTTGTCAAGTGTTTTCGGTTGACGATTCCATTCTTGGGTGGTTGGTTTGGACCTTGTTCCTGTAACTCGAATCCTAGCCCGGTATATCCCATTTTAATCTTACACCATTGTGAACCTTACGCCTTTTTTACTCTCTGATCGAGGTTCTCGGCATTGAAAAATCTACGAAAACTAAATCACACGTGTATATGTTGACATTTAAGAGACATACGGTCAAGAAAATCAAGGGCAATGGTGATATATATGCGGATTAGACACCAAAAAAATCACTCAACAAATGGCTACAATTTAAGGAATGTGTTTATTGACGGCATCAGATTCCTAATTGATGGAGAAAGGTCTGGTGAAAAGAAAAGCTACTTCTAGGAGGTTGTTAAGTGTTTTCGCTCGACGATTCCATTTTTTGGTGGTTGGTTTGGCCCTTGTTCCTGTAACTCGAATCCTAGCCCGGTATATCCCATTTTAATTTTACACCATTGTGACCCTTACGCCTTTTTTACTCTCTGATCGAGGTTCTCGGCATTGAAAAATCTTCGTAAACTAAATCACACGTGTATATGTTGATATTTAGGAGATATACAGTCAAGAAAATCCAGGGCAATGGTGATATATATGCGGATTAGACACCAAAAAAACACTCAACAAATGTCTACAATTGAAGGAATGTGTTTAGTGACGGCATCAGATTCCTAATTAATGGAGAAAGGTCTGGTGGTAAGAAAAGCTGCTTCTAGGAGGTTGTCAAGTGTTTTCGCTCGACGATTCCATTTTTGTGTGGTTGGTTTTGCCCCTGTTCCTATTACTCGATTCCTAGCCCGGTATATCCGATTTTAATCTTACACCATTGTGAACCTAACGCCTTTTTTACTCTCTGATCGAGGTTCTCGGCATTGAAAAATCTTCGTAAACTAAATCACACGTGGATATGTTGACATTTAAGAGATATACACTCAAGAAAATCAGGGGCAATGGTGATATATATGCGGATTAGACTCCAAAAAAAACACTCAACAAATGGCTACAATTTAAGGAATGTTTTTAGTGACGGCATTAGATTCCTAATTGATGGTGAAAGGTCTAGTGGCAAGAAAAGCTGCTTCTAGGAGGTTGTCAAGTGTTTTCGCTCGACGATTCCATTCTTGGGTGGTTGGTTTGGCCATTGTTCCTGTAACTCGAATCCTAGCCCGGTATATCCCATTTTAATTTTACACCATTGTGAACCTTACGCCTTTTTTACTCTCTGATCGAAGTTCTCGGCATTCAAAAATCTTCGTAAACTACATCACATGTGTATATGTTGATATTTAAGAGATATACAGTCAAGAAAATCAAGGGCAATGGTGATATATATGCGGATTAGACACCAAAAAAACCCCTCAACAAATGGCTACAATTTAAGGAAAGTGTTTAGTGACGACATCAATTTCCTAATTGATGGAGAAAGGTCTTGTGGTAAGAAAAGCTGCTTCTAGGAGGTTGTCAAGTGTTTTCGCTCGACGATTCCATTCTTGGGTGGTTGGTTTGGCCCTTGTTCCTGTAACTCGAATCCTAGCCCGGTATATCCCATTTTAATTTTACACCATTGTGAACCATACTCCTTTTTTACTCTCTGAACGAGGTTCTCGGCATTGAAAAATCTTCATAAACAAAATCACCCGTGTATATGTTCACATTTAAGAGATATACTGTCAAGAAAATCAAGGGCAATGGTGATATATATGCGGATTAGACACCAAAAAAAAAAACACTCAACAAATGGCTACAATTTAAGGAATGTGTTTAGTGACGGCATCAGATTCCTAATTGATAGAGAAAAGTCTGGTGGCAAGAAAAGCTGCTTCTTGGAGGTTGTCAAGTGTTTTCGGTTGATGATTCCATTCTTGGGTGGTTGGTTTGGACCTTGTTCCTGTAACTCGAATCCTAGCCCGGTATATCCCATTTTAATCTTACACCATTGTGAACCTTACGCCTTTTTTACTCTCTGATCGAGGTTCTCGGCATTGAAAAATCTACGAAAACTAAATCACACGTGTATATGTTGACATTTAAGAGACATACGGTCAAGAAAATCAAGGGCAATGGTGATATATATGCGGATTAGACACCAAAAAAATCACTCAACAAATGGCTACAATTTAAGGAATGTGTTTTGTGACGGCATCAGATTCCTAATTGATGGAGAAAGGTCTGGTGATAAGAAAAGCTGCTTCTAGGAGGTTGTCAAGTATTTTCGCTCGACGATTCCATTCTTGGGTGGTTGGTTTGGCCCTTGTTCCTGTAACTCAAATCATAGCCCGGTATATCCCATTTTAATTTTACACCATTGTGAACCTTACGCCTTTTTTACTCTCTGATCGAGGTTCTCGGCATTGAAAAGTCTTCGTAAACTAAATCACACGTGTATATGTTGACATTTAAGAGATATACAGTCAAAAAAATCAAGGGCAATGGTGATATATATGCGGATTAGACACAAAAAAAAACACTCAACAAATGGCTACAATTTAAGGAATGTGTTTAATGACGGCATCAGATTCCTAATTGATGGAGAAAGGTCAGGTGGCAAGAAAAGCTACTTCTAGGAGGTTGTCAAGTGTTTTTGCTCAACGATTCCATTCTTGGGTTGTTGGTTTGGCCCTTGTTCCTGTAACTCGAATCCTAGCCCGGTATATCCCATTTTAATTTTACACCATTGTGAACCTTACGCCTTTTTTACTCTCTGATCGAGGTTCTCGGCATTGAAAAATCTTCGTAAACTACATCACTTGTGTATACGTTGATATTTAAGAGATATACCGTCAAGAAAATCAAGGGCAATGGTGATATATATGCGGATTAGACACCAAAAAAAACCCTCAACAAATGGCTACAATTTAAGGAAAGTGTTTAGTGACGACATCAATTTCCTAATTGATGGAGAAAGGTCTTGTGGTAAGAAAAGCTGCTTCTAGGAGGTTGTCAAGTGTTTTCGCTCGACGATTCCATTCTTGGGTGGTTGGTTTGGCCCTTGTTCCTGTAACTCGAATCCTAGCCCGGTATATCCCATTTTAATTTTACACCATTGTGAACCATACTCCTTTTTTACTCTCTGAACGAGGTTCTCGGCATTGAAAAATCTTCATAAACAAAATCACCCGTGTATATGTTGACATTTAAGAGATATACAGTCAAGAAAATCAAGGGCAATGGTGATATATATGCGGATTAGACACCAAAAAAAAAACACTCAACAAATGGCTACAATTTAAGGAATGTGTTTAGTGACGGCATCAGATTCCTAATTGATAGAGAAAAGTCTGGTGGCAAGAAAAGCTGCTTCTTGGAGGTTGTCAAGTGTTTTCGGTTGATGATTCCATTCTTGGGTGGTTGGTTTGGACCTTGTTCCTGTAACTCGAATCATAGCCCGGTATATCCCATTTTAATTTTACACCATTGTGAACCTTACGCCTTTTTTACTCTCTGATCGAGTTTCTCGGCATTGAAAAGTCTTCGTAAACTAAATCACACGTGTATATGTTGACATTTAAGAGATATACAGTCAAAAAAATCAAGGGCAATGGTGATATATATGCGGATTAGACACAAAAAAAAAACACTCAACAAATGGCTACAATTTAAGGAATGTGTTTAATGACGGCATCAGATTCCTAATTGATGGAGAAAGGTCAGGTGGCAAGAAAAGCTACTTCTAGGAGGTTGTCAAGTGTTTTCGTTCAACGATTCCATTCTTGGGTGGTTGGTTTGGCCCTTGTTCCTGTAACTCGAATCCTAGCCCGGTATATCCCATTTTAATTTTACACCATTGTGAACCTTACGCCTTTTTTACTCTCTGATCGAGGTTCTCGGCGTTGAAAAATCTTCGTAAACTACATCACATGTGTATATGTTGATATTTAAGAGATATACCGTCAAGAAAATCAAGGGCAATGGTGATATATATGCGGATTAGACTCCAAAAAAGACACTCAACAAATGGCTACAATTTAAGGAATGTTTTTAGTGACGGCATAAAATTCCTAATTGATGGAGAAAGGTCTAGTGGCAAGAAAAGCTGCTTCTAGGAGGTTGTCAAGTGTTTTCGCTCGACGATTCCATTCTTGGGTGGTTGGTTTGGCCATTGTTCCTGTAACTCGAATCCTAGCCCGGTATATCCCATTTTAATTTTACACCATTGTGAACCTTACGCCTTTTTTACTCTCTGATCGAGGTTCTCGGCATTCAAAAATCTTCGTAAACTACATCACATGTGTATATGTTGATATTTAATAGATATACAGTCAAGAAAATCAAGGGCAATGGTGATATATATGCGGATTAGACACCAAAAAAACCCCTCAACAAATGGCTACAATTTAAGGAAAGTGTTTAGTGACGACATCAATTTCCTAATTGATGGAGAAAGGTCTTGTGGTAAGAAAAGCTGCTTCTAGGAGGTTGTCAAGTGTTTTCGCTCGACGATTCCATTCTTGGGTGGTTGGTTTGGCCCTTGTTCCTGTAACTCGAATCCTAGCCCGGTATATCCCATTTAAATTGTACACCATTGTGAACCATACTCCTTTTTTACTCTCTGAACGAGGTTCTCGGCATTGAAAAATCTTCATAAATAAAATCACCCGTGTATATGTTGACATTTAAGATATATACAGTCAACAAAATCAAGGGCAATGGTGATATATATGCGGATTAGACACCAAAAAAAAAACACTCAACAAATGGCTACAATTTAAGGAATGTGTTTAGTGACGGCATCAGATTCCTAATTGATGCAGAAAAGTCTGGTGGCAAGAAAAGCTGCTTCTAGGAGGTTGTCAAGTGTTTTCGGTTGACGATTCCATTCTTGGGTGGTTGGTTTGGACCTTGTTCCTGTAACTCGAATCCTAGCCCGGTATATCCCATTTTAATCTTGCACCATTGTGAACCTTACGCCTTTTTTACTCTCTGATCGAGGTTCTCGGCATTGAAAAATCTACGAAAACTAAATCACACGTGTATATGTTGACATTTAAGAGACATACTGTCAAGAAAATCAAGGGCAATGGTGATATATATGCGGATTAGACACCAAAAAAAATCACTCAACAAATGGCTACAATTTAAGGAATGTGTTTAGTGACGGCATCAGATTCCTAATTGATGGAGAAAGGTCTGGTGATAAGAAAAGCTGCTTCTAGGAGGTTGTCAAGTATTTTCGCTCGATGATTCCATTCTTGGGTGGTTGGTTTGGCCCTTGTTCCTGTAACTTAAATCATAGCCCGGTATATCCCATTTTAATTTTACACCATTGTGAACCTTACGCCTTTTTTACTCTCTGATCGAGGTTCTCGGGATTGAAAAGTCTTCGTAAATTAAATCACACGTGTATATGTTGACATTTAAGAGATATACAGTTAAGAAAATCAAGGGTAATGGTGATATATATGCGGATTAGACACCAAAAAAAATCACTCAACAAATGGCTACAATTTAAGGAATGTGTTTAGTGACGGCCTCAGATTCCTAATTGATTGAGAAAGGTCTGGTGGCAAGAAAAGCTGCTTCTAGGAGGTTGTCAAGTGTTTTCGCTCGACGATTCCATTCTTGGGTGGTTGGTTTGGCCCTTGTTCCTGTAACTCGATTCCTAGCCCGGTATATCCCATTTTAATTTTACACCATTATGAACCTTACACATTTTTTACTCTCTGATCGAGTTTCTCGGCATTGAAAAATCTTCGTAAACTAAATCACACGTGTATATTTTGACATTTAAGAGATATACATTCAAGAAAATAAAGGGCAATAGTTATATATATGCGGATTAGACATAAAAAAAACACTCAACAAATTGCTACAATTTAAGGAATGTGTTTAGTGACGGCCTCAGATTCCTAATTGATGGAGAAAGGTCTGGTGGCAAGAAAAGCTGCTTCTAGAAGGTTGCCAAGTGTTTTCGCTCGACGATTCCATTCTTGGGTAGTTGGTTTGGCCCTTGTTCCTGTAACTCGAATCCTAGCCCGGTATATCCCATTTTAATTTTACACGATTGTGAACCTTACGCCTTTTTTACTCTCTGATCGAGGTTCTCGGCATTGAAAAATCTTCATAAACTAAATCACACATGTATATGTTGTCATTTAAGAGATATACAGTCAAGAAAATCAAGGGCAATTGTGATATATATATATATATATATATATATATATATATATATATATATATATATATATATATATATGCGGATTAGACACCAAAAAAAACACTCAACAAATGGCTATAATTTAAGGAATGTGTTTAGTGACGGCATCAGATTCCTAATTGATGGAGAAAGGTCTGGTGGCAAGAAAAGCTGCTTCAAGGAGGTTGTCAAGTGTTTTCGCTCGACGATTCCATTCTTGGGTGGTTGGTTTGGCCCTTGTTCCTGTATCTCGAATCCTAGCCCGGTATATCCCATTTTAATTTTACACCATTGTGAACCATACTCCTTTTTTACTCTCTGAACGAGGTTCTCGGCATTGAAAAATCTTCATAAACAAAATCACCCGGGTATATGTTGACATTTAAGAGATATACAGTCAAGAAAATCAAGGGCAATGGTGATATATATGCGGATTAGACACCAAAAAAAAAAAACACTCAACAAATGGCTACAATTTAAGGAATGTGTTTAGTGACGGCATCAGATTCCTAATTGATGGAGAAAAGTCTGGTGGCAAGAAAAGCTGCTTCTAGGAGGTTGTCAAGTGTTTTCGGTTGACGATTCCATTCTTGGGTGGTTGGTTTGGACCTTGTTCCTGTAACTCGAATCCTAGCCCGGTATATCCCATTTTAATCTTACACCATTGTGAACCTTACGCCTTTTTTACTCTCTGATCGAGGTTCTCGGCATTGAAAAATCTACGAAAACTAAATCACACGTGTATATGTTGACATTTAAGAGACATACAGTTAAGAAAATCAAGGGCAATGGTGATATCTATGCGGATTTGACACCAAAAAAAATCACTCAACCAATGGCTACAATTTAAGGAATGTGTTTAGTGACGGCATCAGATTCCTAATTGATGGAGAAAGGTCTGGTGATAAGAAAAGCTGCTTCTAGGAGGTTGTCAAGTATTTTCGCTCGACGATTCCATTCTTGGGTGGTTGGTTTGGCCCTTGTTCCTGTAACTCAAATCATAGCCCGGTATATCCCATTTTAATTTTACACCATTGTGAACCTTACGCCGTTTTTACTCTCTGATCGAGGTTCTCGGCATTGAAAAGTCTTCGTAAATTAAATCACACGTGTATATGTTGACATTTAAGAGATATACAGTCAAGAAAATCAAGGGTAATGGTGATATATATGCGGATTAGACACCAAAAAAAAATCACTCAACAAATGGCTACAATTTAAGGAATGTGTTTAGTGACGGCCTCAGATTCCTAATTGATAGAGAAAGGTCTGGTGGCAAGAAAAGCTGCTTCTAGGAGGTTGTCAAGTGTTTTCGCTCGACGATTCCATTCTTGGGTGGTTGGTTTGGCCCTTGTTCCTGTAACTCGAATCCTAGCCCGTTATATCCCATTGTAATTTTACACCATTGTGAACCTTACGCATTTTTTACTCTCTGATCGAGTTTCTCGGCATTGAAAAATCTTCGTAAACTAAATCACACGTGTATATTTTGACATTTAAGAGATATACATTCAAGAAAATAAAGGGCAATGGTTATATATATGCGGATTAGACATAAAAAAAAACATTCAACAAATTGCTACAATTTAAGGAATGTGTTTAGTGACGGCATCAGATTCCCAATTGATGGAGAAAGGTCTGGTGGCAAGAAAAGCTGCTTCTAGAAGGTTGCCAAGTGTTTTCGCTCGACGATTCCATTCTTGGGTGGTTGGTTTGGCCCTTGTTCCTGTAACTCGAATCCTAGCCCGGTATATCCCATTTTAACTTTACACGATTGTGAACCTTACGCCTTTTTTACTCTCTGATCGAGGTTCTCGGCATTGAAAAATCTTCATAAACTAAATCACACATGTATATGTTGACATTTAAGAGATATACAGTCAAGAAAATCAAGGGCAATTGTGATATATATATATATGTGGATTAGACACCAAAAAAAACACTCAACAAATGGCTATAATTTAAGGAATGTGTTTAGTGACGGCATCAGATTCCTAATTGATGGAGAAAGGTCTGGTGGCAAGAAAAGCTGCTTCAAGGAGGTTGTCAAGTGTTTTCGCTCGACGATTCCATTCTTGGGTGGTTGGTTTGGCCCTTGTTCCTGTAACTCGAATCCTAGCCCGGTATATCCCTTTTTAATTTTACACCATTGTGAACCATACTCCTTTTTTACTCTCTGAACGAGGTTCTCGGCATTGAAAAATCTTCATAAACAAAATCACCCGTGTATATGTTGACATTTAAGAGATATACAGTCAAGAAAATCAAGGGCAATGGTGATATATATGCGGATTAGACACATAAAAAAAAACACTCACCAAATGGCTACAATTTAAGGAATGTGTTTAGTGATGGCATCAGATTCCTAATTGATGGAGAAAAGTCTGGTGGCAAGAAAAGCTGCTTCTAGGAGGTTGTCAAGTGTTTTCGGTTGACGATTCCATTCTTGGGTGGTTGGTTTGTACCTTGTTCCTGTAACCCGAATCCTAGCCCGGTATATCCCATTTTAATCTTACACCATTGTGAACCTTACGCCTTTTTTACTCTCTGATCGAGGTTCTCGGCATTGAAAAGTCTTCGTAAATTAAATCACACGTGTATATGTTGACATTTAAGAGATATACAGTCAAGAAAATCAAGAGTAATGGTGATATATATGCGGATTAGACACCAAAAAAAAATCACTCAACAAATGGCTACAATTTAAGGAATGTGTTTAGTGACGGCCTCAGATTCCTAATTGATAGAGAAAGGTCTGGTGGCAAGAAAAGCTGCTTCTAGGAGGTTGTCAAGTGTTTTCGCTCGACGATTCCATTCTTGGGTGGTTGGTTTGGCCATTGTTCCTGTAACTCGAATCCTAGCCCGGTATATCCCATTTTAATTTTACACGATTGTGAACCTTACGCCTTTTTTACTCTCTGATCGACGTTCTCGGCATTGAAAAATCTTCATAAACTAAATCACACATGTATATGTTGACATTTAAGAGATATACAGTCAAGAAAATCAAGGGCAATTGTGATATATATATATATATATATATATATATGCGGATTAGACACCAAAAAAAACACTCAACAAATGGCTATAATTTAAGGAATATGTTTAGTGACGGCATCAGATTCCTAATTGATGGAGAAAGGTCTGGTGGCAAGAAAAGCTGCTTCAAGGAGGTTGTCAAGTGTTTTCGCTCGACGATTCCATTCTTGGGTGGTTGGTTTGGCCCTTGTTCCTGTAACTCGAATCCTAGCCCGGTATATCCCATTTTAATTTTACACCATTGTGAACCATACTCCTTTTTTACTCTCTGAACGAGGTTCTCGGCATTGAAAAATCTTCATAAACAAAATCACCCGTGTATATGTTGACATTTAAGAGATATACAGTCAAGAAAATCAAGGGCAATGGTGATATATATGCGGATTAGACACATAAAACAAAACACTCACCAAATGGCTACAATTTAAGGAATGTGTTTTGTGACGGCATCAGATTCCTAATTGATGGAGAAAAGTCTGGTGGCAAGAATAGCTGCTTCTAGGAGGTTGTCAAGTGTTTTCGGTTGACGATTCCATTCTTGGGTGGTTGGTTTGGACCTTGTTCCTGTAACCCGAATCCTAGCCCGGTATATCCCATTTTAATCTTACACCATTGTGAACCTTACGCCTTTTTTACTCTCTGATCGAGGTTCTCGGCATTGAAAAATCTACGAAAACTAAATCACACGTGTATATGTTGACATTTAAGAGACATACAGTCAAGAAAATCAAGGGCAATGGTGATATCTATGCGGATTACACACCAAAAAAAATCACTCAATAAATGGCTACAATTTAAGGAATGTGTTTAGTGACGGCATCAGATTCCTAATTGATGGAGAAAGGTCTGGTGATAAGAAAAGCTGCTTCTAGGAGGTTGTCAAGTATTTTCGCTCGACGATTCCATTCTTGGGTGGTTGGTTTGGCCCTTGTTCCTGTAACTCAAATCATAGCCCGGTATATCCCATTTTAATTTTACACCATTGTGAACCTTACGCCTTTTTTACTCTCTGATCGAGGTTCTCGGCATTGAAAAGTCTTCGTAAATTAAATCACACGTGTATATGTTGACATTTAAGAGATATACAGTCAAGAAAATCAAGGGTAATGGTGATATATATGCGGATTAGACACCAAAAAAAAATCACTCAACAAATGGCTACAATTTAAGGAATGTGTTTAGTGACGGCCTCAGATTCCTAATTGATAGAGAAAGGTCTGGTGGCAAGAAAAGCTGCTTCTAGGAGGTTGTCAAGTGTTTTCGCTCGACGATTCCATTCTTGGGTGGTTGGTTTGGCCCTTGTTCCTGTAACTCGAATCCTAGCCCGGTATATCCCTTTTTAATTTTACACCATTGTGAACCTTACGCATTTTTTACTCTCTGATCGAGTTTCTCGGCATTGAAAAATCTTCGTAAACTAAATCACACGTGTATATTTTGACATTTAAGAGATATACATTCAAGAAAATAAAGGGCAATGGTTATATATATGCGGATTAGACATAAAAAAAACACTCAACAAATTGCTACAATTTAAGGAATGTGTTTAGTGACGGCATCAGATTCCTAATTGATGGAGAAAGGTCTGGTGGCAAGAAACGCTGCTTCTAGAAGGTTGCCAAGTGTTTTCGCTCGACGATTCCATTCTTGGGTGGTTGGTTTGGCCCTTGTTCCTGTAACTCGAATCCTAGCCCGGTATATCCCATTTTAATTTTACACGATTGTGAACCTTACGCCTTTTTTACTCTCTGATCGAGGTTCTCGGCATTGAAAAATCTTCATAAACTAAATCACACATGTATATGTTGACATTTAAGAGATATACAGTCAAGAAAATCAAGGGCAATTGTGATATATATATATATATATGCGGATTAGACACCAAAAAAAACACTCAACAAATGGCTATAATTTAAGGAATGTGTTTAGTGACGACATCAGATTCCTAATTGATGGATAAAGGTCTGGTGGCAAGAAAAGCTGCTTCAAGGAGGTTGTCAAGTGTTTTCGCTCGACGATTCCATTCTTGGGTGGTTGGTTTGGCCCTTGTTCCTGTAACTCGAATCCTAGCCCGGTATATCCCATTTTTATTTTACACCATTGTGAACCTTACGCATTTTTTACTCTCTGATCGAGGTTCTCGGCATTGAAAAATCTTCATAAACTAAATCACACATGTATATGTTGACATTTAAGAGATATACAGTCAAGAAAATCAAGGGCAATGGTGATATATATGCGGATTAGACACATAAAAAAAAACACTCACCAAATGGCTACAATTTAAGGAATGTGTTTAGTGATGGCATCAGATTCCTAATTGATGGAGAAAAGTCTGGTGGCAAGAAAAGCTGCTTCTAGGAGGTTGTCAAGTGTTTTCGGTTGACGATTCCATTCTTGGGTGGTTGGTTTGTACCTTGTTCCTGTAACCCGAATCCTAGCCCGGTATATCCCATTTTAATCTTACACCATTGTGAACCTTACGCCTTTTTTACTCTCTGATCGAGGTTCTCGGCATTGAAAAGTCTTCGTAAATTAAATCACACGTGTATATGTTGACATTTAAGAGATATACAGTCAAGAAAATCAAGAGTAATGGTGATATATATGCGGATTAGACACCAAAAAAAAATCACTCAACAAATGGCTACAATTTAAGGAATGTGTTTAGTGACGGCCTCAGATTCCTAATTGATAGAGAAAGGTCTGGTGGCAAGAAAAGCTGCTTCTAGGAGGTTGTCAAGTGTTTTCGCTCGACGATTCCATTCTTGGGTGGTTGGTTTGGCCATTGTTCCTGTAACTCGAATCCTAGCCCGGTATATCCCATTTTAATTTTACACGATTGTGAACCTTACGCCTTTTTTACTCTCTGATCGACGTTCTCGGCATTGAAAAATCTTCATAAACTAAATCACACATGTATATGTTGACATTTAAGAGATATACAGTCAAGAAAATCAAGGGCAATTGTGATATATATATATATATATATATATATATATATATATGCGGATTAGACACCAAAAAAAACACTCAACAAATGGCTATAATTTAAGGAATATGTTTAGTGACGGCATCAGATTCCTAATTGATGGAGAAAGGTCTGGTGGCAAGAAAAGCTGCTTCAAGGAGGTTGTCAAGTGTTTTCGCTCGACGATTCCATTCTTGGGTGGTTGGTTTGGCCCTTGTTCCTGTAACTCGAATCCTAGCCCGGTATATCCCATTTTAATTTTACACCATTGTGAACCATACTCCTTTTTTACTCTCTGAACGAGGTTCTCGGCATTGAAAAATCTTCATAAACAAAATCACCCGTGTATATGTTGACATTTAAGAGATATACAGTCAAGAAAATCAAGGGCAATGGTGATATATATGCGGATTAGACACATAAAACAAAACACTCACCAAATGGCTACAATTTAAGGAATGTGTTTTGTGACGGCATCAGATTCCTAATTGATGGAGAAAAGTCTGGTGGCAAGAATAGCTGCTTCTAGGAGGTTGTCAAGTGTTTTCGGTTGACGATTCCATTCTTGGGTGGTTGGTTTGGACCTTGTTCCTGTAACCCGAATCCTAGCCCGGTATATCCCATTTTAATCTTACACCATTGTGAACCTTACGCCTTTTTTACTCTCTGATCGAGGTTCTCGGCATTGAAAAATCTACGAAAACTAAATCACACGTGTATATGTTGACATTTAAGAGACATACAGTCAAGAAAATCAAGGGCAATGGTGATATCTATGCGGATTACACACCAAAAAAAATCACTCAATAAATGGCTACAATTTAAGGAATGTGTTTAGTGACGGCATCAGATTCCTAATTGATGGAGAAAGGTCTGGTGATAAGAAAAGCTGCTTCTAGGAGGTTGTCAAGTATTTTCGCTCGACGATTCCATTCTTGGGTGGTTGGTTTGGCCCTTGTTCCTGTAACTCAAATCATAGCCCGGTATATCCCATTTTAATTTTACACCATTGTGAACCTTACGCCTTTTTTACTCTCTGATCGAGGTTCTCGGCATTGAAAAGTCTTCGTAAATTAAATCACACGTGTATATGTTGACATTTAAGAGATATACAGTCAAGAAAATCAAGGGTAATGGTGATATATATGCGGATTAGACACCAAAAAAAAATCACTCAACAAATGGCTACAATTTAAGGAATGTGTTTAGTGACGGCCTCAGATTCCTAATTGATAGAGAAAGGTCTGGTGGCAAGAAAAGCTGCTTCTAGGAGGTTGTCAAGTGTTTTCGCTCGACGATTCAATTCTTGGGTGGTTGGTTTGGCCCTTGTTCCTGTAACTCGAATCCTAGCCCGGTATATCCCTTTTTAATTTTACACCATTGTGAACCTTACGCATTTTTTACTCTCTGATCGAGTTTCTCGGCATTGAAAAATCTTCGTAAACTAAATCACACGTGTATATTTTGACATTTAAGAGATATACATTCAAGAAAATAAAGGGCAATGGTTATATATATGCGGATTAGACATAAAAAAAACACTCAACAAATTGCTACAATTTAAGGAATGTGTTTAGTGACGGCATCAGATTCCTAATTGATGGAGAAAGGTCTGGTGGCAAGAAACGCTGCTTCTAGAAGGTTGCCAAGTGTTTTCGCTCGACGATTCCATTCTTGGGTGGTTGGTTTGGCCCTTGTTCCTGTAACTCGAATCCTAGCCCGGTATATCCCATTTTAATTTTACACGATTGTGAACCTTACGCCTTTTTTACTCTCTGATCGAGGTTCTCGGCATTGAAAAATCTTCATAAACTAAATCACACATGTATATGTTGACATTTAAGAGATATACAGTCAAGAAAATCAAGGGCAATTGTGATATATATATATATATATGCGGATTAGACACCAAAAAAAACACTCAACAAATGGCTATAATTTAAGGAATGTGTTTAGTGACGACATCAGATTCCTAATTGATGGATAAAGGTCTGGTGGCAAGAAAAGCTGCTTCAAGGAGGTTGTCAAGTGTTTTCGCTCGACGATTCCATTCTTGGGTGGTTGGTTTGGCCCTTGTTCCTGTAACTCGAATCCTAGCCCGGTATATCCCATTTTAATTTTACACCATTGTGAACCATACTCCTTTTTTACTCTCTGAACGAGGTTCTCGGCATTGAAAAATCTTCATAAACAAAATCACCCGTGTATATGTTGACATTTAAGAGATATACAGTCAAGAAAATCAAGGGCAATGGTGATATATATGCGGATTAGACACCAAAAAAAAACACTCAACAAATGGCTACAATTTAAGGAATGTGTTTAGTGACGGCATCAGATTCCTAATTGATGGAGAAAAGTCTGGTGGCAAGAAAAGCTGCTTCTAGGAGGTTGTCAAGTGTTTTCGGTTGACGATTCCATTCTTGGGTGGTTGGTTTGGACCTTGTTCCTGTAACTCGAATCCTAGCCCGGTATATCCCATTTTAATCTTACACCATTGGGAACCTTACGCCTTTTTTACTCTCTGATCGAGGTTCTCGGCATTGAAAAATCTACGAAAACTAAATCACACGTGTATATGTTGACATTTAAGAGATATACAGTCAAGAAAATCAATGGCAATTGTGATATATATATATATATATATATATATATATATATGCGGATTAGATACCAAAAAAAACACTCAACAAATGGCTATAATTTAAGGAATGTGTTTAGTGACGACATCAGATTCCTAATTGATGGATAAAGGTCTGGTGGCAAGAAAAGCTGCTTCAAGGAGGTTGTCAAGTGTTTTCGCTCGACGATTCCATTCTTGGGTGGTTGGTTTGGCCCTTGTTCCTGTAACTCGAATCCTAGCCCGGTATATCCCATTTTAATTTTACACCATTGTGAACCATACTCCTTTTTTACTCTCTGAACGAGGTTCTCGGCATTGAAAAATCTTCATAAACAAAATCACCCGTGTATATGTTGACATTTAAGAGATATACAGTCAAGAAAATCAAGGGCAATGGTGATATATATGCGGATTAGACACCAAAAAAAAACACTCAACAAATGGCTACAATTTAAGGAATGTGTTTAGTGACGGCATCAGATTCCTAATTGATGGAGAAAAGTCTGGTGGCAAGAAAAGCTGCTTCTAGGAGGTTGTCAAGTGTTTTCGGTTGACGATTCCATTCTTGGGTGGTTGGTTTGGACCTTGTTCCTGTAACTCGAATCCTAGCCCGGTATATCCCATTTTAATCTTACACCATTGGGAACCTTACGCCTTTTTTACTCTCTGATCGAGGTTCTCGGCATTGAAAAATCTTCATAAACTAAATCACACATGTATATGTTGACATTTAAGAGATATACAGTCAAGAAAATCAAGGGCAATTGTGATATATATATATATATATATATATATATATATATATATATATATATATGTGGATTAGACACCAAAAAAAACACTCAACAAATGGCTATAATTTAAGGAATGTGTTTAGTGACGGCTTCAGATTCCTAATTGATGGAGAAAGGTCTGGTGGCAAGAAAAGCTGCTTCAAGGAGGTTGTCAAGTGTTTTCGCTCGACGATTCCATTCTTGGGTGGTTGGTTTGGCCCTTGTTCCTGTAACTCGAATCCTAGCCCGGTATATCCCATTTTAATTTTACACCATTGTGAACCATACTCCTTTTTTACTCTCTGAACGAGGTTCTCGGCATTGAAAAATCTTCATAAACAAAATCACCCGTGTATATGTTGACATTTAAGAGATATACTGTCAAGAAAATCAAGGGCAATGGTGATATATATGCGGATTAGACACATAAAAAAAAACACTCACCAAATGGCTACAATTTAAGGAATGTGTTTTGTGACGGCATCAGATTCCTAATTGATGGAGAAAAGTCTGGTGGCAAGAATAGCTGCTTCTAGGAGGTTGTCAAGTGTTTTCGGTTGACGATTCCATTCTTGGGTGGTTGGTTTGGACCTTGTTCCTGTAACCCGAATCCTAGCCCGGTATATCCCATTTTAATCTTACACCATTGTGAACCTTACGCCTTTTTTACTCTCTGATCGAGGTTCTCGGCATTGAAAAATCTACGAAAACTAAATCACACGTGTATATGTTGACATTTAAGAGACATACAGTCAAGAAAATCAAGGGCAATGGTGATATCTATGCGGATTACACACCAAAAAAAATCACTCAATAAATGGCTACAATTTAAGGAATGTGTTTAGTGACGGCATCAGATTCCTAATTGATGGAGAAAGGTCTGGTGATAAGAAAAGCTGCTTCTAGGAGGTTGTCAAGTATTTTCGCTCGACGATTCCATTCTTGGGTGGTTGGTTTGGCCCTTGTTCCTGTAACTCAAATCATAGCCCGGTATATCCCATTTTAATTTTACACCATTGTGAACCTTACGCCTTTTTTACTCTCTGATCGAGGTTCTCGGCATTGAAAAGTCTTCGTAAATTAAATCACACGTGTATATGTTGACATTTAAGAGATATACAGTCAAGAAAATCAAGGGTAATGGTGATATATATGCGGATTAGACACCAAAAAAAAATCACTCAACAAATGGCTACAATTTAAGGAATGTGTTTAGTGACGGCCTCAGATTCCTAATTGATAGAGAAAGGTCTGGTGGCAAGAAAAGCTGCTTCTAGGAGGTTGTCAAGTGTTTTCGCTCGACGATTCCATTCTTGGGTGGTTGGTTTGGCCCTTGTTCCTGTAACTCGAATCCTAGCCCGGTATATCCCATTTTAATTTTACACCATTGTGAACCTTACGCATTTTTTACTCTCTGATCGAGTTTCTCGGCATTGAAAAATCTTCGTAAACTAAATCACACGTGTATATTTTGACATTTAAGAGATATACATTCAAGAAAATAAAGGGCAATGGTTATATATATGCGGATTAGACATAAAAAAAACACTCAACAAATTGCTACAATTTAAGGAATGTGTTTAGTGACGGCATCAGATTCCTAATTGATGGAGAAAGGTCTGGTGGCAAGAAAAGCTGCTTCTAGGAGGTTGTCAAGTGTTTTCGGTTGACGATTCCATTCTTGGGTGGTTGGTTTGGCCCTTGTTCCTGTAACTCGAATCCTAGCCCGGTATATCCCATTTTAATTTTACACGATTGTGAACCTTACGCCTTTTTTACTCTCTGATCGAGGTTCTCGGCATTGAAAAATCTTCATAAACTAAATCACACATGTATATGTTGACATTTAAGAGATATACAGTCAAGAAAATCAAGGGTAATGGTGATATATATGCGGATTAGACACCAAAAAAAAATCACTCAACAAATGGCTACAATTTAAGGAATGTGTTTAGTGACGGCCTCAGATTCCTAATTGATAGAGAAAGGTCTGGTGGCAAGAAAAGCTGCTTCTAGGAGGTTGTCAAGTGTTTTCGCTCGACGATTCCATTCTTGGGTGGTTGGTTTGGCCCTTGTTCCTGTAACTCGAATCCTAGCCCGGTATATCCCATTTTAATTTTACACCATTGTGAACCTTACGCATTTTTTACTCTCTGATCGAGGTTCTCGGCATTGAAAAATCTTCATAAACTAAATCACACATGTATATGTTGACATTTAAGAGATATACAGTCAAGAAAATCAAGGGCAATTGTGATATATATGCGGATTAGACACCAAAAAAAAATCACTCAACAAATGGCTACAATTTAAGGAATGTGTTTAGTGACGGCCTCAGATTCCTAATTGATAGAGAAAGGTCTGGTGGCAAGAAAAGCTGCTTCTAGGAGGTTGTCAAGTGTTTTCGCTCGACGATTCCATTCTTGGGTGGTTGGTTTGGCCCTTGTTCCTGTAACTCGAATCCTAGCCCGGTATATCCCATTTTAATTTTACACCATTGTGAACCTTACGCATTTTTTACTCTCTGATCGAGTTTCTCGGCATTGAAAAATCTTCGTAAACTAAATCACACGTGTATATTTTGACATTTAAGAGATATACATTCAAGAAAATAAAGGGCAATGGTTATATATATGCGGATTAGACATAAAAAAAACACTCAACAAATTGCTACAATTTAAGGAATGTGTTTAGTGACGGCCTCAGATTCCTAATTGATGGAGAAAGGTCTGGTGGCAAGAAAAGCTGCTTCTAGGAGGTTGTCAAGTGTTTTCGGTTGACGATTCCATTCTTGGGTGGTTGGTTTGGCCCTTGTTCCTGTAACTCGAATCCTAGCCCGGTATATCCCATTTTAATTTTACACGATTGTGAACCTTACGCCTTTTTTACTCTCTGATCGAGGTTCTCGGCATTGAAAAATCTTCATAAACTAAATCACACATGTATATGTTGACATTTAAGAGATATACAGTCAAGAAAATCAAGGGTAATGGTGATATATATGCGGATTAGACACCAAAAAAAAATCACTCAACAAATGGCTACAATTTAAGGAATGTGTTTAGTGACGGCCTCAGATTCCTAATTGATAGAGAAAGGTCTGGTGGCAAGAAAAGCTGCTTCTAGGAGGTTGTCAAGTGTTTTCGCTCGACGATTCCATTCTTGGGTGGTTGGTTTGGCCCTTGTTCCTGTAACTCGAATCCTAGCCCGGTATATCCCATTTTAATTTTACACGATTGTGAACCTTACGCCTTTTTTACTCTCTGATCGAGGTTCTCGGCATTGAAAAATCTTCATAAACTAAATCACACATGTATATGTTGACATTTAAGAGATATACAGTCAAGAAAATCAAGGGTAATGGTGATATATATGCGGATTAGACACCAAAAAAAAATCACTCAACAAATGGCTACAATTTAAGGAATGTGTTTAGTGACGGCCTCAGATTCCTAATTGATAGAGAAAGGTCTGGTGGCAAGAAAAGCTGCTTCTAGGAGGTTGTCAAGTGTTTTCGCTCGACGATTCCATTCTTGGGTGGTTGGTTTGGCCCTTGTTCCTGTAACTCGAATCCTAGCCCGGTATATCCCATTTTAATTTTACACCATTGTGAACCTTACGCCTTTTTTACTCTCTGATCGAGGTTCTCGGCATTGAAAAGTCTTCGTAAATTAAATCACACGTGTATATGTTGACATTTAAGAGATATACAGTCAAGAAAATCAAGGGTAATGGTGATATATATGCGGATTAGACACCAAAAAAAAATCACTCAACAAATGGCTACAATTTAAGGAATGTGTTTAGTGACGGCCTCAGATTCCTAATTGATAGAGAAAGGTCTGGTGGCAAGAAAAGCTGCTTCTAGGAGGTTGTCAAGTGTTTTCGCTCGACGATTCCATTCTTGGGTGGTTGGTTTGGCCCTTGTTCCTGTAACTCGAATCCTAGCCCGGTATATCCCATTTTAATTTTACACCATTGTGAACCTTACGCATTTTTTACTCTCTGATCGAGTTTCTCGGCATTGAAAAATCTTCGTAAACTAAATCACACGTGTATATTTTGACATTTAAGAGATATACATTCAAGAAAATAAAGGGCAATGGTTATATATATGCGGATTAGACATAAAAAAAACACTCAACAAATTGCTACAATTTAAGGAATGTGTTTAGTGACGGCATCAGATTCCTAATTGATGGAGAAAGGTCTGGTGGCAAGAAAAGCTGCTTCTAGGAGGTTGTCAAGTGTTTTCGGTTGACGATTCCATTCTTGGGTGGTTGGTTTGGCCCTTGTTCCTGTAACTCGAATCCTAGCCCGGTATATCCCATTTTAATTTTACACGATTGTGAACCTTACGCCTTTTTTACTCTCTGATCGAGGTTCTCGGCATTGAAAAATCTTCATAAACTAAATCACACATGTATATGTTGACATTTAAGAGATATACAGTCAAGAAAATCAAGGGCAATTGTGATATATATATATATGCGGATTAGACACCAAAAAAAACACTCAACAAATGGCTATAATTTAAGGAATGTGTTTAGTGACGACATCAGATTCCTAATTGATGGATAAAGGTCTGGTGGCAAGAAAAGCTGCTTCAAGGAGGTTGTCAAGTGTTTTCGCTCGACGATTCCATTCTTGGGTGGTTGGTTTGGCCCTTGTTCCTGTAACTCGAATCCTAGCCCGGTATATCCCATTTTAATTTTACACCATTGTGAACCATACTCCTTTTTTACTCTCTGAACGAGGTTCTCGGCATTGAAAAATCTTCATAAACAAAATCACCCGTGTATATGTTGACATTTAAGAGATATACAGTCAAGAAAATCAAGGGCAATGGTGATATATATGCGGATTAGACACCAAAAAAAAACACTCAACAAATTTCTACAATTTAAGGAATGTGTTTAGTGACGGCATCAGATTCCTAATTGATGGAGAAAAGTCTGGTGGCAAGAAAAGCTGCTTCTAGGAGGTTGTCAAGTGTTTTCGGTTGACGATTCCATTCTTGGGTGGTTGGTTTGGACCTTGTTCCTGTAACTCGAATCCTAGCCCGGTATATCCCATTTTAATCTTACACCATTGGGAACCTTACGCCTTTTTTACTCTCTGATCGAGGTTCTCGGAATTGAAAAATCTACGAAAACTAAATCACACGTGTATATGTTGACATTTAAGAGACATACAGTCAAGAAAATCAAGGGCAATGGTGATATATATGCGGATTAGACACCAAAAAAAATCACTCAACAAATGGCTACAATTTAAGGAATGTGTTTAGTGACGGCATCAGATGCTTAATTGATGGAGAAAGGTCTGGTGATAAGAAAAGCTGCTTCTAGGAGGTTGTCAAGTATTTTCGCTCGACGATTCCATTCTTGGGTGGTTGGTTTGGCCCTTGTTCCTGTAACTCAAATCATAGCCCGGTATATCCCATTTTAATTTTACACCATTGTGAACCTTACGCCTTTTTTACTCTCTGATCGAGGTTCTCGGCATTGAAAAGTCTTCGTAAATTAAATCACACGTGTATATGTTGACATTTAAGAGATATACAGTCAAGAAAATCAAGGGTAATGGTGATATATATGCGGATTAGACATCAAAAAAAATCACTCAACAAATGGCTACAATTTAAGGAATGTGTTTAGTGACGGCCTCAGATTCCTAATTGATAGAGAAAGGTCTGGTGGCAAGAAAAGCTGCTTCTAGGAGGTTGTCAAGTGTTTTCGCTCGACGATTCCATTCTTGGGTGGTTGGTTTGGCCCTTGTTCCTGTAACTCGAATCCTAGCCCGGTATATCCCATTTTAATTTTACACCATTGTGAACCTTACGCATTTTTTACTCTCTGATCGAGTTTCTCGGCATTGAAAAATCTTCGTAAACTAAATCACACGTGCATATTTTGACATTTAAGAGATATACATTCAAGAAAATAAAGGGCAATGGTTATATATATGCGGATTAGACATAAAAAAAACACTCAACAAATTGCTACAATTTAAGGAATGTGTTTAGTGACGGCATCAGATTCCTAATTGATGGAGAAAGGTCTGGTGGCAAGAAAAGCAGCTTCTAGAAGGTTGCCAAGTGTTTTCGCTCGACGATTCCATTCTTGGGTGGTTGGTTTGGCCCTTGTTCCTGTAACTCGAATCCTAGCCCGGTATATCCCATTTTAATTTTACACGATTGTGAACCTTACGCCTTTTTTACTCTCTGATCGAGGTTCTCGGCATTGAAAAATCTTCCTAAACTAAATCACACATGTATATGTTGACATTTAAGAGATATACAGTCAAGAAAATCAAGGGCAATTGTGATATATATATATATATATATGCGGATTAGACACCAAAAAAAACACTCAACAAATGGCTATAATTTAAGGAATGTGTTTAGTGACGGCATCAGATTCCTAATTGATGGAGAAAGGTCTGGTGGCAAGAAAAGCTGCTTCAAGGAGGTTGTCAAGTGTTTTCGCTCGACGATTCCATTCTTGGGTGGTTGGTTTGGCCCTTGTTCCTGTAACTCGAATCCTAGCCCGGTATATCCCATTTTAATTTTACACCATTGTGAACCATACTCCTTTTTTACTCTCTGAACGAGGTTCTCGGCATTGAAAAATCTTCATAAACAAAATCACCCGTGTATATGTTGACATTTAAGAGATATACAGTCAAGAAAATCAAGGGCAAAGGTGATATATATGCGGATTAGACACCAAAAAAAAACACTCAACAAATGGCTACAATTTAAGGAATGTGTTTAGTGACGGCATCAGATTCTTAATTGATGGAGAAAAGTCTGATGGCAAGAAAAGCTGCTTCTAGGAGGTTGTCAAGTGTTTTCGGTTGACGATTCCATTCTTGGGTGGTTGGTTTGGACCTTGTTCCTGTAACTCGAATCCTAGCCCGGTATATCCCATTTTAATCTTACACCATTGTGAACCTTACGCCTTTTTTACTCTCTGATCGAGGTTCTCGGCATTGAAAAATCTACGAAAACTAAATCACACGTGTATATGTTGACATTTAAGAGACATACGGTCAAGAAAATCAAGGGCAATGGTGATATATATGCGGATTAGACACCAAAAAAAATCACTCAACAAATGGCTACAATTTAAGGAATGTGTTTAGTGACGGCATCAGATTCCTAATTGATGGAGAAAGGTCTGGTGATAAGAAAAGCTGCTTCTAGGAGGTTGTCAGGTATTTTCGCTCGACGATTCCATTCTTGGGTGATTGGTTTGGCCCTTGTTCCTGTAAATCAAATCATAGCCCGGTATATCCCATTTTAATTTTACACCATTGTGAACCTTACGCCTTTTTTACTCTCTGATAGAGGTTCTCGGCATTGAAAAGTCTTCGTAAATTAAATCACACGTGTATATGTTGACATTTAAGAGATATACAGTCAAGAAAATCAAGGGTAATGGTGATATATATGCGGATTAGACACCAAAAAAAATCACTCAACAAATGGCTACAATTTAAGGAATGTGTTTAGTGACGGCCTCAGATTCCTAATTGATAGAGAAAGGTCTGGTGGCAAGAAAAGCTGCTTCTAGGAGGTTGTCAAGTGTTTTCGCTCGACGATTCCATTCTTGGGTGGTTGGTTTGGCCCTTGTTCCTGTAACTCGAATCCTAGCCCGGTATATCCCATTTTAATTTTACACCATTGTGAACCTTACCCCTTTTTTACTCTCTGATCGAGGTTCTCGGCATTGAAAAATCTTCGTAAACTAAATCACACGTGTATATTTTGACATTTAAGAGATAGACATTATAGAAAATAAAGGGCAATGGTTATATATATGCGGATTAGGCATAAAAAAAAACTCTCAACAAATTGCTACAATTTAAGGAATGTGTTTAGTGACGGCATCAGATTCCTAATTGATGGAGAAAGGTCTGGTGGCAAGAAAAGCTGCTTCTAGAAGGTTGCCAAGTGTTTTCGCTCGACAATTCCATTCTTGGTTGGTTGGTTTGGCCCTTGTTCCTGTAACTCGAATCCTACCCCGGTATATCCCATTTTAATTTTACACGATTGTGAACCTTACGCCTTTTTTACTCTCTGATCGAGGTTCTCTGCATTGAAAAATCTTCATAAACTAAATCACACATGTATATGTTGACATTTAAGAGATATACAGTCAAAAAAATCAAGGGAAATTGTGATATATATATATATGCGGATTAGACACAAAAAAAAAAACACTCAACAAATGGCTATAATTTAAGGAATGTGTTTAGTGACGGCATCAGATTCCTAATTGATGGAGAAAGGTCTGGTGGTAAGAAAAGCTGCATAAAGGAGGGTGTCAAGTGTTTTCGCTCGACGATTCCATTCTTGGGTGGTTGGTTTGGCCCTTGTTCCTGTAACTCGAATCCTAGCCCGGTATATCCCATTTTTATTTTACACCATTGTGAACCTTACGCCTTTTTTACTCTCTGATCGAGGTTCTCGGCATTGAAAAATCTTCGTAAACTAAATCACACGTGTATATGTTGATATTTAAGAGATATACAGTCAAGAAAATCAAGGGCAATGGTGATATACATGTGGATTAGACACAAAAAAAATCACTCAACAAATGGCTACAATTTAAGGAATGTGTTTAGTGACGGCATCAGATTCCTAATTGATGGAGAAAGGTCTGGTGGCAAGAAAAGCTGCTTCTAGGAGGTTGTCAAGTGTTTTTCGCTCGACGATTCCATTCTTGGGTGGTTGCTTTGTCCCTTGTTCCTGTAACTCGAATCCTAGCCCGGTATATCCCATTTTAACTTTACACCATTGTGAACCTTACGCCTTTTTTACTCTCTGATAGAGGTTCTCGGCATTGAAAAATCTTCGTAAACTAAATCACACGTGTATATGTTGACATTTAAGAGATACACATTCAAGAAAATAAAGGGCAATGGTTATATATATGCGGATTAGACACAAAAAAAAAACACTCAACAAATGGCTACAATTTAAGGAATGTGTTTAGTGACGGCCTCAGATTCCTAGTTGATAGAGAAAGGTCTGGTGGCAAGAAAAGCTGCTTCAACGAGGTTGTCAAGTGTTTTCGCTCGACGATTCCATTCTTGGGTGGTTGGTTTGGCCCTTGTTCCTGTAACTCGAATCCTAGCCCGGTATATCCCATTTTAATTTTACACCATTGTGAACCATACTCCTTTTTTACTCTCTGAACGAGGTTCTCGGCATTGAAAAATCTTCATAAACAAAATCACCCGTGTATATGTTGACATTTAAGAGATATACAGTCAAGAAAATCAAGGGCAAAGGTGATATATATGCGGATTAGACACCAAAAAAAAACACTCAACAAATGGCTACAATTTAAGGAATGTGTTTAGTGACGGCATCAGATTCCTAATTGATGGAGAAAAGTCTGATGGCAAGAAAAGCTGCTTCTAGGTGGTTGTCAAGTGTTTTCGGTTGACGATTCCATTCTTGGGTGGTTGGTTTGGACCTTGTTCCTGAAACTCGAATCCTAGCCCGGTATATCCCATTTTAATCTTACACCATTGTGAACCTTACGCCTTTTTTACTCTCTGATCGAGGTTCTCGGCATTGAAAAATCTACGAAAACTAAATCACACGTGTATATGTTGACATTTAAGAGACATACAGTCAAGAAAATCAAGGGCAATGGTGATATATATGCGGATTAGACACCAAAAAAAATCACTCAACAAATGGCTACAATTTATGGAATGTGTTTAGTGACGGCATCAGATTCCTAATTGATGGAGAAAGGTCTGGTGATAAGAAAAGCTGCTTCTAGGAGGTTGTCAGGTATTTTCGCTCGACGATTCCATTCTTGGGTGATTGGTTTGGCCCTTGTTCCTGTAACTCAAATCATAGCCCGGTATATCCCATTTTAATTTTACACCATTGTGAACCTTACGCCTTTTTTACTCTCTGATAGAGGTTCTCGGCATTGAAAAGTCTTCGTAAATTTAATCACACGTGTATATGTTGACATTTAAGAGATATACAGTCAAGAAAATCAAGGGTAATGGTGATATATATGCGGATTAGACACCAAAAAAAATCACTCAACAAATGGCTACAATTTAAGGAATGTGTTTAGTGACGGCATCAGATTCTTAATTGATGGAGAAAAGTCTGATGGCAAGAAAAGCTGCTTCTAGGAGGTTGTCAAGTGTTTTCGGTTGACGATTCCATTCTTGGGTGGTTGGTTTGGACCTTGTTCCTGTAACTCGAATCCTAGCCCGGTATATCCCATTTTAATCTTACACCATTGTGAACCTTACGCCTTTTTTACTCTCTGATCGAGGTTCTCGGCATTGAAAAATCTACGAAAACTAAATCACACGTGTATATGTTGACATTTAAGAGACATACAGTCAAGAAAATCAAGGGCAATGGTGATATATATGCGGATTAGACACCAAAAAAAATCACTCAACAAATGGCTACAATTTAAGGAATGTGTTTAGTGACGGCATCAGATTCCTAATTGATGGAGAAAGGTCTGGTGATAAGAAAAGCTGCTTCTAGGAGGTTGTCAGGTATTTTCGCTCGACGATTCCATTCTTGGGTGATTGGTTTGGCCCTTGTTCCTGTAAATCAAATCATAGCCCGGTATATCCCATTTTAATTTTACACCATTGTGAACCTTACGCCTTTTTTACTCTCTGATAGAGGTTCTCGGCATTGAAAAGTCTTCGTAAATTAAATCACACGTGTATATGTTGACATTTAAGAGATATACAGTCAAGAAAATCAAGGGTAATGGTGATATATATGCGGATTAGACACTAAAAAAAATCACTCAACAAATGGCTACAATTTAAGGAATGTGTTTAGTGACGGCCTCAGATTCCTAATTGATAGAGAAAGGTCTGGTGGCAAGAAAAGCTGCTTCTAGGAGGTTGTCAAGTGTTTTCGCTCGACGATTCCATTCTTGGGTGGTTGGTTTGGCCCTTGTTCCTGTAACTCGAATCCTAGCCCGGTATATCCCATTTTAATTTTACACCATTGTGAACCTTACGCCTTTTTTACTCTCTGATCGAGGTTCTCGGCATTGAAAAATCTTCGTAAACTAAATCACACGTGTATATTTTGACATTTAAGAGATATACATTCAAGAAAATAAAGGGCAATGGTTATATATATGCGGATTAGACATAAAAAAAAAACTCTCAACAAATTGCTACAATTTAAGGAATGTGTTTAGTGACGGCATCAGATTCCTAATTGATGGAGAAAGGTCTGGTGGCAAGAAAAGCTGCTTCTAGAAGGTTGCCAAGTGTTTTCGCTCGACAATTCCATTCTTGGTTGGTTGGTTTTGCCCTTGTTCCTGTAACTCGAATCCTACCCCGGTATATCCCATTTTAATTTTACACGATTGTGAACCTTACGCCTTTTTTACTCTCTGATCGAGGTTCTCTGCATTGAAAAATCTTCATAAACTAAATCACACATGTATATGTTGACATTTAAGAGATATACAGTCAAGAAAATCAAGGGAAATTGTGATATATATATATATGCGGATTAGACACCAAAAAAAACACTCAACAAATGGCTATAATTTAAGGAATGTGTTTAGTGACGGCATCAGATTCCTAATTGATGGAGAAAGGTCTGGTGGTAAGAAAACCTGCATAAAGGAGGTTGTCAAGTGTTTTCGCTCGACGATTCCATTCTTGGGTGGTTGGTTTGGCCCTTGTTCCTGTAACTCGAATCCTAGCCCGGTATATCCCATTTTTATTTTACACCATTGTGAACCTTACGCCTTTTTTACTCTCTGATCGAGGTTCTCGGCATTGAAAAATCTTCGTAAACTAAATCACACGTGTATATGTTGATATTTAAGAGATATACAGTCAAGAAAATCAAGGGCAATGGTGATATACATGTGGATTAGACACAAAAAAAATCACTCAACAAATGGCTGCAATTTAAGGAATGTGTTTAGTGACGGCATCAGATTCCTAATTGATGGAGAAAGGTCTGGTGGCAAGAAAAGCTGCTTCTAGGAGGTTGTCAAGTGTTTTTCGCTCGACGATTCCATTCTTGGGTGGTTGCTTTGTCCCTTGTTCCTGTAACTCGAATCCTAACCCGGTATATCCCATTTTAACTTTACACCATTGTGAACCTTACGCCTTTTTTACTCTCTGATAGAGGTTCTCGGCATTGAAAAATCTTCGTAAACTAAATCACACGTGTATATGTTGACATTTAAGAGATACACATTCAAGAAAATAAAGGGCAATGGTTATATATATGCGGATTAGACACAAAAAAAAAAACACTCAACAAATGGCTACAATTTAAGGAATGTGTTTAGTGACGTCCTCAGATTCCTAGTTGATAGAGAAAGGTCTGGTGGCAAGAAAAGCTGCTTCTAGGAGGTTGTCAAGTGTTTTCGCTCGACGATTCCATTCTTGGGTGGTTGGTTTGGCCCTTGTTCCTGTAACTCGAATCCTAGCCCGGTATATCCCATTTTAATTTTACACCATTGTGAACCATACTCCTTTTTTACTCTCTGAACGAGGTTCTCGGCATTGAAAAATCTTCATAAACAAAATCACCCGTGTATATGTTGACATTTAAGAGATATACAGTCAAGAAAATCAAGGGCAAAGGTGATATATATGCGGATTAGACACCAAAAAAAAAAACACTCAACAAATGGCTACAATTTAAGGAATGTGTTTAGTGACGGCATCAGATTCCTAATTGATGGAGAAAAGTCTGATGGCAAGAAAAGCTGCTTCTAGGTGGTTGTCAAGTGTTTTCGGTTGACGATTCCATTCTTGGGTGGTTGGTTTGGACCTTGTTCCTGTAACTCGAATCCTAGCCCGGTATATCCCATTTTAATCTTACACCATTGTGAACCTTACGCCTTTTTTACTCTCTGGTCGAGGTTCTCGGCATTGAAAAATCTACGAAAACTAAATCACACGTGTATATGTTGACATTTAAGAGACATACAGTCAAGAAAATCAAGGGCAATGGTGATATATATGCGGATTAGACACCAAAAAAAATCACTCAACAAATGGCTACAATTTATGGAATGTGTTTAGTGACGGCATCAGATTCCTAATTGATGGAGAAAGGTCTGGTGATAAGAAAAGCTGCTTCTAGGAGGTTGTCAGGTATTTTCGCTCGACGATTCCATTCTTGGGTGATTGGTTTGGCCCTTGTTCCTGTAACTCAAATCATAGCCCGGTATATCCCATTTTAATTTTACACCATTGTGAACCTTACGCCTTTTTTACTCTCTGATAGAGGTTCTCGGCATTGAAAAGTCTTCGTAAATTAAATCACACGTGTATATGTTGACATTTAAGAGATATACAGTCAAGAAAATCAAAGGTAATGGTGATATATATGCGGATTAGACACCAAAAAAAATCACTCAACAAATGGCTACAATTTAAGGAATGTGTTTAGTGACGGCCTCAGATTCCTAATTGATAGAGAAAGGTCCGGTGGCAAGAAAAGCTGCTTCTAGGAGGTTGTCAAGTGTTTTCGCTCGACGATTCCATTCTTGGGTGGTTGGTTTGGCCCTTGTTCCTGTAACTCGAATCCTAGCCCGGTATATCCCATTTTAATTTTACACCATTGTGAACCTTACGCCTTTTTTACTCTCTGATCGAGGTTCTCGGCATTGAAAAATCTTCGTAAACTAAATCACACGTGTATATTTTGACATTTAAGAGATATACATTCAAGAAAATAAAGGGCAATGGTTATATATATGCGGATTAGACATAAAAAAAAAACACTCAACAAATTGCTACAATTTAAGGAATGTGTTTAGTGACGGCATCAGATTCCTAATTGATGGAGAAAGGTCTGGTGGCAAGAAAAGCTGCTTCTAGAAGGTTGCCAAGTGTTTTCGCTCGACAATTCCATTCTTGGTTGGTTGGTTTGGCCCTTGTTCCTGTAACTCGAATCCTACCCCGGTATATCCCATTTTAATTTTACACGATTGTGAACCTTACGCCTTTTTTACTCTCTGATCGAGGTTTTCTGCATTGAAAAATCTTCATAAACTAAATCACACATGTATATGTTGACATTTAAGAGATATACAGTCAAGAAAATCAAGGGCAATTGTGATATATATATATATATATATATATATATATATATACATGCGGATTAGACACCAAAAAAAACACAAAACAAATGGCTATAATTTAAGGAATGTGTTTAGTGACGGCATCAGATTCCTAATTGATGGAGAAAGGTCTGGTGGTAAGAAAAGCTGCTTAAAGGAGGTTGTCAAGTGTTTTCGCTTGACGATTCCATTCTTGGGTGGTTGGTTTGGCCCTTGTTCCTGTAACTCGAATCCTAGCCCGGTATATCCCATTTTTATTTTACACCATTGTGAACCTTACGCGTTTTTTACTCTCTGATCGAGGTTCTCGGCATTGAAAAATCTTCGTAAACTAAATCACACGTGTATATGTTGATATTTAAGAGATATACAGTCAAGAAAATCAAGGGCAATGGTGATATACATGTGGATTAGACACAAAAAAAATCACTCAACAAATGGCTACAATTTAAGGAATGTGTTTAGTGACGGCATCAGATTCCTAATTGATGGAGAAAGGTCTGGTGGCAAGAAAAGCTGCTTCTAGGAGGTTGTCAAGTGTTTTTCGCTCGACGATTCCATTCTTGGGTGGTTGCTTTGTCCCTTGTTCCTGTAACTCGAATCCTAGCCCGGTATATCCCATTTTAACTTTACACCATTGTGAACCTTACGCCTTTTTACTCTCTGATAGAGGTTCTCGGCATTGAAAAATCTTCGTAAACTAAATCACACGTGTATATGTTGACATTTAAGAGATATACATTCAAGAAAATAAAGGGCAATGGTTATATATATGCGGATTAGACACAAAAAAAAAAACACTCAACAAATGGCTACAATTTAAGGAATGTGTTTAGTGACGGCCTCAGATTCCTAGTTGATAGAGAAAGGTCTGGTGGCAAGAAAAGCTGCTTCTAGGAGGTTGTCAAGTGTTTTCGCTCGACAATTCCATTCTTGGGTGGTTGGTTTGGCCCTTGTTCCTGTAACTCGAATCCTAGCCCGGTATATCCCATTTTAATTTTACACCATTGTGAACCTTACGCCTTTTTTACTCTCTGATCGAGGTTCTCGGCATTGAAAAATCTTCGTAAACTAAATCACACGTGTATATTTTGACATTTAAGAGATATACATTCAATAAAATAATGGGCAATGGTTATATATATGCGGATTAGACACAAAAAAAAACAATCAACAAATTGCTACAATTTAACGAATGTGTTTAGTGACGGCATCAGATTCCTAATTGATGGAGAAGGGTCTGGTGGAAAGAAAAGCTGGGTGGTTGGTTTGGCCCTTGTTCCTGTAACTCGAATCCTAGCCTGGTATATCCTATTTTAATTTTACACCATTATTGTTAAATCCCACATCGGTTGTGAAGGGGAACAAAGGCTTCCTTATAAGGGGCTGGATACCTGCACTTTCAAGACGCGTTTTGAAAACCGTGAGGGGCGGACACCAGGGGCGTGCTGGCCGCCAAAGCGGAAAATATCATGGTGCGGTTACGCTGGGCTGTTACAGATGGTATCAGAGCCAGGGCCAGACCGGTGTTGCCAGGTCCTGCGAGGATGCTGGACCCCCTAAGGGGGGTGGATTGTGACATCCCACATCGGTTGTGAAGGGGAACAAAGGCTTCCTTATAAGGGGCTGGATACCTTCAATTTCATGACGCGTTTTGAAAACCGTGAGGGGCGGACGCCGGGGGCGTGTTGGCCGCCAAAGCGGACAATATCATGGTGAGTTTACGCTGGGCTGTTACATTTGTGAACCTTACGCCTTTTTTACTCTCTGATAGAAGTTATCGGCATTGAAAAATTTTTGTAAACTAAATCACACGTGTATATGTTGACATTTAAGAGGTATACAGTCAAGAAAATCAAGGGCAATGGTGATATATATGCGGATTAGAAACAAAAAAAAACACTCAACAAATGGCTACAATTTAAGGAATGTGTTTAGTGACGGCATCAGATTCCTAATTGATGGAGAAAGGTCTGGTGGCAAGAAAAGCTGTTTCTAGAAGGTTGTCAAGTGTTTTCGCTCGACGATTCCATTCTTGGGTGGTTGGTTTGGCCCTTGTTCCTGTAACTCGAATCCTAGCCCGGTATATCCCATTTTCAATTTACACGATTGTGAACCTTACGCCTTTTTTACTCTATGATCGAGGTTCTCGGCATTGAAAAATCTTCATAAACTAAATCACACGTGTATATGTTTACATTTAAGAGATATACAGTCAATAAAATCAAGGGCAATTGTGATATATATGCGGATTAGACACCAAAAAAAAACACTCAACAAATGGGTATAATTTAAGGAATGTGTTTAGTGACGGCCTCAGATTGCTAATTGATAGAGAAAGGTCTGGTGGCAAGAAAAGCTGCTTCTAGGAGGTTGTCAAGTGTTTTCGCTCGACGATTCCATTCTTGGGTGGTTGGTTTGGCCCTTGTTCCTGTAACTCGAATCCTAGCCCGGTATATCCCATTTTAATTTTACACCATTGTGAACCTTACGCCTTTTTTACTCTCTGATCGAGGTTCTCGGCATTGAAAAATCTTCGTAAACTAAATCACACGTGTATATTTTGACATTTAAGAGATATACATTCAAGAAAATAAAGGACAATGGTTATATATATGCGGATTAGACACCAAAAAAAACACTCAACAAATTGCTACAATTTAAGGAATGTGTTTAGTGACGGCATCAGATTCCTAATTGATGGAGAAATGTCTGGTGGCAAGAAAAGCTGCTTCTAGAAGGTTGCCAAGTGTTTTCGCTCGACGATTCCATTCTTGGGTGGTTGGTTTAGCCCTTGTTCCTGTAACTCGAATCCTAGCCCGGTATATCCCATTTTAATTTTACACGATTGTGAACCTTACGCCTTTTTTACTCTCTGATCGAGGTTCTCGGCATTGAAAAATCTTCATAAACTAAATCACACATGTATATGTTGACATTTAAGAGATATATAGTTAAGAAAATCAAGGGCAATTGTGATATATATATATATGCGGATTAGACACCAAAAAAAACACTCAACAAATGGCTATAATTTAAGGAATGTGTTTAGTGACGGCATCAGATTCCTAATTGATGGAGAAAGGTCTGGTGGCAAGAAAAGCTGCTTCTAGGAGGTTGTCAAGTGTTTTCGCTCGACGATTCTATTCTTGGGTGGTTGGTTTGGCCCTTGTTCCTGTAACTCGAATCCTACCCCGGTATATCCCATTTTAATTTTACACCATTGTGAACCTTGCGCCTTTTTTACTCTCTGATCGAGGTACTCGGCATTGAAAAATCTTCGTAAACTAAATCACACGTGTATATTTTGACATTTAAGAGATATACATTCAATAAAATAATGGGCAATGGTTATATATATGCGGATTAGACACAAAAAAAAAGCACTCAACAAATTGCTACAATTTAAGGAATGTGTTTAGTGACGGCATCAAATTCCTAATTGATGGAGAAGGGTCTGGTGGAAAGAAAAGCTGCTTCTAGAAGGTTGCCAAGTGTTTTCGCTCGACGATTCCATTCTTGGGTGGTTGGTTTGGCCCTTGTTCCTGTAACTCGAATCCTAGCCCGATATATCCCATTTTAATTTTACACCATTGTGAACCTTACGCGTTTTTTACTCTCTGATCGAGGTTCTCTGCATTGAAAAATCTTCATAAACTAAATCACACATGTATATGTTGACATTTAAGAGATATACAGTCAAGAAAATCAAGGGCAATTGTGATATATATATATATATATATATATATATATATATATATATATATATATGCGGATTAGACACCAAAAAAAACACTCAACAAATGGCTATAATTTAAGGAATGTGTTTAGTGACGGCATCAGATTCCTAATTGATGGAGAAAGGTCTGGTGGCAAGAAAAGCTGCTTAAAGGAGGCTGTCAAGTGTTTTCGCTCGACGATTCCATTCTTGGGTGGTTGGTTTGGCCCTTGTTCCTGTAACTCGAATCCTAGCCCGGTATATCCCATTTTTATTTTACACCATTGTGAACCTTACGCCTTTTTTACTCTCTGATTGAGGTTCTCGGCATTGAAAAATCTTCGTAAACTAAATCACACGTGTATATGTTAATATTTAAGAGATCTACAGTCAAGAAAATCAAGGGCAATGGTGATATATATGTGGATTAGACACCAAAAAAAAATCACTCAACAAATGGCTACAATTTAAGGAATGTGTTTAGTGACGGCATCAGATTCCTAATTGATGGAGAAAGGTCTGGTGGCAAGAAAAGCTGCTTCTAGGAGGTTGTCAAGTGTTTTTCGCTCGACGATTCCATTCTTGGGTGGTTGCTTTGGCCCTTGTCCCTGTAACTCGAATCCTAGCCCGGTATATCCCATTTTAATTTTACACCATTGTGAACCTTACGCCTTTTTTACTCTCTGATAGAGGTTCTCGGCATTGAAAAATATTCGTAAACTAAATCACACGTGTATATGTTGACATTTAAGAGATATACATTCAAGAAAATAAAGGGCAATGGTTATATATATGCGGATTAGACACAAAAAAAAACACTCAACAAATGGCTACAATTTAAGGAATGTGTTTAGTGACGGCATCAGATTCCTAATTGATGGAGAAATGTCTGGTGGTAAGAAAAGCTGCTTCTAGGAGGTTGTCAAGTGTTTTCGCTCGACGATTCCATTCTTGGGTGGTTGGTTTGGCCCTTGTTCCTGTAACTCGAATCCTAGCCTGGTATATCCTATTTTAATTTTACACCATTATTGTTAAATCCCACATCGGTTGTGAAGGGGAACAAAGGCTTCCTTATAAGGGGCTGGATACCTGCACTTTCATGACGCGTTTTGAAAACCGTGAGGGGCGGACGCCAGGGGCGTGCTGGCCGCCAAAGCGGAAAATATCATGGTGCGGTTACGCTGGGCTGTTACAGATGGTATCAGAGCCAGGGCCGGACCGGTGTTGCCAGGTCCTGCGACGATGTTGGACCCCTTAAGGGGGTGGATTGTGACATCCCACATCGGTTGTGAAGGGGAACAAAGGCTTCCTTATAAGGGGCTGGATACCTTCAATTTCATGACGCGTTTTGAAAACCGTGAGGGGCGGACGCCGGGGGCGTGTTGGCCGCCAAAGCGGACAATATCATGGTGAGGTTACGCTGGGCTGTTACAATTGTGAACCTTACGCCTTTTTTACTCTCTGATAGAAGTTATCGGCATTGAAAAATCTTCGTAAACTAAATCACACGTGTATATGTTGACATTTAAGAGGTATACAGTCAAGAAAATCAAGGGCAATGGTGATATATATGCGGATTAGAAACAAAAAAAAAACACTCAACAAATGGCTACAATTTAAGGAATGTGTTTAGTGACGGCATCAGATTCCTAATTGATGGAGAAAGGTCTGGTGGCAAGAAAAGCTACTTCTAGAAGGTTGTCAAGTGTTCTCGCTCGACGATTCCATTCTTGGGTGGTTGGTTTGGCCCTTGTTCCTGTAACTCGAATCCTCGCCCGGTATATCCCATTTTCATTTTACACGATTGTGAACCTTACGCCTTTTTTACTCTATGATCGAGGTTCTCGGCATTGAAAAATCTTCATAAACTAAATCACCCGTGTATATGTTGACATTTAAGAGATATACAGTCAAGAAAATCAAGGGCAATTGTGATATATATGCGGATTAGACACCAAAAAAAAAAACACTCAACAAATGGCTATAATTTAAGGAATGTGTTTAGTGACGGCCTCAGATTGCTAATTGATAGAGAAAGGTCTGGTGGCAAGAAAAGCTGCTTCTAGGAGGTTGTCAAGTGTTTTCGCTCGACGATTCCATTCTTGGGTGGTTGGTTTGGCCCTTGTTCCTGTAACTCGAATCCTAGCCCGGTATATCCCATTTTAATTTTACACCATTGTGAACCTTACGCCTTTTTTACTCTCTGATAGAGGTTCTCGGCATTGAAAAATCTTCGTAAACTAAATCACACGTGTATATTTTGACATTTAAGAGATATACATTCAAGAAAATAAAGGACAATGGTTATATATATGCGGATTAGACACAAAAAAAACACTCAACAAATTGCTACAATTTAAGGAATGTGTTTAGTGACGGCATCAGATTCCTAATTGATGGAGAAAGGTCTGGTGGCAAGAAAAGCTGCTTCTAGAAGGTTGCCAAGTGTTTTCGCTCGACGATTCCATTCTTGGGTGGTTGGTTTGGCCCTTGTTCCTGTAACTCGAATCCTAGCCCGGTATATCCCATTTTAATTTTACACGATTGTGAACCTTACGCCTTTTTTACTCTCTGATCGAGGTTCTCGGCATTGAAAAATCTTCACAAACTAAATCACACATGTGTATGTTGACATTTAAGAGATATACAGTCAAGAAAATCAAGGGCAATTGTGATATATATATATCTATATCTATACTACTTTATAATACATATAGGAAGGACAAAATTGGAAAAAAAATATGTACTTAAAACACCCTTAATGCACAATGTACAACACTTTAAGCACAAAGAAACACAAACAATTTACCCTTCAACTTGGTTCATCTTCAGCCGTCCGTTTCTTTTACTTTTTCACACGGATCGCGATCTACACCGTTGATATTCAGTTCACACGGATCCAACCTTTCCATTCCCTTCTCTCTCACAACTCTCACAACTCATACATCTCACAAAACTCATCAGACCTTCTCTCTCGGCGACTCAAGAACATCATGCCAGATCTCTCACTAGATACCGTTTCATGACCAGATCCGTCCAAATCTGTGAGGATTTCACCAGATTGATGAAGGTCTGCAACCCTTGTTCTAGGAATCTTGAAAATTTTCATTATTCAGGTCTTACATTGTTCCTAAGCATTGTCGGGTAAGAAACTATGTTCATATAACTACTTTGATGTTTCTTTAATTCTTGATTATCTCACTCATCTTTATGAACCATATCGTATTCTCCTTTTCATCTTGGGTTCAGGGCTTCTCAAGTTGCCTACGGGTTCGTATAGGTACAAATCTCTTCTATTCTGTCAAAATTGTGTGTAGTGCTGATTGTCGGGTAAGACCCGAATTGAACTGTGTTAGGGTTTGGGATTAAAGGGAAGCCATGAAAATTTTCGGGTAATGGTCCTGGTCATTTTGTTTGCACCAGGTTCTCTTTCCTTCAAATATCAAAAGTCCTTCAGGTTCTCTTTTGCCATGATTTCTGAAAGGAAACACATGCCTCTCTCCTTCCCTTGGCGCACAAACTTGGATTCTGACGACTAAGAACCCGCGATGAAGAACAAATGCCTCTCTCCTTTTCTTGGCGCACAATGATTTTACCTTTTTGTGTTTTGATAGGTGGTAAGCTGATTAGACTACCAAAAAGAGGGCAAGTGGACTCAAATGTTTTGTTACATGGAAGGGGATTCAAAGGGTATGATTATTTATTTTAGTTTAATTTTAGATTTGTATATTTTGTGTAGTACGTATAGTTTTATTTCACCATGATATTTTGCTAAGACCATATGCCTATGATTGAGTGATTATTTGATGAGATTCAAGTCTTTGGATCCTAACCCGTGTTCGCATGTGTAAAAGTTACTGTTGTGACCTGTTATCCAATCCTCCTAAACCACACAAAATTTGCCACTATTACATCTACAAAACCCCGGGAATTACTAGATTAAACCAATTGGTTGAGATTATTTGATTCTTGGTGATCACTGTCAAGACGTTTCTTCCCAAAATGGGGATCACAGAATGATATGCTATTGTATTATGTGTTTATACTATAGTTGTACATTGTTAAAATTGTTTTTTTTTGTCTTGAAAGGCTTCAGTAATTGACCCCTGCAGTATTGCTAGACTTGAATATACACTAGATAACCACAAAGTTAGCATTATTACAACTTTGAATCCAACTTTATTGCTTCTATGCAATTAGTTACAAAGTTGTTACTGCATAGATAAGGTTTAATGTGGCAGGTTAGTCTTTTCTTCACTGAGTCGCCTACCAACTGTTTCTAAGATTGAAAAGGTTCGATTTGTTCATGATGAGATCAGGTCAGGTCAGAATGGTTTCTGTTCGGGTATGAACGGTTCCGGTCGCGGCTGATTTCACGCCGGGTCAAGGTTTCGGGTCTGGTCAAACCTGGTAAAGACGGTCCGCTGGTCGGGTCTTGCGGTTCGTGGTTCAGTTCGGTCAACTCGGTCAACCGAGTCAACACAGTCAAACGTAGCGAGTCAACTCAGCCGGTCAACTCAGTTGACCCGGTTGACTCGGTCAACTCAGCTTTTCGACATGATGATTTGGTAAAGATTAACGGCATGATTGTTTCGTTATTTTTTTTATATAGTTTTATTACATTACGTGACTAACGAGCTCGAACCGAACAAATTAACGAAAACTGATAGTTAAAGAATACTTGGATTTATTTAGGGTTTCGGTGAGGTTTTGGCCTCCTTGATTTCGCGTTGCATTTTACGTCCATGTTTAGATCCGTCTCTCGCGAGTTCGTCCACAAGTTGAAATTCTGATGACAAGGTAAACTTTGGTCATTGATTCTTTTATGCTTCCGCATCTCTGTTCTTATTCAGCCAGGACTGATGTATTAATGATGCTGTGGGTGTTTGGATGTGGATTTATATGAATATTGCGATTTGTAGTTCTATATAATCAGGTTTTATATTTGTTTTGAACAATGATGATATCAGATTGGGACGTCTTCAATGAGATTCTTGGGAAGACCAATGTTGTGACCACACCTAGAGTGGTTCGGACCTGCTGGTAATGGGTTTGTTAGGGTCAGCGCCTTTGAATTTGCAGGTTCTTAATTTTTTAGTTTCAGAGGTTCTTGAAGTCATTTTTACCTGTTTTTGGATACATTTCATTCAATGTGAATATTCATGAATTTACAGGTTCTTGACTTTAATCATTTCGACAGAGGTTGCATGCTATCTCATATTTGTGGTATTTCTTAATAAATTTATTATACACACACTTCATAATATCATGAATTTACAGCTTCTTGACTTTAATCATTTCATTTAATGTGAATATTCATGAATTTACAGGTTCTTGACTTTAATCATTTTGACTTTATTTGGTGCATGTTTTAACTTTCGTTAATAATATCATCAGGATGGGGTGTTCAGGATTGACCGTTTGGAATCCTTGCCATTAGAGGTATGGTAATTTGTTCTTTTTATAAAATTAGTGTTCATTTCCAGAACAAGTATATTTAGAATTGTTTTTACTCCAAAAGTGAAATACTTTGTTTATACTTCCTTTGAGCAAGAACAGAGAGGGCTTTGATTAAATTAGAAGACAGCAATGCGTAAAAGGCGGAAGTCAAACCAAGAGTGAAATGACCCTTGTCTTTGTAGAATTATTACACACAACTACTGGAAAGTTGGGTTCTTTCACTCTTGCAAATTCAAAACCAGCAATGCGTAAAAGGCGGAAGTCAAACCAAGACTCCCAGTTTTGAGTGCAGGAAAATTTTACCATTCAGAGGCTGTTAAACATGTCCATTATCTTGATCTGTCATTGACATTGCCATTTCTCAGGAAATCGGAATACTACTTGGCACATCTCATTGGGCAAGGTAATGTGACTTTTTACCTTTTTGAAATACGTTAAATGTGATGGTTTGTACTGTAAGATAATGACATAGATATTTTTTATTAGTAATTAGGATATCGAGTCACCAATTGTACGTTTTTGTATATAATCATAGTTATTAAATGATATTCCTTGTTACAGGACATCATCTGATACAACTACGAGCAAAAAATCGATGGGTCCAGGGCAACATTGAGATTGAGATTGAGCTCGATTCGTATTTTCTTTAGCATAGGTGACTGGCCATGACGAGTGTCAAAAGATCCAAAGCAAGAGGTAAGTTATTGCGAATCTTTCCTATCTCAAAATGATCCAAGTTCAAGTTTAAGTAGACTTCTAGATCAAGAAAGTTGAGGCGCTCTTCTTCGGGAAGTCATAGAAAAGCGCATGCCTTATCGGTCATTGTACGCACTTAATAAAGATGCTCATTGTGCATGTTGGTTCGCGTTTGATTAGATATGATGATCCCATAAACGTGAACCATGGCAACAACCACAGCGTCACATAAGAATTTGTTCAAATTATCTTATAAATCTTGCTTTTTTTATTTCCAAGATTACACGGTAAGATAATGCACCAAGCGTTTAAATGTAATTTGATTTCTCACTAGATCAGCTGATTCAAATTAGCAGATTTTTGTTTTTATAATCGTTTATTCGTTTAAATTGTGCATTTTATGTTCTTCCATACACTTGTTTAAGTGATGGTGGGACTGGAAATAGTAAGAAGAGGGAGAAGAGCTTTAAATTTAAGGGGAATAGTAACAAGATTGGATCATCTGGTGGTGATGCTGCAGATGTGGAGATGTGGGATACTATTGCTGGAGCCGATTCAGAGGTACATTTTAGTTTTAAATTGGTTTCGTTTATACTTTATAGTGGTTATAATATGGATTATTTTGATAGAACAAGGTAACAATTTCTGCATCTGCGAGCACAACCCCAGCGAGCCCGGCGTAACGCCGCAACCAGCGCAGTTCCTGAAGAAACTATTATGATAGAGCAGATATAAATGCTTTCTATGCAAGAGGGATCTTGCTAACATCAAAAGACCCGATGTACCAACTCGCAGCCCTACTGCCAGTTGTAATACTTCCAATCATGTTAGAGCACTTCCTTGAATGATTCATTTATTTAAAGATTTGCTAGAAATTTTTTATCGACAATCATCTTAGAACTGACCAGCATAAACATGTCTTTAATTATCACAAAAGTTTTCAAGTATTGATCCAAATCTTGATAAGATTTTGTATCACCCTTTTGTAACTAAATTTACGAAGGAGCTTCAGCTATAAGTTTAGTTAAAAAAATGATAATTTAGTTTCTGTTGTGTTTAATTGTGTTTAGGCTTCATCTATTTTGTGTTCACTTTGTCGTTGTTGCCATTGTAAGCTGTGTTTGATTGTTTTGTACCCAAATTAATCATTTTTTAATCGGCCCATCCTTACCCGAACCGAAATAGTCCTTAAGCCGGCACGTAGTTACCTGAGCCAGGTAAGGCACATCCGTAAATATTAACATGAATGGTTTGTGTTGGGTGGTGTGATTCGGTATTGATGACCATCATTGCAAAGTAGACACCACTCACAAGTCCATGACGGTTCAGGCATGCCCAGTTGAGATTCCGGCCACAACGGTGAATCCCCAAACTTATATTCCTATTGAAGAATGAAGATCGTTTGATACAAATTAGAACTCATTTGCCATGATTTTTCTCGGTTGAAATGTTCAGAAAAATGTAAAATAAAATGAAATTTTTAGTTATTTTGCAATTCCTAAATACATTCCCTCTTGGGCCCCTAGAATTGTATTATCGAAGGTGAAAGTTTGGAAAAGTTCTCTCTTTTATATTCATATTAATAAAAAGAGAACCAAAGCTTGGTTTTGAATGATATCTGATTTGGTCAGCGACTTGTCATTCTTCATGCTTCTTAATTGTTTTTTTTTTCCTCGACAAATAATCTTTTAGAGGATTATTAGTTTTATAATCCAATAATTTTATTTGTTATCAGCAACTCTGATACAAAAATTGAAGATATAGCGGCTTACGGTTTACGTTTTAAGGTTATTAGTGAACCAAATATTTTTATAATAGTGATCCAAATATTTGAAAAAAACGTTATTAGTGAACCACATATTTTTAGTGATCCAAATATTTGATAAACAAAAGAGTCAAAAGTCAAAACTATTTTAGTTGATTTGTAGAGCTTTTCTAATAGTTCTATTTTTAAATATAATAGTAATCTCTCAATTCATTCAATGAACTTACAAACACGCGTTCATCTACTTGCCTGTTTTGAACAGGAAGAGATACAAGAGACTCCTCACACTTTTGTTTTTATTGTTTTGTCCAGCTACTTGACTGTTTTGAACTCTTGTTGTTTTTAATTACATCTACTTCCTTGTTTTGTACTCTTCTTGTAGAAGATCACGAATAAGAAAACTAACTTAAGTACTATACAATATATCACGAGACGACGGATAAACTAACGGTAAACGAGTATCCTATTGAAAATCGTCACCCCGCCGCATCGCGCGGGTAGAGGACTAGTATATATATATGCGGATTAGACACCAAAAAAAACACTCAACAAATGGCTATAATTTAAGGAATGTGTTTAGTGACGGCATCAGATTCCTAATTGATGGAGAAAGGTCTGGTGGCAAGAAAAGCTGTTTCAAGGAGGTTGTCAAGTGTTTTCGCTCAACGATTCCATTCTTGGCTGGTTGGTTTGGCCCTTGTTCCTGTAACTCGAATCCTAGCCCGGTATATCCCATTTTTATTTTACACCATTGTGAACCTTACGCCTTTTTTACTCTCTGATCGAGGTTCTCGGCATTGAAAAATCTTCGTAAACTAAATCACACGTGTATATTTTGACATTTAAGAGATATACATTCAAGAAAATAAAGGGCAATGGTTATATATATGCGGATTAGACAAAAAAAAAACACTCAACAAATTGCTACAAGTTAAGGAATGTGTTTAGTGACGGCATCAGATTCCTAATTGATGGAGAAAGGTCTGGTGGCAAGAAAAGCTGCTTCTAGAAGGTTGCCAAGTGTTTTCGCTCGACGATTCCATTCTTGGGTGGTTGGTTTGGCCCTTGTTCCTGTAACTCGAATCCTAGCCCGGTATATCCCATTTTAATTTTACACGATTGTGAACGTTACGCCTTTTTTACTCTCTGATCGAGGTTCTCGGCATTGAAAAATCTTCATAAACTAAATCACACATGTATATGTTGACATTTAACATATATACAGTTAAGAAAATCAAGGGCAATGGTTATATATATGCGGATTGGACAAAAAAAACACTCAACAAATTGCTACAATTTAAGGAATGTGTTTTGTGACGGCATCAGATTCCTAATTGATGGAGAAAGGTCTGGTGGCAAGAAAAGCTGCTTCTAGGAGGTTGTCAAGTGTTTTTCGCTCGACGATTCCATTATTGGTTGGTTGCTTTGGCCCTTGTTCCTGTAACTCGAATCCTAGCCCCGGTATATCCCATTTTAATTTTACACAATTGTTATTAAATCCCACATCGGTTGTGAAGGGGAACAAAGGCTTCCTTGTAAGGGGCTAGATACCTGCACTTTCATGACGCGTTTTGAAAACCGTGAGGGGCGGACGCCAGGGGCGTGCTGACCGCCAAAGCGGAAAATATCATGGTGTGGTTACGCTGGGCTGTTACTGATGGTATCAGAGCCAGGGCCGGACCGGTGTTGCCAGGTCCTGCGAGGATGCTGGACCCGTTAAGGGGGTGGATTGTGACACCCCACATCGGTTGTGAAGGGGAACAAAGGCTTCCTTATAAGGGGCTGGATACCTTCACTTTCATGACGCGTTTTGAAAACCGTGAGAGGCGGACGCTGGGGACGTGTTGGCCGCCAAAGCGGACAATATCATGGTGAGGTTACGCTGGGCTGTTACAATTGTGAACCTTACGCCTTTTTTACTCTCTGATAGAAGTTCTCGGCATTGAAAAATCTTCGTAAACTAAATCACACGTGTATATGTTGACATTTAAGAGGTATACAGTCAAGAAAATCAAGGGCAATGGTGATATATATGCGGATTAGAAACAAAAAAAAACACTCAACAAATGGCTACAATTTAAGGAATGTGTTTAGTGACGGCATCAGATTCCTAATTGATGGAGAAAGGTCTGGTGGCAAGAAAAGCTGCTTCTAGAAGGTTGTCAAGTGTTTTCGCTCGACGATTCCATTCTTGGGTGGTTGGTTTGGCCCTTGTTCCTGTAACTCGAATCCTAGCCCGGTATATCCCATTTTCATTTTACACGATTGTGAACCTTGCGCCTTTTTTACTCTCTGATCGAGGTTCTCGGCATTGAAAAATCTTCATAAACTAAATCACACGTGTATATGTTGACATTTAGGAGATATACAGTCAAGAAAATCAAGGGCAATTGTGATATATATGCGGATTAGACACCAAAAAAAAACACTCAACAAATGGCTATAATTTAAGGAATGTGTTTAGTGACGGCATCAGATTCCTAATTGATGGAGAAAGGTCTGGTGGCAAGAAAAGCTGCTTCTAGGAGGTTGTCAAGTGTTTTCGCTCGACGATTCCATTCTTGGGTGGTTGGTTTGGCCCTTGTTCCTGTAACTCGAATCCTAGCCCGGTATATCCCATTTTCATTTAACACGATTGTGAACCTTGCGCCTTTTTTACTCTCTGATCGAGGTTCTCGGCATTGAAAAATCTTCATAAACTAAATCACACGTGTATATGTTGACATTTAAGAGATATACAGTCAAGAAAATCAAGGGTAATGGTGATATATATGCGGATTGGACACCAAAAAAAATCACTCAACAAATGGCTACAATTTAAGGAATGTGTTTAGTGACGGCCTCAGATTGCTAATTGATAGAGAAAGGTCTGGTGGCAAGAAAAGCTGCTTCTAGGAGGGTGTCAAGTGTTTTCGCTCGACGATGCCATTCTTGGGTGGTTGGTTTTGCCCTTGTTCCTGTAACTCAAATCCTAGCCTGGTATATCCCATTTTTATTTTACACCATTGTGAACCTTACGCCTTTTTTACTCTCTGATCGAGGTTCTCGGCATTGAAAAATCTTCGTAAACTAAATCACACGTGTATATTTTGACATTTAAGAGATATACATTCAAGAAAATAAAGGGCAATGGTTATATATATGCGGATTAGACACACAAAAAACACACTCAACAAATTGCTACAATTTACGGAATGTGTTTAGTGACGGCATCAGATTCCTAATTGATGGAGAAAGGTCTGGTGGCAAGAAAAGCTGCTTCTAGAAGGTTGCCAAGTGTTTTCGCTCGACGATTCCATTCTTGGGTGGTTGGTTTGGCCCTTATTCCTGTAACTCGAATCCTAGCCCGGTATATCCCATTTTAATTTTACACGATTGTGAACCTTACGCCTTTTTTACTCTCTGATCGAGGTTCTCGGCATTGAAAAATATTCATAAACTAAATCACACATGTATATGTTGACATTTAAGAGATATACAGCTAAGAAAATCAAGGGAAATTGTGATATATATATATATGCGGATTAGACACAAAAAAAAACACTCAACAAATGGCTATAATTTAAGGAATGTGTTTAGTGACGGCATCAGATTCCTAATTGATGGAGAAAGGTCTGGTGGCAAGAAAAGCTTCTTCAAGGAGGTTGTCAAGTGTTTTCGCTCGACGATTCCATTCTTGGGTGGTTGGTTTGGCCCTTGTTCCTGTAACTCGAATCCTAGCCCGTTATATCCCATTTTTATTTTACACCATTGTGAACCTTACGCCTTTTTTACTCTCTGATCGAGGTTCTCGGCATTGAAAAATCTTCGTAAACTAAATCACACGTGTATATGTTGATATTTAAGAGATATACAGTCAAGAAAATCAAGGGCAATGGTGATATATATGTGGATTAGACACCAAAAAAAAATCACTCAACAAATGGCTACAATTTAAGGAATGTGTTTAGTGACGGCATCAGATTCCTAATTGATGGAGAAAGGTCTGGTGGCAAGAAAAGCTGCTTCTAGGAGGTTGTCAAGTGTTTTTCGCTCGACGATTCCATTCTTGGGTGGTTGCTTTGGCCCTTGTTCCGGTAACTCGAATCCTAGCCCGGTATATCTCATTTTAATTTTACACCATTGTGAACCTTACGCCTTTTTTACTCTCTGATAGAGTTTCTCGGCATTGAAAACTCTTCGTAAACTAAATCACACGTGTATATGTTGACATTTAAGAGATATACATTCAAGAAAATAAAGGGCAATGGTTATATATATGCGGATTAGACAAAAAAAACACTCAACAAATGGCTACAATTTAAGGAATGTGTTTAGTGACGGCATCGGATTCCTAATTGATGGAGAATGGTCCGGTTGCAAGAAAAGCTGCTTCTAGGATGTTGTCAAGTGTTTTCGCTCGACGATTCCATTCTTGGGTGGTTGGTTTGGCCCTTGTTCCTGTAACTCGAATCCTAGCCTGGTATATCCCATTTTAATTTTACACCATTGTTGTTAAATCCCACATCGGTTGTGAAGGGGAACAAAGGCTTCCTTATAAGGGGCTGGATACCTGCACTTTCATGACGCGTTTTGAAAACCGTGAGGGGCGGACGCCAGGGGCGTGCTGGCCGCCAAAGCGGAAAATATCATGGTGCGGTTACGCTGGGTTGTTACAGATGGTATCAGAGCCAGGGCCGGACCGGTGTTACCAGGTCCTGCGAGGATGCTGGACCCCTTAAGGGGGGTGGATTGTGACATCCCACATCGCTTGTGAAGGGGAACAAAGGCTTCCTTATAAGGAGCTGGATACCTTCACTTTCATGACGTGTTTTGAAAACCGTGAGGGGCGGACGCCGGGGGCGTGTTGGCCGCCAAAGCGGACAATATCATGGTGAGGTTACGCTGGGCTGTTACAATTGTGAACCTTACGCCTTTTTTACTCTCTGATAGAAGTTCTCGGCATTGAAAAATCTTCGTAAACTAAATCACACGTGTATATGTTGACATTTAAGAGGTATACAGTCAAGAAAATCAAGGGCAATGGTGATATATATGCGGATTAGAAACAAAAAACAAACACTCAACAAATGGCTACAATTTAAGGAATGTGTTTAGTGACGGCATCAGATTCCTAATTGATGGAGAAAGGTCTGGTGGCAAGAAAAGCTACTTTTAGAAGGTTATCAAGTGTTTTCGCTCGACGATTCCATTCTTGGGTGGTTGGTTTGGCCCTTGTTCCTGTAACTCGAATCCTAGCCCGGTATATCCCATTTTCATTTTACACGATTGTGAACCTTACGCCTTTTTTACTCTCTGATCGAGGTTCTCGGCATTGAAAAATCTTCATAAACTAAATCACACGTGTATATGTTGACATTTAAGAGATATACAGTCAAGAAAATCAAGGGCAATTGTGATATATATGCGGATTAGACACCAAAAAAAAAAACCCTCAACAAATGGCTATAATTTAAGGAATGTGTTTAGTGACGACATCAGATTCCTAATTGATGGAGAAAGGTCTGGTGGCAAGAAAAGCTGCTTCTAGGAGGTTGCCAAGTGTTTTCACTCGACGATTCCATTCTTGGGTGGTTGGTTTGGCCCTTGTTCCTGTAACTCGAATCCTAGCCCGGTATATCCCATTTTAATTTTACACCATTGTGAACCTTAAGCCTTTTTTACTCTCTGATCGAGGTTCTCGGCATTGAAAAATCTTCGTAAACTAAATCACACGTGTATATGTTGATATTTAAGAGATATACAGTCAAGAAAATCAAGGGCAATGGTGATATATATGCGGATTAGGCACCAAAAAAAATCACTCAACAAATGGCTACAATTTAAGGAATGTGTTTAGTGACGGCATCAGATTTCTAATTGATGGAGAAAGGTATGGTGGTAAGAAAAGTTGCTTCTAGGAGGTTGTCAATTATTTTCGCTCGACGATTCCATTCTTGGGTGGTTGGTTTGGCCCTTGTTCCTGTAACTCTAATCCTAGCCCTGTATATCCCATTTTAATTTTACACCATTGTGAACCTTACGCCTTTTTTACTCTCTGATAGAGGTTCTCGGCATTGAAAAATCTTCGTAAACTAAATCACACGTGTATATGTTGACATTTAAGAGATATACAGTCATGAAAATCAAGGACAATGGTGATATATATGCGGATTAGACACAAAAAAAAAACACTCAACAAATGGCTACTATTTAAGGAAAGTGTTTAGTGACGGCATCAGATTCCTAATTGATGGAGAAAGGTCTGGTTGTAAGAAAACCTGCTTCTAGGAGGTTGTCAAGTGTTTTCGCTTGACCATTCCATTCTTGGGTGGTTGGTTTGGCCCTTGTTCCTGTAACTCCAATCCTAGCCCGGTATATACCATTTTAATTTTACACCATTGTGAACCTTACGCCTTTTTTACTCTCTGATCGAGGTTCTCGGCATTGAAAAATCTTCGTAAACTAAATCACACGTGTATATGTTGACATTTAAAAGATATACAATCAAGAAAATCAAGGGCAATGGTGATATATATGCGGATTAGACACCAAAAAAAACACTCAACAAATGGCTACAATTTAAGGAATGTGTTTAGTGACGGCATCAGATTCCTAATTGATGTAGAAAGTTCTGGTGCCAAGAAAAGCTGCTTCTAGGAGGTTGTCAAGTGTTTTCGCTCGACGATTCCATTCTTAGGTGGTTGTTTTAGCCCTTGTTCCTGTAACTCGAATCCTAGCTGTTGGATCGTCCGGTGACCCTAAACAGTCAGTATGAGTAGTTCATCATCAAGAACAAAGGCGGAATCAATGTAAATGATGTAACATAGCTTGTTCCTCTCTAATCTTTATCTCTTATTGATATCCAGAGCTTTTACAATCTATTCTGAGAAAAATCCGGCAGCACCTCAGCTCTCACACAAAGATCACACAACATCTATACATAGACCTTGTGATTTCGTTTGAGGATGACACAGGTCATGTTCAAACAAAATTAGTGATTTCGTTTGAACATGTCCTTTGACACTCTCAAACGAAATTACCTCCTAAAATACAATCAAACCCTAATTCAATCCCTGTTGTCCACTCGTTTATCTAATCTAGACATAAGACCCGATTAAGACGAAGTTAACAGACAGTAGATGCACCAACAGACTCCCCCTTGGATGTTGACGAAGTCTTCGGCGTCGAGTCTTTAGTCTTTGTCTTTTTCCAAATTGTCTTGACATTGTAAAAACCTCCTTCAATCTTTATCTTCAAACTCCCCTTTGAATGTTGATCCAGAATGTGAACTCCCCCTTTCGCAGACTCCCCCTCTCGATAAGCTTGGACTTGAATTCTGGTTCAAACTTTGACATTTTCATTGCCATGGGGAACTTGATTCCTGTTTCCTACACAATCTCTACCCAAATATAAGATATTTGACAATAACAGTTTCAATTCAAACTTACCATTCAATCTCATGTTGACGATCTTGTCAGAATTAGAAATCCACTTAAGTATTCAGGTCCAAATTAATGACCCTGATTACTCAATTTATATACCAAGTCCAACTTAATGACCTTGGTTGATCATGGATAATTCACACTGTCTTTTTGTTCAATCATTTTCTGAAAATTTACAAGTTTCAAGTTAATGAACTTGCTTTAACTTTTCAACTTCTCATATTTATCATGTTTTAGCTCCAAACTCATCATCCAGCCCAGAAACTTCCTGTATCTGCTTCAATTCGAATCTGAAGATCAGCTTTCCACTTTTGTTTGTCGGAAAATAAAGCAGAAATGTAAAATCTTTTTGGATTTTTAATAAAGTTCTAAACTAGAAAATGAATTACAGAAATAAAATGCAGTAAAAGTAAACTATTTACAAACATATTTTTGGTGAGCGTGTTAGGGAATCATATCAGCTATTCAACAAGTCACAAGTACCGTTAAGCTTTAATTACATACACAAAATTAAACAATTCACTTAGATTGTCGATATACTGATCCACTTAAATTCTCACACAAATTTCAAACTGTCCAGGATACGGATTTAGTGTTTTGGAGACTTAAACTCATTCATGTGTCCCACCTCTTGAATATACTCCCGTATCTAAATCCCAATATTCACTCTTACAGGTGAGTATACCACAGATGATATCTGTAAGGTGTTAAATTGCGAAACCGTGGGAGCTCAGGTCAGAACTTTCGTTCAGCAGAGAGATGACGGCTTCGACTTTGGTGTGTCGCCTTTAGATGATCTTTTTTTTACAACAGCATTAATTAGCAATTTTATTGTCTTATCATTTATGCTGAGGGCGGCGCTATATTTCAAGCATACGGTAAAGTATTCTCCGGGGAGTAGGCCATTGCTTCCGCAAAATCAGAAGTCCTGGGATAATATCCCAGATATCACTGAGTATAAAGACCTAGTATCTCAGAAAGAGGGATCTTTCAAACAAGATTTCAGGGGTTACCTATATATCCAATAAGTGTTCCCCACGAAATAAGTAAGTAAAGATTTAGGTTTATATCCCGAACAAACCTACTAAATGTGTAAAAACCTATCGGCATATCATCAGCGAGACTGTTTAATGCATATTAAACTTTACATATCTTTAGCATACCGTAACTGTCAAGCCGATGTACTATCATTTTCCCTTTTTACACAAGCTCTTTTCTGGTTTTCTATTGTTTTTGGATTTTGAAAATATCTCATGTTTTTGGATTTTTTAAATTTTTTACTGTTTTTGTATTTTCTGAAAATATTACCCTATACTCTCCCCCTAAATACCAAAACAAGTAAAAAATCGACAAACCATTGCAGATTGCTTCTCAGCATCATCATCTATAATGTATCCTTCATCAATGCCAAGAATCTCTTCAAACACCGATAAAAGCTTCATACCGTTCAATTTTAACAAGTATTGAAAACGAGTTTTATCAAACGCTTTGGTTTGTAAATCAGCTTTTTGCTCGTTAGTGTGGATTTTCTCAATTTGTATCGACTTCTTCTCGAAACAATCACGAATGAAATGATGACGAATTTCAATGTGTTTCGTTTTTGCGTGATGAACTGGATTTTTAGTAATGTTAATTGCTGCCTCATTATCAACAAAGATAGGGGTGTTTAGAAATTGCAAACCGTAGTCACGCATCTGTTTCTGGATCCACAAGATCTATGAGCAGCAGCTGCTAGCATATACATACTCCGCTTCACATGTGGATAAAGCCACAGAGGTCTGCTTTTTGCATTGCCAGGTAACCAACCTTGATCCAAAGAACTGGCACCCTGGTGTTGTTGATTTAGCGTTGACTTTGCAGCATCCGAAATCGGAATCGGAATACCCTTCGAGCATAAAGTTGCCATCTCTTGGATACCACAACCCCAATGATGGAGTTCCTTTCAGGTAGCGTAATATCCTCTTCACAATCACCACATGTGAAGCTCTCGGGGTAGATTGAAATCTTGCTGCGAGGCATGTTGGGTACATAATATCGGGTCTTGAAGCTGTCAAATACATTAGCGATCCGATCATGGAACGATACAACGTTTCATCTACCTTCTCTCCGGTGAGATCAGGATTTATCCCATGATTCGTTGCTAATGGGGTGGAAGCTAGAGTAGAACCTGACATCCCGAATTTCTCCAAGATACCATGAACGTACTTCGTTTGATGTATGAATATTCCCTTAGGCAGTTGATCAACCTGTAGTCCCAAGAATAATTTCATCTCACCCATCGATGACATTTCAAATTTCTTCTTCATTACTTGTTCAAAATCTTTGCAAAAATTTTCATTTGTTGACCCAAATATGATGTCATCCATGTATATCTGAACAATCAGAAGATGTCCGTCGACTTCTTTGGTGAAGAGAGTGGCATCCACTTTTCCACGGATGAAGCTGTTGGCTAGCAGGTGTTGAGACAATGTCTCGTACCAAGCTCTCGGGGCCTGGTGTAAACCATACAGCGCTTTGTCTAGCAAGTAGACCTTGTCTTTGTGAATTGGATCGGTGAAGCCCGGTGGCTGACCGACATATACCTCCTCTTTTACCTTCCCATAGAGAAACGCTGATTTCACATCTAGCTGATATACTTTGAAGTTTTTCCAAGATGCAAATGCTAGGAAGATTCTGATCGCTTCTAGTCTAGCAACCGGAGCATATACTTCAGTGAAATCTATCCCCTCTTGCTGACTAAAACCCTGGACTACGAGTTGAGCTTTGTTACGAACAACAACTCCTCTATCGTCTCTCTTACACTTGAACACCCACTTGGTGTTGATCTTCCTCTGACCATCAGGCAAGTCTACTAACTTCCACACTCCTAACTTTTCAAACTGACTCAACTCTTCTTGCATGGCATTGACCCAAGAATCTTCAGTTAGCGCCTCTTTATATGTATGCGGTTCGATCTGTGAAATAAAACAACTAAGTGAAAACTCAGTTTGTAAAGGTGCTACTGTAGAATAAAAACAAGTAAGGCCTTGGTCAATTTGACGTCTAGTGCGAACGCCTGATTGTAATTCTCCAATGATCAGGTCCTCTGGATGGTATGAAAGAGTTCTTGGCATCACCTCACCTGGAACATCTACCTCGCCCTCCAGATTAGTAACATTTTGATTTGCACCTTGTTCACTGACTGGGTTTGTTTGACTTGAAATCTGAATTTGCTCCTCCTCAGAATCTGAATCACCACGATCAAATACTGGCATGTTCTCAGATTCTTGATTATCATTCTGTGCCTTCTGATTATCATGAGCAACTTCATTTTGTTTAATATCATCATGTTCTCCAGCATTGCTCGGACCTGCTTCATGGTCATTTGAAGTTTGTTGCGGTCGTCTTGAATACTCAGCTGGAAACCCTTCCTGTGATTCTTCATACTCTCTTAGAATATCCAACTTGTCAAAGAAGTCTTCTTCTTCTTCCTTTGTCAAACGAATCCCACAAAGTGTCATAATGAAAACGCCATGAATTGCCTGGATTCTGTGGTGGCATTGTGTAACCTTGACACTCAACATTTTGTGCTTCAATAATCTGCTTCAAGCTTGGAACAAAAACTCGTTTTTGAGGACTTGAGTATCCCACAAATATCCCTTCGATGCTCTTTGGACCAAATTTACCAAAAGGCTCTAGAACTGTGCAGGGAGACCCAAACAGTTCTAAATACTTCATATTCGGTTTGCGGTTATTGATCAGCTCGAAACACGTCTTATTGAATTTGTTGACAGTGAGAACCCGATTGAGTGTATAGCATGCGGCGGATACTGCTTCTGCCCAAAAATTTACTGGTAGCTTTGAATCAGCAAGCATCGTCCTAGCCGTTTCAATTAGCGTCCTGTTCTTTCTTTCAGCTACTCCATTTTGCTGTGGAGTGTAAGGAGCACTAAATTCACGCAATATACCTCTCTCATCACAATATTCTTCCATATTGTTGTTCTTGAACTCAGTACCATTATCACTTCTAATTCTTTTGATACGCCTTTGGTACAAATTTTCAATTTTCTTGAACAACGCCATCAAACTATCAAACGTCTCATCTTTCGTCTTCAGAAATGAAACCCATGAAAACCTTGAAAAATCATCCGTGACAACCAAACAATAGTAATCACCAGTGATACTTTTGACGTTCACTGGACCAAAAAGATCCATATGAAGTCTCTCTAAAGGTCTTGAGACTGAGTTGACTTTCTTTTTAGGATGTGATTTCTTCTTTTGCTTTCCTTTGATGCAGCTAATGCACTCCCCTTCCAGATGAAAACCTTTGACATGAACACCAATAACCAAATCATTGTGCACCAAGTGATTCATTTTTCTAAGATGAATATGTCCCATCTTTCGGTGCCACAATTGCGATTCCTTCTCAGTTGTTCTAGAAACAAAACAATGAGCCTGACCCGTTGTTGTAGATGCTACACTCATGTCCAATACATACAGATCATTCACTCTAGGCGCTCTCATGATAACCCATTCTTCAGGAACAACAAATCCTGGTTTCAAGATCAAGCATTCTTTGTCAGTAAAGTGAGTGGTATACATGCGATCACAGATCTGAGATATGCTCAGAAGATTGTTTTCAAGCTCGGCGATATAGTTAACTCTTTCAAACGTAACAATCCCGTTGGATAACGTTCCTTCACCAACTATTCTACCACCTTGATTTCCTGCGAATCCCACGTAACCACCATTGAAATTTCTAGCATCGTACAGCAGGGCTGTTGTCCCCGTCATGTGCCGAGAAGCTCCACTATCCATAATCCAACGCGAAACGGATCTTGGAAGCTCCTGCACCAAATAGAAATATGATTAGCTGAAATAAGCTGCCCAAGCCTCATCTGACTCGGGTAACTTAACTTCATCTACACACTTTACAACCGACTTTAAGGGTGGAAAAATTTTATCATTCATTTCCAATTTATCTTCCATTTCATCTTTTGCAACCCTTTTTAAGAAAACATTCTCTTTGGTGAAATCTTCACAAGAAATTGGAATATTTTCCTTCTGTATCTCCTTTTTTAGAATGTTTGTCGGAACATTCTTTATCTCTTGTGGAGTTGAAGTTTGTTTCTCAGATTTTGGCTTCCATGCTTGTTGAGGCAACGCAACCCGTTTGTAAAACTTGTCATTTTTAGTTACCATATTCTTAACAAGTTCAGTTTTGATCTTGGTGTTGTCATTTTTCAAAACCTTTTTCTCAACAACCAATGGAGCTTTTCCCTTCACATCATTTTTCTTTCTTAAATTCATCACAACTTCAGTCTTAGGCTTCAAATTGGTACACTTTCGTGCAATATGTCCAACCTAATTGCATTTGAAGCATGTTCGGGTGTCAACTATCCGACTTGTGCCTTCAGATTGAGGCTGCAATGCTTTCTTCTCAAAGAACTCTTTGTTTGATTTTGAAAAAATTTCAGATTCTTCATCAGACCATCTTGTTTTGAAAATTCTTTTTCTAATAACTCTTACCACTCTGATAACCACCGGACCATCTGTTTCGATTGTTGTTATAAAAACGCGGCGGAACAACAGGTTTCTTATAGTAAGCTTTATCTTTTTCAAAATTCATTTGCCTTTTTGTCTGATTCAAACCTTCTACTTCAGACAAATCAATTTCAACCAGTTTGAAAACATTTTTCAACTTGTTCACATTAACATTCTCCAGAGGAAACTCAGAATCCGAATACAACTTATCCGATCCTGACATCTTGTACATGACAAGAGTAGGTTCTTCATTTAAGTTGTTTTTGGATTTTGGTTTCAGAATGTATTTATCCAGAAAACACTCTTCATCCTCAACTGAATCACTATCAGACTTCAAAACACTTTCAGCCATGCCTTTCACAATATCAGTTTGCACACTATCATCAGATGATGATGAAGAAAATGTCACATCAATTGACTCTGGAAGTTTTATTTCATTCATTTCATTTTCATCATTAACCAACCCAGATTTCTTCTTTGAAAAATTGTTTAGAACTGGTGGTGGAACCTGATAAAACCCAACCCCAGTTCCATCAAAGTATACATCTTCGCCTGCTTTGTTTTTCCCGATGGGTTTGGGAACAATGTGTTGTAAAATAAAGCTTGCAGAGTTGTAACTGTTTAATTTCAACTGGATGCGTTCATTTTCAATTTTAGCTTCTTGAAATTGAAGCTTCAACCTAGCAATATCATCCAGTTGCTGATTGATTAATTCTTCTTTCACTCTAAGAACACCGGTCAGTTGAAGATTTTCCTTGTCTGTCTTACCATTTCTTTCATCACAATCTTTAACCGTTCGTTTAAGCTTCTCAAAATTTTCTGAGATTTGACGATTTTCAAGAATCAATTTTTCATTTTCTTTCCTAATTCTTTCTACGTCAATTTTATCGTTTTCGATTTTCTCAGTTAATTCTTTTAATTTGTCGTTCGAAACTTTCAACATCTTATCACGGTTTAAGATCTGATCTTCAACACTTCTGACTCTACTAGTCAGATCCTCAACTTTCTTACCACTGAGGTAAGCATTTGTACTACAAACTTTGCACTCTTTCATGCAATTTTTGCAGTTGTTCTCAGATTTATCAGTCTTACCAGACTCATGTGTATTGTTTGCACTGACCTTATCTTTGGACTCAGTTCCAGAACCAGAAACTACCTCTAGTTCTTTTGCAGCTAGAACTTTGTCAGCCATCTTCTTCAAGTTTTCAGCGGTGAGTTCTTGTGATGTATCAATAACTCCATCATCAATCTTCTTTGGCTCTGGTTCTTTTGCTATCTGTTTTTCTTTTTCTTTCTCAACAACTTCTCCTCCTCCCCACCATTCTCTCTGTCTGGCTTCTTCTTCATCAGCAACTTGCTTGGTGAGAACTTCAAAATCAATAGTATCTGGATCCACAACTATGTTACCATTAGGATCAAGATAACATTCTCTATCAGGATCCCATCTTTTCTCCTGTTTAGCTTCTTTGTATATACGATAGATTTTGCTTTTCATGAAATGAGTTGTTTCCCTCCTGTTCACATACTTCACTTCTTCAGGTCTTTTATCTTTAAACGGAACAATCTTTTCTGCTATACAAGCATAACCAACTGCGTCTTCCTCAGGCAAAACATCACTCCAATCGTAACCTTCATCGTCATGAAAAACTGCAAGTGCCCTGGATTTCTCTTTGGGTACCTCCTCTATCTGCTTCATCCTGGGAGGTTCTGATTTATTCTGATGATAAATTGCCTTTTTGTAATAATCCTCTCGAAAAGGATTTGCAGTATCATCAGTGTAAGCATTTCTGCACTCACGCTTAAAGTGACCTTTCTGTTTACACTTGAAACACGTCACTTTTGATTTGTCAAAGCCTAACTTGGTAGAAGGTCCACCAATAGACTGTCTTCCAGTAATCTCCATGAAACGCTGTGCTCTTCTCACTGCACTAGCCATACACCACCGTATATCGATCAATTCCATCTTTTCAGGATCTATTTGATCATAGTCTTCCTTTGTTAGGTTGGTGTTGCCTATCTTTCCTGCAACGAGACTTTCGTACGATTCTAACACAGAAGTTAAGAACACCATCTATTCTTTTGCAGACTCTTCACTGAAATTCTGACCATTCTTCAGATCAACAGCAATGTTGCATTGAAAGAGATTCTTTGATGCAGATTGGTTTGAAGTTGTTGAAGAAGATCCACCATGGTAACCACTGCTAGGAGTTTCTTGATTCTTTGTATTTGAACTCTCTGCAGAAAATGCTGTTCTTGGAGAACTAGTCTTTGGTAAATTTCCTCTGTAGTACAACTACACATTCTGCTGATAAGATGAGTTGTTGATTTTGCTAGATTTCTTGATCTCCAACTCGTGACTCTCCAATCTTTCAATAAGCAGATCCACTTTCAAATCAGCAGGCTTTATCGTATTCTTCAGCATCAATGCAAAATATTGCCAGTCTTGTTCATTAGGAAGTGTGTCAAACAACTTGTCTACCAGCTCTTCTTGAGTGTAAATGATATCATGTCTAGCAAGCTCCATCTTCAGATGCCTAAATCTCTCAATCATCTTGGAAGCTGACTCGTTCTTCAAACAACCAAACAAATCAAACTCTTTTCGTAACAGTTTCTTTTTGTTCTTAACTATTTCAGCACTACCAATACATTTTATTTTTAATTTTTTCTAGAGATCTCTCGAATCTTCGTATTCGATCAGTGCGATAATATCATCTCGAACAGATTGGTGAAACAAAGCAATACACTTTTGTTCAGAAACATATCTTTCAATTTGATTATCTTCCAAGTTCTCATAATCATCTCTCCCCAAATCATAGCCATTTTCAGACTTCTCCAACTCTGATAAGCAAACGCCTTAAGCCATTCCTCAAATCTTGTAGCCCACCTGTTGTAATCTTCAATCGCCATCAGCTTGGGCGGCTTGTTGTGTGTTCCATACGCACTGTCTACACTCATAGCTTCATTGAGAATTTTCTTTGCACTCGGTGTTGTTGTATTCTCATTCGTATTGTTTAATGTGCCATCTCCCGAACCACCAGTAAATGCAAACACATCACAGAAAGGATTGAAATCATCCATCTTCACGTACCTGAAATAATCAAGAAACACTTAAAAAAAATTAAATTTTGAAAAGTTGCTTTCAAACGAAATAACTATCTCAAATGAAATGTCTAATTTCGTTTGAGACTACACTTCTTTCAAACGGGATTACTTAACAAATGTAAACTTCAAACGAAATTACAACTATGTTCACCCTCAAACGAAATTAATCTGATATTTCAAACGAAATTACAGAACTTGTCTGTCTTTCAAACGAAATTACAGAACTTGTCTGTCTTTCAAACGAAATCACAATTATGTGTACTCTCAAACGAAATCACAAAAAACCTTTCAAACGAAATCAGGTATATGTATGTTTTCAAACGAGATTACCCAAAATCTTCAAACGAAATCAGGTAAACGGAATTATCTGTTTGATCACTTTTTAAGCCGAATTTTAGGACAAAACTTTCAAGGATTAGTTAACACTATGTTTCGCTTGATATGTGAGAGTTTTAAGCCATTTCAACCATGAAAACTTGTACAAATCAGAAAAGAAAGGGTAGAAATGAGAGAATCCGATGAAATCAAGCTGAATTTGGTATGAACTCCTCGTCCTGAGCTCTGATACCACTTGTTGGATCGTCCGGTGACCCTAAACAGTCAGTATGAGTAGTTCATCATCAAGAACAAAGGCGGAATCAATGTAAATGATGTAACACAGCTTGTTCCTCTCTAATCTTTATCTCTTATTGATTTCCAGAGCTTTTACAATCAATTCTGACAAAAATCCGGCAGCACCTCAGCTCTCACACACTTAATTTCGTTACAAATGAGATCACATAACATCTATATATAGACCTTGTGATTTCGTTTGAGGATGACACAGGTCATGTTCAAACGAAATTAGTGATTTTATTTGAACATGTCCTTTGACACTATCAAACGAAATTACCTCCTAAAATACAATCAAACCCTAATTCAATCCCTGTTGTGCACTCGTTTATCTAATCTAGACATAAGACTCGATTAAGACGAAGTTAACTGACAGTAGATGCACCAACACTAGCCCGGTATATCCTATTTTAATTTTACACCACTGTGAACCTTACGCCTTTTTTACTCCCTGATCGAGGTTCTCAGCATTGAAAAATCTTCGTAAACTAAATCACACGTGTATATGTTGACATTTAAGAGATATACAGTCAAGAAAATCAAGGGCAATGGTGATATATATGCGGATTAGACACCAAAAAAAACACTCAACAAATGGCTACAATTTAAGGAATGTGTTTAGTGACGGCATCAGATTCCTAATTGATAGAGAAAGGTCCGGTGGCAAGAAAAGCTGCTTCTAGGAGGTTGTCAAGTGTTTTCGCATGACGATAACATTCTTGGGTTGTTTGTTTGGCCCTTGTTCCTATAACTCGAATCCTAGCCCGGTATATCCCATTTTAATTTTACACCATTGTGAACCTTACGCCTTTTTTACTCTTTGATCGAGGTTCTCGGCATTGAAAAATCTTCGTAAACTAAAACACACGTGTATATGTTGACATTTAAGAGATATACAGTCAATAAAATCAAGGGCAATGGTGATATATATGCGGATTAGACACAAAAAAAAAACACTCAACAAATGGCTACAATTTAAGGAATGTGTTTAGTGACAGCATCAGATTCCTAATTGATGGAGAAAGGTCTGGTGGCAAGAACAGCTGCTTCTAGGAGGTTGTCAAGTGTTTTCCCTCGACGATTCCATTCTTGGGTGGTTGGTTTGGCCCTTGTTCCTGTAACTCGAATCCTAGAGTCGTATATCCCATTTAATTTTACACCAATGTGAACCTTAAGCATTTTTTACTCACTGATCGAGGTTCTCGGCATTGAAAATTCTTCGTAAACTAAATCACACGTCTATATGTTGATATTTAAGAGATATACTGTCATGAAAATCAAGGGCAATGGTGATATATATGCGGATTAGACACAAAAAAAAAACACTCAACAAATGGCTACAATTTAAGGAATGTGTTTAGTGACGGCATCAGATTCCTAATTGATGGAGAAAGGACTGGTGGCAAGAAAAGCTGCTTCTAGGAGGTTGTCAAGTGTTTTCGCTCGACGATTCTATTCTTGGGTGGTTGGTTTGGCCCTTGTTCCTGTAACTCGAATCCAAGCCCGGTATATCCCATTTTAATCTTACACCATTGTGAACCTTACGCCTTTTTTACTCTGTGATCGAGGTTCTCGGCATTGAAAAATCTTCGAAAACTAAATCACACGTGTATTTGTTGACATTTAAGAGATATACAGTCAAGAAAATCAAGGGAAATGGTGATATATATGCGGATTAGACACCAAAAAAACAGACTTAACAAATGGCTACAATTTAAGGAATGTGTTTAGTGATTGCATCAGATTCCTAATTGATGGAGAAAGTTCTGGTGGCAAGAAAAGCTGCCTCTAGGAGGTTATCAAGTGTTTTCGCTCGACGATTCCATTCTTGGGTGGTTGGTTTGGCCCTTGTTCTTGTAACTCGAATACTAGACCGGTATATCCCATTTTAATTTTACACCACTGTGAACCTTACGCCTTTTTTACTCTCTGATCGAGGTTCTCGGCATTGAAAAATCTTTGTAAACTAAATCACACGTGTATTTGTTGACATTTAAGAGATATACAGTCAAGAAAATCAAGGGAAATGGTGATATATATGCGGATTAGGCACCAAAAAAAAAAGACTTAACAAATGGCTACAATTTAAGGAATGTGTTTAGTGATGGCATCAGATTCCTAATTGATGGAGAAATTTCTGGTGGCAAGAAAAGCTGCTTCTAGGAGGTTGTCAAGTGTTTTCGCTCGAGGATTCCATTCTTGGGTGGTCGGTTTGGCCCTTGTTCCTGTAACTCGAATACTAGCCCGGTATATCCCATTTTAATTTTACACCACTGTGAACCTTACACCTTTTATACTCTCTGATCGAGGTTCTCAGCACTGAAAAATCTTCATAACCTAAATCACACCTGTATATGTTGACATTTAAGAGATATACAGTCAAGAAAATCAAGGGCAATGGTGATATATATGCGGATTAGACACTAAAAAAAACACTCAACAAATGGCTACAATTTAAGGAATGTGTTTAGTGACGGCATCAGATTCCCAATTGATGGTGAAAGGTCTGGTGGCAAGAAAAACTGCTTCTAGGAGGATGTTAAGTGTTTCCACTCGACGATTCCATTCTTGGGTGGTTGGTTTGGCCCTTGTTCCTATAACTCGAATCCTAGCCCGGTATATCCCATTTTAATTTTACACCATTGTGAATCTTACGCCTTTTTTACACTCTGATCGAGGTTCTCGGCATTGAAAAATCTTTGTAAACTAAATCACACGTGTATATGTTGACATTTAAGAGATATACAATCAAGAAAATCAAGTGCAATGGTGATATATATGCGGATAAACAACAAAAAAAACACTCAACAAATGGCTACAATTTAAGGAATGTGTTTAGTGATGACATCGGATTCCTAATTGATGGAGAAAGGTCTGGTGGCAAGAAAAGCTGCTTCTAGGAGGTTGTCAAGTGTTTTCGCTCGACGATTCCATTCTTGGGTGGTAGGTTTGGCCCTTGTTCCTGTAACTCGAATCCTAGCCCGGTATATCCCATTTTAACTTACACCATTGTGAACCATACGCCTTTTTTACTCTCTGATCGAGGTTCTCGGCATTGAAAAATCTTTGTAAACTAAATCACACGTGTATTTGTTGACATTTAAGAGATATACAGTCAAGAAAATCAAGGGAAATGGTGATATATATGCGGATTAGACACCAAAAAAAAGACTTAACAAATGGCTACAATTTAAGGAATGTGTTTAGTGATGGCATCACATTCCTAATTGATGGAGAAAGTTCTGGTGGCAAGAAAAGCTGTTTCTAGGAGGTTGTCAAGGGTTTTCGCTGGACGATTCCATTCTTGGGTGGTTGGTTTGGCCCTTGTTCCTGTAACTCGAATCCTAGCCCGGTATATCCCATTTTAATCTTACATCATTGTGAACCTTACGCCTTTTTTACTCTCTGATCGAGGTTCTCAGCATTGAAAAATCTTCGTAAACTAAATCACACGTGTATTTGTTGACATTTATGAGATATACAGTAAAGAAAATCAAGGGAAATGGTGATATATATGCGGATTAGACAACAAAAAAAGACTTAACAAATGGCTACAATTTAAGGAATGTGTTTAGTGATTGCATCAGATTCCTAATTGATGGAGAAAGTTCTGGTAGCAAGAAAAGCTGCTTCTAGGAGGTTGTCAAGTGTTTTCGCTCGACGATTCCATTCTTGGGTGGTTGGTTTGGCCCTTGTTCCTAGAACTCGAATACTAGCCCGGTATATCCCATTTTAATTTTACACCACTGTGAACCTTACGCCTTTTTTACTCTCTGATCGAGGTTCTCGGCATTAAAAAATATTCGTAACCTAAATCACACGTGTATATGTTGACATTTAAGAGATATACAGTCAAGAAAATCAAGGGCAATGGTGATATATATGCGGATTAGACACCAAAAAAAACACTCAACAAATGGCTACAATTTAAGGAATGTGTTTAGTGACGGCATCTGATTCCCAATTGACAGAGAAAGGTCTGGTGGCAAGAAAAGCTGCTTCTATGAGGTTGTTAAGTGTTTTCACTCGACGATTCCATTCTTGGGTGGTTGGTTTGGCCCTTGTTCCTATAACTCGAATCCTAGCCCGGTATATCCCATTTTAATTTTACACCATTGTGAACCTTACGCCTTTTTTACACTCTGATCGAGGTTCTCGGCATTGAAAAATCTTTGTAAACTAAATCACACGTGTATATGTTGACATTTAAGAGATATACAATCAAGAAAATCAAGTGCAATGGTGATATATATGCGGAAAAACACTCAACAAATGGCTACAATTTAAGGAATGTGTTTAGTGACGACATCGGATTCCTAATTGATAGAGAAAGGTCTGGTGGCAAGAAAAGCTGCTTCTAGGAGGTTATCAAGTGTTTTCGCTCGACGATTCCATTCTTGGGTGGTTGGTTTGGCCCTTGTTCTTGTAACTCGAATACTAGCCCGGTATATCCCATTTTAATTTTACACCACTGTGAACCTTACGCCTTTTTTACTCTCTGATCGAGGTTCTCGGCATTGAAAAATCTTTGTAAACTAAATCACACGTGTATTTGTTGACATTTAAGAGATATACAGTCAAGAAAATCAAGGGAAATGGTGATATATATGCGGATTAGGCACCAAAAAAATAGACTTAACAAATGGCTACAATTTAAGGAATGTGTTTAGTGATGGCATCAGATTCCTAATTGATGGAGAAATTTCTGGTGGCAAGAAAAGCTGCTTCTAGGAGGTTGTCAAGTGTTTTCGCTGAGGATTCCATTCTTGGGTGGTCGGTTTGGCCCTTGTTCCTGTAACTCGAATACTAGCCCGGTATATCCCATTTTAATTTTACACCACTGTGAACCTTACGCCTTTTATACTCTCTGATCGAGGTTCTCGGGATTGAAAAATCTTCATAACCTAAATCACACGTTTATATGTTGACATTTAAGAGATATACAGTCAAGAAAATCATGGGCAATGGTGATATATATGCGGATTAGACACCAAAAAAAACACTCAACAAATGGCTACAATTTAAGGAATGTGTTTAGTGACGGCATCAGATTCCCAATTGATGGTGAAAGGTCTGGTGGCAAGAAAAGCTTCTTCTAGGAGGATGTTAAGTGTTTCCACTCGACGATTCCATTCTTGGGTGGTTGGTTTGGCCCTTGTTCCTATAACTCGAATCCTAGCCCGGTATATCCCATTTTAATTTTACTCCATTGTGAACCTTACGCCTTTTTTACACTCTGATCGAGGTTCTCGGCATTGAAAAATCTTTGTAAACTAAATCACACGTGTATATGTTGACATTTAAGAGATATACAATCAAGAAAATCAAGTGCAATGGTGATATATATGCGGATTAGACAACAAAAAAAAACACTCAACAAATGGCTACAATTTAAGGAATGTGTTTAGTGATGACATCGGATTCCTAATTGATGGAGAAAGGTCTGGTGGCAAGAAAAGCTGCTTCTAGGAGGTTGTCAAGTGTTTTCGCTCGACGATTCCATTCTTGGGTGGTTGGTTTGGCCCTTGTTCCTATAACTCGAATCCTAGCCCGGTATATCCCATTTTAATTTTACACCATTGTGAACCTTACGCCTTTTTTACACTCTGATCGAGGTTCTCGGCATTGAAAAATCTTTGTAAACTAAATCACACGTGTATATGTTGACATTTAAGAGATATACAATCAAGAAAATCAAGTGCAATGGTGATATATATGCGGAAAAACACTCAACAAATGGCTACAATTTAAGGAATGTGTTTAGTGACGACATCGGATTCCTAATTGATAGAGAAAGGTCTGGTGGCAAGAAAAGCTGCTTCTAGGAGGTTATCAAGTGTTTTCGCTCGACGATTCCATTCTTGGGTGGTTGGTTTGGCCCTTGTTCTTGTAACTCGAATACTAGCCCGGTATATCCCATTTTAATTTTACACCACTGTGAACCTTACGCCTTTTTTACTCTCTGATCGAGGTTCTCGGCATTGAAAAATCTTTGTAAACTAAATCACACGTGTATTTGTTGATATTTAAGAGATATACAGTCAAGAAAATCAAGGGAAATGGTGATATATATGCGGATTAGGCACCAAAAAAAAGACTTAACAAATGGCTACAATTTAAGGAATGTGTTTAGTGATGGCATCAGATTCCTAATTGATGGAGAAATTTCTGGTGGCAAGAAAAGCTGCTTCTAGGAGGTTGTCAAGTGTTTTCGCTCGAGGATTCCATTCTTGGGTGGTCGGTTTGGCCCTTGTTCCTGTAACTCGAATACTAGCCCGGTATATCCCATTTTAATTTTACACCACTGTGAACCTTACGCCTTTTATACTCTCTGATCGAGGTTCTCGGCATTGAAAAATCTTCATAACCTAAATCACACGTGTATATGTTGACATTTAAGAGATATACAGTCAAGAAAATCAAGGGCAATGGTGATATATATGCGGATTAGACACCAAAAAAAACACTCAACAAATGGCTACAATTTAAGGAATGTGTTTAGTGACGGCATCAGATTCCCAATTGATGGTGAAAGGTCTGGTGGCAAGAAAAGCTGCTTCTAGGAGGATGTTAAGTGTTTCCACTCGACGATTCCATTCTTGGGTGGTTGGTTTGGCCCTTGTTCCTATAACTCGAATCCTAGCCTGGTATATCCCATTTTAATTTTACACCATTGTGAACCTTACGCCTTTTTTACACTCTGATCGAGGTTCTCGGCATTGAAAAATCTTTGTAAACTAAATCACACGTGTATATGTTGACATTTAAGAGATATACAATCAAGAAAATCAAGTGCAATGGTGATATATATGCGGATTAGACAACAAAAAAAAACACTCAACAAATGGCTACAATTTAAGGAATGTGTTTAGTGATGACATCGGATTCCTAATTGATGGAGAAAGGTCTGGTGGCAAGAAAAGCTGCTTCTAGGAGGTTGTCAAGTGTTTTCGCTCGACGATTCCATTCTTGGGTGGTTGGTTTGGCCCTTGTTCCTATAACTCGAATCCTAGCCCGGTATATCCCATTTTAATTTTACACCATTGTGAACCTTACGCCTTTTTTACACTCTGATCGAGGTTCTCGGCATTGAAAAATCTTTGTAAACTAAATCACACGTGTATATGTTGACATTTAAGAGATATACAATCAAGAAAATCAAGTGCAATGGTGATATATATGCGGAAAAACACTCAACAAATGGCTACAATTTAAGGAATGTGTTTAGTGACGACATCGGATTCCTAATTGATAGAGAAAGGTCTGGTGGCAAGAAAAAGCTGCTTCTAGGAGGTTATCAAGTGTTTTCGCTCGACGATTCCATTCTTGGGTGGTTGGTTTGGCCCTTGTTCTTGTAACTCGAATACTAGCCCGGTATATCCCATTTTAATTTTACACCACTGTGAACCTTACGCCTTTTTTACTCTCTGATCGAGGTTCTCGGCATTGAAAAATCTTTGTAAACTAAATCACACGTGTATTTGTTGACATTTAAGAGATATACAGTCAAGAAAATCAAGGGAAATGGTGATATATATGCGGATTAGGCACCAAAAAAAAAGACTTAACAAATGGCTACAATTTAAGGAATGTGTTTAGTGATGGCATCAGATTCCTAATTGATGGAGAAATTTCTGGTGGCAAGAAAAGCTGCTTCTAGGAGGTTGTCAAGTGTTTTCGCTCGAGGATTCCATTCTTGGGTGGTCGGTTTGGCCCTTGTTCCTGTAACTCGAATACTAGCCCGGTATATCCCATTTTAATTTTACACCACTGTGAACCTTACGCCTTTTATACTCTCTGATCGAGGTTCTCGGCATTAAAAAATCTTCATAACCTAAATCACACGTGTATATGTTGACATTTAAGAGATATACAGTCAAGAAAATCAAGGGCAATGGTGATATATATGCGGATTAGACACCAAAAAAAACACTCAACAAATGGCTACAATTTAAGGAATGTGTTTAGTGACGGCATCAGATTCCCAATTGATGGTGAAAGGTCTGGTGGCAAGAAAAGCTGCTTCTAGGAGGATGTTAAGTGTTTCCACTCGACGATTCCATTCTTGGGTGGTTGGTTTGGCCCTTGTTCCTATAACTCGAATCCTAGCCTGGTATATCCCATTTTAATTTTACACCATTGTGAACCTTACGCCTTTTTTACACTCTGATCGAGGTTCTCGGCATTGAAAAATCTTTGTAAACTAAATCACACGTGTATATGTTGACATTTAAGAGATATACAATCAAGAAAATCAAGTGCAATGGTGATATATATGCGGATTAGACAACAAAAAAAACACTCAACAAATGGCTACAATTTAAGGAATGTGTTTAGTGATGACATCGGATTCCTAATTGATGGAGAAAGGTCTGGTGGCAAGAAAAGCTGCTTCTAGGAGGTTGTCAAGTGTTTTCGCTCGACGATTCCATTCTTGGGTGGTTGGTTTGGCCCTTGTTCCTATAACTCGAATCCTAGCCCGGTATATCCCATTTTAATTTTACACCATTGTGAACCTTACGCCTTTTTTACACTCTGATCGAGGTTCTCGGCATTGAAAAATCTTTGTAAACTAAATCACACGTGTATATGTTGACATTTAAGAGATATACAATCAAGAAAATCAAGTGCAATGGTGATATATATGCGGAAAAACACTCAACAAATGGCTACAATTTAAGGAATGTGTTTAGTGACGACATCGGATTCCTAATTGATGGAGAAAGGTCTGGTGGCAAGAAAAAGCTGCTTCTAGGAGGTTATCAAGTGTTTTCGCTCGACGATTCCATTCTTGGGTGGTTGGTTTGGCCCTTGTTCTTGTAACTCGAATACTAGCCCGGTATATCCCATTTTAATTTTACACCACTGTGAACCTTACGCCTTTTTTACTCTCTGATCGAGGTTCTCGGCATTGAAAAATCTTTGTAAACTAAATCACACGTGTATTTGTTGACATTTAAGAGATATACAGTCAAGAAAATCAAGGGAAATGGTGATATATATGCGGATTAGGCACCAAAAAAAAAGACTTAACAAATGGCTACAATTTAAGGAATGTGTTTAGTGATGGCATCAGATTCCTAATTGATGGAGAAATTTCTGGTGGCAAGAAAAGCTGCTTCTAGGAGGTTGTCAAGTGTTTTCGCTCGAGGATTCCATTCTTGGGTGGTCGGTTTGGCCCTTGTTCCTGTAACTCGAATACTAGCCCGGTATATCCCATTTTAATTTTACACCACTGTGAACCTTACGCCTTTTATACTCTCTGATCGAGGTTCTCGGCATTAAAAAATCTTCATAACCTAAATCACACGTGTATATGTTGACATTTAAGAGATATACAGTCAAGAAAATCAAGGGCAATGGTGATATATATGCGGATTAGACACCAAAAAAAACACTCAACAAATGGCTACAATTTAAGGAATGTGTTTAGTGACGGCATCAGATTCCCAATTGATGGTGAAAGGTCTGGTGGCAAGAAAAGCTGCTTCTAGGAGGATGTTAAGTGTTTCCACTCGACGATTCCATTCTTGGGTGGTTGGTTTGGCCCTTGTTCCTATAACTCGAATCCTAGCCTGGTATATCCCATTTTAATTTTACACCATTGTGAACCTTACGCCTTTTTTACACTCTGATCGAGGTTCTCGGCATTGAAAAATCTTTGTAAACTAAATCACACGTGTATATGTTGACATTTAAGAGATATACAATCAAGAAAATCAAGTGCAATGGTGATATATATGCGGATTAGACAACAAAAAAAACACTCAACAAATGGCTACAATTTAAGGAATGTGTTTAGTGATGACATCGGATTCCTAATTGATGGAGAAAGGTCTGGTGGCAAGAAAAGCTGCTTCTAGGAGGTTGTCAAGTGTTTTCGCTCGACGATTCCATTCTTGGGTGGTTGGTTTGGCCCTTGTTCCTATAACTCGAATCCTAGCCCGGTATATCCCATTTTAATTTTACACCATTGTGAACCTTACGCCTTTTTTACACTCTGATCGAGGTTCTCGGCATTGAAAAATCTTTGTAAACTAAATCACACGTGTATATGTTGACATTTAAGAGATATACAATCAAGAAAATCAAGTGCAATGGTGATATATATGCGGAAAAACACTCAACAAATGGCTACAATTTAAGGAATGTGTTTAGTGACGACATCGGATTCCTAATTGATGGAGAAAGGTCTGGTGGCAAGAAAAAGCTGCTTCTAGGAGGTTATCAAGTGTTTTCGCTCGACGATTCCATTCTTGGGTGGTTGGTTTGGCCCTTGTTCTTGTAACTCGAATACTAGCCCGGTATATCCCATTTTAATTTTACACCACTGTGAACCTTACGCCTTTTTTACTCTCTGATCGAGGTTCTCGGCATTGAAAAATCTTTGTAAACTAAATCACACGTGTATTTGTTGACATTTAAGAGATATACAGTCAAGAAAATCAAGGGAAATGGTGATATATATGCGGATTAGGCACCAAAAAAAAGACTTAACAAATGGCTACAATTTAAGGAATGTGTTTAGTGATGGCATCAGATTCCTAATTGATGGAGAAATTTCTGGTGGCAAGAAAAGCTGCTTCTAGGAGGTTGTCAAGTGTTTTCGCTCGAGGATTCCATTCTTGGGTGGTCGGTTTGGCCCTTGTTCCTGTAACTCGAATACTAGCCCGGTATATCCCATTTTAATTTTACACCACTGTGAACCTTACGCCTTTTATACTCTCTGATCGAGGTTCTCGGCATTAAAAAATCTTCATAACCTAAATCACACGTGTATATGTTGACATTTAAGAGATATACAGTCAAGAAAATCAAGGGCAATGGTGATATATATGCGGATTAGACACCAAAAAAAACACTCAACAAATGGCTACAATTTAAGGAATGTGTTTAGTGACGGCATCAGATTCCCAATTGATGGTGAAAGGTCTGGTGGCAAGAAAAGCTGCTTCTAGGAGGATGTTAAGTGTTTCCACTCGACGATTCCATTCTTGGGTGGTTGGTTTGGCCCTTGTTCCTATAACTCGAATCCTAGCCTGGTATATCCCATTTTAATTTTACACCATTGTGAACCTTACGCCTTTTTTACACTCTGATCGAGGTTCTCGGCATTGAAAAATCTTTGTAAACTAAATCACACGTGTATATGTTGACATTTAAGAGATATACAATCAAGAAAATCAAGTGCAATGGTGATATATATGCGGATTAGACAACAAAAAAAAAACACTCAACAAATGGCTACAATTTAAGGAATGTGTTTAGTGATGACATCGGATTCCTAATTGATGGAGAAAGGTCTGGTGGCAAGAAAAGCTGCTTCTAGGAGGTTGTCAAGTGTTTTCGCTCGACGATTCCATTCTTGGGTGGTTGGTTTGGCCCTTGTTCCTATAACTCGAATCCTAGCCCGGTATATCCCATTTTAATTTTACACCATTGTGAACCTTACGCCTTTTTTACACTCTGATCGAGGTTCTCGGCATTGAAAAATCTTTGTAAACTAAATCACACGTGTATATGTTGACATTTAAGAGATATACAATCAAGAAAATCAAGTGCAATGGTGATATATATGCGGAAAAACACTCAACAAATGGCTACAATTTAAGGAATGTGTTTAGTGACGACATCGGATTCCTAATTGATGGAGAAAGGTCTGGTGGCAAGAAAAAGCTGCTTCTAGGAGGTTATCAAGTGTTTTCGCTCGACGATTCCATTCTTGGGTGGTTGGTTTGGCCCTTGTTCTTGTAACTCGAATACTAGCCCGGTATATCCCATTTTAATTTTACACCACTGTGAACCTTACGCCTTTTTTACTCTCTGATCGAGGTTCTCGGCATTGAAAAATCTTTGTAAACTAAATCACACGTGTATTTGTTGACATTTAAGAGATATACAGTCAAGAAAATCAAGGGAAATGGTGATATATATGCGGATTAGGCACCAAAAAAAAGACTTAACAAATGGCTACAATTTAAGGAATGTGTTTAGTGATGGCATCAGATTCCTAATTGATGGAGAAATTTCTGGTGGCAAGAAAAGCTGCTTCTAGGAGGTTGTCAAGTGTTTTCGCTCGAGGATTCCATTCTTGGGTGGTCGGTTTGGCCCTTGTTCCTGTAACTCGAATACTAGCCCGGTATATCCCATTTTAATTTTACACCACTGTGAACCTTACGCCTTTTATACTCTCTGATCGAGGTTCTCGGCATTGAAAAATCTTCATAACCTAAATCACACGTGTATATGTTGACATTTAAGAGATATACAGTCAAGAAAATCAAGGGCAATGGTGATATATATGCGGATAAGACACCAAAAAAAACACTCAACAAATGGCTACAATTTAAGGAATGTGTTTAGTGACGGCATCAGAATCCCAATTGATGGTGAAAGGTCTGGTGGCAAGAAAAGCTGCTTCTAGGAGGATGTTAAGTGTTTCCACTCGACGATTCCATTCTTGGGTGGTTGGTTTGGCCCTTGTTCCTATAACTCGAATCCTAGCCCGGTATATCCCATTTTAATTTTACACCATTGTGAACCTTACGCCTTTTTTACACTCTGATCGAGGTTCTCGGCATTGAAAAATCTTTGTAAACTAAATCACACGTGTATATGTTGACATTTAAGAGATATACAATCAAGAAAATCAAGTGCAATGGTGATATATATGCGGATTAGACAACAAAAAAAAACACTCAACAAATGGCTACAATTTAAGGAATGTGTTTAGTGATGACATCGGATTCCTAATTGATGGAGAAACGTCTGGTGGCAAGAAAAGCTGCTTCTAGGAGGTTGTCAAGTGCTTTCGCTCGACGATTCCATTCTTGGGTGGTAGGTTTGGCCCTTGTTCCTGTAACTCGAATCCTAGCCCGGTATATCCCATTTTAATCTTACACCATTGTGAACCTTACGCCTTTTTTACTCTCTGATCGAGGTTCTCGGCATTGAAAAATCTTTGTAAACTAAATCACACGTGTATTTGTTGACATTTAAGAGATATACAGTCAAGAAAATCAAGGGAAATGGTGATATATATGCGGATTAGACACCAAAAAAAAAAGACTTAACAAATGGCTACAATTTAAGGAATGTGTTTAGTGATGGCATCAGATTCCTAATTGATGGAGAAAGTTCTGGTGGCAAGAAAAGCTGCTTCTAGGAGATTGTCAAGGGTTTTCGCTCGACGATTCCATTTTTGGGTGGTTGGTTTGGCCCTTGTTCCTGTAACTCGAATCCTAGCCCCGTATATCCCATTTTAATCTTACACCATTGTGAACCTTACGCCTTTTTTACTCTCTGATCGAGGTTCTCAGCATTGAAAAATCTTCGTAAACTAAATCACACGTGTATTTGTTGACATTTATGAGATATACAGTAAAGAAAATCAAGGGAAATGGTGATATATATGCAGATTAGACAACAAAAAAAGACTTAACAAATGGCTACAATTTAAGGAATGTGTTTAGTGATTGCATCAGATTCCTAATTGATGGAGAAAGTTCTGGTGGCAAGAAAAGCTGCTTCTAGGAGGTTGTCAAGTGTTTTCGCTCGACGATTCCATTCTTGGGTGGTTGGTTTGGCCCTTGTTCCTGCAACTCGAATACTAGCCCGGTATATCCCATTTTAATTTTGCACCACTGTGAACCTTACGCCTTTTTTACTCTCTGATCGAGGTTCTCGGCATTGAAAAATATTCGTAACCTAAATCACACGTGTATATGTTGACATTTAAGAGATATACAGTCAAGAAAATCAAGGGCAATGGTGATATATATGCGGATTAGACACCAAAAAAAACACTCAACAAATGGCTACAATTTAAGGAATGTGTTTAGTGACGGCATCAGATTCCCAATTGATAGAGAAAGGTTTGGTGGCAAGAAAAGCTGCTTCTAGGAGGTTGTTAAGTGTTTTCACTCGACGATTCCATTCTTGGGTGGTTGGTTTGGCCCTTGTTCCGATAACTCAAATCCTAGCCCGGTATATCCCATTTTAATTTTACACCATTGTGAACCTTACGCCTTTTTTACACTCTGATCGAGGTTCTCGGCATTGAAAAATCTTCGTAAACTAAATCACAAGTGTATATGTTGACATTTAAGAGATATGCAGTCAAGAAAATCAAGGGCAATGGTGATATATATGCGGATTAGACATAAAAAAAACACTCAACAAATGGCTACAATTTAAGGAATGTGTTTAGTGACGACATCGGATTCCTAATTGATAGAGAAAGGTCTGGTGGCAAGAAAAGCTGCTTCTAGGAGGTTATCAAGTGTTTTCGCTCGACGATTCCATTCTTGAGTGGTTGGTTTGGCCCTTGTTCCTGTAACTCGAATCCTAGCCCGGTATATCCCATTTTAATCTTACACCATTGTGAACCTTACGCCTTTTTTACTCTCTGATCGAGGTTCTCGGCATTGAAAAATCTTTGTAAACTAAATCATACATGTATATGTTTACATTTAAGAGATATACAGTCAAGAAAATCAAGTGCAATGGTGATATATATGCGGATTAGACAACAAAAAAAAACTCTCAACAAATGGCTACAATTTAAGGAATGTGTTTAGTGACGACATCGGATTCCTAATTGATGGAGAATGGTCTGGTGGCAAGAAAAGCTGCTTCTAGGAGGTTGTCAAGTGTTTTCGCTCGACAATTCCATTCCTGGGTGGTTGGTTTGGCCCTTGTTCCTGTAACTCGAATCCTAGCCCGGTATATCCTATTTTAATTTTACACCATTGTGAACCTTACGCCCTTTTTACTCTCTGATCGAGGTTCTTGGCATTGAAAAATCTTCGTAAACTAAATCACACGTGTATATGTTGATATTTAAGGGATATAGAGTTAAGAAAATCAAGGGCAATGGTGATATATATGCGGATTAGACACCAAAAAAGACACTCAACAAATGGCTACAATTTAAGGAATGTGTTTAGTGACGGCATCAGATTCCTAATTGATGGAGAAAGGATTGGTGGCAAGAAAAGCTGCTTCTAGGAGGTTGTCAAGTGTTTTCGCTCGACGATTCCATTCTTGGGTGGTTAGTTTGGCCCTTGTTCCTGTAACTCGAATCCTAGCCCGGTATATCCCATTTTAATCTTACACCATTGTGAACCTTACGCCTTTTTTACTCTCTGATCGAGTTTCTCGGCATTGAAAAATCTTCGTAAACTAAATCACAAGTGTATATGTTGACATTTAAGAGATATGCAGTCAAGAAAATCAAGGGCAATGGTGATATATATGCGGATTATACACAAAAAAAAAACACTCAACAAATGGCTACAATTTAAGAAATGTGTTTAGTGACGGCATCAGATTCCTAATTGATGGAGAAAGGTCTGGTGGTAAGAAAAGCTGCTTCTTGGAGGTTGTCAAGTGTTTTCGCTCGACGATTCCATTCTTGGGTGGTTGGTTTGGCCCTTGTTCCTGTAACTCAAATTCTAGCCCGGTATATCCCATTTTAATCTTACACCATTGTGAACCTTACGCCTTTTTTACTCTCTGATCGAGGTTCTCGGCATTGAAAAATCTTCGTAAACTAAATCACACGTGTATATGTTGATATTTAAGAGATATACAGTCAAGAAAATCAATGGCAATGATGATATATATGCGGATTAGACACCAAAAAAACACTCAACAAATGGCTACAATTTAAGGAATGTGTTTAGTGACGGCATCAGATTCCTAATTGATGGAGAAAGGTCTGGTGGCAACAAAAGCTGCTTCTAGGAGGTTGTCAAGTGTTTTCGCTCGACGATTCCATTCTTGGGTGGTTGGTTTGGCCCTTGTTCATGTAACTCGAATCCTAGCCCGGTATATCCCATTTTAATCTTACACCATTGTGAACCTTACGCCTTTTTTACTCTCTGATCGAGGTTCTCGGCATTGAAAAATCTTCGTAAACAAAATCACACGTGTATATGTTGACATTTAAGAGATATACAGTCAAGAAAATAAAGGGCAATGGTGATATATATGCGGATTAGACATCAAAAAAAAAAAAACACTCAACAAATGGCTACAATTTAAGTAATGTGTTTAGTGACGGCATCAGATCCCTAATTGATGGAGAAACGTCTGGTGGTAAGAAAAGCTGCTTCTAGGAGGTTGTCAAGTGTTTTCGCTCGACGATTCCATTCTTGGGTGGTTGGTTTGGCCCTTGTTCCTGTAACGCTAATCCTAGCCCGGTATATCCCATTTTAATCTTACACCATTGTGAACCTTACGCCTTTTTTACTATCTGATCGAGGTTCTCGACATTGAAAAATCTTCGTAAACTAATACACACGTGTATATGTTGATATTTAAGAGATATACAGTCAAGAAAATCAAGGGCAATGATGATATATATGCGGATTAGACACCAAAAAAAACACTCAACAAATGGCTACAATTTAAGGAATGTGTTTAGTGACGTCATCAGATTCCTAATTGATGGAGAAAGGTCTGGTGGCAAGAAAAGCTGCTTCTAAGAGGTTGTCAAGTGTTTTCGCTCGACGATTCCATTCTTGGGTGGTTGGTTTGGCCCTTGTTCCTGTAACTCGAATCCTAGCCCGGTATATCCCAATTTAAATTTACACCATTGTGAACCATACGCCTTTTTTACTCTTTGATCGAGGTTCTCGGCATTGAAAAATCTTCGTAAACTAAATCACACGTGTATATGTTGACATTTAAGAGATATACAGTCAAGAAAATCAAGGGCATTGGTGATATATATGCGGATTAGTCACCAAAAAAAACACTCAACAAATGGCTACAATTTAAGGAATGTGTTTAGTGACGGCATCATATTCCTAATTGATGGAGAAAGTTCTGGTGGCAAGAAAAGCTGCTTCTAGGAGGTTATCAAGTATTTTCGCTCGACGATTCCATTCTTGGGTGATTGGTTTGGCCCTTGTTCCTGTAACTCGAATCCTAGCCCGGTATATCCAATTTTAATTTTACTGCACTGTGAACCTTACGCCTTTTTTATTCTCTGATCGATGTTCTTAGCATTGAAAAATCTTCGTAAACTAAATCACACGTGTATATGTTGACATTTAAGAGATATACAGTCAAGAAAATCAAGGGCAATGGTGATATATATGCGGATTAGACACAAAAAAAAAACACTCAACAAATGGCTACAATTTAAGGAATGTGTTTAGTGACGTCATCAGATTCCTAATTGATGGAGAAAGGTCTGGTGGCAAGAAAAGCTGCTTCTAGGAGGTTGTCAAGTGTTTTCGCTCGACGATTCCATTCTTGGGTGGTTGGTTTGGCCCTTGTTCCTGTAACTCGAATCCTAGCCCGGTATATCCCAATTTAAATTTACACCATTGTGAACCATACGCCTTTTTTACTCTTTGATCGAGGTTCTCGGCATTGAAAAATCTTCATAAACTAAATCACACGTGTATATGTTGACATTTAAGAGATATACAGTCAAGAAAATCAAGGGCATTGGTGATATATATGCGGATTAGTCACCAAAAAAAACACTCAACAAATGGCTACAATTTAAGGAATGTGTTTAGTGACGGCATCAGATTCCTAATTGATGGAGAAAGTTCTGGTGGCAAGAAAAGCTGCTTCTAGGAGGTTATCAAGTGTTTTCGCTCGACGATTCCATTCTTGGGTGTTTGGTTTGGCCCTTGTTCCTGTAACTCGAATCTTAGCCCGGTATATCCCATTTTAATTTTACTGCACTGTGAACCTTACGCCTTTTTTATTCTCTGATCGATGTTCTTAGCATTGAAAAATCTTCGTAAACTAAATCACACGTGTATATGTTGACATTTAAGAGATATACAGTCAAGAAAATCATGGGCAATGGTGATATATATGCGGATTAGACACAAAAAAAAAACACTCAACAAATGACTACAATTTAAGGAATGAGTTTAGTGACAGCATCAGATTCCTTATTGATGGAGAAAGGTCTGGTGGCTAGAAAAGCTACTTCTAGGAGGTTGTCAAGTGTTTTCCCTCGACGAAAGGACCTATTGGTCCCAAAGCTTTTTTTCACCCCTAAGATGCCACTAAGCTACTATATTTTATAAACAACTAGGTTAGAACCCCGTGTATTACACGGGTTGAATAAATACAATTTTATATATCAAATAATAAAAAAAAATATATCTTTAAAAATCTCGTTTATTACATACATGGGTTGAATAAATGCCATTTTATATGCCAAATAATAAAACAATATATATTTAAAAATCTCGTTTATTACATTGGTTTAATAAATATAATTTTATATATTAAATAATAAAAATAATATATCTTTAAGAACCCCGTCTATTGTACGGGTTGAGTAAATTTAATTTTATATATTAAATAATAAAAATTTACATTTTTAAGAACCTCGTCGAGCTGAGGAGCGACACTAATTTCGACCGTTAGGGAGACTAAAGCGGGAGGCTGTGTTATACGGGTCGAACACATGTAATTTATATACCAAACAATAAAAAGTTATATCTTTATAAATCCTATGTATTATATGTATTGAATAAATCTAATTTTATATACTACATAGATCGAGGTTCTCGGCATTGAAAAATCTTCGTAAACTAAATCACACGTGTATATGTTGACATTTAAGAGATATACAGTCAAGAAAATCAAGGGCAATCATGATATATATGCGGATTAGACACCAAAAAAAAATCTCAACAACTGGCTACAATTTAAGGAATGTGTTCAGTGACGGCATCAGATTCCTAATTGATGGAGAAAGGTCAGGTGGCAAGAAAAGCTGCTTCTAGGAGGTCGTCAAGTGTTTTCGCTAGACGATTCCCTTCTTGGGTGGTTGGTTTGGCCCTTGTTCCTGTAACTCGAATCCTTGCCCGGTATATCCCATTTTAATTTTACACCATTGTGAACCTTACGCCTTTTTTTCTCTCTGATCGAGGTTCTCGCCATTGAAAAATCTTTGTAAACTAAATCACACGTATATATGTTGACATTTAAGATATATACAGTCAAGAAAATCAAGGGCAATGGTGATATATATGCGGATTAGACACAAAAAAAAAACACTCAACAAATGGCTACAATTTAAGGAATGTGTTTAGTGACGGCATCAGATTCCTAATTGATTAAGAAAGGTCTGGTGGCAAGAAAAGCTGCTTCTAGGAGGTTGTCAAGTGTTTTCCCTCGACGAAACCCCTTGTGAGAATCGAACCCACGACCTATTGGTCCCAAAGCTTTATCTCACCCCTAAGATGCCACTAAGCTACTATATTTTATAAACAACTAGGTTAGAACCCCGTGTATTACACGGGTTGAATAAATACAATTTTATATATCAAATAATAAAAAAAAGTATATCTTTAAAAATCTCGTTTATTACATACATGGGTTGAATAAATGCCATTTTATATACCAAATAATAAAACAATATATATTTAAAAATCTCATTTATCACATTGGTTGAATAAATGTAATTTTATATATTAAATAATAAAAAAGATATATCTTTAAGAACCCCGTCTATTGTACGGGTTGAGTAAATTTAATTTTATATATTAAATAATAAAAATTTACATTTTTAAGAACCTCGTCGAGCTGGGGAGCGAGACTAAGTTCGACCGTTAGGGAGACTAAAGCGGGAGGCTGTGTTATACGGGTTGAACACATATACTTTATATACCAAACAATAAAAAGTTATATCTTTATAAATCCTATGTATTATATGTATTGAATAAATCTAATTTTATATACTACATAGATCGAGGTTCTCGGCATTGAAAAATCTTCGTAAACTAAATCACACGTGTATATGTTGACATTTAAGAGATATACAGTCAAGAAAATCAAGGGCAATGGTGATATATATGCGGATTAGACACCAAAAAAAAAAACTCAACAACTGGCTACAATTTAAGGAATGTGTTCAGTGACGGCATCAGTTTCCTAATTGATGGAGAAAGGTCAGGTGGCAAGAAAAGCTGCCTCTAGGAGGTTGTCAAGTGTTTTCGCTCGACGATTCCATTCTTAGGTGGTTGGTTTGGCCCTGGTTCATGTAACTCGAATCCTAGCCCAATATCCCATTTTAATTTTACACCATTGTGAACCTTACGCCTTTTTAACTCTCTGATCGAGGTTCTCGCCATTGAAAAATCATCGTAAACTAAATCACACGTGTATATGTTGGCATTTAAGAGATATACAATCAAGAAAATCAAGGGCAATGGTGATGTAAATGCGGATTAGACACCAAAAAAAAAACACTCAACAAATGGCTACAATTTAAGGAATGCGTTTAGTGACGGCATCAGATTCGTAATTGATGGAGAAAGGTCTGGTGGCAAGAAAATCTGCTTCTAGGAGGTTGTCAAGTGTTTTCGCTCGACGATTCCATTCTTGGGTGGTTGGTTTGGCCCTTGTTCCTGTAACTCGTATCCTAGCCCGATATATCCCATTTTAATTTTACACCATTGTGAACCTTACGCCTTTTTTACTCTCTGATCGAGGTTCTCGGTATTGAAAAATCTTCGTAAACTAAATCACACGTGTATTTGTTGACATTTAAGAGATATACAATCAAGAAAATCAAGGTCAATAGAGATATATATGCGGATTAGACACCAAAAAAAAACACTCAACAAATGGCTACAATTTAAGAAATGTGTTTAGTGACGGCATCAGATTCCTAATTGACAGAGAAAGGTCTTATCGTAAGAAAAGCTGCTTCTAGGAGGTTGTCAAGTGTTTTCGCTCGACGATTCCATTCTTGGGTGGTTGGTTTGGCCCTTGTTCCTGTAAATCGAATCCTACCCCGGTATATCCCATTTTAATCTTACACCATTGTGAACCTTACGCCTTTTTTACTTTCTGATCGAGGTTCTAGGCATTGAAAAATCTTTGAAAACTAAATCACACGTGTATATGTTGACATTTAAGAGATATACAGTCAAGAAAATCAAGGGCAATGGTGATATATATGCGGATTAGACACCAAAAAAAATCACTCAACAAATGGCTACAATTTAAGGAATGTGTTTAGTGACGGCATCAGATTCCTAATTAATGGAGAAATGTCTGGTGGTAAGAAAAGCGGTTTCTAGGAGGTTGTCAAGTGTTTTCGCTCGACGATTCCATTCTTGGGTGGTTGGTTTGGCCCTTGTTCCTGTAACTCGAATCCTAGCCCGGTATATCCCATTTTAATCTTACACCATTGTGAACCATACGCCTTGTTTACTCTCTGATCGAGGTTCTCGGCATTGAAAATTCTTTGTAAACTAAATCACACGTGTATATGTTGACATTTAAGAGATATACAGTAAAGAAAATCGAGGCCAATGGTGATATATATGCGGATTAGACACCAAAAAAAAATCCCTCAACAAATGGCTATAATTTAAAGTATGTGTTTAGTGACGGTATCAGATTCCTAATTGATGGAGAAAGGTCTGGTGGCAAGAAAAACTGCTTCTAGGAGGTTGTCAAGTGTTTTCGCTCAACGATTCCATTCTTGGGTGGTTGGCTTGGCCCTTGTTCCTGTAACTCGAATCCTAGCCCGGTATATCCCATTTTAATTTTACACCATTGTGAACCTTACGCCTTTTTTACTCTCTGATCGAGGTTCTCGGCGTTGAAAAATCTTCGTTAACTGAATCACACGTGTATTTGTTGACATTTAAGAGATATACAGTCAAGAAAATCAAGGTCAATAGTGATATATATGGGGATTAGACACCAAAAAAAACAATCAACAAATGGCTACAATTTAAGAATGTGTTTAGTGACGGCATCAGATTCCTAATTGACGGAGAAAGGTCTGATGGTAAGAAAAGCTGCTTCTTGGAGGTTGTCAAGTGTTTTCGCTCGACGATTCCATTCTTGGGTGGTTGGTTTGGCCCTTGTTCCTGTAAATCGAATCCTACCCCGGTATATCCCATTTTAACTTACACCATTGTGAACCTTACGCCTTTTTTACTCTCTGATCGAGGTTCTCGGCATTGAAAAATCTTCGTAAACTAAATCACACGTGTATATGTTCACATTTAAGAGATATACAGTCAAGAAAATCAAGGGAAATGGTGATATATATGCGGATTAGACACCAAAAAAAAATCACTCAACAAATGGCTATAATTTAAGGAATGTGTTTAGTGACGGCATCAGATTCCTAATTGATGGAGAAAGGTCTGGTGGCAAGAAAAACTGCTTCTAGGAGGTTGTCAAGTGTTTTCGCTCAACGATTCCATTCTTGGGTGGTTGGTTTGGCCCTTGTTCCTGTAACTCGAATCCTAGCCCGGTATATCCTATTTTAATTTTACACCATTGTGAACTTTACGCCTTTTTTACTCTTTGATCGAGGTTCTCGGCATTGAAAAATCATCATAAACTAAATCACACGTGTATATGTTGACATTTAAGAGATAAACAGTCAAGAAAATTAAGGGCAATGGGGATATATATGCGGATTAGACATAAAAAAAAATCACTCAACAAATGGATACAATTTAAGGAATGTGTTTAGTGACGGCATCAGATTCCTAATTGATGGAGAAAGGTCTGGTGGCAAGAAAAGCTGCTTCTAGGAGGTTGTCAAGTGTTTTCGCTCGACGATTCCACACTTGGGTGGTTGGTTTGGCCCTTTTTCCTATAACTCGAATCCTAGCCCGGTATATCCCATTTTAATTTTACACCGTTGTGAACCTTACGCCTTTTTTACTCTCTGATCGAGGTTCTCGGCATTGAAAAATCTTCGTAAACTAAATCACACGTGTATTTGTAGACATTTAAGAGATATACAGTCAAGAAAATCAAGGTCAATAGTGATATATATGCGGATTAGACACCAAAAAAAAACAATCAACAAATGGCTACAATTTAAGGAATGTGTTTAGTGACGGCATCAGATTCCTAATTGACGGAGAAAGGTCTGATGGTAAGAAAAGCTGCTTCTTGGAGGTTGTCAAGTGTTTTCGCTCGACGATTCCATTCTTGGGTGGTTGGTTTGGCCCTTGTTCCTGTAAATCGAATCCTACCCCGGTATATCCCATTTTAATCTTTCACCATTGTGAACCTTACGCCTTTTTTACTCTCTGATCGAGGTTCTCGGCATTGAAAAATCTTCGTAAACTAAATGACACGTGTATATGTTGACATTTAAGAGATATACAGTCAAGAAAATCAAGGGCAATGGTGATATATATGCGGATTAGACACCAAAAAAAAATCACTCAACAAATGGCTATAATTTAAGGAATGTGTTTAGTAACGGCATCAGATTCCTAATTGATGGAGAAATGTCTGGTGGCAAGAAAAACTGCTTCTAGGAGGTTGTCAAGTGTTTTCGCTCAACGATTGCATTCTTGGGTGGTTGGTTTGGCCCTTGTTCCTGTAACTCAAATCATAGCCCGGTATTTCCTATTTTAATTTTACACCATTGTGAACTTTACGCCTTTTTTACTCTTTGATCGAGGTTCTCGGCATTGAAAAATCTTCATAAACTAAATCACACGTTTATGTGTTGACATTTAAGAGATATACAGTCAAGAAAATTAAGGGCAATGGTGATATATATGCGGATTAGACATAAAAAAAATCACTCAACAAATGGATACAATTTAAGGAATGTGTTTAGTGACGGCATCAGATTCCTAATTGATGGAGAAAGGTCTGGTGGCAAGAAAAGCTGCTTCTAGGAGGTTGTCAAGTGTTTTCGCTCGACGATTCCATACTTGGGTGGTTGGTTTGGCCCTTTTTCCTGTAACTCGAATCCTAGCCCGGTATATCCCATTTTAATTTTACACCGTTGTGAACCTTACTCCTTTTTTACTCTCTGATCGAGGTTCTCGGCATTGAAAAATCTTCGTAAACTAAATCACATATGTAATTGTTGACATTTAAGAGATATACAGTCAAGAAAATCAAGGTCAATAGTGATATATATGCGGATTAGACATCAAAAAAAAAAACAATCAACAAATGGCTACAATTTAAGGAATGTGTTTAGTGACGGCATCAGATTCCTAATTGACGGAGAAAGGTCTGATGGTAAGAAAAGCTGCTTCTTGGAGGTTGTCAAGTGTTTTCGCTCGACGATTCCATTCTTGGGTGGTTGGTTTGGCCCTTGTTCCTGTAAATCGAATCCTACCCCGGTATATCCCATTTTAATCTTTCACCATTGTGAACCTTACGCCTTTTTTACTCTCTGATCGAGGTTCTCGGCATTGTAAAATCTTCGTAAACTAAATGACACGTGTATATGTTGACATTTAAGAGATATACAGTCAAGAAAATCAAGGGCAATGGTGATATATATGCGGATTAGACACCAAAAAAAAATCACTCAACAAATGGCTACAATTTAAGGAATGTGTTTAGTGACGGCATCAGATTCCTAATTGACGGAGAAAGGTCTAATGGTAAGAAAAAAATCTGCTTCTTGGAGGTTGTCAAGTGTTTTCGCTCGACGATTCCATTCTTGGGTGGTTGGTTTGGCCCTTGTTCCTGTAAATCGAATCCTACCCCGGTATATCCCATTTTAATCTTACACCATTGTGAACCTTACGCCTTTTTTACTCTCTGATCGAGGTTCTCGGCATTCAAAAATCTTCGTAAACTAAATCACACGTGTATATGTTGACATTTAAGAGTTATACAGTCAAGAAAATCAAGGGCAATGGTGATATATATGCAGATTAGACACCAAAAAAAAACCACTCAACAAATGGCTATAATTTAAGGAATGTGTTTAGTGACGGCATCAGATTCCTAATTGGTGGAGAAAGGTCTGGTGGCAAGAAAAACTGCTTCTAGGAGGTTGTCAAGTGTTTTCGCTCAACGATTCCATTCTTGGGTGGTTGGTTTGGCCCTTGTTCCTGTAACTCGAATCCAAGCCCGGTATATCCTATTTTAATTTTACACCATTGTGAACTTTACGCCTTTTTTACTCTTTGATCGAGGTTCTCGGCATTGAAAAATCTTCATAAACTAAATCACACGTGTATATGTTGACATTTAATAGATATACAGTCAAGAAAATTAAGGGCAATGGTGATATATATGCGGATTAGACATAAAAAAAATCACTCAACAAATGGATACAATTTAAGGAATGTGTTTAGTTACGGCATCAGATTCCTAACTAATGGAGAAAGGTTTGGTGGCAAGAAAAGCTGCTTCTAGGAGGTTGTCAAGTGTTTTCGCTCAACGATTCCATACTTGGGTAGTTGGTTTGGCCCTTTTTCCTGTAACTCGAATCCTAGCCCGGAATATCCCATTTTAATTTTACACCATTGTGAACCTTACGCCTTTTTTACTCTCTGATCGAGGTTCTCGGCGTTGAAAAATTTTCGTAAACTAAATCACACGTGTATTTGTTGACATTTAAGAGATATACAGTCAAGAAAATCAAGGTCAATAGTGATTTATATGGGGATTAGACACCAAAAAAAACAATCAACAAATGGCTACAATTTAAGAATGTGTTTAGTGACGGCATCAGATTCCTAATTGACGGAGAAAGGTCTGATGGTAAGAAAAGCTGCTTCTTGGAGGTTGTCAAGTGTTTTCGCTCGACGATTCCATTCTTGGGTGGTTGGTTTGGCCCTTGTTCCTGTAAATCGAATCCTACCCCATTATATCTCATTTTAATCTTACACCATTGTGAACCTTACGCCTTTTTTACTCTCTGATCGAGGTTCTCGGCATTGAAAAATCTTCGTAAACTAAATCACACGTGTATATGTTGACATTTAGGAGATATACAGTCAAGAAAATCAAGGGCAACGGTGATATATATGCAGATTAGACACCAAAAAAAACCACTCAACAAATGGCTATAATTTAAGGAATGTGTTTAGTGACGGCATCAGATTCCTAATTGATGGAGAAAGGTCTGGTGGCAAGAAAAACTGCTTCTAGGAGGTTGTCAAGTGTTTTCGCTCAACGATTCCATTCTTGGGTGGTTGGTTTGGCCCTTGTTCCTGTAACTCGAATCCTAGCCCGGTATATCCTATTTTAATTTTACACCATTGTGAACTTTACGCCTTTTTTACTCTTTGATCGAGGTTCTCGGCATTGAAAAATCTTCATAAACTAAATCACACGTGTATATGTTGACATTTAAGAGATATACAGTCAAGAAAATTAAGGGCAATGGTGATATATATGCGGATTAGACATAAAAAAAAATCACTCAACAAATGGATACAATTTAAGGAATGTGTTTAGTTACGGCATCAGATTCCTAACTAATGGAGAAAGGTTTGGTGGCAAGAAAAGCTGCTTCTAGGAGGTTGTCAAGTGTTTTCGCTCGACGAATCCATACTTGGGTAGTTGGTTTGGCCCTTTTTCCTGTAACTCGAATCCTAGCCCGGTATATCCCATTTTAATTTTACGCCATTGTGAACCTTACGCCTTTTTTACTCTCTGATCGAGGTTCTCGGCGTTGAAAAATCTTCGTAAACTAAATCACACGTGTATTTGTTGACATTTAAGAGATATACAGTCAAGAAAATCAAGGTCAATAGTGATATATATGGGGATTAGACACCAAAAAAAAACAATCAACAAATGGCTACAATTTAAGAAAGTGTTTAGTGACGGCATCAGATTCCTAATTGACGGAGAAAGGTCTGATGGTAAGAAAAGCTGCTTCTTGGAGGTTGTCAAGTGTTTTCGCTCGACGATTCCATTCTTGGGTGGTTGAAAAATCTTCGTAAACTTAATCACACGTGTATATGTTGATATTTAAGAGAAATACAGTCAAGAAAATCAAGGGCAATGGTGATATATATGCGGATTAGACACAAAAAAAACACTCAACAAATGGCTACAATTTAAGGAATGTGTTTAGTGACGGCATCAGATTCCTAATTGATGGAGAACTGTCAGGTGGTAAGAAAAGCTGCTTCTAGGAGGTTGTCAAGTGTTTTCGCTCGACGATTCCATTCTTGGGTGGTTGGTTTGGCCCTTCTTCCTGTAACTCGAATCCTAGCCCGGTATATCCTATTTTAATTTTACACCATTGTGAACTTTACGCCTTTTTTACTCTTTGATCGAGGTTCTCGGCATTGAAAAATCTTCATAAACTAAATCACACGTGTATATGTTGACATTTAAGAGATATACAGTCAAGAAAATTAAGGGCAATGGTGATATATATGCGAATTAGACATAAAAAAAAATCACTCAACAAATGGATACAATTTAAGGAATGTGTTTAGTGACGGCATCAGATTCCTAATTGATGGAGAAAGGTCTGGTGGCAAGAAAAGCTGCTTCTAGGAGGTTGTCAAGTGTTTTCGCTCGACGATTCCATTCTTGGGTGGTTGGTTTGGCCCTTGTTCCTGTAACTTATATCCTAGCCCGGTATATCCCATTTTAATCTTACACCATTGTGAACCTTACGCCTTTTTTACTCTCTGATCGAGGTTCTCGGCATTGAAAAATCTTCGTAAACTAAATGACACGTGTATATGTTGACATTTAAGAGATATACAGTCAAGAAAATCAAGGGCAATGGTGATATATATGCGGATTAGACACCAAAAAAAAATCACTCAACAAATGGCTATAATTTAAGGAATGTGTTTAGTAACGGCATCAGATTCCTAATTGATGGAGAAATGTCTGGTGGCAAGAAAAACTGCTTCTAGGAGGTTGTCAAGTGTTTTCGCTCAACGATTGCATTCTTGGGTGGTTGGTTTGGCCCTTGTTCCTGTAACTCAAATCATAGCCCGGTATTTCCTATTTTAATTTTACACCATTGTGAACTTTACGCCTTTTTTACTCTTTGATCGAGGTTCTCGGCATTGAAAAATCTTCATAAACTAAATCACACGTTTATGTGTTGACATTTAAGAGATATACAGTCAAGAAAATTAAGGGCAATGGTGATATATATGCGGATTAGACATAAAAAAAATCACTCAACAAATGGATACAATTTAAGGAATGTGTTTAGTGACGGCATCAGATTCCTAATTGATGGAGAAAGGTCTGGTGGCAAGAAAAGCTGCTTCTAGGAGGTTGTCAAGTGTTTTCGCTCGACGATTCCATACTTGGGTGGTTGGTTTGGCCCTTTTTCCTGTAACTCGAATCCTAGCCCGGTATATCCCATTTTAATTTTACACCGTTGTGAACCTTACTCCTTTTTTACTCCCTGATCGAGGTTCTCGGCATTGAAAAATCTTCGTAAACTAAATCACACATGTAATTGTTGACATTTAAGAGATATACAGTCAAGAAAATCAAGGTCAATAGTGATATATATGCGGATTAGACATCAAAAAAAAAACAATCAACAAATGGCTACAATTTAAGGAATGTGTTTAGTGACGGCATCAGATTCCTAATTGACGGAGAAAGGTCTGATGGTAAGAAAAGCTGCTTCTTGGAGGTTGTCAAGTGTTTTCGCTCGACGATTCCATTCTTGGGTGGTTGGTTTGGCCCTTGTTCCTGTAAATCGAATCCTACCCCGGTATATCCCATTTTAATCTTTCACCATTGTGAACCTTACGCCTTTTTTACTCTCTGATCGAGGTTCTCGGCATTGTAAAATCTTCGTAAACTAAATGACACGTGTATATGTTGACATTTAAGAGATATACAGTCAAGAAAATCAAGGGCAATGGTGATATATATGCGGATTAGACACCAAAAAAAAATCACTCAACAAATGGCTACAATTTAAGGAATGTGTTTAGTGACGGCATCAGATTCCTAATTGACGGAGAAAGGTCTAATGGTAAGAAAAAAATCTGCTTCTTGGAGGTTGTCAAGTGTTTTCGCTCGACGATTCCATTCTTGGGTGGTTGGTTTGGCCCTTGTTCCTGTAAATCGAATCCTACCCCGGTATATCCCATTTTAATCTTACACCATTGTGAACCTTACGCCTTTTTTACTCTCTGATCGAGGTTCTCGGCATTCAAAAATCTTCGTAAACTAAATCACACGTGTATATGTTGACATTTAAGAGATATACAGTCAAGAAAATCAAGGGCAATGGTGATATATATGCAGATTAGACACCAAAAAAAAACCACTCAACAAATGGCTATAATTTAAGGAATGTGTTTAGTGACGGCATCAGATTCCTAATTGATGGAGAAAGGTCTGGTGGCAAGAAAAACTGCTTCTAGGAGGTTGTCAAGTGTTTTCGCTCAACGATTCCATTCTTGGGTGGTTGGTTTGGCCCTTGTTCCTGTAACTCGAATCCAAGCCCGGTATATCCTATTTTAATTTTACACCATTGTGAACTTTACGCCTTTTTTACTCTTTGATCGAGGTTCTCGGCATTGAAAAATCTTCATAAACTAAATCACACGTGTATATGTTGACATTTAAGAGATATACAGTCAAGAAAATTAAGGGCAATGGTGATATATATGCGGATTAGACATAAAAAAAATCACTCAACAAATGGATACAATTTAAGGAATGTGTTTAGTTACGGCATCAGATTCCTAACTAATGGAGAAAGGTTTGGTGGCAAGAAAAGCTGCTTCTAGGAGGTTGTCAAGTGTTTTCGCTCGACGATTCCATACTTGGGTAGTTGGTTTGGCCCTTTTTCCTGTAACTCGAATCCTAGCCCGGAATATCCCATTTTAATTTTACACCATTGTGAACCTTACGCCTTTTTTACTCTCTGATCGAGGTTCTCGGCGTTGAAAAATTTTCGTAAACTAAATCACACGTGTATTTGTTGACATTTAAGAGATATACAGTCAAGAAAATCAAGGTCAATAGTGATATATATGGGGATTAGACACCAAAAAAAACAATCAACAAATGGCTACAATTTAAGAATGTGTTTAGTGACGGCATCAGATTCCTAATTGACGGAGAAAGATCTGATGGTAAGAAAAGCTGCTTCTTGGAGGTTGTCAAGTGTTTTCGCTCGACGATTCCATTCTTGGGTGGTTGGTTTGGCCCTTGTTCCTGTAAATCGAATCCTACCCCATTATATCTCATTTTAATCTTACACCATTGTGAACCTTACGCCTTTTTTACTCTCTGATCGAGGTTCTCGGCATTGAAAAATCTTCGTAAACTAAATCACACGTGTATATGTTGACATTTAGGAGATATACAGTCAAGAAAATCAAGGGCAACGGTGATATATATGCAGATTAGACACCAAAAAAAACCACTCAACAAATGGCTATAATTTAAGGAATGTGTTTAGTGACGGCATCAGATTCCTAATTGATGGAGAAAGGTCTGGTGGCAAGAAAAACTGCTTCTAGGAGGTTGTCAAGTGTTTTCGCTCAACGATTCCATTCTTGGGTGGTTGGTTTGGCCCTTGTTCCTGTAACTCGAATCCTAGCCCGGTATATCCTATTTTAATTTTACACCATTGTGAACTTTACGCCTTTTTTACTCTTTGATCGAGGTTCTCGGCATTGAAAAATCTTCATAAACTAAATCACACGTGTATATGTTGACATTTAAGAGATATACAGTCAAGAAAATTAAGGGCAATGGTGATATATATGCGGATTAGACATAAAAAAAAATCACTCAACAAATGGATACAATTTAAGGAATGTGTTTAGTTACGGCATCAGATTCCTAACTAATGGAGAAAGGTTTGGTGGCAAGAAAAGCTGCTTCTAGGAGGTTGTCAAGTGTTTTCGCTCGACGAATCCATACTTGGGTAGTTGGTTTGGCCCTTTTTCCTGTAACTCGAATCCTAGCCCGGTATATCCCATTTTAATTTTACGCCATTGTGAACCTTACGCCTTTTTTACTCTCTGATCGAGGTTCTCGGCGTTGAAAAATCTTCGTAAACTAAATCACACGTGTATTTGTTGACATTTAAGAGATATACAGTCAAGAAAATCAAGGTCAATAGTGATATATATGGGGATTAGACACCAAAAAAAAAACAATCAACAAATGGCTACAATTTAAGAAAGTGTTTAGTGACGGCATCAGATTCCTAATTGACGGAGAAAGGTCTGATGGTAAGAAAAGCTGCTTCTTGGAGGTTGTCAAGTGTTTTCGCTCGACGATTCCATTCTTGGGTGGTTGAAAAATCTTCGTAAACTTAATCACACGTGTATATGTTGATATTTAAGAGAAATACAGTCAAGAAAATCAAGGGCAATGGTGATATATATGCGGATTAGACACAAAAAAAACACTCAACAAATGGCTACAATTTAAGGAATGTGTTTAGTGACGGCATCAGATTCCTAATTGATGGAGAACTGTCAGGTGGTAAGAAAAGCTGCTTCTAGGAGGTTGTCAAGTGTTTTCGCTCGACGATTCCATTCTTGGGTGGTTGGTTTGGCCCTTCTTCCTGTAACTCGAATCCTAGCCCGGTATATCCTATTTTAATTTTACACCATTGTGAACTTTACGCCTTTTTTACTCTTTGATCGAGGTTCTCGGCATTGAAAAATCTTCATAAACTAAATCACACGTGTATATGTTGACATTTAAGAGATATACAGTCAAGAAAATTAAGGGCAATGGTGATATATATGCGAATTAGACATAAAAAAAAATCACTCAACAAATGGATACAATTTAAGGAATGTGTTTAGTGACGGCATCAGATTCCTAATTGATGGAGAAAGGTCTGGTGGCAAGAAAAGCTGCTTCTAGGAGGTTGTCAAGTGTTTTCGCTCGACGATTCCATACTTGGGTAATTGGTTTGGCCCTTTTTCCTGTAACTCGAATCCTAGCCCGGTATATCCCATTTTAATTTTACACCATTGTGAACCTTACGCCTTTTTTACTCTCTGATCGAGGTTCTCGGCATTGAAAAATCTTCGTAAATTAATCACACGTGTATATGTTGGCATTTAAGAGATATACAATCAAGAAAATCAAGGGCAATGGTGATATAAATGCGGATTAGACACAAAAAAAAAAACACTCAACAAATGGCTACAATTTAAGGAATGTGTTTAGTGACGGCATCAGATTCGTAATTGATGGAGAAAGGTCTGGTGGCAAGAAAAGCTGCTTCTAGGAGGTTGTCAAGTGTTTTCGCTCGACGATTCCATTCTTGGGTGGTTGGTTTGGCCCTTGTTCCTGTAACTCGAATCCTAGCCCGGTATATCCCATTTTAATTTTACACCATTGTGAACCTTACGCCTTTTTTACTCTCTGATCGAGGTTCTCGGCATTGAAAAATCTTCGTAAACTAAATCACAGGTGTATTTGTTGACATTTAAGAGATATACAGTCAAGAAAATCAAGGTCAATAGTGATATATATGCGGATTAGACACAAAAAAAAAAACACTCAACAAATGGCTACAATTTAAGGAATGTGTTTAGTGACGGCATCAGATTCCTAATTGACGGAGAAATGTCTGATGGTAAGAAAAGCTGCTTCTGGGAGGTTGTCAAGTGTTTTCGCTCGACGATTCCATCCTTGGGTGGTGGTTTGGCCCTTGTTCCTGTAAATCGAATCCTACCCCGGTATATCCCATTTTAATCTAACACCGTTGTGAACCTTACGCCTTTTTTACTCTCTGATCGAGGTTCTCGGCATTGAAAAATCTTCGTAACTAAATCACACGTGTATATGTTGACATTTAAGAGATATACAGTCAAGAAAATCAAGGGCACTGGTGATATATATGCGGATTAGACACCAAAAAAAATCACTCAACAAATTGCTACAATTTAAGGAATGTGTTTAGTGATGGCATCAGATTCCTAATTGATGGAGAAATGTCTGGTGGTAAGAAAAGCTGCTTCTAGGAGGTTGTCAAGTGTTTTCGCTCGACGATTCCATTCTTGGGTGGTTGGTTTGGCCCTTGTTCCTGTAAGTCGAATCCTAGCCCGGTATATCCTATTTTAATTTTACACCATTGTGAACCTTACGCCTTTTTTACTCTCTGATCGAGGTTCTCGGCGTTGAAAAATCTTCGTAAACTAAAACACACGTGTATTTGTTGACATTTAAGAGATATACAGTCAAGAAAATCAAGGTCAATAGTGATATATATGGGGATTAGACACCAAAAAAAAAAACAATCAACAAATGGCTACAATTTAAGAAAGTGTTTAGTGACGGCATCAGATTCCTAATTGACGGAGAAAGGTCTGATGGTAAGAAAAGCTGCTTCTTGGAGGTTGTCAAGTGTTTTCGCTCGACGATTCCATTCTTGGGTGGTTGGTGTGGCCCTTGTTCCTGTAACTCAAATCCTATCCCGGTATATCCCATTTTAATTTTACACCATTGTGAACCTTACGCCTTTTTTACTCTCTAATCGAGGTTCTCGGCATTGGAAAATCTTCGTAAATTAAATCACATGTGTATATGTTGACATTTAAAAGATATGCAGTCAAGAAAATCAAGGGCAATGGTGATATATATGCGGATTAGACACACAAAAAAAACACTCAACAAATGGCTATAATTTAAGGAATGTGATTAGTGACGGCATCAGATTCCTAATTGATGGAGAAAGGTCTGGTTGTGAGAAAAGCTGCTTCTAGGAGGTTGTCAAGTGTTTTCGCTCGATGATTGCATTCTTGGGTGGTTGGTTTGGCCCTTGTTTCTGTAACTCGAATCCTAGCCCGGTATATCCCATTTTAATCTTACACCGTTGTGAACCTTACGCCTTTTTTACTCTCTGATCGAGGTTCTCGGCATTGAAAAATCTTCGTAAACTAAATCACACGTGTCTAAGTTGACATTTAAGAGATATACAGTCAAGAAAATCAAGGGCAATGGTGATATATATGCGGATTAGACACAAAAAAAAAACAATCAACAAATGGCAACAATTTAAGGAATGTGTTTAGTGACGGCATCAGATTCCTAATTGATGGAGAAAGGTTTGGTGGTAAGAAAAGCTGCTTCTAGGAGGTTGTCAAGTTTTTTCGCTCGACGATTCCATTCTTGGGTGGTTGGTTTGGCCATTGTTCCTGTAACTCGAATCCTAGCCCGGTATATCCTATTTTAATCTTACACCATTGTGAACCTTACGCCTTTTTTACTCTCTGATCGAGGTTCTCGGCATTGAAAAATCTTCGTAAACTAAATGACACGTGTATATGTTGACATTTAAGAGATATATAGTCAAGAAAATCAAGGGCAATGGTGATGTATTAGCGGATTAGACCCCAAAAAAAAACACTCAACAATTGGCTACAATTTAAGGAATGTGTTTAGTGACGGCATCAGATTCCTAATTGATGGAAAAATGTCTGGTGGCAAGAAAAGCTGCATCTAGGAGGTTTTCAAGTGTTTTCGCTCGACGATTCCATTCTTGGGTGGTTGGTTTGGCCCTTGTTCCTGTAACTCGAATCCTAGCCCGGTATATCCCATTTTAATTTTACACCATTGTGAACCTTACGCCTTTTTTACTATCTGATCGAGGTTCACTGCATTGAAAAATCTTCGTAAACTAAATCACACGTGTATATGTTGACATTTAAGAGATATACCGTCAAGAAAATCAAGGGCAATGGTGATATATATGCGGATTAGACACAAAAAAAAAACACTCAACAAATGGCTACAATTTAAGGAATGTGTTTAGTGACGGCATCAGATTCCTAATTCATGGAGAAAGGTCTGGTGGTAAGAAAAGCTTCTCCTAGGAGGTTGTCAAGTGTTTTCGCTCGACGAATCCATTCTTGGGTGGTTGGTTTGGCCCTTGTTCCTGTAACTCGAATCCTATCCCGGTATATCCCATTTTAATCTTACACCATTGTGAACCTTACGCATTTTTTACTCTCTGATTGAGGTTATCGGCATTGAAAAATATTTGTAAACTAAATAACACATGTATATGTTGACATTTAAGAGATGTACAGTCAAGAAAATCAAGGGCAATGGTGATATATATGCAGATTAGACATAAAAAAAAATCACTCAACAAATGGCTACAATTTAAGGAATGTGTTTAGTGACGGCAAAAGATTCCTAATTGATGGAGAAAGGTCTGGTGGTAAGAAAAACTGCTTCTAGGAGGTTATCAAGTATTTTCGCTCGACGAATCCATTCTTGGGTGGTTGGTTTGGCCCTTGTTCCTGTAACTCGAATCCTAGCCCGGTATATCCCATTTTAATCTTACACCATTGTGAACCTTACGTCTTTTTTACTCTGTGATCGAGGTTCACGGCAATGAAAAATCTTCGTAAACTAAATCACACGTGTATATGTTGACATTTAAGAGATATACAGTCAAGAAAATCAAGGCAATGGTGATATATATGCGGATTAGACACCAAAAAAAACACTCAACAAATGGCTACAATATAAGGAAATGTGTTTAGTGACGACATCAGATTCCTAATTGATAGAGAAAGGTCTGGTGGTAAGAAAAGCTGCTTCTAGGAGGTTTTAAAGTGTTTACGCTCGACGATTCCATTCTTGGGTGGTTGGTTTGGCCGTTGTTCCTGTAACTCAAATCATATCCCGGTATATTCCATTTTAATCTTACACCATTGTGAACCTTACGCCTTTTTTACTCTCTGATCGAGGTTCTCGGCATTGAAAAATCTTTGTAAACTAAATCACACGTGTATATGTTGGCATTTAAGAGATATACAATCAAGAAAATCAAGGGCAATGGTTATATAAATGCGGATTAGACACCAAAAAAAAACACTCAACAAATGGCTACAATTTAAGGAATGTGTTTAGTGACGGCATCAGATTCCTAATTGATGGAGAAAGGTCTGGTGGCAAGAAAAGCTGCTTCTAGGAGGTTGTCACGTGTTTTCGCTCGACGATTCCATTCTTGGGTTGTTGGTTTGGCCCTTGTTCCTGTAACTCGAATCCTAGCCCGGTATATCCCATTTTAATTTTACACCATTGTGAACCTTACGCCTTTTTTACTCTCTGATCGAGGTTTTCGGCATTGAAAAATCTTCGTAAACTAAATCACACGTGTATTTGTTGACATTTAAGAGATATACAGTCAAGAAAATCAAGGTCAATAGTGATATATTTGCGGATTAGACACCAAAAAAAAACACTCAACACATGGCTACAATTTAAGGAATGTGTTTAGTGACGGCATCAGATTCCTAATTGATGGAGAAAGGTCTGATGGTAAGAAAAGCTGCTTCTAGGAGGTTGTCAAGTGTTTTCGCTCGACGATTCCATTCTTGGGTGGTTGGTTTGGCCCTTGTTCCTGTAAATCGAATCCTACCCCTGTATATCCCATTTTAATCTTACACCATTGTGAACCTTACGCCTTTTTTACTCTCTGATCGAGGTTCTCGGCATTGAAAAATCTTCGTAAACTAAATCACATGTGTATATGTTGACATTTAAGAGATATACAGTCAAGAAAATCAAGGGCAATGGTGATATATATACGGATTAGACACCAAAAAAAATTCACTCAACAAATGGCTATAATTTAAGGAATGTGTTTAGTGACGGCATCAGATTCCTAATTGGTGGAGAAAAGTCTGGTGGCAAGAAAAACTGCTTCTAGGAGGTTGTCAAGTGTTTTCGCTCAACGATTCCATTCTTGGGTGGTTGGTTTGGCCCTTGTTCATGTAACTCGAATCCTAGCCCGGTATATGCTATTTTAATTTTACACCATTGTGAACCTTACGCCTTTTTTACTCTTTGATCGAGGTTCTCGGCATTGAAAAATCTTCATAAACTAAATTACACGTGTATATGTTGATATTTAAGAGAAATACAGTCAAGAAAATTAAGGGCAATGGTGATATATATATGGGGATTAGACACCAAAAAAAACACTCAACAAATGGCTACAATTTAAGAAATGTGTTTAGTGACGGCATCAGATTCCCAATTGATGGAGAAAGGTCAGGTGGTAAGAAAAGCTGCTTCTAGGAGGTTGTCAAGTGTTTTCGCTCGACGATTCCATTCTTGGGTGGTTGGTTTGGCCCTTGTTCCTGTAACTCATATCCAAGCCCGGTATATCCCATTTTAATCTTACACCATTGTGAACCTGACGCCTTTTTTATTCTCTGATCGAGGTTCTCGGCATTGAAAAATCTTCGTAAACTAAATCACACGTGTATATGTTGACAATTAAGAGATATACAGTCAAGAAAATCAAGGGCAATGGTGATATATATGCGGATTAGACACAAAAAAAAACGCTCAACAAATGGCTACAATTTAAGAAATGTGTTTAGTGACGGCGTCAGATTCCTAATTGATGGAGAAAGGTCTGGTGCTAAGAAAGTTGCTTCTAGGAGGTTGTCAAGTGTTTTCGCTCGACAATTTCATTCTTGGGTGGTTGGTTTGGCCCTTGTTCCTGTAACTCGAATCCTAGCCCAGTATATCCCATTTTAATCTTATACCATTGTGAACCTTACGCCTTTTTTACTCTCTGATCGAGGTTCTTGACATTGAAATATCTTCGTAAATAAATCACACGTGTATTCTTTGACATTTAAGAGATACACAATCAAGGAAATCAAGTGCAATGATGATATATATGCGGATTAGACACCAAAAAAAACACTCAACAAATGGCTACAATTTAAGGAATGTGTTTAGTGATGGCATCAGATTCCTAATTGATGGAGAAAGGTCTGGTGGCAAGAAAAGCTGCTTCTAGGAGGTTGTCAAGTGTTTTCGCTCGACGATTCCATTCTTGGGTGGTTGGTTTGTCCCTTGTTCCTGTAACTCTAATCCTAGCCTGGTATATCCCATTTTAATCTTACATCATTGTGAACCTTACACCTTTTTTACTCTCAGATCGAGGTTCTCGGCATTGAAAAATCTTCGTAAACTAAATCACACGTGTATATGTTGACATTTAAAAGATATACAATCAAGAAAATCAAGGGCAATGGTGATATATATGCGGATTAGATTCAAAAAAAAAACACTCAACAAATGGCTACAATTTAAGGAATGTGTTTAGTGATGGCATCAGATTCCTAATTGATGGAGAAAGGTCTGGTGGCACGAAAAGCTGCTTCTAGGAGGTTGTCAAGTGTTTTCGCTCGACAATTCCATTCTTGGGTGGTTGGTTTGGCCCTTGTTCTTGTAACTCGAATCCTAGCCCGGTATATCCCATTTTAATTTTACGCCATTGTGAACCTTACGCCTTTTTTACTCTCTGATCGAGGTTCTCGGCATTGAAAAATCTTCGTAAACTAAATCACACGTGTATATGTTGACAATTAAGAGATATACAGTTAAGAAAATCAAGGGCAATGGTGATATATATGCGGATTAGACACCAAAAAAAAAGCACTCAACAAATGGCTACAATTTAAGGAATGTGTTTAGTGATGGCATCAGATTCCTAATTGATGGAGAAAGGTCTGGTGGCAAGAAAAGCTGCTTCTAGGCGGATGTCGAGTGTTTTCGCTCGACGATTCCATTATTGGGTGGTTGGTTTGTCCCTTGTTCCTGTAACTCTAATCCTAGCTCGGTATATCCCATTTTAATCTTACACAATTGTGAACCTTACGCCTTTTTTACTCTCTGATCGAGGTTCTCGGCATTGAAAAATATTCGTAAACTAAATCACATGTGTATATGTTTATATTTATGAGATATACAGTCAAAAAAATCAAGGGCAATGATGATATAAATGCGAATTAGATACCAAAAAAATAACACTCAACAAATGGCTACAATTTAAGGAATGTGTTTAGTGACGGCATCAGATTCCTAATTGATAGAGAAACGTCTGGTGGCAAGAAAAGCTGCTTCTAGGAGGTTGTCAACTGTTTTCGCTCGACGATTCCATTCTTGGGTGGTTGGTTTGGCCCTTGTTCCTGTAACTCGAATCCTAGCTCGGTATATCCCATTTTAATCTTACACCATTGTGAACCTTACGCCTTGTTTACTCTCTGATCGAGGTTCTTGGCATTTAAAAATATTCGTAAACTAAATCAAATGTGTATATGTTGATATTTATGAGATATACAGTAAAAAAAATCAAGGGCAATGATGATATATATGCGGATTAGACACCAAAAAAAATAACACTCAACAAATGGCTACAATTTAAGGAATGTGTTTAGTGACGGAATCAGATTCCTAATTGATGGGGAAAGGTCTGGTGGCAAGAAAAACTGCTTGTAGTAGGTGGTCAAGTGTTTTCACTCGACGATTCCATTCTTGGGTGGTTGGTTTGGCCGTTGATCCTGTAACTCGAATCCTAGCCCGGTATATCCCATTTTAATTTTACACCATTGTGAACCTTACGCCTTTTTTACTCTCTGATCGAGGTTCTCGGCATTGAAAAATCATCGTAAACTAAATCACACGTGTATATGTTGATATTTAAGAGATATACAGTCCAGAAAATCAAGGGCAATGGTGATATATATGCGGATTAGACACCAAAAAAAAAAACACTCAACAAATGGCTACAATTTAAGGAATGTGTTTAGTGACGGCATCAGATTCTTAATTGATGGAAAAGGTCTGGTGGTAAGAAAAACTGCTTCTAGGAGGTTGTCAAGTGTTTTCGCGCGACGATTCCATTCTTGGGTGGTTGGTTTGGCCCTTGTTCCTGTAACTCGAATCCTAGCCCGGTATATCCCATTTTAATTTGACACCATTGTGAACCTTACGCCTTTTTTACTCTCTGATCGAGGTTCTCGGCATTTAAAAATCTTCGTAAACTAAATCATATGTGTATATTTTGATATTTAAGAGATACACAGTCAAGAAAATCAAGGGCAATGGTGATATATAGGCGGATTAGACACCAAAAAAAAAAAACACTCAACAAATGGCTACAATTTAAGGAATGTGTTTAGTGACGGCATCAGATTCTTAATTGATGGAAAAGGTCTGGTGGTAAGAAAAACTGCTTCTAGGAGGTTGTCAAGTGTTTTCGCTCGACAATTCCATTCTTGGGTGGGTGGTTTGGCCCTTGTTCCGGTAACTCGAATACTAGCCCGGTATATCCCATTTTAATTTTACACCATTGTGAACCTTACGCCTTTTTTTACTCTCTGATCGAGGTTCTCGGCATTGAAAAATCTTTGTAAACTAAATCACACGTGTATATGTTGACATTTAAGATATATACTGTCAAGAAATCAAGGGCAATGGTGATATATATGCGGATTAGACACAAAAAAAAAACACTCAACAAATGGCTACAATTTAAAGAATGTGTTTAGTGACGGCATCAGATTCCTAATTGATGGAGAAAGGTCTGGTGGCAAGAAAAGCTGCTTCTATGAGGTTGTCAAGTGTTTTCGCTCGACGATTCCATTCTTGGGTGGTCGGTTTGGCCCTTGTTCCTGTAACTCGAATCCTAGCCCGGTATATCCCATTTTAATTTTAGACCATTGTGAACCTTACGCCTTTTTTACTCTCTGATCGACGTTCTCGACATTGAAAAATCTTCGTAAACTAAATCACACGTGTATATGTTGATATTTAAGAGATATACAGTAAAGAAAATCAAGGGCAATGGTGATATATATGCGGATTAGACACCAAAAAAAACACTCAACAAATGGCTACAATTTAAGGAATGTGTTTAGTGACGGCATCAAATTCCTAATTGATGGAGAAATGTCTGGTGGTAAGAAAAGCTGCTTCTAGGAGGTTGTCAAGTGTTTTCGCTCGACTATTCCATTCTTGGGTGGGTGGTTTGGCCCTTGTTCCTGTAACTCGAATCCTAGCCCGGTATATCCCATTTTAATCTTACACCATTGTGAACCTTACGCCTTTTTTACTCCCTGATCGAGGTTCTCGGCATTGAAAAATCTTCGTAAACTAAATCACACGTGTATATGTTGACATTTAAGAGATATACAGTCAAGAAAATCAAGGGCAATGGTGATATATATGCGGATTAGACACAAAAAAAACACTCAACAAATGGCTACAATTTAAAGAATGTGTTTAGTGACAGCATCAGATTCCTAATTGATGGAGAAAGGTCTGGTGGTAAGAAAAGCTGCTTCTAGGAGGTTGTCAAGTGTTTTCTCTCGATGATTCCATTCTTGGGTGGTTGGTTTGGCCCTTCTTCCTGTAACTCGAATCCTAGCCCGGTATATCCCATTTTAATCTTACACCATTGTGAACCTTACGCCTTTTTTACTCTCTGATCGAGGTTCTCGGCATTGAAAAATCTTCGTAAACTAAATCACAGGTGTATATGTTGACATTTAAGAGATATACAATCAAGAAAATCAAGAGCAATGGTGATATATATGCGGATTAGACACCAAAAAAACACTCAACAAATGACTACAATTTAAGGAATGTGTTTAGTGACGGCATCAGATTCCTAACTGATGGAGAAAGGTCTGGTGGCAAGAAAAGCTGCTTCTAGGAGGTTCTCAAGTGTTTTCGCTCGACGATTCCATTCTTGAGTGGTTGGTTTGGCCCTTGTTCCTGTAACTCGAATCCTAGCCCGATATATCCCATTTTAATTTTACACCATTGTGAACCTTACGTCTTTTTTACTCTCTGATCGAGGTTCTCGGCATTGAAAAATCTTCGTAAACTAAATCACACGTGTATATGTTGACATTTAAGAGATATACAGTCAAGAAAATGAAGGGCAATGGTGATATATATATGCGAATTAGACACCAAAATAAAAACACTCAAGAAATGGCTACAATTTAAGGAATGTGTTTAGTGACGGCATCAGATTCCTAATTGATAGAGAAAGGTCTGGTGGCAAGAAAACCTGCTTCTAGGAGGTTGTCAAGTGTTTTCGCTCGATGATTCCATTCTTGGGTGGTTGGTTTGGCCCTTGTTCCTGTAACTCTAATCCTAGCCCGGTATATCCCATTTTAATTTTACACCATTGTGAACTTTACGCCTTTTTTACTCTCTGATCGAGCTTCTCGGCATTGAAAAATCTACGTAAATTAAATTACACGTGTATATGTTGACATTTAAGAGATATACAATCAAGAAAATCAAGAGCAATGGTGATATATATGCGGATTAGACACCAAAAAAACACTCAACAAATGACTACAATTTAAGGAATGTGTTTAGTGACGGCATCAGATTCCTAACTGATGGAGAAAGGTCTGGTGGCAAGAAAAGCTGCTTCTAGGAGGTTCTCAAGTGTTTTCGCTCGACGATTCCATTCTTGAGTGGTTGGTTTGGCCCTTGTTCCTGTAACTCGAATCCTAGCCCGATATATCCCATTTTAATTTTACACCATTGTGAACGTTACGTCTTTTTTACTCTCTGATCGAGGTTCTCGGCATTGAAAAATCTTCGTAAACTAAATCACACGTGTATATGTTGACATTTAAGAGATATACAGTCAAGAAAATGAAGGGCAATGGTGATATATATATGCGAATTAGACACCAAAATAAAAACACTCAAGAAATGGCTACAATTTAAGGAATGTGTTTAGTGACGGCATCAGATTCCTAATTGATAGAGAAAGGTCTGGTGGCAAGAAAACCTGCTTCTAGGAGGTTGTCAAGTGTTTTCGCTCGATGATTCCATTCTTGGGTGGTTGGTTTGGCCCTTGTTCCTGTAACTCTAATCCTAGCCCGGTATATCCCATTTTAATTTTACACCATTGTGAACTTTACGCCTTTTTTACTCTCTGATCGAGCTTCTCGGCATTGAAAAATCTACGTAAATTAAATTACACGTGTATATGTTGACATTTAAGAGATATACAGTCAAGAAAATCAAGGGCAATGGTGATATATATGCGGATTAGACACAAAAAAAACACTCAACAAATGGCTACAATTTAAAGAATGTGTTTAGTGACAGCATCAGATTCCTAATTGATGGAGAAAGGTCTGGTGGTAAGAAAAGCTGCTTCTAGGAGGTTGTCAAGTGTTTTCTCTCGATGATTCCATTCTTGGGTGGTTGGTTTGGCCCTTCTTCCTGTAACTCGAATCCTAGCCCGGTATATCCCATTTTAATCTTACACCATTGTGAACCTTACGCCTTTTTTACTCTCTGATCGAGGTTCTCGGCATTGAAAAATCTTCGTAAACTAAATCACAGGTGTATATGTTGACATTTAAGAGATATACAATCAAGAAAATCAAGAGCAATGGTGATATATATGCGGATTAGACACCAAAAAAACACTCAACAAATGACTACAATTTAAGGAATGTGTTTAGTGACGGCATCAGATTCCTAACTGATGGAGAAAGGTCTGGTGGCAAGAAAAGCTGCTTCTAGGAGGTTCTCAAGTGTTTTCGCTCGACGATTCCATTCTTGAGTGGTTGGTTTGGCCCTTGTTCCTGTAACTCTAATCCTAGCCCGGTATATCCCATTTTAATCTTACACCATTGTGAACCTTACGCCTTTTTTACTCCCTGATCGAGGTTCTCGGCATTGAAAAATCTTCGTAAACTAAATCACACGTGTATATGTTGACATTTAAGAGATATACAGTCAAGAAAATCAAGGGCAATGGTGATATATATGCGGATTAGACACAAAAAAAACACTCAACAAATGGCTACAATTTAAAGAATGTGTTTAGTGACAGCATCAGATTCCTAATTGATGGAGAAAGGTCTGGTGGTAAGAAAAGCTGCTTCTAGGAGGTTGTCAAGTGTTTTCTCTCGATGATTCCATTCTTGGGTGGTTGGTTTGGCCCTTCTTCCTGTAACTCGAATCCTAGCCCGGTATATCCCATTTTAATCTTACACCATTGTGAACCTTACGCCTTTTTTACTCTCTGATCGAGGTTCTCGGCATTGAAAAATCTTCGTAAACTAAATCACAGGTGTATATGTTGACATTTAAGAGATATACAATCAAGAAAATCAAGAGCAATGGTGATATATATGCGGATTAGACACCAAAAAAACACTCAACAAATGACTACAATTTAAGGAATGTGTTTAGTGACGGCATCAGATTCCTAACTGATGGAGAAAGGTCTGGTGGCAAGAAAAGCTGCTTCTAGGAGGTTCTCAAGTGTTTTCGCTCGACGATTCCATTCTTGAGTGGTTGGTTTGGCCCTTGTTCCTGTAACTCGAATCCTAGCCCGATATATCCCATTTTAATTTTACACCATTGTGAACCTTACGTCTTTTTTACTCTCTGATCGAGGTTCTCGGCATTGAAAAATCTTCGTAAACTAAATCACACGTGTATATGTTGACATTTAAGAGATATACAGTCAAGAAAATGAAGGGCAATGGTGATATATATATGCGAATTAGACACCAAAATAAAAACACTCAAGAAATGGCTACAATTTAAGGAATGTGTTTAGTGACGGCATCAGATTCCTAATTGATAGAGAAAGGTCTGGTGGCAAGAAAACCTGCTTCTAGGAGGTTGTCAAGTGTTTTCGCTCGATGATTCCATTCTTGGGTGGTTGGTTTGGCCCTTGTTCCTGTAACTCTAATCCTAGCCCGGTATATCCCATTTTAATTTTACACCATTGTGAACTTTACGCCTTTTTTACTCTCTGATCGAGCTTCTCGGCATTGAAAAATCTACGTAAATTAAATTACACGTGTATATGTTGACATTTAAGAGATATACAATCAAGAAAATCAAGAGCAATGGTGATATATATGCGGATTAGACACCAAAAAAACACTCAACAAATGACTACAATTTAAGGAATGTGTTTAGTGACGGCATCAGATTCCTAACTGATGGAGAAAGGTCTGGTGGCAAGAAAAGCTGCTTCTAGGAGGTTCTCAAGTGTTTTCGCTCGACGATTCCATTCTTGAGTGGTTGGTTTGGCCCTTGTTCCTGTAACTCGAATCCTAGCCCGATATATCCCATTTTAATTTTACACCATTGTGAACCTTACGTCTTTTTTACTCTCTGATCGAGGTTCTCGGCATTGAAAAATCTTCGTAAACTAAATCACACGTGTATATGTTGACATTTAAGAGATATACAGTCAAGAAAATGAAGGGCAATGGTGATATATATATGCGAATTAGACACCAAAATAAAAACACTCACGAAATGGCTACAATTTAAGGAATGTGTTTAGTGACGGCATCAGATTCCTAATTGATAGAGAAAGGTCTGGTGGCAAGAAAACCTGCTTCTAGGAGGTTGTCAAGTGTTTTCGCTCGATGATTCCATTCTTGGGTGGTTGGTTTGGCCCTTGTTCCTGTAACTCTAATCCTAGCCCGGTATATCCCATTTTAATTTTACACCATTGTGAACTTTACGCCTTTTTTACTCTCTGATCGAGCTTCTCGGCATTGAAAAATCTACGTAAATTAAATTACACGTGTATATGTTGACATTTAAGAGATATACAGTCAAGAAAATCAAGGGTAATGGTGATATATATATGCGGATTAGACACCAAAAAAAAGCTCAACAAATGGTTACAATTTAAGGAATGTGTTTAGTGACGGCATCAGATTCCTAATTGATAGAGAAAGGTCTGGTGGCAAGAAAAACTGCTTCTAGGAGGTTGTCAAGTGTTTTCGCTCGACAATTCCATTCTTGGGTGGTTGGTTTGGCCCTTGTTCTTGTAACTCAAATCCTAGCCCGGTATATCCCATTTTAATTTTACACCATTGTGAACCTTACGCCTTTTTTACTCTCTGATCGAGGTTCTCGGCATTGAAAAATCTTCGTAAACTAAATCATACGTGTATATGTTGACATTTAAGAGATATTCAGTCAAGAAAATCAAGGGCAATGGTGATATATATGCGGATTACACACCAAAAAAAACACTCAACAAATGGCTACAATTTAAGGAATGTGTTTAGTGACGGCATCAGATTCCTAACAGATGGAGAAAGGTCTGGTGGCAAGAAATGCTGCTTCTAGGAGGTTCTCAAGTGTTTTCACTCGACGATTCCATTCTTGAGTGGTTGGTTTGGCCCTTGTTCCTGTAACTCGAATCCTAGCCCGATATATCCCATTTTAATTTTACACCATTGTGAACCTTACGCCTTTTTTACTCTCTGATCGAGGTTCTCGGCATTGAAAAATCTTCTTAAACTAAATCACACGTGTATATGTTGACATTTAAGAGATATACAGTTAAGAAAATTAAGGGCAATGGTGATATATATATGCGATTTAGACACCAAAATAAAAACACTCAAGAAATGGCTACAATTTAAGGAATGTGTTTAGTGACGGCATCAGATTCCTAATTGATAAAGAAAGGTCTGGTGGCAAGAAAACCTGCTTCTAGGAGGTTGTCAAGTGTTTTCGCTCGACGATTCCATTCTTGGGTGGTTGGTTTGGCCCTTGTTCCTGTAACTCTAATCCTAGCCCCGGTATATCCCATTTTAATTTTACACCATTGTGAACTTTACGCCGTTTTTACTCTCTGATCGAGCTTCTCGGCATTGAAAAATCTACGTAAATTAAATTACACGTGTATATGTTGACATTTAAGAGATATACAGTCAAGAAAATCAAGGGTAATGGTGATATATATATGCGGATTAGACACCAAAAAAAAGCTCAACAAATGGCTACAATTTAAGGAATGTGTTTAGTGACGGCATCAGATTCCTAATTGATAGAGAAAGGTCTGGTGGCAAGAAAAGCTGCTTCTAGGAGGTTGTCAAGTGTTTTCGCTCGACAATTCCATTCTTGGGTGGTTGGTTTGGCCCTTGTTCCTGTAACTCGAATCCTAGCCCGGTATATCCCATTTTAATTTTACACCATTATGAACCTTACGTCTTTTTTACTCTCTGATCGAGGTTCTCGGCAATGAAAAATCTTCGTAAACAAAATCACACGTGTATATGTTAACATTTAAGAGATATACAGTCAAGAAAATCAAGGGCAATGGTGATATATATGCGGAATAGACACCAAAAAAAACACTCAACAAATGGCTACAATTTAAGGAATGTGTTTAGTGACGGCATCAGATTCCTAATTGAAGGAGAAAGGTCTGGTGGTAAGAAAAGCTGCTTCTAGGAAGTTGTAAAGTGTTTTGGCTCAACGATTCCATTCTTGGGTGGTGGGTTTGGCCATTGTTCTTGTAACTCAAATCCTAGCCCGATATATCCCATTTTAATTTTACACCATTGTGAACCTTACGCCTTTTTTACTCTCTGATCGAGGTTCTCGGCATTGAAAAATCTTCGTAAACTAAATCGTACGTGTATATGTTGACATTTAAGAGATATACAGTCAAGAAAATCAAGGGCAATGGTGATATATATGCGGATTACACACCAAAAAAAACACTCAACAAATGGCTACAATTTAAGGAATGTGTTTAGTGACGGCATCAGATTCCTAATTGATGGAGAAAGGTCTGGTGGTAAGAAAAACTGCTTCTAGGAGGTTGTCAAGTGTTTTCGCTCGACGATTCCATTCTTGGGTGGTTGGTTTGAACCTTGTTCCTGTAACTCGAATCCAAGGCCGGTATATCCCATTTTAATTTTACACCATTGTGAACCTTACGGCTTTTTTACTCTCTGATCGAGGTTCTCGGCATCGAAAAATCTTCGTAAACTAAATCACTCGTGTATATGTTGACATTTAAGAGATATACAGTCAAGAAAATTAAGGGCAATGGGGATATATATGCGGATTAGACAAAAAAAACACTCAACAAATGGCTACAATTTAAGGAATGTGCTGAGTGACGGTATCAGATTCCTAATTGATGGAGAAAGGTCTGGTGGCAAGAAAAGCTACTTCTAGGAGGTTGTCAAGTGTTTTCGCTCGACGATTCCATTCTTGGGTGGTTGGTTTGGCCCTTCTTCCTGTAACTCGAATCCTAGCCCGGTATATCCTACTTTAATTTTACACCATTGTGAACTTTACGCTTTTTTTACTCTCTGATCGAGCTTCTCGGCATTGAAAAATCTACGTAAATTAAATTACACGTGTATATGTTGACATTTAAGAGATATACAGTCAAGAAAATCAAGGGTAATGGTGATATATATATATATGCGGATTAGACACCAAAAAAAATTCACTCAACAAATGGCTACAATTTAAGGAATGTGTTTAGTGATGGCATCAGATTCCTAATTGATGTAGAAAGATCTGATGGCAAGAAAAGCTGCTTCTAGGAGGTGGTCATGTGTTTTGGCTCGACGATTCCATTCTTGGGTGATTGGTTTGGGCCTTGTTCCTGTAACTCGAATACTAGCCCGGTATATCCTACTTTAATTTTACACCATTGTGAACCTTACGCCTTTTTTACTCTCTGATAGAGGTTTTCGGCATTGAAAAATCTTCGTAAACTAAATCACACGTGTATATGTTGACATTTAAGAGATATACAGTCAAGAAAATCAAGGGCAATCGTGATATATATGCGGATTAGACACCAAAAAAAACACTCAACAAATGGCTACAATTTAAGGAATGTGTTTAGTGACGGCATCAGATTCCTAATTGAAAGAGAAAGGTCTGGTGGTAAGAAAACATGCTTCTAGGAGGTTGTAAAGTGTTTTCGCTCGACGATTCCATTCTTGGGTGGTTAGTTTGGCCATTGTTCTTGTAACTCGAATCCTAGCCCGGTATATCCCATTTTAATTTTACACCATTGTGAACCTTACGCCTTTTTTACTCTCTGATCGAGGTTCTCGGCATTGAAAAATCTTCGTAAACTAAATCATACGTGTATACGTTGACATTTAAGAGATATACAGTCAAGAAAATCAAGGGCAATGGTGATATATATGCGGATTAGACACCAAAAAAAACACTCAACAAATGGCTACAAGTTAAGGAATGTGTTTAGTGACGGCATCAGATTCCTAATTGATGGAGAAAGGTCTGGTGGTAAGAAAAGCTGCTTCTAGGAGGTTGTCAAGTGTTTTCGCTCGACGATTCCATTCTTGGGTGGTTGGTTTGGCCCTTTTTCCTGTAACTCGAATCCTAGCCCGGTATATCCCATTTTAATTTTACACCATTGTGAACCTTACGCCTTTTTTACGCTCTGATCGAGGTTCTCGGCATTGAAAAATCTTCGTAAACTAAATCACACTTGTATATGTTGACATTTAAGAGATATACAGTCAAGAAAATCAAAGGCAATGGTGATATATATGCGGATAAGACACCAAAAAAAAAACACTCAACAAATGGCTACAATTTAAGGAATGTGTTTAGTGACAACATCAGATTCCTAATTGATGCAGAAAGGTCTGGTGGTAAGAAAAGCTGCTTCTAGGAGGTTGTCAAGTGTTTTCGCTCGACGATTCCATTCTTGGGTGGTTGGTTTGGCCCTTGTTCCTGTAACTCGAAACCTAGCCCGGTATATCCCATTTTAATCTTACACCATTGTGAACCTTACGCCTTTTTTGACTCTCTGATCGAGGTTCTCGGCATTGAAAAATCTTCGTAAACTAAATCACACGTGTATATGTTGACATTTAAGAGATATACAGTCAAGAAAATCAAGAGCAATGGTGATATATATATATGCGAATTAGACACCAAAATAAAAACACTCAAGAAATGGCTACAATTTAAGGAATTTGTTTAGTGATGGCATCAGATTCCTACTTGATAGAGAAAGGTCTGGTGGCAAGAAAACCTGCTTCTAGGAGGTTGTCAAGTGTGTTTTCGCTCGACGATTCCATTCTTGGGTGGTTGGTTTGGCCCTTGTTCCTGTAACTCGAATCCTAGCCCGGTATATCCAATTTTAATTTTACACCATTGTGAACTTTACGCCTTTTTTACTCTCTGATCGAGCTTCTCGGCATTGAAAAATCTACGTAAATTAAATTACACGTGTATATGTTGACATTTAAGAGATACACAGTCAAGAAAATCAAGGGTAATGGTGATATATATATGCGGATTAGACAAAAAAAAACACTCAACAAATGGCTACAATTTAAGGAATGTGTTTAGTGACGGCATCAGATTCCTAATTGACAGAGAAAGTTCTGGTGGCAAGAAAAGCTGCTTCTAGGAGGTTGTCAAGTGTTTTCGCTCGACGATTCCATTTTTGGGTGGTTGGTTTGGCCCTTGTTCCTGTAACTCGAATCCTATCCCTGTATATCCCATTTTAATTTTACACCATTGTGAACCTTACGCCTTTTTTACTCTTTGATCGAGGTTTCGGCAATTAAAAATCTTCGTAAACAAAATCACACGTGTATATGTTGACATTTAAGAGATATACAGTCAAGAAAATCAAGGGCAATGGTGATATATATGCGGAATAGACACCAAAAAAAACACTCAAGAAATGGCTACAATTTAAGGAATGTGTTTAGTGACGGCATCAGATTCCTAATTGAAGGAGAAAGGTCTGGTGGTAAGAAAAGCTGCTTCTAGGAAGTTGTAAAGTGTTTTCCCTCAACGATTCCATTCTTGGGTGGTTGGTTTGGCCATTGTTCTTGTAACTCGAATCCTAGCCCGGTATATCCCATTTTAATTTTACACCAATGTGAACCTTACGCCTTTTATACTCTCTGATCGAGGTTCCCGGCATTGAAAAATCTTCGTAAACTAGATCACACGTGTATATGTTGACATTTAAGAGATATACAGTCAAGAAAATCAAGAGCAATGGTGATATATATGCGGATTAGACACAAAAAAAAACACTCAACAAATGGCTACAATTTAAGGAATGTGTTTAGTGACGGCATCAGATTCCTAACTAATGGAGAAAGGTCTGGTGGCAAGAAAAGCTGCTTCTAGGAGGTTGTCAAGTGTTTTCGCTCGACGATTCCATTCTTGAGTGGTTGGTTTGGCCCTTGTTCCTGTAACTCGAATCCTAGCCCGATATATCCCATTTTAATTTTAAACCATTGTGAACCTTAGGCCTTTTTTACTCTCTGATCGAGGTTCTCGGCATTGAAAAATCTTCGTAAACTAAATCACACGTGTATATGTTGACATTTAAGAGTTATACAGTCAAGAAAATCAAGGGCAATGGTGATATATATATGTGAATTAGATACCAAAATAAAAACACTCAAGAAATGGCTACAATTTAAGGAATGTGTTTAGTGACGGCATCAGATTCCTAATTGATAGAGAAAGGTCTGGTGGCAAGAAAAGCTGCTTCTAGGAGGTTGTCAAGGGTTTTTGCTCAACGATTCCATTCTTGTGTGGTTGGTTTGGCCCTTGTTCCTGTAACTCGAATCCTAGCCCGGTATATCCCGTTTTAATTTTACACCATTGTGAACTTTACGCCTTTTTTAGTCTCTGATCGAGCTTCTCGGCATTGAAAAATCTACGTAAACTAAATTACACGTGTATATGTTGACATGTAAGAGATATACAGTCAAGAAAATCAAGGGTAATTGTGATATATATATGCGGATTAGACACCAAAAAAACACTCAACAAATGGCTACAATTTAAGGAATGTGTTTAGTGACGGCATCAGATTCCTAATTGATAGAGAAAGGTCTGGTGGCAAGAAAAGCTACTTCTAGGAGCTTGTCAAGTGTTTTCGCTCGACGATTCCATTCTTGGGTGGTTGGTTTGGCCCTTGTTCCTGTAACTCGAATCCTAGCACGGTATATCCCATTTTAATTTTACACCATTGTGAACCTTACGCCTTTTTTACTCTCTGATCGAGGTTCTCGGCAATGAAAAATCTTCGTAAACAAAATCACACGTGTATATGTTGACATTTAAGAGATATACAGTCAAGAAAAACCAGGGCAATAGTTATATATATGCGGATTTGACACAAAAAAAAAACACTCAACAAATGACTACAATTTAAAGAATGTGTTTAGTGACGGCATCAGATTCCTAATTGATGGAGAAAGCTCGGTGGCAAGAAAAGCTGCTTCTAGGAGGTTGTCAACTGTTTTCACTCGACGATTCCATTCTTGGGTGGTTGGTTTGGCCCTTGTTCCTGTAACTCGAATCCTAGCTCGGTATATCCCATTTTAATCTTACACCATTGTGAACCTTACGCCTTTTTTACTCTCTGATCGAAGTTCTCGGCATTGAAAAATCTTCGTAAACTAAATCACACGTGTATATGTTGACATTTATGTGATATACAATCAAGAAAATCAAGGGAAATGGTGATATATATGCGGATTAGACACAAAAAAAAACACTCAACAAATGGCTACAATTTAAGGAATGTGTTTAGTGACGACATCAGATTCCTAATTGATGGAGAAAGTTCGGGTGTCAAGAAAAGCTGCTTCTAGGAGGTTGTCAAGTGTTTTCGCTCGATGATTCCATTCTTGGGTGGTTGGTTTGGCCCTTGTTCCTGTAACTCGAATCCTAGCCCGGTATATCCCATTTTAATTTTACTCCATTGTGAACCTTACGCCTTTTTTACTCTCTGATCGAGGTTCTCGGCATTGAAAAATCTTCGTAAACCAAATCACACGTGTATATGTTGACTTTTAAGAGATATACAGTAAAGAAAATCAAGGGCAATGGTGATATATATGCGGATTAGACACCAAAAAAAAACACTCAAGAAATGGCCCCAATTTAAGAATGTGTTTAGTGACGGCATCAGATTCCTAATTGATGGAGAAAGGTCTGGTGGTAAGAAAAGCTGCTGCTAGGAGGTTGTCAAGTGTTTTCGCTCGACGATTCCTTTCTTGGGTGGTTGGTTTGGTCCTTGTTCCTGTAACTCGAATCCTAGCGAGGTATATCCCATTTTAATTTTATACCATTGTGAACCTTACGCCTTTTTTACTCTCTGATCGAGGTTCTCGGCATTGAAAAATCTTCGTAAACTAAATCACACGTATATATGTTGACATTTAAGAGATATACATTCAAGAAAATCTTGGTCAATGGTGATATATATGCGGATTAGACACCAAAAAAAACACTCAACAAATGGCTACAATTTAAGGAATGTGTTTAGTGACGGCATCAGATTCCTAATTAATGGAGTAAGGTCTGGTGGCAAGTAAAGCTGCTTCTAGGAGGTTGTCAAGTGTTTTTGCTCGACGATTCCATTCTTGGGTGGTTGGTTTGGCCCTTGTTCCTGGAACTCGAATCCTAGCTCGGTATATCCCATTTTAATCTTACACCATTGTGAACCTTATGCCTTTTTTACTCTCTGATCGAAGTTCTCGGCATTGAAAAATCTTCGTAAACTAAATCACACGTGTATATGTTGACATTTATGAGATATACAATCAAGAAAATCAAGGGAAATGGTGATATATATGCGGATTAGACACAAAAAAAAAACACTCAATAAATGGCTACAATTTAAGGAATGTGTTTAGTGACGACATCAGATTCCTAATTGATGGAGAAAGTTCTGGTGGCAAGAAAAGCTGCTTCTAGGAGGTTGTCAAGTGTTTTCGCTCGATGATTCCATTCTTGGGTGGTTGGTTTGGCCCTTGTTCCTGGAACTCGAATCCTAGCTCGGTATATCCCATTTTAATCTTACACCATTGTGAACCTTATGCCTTTTTTACTCTCTGATCGAGGTTCTCGGCATTGAAAAATCTTCGTAAACCAAATCACACGTGTATATGTTGACTTTTAAGAGATATACAGTAAAGAAAATCAAGGGCAATGGTGATATATATGCGGATTAGACACCAAAAAAAAACACTCAAGAAATGGCCCCAATTTAAGAATGTGTTTAGTGACGGCATCAGATTCCTAATTGATGGAGAAAGGTCTGGTGGTAAGAAAAGCTGCTGCTAGGAGGTTGTCAAGTGTTTTCGCTCGACGATTCCTTTCTTGGGTGGTTGGTTTGGTCCTTGTTCCTGTAACTCGAATCCTAGCCAGGTATATCCCATTTTAATTTTATACCATTGTGAACCTTACGCCTTTTTTACTCTCTGATCGAGGTTCTCGGCATTGAAAAATCTTCGTAAACTAAATCACACGTATATATGTTGACATTTAAGAGATATACATTCAAGAAAATCTAGGTCAATGGTGATATATATGCGGATTAGACACCAAAAAAAACACTCAACAAATGGCTACAATTTAAGGAATGTGTTTAGTGACGGCATCAGATTCCTAATTAATGGAGTAAGGTCTGGTGGCAAGTAAAGCTGCTTCTAGGAGGTTGTCAAGTGTTTTTGCTCGACGATTCCATTCTTGGGTGGTTGGTTTGGCCCTTGTTCACGTAACTCGAATCCTAGCCCGGTATATCCAATTTTAATTTTACACCATTGTAAACCTTACGCGTTTTTTACTCTCTGATCGAGGTTTTCTGCATTGAAAAATCATCGTAATATGTTGATATTTAGGAGATATACAGTCAAGTAAATCAAGGGCAATGGTGATATATATGCGGATAAGAAACCAAAAAAAAGACTCAACAAATGGCTACAATTTAAGGAATGTGTTTAGTGACGGCATCGGATTCCTAATTGATGGAGATAGGTCTGGTGGCAAGAAAAGCTGCTTCTAGGAGGTTGTCAAGTGTTTTCGTTCGACGATTCCATTCTTGGGTGGTTTGTTTGGCCCTTGTTCCTGTAACTCGAATCCTAGCCCGCTATATCCCATTTTAATTTTACACCATTGTGAACCTTACGCCTTTTTTACTCTCTGATCGAGGTTCTCGGCATTGAAAAATCTTCATAAATTAAATCACACGTGTATATGTTGACATTTAAGAGATATACAGTCAAGAAAATCAAGGGCAATGGTGATATATATACGCGGATTAGACACAAAAAAAAACACTCAACAAATGGCTACAATTTAAGGAATGTGTTTAGTGACGACATCAGATTCCTAATTGATGGAGAAAGGTCTGGTGGCAAGAAAAGCTGCTTCTAGGAGGTTGTCAAGTGTTTTCGCTAGACGATTCCATTCTTGGGTGGTTGGTTTGGCCCTTCTTCCTGTAACTCGAATCCTAGCCCGGTATATCCCATTTTAATCTTACACCATTGTGAACCTTACGCCTTTTTTACTCTGTGATCGAGGTTCTCGGCATTGAAAAATCTTCGTAAACTAAATCACACGTGTATATGTTGACATTTAAGAGATATACAGTAAAGAAAATCAAGAGCAATGGTGATATATGTGCGGATTAGACACAAAAAAAAAACACTCAACAAATGGCTACAATTTAAGGAATGTGTTTAGTGACGGCATCAGATTCCTAACTGATGGAGAAAGGTCTGCTGGCAAGAAATGCTGCTTCTAAGAGGTTGTCAAGTGTTTTCGCTCGACGAATCCATTCTTGAGTGGTTGGTTTGGCCCTTGTTCCTGTAACTCGAATCCTAGCCCGATATATCCCATTTTAATTTTACACCATTGTGAACCTTATGCCTTTTTTACTCTCTGATCGAGGTTCTCGGCATTGAAAAATCTTCGTAAACTAAATCACACGTGTATATGTTGACATTTAAGAGTTATACAGTCAAGAAAATCAAGGGCAATGGTGATATATATATGTGAATTAGACACCAAAAAAAAACACTCAACAAATGGCTACAATTTAAGGAATGTGTTTAGTGACGGCATCAGATTCCTAATTGATGGAGAAAGTTCTGGTGGCAAGAAAAGCTGCTTCTAGGAGGTTGTCAAGGGTTTTCGCTCAACGATTCTATTCTTGGGTGGTTGGTTTGGCCCTTGTTCCTGTAACTCGAATCCTAGCCCGTTATATCCCATTTTAATTTTACACCATTGTGAACCTTACGCCTTTTTTAGTCTCTGATCGAGCTTCTCGGCATTGAAAAATCTTCGTAAACCAAATCACACGTGTATATGTTGACATTTAAGAGATATACAGTAAAGAAAATCAAGGGCAATGGTGATATATATGCGGATTAGACACAAAAAAAAACACTCAACAAATGGCCCCAATTTAAGAATGTGTTTAGTGACGGCATCAGATTCCTAATTGATGGAGAAAGGTCTGGTGGTAACAAAAGCTGCTACTAGGAGGTTGTCAAGTGTTTTCGCTCGACGATTCCATTCTTGGGTGGTTGGTTTGGCCCTTGTTCCTGTAACTCGAATCCTAGCCTGATATATCCCATTTTAATTTTACACCATTGTGAACCTTACGCATTTTTTACTCTCTGATCGAGGTTCTCGGCATTGAAAAATCTTCGTAAACTAAATCACACGTATATATGTTGACATTTAAGAGATATACATTCAAGAAAATCTAGGTCAATGGTGATATATATGCGGATTAGACACCAAAAAAAACACTCAACAAATGCGTACAATTTAAGGAATGTGTTTAGTGACGGCATCAGATTCCTAATTAATGGAGTAAGGTCTGGTGGCAAGTAAAGCTGCTTCTAGGAGGTTGTCAAGTGTTTTTGCTCGACGATTCCATTCTTGGGTGGTTGGTTTGGCCTTTGTTCATGTAACTCGAATCCTAGCCCGGTATATCCAATTTTAATTTTACACCGTTGTAAACCTTACGCCTTTTTTACTCTCTGATCGAGGTTTTCTGAATTGAAAAATCATCGTAAACTAAATAACACGTGTATATGTTGATATTTAAGAGATATACAGTCAAGAAAATCAAGGGCAATGGTGATATATATGCGGATAAGAAACCAAAAAAAGGACTCAACAAATGGCTACAATTTAAGGAATGTGTTTAGTGACGGCATCGGATTCCTAATTGATGGAGAAAGGTCGGGTGGCAAGAAAAGCTGCTTCTAGGAGGTTGTCAAGTGTTTTCGTTCGACGATTCCATTCTTGGGTGGTTTGTTTGGCCCTTGTTCCTGTAACTCGAATCCTAGCCCGCTATATCCCATTTTAATTTTACACCATTGTGAACCTTACGCCTTTTTTACTCTCTGATCGAGGTTCTTGGCATTGAAAAATCTTCGTAAACTAAATCACACGTGTATATGTTGACATTTAAGAGTTATACAGTCAAGAAAATCAAGGGCAATGGTGATATATATATGTGAATTAGACACCAAAAAAAAACACTCAACAAATGGCTACAATTTAAGGAATGTGTTTAGTGACGGCATCAGATTCCTAATTGATGGAGAAAGTTCTGGTGGCAAGAAAAGCTGCTTCTAGGAGGTTGTCAAGGGTTTTCGCTCAACGATTCCATTCTTGGGTGGTTGGTTTGGCCCTTGTTCCTGTAACTCGAATCCTAGCCCGTTATATCCCATTTTAATTTTACACCATTGTGAACCTTACGCCTTTTTTAGTCTCTGATCGAGCTTCTCGGCATTGAAATATCTTCGTAAACCAAATCACACGTGTATATGTTGACATTTAAGAGATATACAGTAAAGAAAATCAAGGGCAATGGTGATATATATGCGGATTAGACACAAAAAAAACACTCAACAAATGGCCCCAATTTAAGAATGTGTTTAGTGACGGCATCAGATTCCTAATTGATGGAGAAAGGTCTGGTGGTAACAAAAGCTGCTACTAGGAGGTTGTCAAGTGTTTTCGCTAGACGATTCCATTTTTGGGTGGTTGGTTTGGCCCTTGTTCCTGTAACTCGAATCCTAGCCTGATATATCCCATTTTAATTTTACACCATTGTGAACCTTACACATTTTTTACTCTCTGATCGAGGTTCTCGGCATTGAAAAATCTTCGTAAACTAAATCACACGTATATATGTTGACATTTAAGATATATACATTCAAGAAAATCTAGGTTAATGGTGATATATATGCGGATTAGACACAAAAAAAAACACTCAACAAATGCGTACAATTTAAGGAATGTGTTTAGTGACGGCATCAGATTCCTAATTAATGGAGTAAGGTCTGGTGGCAAGTAAAGCTGTTTCTAGGAGGTTGTCAAGTGTTTTTGCTCGACGATTCCATTCTTGGGTGGTTGGTTTGGCCCTTGTTCATGTAACTCGAATCCTAGCCCGCTATATCCAATTTTAATTTTACACCGTTGTAAACCTTACGCCTTTTTTACTCTCTGATCGAGGTTTTCTGAATTGAAAAATCATCGTAAACTAAATAACACGTGTATATGTTGATATTTAAGAGATATACAGTCAAGAAAATCAAGGGCAATGGTGATATATATGCGGATAAGAAACCAAAAAAAAGACTCAACAAATGGCTACAATTTAAGGAATGTGTTTAGTGACGGCATCGGATTCCTAATTGATGGAGAAAGGTCTGGTGGCAAGAAAAGCTGCTTCTAGGAGGTTGTCAAGTGTTTTCGTTCGACGATTCCATTCTTGGGTGGTTTTGTTTGGCCCTTGTTCCTGTAACTCGAATCCTAGCCCGCTATATCCCATTTTAATTTTACACCATTGTGAACCTTACGCCTTTTTTTACTCTCTGATCGAGGTTCTCGGCATTGAAAAATCTTCATAAATTAAATCACACGTGTATATGTTGACATTTAAGAGATATACAGTCAAGAAAATCAAGGGAAATGGTGATATATATGCGGATTAGACACAAAAAAAACACTCAACAAATGGCTACAAATTAAGGAATGTGTTTAGTGACGGCATCAGATTCTTAATTGATGGAGAAAGGTCTGGTGGTAAGAAAAGCTGCTTCTAGGAGGTTGTCAAGTGTTTTCCCAAGACGATCCCATTCTTGGGTGGTTGGTTTGGCCCTTGTTCCTGTAACTCGGATCCTAGCCCGGTATATCCCATTTGATTTTTACACCATTGTGAACCTTACGCCTTTTTTACTCTCTGATCGAGGTTCTCGGCATTGAAAAATCTTCGTAATCTAAATCACACGTGTATATGTTGACATTTAAGAGATATACAGTCAAGAAAATCAAGGGCAATGGTGATATATATACGCGGATTAGACACAAAAAAAAACACTCAACAAATGTCTACAATTTAAGGAATGTGTTTAGTGACGGCATCAGATTCCTAATTGATGGAGAAAGCTCGGTGGCAAGAAAAGCTGCTTCTAGGAGGTTGTCAAGTGTTTTCACTCGACGATTCCATTCTTGGGTGGTTGGTTTGGCCCTTGTTCCTGTAACTCGAATCCTAGCTCGGTATATCCCACTTTAATCTTACACCATTGTGAACCTTACGCCTTTTTTACTCTCTGATCGAAGTTCTCGGCATTGAAAAATCTTCGTAAACTAAATCACACGTGTATATGTTGACATTTATGAGATATACAATCAAGAAAATCAAGCGAAATGGTGATATATATGTGGATTAGACACAAAAAAAACACTCAACAAATGCCACAATTTAAGGAATGTGTTTAGTGACGGCATCAGATTCCTTATTGATGGAGAAAGTTCTGGTGGCAAGAAAAGCTGCTTCTAGAAGGTTGTCAAGTGTTTTCGCTCGATGATTCCATTCTTGGGTGGTTTGTTTGGCCCTTGTTCCTGTAACTCGAATCCTAGCCCGGTATATCCCATTTTAATTTTACACCATTGTGAACCTTACGCCTTTTTTACTCTCTGATCGAGGTTCTCGGCATTGAAAAATCTTCGTAAACCAAATCACACGTGTATATGTTGACATTTAAGAGATATACAGTAAAGAAAATCAAGGGCAATGGTGATATATATGCGGATTAGACACCAAAAAAAAAAACACTCAACAAATGGCCCCAATTTAAGAATGTGTTTAGTGACGGCATCAGATTCCTAATTGATGGAGAAAGGTCTGGTGGTAACAAAAGCTGCTACTAGGAGGTTGTCAAGTGTTTTCGCTCGAAGATTCCATTCTTGGGTGGTTGGTTTGGCCCTTGTTCCTGTAACTCGAATCCTAGCCAGGTATATCCCATTTTAATTTTACACCATTGTGAACCTTACGCATTTTTTACTCTCTGATCGAGGTTCTCGGCATTGAAAAATCTTCGTAAACTAAATCACACGTATATATGTTGACATATAAGAGATATACATTCAAGAAAATCTAGGTCAATGGTGATATATATGCGGATTAGACACCAAAAAAACACTCAACAAATGGCTACAATTTAAGGAATGTGTTTAGAGACGGCATCGGATTTCTAATTGATGGAGAAAGTTCTGGTGGCAAGAAAAGCTGCTTCTAGGAGGTTGTCAAGTGTTTTTGCTCGACGATTCCATTCTTGGGTGGTTGGTTTGGCCCTTGTTCTGGTAACTCGAATCCTAGCCCGGTATATCCCATTTTAATTTTACACCATTGTGAACCTTACGCCTTTTTTACTCTCTGATCGAGGTTCTCGGCATTGAAAAATCTTCGTAAACTAAATCACACGTGTATATGTTGACATTTAAGAGATATACAGTCAAGAAAATCAAGGGCAATGGTGATATATATACGCGGATTAGACACAAAAAAAAACACTCAACAAATGGCTCCAATTTAAGGAATGTGTTTAGTGACGGCATCAGATTCCTAATTAATGGAGAACGGTCTGGTGGCAAGAAAACTGCTTCTAGGAGGTTGTCAAGTGTTTTCGCTCGACGATTCCATTCTTGGGTGGTTGGTTTGGCCCTTGTTCCTGTAACTCGAATCCTAGCCCGGTATATCCCATTTTAATTTTACACCATTGTGAACCTTACGCCTTTTTTACTCTCTGATCGAGCTTCTCGGCATTGAAAAATATCCGTAAACTAAATCACACGTGTATATGTTGACATTTAAGAGATATACAGTCAAGAAAATCATGGGTAATGGTGATATATACGCGGATTAGACACCAAAAAAAAAACACTCAACAAATGGCTTCAATTTAAGTATTGTGTTTAGTGACGGCATCAGATTCCTAATTGATGGAGAAAGGTCTGGTTGCAAGAAAAGCTGCATCTTGGAGGTTGTCAAGAATTTTCGCTCGACGATTCCATTCTTGGGTGGTTGGTTTAGCCCCTGTTCCTGTAACTCGAATCCTAGCCCGGTATATCCCATTTTAATTTTACACCATTGTGAACCTTACGCCTTTTTTACTCTCTGATCGAGCTTCTCGGCATTGAAAAATATCCGTAAACTAAATCACACGTGTATATGTTGACATTTAAGAGATATACAGTCAAGAAAATCATGGGTAATGGTGATATATACGCGGATTAGACACCAAAAAAAAAACACTCAACAAATGGCTTCAATTTAAGTATTGTGTTTAGTGACGGCATCAGATTCCTAATTGATGGAGAAAGGTCTGGTTGCAAGAAAAGCTGCATCTTGGAGGTTGTCAAGAATTTTCGCTCGACGATTCCATTCTTGGGTGGTTGGTTTAGCCCTTGTTCCTGTAACTCGAATCCTAGCCAGGTATATCCCATTTTAATTTTACACCATTGTGAACCTTACGCATTTTTTACTCTCTGATCGAGGTTCTCGGCATTGAAAAATCTTCGTAAACTAAATCACACGTATATATGTTGACATATAAGAGATATACATTCAAGAAAATCTAGGTCAATGGTGATATATATGCGGATTAGACACCAAAAAAACACTCAACAAATGGCTACAATTTAAGGAATGTGTTTAGAGACGGCATCGGATTTCTAATTGATGGAGAAAGTTCTGGTGGCAAGAAAAGCTGCTTCTAGGAGGTTGTCAAGTGTTTTTGCTCGACGATTCCATTCTTGGGTGGTTGGTTTGGCCCTTGTTCTGGTAACTCGAATCCTAGCCCGGTATATCCCATTTTAATTTTACACCATTGTGAACCTTACGCCTTTTTTACTCTCTGATCGAGGTTCTCGGCATTGAAAAATCTTCGTAAACTAAATCACACGTGTATATGTTGACATTTAAGAGATATACAGTCAAGAAAATCAAGGGCAATGGTGATATATATACGCGGATTAGACACAAAAAAAAAACACTCAACAAATGGCTACAATTTAAGGAATGTGTTTAGTGACGGCATCAGATTCCTAATTGATGGAGAACGGTCTGGTGGCAAGAAAACTGCTTCTAGGAGGTTGTCAAGTGTTTTCGCTCGACGATTCCATTCTTGGGTGGTTGGTTTGGCCCTTGTTCCTGTAACTCGAATCCTAGCCCGGTATATCCCATTTTAATTTTACACCATTGTGAACCTTACGCCTTTTTTACTCTCTGATCGAGCTTCTCGGCATTGAAAAATATCCGTAAACTAAATCACACGTGTATATGTTGACATTTAAGAGATATACAGTCAAGAAAATCATGGGTAATGGTGATATATACGCGGATTAGACACCAAAAAAAAAACACTCAACAAATGGCTTCAATTTAAGTATTGTGTTTAGTGACGGCATCAGATTCCTAATTGATGGAGAAAGGTCTGGTTGCAAGAAAAGCTGCTTCTTGGAGGTTGTCAAGTATTTTCGCTCGACGATTCCATTCTTGGGTGGTTGGTTTGGCCCTTGTTCCTGTAACTCGAATCCTAGCCCGGTATATCCCATTTTAATTTTACACCATTGTGAACCCTACGCCTTTTTTACTCTCTGATCGAGGTTCTCGGCATTGAAAAATCTCCGTAAACTAAATCACACGTGTATATGTTGACATTTAAGAGATATACAGTCAAGAAAATCATCGGTAATGGTGATATATATGCGGATTAGACACCAAAAAAAACACTCAACAAATGGCTTCAATTTAAGTATTGTGTTTAGTGAGGGCATCAGATTCCTAATTGATGGAGAAAGGTCTGGTTGCAAGAAAAGCTGCTTCTTGGAGGTTGTCAAGTATTTTCGCTCGACGATTCCATTCTTGGGTGGTTGGTTTGGCCCTTGTTCCTGTAACTCGAATCCTAGCCCGGTATATCCCATTTTAATTTTACACCATTGTGAACCTTACGCCTTTTTTACTCTCTGATCGAGGTTCTCGGCAATGAAAAATCTTCGTAAACAAAATCACACGTGTATATGTTGACATTTAAGAGATATACAGTCAAGAAAATCAAGGGCAATGGTGATATATATGCGGATTACACACCAAAAAAAACACTCAACAAATGGCTACAATTTAAGGAATGTGTTTAGTGACGGCATCAGATTCCTAATTGATGGAGAAAGGTCTGGTTTCAAGAAAAGCTGCATCTTGGAGGTTGTCAAGAATTTTCGCTCGACGATTCCATTCTTGGGTGGTTGGTTTAGCCCTTGTTCCTGTAACTCGAATCCTAGCCCGGTATATCCCATTTTAATTTTACACCATTGTGAACCTTACGCCTTTTTTACTCTCTGATCGAGGTTCTCGGCAATGAAAAATCTTCGTAAACAAAATCACACGTGTATATGTTGACATTTAAGAGATATACAGTCAAGAAAATCCAGGGCAATGGTGATATATATGCGGATTTGACACCAAAAAAAAACACTCAACAAATGGATACAATTTAAGGAATGTGTTTAGTGACATCATCAGATTTCTAATTGATGGAGAAAGCTCTGGTGGCAAGAAAAGCCGCTTCTAGGAGGCTATCAAGTGTTTTCGCTCGACGATTCCATTCTTGGGTGGTTGGTTTGGCCCTTGTTCCTGTAACTCGAATCCTATCCTGGTATATCCCATTTTAATCTTACACCATTGTGAATCTTACGCTTTTTTACTCTCTGATCAAGGTTCTCGGCATTGAAAAATCTTCATAAACTAAATCACACGTGTATATATTGACATTTAAGAGATATACAGTCAAGAAAATCCTGGGCAATGGTGATATATATGCGGATTTGACACCAAAAAAAAACACTCAACAAATGGCTACAATTTAAGGAATGTGTTTAGTGACGGCATCAGATTCCTAATTGATGGAGAAAGCTCTGGTGGCAAGAAAAGCTGCTTCTAGGAGGTTGTCATGTGTTTTCGCTCGACGATTCCATTCTTGGGTGGTTGGTTTGGCCCTTGTTCCTGTAACTCGAATCCTAGCCCGGTATATCCCATTTTAATTTTACACCATTGTGAACCTTACGCCTTTTTTACTCTCTGATCGAGCTTCTCGGCATTGAAAAATCTCCGTAAACTAAATCACACGTGTATATGTTGACATTTAAGAGATATACAGTCAAGAAAATCATGGGTAATGGTGATATATATGCGGATTAGACACCAAAAAAAACACTCAACAAATGGCTTCAATTTAAGTATTGTGTTTAGTGACGGCATCAGATTCCTAATTGATGGAGAAAGGTCTGGTTGCAAGAAAAGCTGCTTCTTGGAGGTTGTCAAGTATTTTCGCTCGACGATTCCATTCTTGGGTGGTTGGTTTGGCCCTTGTTCCTGTAACTCGAATCCTAGCCCGGTATATCCCATTTTAATTTTACACCATTGTGAACCTTACGCCTTTTTTACTCTCTGATCGAGTTTCTCGGCATTGAAAAATCTTCGTAAACAAAATCACACGTGTATATGTTGACATTTAAGAGATATACAGTCAAGAAAATCCAGGGCAATGGTGATATATATGCGGATTTGACACCAAAAAAAACACTCAACAAATGGATACAATTTAAGGAATGTGTTTAGTGACGGCATCAGATTCCTAATTAATGGAGAAAGCTCTGGTGGCAAGAAAAGCTGCTTCTAGGAGGTTGTCAAGTGTTTTCGCTCGACGATTCCATTCTTGGGTGGTTGGTTTGGCCCTTGTTCCTGTAACTCGAATCCTAGCCTGGTATATCCCATTTTAATCTTACACCATTGTGAACCTTACTCCTTTTTTACTCTCTGATCGAGGTCCTCGGCATTGAAAAATCTTCATAAACTAAATCACACGTGTATATGTTGACATTTAAGAGATATACAGTCAAGAAAATCCTGGGCAATGGTGATATATATGCGGATTTGACACCAAAAAAAAACACTTAACAAATGGCTACAATTTAAGGAATGTGTTTAGTGACGGCATCAGATTCCTAATTGATGGAGAAAGCTCTGGTGGCAAGAAAAACTGCTTCTTGGAGGTTGTCAAGTGTTTTCGCTCGACGATTCCATTCTTGGGTGGTTGGTTTGGCCCTTGTTCCTGTAACTCGAATCCTAGCCCGGTATATCCCATTTTACTCTTACACCATTGTGAACCTTACGCCTTTTTTACTCTCTGATCGAGGTTCTCGGCATTGAAAAATCTTCATAAACTAAATCACACGTGTATATGTTGACATTTAAGAGATATACAATCAAGAAAATCTAGGGCAATGGTGATATATATGCGGATTAGACACCAAAAAAAAACACTCAACAAATGGCTACAATTTAAGGAATGTGTTTAGTGAGGGCATCAGATTCCTAATTGATGGAGAAAGGTCTGGTTGCAAGAAAAGCTGCTTCTTGGAGGTTGTCAAGTATTTTCGCTCGACGATTCCATTCTTGGGTGGTTGGTTTGGCCCTTGTTCCTGTAACTCGAATCCTAGCCCGGTATATCCCATTTTAATTTTACACCATTGTGAACCTTACGCCTTTTTTACTCTCTGATCGAGGTTCTCGGCAATGAAAAATCTTCGTAAACAAAATCACACGTGTATATGTTGACATTTAAGAGATATACAGTCAAGAAAATCTAGGGCTATGGTGATATATATGCGGAGTAGTCACCAAAAAAAACACTCAACAAATGGCTACAATTTAAGGAATGTGTTTAGTGACGGCATCAGATTCCTAATTGATGGAGAAAGGTCTGGTTTCAAGAAAAGCTGCATCTTGGAGGTTGTCAAGAATTTTCGCTCGACGATTCCATTCTTGGGTGGTTGGTTTAGCCCTTGTTCCTGTAACTCGAATCCTAGCCCGGTATATCCCATTTTAATTTTACACCATTGTGAACCTTACGCCTTTTTTACTCTCTGATCGAGGTTCTCGGCAATGAAAAATCTTCGTAAACAAAATCACACGTGTATATGTTGACATTTAAGAGATATACAGTCAAGAAAATCCAGGGCAATGGTGATATATATGCGGATTTGACACCAAAAAAAAACACTCAACAAATGGATACAATTTAAGGAATGTGTTTAGTGACATCATCAGATTTCTAATTGATGGAGAAAGCTCTGGTGGCAAGAAAAGCTGCTTCTAGGAGGCTATCAAGTGTTTTCGCTCGACGATTCCATTCTTGGGTGGTTGGTTTGGCCCTTGTTCCTGTAACTCGAATCCTAGCCTGGTATATCCCATTTTAATCTTACACCATTGTGAATCTTACGCTTTTTTACTCTCTGATCGAGGTTCTCGGCATTGAAAAATCTTCATAAACTAAATCACACGTGTATATATTGACATTTAAGAGATATACAGTCAAGAAAATCCTGGGCAATGGTGATATATATGCGGATTTGACACCAAAAAAAAACACTCAACAAATGGCTACAATTTAAGGAATGTGTTTAGTGACGGCATCAGATTCCTAATTGATGGAGAAAGCTCTGGTGGCAAGAAAAGCTGCTTCTAGGAGGTTGTCATGTGTTTTCGCTCGACGATTCCATTCTTGGGTGGTTGGTTTGGCCCTTGTTCCTGTAACTCGAATCCTAGCCCGGTATATCCCATTTTAATTTTACACCATTGTGAACCTTACGCCTTTTTTACTCTCTGATCGAGCTTCTCGGCATTGAAAAATCTCCGTAAACTAAATCACACGTGTATATGTTGACATTTAAGAGATATACAGTCAAGAAAATCATGGGTAATGGTGATATATATGCGGATTAGACACCAAAAAAAACACTCAACAAATGGCTTCAATTTAAGTATTGTGTTTAGTGACGGCATCAGATTCCTAATTGATGGAGAAAGGTCTGGTTGCAAGAAAAGCTGCTTCTTGGAGGTTGTCAAGTATTTTCGCTCGACGATTCCATTCTTGGGTGGTTGGTTTGGCCCTTGTTCCTGTAACTCGAATCCTAGCCCGGTATATCCCATTTTAATTTTACACCATTGTGAACCTTACGCCTTTTTTACTCTCTGATCGAGTTTCTCGGCATTGAAAAATCTTCGTAAACAAAATCACACGTGTATATGTTGACATTTAAGAGATATACAGTCAAGAAAATCCAGGGCAATGGTGATATATATGCGGATTTGACACCAAAAAAAACACTCAACAAATGGATACAATTTAAGGAATGTGTTTAGTGACGGCATCAGATTCCTAATTAATGGAGAAAGCTCTGGTGGCAAGAAAAGCTGCTTCTAGGAGGTTGTCAAGTGTTTTCGCTCGACGATTCCATTCTTGGGTGGTTGGTTTGGCCCTTGTTCCTGTAACTCGAATCCTAGCCTGGTATATCCCATTTTAATCTTACACCATTGTGAACCTTACTCCTTTTTTACTCTCTGATCGAGGTCCTCGGCATTGAAAAATCTTCATAAACTAAATCACACGTGTATATGTTGACATTTAAGAGATATACAGTCAAGAAAATCCTGGGCAATGGTGATATATATGCGGATTTGACACCAAAAAAAAACACTTAACAAATGGCTACAATTTAAGGAATGTGTTTAGTGACGGCATCAGATTCCTAATTGATGGAGAAAGCTCTGGTGGCAAGAAAAACTGCTTCTTGGAGGTTGTCAAGTGTTTTCGCTCGACGATTCCATTCTTGGGTGGTTGGTTTGGCCCTTGTTCCTGTAACTCGAATCCTAGCCCGGTATATCCCATTTTACTCTTACACCATTGTGAACCTTACGCCTTTTTTACTCTCTGATCGAGGTTCTCGGCATTGAAAAATCTTCATAAACTAAATCACACGTGTATATGTTGACATTTAAGAGATATACAATCAAGAAAATCTAGGGCAATGGTGATATATATGCGGATTAGACACCAAAAAAAAACACTCAACAAATGGCTACAATTTAAGGAATGTGTTTAGTGACGACATCAGATTCCTAATTGATGGAGAAAGTTCTGGTGGCAAGAAAAGCTGCTTCTAGGAGGTTGTCAAGTGTTTTCGCTCGACGATTCCATTCTTGGGTGGTTGGTTTGGCCCTTGTTCCTGTAACTCGAATCCTAGCCCGGTATATCCCATTTTAATATTACACCATTGTGAACCTTACGCCTTTTTTACTCTCTGATCGAGGTTTTCGGCATTGAAAAATCTTCGTAAACTAAATCACACGTGTATATGTTGACATTTAAGAGATATACAATCAAGAAAATCTAGGGCTATGGTGATATATATGTGGAGTAGACACCAAAAAAAACACTCAACAAATGGCTACAATTTAAGGAATGTGTTTAGTGACGGCATCAGATTCCTAATTAATGGAGAAAGGTCTGGTGGCAAGAAAAGCTGCTTCTAGGAGGTTGTCAAGTGTTTTCGCTCGACGATTCCATTCTTGGGTGGTTGGTTTGGCCCTTGTTCCTGTAACTCGAATCCTAGCCCGGTATATCCCATTTTAATCTTACACCATTATGAACCTTACGCCTTTTTTACTCTGTGATCGAGGTTCTCGGCATTGAAAAATCTTCGTAAACTAAATCACACGTGTATATGTTGACATTTAAGAGATATACAGTCAAGAAAATCAAGAGCAATGGTGATATATATGCGGATTTGACACAAAAAAAAAACACTCAACAAATGGCTACAATTTAAGGAATGTGTTTAGTGACGGCATCAGATTCCTAACTGATGGAGAAAGGTCTGCTGGCAAGAAAAGCTGCTTCTAGGAGGTTGTCAAGTGTTTTCGCTCGACGATTCCATTCTTGAGTGGTTGGTTTGGCCCTTGTTCCTGAAACTCGAATCCTCGCCCGATATATCCCATTTTAATTTTACACCATTGTGAACCTTACGCCTTTTTTACTCTCTGATCGAGGTTCTCGGCATTGAAAAATCTTCGTAAACTAAATCACACGTGTATATGTTGACATTTAAGAGTTATACAGTCAAGAAAATCAAGGGCAATGGTGATATATATATGTGAATTAGACACCAAAAAAAAACACTCAACAAATGGCTACAATTTAAGGAATGTGTTTAGTGACGGCATCAGATTCCTAATTGATGGAGAAAGTTCTGGTGGCAAGAAAAGCTGCTTCTAGGAGGTTGTCAAGGGTTTTCGCTCAACGATTCCATTCTTGGGTGGTTGGTTTGGCCCTTGTTCCTGTAACTCGAATCCTAGCCCGTTATATCCCATTTTAATTTTACACCATTGTGAACCTTACGCCTTTTTTAGTCTCTGATCGGGCTTCTCGGCATTGAAAAATCTTCGTAAACCAAATCACACGTGTATATGTTGACATTTAAGAGATATACAGTAAAGAAAATCAAGGGCAATGGTGATATATATATGTGAATTAGACGCCAAAAAAAAAACACTCAACAAATGGCCCCAATTTAAGAATGTGTTTAGTGACGGCATCAGATTCCTAATTGATGGAGAAAGGTCTGGTGGTAACAAAAGCTGCTACTAGGAGGTTCTCAAGTGTTTTCGCTCGACGATTCCATTCTTGGGTGGTTGGTTTGGCCCTTGTTCCTGTAACTCGAATCCAAGCCAGATATATCCCATTTTAATTTTACACCATTGTGAACCTTACGCATTTTTTACTCTCTGATCGAGGTTCTCGGCATTGAAAAATCTTCGTAAACTAAATCACACGTATATATGTTGACATTTAAGAGATATACATTCAAGAAAATCTAGGTCAATGGTGATATATATGCGGATTAAACACCAAAAAAAACACTCAACAAATGCGTACAATTTAAGGAATGTGTTTAGTGACGGCATAAGATTCCTAATTAATGGAGTAAGGCCTGGTGGCAAGTAAAGCTGCTTCTAGGAGGTTGTCAAGTGTTTTTGCTCGACGATTCCATTCTTGGGTGGTTGGTTTGGCCCTAGTTCATGTAACTCGAATCCTAGCCCGGTATATCCAATTTTAATTTTACACCGTTGTAAACCTTACGCCTTTTTTACTCTCTGATCGAGGTTTTCTGAATTAAAAAATCATCGTAAACTAAATAACACGTGTATATGTTGATATTTAAGAGATACACAGTCAAGAAAATCAAGGGCAATGGTGATATATATGCGGATAAGAAACAAAAAAAAAGACTCAACAAATGGCTACAATTTAAGGAATGTGTTTAGTGACGGCATCGGATTCCTAATTGATGGAGAAAGGTCTGGTGGCAAGAAAAGCTGCTTCTAGGAGGTTGTCAAGTGTTTTCGTTCGACGATTCCATTCTTGGGTGGTTTGTTTGGCCCTTGTTCCTGTAACTCGAATCCTAGCCCGCTATATCCCATTTTAATTTTACACCATTGTGAACCTTACGCCTTTTTTACTCTCTGATCGAGGTTCTCGGCATTGAAAAATCTTCATAAATTAAATCACACGTGTATATGTTTACATTTAAGAGATATACAGTCAAGAAAATCAAGGGAAATGGTGATATATATGCGGATTAGACACAAAAAAAACACTCAACAAATGGCTACAAATTAAGGAATGTGTTTAGTGACGGCATCAGATTCTTAATTGATGGAGAAAGGTCTGGTGGTAAGAAAAGCTGATTCTAGGAGGTTGTCAAGTGTTTTCCCAAGACGATTCCATTCTTGGGTGGTTGGTTTGGCCCTTGTTCCTGTAACTCGAATCCTAGCCAGGTATATCCCATTTGATTTTTACACCATTGTGAACCCTACGCCTTTTTTACTCTCTGATCGAGGTTCTCGGCATTGAAAAATCTTCGTAATCTAAATCACACGTGTATATGTTGAGATTTAAGAGATATACAGTCAAGAAAATCAAGGGCAATGGTGATATATATACGCGGATTAGACACAAAAAAAACACTCAACAAATGTCTACAATTTAAGGAATGTGTTTAGTGACGGCATCAGATTCCTAATTGATGGAGAAAGGTCTGGTGGCAAGAAAAGCTGCTTCTAGGCGGTTGTCAAGTGTTTTCGCTCGACGATTCCATTCTTGGGTGGTTGGTTTGGCCCTTGTTCCTGTAACTCGAATCCTAGCCCGGTATATCCCATTTTAATTTTACACCATTGTGAACCTTACGCCTTTTTTACTCTCTGATCGAAGTTCTCGGCAATGAAAAATCTTCATAAACAAAATCACACGTGTATATGTTGACATTTAAGAGATATACAGTCAAGAAAAACGAGGGCAATGGTGATATATATGCGGATTTGACACCAAAAAAAAACACTCAACAAATGGCTACAATTTAAAGAATGTGTTTAGTGACGGCATCAGATTCCTAATTGATGGAGAAAGCTCGGTGGCAAGAAAAGCTGCTTCTAGGAAGTTGTCAAGTGTTTTCACTCGACGATTCCATTCTTGGGTGGTTGGTTTGGCCCTTGTTCCTGTAACTCGAATCCTAGCTCGGTATATCCCACTTTAATCTTACACCATTGTGAACCTTACGCCTTTTTTACTCTCCGATCGAAGTTCTCGGCATTGAAAAATATTCGTAAACTAAATCACACGTGTATATGTTGACATTTATGAGATATATAATCAAGAAAATCAAGGGAAATGGTGATATATATGCGGATTAGACACAAAAAAAAACACTCAACAAATGACTACAATTTAAGGAATGTGTTTAGTGATGGCATCAGATTCCTTATTGATGGAGAAAGTTCTGGTGGCAAGAAAAGCTGCTTCTAGGAGGTTGTCAAGTGTTTTCGCTCGATGATTCCATTCTTGGGTGGTTGGTTTGGCCCTTGTTCCTGTAACTCGAATCCTAGCCCGGTATATCCCATTTTAATTTTACACCATTGTGAACCTTACGCCTTTTTTACTCTCTGATCGAGGTTCTCGGCATTGAAAAATCTTCGTAAACCAAATCACACGTGTATATGTTGACATTTAAGAGATATACAGTAAAGAAAATCAAGGGCAATGGTGATATATATGCGGATTAGACACCAAAAAAAAACACTCAACAAATGGCCCCAATTTAAGAATGTGTTTAGTGACGGCATCAGATTCCTAATTGATGGAGAAAGGTCTGGTGGTAACAAAAGCTGCTACTAGGGGGTTGTCAGGTGTTTTCGCTCGACGATTCCATTCTTGGAGGGTTGGTTTGGCCCTTGTTCCTGTAACTCGAATCCTAGCCAGGTATATCCCATTTTAATTTTACACCTTTGTGAACCTTACGCATTTTTTACTCTCTGATCGAGGTTCTCGGCATTGAAAAATCTTCGTAAACTAAATCACACGTATATATGTTGACATATAAGAGATATACATTCAAGAAAATCTAGGTCAATGATGATATATATGCGGATTAGACACCAAAAAAAACACTCAACAAATGGCTACAATTTAAGGAATGTGTTTAGTGACGGCATCGGATTTCTAATTGATGAAGAAAAGTTCTGGTGGCAAGAAAAGCTGCTTCTAGGAGGTTGTCAAGTGTTTTTGCTCGACGATTCCATTCTTGGGTGGTTGGTTTGGCCCTTGTTCCTGTAACTCGAATCCTAGCCCGGTATATCCAATTTTAATTTTACACCATTGTGAACCTTACGCCTTTTTTACTTTCGGATCGAGGTTCTCGGCATTGAAAAATCTTCGTAAACTAAATCACACCTGTATATGTTGACATTTAAGAGATATACAGTCAAGAAAATCAAGGGCATTGGTGATATATATACGCGGATTAGACACAAAAAAAAAACACTCAACAAATGGCTACAATTTAAGGAATGTGTTTAGTGACGGCATCAGATTCCTAATTGATGGAGAAAGGTCTGGGGGCAAGAAAACTGCTTCTAGGAGGTTGTCAAGTGTTTTCGCTCGACGATTCCATTCTTGGGTTGTTGGTTTGGCCCTTGTTCCTGTAACTCGAATCCTAGCCCGGTATATCCCATTTTAATTTTACACCATTGTGAACCTTACGCCTTTTTTACTCTCTGATCGAGCTTCTCGGCATTGAAAAATATCCGCAAACTAAATCACACGTGTATATGTTGACATTTAAGAGATATACAGTCAAGAAAATCATGGGTAATGGTGATATATATGCGGATTAGACACCAAAAAAAACACTCAACAAATGGCATCAATTTAAGTATTGTGTTTAGTGACGGCATCAGATTCCTAATTGATGGAGAAAGGTCTGGTTGCAAGAAAAGGTGCATCTTGGAGGTTGTCAAGTATTTTCGCTCGACGATTCCATTCTTGGGTGGTTGGTTTAGCCCTTGTTCCTGTAACTCGAATCCTAGCCCGGTATATCCCATTTTAATTATACACCATTGTGAACCTTACGCCTTTTTTACTCTCTGATCGAGGTTCTCGGCAATGAAAAATCTTCGTAAACAAAATCACACGTGTATATGTTGACATTTAAGAGATATACAGTCTAGAAAATCCAGGGCAATGGTGATATATATGCGGATTTGACACAAAAAAAAACACTCAACAAATGTCTACAATTTAAGGAATGTGTTTAGTGACGGCATCAGATTTCTAATTGATGGAGAAAGCTCTGGTGGCAAGAAAAGCTGCTTCTAGGAGGTTGTCAAGTGTTTTCGCTCGACGATTCCATTCTTGGGTGGTTGGTTTGGCCCTTGTTCCTGTAACTCGAATCCTAGCCCGGTATATCCCATTTTAATTTTACACCATTGTGAACCTTACGCCTTTTTTACTCTCTGATCGAGGTTCTCGGCATTGAAAAATCTTCATAAACTAAATCACACGTGTATATATTGACATTTAAGAGATATACAGTCAACAAAATCCTGGGCAATGGTGATATATATGCGGATTTGACACCGAAAAAAAACACTCAACAAATGTCTACAATTTAAGGAATGTGTTTAGTGACGGCATCAGATTCCTAATTGATGGAGAAAGCTCTGGTGGCAAGAAAAGCTGCTTCTAGGAGGTTGTCAAGTGTTTTCGCTCGACGATTCCATTCTTGGGTGGTTGGTTTGGCCCTTGTTCCTGTAACTCGAATCCTAGCCCGGTATATCCCATTTTAATTTTACACCATTGTGAACCTTACGCCTTTTTTACTCTCTGATCGAGCTTCTCGGCATTGAAAAATCTCCGTAAACTAAATCACACGTGTATATGTTGACATTTAAGAGATATACAGTCAAGAAAATCATGGGTAATGGTGATATATATGCGGATTAGACACCAAAAAAAACACTCAACAAATGGCTTCAATTTAAGTATTGTGTTTAGTGACGGCATCAGATTCCTAATTGATGGAGAAAGGTCTGGTTGCAAGAAAAGCTGCTTCTTGGAGGTTGTCAAGTATTTTTGCTCGACGATTCCATTCTTGGGTGGTTGGTTTGGCCCTTGTTCCTGTAACTCGAATCCTAGCCCGATATATCCCATTTTAATTTTACACCATTGTGAACCATACGCCTTTTTTACTCTCTGATCGAGGTTCTCGGTATTGAAAAATCTCCGTAAACTAAATCACACGTGTATATGTTGACATTTAAGAGATATACAGTCAAGAAAATCATGGGTAATGGTGATATATATGCGGATTAGACACCAAAAAAAACACTCAACAAATGGCTTCAATTTAAGTATTGTGTTTAGTGACGGCATCAGATTCCTAATTGATGGAGAAAGGTCTGGTTGCAAGAAAAGCTGCTTCTTGGAGGTTGTCAAGTATTTTCGCTCGACGATTCCATTCTTGGGTGGTTGGTTTGGCCTTTGTTCCTGTAACTCGAATCCTAGCCCGGTATATCCCATTTTAATTATACACCATTGTGAACCTTGCGCCTTTTTTACTCTCTGATCGAGGTTCTCGGCAATGAAAAATCTTCGTAAACAAAATCACACGTGTATATGTTGACATTTAAGAGATATACAGTCAAGAAAATCCAGGGCAATGGTGATATATATGCGGATTTGACACAAAAAAAAACACTCAACAAATGGCTACAATTTAAGGAATGTGTTTAGTGACAGCATCAGATTCCTAATTGATGGAGAAAGCTCTGGTGGCAAGAAAAGCTGCTTCTAGGAGGTTTTCAAGTGTTTTCGCTCGACGATTCCATTCTTGGGTGGTTGGTTTGGCCCTTGTTCCTGTAACTCGAATCCTAGCCTGGTATATCCCACTTTAATCTTACACCATTGTGAACCTTACTCCTTTTTTACTCTCTGATCGAGGTCTTCGGCATTGAAAAATCTTCATAAACTAAATCACACGTGTATATGTTGACATTTAAGAGATATACAGTCAAGAAAATCCTGGGCAATGGTGATATATATGCGGATTTGACACCAAAAAAAACACTTAACAAATGGCTACAATTTAAGGAATGTGTTTAGTGACGGCATCAGATTCCTAATTGATGGAGAAAGCTCTGGTGGCAAGAAAAACTGCTTCTTGGAGGTTGTCAAGTGTTTTCGCTCGACGATTCCATTCTTGGGTGGTTGGTTTGGCCCTTGTTCCTGTAACTCGAATCCTAGCCCGGTATATCCCATTTTAATTTTACACCATTGTGAACCTTACGCCTTTTTTACTCTCTGATCGAGGTTCTCGGCATTGAAAAATCTTCGTAAACCAAATCACACGTGTATATGTTGACATTTAAGAGATATACAGTCAAGAAAATCAAGGGCAATGGTGATATATATGCGGATTAGACACCAAAAAAAAACACTCAACAAATGGCCCCAATTTAAGAATGTGTTTAGTGACGGCATCAGATTCCTAATTGATGGAGAAAGGTCTGGTGGTAACAAAAGCTGCTACTAGGGGGTTGTCAGGTGTTTTCGCTCGACGATTCCATTCTTGGAGGGTTGGTTTGGCCCTTGTTCCTGTAACTCGAATCCTAGCCAGGTATATCCCATTTTAATTTTACACCTTTGTGAACCTTACGCATTTTTTACTCTCTGATCGAGGTTCTCGGCATTGAAAAATCTTCGTAAACTAAATCACACGTATATATGTTGACATATAAGAGATATACATTCAAGAAAATCTAGGTCAATGATGATATATATGCGGATTAGACACCAAAAAAAACACTCAACAAATGGCTACAATTTAAGGAATGTGTTTAGTGACGGCATCGGATTTCTAATTGATGAAGAAAAGTTCTGGTGGCAAGAAAAGCTGCTTCTAGGAGGTTGTCAAGTGTTTTTGCTCGACGATTCCATTCTTGGGTGGTTGGTTTGGCCCTTGTTCCTGTAACTCGAATCCTAGCCCGGTATATCCAATTTTAATTTTACACCATTGTGAACCTTACGCCTTTTTTACTTTCGGATCGAGGTTCTCGGCATTGAAAAATCTTCGTAAACTAAATCACACCTGTATATGTTGACATTTAAGAGATATACAGTCAAGAAAATCAAGGGCATTGGTGATATATATACGCGGATTAGACACAAAAAAAAAACACTCAACAAATGGCTACAATTTAAGGAATGTGTTTAGTGACGGCATCAGATTCCTAATTGATGGAGAAAGGTCTGGGGGCAAGAAAACTGCTTCTAGGAGGTTGTCAAGTGTTTTCGCTCGACGATTCCATTCTTGGGTTGTTGGTTTGGCCCTTGTTCCTGTAACTCGAATCCTAGCCCGGTATATCCCATTTTAATTTTACACCATTGTGAACCTTACGCCTTTTTTACTCTCTGATCGAGCTTCTCGGCATTGAAAAATATCCGCAAACTAAATCACACGTGTATATGTTGACATTTAAGAGATATACAGTCAAGAAAATCATGGGTAATGGTGATATATATGCGGATTAGACACCAAAAAAAACACTCAACAAATGGCATCAATTTAAGTATTGTGTTTAGTGACGGCATCAGATTCCTAATTGATGGAGAAAGGTCTGGTTGCAAGAAAAGGTGCATCTTGGAGGTTGTCAAGTATTTTCGCTCGACGATTCCATTCTTGGGTGGTTGGTTTAGCCCTTGTTCCTGTAACTCGAATCCTAGCCCGGTATATCCCATTTTAATTATACACCATTGTGAACCTTACGCCTTTTTTACTCTCTGATCGAGGTTCTCGGCAATGAAAAATCTTCGTAAACAAAATCACACGTGTATATGTTGACATTTAAGAGATATACAGTCTAGAAAATCCAGGGCAATGGTGATATATATGCGGATTTGACACAAAAAAAAACACTCAACAAATGTCTACAATTTAAGGAATGTGTTTAGTGACGGCATCAGATTTCTAATTGATGGAGAAAGCTCTGGTGGCAAGAAAAGCTGCTTCTAGGAGGTTGTCAAGTGTTTTCGCTCGACGATTCCATTCTTGGGTGGTTGGTTTGGCCCTTGTTCCTGTAACTCGAATCCTAGCCCGGTATATCCCATTTTAATTTTACACCATTGTGAACCTTACGCCTTTTTTACTCTCTGATCGAGGTTCTCGGCATTGAAAAATCTTCATAAACTAAATCACACGTGTATATATTGACATTTAAGAGATATACAGTCAACAAAATCCTGGGCAATGGTGATATATATGCGGATTTGACACCGAAAAAAAACACTCAACAAATGTCTACAATTTAAGGAATGTGTTTAGTGACGGCATCAGATTCCTAATTGATGGAGAAAGCTCTGGTGGCAAGAAAAGCTGCTTCTAGGAGGTTGTCAAGTGTTTTCGCTCGACGATTCCATTCTTGGGTGGTTGGTTTGGCCCTTGTTCCTGTAACTCGAATCCTAGCCCGGTATATCCCATTTTAATTTTACACCATTGTGAACCTTACGCCTTTTTTACTCTCTGATCGAGCTTCTCGGCATTGAAAAATCTCCGTAAACTAAATCACACGTGTATATGTTGACATTTAAGAGATATACAGTCAAGAAAATCATGGGTAATGGTGATATATATGCGGATTAGACACCAAAAAAAACACTCAACAAATGGCTTCAATTTAAGTATTGTGTTTAGTGACGGCATCAGATTCCTAATTGATGGAGAAAGGTCTGGTTGCAAGAAAAGCTGCTTCTTGGAGGTTGTCAAGTATTTTTGCTCGACGATTCCATTCTTGGGTGGTTGGTTTGGCCCTTGTTCCTGTAACTCGAATCCTAGCCCGATATATCCCATTTTAATTTTACACCATTGTGAACCTTACGCCTTTTTTACTCTCTGATCGAGGTTCTCGGTATTGAAAAATCTCCGTAAACTAAATCACACGTGTATATGTTGACATTTAAGAGATATACAGTCAAGAAAATCATGGGTAATGGTGATATATATGCGGATTAGACACCAAAAAAAACACTCAACAAATGGCTTCAATTTAAGTATTGTGTTTAGTGACGGCATCAGATTCCTAATTGATGGAGAAAGGTCTGGTTGCAAGAAAAGCTGCTTCTTGGAGGTTGTCAAGTATTTTCGCTCGACGATTCCATTCTTGGGTGGTTGGTTTGGCCTTTGTTCCTGTAACTCGAATCCTAGCCCGGTATATCCCATTTTAATTATACACCATTGTGAACCTTGCGCCTTTTTTACTCTCTGATCGAGGTTCTCGGCAATGAAAAATCTTCGTAAACAAAATCACACGTGTATATGTTGACATTTAAGAGATATACAGTCAAGAAAATCCAGGGCAATGGTGATATATATGCGGATTTGACACAAAAAAAACACTCAACAAATGGCTACAATTTAAGGAATGTGTTTAGTGACAGCATCAGATTCCTAATTGATGGAGAAAGCTCTGGTGGCAAGAAAAGCTGCTTCTAGGAGGTTTTCAAGTGTTTTCGCTCGACGATTCCATTCTTGGGTGGTTGGTTTGGCCCTTGTTCCTGTAACTCGAATCCTAGCCTGGTATATCCCACTTTAATCTTACACCATTGTGAACCTTACTCCTTTTTTACTCTCTGATCGAGGTCTTCGGCATTGAAAAATCTTCATAAACTAAATCACACGTGTATATGTTGAGATTTAAGAGATATACAGTCAAGAAAATCAAGGGCAATGGTGATATATATACGCGGATTAGACACAAAAAAAAACACTCCACAAATGGCTACAATTTAAGGAATGTGTTTAGTGACGGCATCAGATTCCTAATTGATGGAGAAAGGTCTGGTGGCAAGAAAAGCTGCTTCTAGGAGGTTGTCAAGTGTTTTCGCTCGACGATTCCATTCTTGGGTGGTTGGTTTGGCCCTTGTTCCTGTAACTCGAATCCTAGCCCGGTATATCCCATTTTAATTTTACACCATTGTGAACCTTACGCCTTTTTTACTCTCTGATCGAGCTTCTCGGCATTGAAAAATCTCCGTAAACTAAATCACACGTGTATATGTTGACATTTAAGAGATATACAGTCAAGAAAATCATGGGTAATGGTGATATATATGCGGATTAGACACCAAAAAAAACACTCAACAAATGGCTTCAATTTAAGTATTGTGTTTAGTGACGGCATCAGATTCCTAATTGATGGAGAAAGGTCTGGTTGCAAGAAAAGCTGCTTCTTGGAGGTTGTCAAGTATTTTCGCTCGACGATTCCATTCTTGGGTCGTTGGTTTGGCCCTTGTTCCTGTAACTCGAATCCTAGCCCGGTATATCCCATTTTAATTTTACACCATTGTGAACCTTACGCCTTTTTTACTCTCTGATCGAGGTTCTCGGCAATGAAAAATCTTCGTAAACAAAATCACACGTGTATATGTTGACATTTAAGAGATATACAGTCAAGAAAATCCAGGGCAATGGTGATATATATGCGGATTTGACACCAAAAAAAACACTCAACAAATGGCTACAATTTAAGGAATGTGTTTAGTGACAGCATCAGATTCCTAATTGATGGAGAAAGCTCTGGTGGCAAGAAAAGCTGCTTCTAGGAGGTTTTCAAGTGTTTTCGCTCGACGATTCCATTCTTGGGTGGTTGGTTTGGCCCTTGTTCCTGTAACTCGAATCCTAGCCTGGTATATCCCATTTTAATCTTACACCATTGTGAACCTTACTCCTTTTTTACTCTCTGATCGAGGTCCTCGGCATTGAAAAATCTTCATAAACTAAATCACACGTGTATATGTTGACATTTAAGAGATATACAGTCAAGAAAATCCAGGGCAATGGTGATATATATGCGGATTTGACACCAAAAAAAACACTTAACAAATGGCTACAATTTAAGGAATGTGTTTAGTGACGGCATCAGATTCCTAATTGATGGAGAAAGCTCTGGTGGCAAGAAAAACTGCTTCTTGGAGGTTGTCAAGTGTTTTCGCTCGACGATTCCATTCTTGGGTGGTTGGTTTGGCCCTTGTTCCTGTAACTCGAATCCTAGCCCGGTATATCCCATTTTAATTTTACACCATTGTGAACCTTACGCCTTTTTTACTCTCTGATCGAGGTTCTCGGCATTGAAAAATCTTCGTAAACTAAATCACACGTGTATATGTTGACATTTAAGAGATATACAGTCAAGAAAATCAAGGGCAATGGCGATATATATACGCGGATTAGACACAAAAAAAAAACACTCCACAAATGGCTACAATTTAAGGAATGTGTTTAGTGACGACATCAGATTCCTAATTGATGGAGAAAGGTCTGGTGGCAAGAAAAGCTGCTTCTAGGAGGTTGTCAAGTGTTTTCGCTCGACGATTCCATTCTTGGGTGGTTGGTTTGGCCCTTGTTCCTGTAACTCGAATCCTAGCCCGGTATATCCCATTTTAATTTTACACCATTGTGAACCTTACGCCTTTTTTACTCTCTGATCGAGCTTCTCGGCATTGAAAAATCTCCGTAAACTAAATCACACGTGTATATGTTGACATTTAAGAGATATACAGTCAAGAAAATCATGGGTAATGGTGATATATATGCGGATTAGACAGCAAAAAAAACACTCAACAAATGGCTACAATTTAAGGAATGTGTTTAGTGACGGCATCAGATTCCTAATTGATGGAGAAAGGTCTGGTGGTAAGAACAGCTGCTTCTAGGAGGTTGTCAAATGTTTTCGCTCGACGATTCCATTCTTGGGTGGTTGGTTTGGCCCTTGTTCCTGTAACTAGAATCCTAGCCCGGTATATCCCATTTTAATTTTACACCATTGTGAACCTTAAGCCTTTTTTGCTCTCTGATCGAGGTTCTCGGCATTGAAAAATCTTCGTAAACAAAATCACACGTGTATATGTTGACATTTAAGAGATATACAGTCAAGAAAATCCAGGGCAATGGTGATATATATGCGGATTTGACACCAAAAAAAAAACTCAACAAATGGCTACAATTTAAGGAATGTGTTTAGTGACGGCATCAGATTCCTAATTAATGGAGAAAGCTCTGGTGGCAAGAAAAGCTGCTTCTAGGAGGTTGTCAAGTGTTTTCGCTCGACGATTCCATTCTTGGGTGGTTGGTTTGGCCCTTGTTCCTGTAACTCGAATCCTAGCCTGGTATATCCCATTTTGATCTTACACCATTGTGAACCTTACTCCTTTTTTACTCTCTGATCGAGGTCCTCGACATTGAAAAATCTTCATAATCTAAATCACACGTGTATATGTTGACATTTAAGAGATATACAATCAAGAAAATCCTGGGCAATGGTGATATATATGCGGATTTGACACCAAAAAAAAACACTTAACAAATGGCTACAATTTAAGGAATGTGTTTAGTGACGGCATCAGATTCCTAATTGATGGAGAAAGCTCTGGTGGCAAGAAAAACTGCTTCTTGGAGGTTGTCAAGTGTTTTCGCTCGACGATTCCACTCTTGGGTGGTTGGTTTGGCCCTTGTTCCTGTAACTCGAATCCTAGCCCGGTATATCCCATTTTACTCTTACACCATTGTGAACCTTACGCCTTTTTTACTCTCTGATCGAGGTTCTCGGCATTGAAAAATCTTCGTAAACTAAATCACACGTGTATATGTTGACATTTAAGAGATATACAGTCAAGAAAATCAAGGGCAATGGCGATATATATACGCGGATTAGGCACAAAAAAAAAACACTCCACAAATGGCTACAATTTAAGGAATGTGTTTAGTGACGACATCAGATTCCTAATTGATGGAGAAAGGTCTGGTGGCAAGAAAAGCTGCTTCTAGGAGGTTGTCAAGTGTTTTCGCTCGACGATTCCATTCTTGGGTGGTTGGTTTGGCCCTTGTTCCTGTAACTCGAATCCTAGCCCGGTATATCCCATTTTAATTTTACACCATTGTGAACCTTACGCCTTTTTTACTCTCTGATCGAGCTTCTCGGCATTGAAAAATCTCCGTAAACTAAATCACACGTGTATATGTTGACATTTAAGAGATATACAGTCAAGAAAATCATGGGTAATGGTGATATATATGCGGATTAGACAGCAAAAAAAACACTCAACAAATGGCTACAATTTAAGGAATGTGTTTAGTGACGGCATCAGATTCCTAATTGATGGAGAAAGGTCTGGTGGTAAGAACAGCTGCTTCTAGGAGGTTGTCAAATGTTTTCGCTCGACGATTCCATTCTTGGGTGGTTGGTTTGGCCCTTGTTCCTGTAACTAGAATCCTAGCCCGGTATATCCCATTTTAATTTTACACCATTGTGAACCTTAAGCCTTTTTTGCTCTCTGATCGAGGTTCTCGGCATTGAAAAATCTTCGTAAACAAAATCACACGTGTATATGTTGACATTTAAGAGATATACAGTCAAGAAAATCCAGGGCAATGGTGATATATATGCGGATTTGACACCAAAAAAAAAACTCAACAAATGGCTACAATTTAAGGAATGTGTTTAGTGACGGCATCAGATTCCTAATTAATGGAGAAAGCTCTGGTGGCAAGAAAAGCTGCTTCTAGGAGGTTGTCAAGTGTTTTCGCTCGACGATTCCATTCTTGGGTGGTTGGTTTGGCCCTTGTTCCTGTAACTCGAATCCTAGCCTGGTATATCCCATTTTGATCTTACACCATTGTGAACCTTACTCCTTTTTTACTCTCTGATCGAGGTCCTCGACATTGAAAAATCTTCATAATCTAAATCACACGTGTATATGTTGACATTTAAGAGATATACAATCAAGAAAATCCTGGGCAATGGTGATATATATGCGGATTTGACACCAAAAAAAAACACTTAACAAATGGCTACAATTTAAGGAATGTGTTTAGTGACGGCATCAGATTCCTAATTGATGGAGAAAGCTCTGGTGGCAAGAAAAACTGCTTCTTGGAGGTTGTCAAGTGTTTTCGCTCGACGATTCCACTCTTGGGTGGTTGGTTTGGCCCTTGTTCCTGTAACTCGAATCCTAGCCCGGTATATCCCATTTTACTCTTACACCATTGTGAACCTTACGCCTTTTTTACTCTCTGATCGAGGTTCTCGGCATTGAAAAATCTTCGTAAACTAAATCACACGTGTATATGTTGACATTTAAGAGATATACAATCAAGAAAATCTAGGGCAATGGTGATATATATGCGGATTAGACACCAAAAAAAAACACTCAACAAATGGCTACAATTTAAGGAATGTGTTTAGTGACGGCATCAGATTCCTAATTGATGGAGAAAGTTTTGGTGGTAAGAAAAGCTGCTTCTAGGAGGTTGTCAAGTGTTTTCGCTCGACGATTCCATTCTTAGGTGGTTGGTTTGGCCCTTGTTCCTGTAACTCGAATCCTAGCCCGGTATATCCCATTTTAATTTTACACTATTGTGAACCTTACGCCTTTTTTACTCTCTGATCGAGGTTTTCGGCATTGAAAAATCTTCGTAAACTAAATCACACGTGTATATGTTGACATTTAAGAGATATACATTCAAGAAAATCTAGGGCAATGGTGATATATATGCGGAGTAGACACCAAAAAAAACACTCAACAAATGGCTACAATTTAAGGAATGTGTTTAGTGACGGCATCAGATTCCTAATTAATGGAGTAAGGTCTGGTGGCAAGTAAAGCTGCTTCTAGGAGGTTGTCAAGTGTTTTTGCTCGACGATTCCATTCTTGGGTGGTTGGTTTGGCCCTTGTTCATGTAACTCGAGTCCTAGCCCGGTATATCCCATTTTAATTTTACACCATTGTCAACCTTACGCCTTTTTTACTCTCTGATCGAGGTTCTCGGCATTGAAAAATCTTCATAAACTAAATCACACGTGTATATGTTGACATTTAAGAGATATACAATCAAGAAAATCTAGGGCAATGGTGATATATATGCGGATTAGACACCAAAAAAACACTCAACAAATGGCTACAATTTAAGGAATGTGTTTAGTGACGGCATCAGATTCCTAATTGATGGAGAAAGCTCTGGTGGCAAGAAAAGCTGCTTCTAGGAGGTTGTCAAGTGTTTTTGCTCGACGATTCCATTCTTGGGTGGTTGGTTTGGCCCTTGTTCATGTAACTCGAGTCCTAGCCCGGTATATCCCATTTTAATTTTACACCATTGTCAACCTTACGCCTTTTTTACTCTCTGATCGAGGTTCTCGGCATTGAAAAATCTTCATAAACTAAATCACACGTGTATATGTTGACATTTAAGAGACATACAGTCAAGAAAATCCAGGGCAATGGTGATATATATGCGGATTTGACACCAAAAAAAAAACACTCAACAAATGGCTACAATTTAAGGAATGTGTTTAGTGACGGCATCAGATTCCTAATTGATGGAGAAAGCTCTGGTGGCAAGAAAAACTGCTTCTTGGAGGTTGTCAAGTGTTTTCGCTCGACGATTCCTTTCTTGGGTGGTTGGTTTGGCCCTTGTTCCTGTAACTCGAATCCTAGCCCGGTATATCCCGTTTTACTCTTACACCATTGTGAACCTTACGCCTTTTTTACTCTCTGGTCGAGGTTCTCGGCATTGAAAAATCTTCATAAACTAAATCACACGTGTATATGTTGACATTTAAGAGATATACAGTCAAGAAAATCCAGGGCAATGGTGATATATATGCGGATTTGACATCAAAAAAAAAAAACACTCAACAAATGGCTACAATTTAAGGAATGTGTTTAGTGACGGCATCAGATTCCTAATTGATGGAGAAAGCTCTGGTGGCAAGAAAAGCTGCTTCTAGGAGGTTGTCAAGTGTTTTCGCTCGACGATTCCATTCTTGGGTGGTTGGTTTGGCCCTTGTTCCTGTAACTCGAATCCTAGCCCGGTATATCCCATTTTAATTTTACACTATTGTGAACCTTACGCCTTTTTTACTCTCTGATCGAGGTTTTCGGCATTGAAAAATCTTCGTAAACTAAATCACACGTGTATATGTTGACATTTAAGAGATATACATTCAAGAAAATCTTGGGCAATGGTGATATATATATGCGGAGTAGACACCAAAAAAAACACTCAACAAATGGCTACAATTTAAGGAATGTGTTAAGTGACGGCCTCAGATTCCTAATTAATGGAGTAAGGTCTGGTGGCAAGTAAAGCTGCTTCTAGGAGGTTGTCAAGTGTTTTTGCTCGACGATTCCATTCTTGGGTGGTTGGTTTGGCCCTTGTTCATGTAACTCGAGTCCTAGCCCGGTATATCCCATTTTAATTTTACACCATTGTCAACCGTACGCCTTTTTTACTCTCTGATCGAGGTTCTCGGCATTGAAAAATCTTCATAAACTAAATCACACGTGTATATGTTGACATTTAGGAGATATACAATCAAGAAAATCTTGGGCAATGGTGATATATATGCGGATTAGACACCAAAAAAAAACACTCAACAAATGGCTACAATTTAAGGAATGTGTTTAGTGACTGCATCAGATTCCTAATTGATGGAGAAAGCTCTGGTGGCAAGAAAAGCTGTTTCTAGGAGGTTGTCAAGTGTTTTCGCTCGACGATTCCATTCTTGGGTGGTTGGTTTGGCCCTTGTTCCTGTAACTCGAATCCTAGCCCGGTATATCCCATTTTAATCTTACACCATTGTGAACCTTACGCCATTTTTACTCTCTGATCGAGGTCCTCGGCATTGAAAAATCTTCATAAACTAAATCACACATGTATATGTTGACATTTAAGAGATATACAGTCAAGAAAATCCAGGGCAATGGTGATATATATGCGGATTTGACATAAAAAAAAACACTCAACAAATGGCTACAATTTAAGGAATGTGTTCAGTGACGGCATCAGATTCCTAATTGATGGAGAAAGCTCTGGTGGCAAGAAAAGCTGCTTCTAGGAGGTTGTCAAGTGTTTTCGCTCGACGATTCCATTCTTGGGTGGTTGGTTTGGCCCTTGTTCCTGTAACTCGAATCCTAGCCCGGTATATCCCATTTTAATTTTACACTATTGTGAACCTTACGCCTTTTTTACTCTCTGATCGAGGTTTTCGGCTTTGAAAAATCTTCGTAAACTAAATCACACGTGTATATGTTGACATTTAAGAGATATACATTCAAGAAAATCTAGGGCAATGGTGATATATATATGCGGAGTAGACACCAAAAAAAACACTCAACAAATGGCTACAATTTAAGGAATGTGTTTAGTGACGGCCTCAGATTTCTAATTAATGGAGTAAGGTCTGGTGGCAAGTAAAGCTGCTTCTAGGAGGTTGTCAAGTGTTTTTGCTCGACGATTCCATTCTTGGGTGGTTGGTTTGGCCCTTGTTCATGTAACTCGAGTCCTAGCCCGGTATATCCCATTTTAATTTTACACCATTGTCAACCGTACGCCTTTTTTACTCTCTGATCGAGGTTCTCGGCATTGAAAAATCTTCATAAACTAAATCACACGTGTATATGTTGACATTTAGGAGATATACAATCAAGAAAATCTTGGGCAATGGTGATATATATGCGGATTAGACACCCAAAAAAAACACTCAACAAATGGCTACAATTTAAGGAATGTGTTTAGTGACGGCCTCAGATTCCTAATTGATGGGGAAAGCTCTGGTGGCAAGAAAAGCTGTTTCTAGGAGGTTGTCAAGTGTTTTCGCTCGACGATTCCATTCTTGGGGGGTTGGTTTGGCCCTTGTTCCTGTAACTCGAATCCTAGCCCGGTATATCCCATTTTAATCTTACACCATTGTGAACCTTACGCCATTTTTACTCTCTGATCGAGGTCCTCGGCATTGAAAAATCTTCATAAACTAAATCACACATGTATATGTTGACATTTAAGAGATATACAGTCAAGAAAATCCAGGGCAATGGTGATATATATGCGGATTTGACATCAAAAAAAAAAACTCAACAAATGGCTACAATTTAAGGAATGTGTTTAGTGACGGTATCAGATTCCTAATTGATGGAGAAAGCTCTGGTGGCAAGAAAAGCTGCTTCTAGGAGGTTGTCAAGTGTTTTCGCTCGACGATTCCATTCTTGGGTGGTTGGTTTGGCCCTTGTTCCTGTAACTCGAATCCTAGCCCGGTATATCCCATTTTAATTTTACACTATTGTGAACCTTACGCCTTTTTTACTCTCTGATCGAGGTTTTCGGCATTGAAAAATCTTCGTAAACTAAATCACACGTGTATATGTTGACATTTAAGAGATATACATTCAAGAAAATCTAGGGCAATGGTGATATATATGCGGAGTAGACACCAAAAAAAACACTCAACAAATGGCTACAATTTAAGGAATGTGTTTAGTGACGGCATCAGATTCCTAATTAATGGAGTAAGGTCTGGTGGCAAGTAAAGCTGCTTCTAGGAGGTTGTCAAGTGTTTTTGCTCGACGATTCCATTCTTGGGTGGTTGGTTTGGCCCTTGTTCATGTAACTCGAGTCCTAGCCCGGTATATCCCATTTTAATTTTACACCATTGTCAACCTTACGCCTTTTTTACTCTCTGATCGAGGTTCTCGGCATTGAAAAATCTTCATAAACTAAATCACACGTGTATATGTTGACATTTAAGAGATATACAATCAAGAAAATCTTGGGCAATGGTGATATATATGCGGATTAGACACCAAAAAAAACACTCAACAAATGGCTACAATTTAAGGAATGTGTTTAGTGACGGCATCAGATTCCTAATTGATGGAGGAAGCTCTGGTGGCAAGAAAAGCTGCTTCTAGGAGGTTGTCAAGTGTTTTCGCTCGACGATTCCATTCTTGGGTGGTTGGGTTGGCCCTTGTTCCTGTAACTCGAATCCTAGCCCGGTATATCCCATTTTAATCTTACACCATTGTGAACCTTACGCCATTTTTATTCTCTGATCGAGGTCCTCGGCATTGAAAAATCATCATAAACTAAATCACACGTGTATATGTTGACATTTAAGAGATATACAGTCAAGAAAATCCAGGGCAATGGTGATATATATGCGGATTTGACATAAAAAAAACACTCAACAAATGGCTACAATTTAAGGAATGTGTTTAGTGACGGCATCAGATTCCTAATTGATGGAGAAGGCTCTGGTGGCAAGAAAAGCTGCTTCTAGGAGGTTGTCAAGTGTTTTCGCTCGACGATTCCATTCTTGGGTGGTTGGTTTGGCCCTTGTTCCTGTAACTCGAATCCTAGCCCGGTATATCCCATTTTAATTTTACACTATTGTGAACCTTACGCCTTTTTTACTCTCTGATCGAGGTTTTCGGCATTGAAAAATCTTCGTAAACTAAATCACACGTGTATATGTTGACATTTAAGAGATATACATTCAAGAAAATCTAGGGCAATTGTGATATATATGCGGAGGAGACACCAAAAAAACCACTCAACAAATGGCTATAATTTAAGGAATGTGTTTAGTGACGGCATCAGATTCCTAATTAATGGAGTAAGGTCTGGTGGCAAGTAAAGCTGCTTCTAGGAGGTTGTCAAGTGTTTTTGCTCGACGATTCCATTCTTGGGTGGTTGGTTTGGCCCTTGTTCATGTAACTCGAGTCCTAGCCCGGTATATCCCATTTTAATTTTACACCATTGTCAACCTTACGCCTTTTTTACTCTCTGATCGAGGTTCTCGGCATTGAAAAATCTTCATAAACTAAATCACACGTGTATATGTTGACATTTAAGAGATATACAATCAAGAAAATCTAGGGCAATGGTGATATATATGCGGATTAGACACCAAAAAAAACACTCAACAAATGGCTACATTTTAAGGAATATGTTTAGTGACGGCATCAGATTCCTAATTGATGGGGAAAGCTCTGGTGGCAAGAAAAGCTGCTTCTAGGAGGTTGTCAAGTGTTTTCGCTCGACGATTCCATTCTTGGGTGGTTGGTTTGGCCCTTGTTCCTGTACCTCGAATCCTAGCCCGGTATATCTCATTTTAATCTTACACCATTATGAACCTTACGCCATTTTTACTCTCTGATCGAGGTCCTCGGCATTGAAAACTCTTCATAAACTAAATCATACGTGTATATGTTGACATTTAAGAGATATACAGTCAAGAAAATCCAGGGCAATGGTGATATATATGCGGATTTGACACCAAAAAAAAACACTCAACAAATGGCTACAATTTAAGGAATGTGTTTAGTGACGGCATCAGATTCCTAATTGATGGAGAAAGCTCTGGTGGCAAGAAAAGCTGCTTCTAGGAGGTTGTCAAGTGTTTTCGCTCGACGATTCCATTCTTGGGTAGTTGGTTTGGCCCTTGTTCCTGTAACTCGAATCCTAGCCCGGTATATCCCGTTTTACTCTTACACCATTGTGAACCTTACGCCTTTTTTACTCTCTGGTCGAGGTTCTCGGCATTGAAAAATCTTCATAAACTAAATCACACGTGTATATGTTGACATTTAAGAGATATACAGTCAAGAAAATCCAGGGCAATGGTGATATATATGCGGATTTGACACAAAAAAAAAACACTCAACAAATGGCTACAATTTAAGGAATGTGTTTAGTGACGGCATCAGATTCCTAATTGATGGAGAAAGCTCTGGTGGGAAGAAAAGCTGCTTCTAGGAGGTTGTCAAGTGTTTTCGCTCGACGATTCCATTCTTGGGTGGTTGGTTTGGCCCTTGTTCCTGTAACTCGAATCCTAGCCCGGTATATCCCGTTTTACTCTTACACCATTGTGAACCTTACGCCTTTTTTACTCTCTGGTCGAGGTTCTCGGCATTGAAAAATCTTCATAAACTAAATCACACGTGTATATGTTGACATTTAAGAGATATACAGTCAAGAAAATCCAGGGCAATGGTGATATATATGCGGATTTGACATCAAAAAAAACACTCAACAAATGGCTACAATTTAAGGAATGTGTTTAGTGACGGCATCAGATTCCTAATTGATGGAGAAAGCTCTGGTGGCAAGAAAAGCTGCTTCTAAGAGGTTGTCAAGTGTTTTCGCTCGACGATTCCATTCTTGGGTGGTTGGTTTGGCCCTTGTTCCTGTAACTCGAATCCTAGCCCGGTATATCCCATTTTAATTTTACACTATTGTGAACCTTACGCCTTTTTTACTCTCTGATCGAGGTTTTCGGCATTGAAAAATCTTCGTAAACTAAATCACACGTGTATATGTTGACATTTAAGAGATATACATTCAAGAAAATCTAGGGCAATGATGATATATATGCGGAGTAGACACCAAAAAAAACACTCAACAAATGGCTACAATTTAAGGCATGTGTTTAGTGACGGCATCAGATTCCTAATTAATGGAGTAAGGTCTGGTGGCAAGTAAAGCTGCTTCTAGGAGGTTGTCAAGTGTTTTTGCACGACGATTCCATTCTTGGGTGGTTGGTTTGGCCCTTGTTCATGTTACTCGAGTCCTAGCCCGGTATATCCCATTTTAATTTTACACCATTGTGAACCTTACGCCTTTTTTACTCTCTGATCGAGGTTCTCGGCATTGAAAAATCTTCATAAACTAAATCACACGTGTATATGTTGACATTTAAGAGATATACAATCAAGAAAATCTTGGGCAATGGTGATATATATGCGGATTTGACACCAAAAAAAAACACTCAACAAATGGCTACAATTTAAGGAATGTATTTAGTGACGGCATCAGATTCCTAATTGATGGAGAAAGCTCTGGTGGCAAGAAAAGCTGCTTCTAGGAGGTTGTCAAGTATTTTCGCTCGACGATTCCATTCTTGGGTGGTTGGTTTGGCCCTTGTTCCTGTAACTCGAATCCTAGCCCGGTATATCCCATTTTAATCTTACACCATTGTGAACCTTACGCCATTTTTATTCTCTGATCGAGGTCCTCGGCATTGAAAAATCTACATAAACTAAATCACACGTGTATATGTTGACATTTAAGAGATATACAGTCAAGAAAATCCAGGGCAATGGTGATATATATGCGGATTTGACATAAAAAAAAACACTCAACAAATGGCTACAATTTAAGGAATGTGTTTAGTGACGGTATCAGATTCCTAATTGATGGAGAAAGCTCTGGTGGCAAGAAAAGCTGCTTCTAGGAGGTTGTCAAGTGTTTTCGCTCGACGATTCCATTCTTGGGTGGTTGGTTTGGCCCTTGTTCCTGTAACTCGAATCCTAGCCTGGTATATCCCATTTTAATGTTACACTATTGTGAACCTTACGCCTTTTTTACTCTCTGATCGAGGTTTTCGGCATTGAAAAATCTTCGTAAACTAAATCACACGTGTATATGTTGACATTTAAGAGATATACATTCAAGAAAATCTAGGGCAATGGTGATATATATGCGGAGCATACACCAAAAAAAACACTCAACAAATGGCTACAATTTAAGGAATGTGTTTAGTGACGGCATCGGATTCCTAATTAATGGAGTAAGGTCTGGTGGCAAGTAAAGCTGCTTCTAGGAGGTTGTCAAGTGTTTTTGCTCGACGATTCCATTCTTGGGTAGTTGGTTTGGCCCTTGTTCATGTAACTCGAGTCCTAGCCCGGTATATCCCATTTTAATTTTACACCATTGTCAACCTTACGCCTTTTTTACTCTCTGATCGAGGTTCTCGGCATTGAAAAATCTTCATAAACAAAATCACACGTGTATATGTTGACATTTAAGAGATATACAATCAAGAAAATCTAGGGCAATGGTGATATATATGCGGATTAGACACAAAAAAAAACACTCAACAAATGGCTACAATTTAAGGAATGTGTTTAGTGACGGCATCAGATTCCTAATTGATGGAGAAAGCTCTGGTGGCAAGAAAAGCTGCTTCTAGGAGGTTGTCAAGTGTTTTCGCTCGACGATTCCATTCTTGGGTGGTTGGTTTGGCCCTTGTTCCTGTAACTCGAATCCTAGCCCGATATATCCCATTTCAATCTTACACCATTATGAACCTTACGCCATTTTTACTCTCTGATCGAGGTTCTCGGCATTGAAAAATCTTCATAAACTAAATCATACGTGTATATGTTGACATTTAAGAGATATACAGTCAAGAAAATCCAGGGCAATGGTGATATATATGCGGATTTGACACCAAAAAAAAAACACTCAACAAATGGCTACAATTTAAGGAATGTGTTTAGTGACGGCATCTGATTCCTAATTGATGGAGAAAGCTCTGGTGGCAAGAAAAGCTGCTTCTAGGAGGTTGTCAAGTGTTTTCGCTCGACGATTCCATTCTTGGGTGGTTGGTTTGGCCCTTGTTCCTGTAACTCGAATCCTAGCCCGGTATATCCCATTTCAATCTTACACCATTATGAACCTTACGCCATTTTTACTCTCTGATCGAGGTTCTCGGCATTGAAAAATCTTCATAAACTAAATCACACGTGTATATGTTGACATTTAAGAGATATACAATCAAGAAAATCTAGGGCAATGGTGATATATATGCGGATTAGACACCAAAAAAAACACTTAACAAATGGCTACAATTTAAGGAATGTGTTTAGTGACGGCATCAGATTCCTAATTGATGGAGAAAGTTCTGGTGGCAAGAAAAACTGCTTCTAGGAGGTTGTCAAGTGTTTTCGCTCGACGATTCCATTCTTGGGTGGTTGGTTTGGCCCTTGTTCCTGTAACTCGAATCCTAGCCCGGTATATCCCATTTTAATTTTACACCATTGTGAACCTTACGCCTTTTTTACTCTCTGATCGAGGTTTTCAGCATTGAAAAATCTTCGTAAACTAAATCACACGTGTATATGTTGACATTTAAGAGATATACATTCAAGAAAATCTAGGGCAATGGTGATATATATGTGGAGTAGACACCAAAAAAAACACTCAACAAATGGCTACAATTTAAGGAATGTGTTTAGTGACGGCATCAGATTCCTAATTAATGGAGTAAGGTCTGGTGGCAAGTAAAGCTTCTTCTAGGAGGTTGTCAAGTGTTTTTGCTCGATGATTCCATTCTTGGGTGGTTGGTTTGGCCCTTGTTCATGTAACTCGAATCCTAGCCCGGTATATCCCATTTTAATTTTACACCATTGTCAACCTTACGTCTTTTTTACTCTCTGATCGAGGTTCTCGGCATTGAAAAATCATCGTAAACTAAATCACACGTGTATATGTTGATATTTAAGAGATATACAGTTAAGAAAATCAAGGGCAATGGTGATATATATGCGGATTAGAAACCAAAAAAAAAAACAATCAACAAATGGCTACAATTTAAGGAATGTGTTTAGTGACGGCATCGGATTCCTAATTGATGGAGAAAGGTCTAGTGGCAAGAAAAGCTGCTTCTAGGAGGTTGTCAAGTGTTTTCGTTCGACAATTCCATTCTTGGGTGGTTTGTTTGGCCCTTGTTCCTGTAACTCGAATCCTAGCCCAGTATATCCCATTTTAATTTTACACCATTGTGAACCTTATGCCTTTTTTACTCTCTGATCGACGTTCTCGACATTGAAAAATCTTCGTAAACTAAATCACACGTGTATATGTTGATATTTAAGAGATATACAGTCAAGAAAATCAAGGGCAATGGTGATATATATGCGGATTAGCCACCTAAAAAAACACTCAACAAATGGCTACAATTTAAGGAATGTGTTTAGTGACGGCAACAGATTCCTAATTGATGGAGAAAGGTCTGGTGGCAAGAAAAGCTGCTTCTAGGAGGTTGTCAAGTGTTTTAGCTTGACGATTCCATTCTTGGGTGGTTGGTTTGGCCCTTGTTCCTGTAACTCGAATCCTAGCCCGGTATATCCCATTTTAATTTTACACCATTGTGAACCTTACGCCTTTTTTACTCTTTGATCGAGGTTCTTGGCATTGAAAAATCTTCGTAAACTAAATCACACGTGTATATGTTGACATTTAAGAGATATAGAGTCAAGAAAATCAAGGGCAATGGTGATATATATGCGGATTAGACACCAAAAAAAATACTCAACAAATGGCTACAATTTAAGGAATGTGTTTAGTGACGGCATCAGATTCCTAATTGATGGAGAAAGGTCTGGTGGCAAGAAAAGCTGCTTCTAGGAGGTTGTCAAGTGTTTTCGCTCGACGATTCCATTCTTAGGTGGTTGGTTTGGCCCTTGTTCCTGTGACTCGAATCCTAGCCCGGTATATCCCATTGTAATTTTACACCATTGTGAACCTTACGCCTTTTTTACTCTCTGATCGAGGTTCTCAGCATTGAAAAATCTTCGTGAACTAAATAACACGTGTATATGTTGATATTTAAGAGATATACAGTCAAGAAAATCAAGGGCAATCACAAAAAAAACAATCAACATATGGCTACAATTTAAGGAATGTGTTTAGTGACGGCATCAGATTCCTAATTGATGGAGAAAGGTCTGGTGGTAAGAAAAGCTGCTTCTAGGAGGTTGTCAAATGTTTTCGCTCGACGATTCCATTCTTGGGTGGTTGGTTTGGCCCTTGTTCCTGTAACTCGAATCCTAGCCCGGTATATCCCATTTTAATCTTACACCATTGTGAACCTTACGGCTTTTTTACTCTCTGATCGAGGTTCTCGGCATTGAAAAATCTTCGTAAACTAAATCACACGTGTATATGTTGATATTTAAGAGATATACACTCAAGAAAATCTAGGGCAATGGTGATATATATGCGGATTAGACAACAAAAAATAAACACTCAAAAGATAGCTACAATTTAAGTTATGTGTTTAGTGACGGCATCGGATTCCTAATTGATGGAGAAAGGTCTGGTGGCAAGAAAAGCTGCTTCTAGGAGGTTGTCAAGTGTTTTCGCTCGACGATTCCATTCTTGGGTGGTTGGTTTGGCCCTTGTTCCTGTAACTCGAATCCAAGCCCGGTATATCACATTTTAATTTTACACCATTGTGAACCTTTCGCCTTTTTTACTCTCTGATCGAGGTTCTCGCCATTGAAAAAAATCACACGTGTATATGTTGATATTTAAGAGATATACAGTCAAGAAAATCAAGGGCAATGGTGATATATATGTGGATTAGACCACAAAAAAAAAACACTCAACAAATGGCTACAATTTAAGGAATGTGTTTAGTGATGGCATCAGATTCCTAATTGATGGAGAAAGGTCTGGTGGCAAGAAAAGCTGCTTCTAGGAGGTTGTCAAGTGTTTTCGCTCGACGATTCCATTCTTGGGTGGTTGGTTTGGCCCTTGTTCCTGTAACTCGAATCCTAGCCTGGTATATCCCATTTTAATTTTACACCATTGTGAACCATACGCCTTTTTTACTCTCTGATCGAGGTTCTCGGCATTGAAAAATCTTCGTAAACTAAATCACACGTGTATATGTTGATATTTAAGAGATATACAGTCAAGAAAATCAAGGGCAATGGTGATATATATGCGGATTAGACACAAAAAAAAACACTCAACAAATGGCTACAATTTAAGGAATGTGTTTAGTGACGGCATCAGTTTCCTAATTGATGGAGAAAGGTCTGGTGGTAAGAAAAGCTGCTTCTAGGAGGTTGTCAAGTGTTTTCGCTCGACGATTCCATTCTTGGGTGGTTGGTTTGGCCCTTGTTCCTGTAACTCGAATCCTAACCCGGTATATCCCTTTTTTAATTTTACACAATTGTGAACCTTACACCTTTTTTACTCTCCGATCGAGGTTCTCGGCATTGAAAAATCTTCGTAAACTAAATCACTCGTGTATATGTTGATATTTAAGAGATATACAGTCAAGAAAATCAAGGGCATTGGTGATATATATGCGGATTAGACACAAAAAAAAAACACTCAACAAATGGCTACAAATTAATGAATGTGCTTAGTGACGGCATCAGATTCCTAATTGATGGAGAAAGGTCTGGTGGTAAGAACAGCTGCTTCTAGGAGGTTGTCAAATGTTTTCGCTCGACGATTCCATTCTTGGGTGGTTGGTTTGGCCCTTGTTCCTGTAACTAGAATCCTAGCCCGGTATATCCCATTTTAATTTTACACCATTGTGAACCTTGCGCCTTTTTTACTCTCTGATCGAGGTTCTCGGCATTGAAAAATCTTCGTAAACTAAATCACACGTGTATATGTTGACATTTAAGTGATATACAGTAAAGAAAATCAAGGGCAATGGTGATATGTATGCGGATTAGACACCAAAAAAAACACTCAACAAATGGCCCCAATTTAAGAATGTGTTTAGTGACGGCATCAGATTCCTAATTGATGGAGAAACGTCTGGTGGTAAGAAAAGCTGCTACTAGGAGGTTGTCAAGTGTTTTCGGTCGACGATTCCATTCTTGGGTTGTTGGTTTGGCCCTTGTTCCTGTAACTCGAATCCTAGCCAGGTATATCCCATTTTAATTTTACACCATTATGAACCTTACGCCTTTTTTACTCTCTTATCGAGGTTCTCGGCATTGAAAAATCTTCGTAAACTAAATCACATGTGTATATGTTGATATTTAAGAGATATACAGTCAAGAAAATCAAGGGCAATGGTGATATATATGCGGATTAGACACCCAAAAAAAACACTCAACAAATGGCTACACTTTAAGGATTGTGTTTAGTGACGGCATCAGATTCCTAATTGATGGAGAAAGGTCTGGTGGTAAGAAAAGCGGCTTCTAGGAAGTTGTCAGGTGTTTTCGCTCGATGATTCCATTCTTGGGTGGTTGGTTTGGTCCTTGTTCCTGTAACTCGAATCCTAGCCTGGTATATCCCATTTTAATTTTACACCATTGTGAACCATACGCCTTTTTTACTCTCTGATCGAGGTTCTCGGCATTGAAAAATCTTCGTAAACTAAATCACACGTGTATATGTTGATATTTAAGAGATATACAGTCAAGAAAATCAAGGGCAATGGTGATATATATGCGGATTAGACACCAAAAAAACACTCAACAAATGGCTACAATTTAAGGAATGTGTTTAGTGACGGCATCAGATTCCTAATTGATGGAGAAAGGTCTGGTCGTAAGAAAAGCTGCTTCTAGGAGGTTGTCAAGTGTTTTCGCTCGACGATTCCATTCTTGGGTGGTTGGTTTGGCCCTTGTTCCGGTAACTCGAATCCTAGCCCGGTATATCCCTTTTTTAATTTTACACAATTGTGAACCTTACACCTTTTTTACTCTCCGATCGAGGTTCTCGGCATTGAAAAATCTTCGTAAACTAAATCACTCGTGTATATGTTGATATTTAAGAGATATACAGTCAAGAAAATCAAGGGCATTGGTGATATATATGCAGATTTGACACCAAAAAAAAAAACACTCAACAAATGGCTACAATTTAATGAATGTGTTTAGTGACGGCATCAGATTCCTAATTGATGGAGAAAGGTCTGGTGGTAAGAACAGCTGCTTCTAGGAGGTTGTCAAATGTTTTCGCTCGACGATTCCATTATTGTGTTGTTGGTTTGGCCCTTGTTCCTGTAACTAGAATCCTAGCCGGTATATCCCATTTTAATTTTAGACCATTGTGAACCTTAAGCCTTTTTTACTCTCTGATCGAGGTTCTCGGCATTGAAAAATCTTCGTAAACTAAATCACACGTGTATATGTTGACATTTAAGTGATATACAGTAAAGAAAATCAAGGGCAATGGTGATATATATGCGGATTAGACACCAAAAAAAAAACACTCAACAAATGGCCCCAATTTAAGAATGTGTTTAGTGACGGCATCAGATTCCTAATTGATGGAGAAAAGTCTGGTGGTAAGAAAAGCTGCTACTAGGAGGTTGTCAAGTGTTTTCGGTCGACGATTCCATTCTTGGGTGGTTGGTTTGGCCCTTGTTCCTGTAACTCGAATCCTAGCCAGGTATATCCCATTTTAATTTTACACCATTGTGAACCTTACGCCTTTTTTACTCTCTGATCGAGGTTCTCGGCATTGAAAAATCTTCGTAAACTAAATCACACGTGTATATGTTGACATTTAAGAGATATACAGTCAAGAAAATCAAGGGCAATGGTGATATATATACGCCGATTAGACACAAAAAAAAACACTCCACAAATGGCTACAATTTAAGGAATGTGTTTAGTGACGGCATCAGATTCCTAATTGATGGAGAAAGGTCTGGTGGCAAGAAAAGCTGCTTCTAGGAGGTTGTCAAGTGTTTTCGCTCGACGATTCCATTCTTGGGTGGTTGGTTTGGCCCTTGTTCCTGTAACTCGAATCCTAGCCCGGTATATCCCATTTTAATTTTACACCATTGTGAACCTTACGCCTTTTTTACTCTCTGATCGAGCTTCTCGGCATTGAAAAATCTCCGTAAACTAAATCACACGTGTATATGTTGACATTTAAGAGATATACAGTCAAGAAAATCATGGGTAATGGTGATATATATGCGGATTAGACACCAAAAAAAACACTCAACAAATGGCTTCAATTTAAGTATTGTGTTTAGTGACGGCATCAGATTCCTAATTGATGGAGAAAGGTCTGGTGGTAAGAACAGCTGCTTCTAGGAGGTTGTCAAATGTTTTCGCTCGACGATTCCATTATTGTGTTGTTGGTTTGGCCCTTGGTCCTGTAACTAGAATCCTAGCCGGTATATCCCATTTTAATTTTAGACCATTGTGAACCTTAAGCCTTTTTTACTCTCTGATCGAGGTTCTCGGCATTGAAAAATCTTCGTAAACTAAATCACACGTGTATATGTTGACATTTAAGTGATATACAGTAAAGAAAATCAAGGGCAATGGTGATATATATGCGGATTAGACACCAAAAAAAAAACACTCAACAAATGGCCCCAATTTAAGAATGTGTTTAGTGACGGCATCAGATTCCTAATTGATGGAGAAAAGTCTGGTGGTAAGAAAAGCTGCTACTAGGAGGTTGTCAAGTGTTTTCGGTCGACGATTCCATTCTTGGGTGGTTGGTTTGGCCCTTGTTCCTGTAACTCGAATCCTAGCCAGGTATATCCCATTTTAATTTTACACCATTGTGAACCTTACGCCTTTTTTACTCTCTGATCGAGGTTCTCGGCATTGAAAAATCTTCGTAAACTAAATCACATGTGTATATGTTGATATTTAAGAGATATACAGTCAAGAAAATCAAGGGCAATGGTGATATATATGCGGATTAGACACCAAAAAAAACACTCAACAAATGGCTACTATTTAAGGAATGTGTTTAGTGACGGCATCAGATTCCTAATTGATGGAGAAAGATCTGGTGGTAAGAACAGCTGCTTCTAGGAGGTTGTCAAATGTTTTCGCTCGACGATTCCATTCTTGGGTGGTTGGTTTGGCCCTTGTTCCTGTAACTAGAATCCTAGCCCGGTATATCCCATTTTAATTTTACACCATTGTGAACCTTAAGCCTTTTTTACTCTCTGATCGAGGTTCTCGGCATTGAAAAATCTTCGTAAACTAAATCACACGTGTATATGTTGACATTTAAGTGATATACAGTAAAGAAAATCAAGGGCAATGGTGATATATATGCGGATTAGACACAAAAAAAAAACACTCAACAAATGGCCCCAATTTAAGAATGTGTTTAGTGACGGCATCAGATTCCTAATTGATGGAAAAAAGTTTGGTGGTAAGAAAAGCTGCTACTAGGAGGTTGTCAAGTGTTTTCGGTCGACGATTCCATTCTTGGGTGGCTGGTTTGGCCCTTGTTCCTGTAACTCGAATCCTAGCCAGGTATATCCCATTTTAATTTTACACCATTGTGAACCTTACGCCTTTTTTACTCTCTGATCGAGGTTCTCGGCATTGAAAAATCTTCGTAAACTAAATCACTCGTGTATATGTTGATATTTAAGAGATATACAGTCAAGAAAATCAAGGGCATTGGTGATATATATGCGGATTAGACACAAAAAAGAAAACACTCAAGAAATGGCTACAATTTAATGAATGTGCTTAGTGACGGCATCAGATTCCTAATTGATGGAGAAAGGTCTGGTGGTAAGAACAGCTGCTTCTAGGAGGTTGTCAAATGTTTTCGCTCGACGATTCCATTCTTGGGTGGTTGGTTTGGCCCTTGTTCCTGTAACTAGAATCCTAGCCCGGTATATCCCATTTTAATTTTACACCATTGTGAACCTTGCGCCTTTTTTACTCTCTGATCGAGGTTCTCGGCATTGAAAAATCTTCGTAAACTAAATCACACGTGTATATGTTGACATTTAAGTGATATACAGTAAAGAAAATCAAGGGCAATGGTGATATATATGCGGATTAGACACAAAAAAAACACTCAACAAATGGCCCCAATTTAAGAATGTGTTTAGTGACGGCATCAGATTCCTAATTGATGGAAAAAAGTCTGGTGGTAAGAAAAGCTGCTACTAGGAGGTTGTCAAGTGTTTTCGGTCGACGATTCCATTCTTGGGTTGTTGGTTTGGCCCTTGTTCCTGTAACTCGAATCCTAGCCAGGTATATCCCATTTTAATTTTACACCATTGTGAACCTTACGCCTTTTTTACTCTCTGATCGAGGTTCTCGGCATTGAAAAATCTTCGTAAACTAAATCACATGTGTATATGTTGATATTTAAGAGATATACAGTCAAGAAAATCAAGGGCAATGGTGATATATATGCGGATTAGACACCCAAAAAAAAAACACTCAACAAATGGCTACACTTTAAGGATTGTGTTTAGTGACGGCATCAGATTCCTAATTGATGGAGAAAGGTCTGGTGGTAAGAAAAGCGGCTTCTAGGAAGTTGTCAGGTGTTTTCGCTCGATGATTCCATTCTTGGGTGGTTAGTTTGGTCCTTGTTCCTGTAACTCGAATCCTAGCCTGGTATATCCCATTTTAATTTTACACCATTGTGAACCATACGCCTTTTTTACTCTCTGATCGAGGTTCTCGGCATTGAAAAATCTTCGTAAACTAAATCACACGTGTATATGTTGATATTTAAGAGATATACAGTCAAGAAAATCAAGGGCAATGGTGATATATATGCGGATTAGACACCAAAAAAAAACACTCAACAAATGGCTGCAATTTAAGGAATGTGTTTAGTGACGGCATCAGATTCCTAATTGATGGAGAAAGGTCTGGTGGTAAGAACAGCTGCTTCTAGGAGGTTGTCAAATGTTTTCGCTCGACGATTCCATTATTGGGTGGTTGGTTTGGCCCTTGTTCCTGTAACTAGAATCCTAGCCCGGTATATCCCATTTTAATTTTAGACCATTGTGAACCTTAAGCCTTTTTTACTCTCTGATCGAGGTTCTCGGCATTGAAAAATCTTCGTAAACTAAATCACACGTGTATATGTTGACATTTAAGTGATATACAGTAAAGAAAATCAAGGGCAATGGTGATATATATGCGGATTAGACACCAAAAAAAAAACACTCAACAAATAGCCCCAATTTAAGAATGTGTTTAATGACGGCATCAGATTCCTAATTGATGGAGAAAAGTCTGGTGGTAAGAAAAGCTGCTACTAGGAGGTTGTCAAGTGTTTTCGGTCGACGATTCCATTCTTGGGTGGCTGGTTTGGCCCTTGTTCCTGTAACTCGAATCCTAGCCAGGTAAATCCCATTTTAATTTTACATCATTGTGAACCTTACGCCTTTTTTACTCTCTGATCGAGGTTCTCGGCATTGAAAAATCTTCGTAAACTAAATCACACGTGTATATGTTGACCTTAAGTGATATACAGTAAAGAAAATCAAGGGCAATGGTGATATATATGCGGATTAGACACCAAAAAAAACACTCAACAAATGGCCCCAATTTAAGAATGTGTTTAGTGACGGCATCAGATTCCTAATTGATGGAGAAAAGTCTGATGGTAAGAAAAGCTGCTACTAGGAGGTTGTCAAGTGTTTTCGGTCGACGATTCCATTCTTGGGTGGCTGGTTTGGTCCTTGTTCCTGTAACTCGAATCCTAGCCTGTAATATCCCATTTTAATTTTACACCATTGTGAACCATACGCCTTTTTTACTCTCTGATCGAGGTTCTCGGCATTGAAAAATCTTCGTAAACTAAATCACACATGTATATGTTGTTATTTAAGAGATATACAGTCAAGAAAATCAAGGGGAATGGTGATATATATGCGGATTAGACACCAAAAAAAAACACTCAACAAATGGCTACAATTTAAGGAATGTGTTTAGTGACGGCATCAGATTCCTAATTGATGGAGAAAGGTCTGGTGGTAAGAAAAGCTGCTTCTAGGAGGTTGTAAAGTGTTTTCGCTCGACGATTCCATTCTTGGGTGGTTGGTTTGGCCCTTGTTCCTGTAACTCGAATCCTAGCCCGGTATATCCCTATTTTAATTTTACACAATTGTGAACCTTACACCTTTTTTACTCTCCGATCGAGGTTCTCGGCATTGAAAAATCTTCGTAAACTAAATCACTCGTGTATATGTTGATATTTAAGAGATATACAGTCAAGAAAATCAAGGGCATTGGTGATATATATGCGGATTAGACACCAAAAAAAACACTCAACAAATGGCTACAACTTAAGGAATGTGTTTAGTGACGGCATCAGATTCCTAATTGATGGAGAAAGGTCTGGTGGTAAGAACAGCTGCTTCTAGGAGGTTGTCAAATGTTTTCGCTCGACGATTCCATTATTGGGTGGTTGGTTTGGCCCTTGTTCCTGTAACTAGAATCCTAGCCCGGTATATCCCATTTTAATTTTAGACCATTGTGAACCTTAAGCCTTTTTTACTCTCTGATCGAGTTTCTCGGCATTGAAAAATCTTCGTAAACTAAATCACACGTGAATATGTTGACATTTAAGTGATATACAGTAAAGAAAATCAAGGGCAATGGTGATATATATGCGGATTAGACACCAAAAAAAACACTCAACAAATGGCCCCAATTTAAGAATGTGTTTAGTGACGGCATCAGATTCCTAATTGATGGAGAAAAGTCTGGTGGTAAGAAAAGCTGCTACTAGGAGGTTGTCAAGTGTTTTCGGTCGACGATTCCATTCTTGGGTGGCTGGTTTGGCCCTTGTTCCTGTAACTCGAATCCTAGCCAGGTATATCCCATTTTAATTTTACACCATTGTGAACCTTACGCCTTTTTTACTCTCTGATCGAGGTTCTCGGCATTGAAAAATCTTCGTAAACTAAATCACATGTGTATATGTTGATATTTAAGAGATATACAGTCAAGAAAATCAAGGGCAATGGTGATATATATGCGGATTAGACACCCAAAAAAAACACTCAACAAATGGCTACACTTTAAGGATTGTGTTTAGTGACGGCATCAGATTCCTAATTCATGGAGAAAGGTCTGGTGGTAAGAAAAGCTGCTTCTAGGAAGTTGTCAAGTGTTTTCGCTCGATGATTCCATTCTTGGGTGGTTGGTTTGGTCCTTGTTCCTGTAACTCGAATCCTAGCCTGTAATATCCCATTTTAATTTTACACCATTGTGAACCATACGCCTTTTTTACTCTCTGATCGAGGTTCTCGGCATTGAAAAATCTTCGTAAACTAAATCACACATGTATATGTTGATATTTAAGAGATATACAGTCAAGAAAATCAAGGGGAATGGTCATATATATGCGGATTAGACACCAAAAAAAAACACTCAACAAATGGCTACAATTTAAGGAATGTGTTTAGTGACGGCATCAGATTCCTAATTGATGGAGAAAGGTCTGGTGGTAAGAAAAGCTGCTTCTAGGAGGTTGTAAAGTGTTTTCGCTCGACGATTCCATTCTTGGGTGGTTGGTTTGGCCCTTGTTCCTGTAACTCGAATCCTAGCCCGGTATATCCCTATTTTAATTTTACACAATTGTGAACCTTACACCTTTTTTACTCTCCGATCGAGGTTCTCGGCATTGAAAAATCTTCGTAAACTAAATCACTCGTGTATATGTTGATATTTAAGAGATATACAGTCAAGAAAATCAAGGGCATTGGTGATATATATGCGGATTAGACACCAAAAAAAACACTCAACAAATGGCTACAATTTAAGGAATGTGTTTAGTGACGGCATCAGATTCCTAATTGATGGAGAAAGGTCTGGTGGTAAGAACAGCTGCTTCTAGGAGGTTGTCAAATGTTTTCGCTCGACGATTCCATTATTGGGTGGTTGGTTTGGCCCTTGTTCCTGTAACTAGAATCCTAGCCCGGTATATCCCATTTTAATTTTAGACCATTGTGAACCTTAAGCCTTTTTTACTCTCTGATCGAGTTTCTCGGCATTGAAAAATCTTCGTAAACTAAATCACACGTGTATATGTTGACATTTAAGTGATATACAGTAAAGAAAATCAAGGGCAATGGTGATATATATGCGGATTAGACACCAAAAAAAACACTCAACAAATGGCCCCAATTTAAGAATGTGTTTAGTGACGGCATCAGATTCCTAATTGATGGAGAAAAGTCTGATGGTAAGAAAAGCTGCTACTAGGAGGTTGTCAAGTGTTTTCGGTCGACGATTCCATTCTTGGGTGGCTGGTTTGGTCCTTGTTCCTGTAACTCGAATCCTAGCCTGTAATATCCCATTTTAATTTTACACCATTGTGAACCATACGCCTTTTTTACTCTCTGATCGAGGTTCTCGGCATTGAAAAATCTTCGTAAACTAAATCACACATGTATATGTTGTTATTTAAGAGATATACAGTCAAGAAAATCAAGGGGAATGGTGATATATATGCGGATTAGACACCAAAAAAAAACACTCAACAAATGGCTACAATTTAAGGAATGTGTTTAGTGACGGCATCAGATTCCTAATTGATGGAGAAAGGTCTGGTGGTAAGAAAAGCTGCTTCTAGGAGGTTGTAAAGTGTTTTCGCTCGACGATTCCATTCTTGGGTGGTTGGTTTGGCCCTTGTTCCTGTAACTCGAATCCTAGCCCGGTATATCCCTATTTTAATTTTACACAATTGTGAACCTTACACCTTTTTTACTCTCCGATCGAGGTTCTCGGCATTGAAAAATCTTCGTAAACTAAATCACTCGTGTATATGTTGATATTTAAGAGATATACAGTCAAGAAAATCAAGGGCATTGGTGATATATATGCGGATTAGACACCAAAAAAAACACTCAACAAATGGCTACAATTTAAGGAATGTGTTTAGTGACGGCATCAGATTCCTAATTGATGGAGAAAGGTCTGGTGGTAAGAACAGCTGCTTCTAGGAGGTTGTCAAATGTTTTCGCTCGACGATTCCATTATTGGGTGGTTGGTTTGGCCCTTGTTCCTGTAACTAGAATCCTAGCCCGGTATATCCCATTTTAATTTTAGACCATTGTGAACCTTAAGCCTTTTTTACTCTCTGATCGAGTTTCTCGGCATTGAAAAATCTTCGTAAACTAAATCACACGTGTATATGTTGACATTTAAGTGATATACAGTAAAGAAAATCAAGGGCAATGGTGATATATATGCGGATTAGACACCAAAAAAAACACTCAACAAATGGCCCCAATTTAAGAATGTGTTTAGTGACGGCATCAGATTCCTAATTGATGGAGAAAAGTCTGGTGGTAAGAAAAGCTGCTACTAGGAGGTTGTCAAGTGTTTTCGGTCGACGATTCCATTCTTGGGTGGCTGGTTTGGCCCTTGTTCCTGTAACTCGAATCCTAGCCAGGTATATCCCATTTTAATTTTACACCATTGTGAACCTTACGCCTTTTTTACTCTCTGATCGAGGTTCTCGGCATTGAAAAATCTTCGTAAACTAAATCACATGTGTATATGTTGATATTTAAGAGATATACAGTCAAGAAAATCAAGGGCAATGGTGATATATATGCGGATTAGACACCCAAAAAAAACACTCAACAAATGGCTACACTTTAAGGATTGTGTTTAGTGACGGCATCAGATTCCTAATTCATGGAGAAAGGTCTGGTGGTAAGAAAAGCTGCTTCTAGGAAGTTGTCAAGTGTTTTCGCTCGATGATTCCATTCTTGGGTGGTTGGTTTGGTCCTTGTTCCTGTAACTCGAATCCTAGCCTGTAATATCCCATTTTAATTTTACACCATTGTGAACCATACGCCTTTTTTACTCTCTGATCGAGGTTCTCGGCATTGAAAAATCTTCGTAAACTAAATCACACATGTATATGTTGTTATTTAAGAGATATACAGTCAAGAAAATCAAGGGGAATGGTGATATATATGCGGATTAGACACAAAAAAAAAACACTCAACAAATGGCTACAATTTAAGGAATGTGTTTAGTGACGGCATCAGATTCCTAATTGATGGAGAAAGGTCTGGTGGTAAGAAAAGCTGCTTCTAGGAGGTTGTAAAGTGTTTTCGCTCGACGATTCCATTCTTGGGTGGTTGGTTTGGCCCTTGTTCCTGTAACTCGAATCCTAGCCCGGTATATCCCTATTTTAATTTTACACAATTGTGAACCTTACACCTTTTTTACTCTCCGATCGAGGTTCTCGGCATTGAAAAATCTTCGTAAACTAAATCACTCGTGTATATGTTGATATTTAAGAGATATACAGTCAAGAAAATCAAGGGCATTGGTGATATATATGCGGATTAGACACCAAAAAAAACACTCAACAAATGGCTACAATTTAAGGAATGTGTTTAGTGACGGCATCAGATTCCTAATTGATGGAGAAAGGTCTGGTGGTAAGAACAGCTGCTTCTAGGAGGTTGTCAAATGTTTTCGCTCGACGATTCCATTATTGGGTGGTTGGTTTGGCCCTTGTTCCTGTAACTAGAATCCTAGCCCGGTATATCCCATTTTAATTTTAGACCATTGTGAACCTTAAGCCTTTTTTACTCTCTGATCGAGTTTCTCGGCATTGAAAAATCTTCGTAAACTAAATCACACGTGTATATGTTGACATTTAAGTGATATACAGTAAAGAAAATCAAGGGCAATGGTGATATATATGCGGATTAGACACAAAAAAAAACACTCAACAAATGGCCCCAATTTAAGAATGTGTTTAGTGACGGCATCAGATTCCTAATTGATGGAGAAAAGTCTGGTGGTAAGAAAAGCTGCTACTAGGAGGTTGTCAAGTGTTTTCGGTCGACGATTCCATTCTTGGGTGGCTGGTTTGGCCCTTGTTCCTGTAACTCGAATCCTAGCCAGGTATATCCCATTTTAATTTTACACCATTGTGAACCTTACGCCTTTTTTACTCTCTGATCGAGGTTCTCGGCATTGAAAAATCTTCGTAAACTAAATCACATGTGTATATGTTGATATTTAAGAGATATACAGTCAAGAAAATCAAGGGCAATGGTGATATATATGCGGATTAGACACCCAAAAAAAACACTCAACAAATGGCTACACTTTAAGGATTGTGTTTAGTGACGGCATCAGATTCCTAATTGATGGAGAAAGGTCTGGTGGTAAGAAAAGCTGCTTCTAGGAAGTTGTCAAGTGTTTTCGCTCGATGATTCCATTCTTGGGTGGTTGGTTTGGTCCTTGTTCCTGTAACTCGAATCCTAGCCTGTAATATCCCATTTTAATTTTACACCATTGTGAACCATACGCCTTTTTTACTCTCTGATCGAGGTTCTCGGCATTGAAAAATCTTCGTAAACTAAATCACACATGTATATGTTGATATTTAAGAGATATACAGTCAAGAAAATCAAGGGGAATGGTCATATATATGCGGATTAGACACCAAAAAAAAACACTCAACAAATGGCTACAATTTAAGGAATGTGTTTAGTGACGGCATCAGATTCCTAATTGATGGAGAAAGGTCTGGTGGTAAGAAAAGCTGCTTCTAGGAGGTTGTAAAGTGTTTTCGCTCGACGATTCCATTCTTGGGTGGTTGGTTTGGCCCTTGTTCCTGTAACTCGAATCCTAGCCCGGTATATCCCTATTTTAATTTTACACAATTGTGAACCTTACACCTTTTTTACTCTCCGATCGAGGTTCTCGGCATTGAAAAATCTTCGTAAACTAAATCACTCGTGTATATGTTGATATTTAAGAGATATACAGTCAAGAAAATCAAGGGCATTGGTGATATATATGCGGATTAGACACCAAAAAAAACACTCAACAAATGGCTACAATTTAAGGAATGTGTTTAGTGACGGCATCAGATTCCTAATTGATGGAGAAAGGTCTGGTGGTAAGAACAGCTGCTTCTAGGAGGTTGTCAAATGTTTTCGCTCGACGATTCCATTATTGGGTGGTTGGTTTGGCCCTTGTTCCTGTAACTAGAATCCTAGCCCGGTATATCCCATTTTAATTTTAGACCATTGTGAACCTTAAGCCTTTTTTACTCTCTGATCGAGTTTCTCGGCATTGAAAAATCTTCGTAAACTAAATCACACGTGTATATGTTGACATTTAAGTGATATACAGTAAAGAAAATCAAGGGCAATGGTGATATATATGCGGATTAGACACCAAAAAAAACACTCAACAAATGGCCCCAATTTAAGAATGTGTTTAGTGACGGCATCAGATTCCTAATTGATGGAGAAAAGTCTGATGGTAAGAAAAGCTGCTACTAGGAGGTTGTCAAGTGTTTTCGGTCGACGATTCCATTCTTGGGTGGCTGGTTTGGTCCTTGTTCCTGTAACTCGAATCCTAGCCTGTAATATCCCATTTTAATTTTACACCATTGTGAACCATACGCCTTTTTTACTCTCTGATCGAGGTTCTCGGCATTGAAAAATCTTCGTAAACTAAATCACACATGTATATGTTGTTATTTAAGAGATATACAGTCAAGAAAATCAAGGGGAATGGTGATATATATGCGGATTAGACACCAAAAAAAAACACTCAACAAATGGCTACAATTTAAGGAATGTGTTTAGTGACGGCATCAGATTCCTAATTGATGGAGAAAGGTCTGGTGGTAAGAAAAGCTGCTTCTAGGAGGTTGTAAAGTGTTTTCGCTCGACGATTCCATTCTTGGGTGGTTGGTTTGGCCCTTGTTCCTGTAACTCGAATCCTAGCCCGGTATATCCCTATTTTAATTTTACACAATTGTGAACCTTACACCTTTTTTACTCTCCGATCGAGGTTCTCGGCATTGAAAAATCTTCGTAAACTAAATCACTCGTGTATATGTTGATATTTAAGAGATATACAGTCAAGAAAATCAAGGGCATTGGTGATATATATGCGGATTAGACACCAAAAAAAACACTCAACAAATGGCTACAATTTAAGGAATGTGTTTAGTGACGGCATCAGATTCCTAATTGATGGAGAAAGGTCTGGTGGTAAGAACAGCTGCTTCTAGGAGGTTGTCAAATGTTTTCGCTCGACGATTCCATTATTGGGTGGTTGGTTTGGCCCTTGTTCCTGTAACTAGAATCCTAGCCCGGTATATCCCATTTTAATTTTAGACCATTGTGAACCTTAAGCCTTTTTTACTCTCTGATCGAGTTTCTCGGCATTGAAAAATCTTCGTAAACTAAATCACACGTGTATATGTTGACATTTAAGTGATATACAGTAAAGAAAATCAAGGGCAATGGTGATATATATGCGGATTAGACACCAAAAAAAACACTCAACAAATGGCCCCAATTTAAGAATGTGTTTAGTGACGGCATCAGATTCCTAATTGATGGAGAAAAGTCTGGTGGTAAGAAAAGCTGCTACTAGGAGGTTGTCAAGTGTTTTCGGTCGACGATTCCATTCTTGGGTGGCTGGTTTGGCCCTTGTTCCTGTAACTCGAATCCTAGCCAGGTATATCCCATTTTAATTTTACACCATTGTGAACCTTACGCCTTTTTTACTCTCTGATCGAGGTTCTCGGCATTGAAAAATCTTCGTAAACTAAATCACATGTGTATATGTTGATATTTAAGAGATATACAGTCAAGAAAATCAAGGGCAATGGTGATATATATGCGGATTAGACACCCAAAAAAAACACTCAACAAATGGCTACACTTTAAGGATTGTGTTTAGTGACGGCATCAGATTCCTAATTCATGGAGAAAGGTCTGGTGGTAAGAAAAGCTGCTTCTAGGAAGTTGTCAAGTGTTTTCGCTCGATGATTCCATTCTTGGGTGGTTGGTTTGGTCCTTGTTCCTGTAACTCGAATCCTAGCCTGTAATATCCCATTTTAATTTTACACCATTGTGAACCATACGCCTTTTTTACTCTCTGATCGAGGTTCTCGGCATTGAAAAATCTTCGTAAACTAAATCACACATGTATATGTTGATATTTAAGAGATATACAGTCAAGAAAATCAAGGGGAATGGTCATATATATGCGGATTAGACACCAAAAAAAAAACACTCAACAAATGGCTACAATTTAAGGAATGTGTTTAGTGACGGCATCAGATTCCTAATTGATGGAGAAAGGTCTGGTGGTAAGAAAAGCTGCTTCTAGGAGGTTGTAAAGTGTTTTCGCTCGACGATTCCATTCTTGGGTGGTTGGTTTGGCCCTTGTTCCTGTAACTCGAATCCTAGCCCGGTATATCCCTTTTTTAATTTTACACAATTGTGAACCTTACACCTTTTTTACTCTCCGATCGAGGTTCTCGGCATTGAAAAATCTTCGTAAACTAAATCACTCGTGTATATGTTGATATTTAAGAGATATACAGTCAAGAAAATCAAGGGCATTGGTGATATATATGCGGATTAGACACCAAAAAAAACACTCAACAAATGGCTACAATTTAAGGAATGTGTTTAGTGACGGCATCAGATTCCTAATTGATGGAGAAAGGTCTGGTGGTAAGAACAGCTGCTTCTAGGAGGTTGTCAAATGTTTTCGCTCGACGATTCCATTCTTGGGTGGTTGGTTTGGCCCTTGTTCCTGTAACTAGAATCCTAGCCCGGTATATCCCATTTTAATTTTACACCATTGTGAACCTTAAGCCTTTTTTGCTCTCTGATCGAGGTTCTCGGCATTGAAAAATCTTCGTAAACTAAATCACACGTGTATATGTTGACATTTAAGTGATATACAGTAAAGAAGATCAAGGGCAATGGTGATATATATGCGGATTAGACACAAAAAAAAAACTCAACAAATGGCCCCAATTTAAGAATGTGTTTAGTGACGGCATCAGATTCCTAATTAATGGAAAAAAGTCTGGTGGTAAGAAAAGCTGCTACTAGGAGGTTGTCAAGTGTTTTCGGTCGACGATTCCATTCTTGGGTGGCTGGTTTGGCCCTTGTTCCTGTAACTCGAATCCTAGCCAGGTATATCCCATTTTAATTTTACACCATTGTGAACCTTACGCCTTTTTTACTCTCTGATCGAGGTTCTCGGCATTGAAAAATCTTCGTAAACTAAATCACATGTGTATATGTTGATATTTAAGAGATATACAGTCAAGAAAATCAAGGGCAATGGTGATATATATGCGGATTAGACACCCAAAAAAAAACACTCAACAAATGGCTACACTTTAAGGATTGTGTTTAGTGACGGCATCAGATTCCTAATTGATGGAGAAAGGTCTGGTGGTAAGAAAAGCTGCTTCTAGGAAGTTGTCAAGTGTTTTCGCTCGATGATTCCATTCTTGGGTGGTTGGTTTGGTCCTTGTTCCTGTAACTCGAATCCTAGCCTGTAATATCCCATTTTAATTTTACACCATTGTGAACCATACGCCTTTTTTACTCTCTGATCGAGGTTCTCGGCATTGAAAAATCTTCGTAAACTAAATCACACATGTATATGTTGATATTTAAGAGATATACAGTCAAGAAAATCAAGGGGAATGGTCATATATATGCGGATTAGACACCAAAAAAAAAACACTCAACAAATGGCTACAATTTAAGGAATGTGTTTAGTGACGGCATCAGATTCCTAATTGATGGAGAAAGGTCTGGTGGTAAGAAAAGCTGCTTCTAGGAGGTTGTAAAGTGTTTTCGCTCGACGATTCCATTCTTGGGTGGTTGGTTTGGCCCTTGTTCCTGTAACTCGAATCCTAGCCCGGTATATCCCTTTTTTAATTTTACACAATTGTGAACCTTATACCTTTTTTACTCTCCGATCGAGGTTCTCGGCATTGAAAAATCTTCGTAAACTAAATCACTCGTGTATATGTTGATATTTAAGAGATATACAGTCAAGAAAATCAAGGGCATTGGTGATATATATGCGGATTAGACACCAAAAAAAACACTCAACAAATGGCTACAATATAAGGAATGTGTTTAGTGACGGCATCAGATTCCTAATTGATGGAGAAAGGTCTGGTGGTAAGAACAGCTGCTTCTAGGAGGTTGTCAAATGTTTTCGCTCGACGATTCCATTCTTGGGTGGTTGGTTTGGCCCTTGTTCCTGTAACTAGAATCCTAGCCCGGTATATCCCATTTTAATTTTACACCATTGTGAACCTTAAGCCTTTTTTGCTCTCTGATCGAGGTTCTCGGCATTGAAAAATCTTCGTAAACTAAATCACACGTGTATATGTTGACATTTAAGTGATATACAGTAAAGAAGATCAAGGGCAATGGTGATATATATGCGGATTAGACACAAAAAAAAACACTCAACAAATGGCCCCAATTTAAGAATGTGTTTAGTGACGGCATCAGATTCCTAATTAATGGAAAAAAGTCTGGTGGTAAGAAAAGCTGCTACTAGGAGGTTGTCAAGTGTTTTCGGTCGACGATTCCATTCTTGGGTGGCTGCTTTGGCCCTTGTTCCTGTAACTCGAATCCTAGCCAGGTATATCCCATTTTAATTTTACACCATTGTGAACCTTACGCCTTTTTTACTCTCTGGTCGAGGTTCTCGGCATTGAAAAATCTTCGTAAACTAAATCACATGTGCATATGTTGATATTTAAGAGATATACAGTCAAGAAAATCAAGGGCAATGGTGATATATATGCGGATTATACACCCAAAAAAAACACTCAATAATGGCTACACTTTAAGGATTGTGTTTAGTGACGGCATCAGATACTTAATTGATGGAGACAGGTCTGGTGGTAAGAAAAGCTGCTTCTAGGAAGTTGTCAAGTGTTTTCGCTCGATGATTCCATTCTTGGGTGGTTGGTTTGGTCCTTGTTCCTGTAACTCGAATCCTAGCCCGGTATATCCCTTTTTAATTTTACACCATTGTGAACCTTACGCCTTTTTTACTCTCTGATCGAGGTTCTCGGCATTGAAAAATCTTCGTAAACTAAATCACACGTGTATATCTTGATATTTAAGAGATATACAGTCAAGAAAATCAAGGGCAATGGTGATATATATGCGGATTAGACACAAAAAAAACACTCAACAAATGGCTACAATTTAAGGAATGTGTTTAGTGACGGCATCAGATTCCTAAATGATGGAGAAAGGTCTGGTGGTAAGAAAAGCTGCTTCTAGGAGGTTGTCAAGTGTTTTCGCTCGACGATTCCATTCTTGGGTGGTTGGTTTGGCCCTTGTTCCTGTAACTCGAATCCTAGCCCGGTATATCCCTTTTTTAATTTTACACAATTGTGAACCTTACACCTTTCTTACTCTCCGATCGAGGTTCTCGGCATTGAAAAATCTTCGTAAACTACATCACTCGTGTATATGTTGATATTTAAGAGATATACAGTCAAGAAAATCAAGGGCATTGGTGATATATATGCGGATTAGACACCAAAAAAAACACTCAACAAATGGCTACAATTTAAGGAATGTGTTTAGTGACGGCATCAGATTCCTAATTAATGGAGAAAGGTCTGGTGGTAAGAACAGCTGCTTCTAGGAGGTTGTCAAATGTTTTCGCTCGACGATTCCATTCTTGGGTGGTTGGTTTGGCCCCTGTTCCTGTAACTAGAATCCTAGCCCGGTATATCTCATTTTAATTTTACACCATTGTGAACCTTAAGCCTTTTTTACTCTCTGATCGAGGTTCTCGGCATTGAAAAATATTCGTAAACTAAATCACACGTGTATATGTTGACATTTAAGTGATATACAGTAAAGAAAATCAAGGTCAATGGTGATATATATGCGGATTAGACAAAAAAAAAACACTCAACAAATGGCCCCAATTTAAGAATGTGTTTAATGACGGCATCAGATTCTTAATTGATGGAGAAAAGTCTGGTGGTAAGAAAAGCTGCTACTAGGAGGTTGTCAAGTGTTTTCGGTCGACGATTCCATTCTTGGGTGGCTGGTTTGGCTCTTGTTCCTGTAACTCGAATCCTAGCCAGGTATATCCCATTTTAATTTTACACCATTGTGAACCTTACGCCTTTTTTACTCTCTGATCGAGGTTCTCGGCATTGAAAAATCTTCGTAAACTAAATCACATGTGTATATGTTGATATTTAAGAGATATACAGTCAAGAAAATCAAGGGCAATGGTGATATATATGCGGATTAGACACCCAAAAAAAAACACTCAATAATGGCTACACTTTAAGGATTGTGTTTAGTGACGACATCAGATTCCTAATTGATGGAGACAGGTCTGGTGGTAAGAAAAGCTGCTTCTAGGAAGTTGTCAAGTGTTTTCGCTCGATGATTCCATTCTTGGGTGGTTGGTTTGGTCCTTATTCCTGTAACTCGAATCCTAGCCCGGTATATCCCTTTTTAATTTTACACCATTGTGAACCTTACGCCTTTTTTACTCTCTGATCGAGGTTCTCGGCATTGAAAAATCTTCGTAAACTAAATCACACGGGTATATCTTGATATTTAATCGATATACAGTCAAGAAAATCAAGGGCAATGGTGATATATATGCGGATTAGACACAAAAAAAAAACACTCAACAAATGGCTACAATTTAAGAAATGTGTTTAGTGACGGCATCAGATTCCTAATTGATGGAGAAAGGTCTGGTGGTAAGAAAAGCTGCTTCTACGAGTTTGTCAAATGTTTTCGATCGACGATTCCATTCTTGGGTGGTTGGTTTAGCCCTTATTCCTGTAACTAGAATCCTACCCCGGTATATCCCATTTTAATTTTACACCATTGTGAACCTTACGCCTTTTTTACTCTCTGATCGAGGTTCTCAGCATTGAAAAATCTTTGTATACTAAATCACACGTGTATATGTTGACATTTAAGAGATATACAGTAAAGAAAATCAAGGGCAATGGTGATATATATGCGGATTAGACACCAAAAAAAACACTCAACAAATGGCCCCAATTTAAGAATGTGTTTAGTGACGACATCAGATTTCTAATTGATGGAGAAAGGTCTGGTGGTAAGAAAAGCTGCTACTAGGAGGTTGTCAAGTGTTTTCGCTCGACGATTCCATTCTTGGGTGGTTGGTTTGGCCCTTGTTCCTGTAACTCGAATCCTAGCCAGGTATATCCCATTTTAATTTTGCACCATTGTGAACCTTACTCCATTTTTACTCTCCGATCGAGGTTCTCGGCATTGAAAAATCTTCGTAAACTAAATCACTCGTGTATATGTTGATATTTAAGAGATATACAGTCAAGAAAATCAAGGGCAATGGTGATATATATGCGGATTAGACACCAAAAAAAACACTCAACAAATGGCAACAATTTAAGGAATGTGTTTAGTGACGGCATCAGATTCCAAATTGATGGAGAAAGGTCTGGTGGTAAGAAAAGCTGCTTCTAGGAGGTTGTCAAATGTTTTCGCTCGACGATTCCATTCTTGGGTGGTTGGTTTGGTACTTGTTCCTGTAACTCGAATCCTAGCCCGGTATATCCCTTTTTTAATTTTACACAATTGTGAGCCTTACACCTTTTTTACTCTCCGATCGAGGTTCTCGGCATTGAAAAATCTTCGTAAACTAAATCACTCGTGTATATGTTGATATTTAAGAGATATACAGTCAAGAAAATCAAGGGCATTGGTGATATATATACGGATTAGACTCCAAAAAAAACACTCAACAAATGGCTACAATTTAAGGAATGTGTTTAGTGACGGCATCAGATTCCTAATTGATGGAGAAAGGTCTGGTGGTAAGAACAGCTGCTTCTAGGAGGTTGTCAAATGTTTTCGCTCGACGATTCCATTCTTGGGTGGTTGGTTTGGCCCTTGTTCCTGTAACTAGAATCCTAGCCCGGTATATCCCATTTTAATTTTACACCATTGTGAACCTTAAGCCTTTTTTACTCTCTGATCGAGGTTCTCGGCATTGAAAAATCTTCGTAAACTAAATCACACGTGTATATGTTCACATTTAAGTGATATACAGTAAAGAAAATCAAGGGCAATGGTGATATATATGCGGATTAGACACAAAAAAAAAAAACACTCAACAAATGGCCCCAATTTAAGAATGTGTTTAGTGACGGCATCAGATTCCTAATTGATGGAAAAAAGTCTGGTGGTAAGAAAAGCTGCTACTAGGAGGTTGTCAAGTGTTTTCGGTCGACGATTCCATTCTTGGGTGGCTGGTTTGGCCCTTGTTCCTGTAACTCGAATCCTAGCCAGGTATATCCCATTTTAATTTTACACCATTGTGAACCTTACGCCTTTTTTACTCTCTGATCGAGGTTCTCGGCATTGAAAAATCTTCGTAAACTAAATCACATGTGTATATGTTGATATTTAAGAGATATACAGTCAAGAAAATCAAGGGCAATGGTGATATATATGCGGATTAGACACCCAAAAAAAACACTCAATATTGGCTACACTTTAAGGATTGTGTTTAGTGACGGCATCAGATTCCTAATTGATGAAGACAGGTCTGGTGGTAAGAAAAGCTGCTTCTAGGAAGTTGTCAAGTGTTTTCGCCCGATGATTCCATTCTTGGGTGGTTGGTTTGGTCCTTGTTCCTGTAACTCGAATCCTAGCCCGGTATATCCCTTTTTAATTTTACACCATTGAGAACCTTACGCCTTTTTTACTCTCTGATCGAGGTTCTCGGCGTTGAAAAATCTTCGTAAACTAAATCACACGTGTATATCTTGATATTTAAGAGATATACAGTCAAGAAAATCAAGGGCAATGGTGATATATATGCGGATTAGACACAAAAAAAACACTCAACAAATGGCTACAATTTAAGGAATGTGTTTAGTGACGGCATCAGATTCCTAATTGATGGAGAAAGGTCTGGTGGTAAGAAAAGCTGCTTCTAGGAGGTTGTCAAGTGTTTTCGCTCGGCAATTCCATTCTTGGGTGGTTGGTTTGGCCCTTGTTCCTGTAACTCGAATCCTAGCCCGGTATATCCCTTTTTTAATTTTACACAATTGTGAACCTCACACCTTTCTTACTCTTCGATCGAGGTTCTCGGCATTGAAAAATCTTCGTAAACTAAATCACTCGTGTATATGTTGATATTTAAGAGATATACAGTCAAGAAAATCAAGGGCATTGGTGATATATATGCGGATTAGACACCAAAAAAAACACTTAACAAATGACTACAATTTAAGGAATGTGTTTTGTGACGGCATCAGATTCCTAATTGATGGAGAAAGGTCTGGTGGTAAGAACAGCTGCTTCTAGGAGGTTGTCAAATGTTTTCGCTCGACGATTCCATTCTTGGGTGGTTGGTTTGGCCCTTGTTCCTGTAACTAGAATCCTAGCCCGGTATATCCCATTTTAATTTTACACCATTGTGAACCTTAAGCCTTTTTTACTCTCTGATCGAGGTTCTCGGCATTGAAAAATCTTCGTAAACTAAATCACACGTGTATATGTTGACATTTAAGTGATATACAGTAAAGAAAATCAAGGTCAATGGTGATATATATGCGGATTAGACAAAAAAAAACACTCAACAAATGGCCCCAATTTTAGAATGTGTTTAGTGACGGCATCAGATTCCTAATTGATGGAGAAAAGTCTGGTGGTAAGAAAAGCTGCTACTAGGAGGTTGTCAAGTGTTTTCGGTCGACGATTCCATTCTTGGGTGGCTGGTTTGGCTCTTGTTCCTGTAATTCGAATCCTAGCCAGGTATATCCCATTCTAATTTTACACCATTGTGAACCTTACGCCATTTTTACTCTCTGATCGAGGTTCTCGGCATTGAAAAATCTTCGTAAACTAAATCACATGTGTATATGTTGATATTTAAGAGATATACAGTCAAGAAAATCAAGGGCAATGGTGATATATATGCGGATTAGACACCCAAAAAAAACACTCAATAATGGCTACACTTTAAGGATTGTGTTTAGTGACGGCATCAGATTCCTAATTGATGGAGACAGGTCTGGTGGTAAGAAAAGCTGCTTTTTAGGAAGTTGTCAAGTGTTTTCGCTCGATGATTCCATTCTTGGGTGGTTGGTTTGGTCCTTATTCCTGTAACTCGAACCTAGCCCGGTATATCCCTTTTTAATTTTACACCATTGTGAACCTTACGCCTTTTTTACTCTCTGATCGAGGTTCTCAGCATTGAAAAATCTTTGTATACTAAATCACACGTGTATATGTTGACATTTAAGAGATATACAGTAAAGAAAATCAAGGGCAATGGTGATATATATGCGGATTAGACACCAAAAAAAACACTCAACAAATGGCCCCAATTTAAGAATGTGTTTAGTGACGACATCAGATTTCTAATTGATGGAGAAATGTCTGGTGGTAAGAAAAGCTGCTACTAGGAGGTTGTCAAGTGTTTTCGCCCGACGATTCCATTCTTGGGTGGTTGGTTTGGCCCTTGTTCCTGTAACTCGAATCCTAGCCAGGTATATCCCATTTTAATTTTGCACCATTGTGAACCTTACTCCATTTTTACTCTCCGATCGAGGTTCTCGGCATTGAAAAATCTTCGTAAACTAAATCACTCGTGTATATGTTGATATTTAAGAGATATACAGTCAAGAAAATCAAGGGCAATGGTGATATATATGCGGATTAGACACAAAAAAAAAACACTCAACAAATGGCTACAATTTAAGGAATGTGTTTAGTGACGGCATCAGATTCCTAATTGATGGAGAAAGGTCTGGTGGTAAGAAAAGCTGCTTCTAGGAGGTTGTCAAATGTTTTCGCTCGACGATTCCATTCTTGGGTGGTTGGTTTGGTACTTGTTCCTGTAACTCGAATCCTAGCCCGGTATATCCCTTTTTTAATTTTACACAATTGTGAGCCTTACACCTTTTTTACTCTCCGATCGAGGTTCTCGGCATTGAAAAATCTTCGTAAACTAAATCACTCATGTATATGTTGATATTTAAGAGATATACAGTCAAGAAAATCAAGGGCATTGGTGATATATATGCGGATTAGACACCAAAAAAACCACTCAACAAATGGCTACAATTTAAGAAATGTGTTTAGTGACGGCATCAGATTCCTAATTGATGGAGAAAGGTCTGGTGGTAAGAAAAGCTGCTTCTAGGAGGTTGTCAAATGTTTTCGCTCGACGATTCCATTCTTGGGTGGTTGGTTTGGTACTTGTTCCTGTAACTCGAATCCTAGCCCGGTATATCCCTTTTTTAATTTTACACAATTGTGAGCCTTACACCTTTTTTACTCTCCGATCGAGGTTCTCGGCATTGAAAAATCTTCGTAAACTAAATCACTCATGTATATGTTGATATTTAAGAGATATACAGTCAAGAAAATCAAGGGCATTGGTGATATATATGCGGATTAGACACCAAAAAAACCACTCAACAAATGGCTACAATTTAAGAAATGTGTTTAGTGACGGCATCAGATTCCTAATTGATGGAGAAAGGTCTGGTGGTAAGAACAGCTGCTTCTAGGAGGTTGTCAAATGTTTTCGCTCGACGATTCCATTCTTGGGTGTTTGGTTTGGCCCTTGTTCCTGTAACTAGAATCCTAGCCCGGTATATCCCAATTTAATTTTACACCATTGTGAACCTTAAGCCTTTTTTACTCTCTGATCGAGGTTCTCGGCATTGAAAAATCTTCGTAAACTAAATCACACGTGTATATGTTGACATTTAAGTGATATACAGTAAAGAAAATCAAGGGCAATGGTGATATATATGCGGATTAGACACCAAAAAAAAACACTCAACAAATGGCCCCAATTTAAGAATGTGTTTAGTGACGGCATCAGATTCCTAATTGATGGAGAAAAGTCTGGTGGTAAGAAAAGCTGCTACTAGGAGGTTGTCAAGTGTTTTCGGTCGACGATTCCATTCTTGGGTGGCTGGTTTGGCCCTTGTTCCTGTAACTCGAATCCTAGCCAGGTATATCCCATTTTAATTTTACACCATTGTGAACCTTACGCCTTTTTTACTCTCTGATCGAAGTTCTCGGCATTGCAAAATCTTCGTAAACTAAATCACATGTGTATATGTTGATATTTAAGAGATATACAGTAAAGAAAATCAAGGGCAATTGTGATATATTTGCGGATTAGACACCCAAAAAAAAACACTCAATAATGGCTACACTTTAAGGATTGTGTTTAGTGACGGCATCAGATTCCTAATTGATGGAGACAGGTCTGGTGGTAAGAAAAGCTGCTTCTAGGAAGTTGTCAAGTGTTTTCGCTCGATGATTCCATTCTTGGGTGGTTGGTTTGGTCCTTGTTCCTGTAACTCGAATCCTAGCCCGGTATATCCCTTTTTAATTTTATACCATTGTAAACCTTACGCCTTTTTTACTCTCTGATCGAGGTTCTCGGCGTTGAAAAATCTTCGTAAACTAAATCACACATGTATATCTTGATATTTAAGAGATATACAGTCAAGAAAATCAAGGGCAATGGTGATATATATGCGGATTAGACACAAAAAAAACACTCAACAAATGGCTACAATTTAAGGAATGTGTTTAGTGACGGCATCAGATTCCTAATTGATGGAGAAAGGTCTGGTGGTAAGAAAAGCTGCTTCTATGAGGTTGTCAAATGTTTTCGATCGACGATTCCATTCTTGGGTGGTTGGTTTGGCCCTTGTTCCTGTAACTAGAATCCTAGCCCGGTATATCCCATTTTAATTTTACACCATTGTGTACCTTACGGCTTTTTTACTCTCTGATCGAGGTTCTCGGCATTGAAAAATCTTTGTAAACTAAATCACACGTGTATATGTTGACATTTAAGAGATATACAGTAAAGAAAATCAAGGGCAATGGTGATATATATGCGGATTAGACACCAAAAAAACACTCAACAAATGGCCCCAATTTAAGAATGTGTTTAGTGACGACATCAGATTTCTAATTGATGGAGAAAGGTCTGGTGGTAAGAAAAGCTGCTACTAGGAGGTTGTCAAGTGTTTTCGCTCGACGATTCCATTATTGGGTGGTTGGTTTGGCCCTTGTTCCTGTAACTCGAATCCTAGCCAGGTATATCCCATTTTAATTTTACACCATTGTGAACCTTACGCCTTTTTTACTCTCTGATCGAAGTTCTCGGCATTGAAAAATCTTCGTAAACTAAATCACATGTGTATATGTTGATATTTAAGAGATATACAGTAAAGAAAATCAAGGGCAATTGTGATATATTTGCGGATTAGACACCCAAAAAAAACACTCAATAATGGCTACACTTTAAGGATTGTGTTTAGTGACGGCATCAGATTCCTAATTGATGGAGACAGGTCTGGTGGTAAGAAAAGCTGCTTCTAGGAAGTTGTCAAGTGTTTTCGCTCGATGATTCCATTCTTGGGTGGTTGGTTTGGTCCTTGTTCCTGTAACTCGAATCCTAGCCCGGTATATCCCTTTTTAATTTTACACCATTGTAAACCTTACGCCTTTTTTACTCTCTGATTGAAGTTCTCGGCATTGAAAAATCTTCGTAAACTAAATCACACATGTATATCTTGATATTTAAGAGATATACAGTCAAGAAAATCAAGGGCAATGGTGATATATATGCGGATTAGACACAAAAAAACACTCAACAAATGGCTACAATTTAAGGAATGTGTTTAGTGATGGCATCAGATTCCTAATTGATGGAGAAAGGTCTGGTGGTAAGAAAAGCTGCTTCTATGAGGTTGTCAAATGTTTTCGATCGACGATTCCATTCTTGGGTGGTTGGTTTGGCCCTTGTTCCTGTAACTAGAATCCTAGCCCGGTATATCCCATTTTAATTTTACACCATTGTGTACCTTACGGCTTTTTTACTCTCTGATCGAGGTTCTCGGCATTGAAAAATCTTTGTAAACTAAATCACACGTGTATATGTTGACATTTAAGAGATATACAGTAAAGAAAATCAAGGGCAATGGTGATATATATGCGGATTAGACACCAAAAAAACACTCAACAAATGGCCCCAATTTAAGAATGTGTTTAGTGACGACATCAGATTTCTAATTGATGGAGAAAGGTCTGGTGGTAAGAAAAGCTGCTACTAGGAGGTTGTCAAGTGTTTTCGCTCGACGATTCCATTATTGGGTGGTTGGTTTGGCCCTTGTTCCTGTAACTCGAATCCTAGCCAGGTATATCCCATTTTAGTTTTACACCATTGTGAACCTTACGCCTTTTTTACTCTCTGATCGAGGTTCTCGGCATTGAAAAATCTTCGTAAACTAAATCACATGTGTATATGTTGATATTTAAGAGATATACAGTTAAGAAAATCAAGGGCAATGGTGATATATATGCGAATTAGACACCCAAAAAAAACACTTAACAAATGGCTACAATTTAAGGATTGTGTTTAGTGACGGCATCAGATTCCTAATTGATGGAGAAAGGTCTGGTGGTAAGAAAAGCTGCTTCTAGGAAGTTGTCAAGTGTTTTCGCTCGATGAATCCATTCTTGGGTGATTGGTTTGGTCCTTGTTCCTGTAACTCGAATCCTAGCCCGGTATATCCCTTTTTAATTTTACACCATTGTGAACCTTACGCCTTTTGTACTCTCTGATCGAGGTTCTCGGCATTGAAAAATCTTCGTAAACTAAATCACACGTGTATATGTTGATATTTAAGAGATATACAGTCAAGAAAATCAAGGGCAATAGTGATATATATGCGGATTAGACACCAAAAAAAACACTCAACAAATGGCTACAATTTAAGGAATGTGTTTAGTGACGGCATCAGATTCCTAATTGATGGAGAAAGGTCTGGTGGTAAGAAAAGCTGCTTCTTGGAGGTTGGCAAATGTTTTCAATCGACGATTCCATTCTTGGGTGGTTGGTTTGGCCCTTGTTCCTGTAACTAGAATCCTAGCCCGGTATATCCCATTTTAATTTTACACCATTGTGAACCTTACGCCTTTTTTACTCTCTGATCGAGGTTCTCGGCATTGAAAAATCTTAGTAAACTAAATCACACGTGTATATGTTGACATTTAAGAGATATACAGTAAAGAAAATCAAGGGCAATGGTTATATATATGCGGATTAGACACCAAAAAAAAACACTCAACAAATGGCCCCAATTTAAGAATGTGTTTAGTGACGGCATCAGATTCCTAATTGATGGAGAAAGGTCTGGTGGCAAGAAAAGCTGCTACTAGGAGGTTGTCAAGTGTTTTCGCTCGACGATTCCATTCTTGGGTGGTTGGTTTGGCCCTTGTTCCTGTAACTCGAATCCTAGCCAGGTATATCCCATTTTAATTTTACACCATTGTGAACCTTACGCCTTTTGTACTCTCTGATCGAGGTTCTCGGCATTGAAAAATCTTCGTAAACTAAGTCACACGTGTATATGTTGATATTTAAGAGATATACAGTCAAGAAAATCAAGGGCAATAGTGATATATATGCGGATTAGACACCAAAAAAAACACTCAACAAATGGCTACAATTTAAGGAATGTGTTTAGTGACGGCATCAGATTCCTAATTGATGGAGAAAGGTCTGGTGGTAAGAAAAGCTGCTTCTAGGAAGTTGTCAAGTGTTTTCAATCGACGATTCCATTCTTGGGTGGTTGGTTTGGCCCTTGTTCCAATAACTAGAATCCTAGCCCGGTATATCCCATTTTAATTTTACACCATTGTGAACCTTACACCTTTTTTACTCTCTGATCGAGGTTCTCGGCGTTGAAAAATCTTCGTAAACTAAATCACACGTGTATATGTTGACATTTAAGAGATATACAGTAAAGAAAATCAAGGGCAATGGTTATATATATGCGGATTAGACACAAAAAAAAACACTCAACAAATGGCCCCAATTTAAGAATGTGTTTAGTGACGGCATTAGATTCCTAATTGATGGAGAAAGGTCTGGTGGTAAGAAAAGCTGCTACTAGGAGGTTGTCAAGTGTTTTCACTCGACGATTCCATTCTTGGGTGGTTGGTTTGGCCCTTGTTCCTGTAACTCGAATCCTAGCCAGGTATATCCCATTTTAATTTTACACCATTGTGAACCTTACGCCTTTTTTACTCTCTGATCGAGGTTCTCGGCATTGAAAAATCTTCGTAAACTAAATCACACGCGTATATGTTGATATTTAAGAGATATACAGTCAAGAAAATCAAGGGCAATGGTGATATATATGCAGATTAGACTCCCAAAAAAACACTCAACAAATGGGTACAATTTAAGGATTGTGTTTAGTGACGGCATCAGATTCCTAATTGATGGAGAAAGGTCTGGTGGTAAGAAAAGCTGCTTCTAGGAGGTTGGCAAATGTTTTCAATCGACGATTCCATTCTTGGGTGGTTGGTTTGGCCCTTGTTCCTGTAACTAGAATCCTAGCCCGGTATATCCCATTTTAATTTTACACCATTGTGAACCTTACGCCTTTTTTACTCTCTGATCGAGGTTCTCGGCATTGTAAAATCTTCGTAAACAAAATCACACGTGTATATGTTGACATTTAAGAGATATACAGTAAAGAAAATCAAGGGCAATGGTTATATATATGCGGATTAGACACCAAAAAAAACACTCAACAAATGGCCCCAATTTAAGAATGTGTTTAGTGACGGCATCAGATTCCTAATTGATGGAGAAAGGTCTGGTGGTAAGAAAAGCTGCTACTAGGAGGTTGTCAAGTGTTTTCGCTCGACGATTCCATTCTTGGGTGGTTGGTTTGGCCCTTGTTCCTATAACTCGAATCCTAGCCAGGTATATCCCATTTTAATTTTACACCATTGTGAACCTTACGCCTTTTGTACTCTCTGATCGAGGTTCTCGGTATTGAAAAATCTTCGTAAACTAAGTCACACATGTATATGTTGATATTTAAGAGATATACAGTCAAGAAAATCAAGGGCAATAGTGATATATATGCGGATTAGACACCAAAAAAAAACACTCAACAAATGGCTACAATTTAAGGAATGTGTTTAGTGACGGCATCAGATTCCTAATTGATGGAGAAAGGTCTGGTGGTAAGAAAAGCTGCTTCTAGGAAGTTGTTAAGTGTTTTCAATCGACGATTCCATTCTTGGGTGGTTGGTTTGGCCCTTGTTCCTGTAACTAGAATCCTAGCCCGGTATATCCCATTTTAATTTTACACCATTGTGAACCTTACGCCTTTTTTACTCTCTGATCGAGGTTCTCGGCATTGAAAAATCTTCGTAAACTAAATCGCACGTGTATATGTTGACATTTAAGAGATATACAGTAAAGAAAATCAAGGGCAATGGTTATATATATGCGGATTAGACACCAAAAAAAACACTCAACAAATGGCCCCAATTTAAGAATGTGTTTAGTGACGGCATCAGATTCCTAATTGATGGAGAAAGGTCTGGTGGTAAGAAAAGCTGCTACTAGGAGGTTGTCAAGTGTTTTCGCTCGACGATTCCATTCTTGGGTGGTTGGTTTGGCCCTTGTTCCTGTAACTCGAATCCTAGCCAGGTATATCCCATTTTAATTTTACACCGTTGTGAACCTTACCTTTTTTTACTCTCTGATCGAGGTTCTCGGCATTGAAAATCTTCGTAAACTAAATCACACGTGTATATGTTGATATTTAAGAGATATACAGTCAAGAAAATCAAGGGCAATGGTGATATATATGCGGATTAGACTCCCAGAAAAACACTCAACAAATGGGTACAATTTAAGGATTGTGTTTAGTGACGGCATCAGATTCCTAATTGATGGAGAAAGGTCTGGTGGTAAGAAAAGCTGCTTCTAGGAAGTTGTCAAGTGTTTTCACTCGATGATTCCATTCTTTGGTGGTTGGTTTGGTCCTTGTTCCTGTAACTCGAATCCTAGCCCGGTATATCCCTTTTTAATTTTACACCATTGTGAACCTTACCCCTTTTTTACTCTCTGATCGAGGTTCTCGGCATTGAAAAATCTTTGTAAACTAAATCACACGTGTATATGTTGATATTTAAGAGATATACAGTCAAGAAAATCAAGGATAATGGTGATATATATGCGTATTAGACACAAAAAAAAACACTCAACAAATGGCTACAATTTAAGGAATGTGTTTAGTGACAGCATCAGATTGCTAATTGATGGAGAAAGTTCTGGTGGTAGGAAAAGCTGCTTCTAGGAGGTTGTCAAATGTTTTCGATCGACGATTCCCTTCTTGGGTGGTTGGTTTGGCCCTTGTTCCTGTAACTAGAATCCTAGCCCGGTATATCCCATTTTAATTTTACACCATTGTGAACCTTACGCCTTTTTTACTCTCTGATCGAGGTTCTCGGCATTGAAAAATCTTCGTAAACTAAATCACACCTGTATATGTTGACATTTAAGAGATATACAGTCAAGAAAATAAAGGGGAATGGTGATATATATGCGGATTAGACACCAAAAAAAACACTCCACAAATGGCCCCAATTTAAGAATGTGTTTAGTGACGGCATCAGATTCCTAATTGATAGAGAAATGTTTGGTGGTAAGAAAAGCTTCTTCTAGGAGGTTGTCAAGTGTTTTCGCTCGACGATTCCATTCTTGGGTGGTTGGTTTGGCCCTTGTTCCTGTAACTAGAATCCTAGCCCGGTATATCTCATTTTAATTTTACACCATTGTGAACCTTACGCCTTTTTTACTCTCTGATCGAGGTTCTCGGCATTGAAAAATCTTCGTAAACTAAATCACATGTGTATATGTTGATATTTAAGAGATATACAGTTAAGAAAATCAAGGGCAACGGTGATATATATGCGGATTAGACACCCAAAAAAAACACTCAACAAAAGGCTACAATTTAAGGATTGTGTTTAATGACGGCATCAGATTCCTAATTGATGGAGAAAGGTTTGGTGGTAAGAAAAGCTGCTTCTAGGAAGTTGTCAAGTGTTTTCGCTCGATGAATCCATTCTTGGGTGGTTGGTTTGGTCCTTGTTCCTGTAACTCGAATCCTAGCCCGGTATATTCCTTTTTAATTTTACACCATTGTGAACCTTGCGCCTTTTGTACTCTCTGATCGAGGTTCTCGGCATTGAAAAATCTTCGTAAACTAAATCACACGTGTATATGTTGATATTTAAGAGATATACAGTCAAGAAAATCAAGGGCAATAGTGATATATATGCGGATTAGACACCAAAAAAAAAACTCAACAAATGGCTACAATTTAAGGAATGTGTTTAGTGACGGCATCAGATTCCTAATTGATGGAGAAAGGTCTGGTGGTAAGAAAAGCTGCTTCTAGGAGGTTGTCAAATTTTTTCAATCGACGATTCCATTCTTGGGTGTTTGGTTTGGCCCTTGTTCCTGTAACTAGAATCCTAGCCCGGTATATCCCATTTTAATTTTACACCATTGTGAACCTTACGCCTTTTTTACTCTCTGATCGAGGTTCTCGGCATTGAAAAATCTTCGTAAACTAAATCACACGTGTATATGTTGACATTTAAGAGATATACAGTAAAGAAAATCATGGGCAATGGTTATATATATGCGGATTAGACACCAAAAAAAACACTCAACAAATGGCCCCAATTTAAGAATGTGTTTAGTGACGGCATCAGATTCCTAATTGATGGAGAAAGGTCTGGTGGTAAGAAAAGCTGCTACTAGAAGGTTGTCAAGTGTTTTCGCTCGACGATTCCATTCTTGGGTGGTTGGTTTGGCCCTTGTTCCTGTAACCCGAATCCTAGCCAGGTATATCCCATTTTAATTTTACACCATTGTGAACCTTACGCCTTTTTTACTCTCTGATCGAGGTTCTCGGCATTGAAAAATCTTCGTAAACTAAATCACACGTGTATATGTTGATATTTAATAGATATACAGTCAAGAAAATCAAGGGCAATGGTGATATATATGCGGATTAGACTCCCAAAAAAACACTCAACAAATGGGTACAATTTAAGGATTGTGTTTAGTGACGGCATCAGATTCCTAATTGATGGAGAAAGGTCTGGTGGTAAGAAAAGCTGCTTCTAGGAAGTTGTCAAGTGTTTTCACTCGATGATTCCATTCTTGGGTGGTTGGTTTGGTCCTTGTTCCTGTAACTCGAATCCTAACCCGGTATATCCCTTTTTAATTTTACACCATTGTGAACCTTACCCCTTTTTTACTCTCTGATCGAGGTGCTCGGCATTGAAACATCTTCGTAAACTAAATCACACGTGTATATGTTGATATTTAAGAGATATACAGTCAAGAAAATCAAGGGTAATGGTGATATATATGCGGATTAGACACCAAAAAAAACACAGAACAAATGGCTACAATTTAAGGAATGTGTTTAGTGAAAGCATCAGATTCCTAATTGATGGAGAAAGGTCTGGTGGTAAGAAAAGCTGCTTCTAGGAGGTTGTCAAATGTTTTCGATCGACGATTCCATTCTTGGGTGTTTGGTTTGGCCCTTGTTCCTGTAACTCGAATCCTAGCCCGGTATATCCCATTTTAATTTTACACCATTGTGAACCTTACGCCTTTTTTACTCTCTGATCGAGGTTCTCGGCATTGAAAAATCTTCGTAAACTAAATCACATGTGTATATGTTGATATTTAAGAGATATACAGTCAAGAAAATCAAGGGTAATGGTGATATATATGCGTATTAGACACAAAAAAAAACACTCAACAAATGGCTACAATTTAAGGAATGTGTTTAGTGACAGCATCAGATTGCTAATTGATGGAGAAAGTTCTGGTGGTAAGAAAAGCTGCTTCTAGGAGGTTGTCAAATGTTTTCGATCGACGATTCCCTTCTTGGGTGGTTGGTTTGGCCCTTGTTCCTGTAACTAGAATCCTAGCCCGGTATATCCCATTTTAATTTTACACCATTGTGAACCTTACGCCTTTTTTACTCTCTGATCGAGGTTCTCGGCATTGAAAAATCTTCGTAAACTAAATCACACCTGTATATGTTGACATTTAAGAGATATACAGTCAAGAAAATAAAGGGGAATGGTGATATATATGCGGATTAGACACCAAAAAAAACACTCAATAAATGGCCCCAATTTAAGAATGTGTTTAGTGACGGCATCAGATTCCTAATTGATAGAGAAAGGTCTGGTGGTAAGAAAAGCTTCTTCTAGGAGGTTGTCAAGTGTTTTCGCTCGACGATTCCATTCTTGGGTGGTTGGTTTGGCCCTTGTTCCTGTAACTAGAATCCTAGCCCGGTATATCTCATTTTAATTTTACACCATTGTGAACCTTACGCCTTTTTTACTCTCTGATCGAGGTTCTCGGCATTGAAAAATCTTCGTAAACTAAATCACACGTGTATATGTTGACATTTAAGAGATATACAGTAAAGAAAATCAAGGGCAATGGTTATATATATGCGGATTAGACACCAAAAAAAACACTCAACAAATGGCCCCAATTTAAGAATGTGTTTAGTGACGGCATCAGATTCCTAATTGATGGAGAAAGGTCTGGTGGTAAGAAAAGCTGCTACTAGAAGGTTGTCAAGTGTTTTCCCTCGACGATTCCATTCTTGGGTGTTTGGTTTGGCCCTTGTTCCTGTAACTAGAATCCTAGCCCGGTATATCCCATTTTAATTTTACACCATTGTGAACCTTACGCCATTTTTACTCTCTGATCGAGGTTCTCGGCATTGAAAAATCTTCGTAAACTAAATCACACGTGTATATGTTGATATTTAATAGATATACAGTCAAGAAAATCAAGGGCAATGGTGATATATATGCGGATTAGACTCCCAAAAAAACACTCAACAAATGGCCCCAATTTAAGGATTGTGTTTAGTGACGGCAACAGATTCCTAATTGATGGAGAAAGGTCTGGTGGTAAGAAAAGCTGCTACTAGAAGGTTGTCAAGTGTTTTCGCTCGACGATTCCATTCTTGGGTGTTTGGTTTGGCCCTTGTTCCTGTAACCCGAATCCTAGCCAGGTATATCCCATTTTAATTTTACACCATTGTGAACCTTACGCCTTTTTTACTCTCTGATCGAGGTTCTCGGCATTGAAAAATCTTCGTAAACTAAATCACACGTGTATATGTTGATATTTAATAGATATACAGTCAAGAAAATCAAGGGCAATGGTGATATATATGCGGATTAGACTCCCAAAAAAACACTCAACAAATGGGTACAATTTAAGGATTGTGTTTAGTGACGGCATCAGATTCCTAATTGATGGAGAAAGGTCTGGTGGTAAGAAAAGCTGCTTCTAGGAAGTTGTCAAGTGTTTTCACTCGATGATTCCATTCTTGGGTGGTTGGTTTGGTCCTTGTTCCTGTAACTCGAATCCTAACCCGGTATATCCCTTTTTAATTTTACACCATTGTGAACCTTACCCCTTTTTTACTCTCTGATCGAGGTGCTCGGCATTGAAACATCTTCGTAAACTAAATCACACGTGTATATGTTGATATTTAAGAGATATACAGTCAAGAAAATCAAGGGTAATGGTGATATATATGCGGATTAGACACCAAAAAAAAACACAGAACAAATTGCTACAATTTAAGGAATGTGTTTAGTGAGAGCATCAGATTCCTAATTGATGGAGAAAGGTCTGGTGGTAAGAAAAGCTGCTTCAAGGAGGTTGTCAAATGTTTTCGATCGACGATTCCATTCTTGGGTGTTTGGTTTGGCCCTTGTTCCTGTAACTCGAATCCTAGCCCGGTATATCCCATTTTAATTTTACACCATTGTGAACCTTACGCCTTTTTTACTCTCTGGTCGAGCTTCTCGGCATTGAAAAATCTTCGTAAACTAAATCACACGTGTATATGTTGACACTTATGAGATATACAGTCAAGAAAATCAAGGGCAATGGTGATATATATGCGGATTAGACACCAAAAAAAAATCACTCAACAAATGGCTACAATTTAAGGAATGTGTTTAGTGACGGCATCAGATTCCTAATTGATGGAGAAAGGTCTGGTGGTAAGAAAAGCTGCTTCTAGGAGGTTGTCAAGTGTTTTCGCTCGGCGATTCCATTATTTGGTGTTTGGTTTGGCCCTTGTTCCTGTAACTCGAATCCTAGCCTGGTATATCCCATTTTAATTTTACACCATTGTGAACCTTACGACTTTTATACTCTCTGATCGAGGTTCTCGGCGTTGAAAAATCTTCGTAAACTAAATCACACGTGTATATGTTGATATTGAAGAGATATACAGTCAAGAAAATCAAGGGCAATGGTGATATATATGCGGATTAGACACCAAAAAAAAAACACTCAACAAATGGCTACAATTTAAGGAATGTGTTTAGTGACGACATCAGATTCCTAATTGATGGAGAAATGTCTGGTGGCAAGAAAAGCTGCTTCAAGGAGGTTGTCAAGTGTTTTCGCTTGACGATTCCATTCTTGGGTGGTTGGTTTGGCCCTTGTTCCTGTAACTCGAATCCTAGCCCGGTATATCCCCTTTTAATTTTACACCATTGTGAACCTTACGCCTTTTTTACTCTCTGATTGAGGTTCTCGGCATTGAAAAATCTTCGTAAACTAAATCACACGTGTATATGTTGACATTTATGAGATATACAGTCAATAAAATCAAGGGCAATGGTGATATATGTGCGGATTAGACACCAAAAAAAAAACTCAACAAATGGCTACAATTTAAGGAATGTGTTTAGTGACGGCATCAGATTCCTAATTGATGGAGAAAGGTCTGGTGGCAAGAAAAGCTGCTTCTAGGAGGTTGTCAAGGTTTTTCGCTCGACGATTCCATTCTTGGGTGGTTGGTTGTCAAGTGTTTTCGCTCGACGATTCCATTCTTGGGTGGTTGGTTTGGCCCTTGTTCCTGTAACTCGAATCCTAGCCCGGTATATCCCATTTTAATTTTACACCATTGTGAATCTTACGCCATTTTTACTCTCTGATCAAGTTTCTCGGCATTGAAAAATCTTCGTAAACTAAATCACACGTGTATATGTTGACATTTAATGGATATACAGTCAAGAAAATCAAGGGCAATGGTGATATATATGCGGATTAGACACCAAAAAAAAACACTCAACAAATGCCTACAATTTAAGGAATGTGTTTAGTGACGGCATCAGATTTCTAAGTGATGGAGAAAGGTCTGGTGGTAAGAAAAGCTGCTTCTAGGAGGTTGTCAAGTGTTTACGCTCGGCGATTCCATTCTTTGGTGTTTGGTTTGGCCCTTGTTCCTGTAACTCGAATCCTAGCCTGGTATATCCCATTTTAATTTTACACCATTGTGAACCTTACGACTTTTATACTCTCTGATCGAGGTTCTCGGCGTTGAAAAATCTTCGTAAACTAAATCACACGTGTATATGTTGATATTGAAGAGATATACAGTCAAGAAAATCAAGGGCAATGGTGATATATATGCGGATTAGACACCAAAAAAAACACTCAACAAATGGCTACAATTTAAGGAATGTGTTTAGTGACGACATCAGATTCCTAATTGATGGAGAAATGTCTGGTGGCAAGAAAAGCTGCTTCAAGGAGGTTTTCAAGTGTTTTCGCTCGACGATTCCATTCTTGGGTGGTTGGTTAGGCCCTTGTTCCTGTAACTCGAATCCTAGCCCGGTATATCCCCTTTTAATTTTACACCATTGTGAACCTTACGCCTTTTTTACTCTCTGATTGAGGTTCTCGGCATTGAAAAATCTTCGTAAACTAAATCACACGTGTATATGTTGACATTTATGAGATATACAGTCAATAAAATCAAGGGCAATGGTGATATATGTGCGGATTAGACACCAAAAAAAAACTCAACAAATGGCTACAATTTAAGGAATGTGTTTAGTGACGGCATCAGATTCCTAATTGATGGAGAAAGGTCTGGTGGCAAGAAAAGCTGCTTCTAGGAGGTTGTCAAGTGTTTTCGCTCGACGATTCCATTCTTGGGTGGTTGGTTTGGCCCTTTTTCATGTAACTCGAATCCTAGCCCGGTATATCCCATTTTAATTTTACACCGTTGTGAACCTTACGCCTTTTTTACTCTCTGGTCGAGGTTCTCGGCATTGAAAAATCTTCGTAAACTAAATCACACGTGTATATGTTGACATTTATGAGATATACAGTCAATAAAATCAAGGGCAATGGTGATATATGTGCGGATTAGACACCAAAAAAAACACTTAACAAACGGCTACAATTTAAGGAATGTGTTTAGTGACGGCATCAGATTCCTAATTGATGGAGAAAGGTCTGGTGGCAAGAAAAGCTGCTTCAAGGAGGTTGTCAAGTGTTTTCGCTGGACGATTCCATTCTTGGGTGGTTGGTTTGGCCCTTGTTCCTGTAACTCGAATCCTAGCCCGGTATATCCCATTTTAATTTTACACCATTGTGAACCTTACGCCTTTTTTACTCTCTGATTGAGGTTCTCGGCATTGAAAAATCTTCGTAAACTAAATCACACGTGTATATGTTGATATTTAGGAGATATACAGTCAATAAAATCAGGGGCAATGGTGATATATGTGTGGATTAGACACCAAAAAAAAAACTCAACAAATGGCTATAATTTAAGGAATGTGTTTAGTGACGGCATCAGATTCCTAATTGATGGAGAAAGGTCTGGTGGCAAGAAAAGCTGCTTCTAGGAGGTTGTCAAGTGTTTTCGCTCGACGATTCCATTCTTGGGTGGTTGGTTTGGCCCCTGTTCCTGTAACTCGAATCCTAGCCCGGTATATCCCATTTTAATCTTACACCATTTTGAACCTTACGCCTTTTTTACTCTCTGATAGAGGTTCTCGGCATTGAAAAATCTTCGTAAACTAAATCAAACGTGTATAAGTTGACATTTAAGAGATATACAGTCAAGAAAATCAAGGGCAATGGCGATATATTTGCGGATTAGACACCTAAAAATAAACACTCAACAAACAGCTACAATTTAAGGTATATGTTTAGTAACGGCATCAGATTCATAATTGATAGAGAAAGGTCTGGTGGCAAGAAACGCTGCTTCTAGGAGGTTGTCAAGTGTTTTCGCTCGACGATTCCATTCTTGGGTGGTTGGTTTGGCCCTTGTTCCTGTAACTCGAATCCTAGCCCGGTATATCCCATTTTAATTTTACACCATTGTGAACCTTACGCCTTTTTTACTCTCTGATTGAGGTTCTCGGCATTGAAAAATCTTCGTAAACTAAATCACACGTGTATATGTTGATATTTAGGAGATATACAGTCAATAAAATCAAGGGCAATGGTGATATATGTGCGGATTAGACACCAAAAAAAAAACTCAACAAATGGCTATAATTTAAGGAATGTGTTTAGTGACGGCATCAGATTCCTAATTGATGGAGAAAGGTCTGGTGGCAAGAAAAGCTGCTTCCAGGAGGTTGTCAAGTGTTTTCGCTCGACGATTCCATTCTTGGGTGGTTGGTTTGGCCCCTGTTCCTGTAACTCGAATCCTAGCCCGGTATATCCCATTTTAATCTTACACCATTTTGAACCTTACGCCTTTTTTACTCTCTGATAGAGGTTCTCGGCATTGAAAAATCTTCGTAAACTAAATCAAACGTGTATATGTTGACATTTAAGAGATATACAGTCAAGAAAATCAAGGGCAATGGTGATATATTTGCGGATTAGACACCTAAAAATAAACACTCAAAAGATAGCTATAATTTAAGGTATATGTTTAGTAACGGCATCGGATTCATAATTGATAGAGAAAGGTCTGGTGGTAAGAAAAGCTGCTTCTAGGAGGTTGTCAAGTGTTTTCGCTCGACGATTCCATTCTTGGGTGGTTGGTTTGGCCCTTGTTCCTGTAACTCGAATCCTAGCCCGGTATATCCCATTTTAATTTTACACCATAGTGAACCTTACGCCTTTTTTACTCTCTGATCGAGGTTCCCGGCATTAAAAAATCTTCGTAAACTAAATCACACGTGTATATGTCGATATTCAAGAGATATACAGTCAAGAAAATCAAGGGCAATTGTGATATATATGTGGATTAAGCACCAAGAAAAACACTCAACAAATGGCTACAATTTAAGGAATGTGTTTAGTGACGGCATCAGATTCCTAATTGATGGAGAAAGGTCTGGTGGTAAGAAAAGCTGCTTCTAGGAGGTTGTCAAGTGTTTTCGCTCGACGATTCCATTCTTGGGTGGTTGGTTTGGCCCTTGTTCCTGTAATTCGAATCCTAGCCCGGTATACCCCATTTTAATTTTACACCATTGTGAACCTTAACCCTTTTTTACTCACTGATAGAGGTTCTCGGCATTGAAAAATCTTCGTAAACTAAATCACACGTGTATATGTTGACATTTAAGAGATATGAAGTCAAAAAAATCAAGGGCAATGGTGATATATATATGCGGATTTGACACCAAAAAAAACACTCAACAAATGGCTACAATTTAAGAAATGTATTTAGTGACTTCATCAGATTCCTAATTGATGGAGAAAGGTCTGGTGGCAGGAAAAGCTGCTTCTAGGAGGTTGTCAAGTGTTTTCGCTCGACGATTCCATTTTTAGGTGGTTGGTTTGGCCCTTGTTCCTGTAACTCGGATCCTAACCCGGTGTATCCCATTTTAATTTTACACCATTGTGAACCTTACGCCTTTTTTACTCTCTGATCGAGGTTCTCGGCATTGAAAAATCTTCGTAAACTAAATCACACGTGTATATGTTGACATTTAAGAGATATACAGTCAAGAAAATCAAGGGCAATTGTGATATATATGTGGATTAAGCACCAAGAAAAACACTAAACAAATGGCTACAATTTAAGGAATGTGTTTAGTGACGGCATCAGATTCCTAATTGATGGAGAAAGGTCTGGTGGTAAGAAAAGCTGCTTCTAGGAGGTTGTCAAGTGTTTTCGCTCGACGATTCCATTCTTGGGTGGTTGGTTTGGCCCTTGTTCCTGTAATTCGAATCCTAGCCCGGTATACCCCATTTTAATTTTACACCATTGTGAACCTTAACCCTTTTTTACTCACTGATAGAGGTTCTCGGCATTGAAAAATCTTCGTAAACTAAATCACACGTGTATATGTTGACATTTAAGAGATATACAGTCAAGAAAATCAAAGGCAGTGGTGATATATATATGCGGATTAGACACCAAAAAAAAACACTCAACAAATGGCTACAATTTAAGGAATGTGTTTAGTGACGGCATCGGATTCCTAATTGATTGAGAAAGTTCTGGTGGCAAGAAAAGCTGCTTCTAGGAGGTTGTCAAGTGTTTTCGCTCGACGATTCCATTCTTGGGCGGTTGGTTTGGCCCTTGTTCCTGTAACTCGAATCCTAGCCCAGTATATCCCATTTTAATTTTACACCATTATGAACCTTACGCCTTTTTTACTCTCTGATCGAGGTTCTCGGCATTGAAAAATCTTCGTAAACTAAATCACACGTGTATATGTTGATATTTAAGAGATATACAGTCAAGAAAATCAAGGGCAATGGTGATATATATATGCGGATTAGACACAAAAAAAACACTCAACAAATGGCTACAATTTAACGAATGTGTTTAGTGACGGCATCGGATTCCTAATTGATTGAGAAAGTTCTGGTGGCAAGAAAAGATGCTTCTAGGAGGTTGTCAAGTGTTTTCGCTCGACGATTCCATTCTTGGGTGGTTGGTTTGGCCCTTGTTCCTGTAACTCGAATCCTAGCCCAGTATATCCCATTTTAATTTTACACCATTATGAACCTTACGCCTTTTTTACTCTCCGATAGAGGTTCTCGGCATTGAAAAATCTTCGTAAACTAAATCACACGTGTATATGTTGACAATTAAGAGATATACAGTCAAGAAAATCAATGGCAATGGTGATATATATGCGGATTAGACCCCAAAAAAAAACACTCAACAAATGGCCGCAATTTAAGGACTGTGTTTAGTGACGGAATCAGATTCCTAATTGATGGAGAAAGGTCTGGTGGTAAGAAAAGTTTCTTCTAGGAGGTTGTCAAGTGTTTTCGCTTGACGATTCAATTCTTGGGTGGTTGGTTTGGCCCTTGTTCCTGTAACTCAAATCCTAGCCCGGTATATCCCATTTTAATTTTACACCATTATGAACCTTACGCCTTTTTACTCTCTGATCGAGGTTCTCGGTATTGAAAAATCTTCGTAAACTAAATCACACGTGTATATGTTGACATTTAAGAGATATACAGTCAAGAAAATCAAGGGCAATGATGATATATATGTGGATTAGACACCAAAAAATAAACACTCAAAAGATAGCTACAATTTAAGGTATATTTTTAGTAATGGCATCGGATTCCTAATTGATGGAGAAAGGTCTGGTGGCAAGATAAGCTGCTTCTAGGAGGTTGTCAAGTGTTTTCGCTCGACGATTCCATTCTTGGGTGGTTGGTTTGGCCCTTGTTCCTGTAACTCGAATCCTAGCCCGGTATATCCCATTTTAATTTTACACCATTGTGAACCTTACGCCTTTTTTACTCTCTGATCGAGGTTCTCGGCATTAAAAAATATTCGTAAACTAAATCACACTTGTATATGTTGATATTTAAGAGATATACAGTCAAGAAAATCAAAGGCAATGGTGATATATATGCGGATTAGACACAAAAAAAAAACACTCCACAAGTGGCTACAATTTAAGGAATGTGTTTAGTGACGTCATCAGATCCCTAATTGATGGAGAAAGGTCTGGTGGCAAGAAAAGATGCTTCTAGAAGGTTGTCATGTGTTTTCGCTCGACGATTCCATTATTGGGTGGTTGGTTTGGCCCTTGTTCCTGTAACTCGAATCCTAGCCCGGTATATCCCATTTTAATTTTACACCATTGTGAACCTTACGCCTTTTTTACTCTCTGATCGAGGTTCTCGGCATTGAAAAATCTTCGTAAACTAAATCACACGTGTATATATTGATATTTAAGAGATATACAATCAAGAAAATCAATGGCAATGGTGATATATATGCGGATTAGACACAAAAAAAACACTCAACAAATGGCTACAATTTAAGGAATGTGTTTAGTGACTTCATCAGATTCCTAATTGATGGAGAAAGGTCTGGGGGCAGGAAAAGCTGCTTCTAGGAGGTTGTCATGTGTTTTCGCTCGACGATTCCATTTTTAGGTGGTTGGTTTGGCCCTTGTTCCTGTAACTCGAATCCTAGTCCGGTATATCCCATTTTAATTTTACACCATTGTGAACCTTACGCCTTTTTTACTCTCTGATCGAGGTTCTAGGCATTGAAAAATCTTCATAAACTAAATCACACATGTATTTGTTGATATTTAAGAGATATAAGTCAAGAAAATCAAGGGGCATGGTGATATATATGCGGATTAGACACCAAAAAAAAAACACTCAACAAATGGCTACAATTTAAGGAATGTGTTTAGTGACGGCATCAAACTCGTAATTGATGGAGAAAGGGTTGGTGGCAAGAAAAGCTGCTTCTAGGAAGTTGTCAAGTGTTTTCGCTCGACGATTCCATTCTTGGGTGGTTGGTTTGGCCCTTGTTCCTGTAACTCGAATCCTAGCCCGGTATATCAATTTTAATTTTACACCATTGTGAACCTTACGCCTTTTTTACTCTCTGATCGAGGTTCTCGGCATTGAAAAATTTTCTTAAACTAAACCACACGTGTATATGTTGATATTTAAGAGATATACAGTCAAGAAAATCAAGGGCAATGGTGATATATATGCGGATTAGACACCAAAACACACACTCAACAAATGGCTACAATTTAAGGAATGTGTTTAGTGACTTCATCAGATTCCTAATTGATGGAGAAAGGTCTGGTGGCTGGAAAAGCTGCTTCTAGGAGGTTGTCATGTGTTTTCGCTCGACGATTCCATTTTAAGGTGGTTGGTTTGGCCCTTGTACCTGTAACTCGAATCCTAGCCCGGTATATCCCATTTTAATTTTACACCATTGTGAACCTTACGCCTTTTTTACTCTCTGATCGAGGTTCTAGGCATTGAAAAATCTTCATAAACTAAATCACACCTGTATTTGTTGATATTTAAGGGATATACAGTCATGAAAATCAAGGGCCATGGAGATATATATGCGGATTAGACACCAAAAAAAACACTCAACAAATGGCTACAATTTAAGGAATGTGTTTAGTGACGGCATCAAACTCGTAACTGATGGAGAAAGGTTTTGTGGCAAGAAAAGCTGCTTCTAGGAAGTTGTCAAGTGTTTTCGCTCGACGATTCCATTCTTGGGTGGTTGGTTTGGCCCTTGTCCCTGTAACTCGAATCCTAGCCCGGTATATCCCATTTTAATTTTACACCATTGTGAACCTTACGCCTTTTTTACTCGCTGATCGAGGTTCTCGGCATTGAAATATTTTCGTAAACTAAATCACACGTGTATATGTTGATATTTAAGAGATATACAGTCAAGAAAATCAAGGGCAATGGTGATATATATGCGGATTAGACACCAAAACACACACTCAACAAATGGCTACAATTTAAGGAATGTGTTTAGTGACATCATCATATTCTTAATTGATGGATAAAGGTTTGGTGGTAAGAAAAGCAGCTTCTAGGAGGTTGTCAAATGTTTTCGCTCGACGATTCCATTCTTGGGTGGTTGGTTCTGCCCTTGTTCCTGTAACTCGAATCCTTGCCCGGTACATCCCATTTTAAGTTTACACCATTGTGAACCTTACGCCTTTTTTACTCTCTGATCGAGGTTCTCGGCATTGAAAAATCTTCGTAAACTAAATCACACGTGTATATGTTGACATTTAAGAGATATACAGTCAAGAAAATCAAAGGCAATTGTGATATATATGCGGATTAAGCACCAAAAATGAACACTCAACAAATGGCTACAATTTAAGGAATGTGTTTAGTGACGGCATCAGATTCCTAAATGATGGAGAAAGGTCTGGTGGTAAGAAAAGCTGCTTCTAGGAGGTTGTCAAGTGTTTTCGCTCGACGATTCCATTCTTGGGTGGTTGGTTTGGCCCTTGTTCCTGTAACTCGAATCCTAGCCCGGTATATCCCATTTTAATTTTACACCATTGTGAACCTTACGCCTTTTTTACTCTCTGATCGAGGTTCTCGGCATTGAAAAATCTTCGTAAACTAAATCACACGTGTATATGTTGACATTTAAGAGATATACAGTCAAGAAAATCAAAGGCAATTGTGATATATATGCGGATTAAGCACAAAAAAAACACTCAACTAATGGCTACAATTTAAGGAATGTGTTTAGTGACGGCATCAAATTCCTAATTGATGGAGAAAGGTCTAGTGGTAAGAAAAGCTGCTTCTAGGAGGTTGTCAAGTGTTTTCGCTCGACGATTCCATTCTTGGGTGGTTGGTTTGGCCCTTGTTCCTGTAACTCGAATCCTAGCACGGTATACCAATTTTAGTTTTACACCATTGTGAACCTTAAGCCTTTTTTACTCTCTGATAGAGGTTCTCGGCATTGAAAAATCTTCGTAAACTAAATCACACGTGTATAAGATGACATTTAAGAGATATACAGTCAAGAAAATCAATGGCAATGATGATATATATGCGTATTAGACACCAAAAAAAAAACACTCAACAAATGGCCCCAATTTAAGGAATGTGTTTAGTGACGGGATCAGATTCCTAATTGATGGAGAAAGGTCTGGTGGTAAGAAAAGTTGCTTCTAGGAGGTTGTCAAGTGTTTTCGCTTGACGATGGTTTGGCCCTTGTTCCTGTAACTCGAATCCTAGCCCGGTATATCCCATTTTAATTTTACACCATTGTGAACCTTACGCCTTTTTTACTCTCTGATCGAGGTTCTCAGCATTGAAACACCTTCGTAAACCAAATCACACGTGTATATGTTGATATTTAAGAGATATACAGTCAAGAAAATCAAGGGCAATGGTGGTATATATATATGCGGATTAGACACCAAAAAAAACACTCAACAAATGGCTACAATTTAAGGAATGTGTTTAGTGACGGCATCAGATTGCTAATTGAGTGAGAAAGGTCTGGTGGCAAGAAAAGCTGCTTCTAGGAGGTTGTCAAGTGTTTTCGCTCGACGATTCCATTCTTGGGTGGTTGGTTTGGCCCTTTTTCCTGTAACTCGAATCCTAGCCAGGTATATCCCATTTTAATTTTACACCATTGTGAACCTTACGCCTTTTTTACTCTCTGATTGAGGTTCTCGGCATTGAAAAATCTTCGTAAACTAAATCACACGTGTATAGGTTGATATTTAAGAGATATACAGTCAAGAAAATCAAGGGCAATGGTGATATATATGCGGATTACACACAAAAAGAACACCCAACAAATGGCTACAATTTAAGGAATGTGTTTAGTGACGGTATCAGATTCCTAATTGATGGAGAAAGGTCTGGTGGCAAAAAAAGCTGCTTCTAGGAGGTTGTCAAGTGTTTTCGCTCGACGATTCCATTCTTGGGTGGTTGGTTTGGCCCTTGTTCCTGTAACTCGAATCCTAGCTCGGTATACCCCATTTTAATTTTACACCATTGTGAACCTTAAGCCTTTTTTACTCTCTGATAGAGGTTCTCGGCATTGAAAAATCTTCGTAAACTAAATCAAACGTGTATATGTTGACATTTAAGAGATATACAGTCTAGAAAATCAATGGCAATGGTAACATATATGCGGATTAGACACAAAAAAAACACTCAACAAATGGCAACAATTTAAGGAATGTGTTTAGTGACGGCATCAGATTCCTAATTGATGGAGAAAGGTCTGGTGGTAAGAAAAGTTACTTCTAGGAGGTTGTCAAGTGTTTTCGCTCGACGATTCAATTCTTGGGTGGTTGGTTTGGCCTTTGTTCCTGTAACTCGAATCCTAGCCCGGTATATCCCATTTTAATTTTACACCATTGTGAACCTTACGCCTTTTTTACTCTCCGATCGAGGTTCTCGGCATTGAAAAATCTTCGTAAACTAAATCACACGTGTATATGTTGATATTTAAGAGATATACAGTCAAGAAAATCAAGGGCAATGGTGATATATATATGCGGATTAGACACCCAAAAAAACACTCAACAAATGTCTACAATTTAAGGAATGTGTTTAGTGACGAAATCAAATTCCTAATTGATGGAGAAAGGTCTGGTGGCAAGAAAAGCTGCTTCTAGGAGGTTGTCAAGTGTTTTCGCTCGACGATTCCATTCTTGGGTGGTTGGTTTGGCCCTTTTTCCTGTAACTTAAATCCTAGCCCGGTATATCCCATTTTAATTTTACACCATTGTGAACCTTACGCCTTTTTTACTCTCTGATTGAGGTTCTCGGCATTGAAAAATCTTCGTAAACTAAATCACACGTGTATATGTTGATATTTAAGAGATATACAGTCAAGAAAATCAAGTGCAATGGTGATATATATGCGGATTAGACACCAAAAAAAAAACACTCAACAAATGGCTACAATTTAAGGAATGTGTTTAGTGACGGCATCAGATTCCTAATTGATGGAGAATGGTCTGGTGGCAAGAAAACCTGCTTCTAGGAGGTTGTCAAGTGTTTTCGCTCGACGATTCCATTCTTGGGTGGTTGGTTTGGCCCTTGTTCCAGTAACTCGAATTCTAGCCCGGTATATCCCATTTTAATTTTACACCATTGTGAACTTTACGCCTTTTTTACTCTCTGATCGAGGTTCTCGGCATTGAAAAATCTTCCTAAACTAAATCACACGTGTATAGGTTGACATTTAAGAGATATACACTCAAGAAAATCAAGGGCAATGGTGATATATATGCGGATTAGACACAAAAAAAAAAACACTCAACAAATGGCTACAATTTAAGGAATGTGTTTAGTGACGGCATCAGATTCCTAATTGATGGAGAAAGGTCTGGTGGTAAGAAAAGCTGCTTCTAGGAGGTTGTCAAGTGTTTTCGCTCGACGATTCCATTATTGGGTTGTCGGTTTGGCCCTTGTTCCTGTAACTCGAATCCTAGCCCGGTATATCCCATTTTAATTTTAAACCATTGTGAACCTTACGCCTTTTTTACTCTCTGATCGAGGTTCTCGGCATTGAAAAATCTTCCTAAACTAAATCACACGGGTATATATGTTGATATTTAAGAGATATACAGTCAAGAAAATCAAGGGCAATGATGGTATATATGCGGATTAGACACCAAAAAAAAAACACTCAACAAATGGCTATAATTTAAGAAATGTATTTACTGACGGCATCAGATTCCTAATTGATGGAGAAAGGTCTGGTGGTAAGAAAAGCTGCTTCTAAGAGGTTGTCAAGTTTTTTCGCTCGACGATTCCATTCTTGTGTGGTTGGTTTGGCCCTTGTTCCTGTAACTCGAATCCTAGCCCGGTATATCCCATTTTCATTTTACACCATTGTGAACCTTACGCCTTTATTACTCTCTGATCGAGGTTCTCGGCATTGAAAACTCTTCGTAAACTAAATCGCACGTGTATATGTTGACATTTAAGAATATACAGTCAAGAAAATCAAGGGCAATGGTGATATATATGCGGATTAGACACAAAAAAAAAAACACACTCACCAAATGGCTACAATTTAAGGAATGTGTTTAGTGACGGTATCGGATTCCTAATTGATGGAGAAAGGTCTGGTGGCAAGAAAAACTGCTTCTAGGAGGTTGTTAAGTGTTTTCGCTCGACGATTCCATTCTGGGGTGGTTGGTTTGGCCCTTGTTCCTGTAACTCGAATCCTAGCCCGGTATATCCCATTTTAATCTTACACCATTGTGAACCTTACGGCTTTTTTACTCTCTGATCGAGGTTCTCGGCATTGAAAAATCTTCGTAAACTAAATCACACGTGTATATCTTGACATTTAAGAGATATATACAGTCAAGAAAATCAAGGGCAATGACGATATATATGCGGATTAGACATAAAAAAAAAAGACTCAACAAATGGCGACAATTTAAGGAATGTGTTTAGTGACGGCATCAGATTACTAATTGATGGAGAAAGGTCTGGTGGCAAGAAAAGCTGCTTCTAGGAGGTTGTCAAGTGTTTTCGCTCGACGATTCCAATCTTGGGTGGTTGGTTTGGCCCTTGTTCCTGTAACTCGAATCCTAGTCCGGTATATCCCATTTTAAATTTACACCATTGTGAACCTTACGCCTTTTTTACTCTCTGATCGAGGTTCTCGGCATTGAAAACTCTTCGTAAACTAAATCACACGTGTATATGTTGATATTTCAGAGATATACAGTCAAGAAAATCTAGGGCAATGGTGATATATATGCGGATTAGACACGAAAAAAATCACTTAACAAATGGCTACAATTTAAGGAGTGTGTTTAGTGACGGCATCAGATTCCTAATTGATGGAGAAAGGTCTGGTGGCAAGAAAAGCTGCTTCTAGGAGGTTGTCAAGTGTTTTCGCTCGAGGATTCCATTCTTGGTGGTTGGTTTGGCCCTTGTTCCTGTAACTCGAATCCTAGCCCGGTATATCCCATTTTTATTTTACACCATTGTGAACCTTACGCCTTTTTTACTCTCTGATCGAGGTTCTCAGCATTGAAAAATCTTCGTAAACTAGATCACACGTGTATATGTTGATATTTAAGAGATATACAGTCCAGAAAATCAAGGGCAATGGTGATATATATGCGGATTAGACACAAAAAAAAACACTCAACAAATGGCTACAATTTAAGGAATGTGTTTAGTGACGGCATCAAATTCTTAATTGATGAAGAAAGGTCTGGTGGTAAGAAAAGCTGTTTCTAGGAGGTTGTCAAGTGTTTTCACTCGATGATTCCATTCTTGGTTGGTTGGTTTAGCCCTTGTTCCTGTAACTCGAATCCTAGCCCGGTATATCCCATTTTGATTTTACACCGTTGTGAACCTTACGCCTTTTTTACTCTCTGATCGAGGTTCTCGGCATTGAAAAATCTTTGTAAACTAAATCACACGTGTATATGTTGACATTTAAGAATATACAGTCAAGAAAATCAAGGGCAATGGTGATATATATGCGGATTAGACACCAAAAAAAAACACTCAACATATGGCTACAATTTAAGGAATGTGTTTAGTGACGGTATCAGATTCCTAATTGATGGAGAAAGCTCTGGTGGCAAGAAAAGCTGCTTCTAGGAGGTTGTCAAGTGTTTTCGCTCGACGATTCCATTCTTGGGTGGTTGGTTTGGCCCTTGTTCCTGTAACTCGAATCCTAGCCCGGTATATCTCATTTTAATTTTACACCATTGTGAACCTTACGCCTTTTTTACTCTCTAATCGAGGTTCTCGGCATTGAAAAATCTTCGTAAACTAAATCACACTTGTATATGTTGACATTTAAGAGATATACAGTTAAGAAAATCAACGGCAATGGTGATATATATGCGGATTAGACACAAAAAAAAAAATCACTCAACAAATTGCTACAATTTAAGGAATGTGTCTAGTGACGGCATCAGATTCCTAATTGATGGAGAAAGGTCTGGTGGCAAGAATAGCTGCTTCTAGGAGGTTGTCAAGTGTTTTCGCTCGACGATTCCATTCTTGGGTGGTTGGTTTGGCCCTTGTTCCTGTAACTCGAATCCAAGCTCGGTATATCCCATTTTAATTTTACACCATTGTGTACCTTACGCCTTTTTTACTCTCTGATAGAGGTTCTCGGCATTGAAAAATCTTCGTAAACTAAATCACACGTGTATATGTTGACATTTAAGAGATATACAGTCAAGAAAATCAAGGGCAATGGTGACATATATGCGGATTAGACACCAAAAAGAAATCACTCAACAAATGGCTACAATTTAAGCAATGTGTTTAGTGACGGCATCAGATTCCTAATTGATGGAGAAAGGTCTGGTTGCAAGAAAAGCTGCTTCTAGGAGTTTGTCAAGTGTTTTCGCTCGACGATTCCATTCTTGGGTGGTTGGTTTGGCCCTTGTTCCTGTAACTCGAATCCTAGCCCGGTATATCTCATTTTAATTTTACACCATTTTGAACCTTACGCCTTTTTTACTCTCTGATCGAGGTTCTCGGCATTGAAAAATCTTTGTAAACTAAATCACACGTGTATATGTTGACATGTAAGAGATATACAGTCAAGAAAATCAAGGGCAATGGTGATATATATGTGGATTGGACACAAAAAAAAACTCAACAAATGGGTACAATTTAAGGAATGTGTTTAGTGACGGCATCAGATTCCTAATTGATGGAGAAAGGTCTGGTGGTAAGTGTTAGGCCCTATAGGTTTATGGATTAGTAGCAATTATAGGCTAATGAACCATGTTTCTATAAGGTGGGTATTGGAGTGGGCTTAGGGAAATGGGCCTAGGGTTTAGGGGGAAACCCTCCTTATAAATAGATGTTAGAAATAAGTAGCTTAGGTTGGTTGGTTCAGCTGTTTTAGAAACTTGTATTAGACAAGCTCCTTGCATGCAAGTTTAAGCATTGAATCAATAATCACTTGAATCTTCAAATCTTTATCTTCGTGTTCTTGATTTCTTGAAGAACATCAAGTTTGGATTCCGCCCATCCTTAGTGATTGTTTGATATCGTTGTTTGATCCATATTTTCGGGACTTACATTAGTATTGAATAAAATTTATGGTGAAATTTATTTTGTAATAAACATACCTGAAACGACATCAGGTTCAGCTTTAGCCTCTGCGGCTCTCATGTGGGAAGACCTTGCCTTCTCCTTCAGGGTATCAGACTTTTCGTCAACTGTATCTTCGGTTCCAACCAATTCCGGGCATTCAGACCTTTTATGTCCCGGGTTATAACATTTATAACACACTAACACCTTCCCCGGGCAATTTGCAACCACATGTCCCACTTTTCTACAAATAGGACATGGTTTGTTTTTAAAGTAGCATTTGCCCCGGTGAGTTTTTCCACATATTTCACATTGAGGTGACCCACTTATTGTAACTCCTGTCCTAGAAGCTTTATTAGGCTTCAATTTCTTTACCGGACTTGGGATCACATCCGACACTCTTCCGACTTCTTTTTCTTGTGAGAGACTGTCTTTTAATTCACTCATCATATCCTCCACCACTAGCAGGATTGTGGTTTGTAGTCTCTCTACAAACTGCGGTAAACTGGCTTCTACTACCCTTCTGACTTCCTCGGAAATTTTAGCTTCCATCTCTTCAGTTAGTTGAGATGCTGATTCGCCCCCGGTTACACCGGACATTTCTTTCATCTGTTCGGTGACTATCGGCACCGTATCATCATTGCCTTCATTTGCCATCTTGAATCTGAAATGTTTATGCTAATTATTAAATATTTCATTTTATAACATCTACATCATTCGCTTTGGTTTAGCCAAGCTCACCACTTACTTAAACCATTCATGTTTAGTGCACATTCTGGGATTGAGTGTATTACGCACTCTTCCCATGCACATCTAATCGTATTCATTTTCTAGTGTCTCATTAAAATTTACCAAAATAAATAATTAATTCTTACTGGATGTTTGATCAAGCTTCGAACCGAACACACTTTGTTCACAACCTTGAGCTCTGATTACCAACTTGTAACACCCGTCTCATTTATTTAATGTTTTTCCATAAAATACGTATTTTATAAGAAATGCATAATTTCAAAAGTTATACAAATTGATAAGATTTCATGACGATAGTATCTTATTTAACTGTCATCTAGTTTAAACATCTAAAAACTATAAGTTAAAGGTTTACAACATGAACATTGTTTACAACAAAGTTAGATAAACCTGGAAGCTTCTAAAAGTGGTGTTCGGTTCATGTTCATCGCTTGATCTTCACCCATCCTAAGTGCAAACATACCTACACTGTAAATTTATCACAAACATTAGTATATGAGACCCTATAACCCGTCTAAACGGACCCGAAAGCTCAAAATCATCAAATAAACAAAATAAAAATTTTGTTTGGAAGTCGCACGTAGGCTACAGTTCACAGACCGTAGCTTACAGTTCACCATATTACTTCAACCAGAACTTCTGGACCATAGGCTACGGTCCAGGACCGTAACTTATGGTCTGATCAGCAGATTTTGTTTGTTTTCCTTTTTTAGTACGAAAACCTTCATAGCTCTTTAACCGTTTGTCCGATTTACGTGATTCATTTTCCTACGCGTCCGTAATTAAATTACCAACGCATCTATCATGATCATTTAATAAAAAATTGAGTTTACGGACCGGGAGTCTATAATCCCCTATTATACTTATTCGACCCGCATAGTTTTGCGATAAATCTTATATTACTCAAAATTGGGACTTTTAAGCATGTATACACATTCCATGGGTTTGTGATCATCGGCATATCTTTACCCATTTCATGGTTTTACGCCTCCGTGATCTATAATGCCAAATGATATTTAATCACTTCCGTAACGACTACTAGACAATTATTCGACCCGTTTGGCTTGTTTATGGAATCCTCCATTTTCAACGACTACCAAACGTTTTCTAATCTAATTTTGACTCATTCAATCGAGTAGTGATCATTGTCACTTCAACTAATACAAATCCTTATTCTAAAAACACAACTATGAATGATTACAATATCAAATTTACATAATGTAACGAAACAAGTTACATACCTTCATAATTCACCAACATTGCTTTCTAACCACAATTACCCATTCCCGGGCTTGTCAACCTTAGTGTATCCCTTCCAAACCATGGTTTACACTTTTATAACTCAAATTTAATGAGTGACGTTCGAGTCACTTCGAATGCTACCATTTCGAACACTATTTTAACCCGTTCTCTATCTAGTGAGTTACATCACTTTGCTTACATTCCCATTATGACTAATTAAACAATATTATCAATAAACATATCTAACCAACTATATATTGTGACCCGTTTGGTTTGTCGAGTGAATTCCATCACTTCTTAGACTTTCCAAACGATTACAATTTCACTATTTCAACATCATACATATTCCAACTATTTCTTTTCACCCGTTTGGTTTGTCGAGTGAATCCCATCACTTCTTAGACTCACCAAATGCAACTATTTTCGCTATACAACATTAAACATATCTACAACTAGGCTTGTCTACATAAATGTAATGAGACGACAAGTCGCGTATCGCCCCCGGCTTGTCCGCTTGAAGTCTCGGTTTCTTTGCCTATAGAGTTCAACCACAAACCGTTTAGAACTCTATTTATAACACACAACGCATAATTTTCCATATAGATCGAACATGCATTTTCGTCCGAAATTTCAACATTTTGCTTTCTCTTAGGCATTTTATCAAACACCTAATAAGCATGATTTTCATAAAATCAGAAAATCAAGTTCCATGACTAGTTATTTTACCAAGTTTAACATCCTTTTCCAGTTTAGAGTCTAATTAACACTTCAATATCAAAACTAACTTCATAGAATTCTATTAGCACTAGTTTGCTACTCATGATTCTAATGTTCATCATGTTTCTACAAAACCCATTAAACACACATAATGGATGACCATGAATTTCATAGTTTAAGCTCTAATTCAACAAACTAATGACTAGGGTTTACTCCTAGACATGATTTCATTACAATTTCATCCAAACAACAATCATGAAAGCTCAATTTCGAATCTCATGTGTTCATCTAGAATTCAAGATGAAATCAAACCATGAAATTTTACATACCTTATGATCCCTTTACTGAGGTGATCACTATTTTGTGTTTGGATTTCGATTTGGGCTTCATTTGGCTTCTCAATTTGATGGATTTTGAAGTTTAGGGTTTGAATATAAGAGCCCTTTCTTGGCTCTGGTTAAATCGCAGACACACACACATATGTGTGTGTTTTGTGTGTTTTAATTGATTTAATTAAAACTTGTTGCAATTGCCCGTATTTAGTCCCTCCATTTTACACAGGTTATTTAAAGGGTATCTTAACCATTTTTGTTCTATTATGTCAATGACACTAACTAACTAAGCTATTTATTCCTAGTTATTCTATCTTGACCATAACTGACATTTAGTTTATAATATTAAATCCATATTTTCGGGGTGTTACACATTTCGACCACTCGAACCTGTTTCTATGCGCGTGACTAGTTAAAATGGTAGAAACCATATAAACTAGTCGTATCGGGTCAAATCTTTTCAAAACCATTCCAAATCAGAATGCTTGGTTAAATAATCCGGACTATAGAGCCTTCCAGATAATCGCACCTTGGATTAATAAACACTGAATATGACTTTGCTACAAGAATTAATTATTTGGATTTATTAGCTGGCAAAGGTAAATACTTTTTAACCACTTTTATATTAAAACTTGGGATATTGCATATGCCACTTGGTACAGGTATCGCAAATGGGCAAATGCTAATAGATGTGGCTATTCATTTTAATCTGTTTTGCTTGATAATGCATTAAACGTTTAGGGGTTAATAGTACTATATCCGGGCGTCCCGATTCATTTAATTGTAAATGGCCATTAAGTGTGGGGTTGTCGCAACCCCTGACCCCTGCCTCGGGAGGCAGGCGGCCGCGGCCCACCCGGAGATGGTGGTATCGGTGTTTATCAATTTGGAAGCGGAATTTACATCAGGTCCGTAGTTAGGAAATATTTTATCAGAGTGAAATACCACATTTTTATAATTTTACACACATGGGAAATTCCCAAGTTTCCATTACAAACATTTTATAGGGATAAACCCCATTTTATTAAATAAAAACATCTTCTTTATTTAGGTAACTTTTATAGCCACTTTTCCAAGCCTTCAGTGCTGTCCGTCCAGCTGGCTTCTATTTGGCTTTCACATTTTGTTACTTGAAACGCGTTTAAAAACATTTTGTCAGTGGGAAATACTGGTGAGTGAATCCCAATTTAATCAAGACAGGTTTTATTAGTTTTACAGTATTGAGGGCGATCTCACAATTACATTTGTTTATTTTTCTACTTTAATTACCACCCACGGTACTATCAATCTTGACTGGTGGAAATGTTACTACTCACAGTGTAGTAACAAATTTTGTATACAAAACCCCAACATACCTACGATAATTGTAGAATACAAATACTCAATCACTGTTTAATATAATTTAAAACAATTGAGGTTTTGTAAAAACAGTTTGCAAAAAGGTGGATTACTCACATTGCTACTTTAGGGTTTTCCTTTGTGTTCTCCTGGTTATAATCTATTAATTAAACAATGCACACTCGTTAGTATAATAACCCAAATTTACATTAGCTATACCCTCCCCGAGACAGAACTCCAACGACTACGTCGAGCAGAGCCTCAACAGTCATTACGGAGCACTAGATCAATCGGGCAGCGTATCTTATACGTAACCGGGGGTTATGATACTTACAACGAGGCAGAGCTTCGTTATTTTAGTGGGTATAATGCCCGGGTATTATAATTGCTATATAGAAATTGAGGGAGAAAAGTGAATTCTAAACGATTTCCAAATGACAGCCGAAGCCATCTATTTATAGGTCTGATCGACCAGTCTCTCGCGGCCCGCGGATGATGAAGGCTAAGCTTTCGCGGCCTGCGAACTAGAGGTGTAGGCTTTAGCTTTGCTGATTCGTCGAACTAGGTATGACACGTGGCAGCTCAGGGTGCAGCCTGGTGGGTTGGCTGTCGCGCCCCGAGTAAGCTTAGGGGTAGTCTGTCGCGGCCCGCAACAGACTTAAATAATTGTTTTTATTTTGTTTTTAATTATATAAATGTATATTGGGCCTGGTTTTCATATACGGGGTGTATTTTAAGGCGTTTAGGGATATTCTAAATATTTTAGGGGTGTCGGACATATTTTAGGAGGGTTGATATATCCTCCCCACCTTGTTTTAGAACTCGTCCTCGAGGTCTAGTGGAACAGGTGTGGGTATTTCCTTTGCATCTCTGATTCAAGCTCCCATGTGTATTCTGGTCCTCTATTGGAATCCCATTTCACTTTGACCAGAACTAATCTCTTGTGTTTGAGGTTATTGACTTTCATGTCTTCAATCTGTAGCGGTCTTTCTACAAACTTAAGTTTCTCATTTACCTCTATATTTTTAAGAGGCACTACTAGTGATTCATCGGCTAAACACTTTTTGAGATTGCATACATGAAATACATCATGTACTCCTGACATTTCCTCTGGCAGTTGTAGCTGATAAGCTACTGGTCCTATCCTTCTGATTATCTCAAAGGGTCCAACATACCTGGGGCTTAGCTTTCCTCTTTTGATGAATCTTACCACTCCTTTCCAAGGAGAAACTTTCAATAACACCTTGTCTCCTACTTGAAATTCCAATGGCTTTCGCCTGTTATTAGCATAACTCTTTTGTCGATCACGTGCTGCTTTCAGTCGTTCCTTGACTTGAATAATCTTGTCCGTTGTTTCTTGTACTATCTCAGGTCCAGATAGTTGTTTTTCTCTAATTTCTCCCCAACAAACTGGAGTTCGGCATTTTTGTCCATAAAAGGCTTTGAATGGTGTAGCATTGATACTTGTATGATAGCTGTTGTTGTAGGAAAATTCTATTAACGGTAAGTGATCGTCCCAATTTCCTCTGAAATCAATTACACAAGCTCTAAGCATACCTTCCATTGTCTGAATTATCCTTTCGCTTTGTCCATCCGTTTGAGGATGATAAGCGGTGCTTAGATTCCACTTGTTTCCCATTGCTTTTTGGAAACTTGTCTAAAAATGAGAGGTAAAACAGCTATCTCTATCAGAAACAATTGATAAAGGAATTCCATGTAATGAAACTATTTCATTTACGTATAGTTTAGCTAATTGTTCCATACTGAAAGTTTCCTTCATTGGTAGGAAATGAGCTGACTTAGTTAGCCTATCTACAATCACCAAGATTGTATCATTACCTTTTCTTGTTTTGGGTAATTTGGTAACAAAATCCATTGTTATCAATTCTCATTTCCAAACCGGCATTTCTAATTGCTACAACAAACCTGAGGGTTTTTTATGTTCAGCTTTAAGCTGTGAACATGTTAGACACTTGGCAACATAGGCTGCTATCTCCTTTTTCATTCCTATCCATCAAAAATTCTTTCTTAAGTCTTGATACATCTTATCACTTCTAGGATGCATCGTATACTTAGACTTATGGGCTTCTTCTAATATACAGTGGCGTAGGTTTCCTAGTTTGGGTATCCACGTTCTTTTCTTATAGAATCTCCAAATTCCATTTGTTCCTTGTTCTAATTCCTTAATCATTCCTTTCAATTTCTCAGTATCGTCCTTGTTACTGATTCTTGTACTTTTCTAATTTGGTCATTTAAATCTACTTGTAGATTTAATTTAAGAGAACATACTCTTTTTGGCTTTTCGTGATACTTTCGACTTAAAGCATCAGCAACTACATTAGCCTTTCCTACATGATACTGGATATTACAATCGTAATCACTAAGAATCTCCATCCAGCGTCTTTGTCTCATGTTTAACTCCTTTTGCCCGAAAACATACCTTAAACTCTTATGATCCATAAAAATGGTAAACTTACTACCATAAAGGTAATGTCTCCAAATTTTCAGGGAAAAAATTATAGCTCCTTATTCTAAATCATGGGTTGAACAATTTTCTTCATGATTCATAAGTTCTCTAGACGCATAAGCTATAACCTTTTGATGTTGCATCAACACATATCCATATCCTAACTTAGAAGCGTCACAATAGACTACAAAGTCTTAAGTTCCTTCGGGTAACGCTAGTATGGGTTCGTTGGTTAATCTTTGCTTAAAAATTCTAAAGGCTTCTTCTTGTTTTGGTCCCCTTTCAAACTTAACAGACTTACAGGTTAACTTAGTTAAGGGAATGGTTATTCTAGAAAAATCTCAGATAAATCTCCTATAATATCCGTCCAGTCCTAGAAAACTTCTAACCTCTGTTGGTGATTCAGGGGTTTGCCATTTAGTAATTACCTCAATCTTTGTGTGATCCACATGAATTCCTTCATGATTGACTAAATGCCCAAGAAAATGTACCTCTTCTAACCAAAATTCGCATTTCAAAAATTTGGCATAAAACTTTCTTTTCTCAGTAAACTTAGGAGTGCATGCAGATGCTAAGCATGTTCCTCTTTACTCTTAGATTAAATGAGAATATCATCTATAAAGACAAATATGAATTTATCCAAATATGGTTTACATATTCGGTTCATCATGTCCATAAATGCGGCTGGGGCATTGGTTAAACCAAATGGCATGACAGTAAATTCATAATGGACATACCTTGTTCTGAAAGCGGTCTTAGGAATGTCATCTTCATGTACCTTTAATTGATGATATCGGGAACGTAAATCGATCTTAGAGAAGAATCGAGCTCCTCGTAACTGATCAAACAAATCATCGATTCTCGGTAATGGGTACCGATTTTTAATCGTGACCTTGTTTAATTCCCGGTAATCAATGCACATGCATCGACCCGTCTTTCTTCTTGTCAAATAAGATCGGTGCTCCCCATGGCGATGTACTTGGCTGTATGAATCATTTTTCCAAAATATTGTCCAATTGTTTCTTTAGCTCTTGCATTTCTATTGGTGCTAAACGGTAAGGTGCATTGGCAATTGGTGCTGTTACTGGTATCAGATGAATTCTGAATTCAACTTCCCTGTCTGGCGGTAGTCCTGGTAATTCTTCTGGAAACACATCTGGAAACTGAGATACTACGGGAATATCTTTCAGTTCTTTTCCTTTAGTCTTAATGATTATGGAAATCAAATATACTAATGATCCATTTCTTATATAACTGGTTGTTTTCATCACAGAGATGAATTTTGTGGATCTAGATGGCTTATCTCCTTTAGTTGTGATCTTTTCACCCTTTGGTGAATTTACTTGGATAGACTTTTGATCACATAGAATACTTGCTTTTTTGGTTATTAACCAATCCATTCCTAATACAACATCAAATCCTGCCAGATTCATTGGATAAAGGTTTGCAATAAACTTTTGATTTAAAAATTCTATTCTTGCTCCTTGCAAGATTTCAGTGATCTTAGTGTTTTCCCCATTTGCTGTCTCTACTAGACATTCTTGTTGGAGTTTAGTTAATGGTTGATTGAGAAGTTTGCAAAATGAAGTATTAATAAAACTTTGGTTTGCACCAGAGTCAGATAATACTTTGGCAAAAACATCATTAACTAAAAACGTACCGGCAATCACGTCCGGAATCATTTTTGCCTCTTCTGCAGTCAGAACAAATGCTCTAGCATTTTTAGTAGTCTTGTTGTTCATGGCTGGAGCTAGTTTCGGACAATTGGGCTTGATATGCCTTTTTTCTCCATAGTTGAAGCACACTCCATTACTGGGTTTCTTCCTACAATCTTCTTCCTTGTATCCTGGTATCTTGCAGAAGTTGCAGTAGGTGGAGCACCTTCCTGAATGCTTTTTCTTGCAAGCCTGACAATAAGACGTGGAGGTAGAACCTACATCTTTCCCACGGTTGGAATTCCCATAGCGAAATTCCTGGGTAAGCCTTTGAGCTAAGTTCTTCCTTTGGTTTTCTTCTTGTGTACGAACTAATTCATCAGTCAAGGTATTGCTAGTTCTACAGCTTCTTCTATAGTTTGGGGTCTAGCTGCCTTGACTACATGTCTAATCTCACTGATTAATCCCCAAATGTAATGGGAGATTAATACTGGTTCTGGTGATGCTAGGGTTGGCACTATTCTAGCATATTCGAAGAATGTAGTAATGTAACCCTTACTATCCAATCCAGTCATTCTAAGGTTTAAGAACTTATTTTCTATTTGTTCCTTTTCATTAGGAGGTCAAAATTTCCTTTCCACCATATTCTTAAATTCATTCCATTCCATATTATAAATCCTGTCACTTCCCCTAGACTGGAGGATAGTGTTCCATCATTCTAATGTTGAGTTCTTAAACAGATTGGAGGCAAACATAATCTTATCCTCTTCTGCGCACTTGCTTATTTTCAAGACTGCCTCAGTCTTTTCTATCCAGCGTAGAGCTGCAATGGCCCCTTCATTGCCCGAGAATTCTATTGGTTTACAGGACCAGAATTCTTTGTAAGAACAACCATAAGACATGGTTCTTCTTCTTTTTGGAATGGGCACTTGAAGTATTGGTCCATTGTTTACACTGTGTTCTGGTTCAGTAGGTGGTCGTTTACTGCCATTATTACTTTTATTATTATCTGTTTCCTTGACCGTTTTGATAAAATATGGCATTGCGTCTATAATCCCTTGTGCCACTATGTGTTGGATGGCACTGTTATCTACTTGGTTTCCCTTATTATCGTTATTCTGGTTTTCTTGATTCGCTTCGTTGTCCATCTGGATTTTAAACATTTACCACGTATTAATATATCAAGACAATATCTAATACAAACAATCACACCACAAGCACATTGATCCAAAATGGTCGTCATTCCTTTACTCTATTATATATATATATGTGTCTATTACAAACTGGTACTGAAATCTAAAGTACAACACTAGTATGCATCCGTAGCTATTATCTATATTTATATATATATTATTATTATTTTATTTCAACATACAAAAATATTATATATATATATATATATTATTACTACGGTTAGTGATACGGGTTCATCCAAAACTGCATGTTACGCTCGTCATATTTCCAGACAAGTCGCTCCCCTATATGTCTCATCCTTTCACTTCCTTCTAATATCTCCTCACCAAAGGTACGGAGTTCTTGCACATTCTCAGTGCTCATGGGTGGGGCTGGTGCTGGTATCGGGTCAGGGAACTGTGGCATTGGTTCTTCGTAAGGGTACGGGTTCTCTAGGATCTCCCTGATATATTGGTCATTGTCCCAGTAGGGATCTAGAGGGTCAAGGTCTGGGTAGGGTGCAACTGGGTTTTGCATGGGTTCATCTTCTAGTGGGTAGCGTTGTTGGTAATCCCTATGGTCTTCAAACCATGGGTCATAGTATGGGGGATGGGGTGCTGGTACTCTAGGAATTTCAGCTGGGTCAAAGGCAGGTGCTGGAATTTGATCTACTGGTCTTGGCTCAATTTCCATAGGTAGTGTGGGAAATAGTGGTAACGGCTGGGGTGCTATAAGTTGTTCTAGATTCGGGTCTGCAGCTGTAGTTGCTAAGATATGAAAATTTGCTAATCTCCTATTGATTATATCCTGTGTTTGAGCATTCATTTCTCTATTCGCGGCTGCTAAAGCTCGCTGCTGCTGAAGTTTTCTCATCCTTTTTCTACGTTCATGAGTTCCTCTGCTGAACCATCCTCTCTTCTTGGGAGGGAATGGCTCTTCAGATTGTGCTTTGAATATGAAAATCCCTTCTTCGGTGTCAGCCGAATACCCCGAGGGGGTAGGCTGTGAAGAGGTTCCTTTGTCCCTAGGTGAGCTGGACAACTGACGGTAAGCGTCTGAAGGTCCTTGGTCGCTCATACTGTAAACTAACAAATTGTCAAATCACACAAAACAATAATATATATGCACGTAATCCCGTAGATAATTTAGTAACATAACAGATAAAAATTTTGTGTCAGCAGAACACTTCTGTGGCTGAAATCAGTGGCTGTAGCTCTGATACCACCTTCTGTCGCAACCCCCGACCCCTGCCTCCGGAGGCGGGCGGTCGCGGCCTACTCAGAGATGGTGGTATCGGTGTTTATCAATTAGGCAGCGGAATTTACATCAGGACCGTAGTTAGAAAATATTTTATCAGAGTGAAATACCACATTTTTATAATTTTACACACATGGGAAATTCCCAAGTTTCCATTACAAACATTTTATAGGGATAAACCCCATTTTTTTAAATAAAAACATCTTCTTTATTTAGGTAACTTTTCTAGCTACTTTTCCAAGCCTTCAGTGCTGTCCAGTTGGCTTCTATTTCGCTTTCACATTTTGTTACCTGGAACGCATTTAAAAACATTTTGTCAGTGGGAAATACTGGTGAGTGAATCCCAATTTAATCAAGACAGGTTTTATCAGTTTTACAGTATTTAGGGCGATCTCGCAATTACATTTGTTTATTTTTCTACTTTAATTACCACCCACGGTACTGTCAATCCTAACTGGTGGAAATGTTACTACTCACAGTGTAGTAACAAATTTTGTATACAAAACCCCAACATACCGACGATAATTGTAGAATACAAATACTCAATCACTGTTTAATATAATATAAAACAATTGAGGTTTTGTAAAAACAATTTGCGAAAAGGAGGATTACTCACATTGCTACTTTAGGTTTTTCCTGGTTATAATCTGTTAGTTAAACAATGCACACGCGTCAGTATAATAACCCAAATTTACATTAGTTATACCCTCCCCGAGACAGAACTCCAACGACTACATCAGGCAGAGCCTCAACAGTCGTTACGGAGCGCTAGATCAATTAGGCAGCGTATCTAATACGTAACCGGTGGTTATGATACTTACAACGAGGCAGAGCTTCGTTATTTTAGTGGGTATAATGCCCGGGTATTATAATTGCTATGTAGAAATTGAGAGAGAAAAGTGAATTCTGAACGATTTCCAAATGACAGCCGAAGACATCTATTTATAGGTCTGATCAACCAATCTCTCACGGCCCGCGTAAGATGAAGGCTAAGCCTTCGCGGCCCGCGAGCTAGGGGTGTAGGCTTTAGCTTTTGCTGATTCGTCGAACTAGGTTTAACACGAGGCTGCCACGTGGCAGCTCAGGGTGCCGCCTGGTGGGTTGGCTGTCGCGCCCCGTGTAAGCTTAGGGGTAGTCTGTCGCGGCCCGCGACAGACTTAAATAATTGTTTTTTATTTTGTTTTTAATTATATAAACGTATTTTGGGCCTGGTTTTCATATACGAGGTGTATTTTAAGGCGTTTAGGGATATTCTCAATATTTTAGGGGTGTCGGACATATTTTAGGAGGGTTGTTATAGGGGTGTAGGCATGCACCTGACAAACACAAATATTTTTGGCGTGTATATTGATCACATGCAGGTTATAATACTGGTTCCCGAATGTATGATAAGCCTGTAATTCGGTAACAAGAAATTATCCCAACGATTATTGAATAAAAATATCTTTTAAAATGTTATTATAAACGCGTCGGTTAATAGTATTTACTAGAAAAATAGATGTATTTTAAAGATTAACCGTAGGTGATGAACCTCAATAGTAGGCTAGATATGGTTCATTCGGCCATAAGCTTTGGAATGTGTGACTCCACGGCTAAAGACCTATGACGTCTTAAGTCCTTTTTATTTTCGATCCTACCTTGTGGGATAATTGTACCAAACAAGATGTTACAAATTTTATTTAATATATTTTCAAGCTTTTATATTTAATACTTTATCGTTCTATCCTCTAGTGCTACTTGTGATACTGTTATTTGACCGTTACGTATAAACCAACATCCAGACCCACCGAGAAATCAGGGTGTGACATATTGGTATCGGAGCTACAGTTTGAGTGAATTAAACACTAGCCTTTTGTGTCTAAACTCAAATATTACATTCGCAGATTCCATAGGAAAACTCTGTGTTTAAGTCTTCTAACACTAGGCTTGTACTCATATATAGTTATTGAGTTTTAATATATATATTTGACAGGAAAAGATGTCTCCAAGACAAAGAGGATGAGGAAATGGAACTATGTGAGGACGAGGACCTCCGCACCCGCAACAGTCACACTCACAACATTCTCACTTGCAACATTCGCACTCGCAGTCGAACGAACCGTTCCATGCCTTAAAATACCTCAACTCACCACATCCTAGCCAGAACCAGCTCAACGATGACTCAAACCCAGAGATGCCGAACTCCGAAACGGAGTATCACCTGATCAAATTATCGAGTGATACCGCTTCTTACGTCAGTTCCCCTTATCATGGTCCAGACGAGTGGAACCAGTACTTTGGACAGTTTACCTCCTACAACGCCCCTGAACACCAATCACCTACTTTTGCATCACCCGAGGTTCCCCCTACATAGAATGACTCTTTGGTGCTACCCCACCAACTGATGGAGCAGCAACAACTTTTGCACCTATGGGTTACGATAAACCAATTCCTACTTATCCTAACCCATCCGGATATGAGAACCCATACTCTTCATCCGCGATGGATTATGCCCACTCGACACCATCTTTTGACCCCTACATGCAGGAGGTCATCCAGAACACCTTATATCCCCCACCTTTTCTACCCATATAGAAAAATAATGGGTATAGAAACCCCGATTATCAATACCTAGTTATTCAGCAACCACAGCCTCCTCAACCATCTGCTCCACTAGAAGCAATCAACCAAGCGTTGGAAGGGACTGAAAAAATCCAACACCAATTGCAACGCAGTGAAAGAAGAACCAGCAAAATCTTTAGGAAATTAACAAAGTTGGTAAAGAGAAACAAAGATGAATGAATACTTTTTAGTTTAATTTTATGTTTTTTGTATTTTATTTAAATTTCAGAAGTCCATATTTGGACATAGAATTGTACTTTTTTTGTTTTAATGAAAATTTTGGTTTTGTATCAATAGGAATGAGTATTCATTTGTTAGTATTCAATAGGATAGGATCAAAATTTTAAATTGATCCACTTCTAAATCTTTAAATCTTTTTGATGGCCTATAGCTCAAATAAAAAATGGCTAGCCAAAATGTTGGCAAAAATGGTAATGGTGTTGATGTTTCACCCATCCGTGAAGGTAGAGGAGACAATCTCCAAGCCTTAATAGCTAATGAGGTCAATAAGGCCATGGCTAAATTCATTGCCGATTACAGATGGCCCGAGCCACCGAGACAAATTTCTATCTCTACCCTTCACTCAACAATCCATAAAACTCATAGTTCTCATTACTCCTCTACTAGGAGTGACACTAGTGGGTCAAAGCGTGTCACTAGGAAGGAGCATCGAAGTTCAGAAGAAGTGTGTTCCTACAAGTACTTTGTTTCATGTAAACCCAAGATTTCACGAGGGAAAAAGGAGTCATCGATGCCATAAAGAGACTCGATGAAATAGAAACTGTGACAGATATCAGTGGGTGTGCTGATAGGGATGTTACAAATTGTACAAAACAAGATTTTACAAATTTTTTTAATACATTTTCAAGCTTTTATATTTAATACTTTATCATACTATCTTCCGCTGCTAAGTGTGATACTGTTATCCGACCGTCACGCATAAACCAACATCCGGGCCCACCGGGAAATTGGGGTGTGACAGGTTTAGAAAACGTTTTAAAAGATATTTTTATTCAATAATCATTGGGATAATTTCTTTTTACCGAATTACAGGATTGTCGTGCATTCAGGAACCGGTATGTATTATATATATACACCAAAAATATTTGTGTCCGCCAGGTGTATGCCTACACCTCGCCCCGCACTTAATGGTCATTTACAATTAAATGAATCGGGACGCCCGGATACGGTATTATTAACCCCCAAACGTTTAATGCGTTATCAAGCAAAACGGATTAAAACGAATACCCACATCCGTAAGCATTTGCCCATTTGCGATACGTGTACCTAGTGGCTATGCCATATCCCAAGTTTTAATAAGTGGCTAAAAAGTATTTACCAGTGAAAACTAACATATTTTAAAGATTAACCGCAGGTGACGAACTTCAATAGTAGACTGGATATGGTTCGGCCATAAGCTTTGGAATTTGTGACTCCTATGATGTCTTAAGTCCTTTTTATTTTGATCCTACCTAATGACCTGGACCGCGTAACAAGTTACGGTCCAAGGCCTTATTCAATATAATTAAAATCCCTACCACAAAATACGAAAACTTCAAATTGTCACATGTGAAACCAGCATAACACTTATTATGCACACGCATAATACTAACGGGAGTCTTGAATCAGTCTTCAATAGGCGGGTTGGTGGTGACAGCGATGGTGGTGGTTGTAGGTAACCGACTAAAAGAGGGAGCTGGGCGGTGGCATTGACGGTGGTGGCGGTGGCGGTGTCGGTGTGTGGTGAATCAGACGGACGGAACAAGAGAAAAAGGAGTGTGTGTGCTTTGTTGATTAACATTTGATATTTGATACCGAGTTTATGGAAAAAAGAATGTCTGATATTTTATCATTGAACTGATTTGAGTACTCATAAGCTGATGTCTATCTAGGGGTGTTCAGAATTCGATTCGGATTCGAAAAATTCAAAATTCGACTCAATTCGAATTCAATTAAAAATGTTCGAATTCGAGTTGATTTGTATTCGAGTCCAGTAATCGAATTAGAATCGAATACGAGTTCACAATATTGAATTCGATTCAATTCAAAATTCAAATCCAATATATATATATATATACATATATATATATATGTATGTATACACACACACAAACATATATATACACGCGTATAACTTCTAAACTTGGCCAAAGTATGAACTATCTCCATAAGTGATAGTTTATTATTCATAATATATCATCAAAACTACTTCTGATAAATATCACATACTACTTATTTCCAAATTTTTACCCAACTTAAATCGCTACCAGTAACCAACCTATCATCTAAATTTTGGTGTTTTGACATATTGATAGTTAATTAATTTTGCAGATTATTATATTTTATGTTGAATATAATTATATGTAGTAGTTTTATAAAATGAAAGTAAAATAATTTATTGTTTTGGGTGAATTTGAATTGAATCGAATTTATTCGAATTCGAGTTTCAATACTAATCGAATCGAATACGAATTCATGTATAAAAATAAAAAATTTGAAAAATTCGATTCGAATAATTCAAAAATTCCACTAGTACATAATAGATCAAAAGATGCTACAGGTGTTTTCAAAAGATGTGGTTCTCCTCTTTAAACCACATCTTATGTTTGTTTTGAAAAAAATTGGCCAAAAGATGTGGTTCTTATGTAACCGCGTTTTATAGGTGTTTTGTAAAAAAAAATCAAGAGCCAAAAGATGCGGTTCTAAAACCGCAACTCTTGATATAACAGTAATAAATAAAAAATAAGTATTAAGTAAATACTAGTATTTATGAATAAATAAAAACTAATAATAAAAAATAATTAAATACTAACTGTATTGTGTGATTGATTTTATTAATTAATGATACTAAATAAAGGATATATAAAAAGGGCTTTCGTATATAGTATTAACAATAATAGAGTTAATTACATAGTTAGTCCCTGTGGTTTGCACAAACTAACATATTTAGGCACTAATACTTTAAAATCACCTTTTAGGGTATTAACTTTTCATTTTGTAACTTTTGGAGGTATTAACGTTAATTGTTTGTTAAACTATTAATACCTAAGTATGTTATTTTGTGCAAACCATAGGGACTAACTATGTTAATAGCCTAGAAGTTAATACCTCCAAACGTTACAAAATGAAAAGTTAATACCCTAGAAGGTGATTTTAAACTATTATTATCTAAGTATGTTATTTTGTGCAAACCATAGGGACTAACTATGTAATTAACTTATAATAAATAAATAACTTCCGTTTGATAAACAAATTATTTTTTATGTTACATATAATTATGTTTTTTTTATTGATTTATTTTGTATACATGTATGTACTTATTTATTTATATGTATTATGTATGTGTATGTGTATGTGTATGTGTATGTGTAGTGTATGTGTACGTGTATGTGTATGTATATGTATATGTATCGATGTTTTGTTTAATGATTAATAGAAAAAGGTTTCAACATATAGCGACGATCACGTGCGTGTTGTTTAAACATATAGTGATGATGGTTAACAAATGTTGTTCATGCTACATTTTGTCAATGAAGGTCATTTAGGATTATTAGTGGTCCATTAGGATGACTTACATGCCAATTAGGGACGATGGTGGTTAACTAGGATTGTTCATGCTCCTTTTTTGTCAATGAAGGGCGTTAAGGATTATCAATCGTCTACTAGGATGATTGATGGACTAATTAAGGCCAATGTTCTGCTAGGATTATTCATGCTACATTAGTGTCGTCTATGAAGGTTGTTTAAGATGATTGATAGATCAATTAGAACAGTGGAGTTCAACTAGGGGTAATGCCACATTTTTTTTAATGAAGGACGTTTAGGATGATTAGTGGTCCATTAGGATGATTGATGGGTTTACTAGGGTCAATGGTGGTCAACTAGTAGGGTCAATAGTGATAAACTAGTGTTGTTCATGTTCCATTATTGTCAATGAAGAGCGTTTAAGATGGTCAATCCTCTATTAGGATGATCGATGGGCCAATTAGGGCTACTGATGGTCAAGTAGGCTTGTTCATGCTACGTTTTTGTCAATGAAGGGCGTTAAGGATGATCAATAGTCTAGTAGGATGATTAGTGGACTAATTAAGGCTAGCAACGATCAACTATGGTTGTTCATGCTACATTAATGTAGATGAAGGTTGTTTAGGATGATTAATAGTCCATTAGAAGGATTAATAGATCAATTAGGGACATTGGTGGTCAACTAGGATTGTTCATGCTACATTTTTTGTTAATGAACGAAAATTATGATGATTAGTGGTCTATGTTGGGATTGAACCCTACCAGAGGAACAGTTGATTAAATCCAAAACCGGATCAGGGCAGTGGATCCAAAATAAGCAGATATTTACATTCTCTCCCCTTGAAAGTGGTTCTAACAACTGATTGTGACAACTCGAGTTTCCGACATTCTTTATTCGCATTTATTGCACGTTGACTTTGACGGTCTAGTTGTTTGACTCGTCTGATTTGTAACGATACACTTTGTGTGATAATAAAAGTATTATGTTTGCTTGGTTATGTGTTGATATTATAGCATGAGACTTAGTGTATTTGAAATAACATAAACTACTGAACATATGAAACAACTCGACGAAACAGAGTTGTGATTCGCCATGAACACACTCGACGAAACAAGGCTGTTTCGCCAAACTCATCTCGACGAAACAGACTGTTTCGCCGGCCCAGTATTACGCCGAAGCCCAGTTCGGGCCCAGTACTGTTAGACTTGTTATATTGCGTAGAATGATCCCATTTGACACATTTTAGCAAACCAGAAACCCTAGAGAACTCTCTGCTGTGTGACGGCGAACTAGAACCCACCGGAAACCTTGGTGCGATCAAACTTTCATCTCGGTTAGTACGGGTTCGTTAACTCGGTTCCGTTAATGTTTCTGATTTCTTGTTATGTGTATATGTACCTGCTGATTTACGAAATGGATTATGAATATATGTGCACGATGATATAGATGTCGATATACATGGTTAATCGGATGTGTAATTATAAGCGAAACTTAATACGATCAGATACTCGGTTCTGTATGTTGTTAATATGATCTGATTTTGGTAACACGTTAGTATCTTGATAGGGTTCGATGATATGTTTGTGGTTTGATTAATCGATACGTTGTTCACATAAACTAGGGTTATGCTAAGACGATTATACTTTGATGATTGAGTTATGATGATTTTGGGTGCACATTGATCTCCATACGATTTCTGATATTTGTGATGGCTGTTAGGTTGATTAGGGTTTCTGTATGTGACGTAACTGACTTGTGACGAATCAGATCGCTATCGACGAAACGCAGGTAACGACGAAACAGGAATCTGTTTCGTCGAGACCTCTGCGACGAATCTGAGCAATGACGAAACTGGTGTTTCGTCGAAGGGTAAGAACGACGAAACAGTGGTGTTTCGTCGTATACACAATCTGCACAGTAACATGTTTATATTCTGTTAAGTGTTAACTGGGTTAGTTAACTGCTGTTAAGTGTAACCATATTGTACATGACTGTGATTACGTGTTGCATGCTTATACGTGAACGACTTGAACTCAAACTGATTTCACATACGTGCCTACTTTAGGACGCGATTGATTACTTGTGAGCATACACTTAGCATACCGAGCAAAACAAGGTGAGTTCACACCCTTACTAAGGCATGGGATTCCCAGGGTTTGGGGAATGGGATGGAAGGAATAAGGTTGAATAGATTCGTACATACACTGATACTAGACTACCATACCATTGTCCTCGGTTGTGAAGGACACATACGTAAAACCTACGTATACTTATGCTACTCGCTATCCTCGGTTGTGAAGGATACTCACGTAAAACCTACGTGAACTTATACTCAATACTATCCTCGGTTGTGAAGGATACTCACGTAAAACCTACGTGAACTTATACTCAATACTGTCCTCGGTTGTGAAGGACACTTACGTAAAGCCTACGTAAACTATGTACGTACTACTGTTCTCGGTTGTGAAGAACACTTATGGTTACAAATAGTCTAGTGTATATGCAACATGGGAAGCCCCCACTAATAGAACATACGATCGGCCTAGTAGCGCCACATGTTACGAAACAAACTTACAATTACGAACTTATTTACTGTGAACTCGCTCAACTAGTTGTTGATTCTCTGTTACATGCCTTGCAGGACCTTAGGTACATATGGAGCTTGCACAGGAAGGAGCAGGTTGTTGTGGGATACGGATCGTAGACGATATTTGAACTTATAACTTATGTTGGGTTTACATTAAATGCTTCCGCTGCACACTTGTTTATATTTGGTTATGGAAACACCTATCGTATTGTTGTATGACTTTTACTATTTTACTTATGTTCAATATGATTGGTGGCTTGATCCTGGTCATGTCACGCCTCCAAGCGGTGGTACTCCGCGGGTGGATTTTGGGGGTGTGACAGATTGGTATCAGAGCCATTGGTTATAGAGAACTCGGTTTTAATAAGGGGAAAACATTTTTATTAAAACCAGACTATAACCAGAACAGTGCTCTCAACGATCCACAACGACGCTTCGCTCCACGTGCAAGACTCAACATCATAGGTACTACTATTCATGTTACCTTACTACTTGCTAGAACTACATAGAACTTTGCTCGTGGTATGCTTAGATTACATTGCTCACTATTTGTTATTGCATGAGGATACTTGTGTGCTCACTCTCTTCGCACTATTCGCGAACCTCTCACCCACATGTTCTCCTTGATGTCAAGATCATGAGTGGACGCGTTAACCTAACTCAAGCCCGGTTGGCGGCTTCGATCACTGAACAAGTTACTGCAGCACTCGCAGCTGCCCAAGCAGGAGGTGTAACCTGCCATCACCACTTACTCTAGGATCCTTAGATCCTACTCTCGTAACTCAACACTTGTGCTTAATTTTGATTACTCTTACGCACACGACAAGTCAACACGCTCAGCCACCTGTGTGCACATACACGATTTTTATGGACTGTCGTCCTACTACTTTCAGCGACACTCGAATCGGCCTTCAAATGTGCGAATGACCTGAGGCTCGTAAGGTGAAATATGCCACTGATATTCTCGAAGGTACTGCACAAACTTGGTGGAGCGCGCAAGTTACGATACTGGGGCTGGCGGCTGCTAATGCCACCCCATGGAATGATTTTAAGGAACTGATCAAACGTGAATACAGTAGTTATGATGCCATCCACAAGTTGGAAGTGGAGTTCTTTAACATGAAGATGACGGGATCAGAGATAGAAGCATTGAAACCAGACAACGTCAGGGCTGAAGCCCTATGCGGCTCAAGGCAACGCTTAGAACAGAAGGAAGATGGTGCTTACTACGTCACAGGACGCATTTGGGTCCCACTGTACGGCAACCTACGCGAGCTAGTAATGGATGAAGCTCATAAGTCTCGCTACTCAGTACATCCTGGTTCGGATAAGATGTACCACGACCTCAGAACTACATATTGGTGGCCTAGCATGAAGGCCCACATAGCCACATACGTTAGCAAATGCTTGACTTGTGCGAGAGTCAAGGCAGAATATCAGAAACCGTCAGGACCACTCCAACAACCTGAAATACCACAATGGAAATGGGAGCAAATTTCCATGGATTTTGTTACTGGCCTACCTAGATCTCAGCGTGGAAATGATACTATTTGGGTGATCGTAGATCGACTCACAAAGTCTGCTCACTTCTTAGCAATCAAAGAAACAGACAAGTTCTCTACCTTGGCAGACATTTACTTAAAAGAAGTGGTCTCGAGGCACGGAGTGCCCACCTCCATCATCTCTGATCGTGACGCACGTTTTACTTCAGAACTGTGGCAAGCAATGCACAAATCTTTTGGCTCTCGTTTAGACATGAGCACAGCTTATCACCCTCAGACAGATGGGCAGTCTGAGCGCACTATTCAAACTCTAGAAGACATGCTTCGGGCGTGCGTAATTGACTTTGGCAATGGTTGGGAGAAACATCTGCCACTCGTGGAATTTTCGTATAACAACAACTACCACACCAGCATTAAAGCTGCACCATTCGAGGCATTGTACGGGCGTAGGTGCCGGTCACCTCTCTGTTGGGCAGAGGTGGGGGAAAGTCAAATCACAGGTCCAGAAATGGTAGTTGATACTACTGAAAAGATTGCTCAAATACGACAACGCATGGCGGCAGCTCGTGACCGTCAGAAAGTATACGCTGATAAAGACAGGAAACTACTCGAATTCCAGGTTGGGGATCGAGCGCTACTTAAAGTTTCACCCTGGAAGGGTGTGGTTCGTTTTGGAAAACGCGGCAAACTCAATCCACGATACGTTGGACCTTTCGAAGTTATTGAGAAAATAGGCAAAGTGGCCTACAGACTGAACTTACCAGCTGAACTCAGTGCAGTTCACAACGTCTTTCACGTGTCGAATCTGAAGAAGTTTCTGTCAGATGAGACCCACGTAGTTCCTTTGAAGGAGCTCACTATCGACGAACGGTTGCATTTCGTTGAAGAACCAGTTGAAATCACGGACCGGGATGTTAAGGTCCTCATGAACACTAGAATACCTCTTGTATGAGTTCGTTGGAACTCCCGTCGCGGCCCAGAGTTCACCTGGGAGCGCGAAGATCAAATGGAACTCAAATATCCCCAGTTGTTCGAAAATAATGCAACTACTACTGAGGCTGAAGCTACTACGGAATTTCGGAATGAAATTCCAACTCAACGGGGGAATGATGTGACACCCCAGGGAAACTAGTAAACGATAACTTACCTAGCTTCCTCAGTAACCGCATGCTAAATTTCGGGACGAAATTTCTTTCAAGTTGGGGATAATGTGACAACTCGAGTTTCCGACATTCTTTATTCGCATTTATTGCACGTTGACTTTGACGGTCTAGTTGTTTGACTCGTCTGATTTGTAACGATACACTTTGTGTGATAATAAAAGTATTATGTTTGCTTGGTTATGTGTTGATATTATAGCATGAGACTTAGTGTATTTGAAATAACATAAACTACTGAACATATGAAACAACTCGACGAAACAGAGTTGTGATTCGCCATGAACACACTCGACGAAACAAGGCTGTTTCGCCAAACTCATCTCGACGAAACAGACTGTTTCGCCGGCCCAGTATTACGCCGAAGCCCAGTTCGGGCCCAGTACTGTTAGACTTGTTATATTGCGTAGAATGATCCCATTTGACACATTTTAGCAAACCAGAAACCCTAGAGAACTCTCTGCTGTGTGACGGCGAACTAGAACCCACCGGAAACCTTGGTGCGATCAAACTTTCATCTCGGTTAGTACGGGTTCGTTAACTCGGTTCCGTTAATGTTTCTGATTTCTTGTTATGTGTATATGTACCTGCTGATTTACGAAACGGATTATGAATATATGTGCACGATGATATAGATGTCGATATACATGGTTAATCGGATGTGTAATTATAAGCGAAACTTAATACGATCAGATACTCGGTTCTGTATGTTGTTAATATGATCTGATTTTGGTAACACGTTAGTATCTTGATAGGGTTCGATGATATGTTTGTGGTTTGATTAATCGATACGTTGTTCACATAAACTAGGGTTATGCTAAGACGATTATACTTTGATGATTGAGTTATGATGATTTTGATACTCGGTTCTGTATGTTGTTAATATGATCTGATTTTGGTAACACGTTAGTATCTTGATAGGGTTCGATGATATGTTTGTGGTTTGATTAATCGATACGTTGTTCACATAAACTAGGGTTATGCTAAGATGATTATACTTTGATGATTGAGTTATGATGATTTTGGGTGCACATTGATCTCCATACGATTTCTGATATTTGTGATGGCTGTTAGGTTGATTAGGGTTTCTGTATGTGACGTAACTGACTTGTGACGAATCAGATCGCTATCGACGAAACGCAGGTAACGACGAAACAGGAATCTGTTTCGTCGAGACCTCTGCGACGAATCTGAGCAATGACGAAACTGGTGTTTCGTCGAAGGGTAAGAACGACGAAACAGTGGTGTTTCGTCGTATACACAATCTGCACAGTAACATGTTTATATTCTGTTAAGTGTTAACTGGGTTAGTTAACTGCTGTTAAGTGTAACCATATTGTACATGACTGTGATTACGTGTTGCATGCTTATACGTGAACGACTTGAACTCAAACTGATTTCACATACGTGCCTACTTTAGGACGCGATTGATTACTTGTGAGCATACACTTAGCATACCGAGCAAAACAAGGTGAGTTCACACCCTTACTAAGGCATGGGATTCCCAGGGTTTGGGGAATGGGATGGAAGGAATAAGGTTGAATAGATTCGTACATACACTGATACTAGACTACCATACCATTGTCCTCGGTTGTGAAGGACACATACGTAAAACCTACGTATACTTATGCTACTCGCTATCCTCGGTTGTGAAGGATACTCACGTAAAACCTACGTGAACTTATACTCAATACTATCCTCGGTTGTGAAGGATACTCACGTAAAACCTACGTGAACTTATACTCAATACTGTCCTCGGTTGTGAAGGACACTTACGTAAAGCCTACGTAAACTATGTACGTACTACTGTTCTCGGTTGTGAATAACACTTATGGTTACAAATAGTCTAGTGTATATGCAACATGGGAAGCCCCCACTAATAGAACATACGATCGGCCTAGTAGCGCCACATGTTACGAAACAAACTTACAATTACGAACTTATTTACTGTGAACTCGCTCAACTAGTTGTTGATTCTCTGTTACATGCCTTGCAGGACCTTAGGTACATATGGAGCTTGCACAGGAAGGAGCAGGTCGTTGTGGGATACGGATCGTAGACGATATTTGAACTTATAACTTATGTTGGGTTTACATTAAATGCTTCCGCTGCACACTTGTTTATATTTGGTTATGGAAACACCTATCGTATTGTTGTATGACTTTTACTATTTTACTTATGTTCAATATGATTGGTGGCTTGATCCTGGTCATGTCACGCCTCCAAGCGGTGGTACTCCGCGGGTGGATTTTGGGGGTGTGACACTGATGACCTTCATCCACTGATCCTGTACCAAAACTGCTGCCTTACAACTGCTGATCATGTTAAAAGACTAATGAAGACTAAAGCCCTGATGATCAATCTACTGTTATGGATCAAGCACTGCTGAAGAAACCAAGTACTGGTGGAGTCACAACAGTGGAAGGATAAAGCAGTAGTTAAGTCTTTCTTTTGTAATGTATTGTTATCAGTAGTTGGCTTAGCAGTGTTTGTATTAGATCAGTAGTTTCAGGTTGTTAGGAGGTTAGATGTCACTTTCATGGTGACGTCAGCCAAGATGCTACAGTGGTTTGCTCGTGCCTATAAATAGAACAGTACCTTGTACTGTTCTATCAGCTCTTTAACCACTTGTCTTCCTGTACGAGTAAATACTGTGAGCTCAGGCTGAGGCGGAGTTTGTTACATGCATGCAAAGTTGTAATCAGTGATTGGAATAAATTTGATCATTTGGTTCAATGTTCAAACATGTATGTTAAAAGCATTTCTCCTGTTTAATTGTGTGAAAAGTTTATTTCCATTTTATTTTCCGCGGCAATTACTTGTTCATCTTCATCAATTTCTAAACAAAAACATAATAAAAAAGAAACTCAGATCCTAACAATTGGTATCAGAGCTCGGACAGTCAAATTTGATCTAACAATCATTTTGACATAAATAGTTCAGCTCACAATCATTGATACTGATAGTTGTTCGTTTTGTTGAAAACAGAGTAAGGTTTAATCATGATCAAAGTTGATTAATCAGTGCCTATAAAAAAACCAGGATGACGTCACAATCACAAGATGATAAAAATAACATCGGTTCACTTTTCAAACCACCCATGTTGAAACGAAATGAATACGACATCTGGGAGGGAAGGATGGGTCACATCCTTGCTCAACAGAATACCGGATGTTAGAGATCGGTTGTCTTTGGACCACATGTTCCAATGGTGCCGAGTGCTGAGGATTCAAAGAAGTTCGAACCTAAAAAAGCTGAAAACTATACTGAAACTGATTTTCAAAAGTTTGAACTAGATGCCAAAGCATTTAGTATCAGTGCATCTGCTCTTCCAAACGAAATTTATTCTGGGCTGTTACACTGTAACAGTGCCAAGGAATTATGGGATGCACTTAAGGAACAATTTGGGGGAACTGAAGAAGTAATTGAAAATAACAGGGAAATTCTGAATCAGCAATATGAAACCTTTTGTCACATTAAGGGTGAATCATTAACCCAACAGTTTGAGCGATTCAGCTGTCTCATTAGTGACCTAAGACTTGTTAAAGTTGAATTTGCTAAATCTACACAAAATAGTAGGTTTCTTAGATCACTGCCTGAAAAATGGGATACAATTGCCTTTGTGACCAGAAACTCTGTTGAGTTCAAAGATCTGACACTGACCCAGCTTCATGGTAGACTCCTGGCCTATAAAAGGGAGTTAAACCAGAAAAAGAAGTTGCAAGAGTCTGGTAAAGTTGCAGATGACTATTCATTTGACAACACAGCTCTGTTGGGTCAAGAAGAGTCTGGCAGCAGTAAGGATCAGAGTTATGATCATTTTATTGACAAAACTGCTGGTGGTAATTTCAACTCTGATCCTCACTCATCCAATTTTGCATTCACAGCAAATGGAGAAAGCTAAAACTCAGATAACCTGTGCTTTGAACTCAATGACTTACAGCACTTTGATCCAACTGATCTTGAAGAAATGGACATTTTGCTTCAATTGGCTTTGCTAAGTGTAAGAACAAGCAAATTCTATAAAAGGACAGGAAGAAAATTCCCAGGGTTACATGGGAATTTAAAAGTGGGGTTGGATAAGTCAAAGATCAAGTGTTATAAGTGCAATAGTGTTGGACCCAGTATGGCCTTAAAATAACTTCTTTTCACGTAATATGGCAAGTGATTTCAGTAGATGTGAAAAAGATGTGCGGAAATGGAAATCAGACTTTCAAGAAACAAGATCTACAAAATTATCAAGTTTGTATCACTTTGAAACAAACTGGTTTACAAGGTGATTGTAAGATTATGATATAGTACAAACGAATCTTGAATTCTGTGGGTGAGAGGGCAATGGAGTTTTGATGTATGTATGAATGATAAGCTTCAAACTCACTTTGCTTCTCCTGGTTGAGCCTTCTATTTATAGAGGGCTGGGTGCATGAATAAACAATAGTTTATTCATGCAATAAGTCCTGCTAAAAGTGCCCAATTGACATATTCATTGAATCCAACGTTCAAGTTGCCTTTTTCATCATGATATCAATTAATGTCAACTTGCTTCGGTAAGTGTGGCAGGACAGAGCCAATTTCAGACAAGTGAGGTATTTCATCAGAATTCTGATAAACCACTTCATCAGAAATTCTGATGAACAAATCATCAGAAAAATCCTGATGATCATAATCGTCAGAAACTGATGATATTTCATCAGAAATATCATCAGATCCATCAGAAATGACCTTTTCTGATAATCCAATTCAGCTCTTGATCAACTTGTGATTCTTTGAAGTAGATGCTGTGCATTCCAGTTATCCCATCTGATATTCTTTTTCTTGTTCGCGATCTTCAGGATTGAGATCTCTTCATAGATTCAGTTGATTGTGATTTTCTTCAATACTTACAAATAAAGTTTCCTAACAGTTTCCCCCTAAGTATTGTAAGAAAATGAACTACCTCTATATCTTAACATAAACAACTTTCTTGAAAAAGAAATTTAAAAACAACTAAATTCAGAAACATAGAACATAGTCAAACCAACCAAAAATCAGACAAATTTAAAATTTTGTTCAAAAACAGGAATTTAATCTCATCAATTCATTAATTGATCTTCACTCCACTTTTGTATTTGTCTCCTAGTTTCAGCATTTTCTTCTGCTCAATTGCCTTTTGAGTTTGTTTGTACATTTCTTTGTACCATCCTCTTGCTTCCGTCCAGTTTTCAATGCATTCTTCAATTGTTTTTCTCAGCTGTTCATTGTTCTTTCCCTTCTTCTTGAGCTGCTCTTGTTTCTCATTCATGCAGTTCCTTATATATTTTAGAGTTTGATTTGAATACCTGCATATATCACTGATTCTGAACAGAGCTTTCTCTTCATTAGCATCTTTGAAGACTATACCCATTTCTGGTTGGTCAAAGATTGCTCCAGTTCTCACTAGCTTCGAAGGGATCTCAGCTGGAATACTGGTGTTGGGAGGAGGTATTAGCACCTTGTTGCTGTACTCAAAATTGATACATAGATCAAAGTCTGCCAGTGCAGGCCTTTTGTATAGCTTTGCTCCTGCACTTTTGAGACTTTCAAGTGCTCTTCTGATCACCGCTGAATTACCTTTCATTTCATCAATGATATTCTTCATTTGGACTATTCCCATCGGGTGAATATCATCAGCCAGATTTGCATCAGTAACCTTTTGTTCACTGTTATCTTTTCTAATCAGGGTATACTTGTTTTGTGCTTCATAGCCTAAGATGATTCCTCCAGTGGTCAAAGTATCAATTCTTTCAATTAATACTATTGGATTGGTCATGTGCTTGTGTAGAATTACCCAACCTCTATTGTTTCTGTTTTCAACAATACCTTTACTCATTGGAGAGAGTTGTCTCTTTGGGTTGTCTTCTGGACCTTTCCAGTAGAAATGCTTTAGATGTTCTTCAGGGTACATAATAGTGTGTAAATCACCTTTTCGTACATCTATTTCTCTGATGTTTCCTTCTGAATCTTCTATCATTTCTTTTCTTGGCCTTTTTTAGGAAGTCACTTCATGTTCCATTCTTCTCTTTTGTATCCATCATTATGCTTAACTCTGTTTCTCCTGTGATGGTTGTAGAAGATGGCTGAACTGGAACATGGTCTTTCTGTTGTACCCTTGATGTGTCTAGCTTTGGGACATTTGGTGGAGGACCCATGAGTAGCTTTTGTTTATCTGGAGGTGGACCCATGGGTTGCTTCTGTTTTTGAGATGTTGAAGTTTCTGTTTGTTTGGTTTGACCTTGTTGAATGGTTTCTGGTTGTTGTTGAGGAGTTTCTTATCTCCTTGCTTGTCTTTCTTGTGGAATTAGGGCTTTCAGTTCATGAAGATCCACATTTGCTAGTCTGGCAACATTATACTGCAATCTTTTTACTAACAGATGAACATTAGTGAGAGCTTGAGTATTTGTTTCTTCTTGTTTCTTCATTTTCTGAAACTCTTGGTTTTCTTGATTTCTTTGTGCAGTCAATTCCATCAGTAGTTTCTCAAAAGCCTCAGCCATGCTGCTGTTGTTTGCTTTGAGGAACTGTATTTCTTCAAGAATCTTTCCTGAACTTGAGCTTTCTCCTGCAGTTGCAACTTCAGCCATCTTTTTCTTGATATCACGCAGTTCCTTGAGAGCCTTCTCGATTACTGATGAGCTCTCCCTGGTTTCTGATGACTTTTGTAGTTTGTTGAGGGTTGCAGCATTGTCTTCTGTTTGTTTCTGCACAACTTTGACAGTTTCTGACAAAATCTTGATATCTGACTTTTGATTTCTGATTTCTTCTAGTATCAGATCAAGTTTTCCTTCTGTTGCTGTTTTCACAGTAGCAGTTGTGTCTTCAAGTTCTTTGTGAAGTTGTTTAGGGGACATAGATTGATGTCCTTGGGAGATAGGAGAAACAACTGATGTTTCCCTTCTAACACCAGCAGAAAACACATTCTCTGCTGTTCTGAGGTTAAGAGAATTGGTAGATTCCAAATTCTCTATATCCTCACCAGAAAATTGAAACACATTCAAGTTCTGGTATTCCTCATATCCTTGAACCTTTTCAGGTTCTCTATGAGTTGTTGAGAAACTCCTAGTTTTCTCATCCAGGTTTCCTTGATCAGCAGACTGATCTCCACCTGTTGTCACCACATTTTCCTCCCTCAGAATCTGATTCAGAAAATGGGTCTTTGGTTTTACTCACATCTTGTTTTGAAGAAATAGTACTTCTAAGTAAGATTTCATGTTTTCCTTGAATTGATTCATCAGAATCACTCTCAGAATCATAAAATATGTTTATTTTAGAATGTTGTGCACCTGTTTCTCCTATGTGTGAGTCTTCAGCATGATGTTCTTCTGTTACAGGACTCATATTTACATCTTCATCAGCTGGATGAGGATCAGATTCACCCTGCTGTTCCATTCTTGAAAGCTGGCCATATTTAGAGAAAAGAAGATGAGCGGTTGATCGTTTGAAAATAGTTTATTCAATCTGCTCTGATACCAATTGTTGGACCCAATATGAACTTAAAACAACTTCTTTTCACGTAATATGGCAAGTGATTTCAGTAGATGTGAAAAAGATGTGCGGAAATGGAAATCAGACTTTCAAGAAACAAGATCTACAAAATTATCAAGTTTGTATCACTTTGAAACAAACTGGTTTACAAGGTGATTGTAAGATTATGATATAGTACAAACGAATCTTGAATTCTGTGGGTGAGAGGGCAATGGAGTTTTGATGTATGTATGAATGATAAGCTTCAAACTCACTTTGCTTCTCCTGGTTGAGCCTTCTATTTATAGAGGGCTGGGTGCATGAATAAACAATAGTTTATTCATGCAATAAGTCCTGCTAAAAGTGCCCAATTGACATATTCATTGAATCCAACGTTCAAGTTGCCTTTTTCATCATGATATCAATTAATGTCAACTTGCTTCGGTAAGTGTGGCAGGACAGAGCCAATTTCAGACAAGTGAGGTATTTCATCAGAATTCTGATAAACCACTTCATCAGAAATTCTGATGAACAAATCATCAGAAAAATCCTGATGATCATAATCGTCAGAAACTGATGATATTTCATCAGAAATATCATCAGATCCATCAGAAATGACCTTTTCTGATAATCCAATTCAGCTCTTGATCAACTTGTGATTCTTTGAAGTAGATGCTGTGCATTCCAGTTATCCCATCTGATATTCTTTTTCTTGTTCGCGATCTTCAGGATTGTGATCTCTTCATAGATTCAGTTGATTGTGATTTTCTTCAATACTTACAAATAAAGTTTCCTAACAGTTTCCCCCTAAGTATTGTAAGAAAATGAACTACCTCTATATCTTAACATAAACAACTTTCTTGAAAAAGAAATTTAAAAACAACTAAATTCAGAAACATAGAACATAGTCAAACCAACCAAAAATCAGACAAATTTAAAATTTTGTTCAAAAACAGGAATTTAATCTCATCAATTCATTAATTGATCTTCACTCCACTTTTGTATTTGTCTCCTAGTTTCAGCATTTTCTTGTGCTCAATTGCCTTTTGAGTTTGTTTGTACATTTCTTTGTACCATCCTCTTGCTTCCGTCCAGTTTTCAATGCATTCTTCAATTGTTTTTCTCAGCTGTTCATTGTTCTTTCCCTTCTTCTTGAGCTGCTCTTGTTTCTCATTCATGCAGTTCCTTATATATTTTAGAGTTTGATTTGAATACCTGCATATATCACTGATTCTGAACAGAGCTTTCTCTTCATTAGCATCTTTGAAGACTATACCCATTTCTGGTTGGTCAAAGATTGCTCCAGTTCTCACTAGCTTCGAAGGGATCTCAGCTGGAATACTGGTGTTGGGAGGAGGTATTAGCACCTTGTTGCTGTACTCAAAATTGATACATAGACCAAAGTCTACCAGTGCAGCCCTTTTGTATAGCTTTGCTCCTGCACTTTTGAGACTTTCAAGTGCTCTTCTGATCACCGCTGAATTACCTTTCATTTCATCAATGATATTCTTCATTTGGACTATTCCCATCGGGTGAATATCATCAGCCAGATTTGCATCAGTAACCTTTTGTTCACTGTTATCTTTTCTAATCAGGGTATACTTGTTTTGTGCTTCATAGCCTAAGATGCCTCCTCCAGTGGTCAAAGTATCAATTCTTTCAATTAATACTATTGGATTGGTCATGTGCTTGTGTAGAATTACCCAACCTCTATTGTTTCTGTTTTCAACAATACCTTTACTCATTGGAGAGAGTTGTCTCTTTGGGTTGTCTTCTGGACCTTTCCAGTAGAAATGCTTTAGATGTTCTTCAGGGTACATAATAGTGTGTAAATCACCTTTTCGTACATCTATTTCTCTGATGTTTCCTTCTGAATCTTCTATCATTTCTTTTCTTGGCCTTTTTTAGGAAGTCACTTCATGTTCCATTCTTCTCTTTTGTATCCATCATTATGCTTAACTCTGTTTCTCCTGTGATGGTTGTAGAAGATGGCTGAACTGGAACATGGTCTTTCTGTTGTACCCTTGATGTGTCTAGCTTTGGGACATTTGGTGGAGGACCCATGAGTAGCTTTTGTTTATCTGGAGGTGGACCCATGGGTTGCTTCTGTTTTTGAGATGTTGAAGTTTCTGTTTGTTTGGTTTGACCTTGTTGAATGGTTTCTGGTTGTTGTTGAGGAGTTTCTTATCTCCTTGCTTGTCTTTCTTGTGGAATTAGGGCTTTCAGTTCATGAAGATCCACATTTGCTAGTCTGGCAACATTATACTGCAATCTTTTTACTAACAGATGAACATTAGTGAGAGCTTGAGTATTTGTTTCTTCTTGTTTCTTCATTTTCTGAAACTCTTGGTTTTCTTGATTTCTTTGTGCAGTCAATTCCATCAGTAGTTTCTCAAAAGCCTCAGCCATGCTGCTGTTGTTTGCTTTGAGGAACTGTATTTCTTCAAGAATCTTTCCTGAACTTGAGCTTTCTCCTGCAGTTGCAACTTCAGCCATCTTTTTCTTGATATCACGCAGTTCCTTGAGAGCCTTCTCGATTACTGATGAGCTCTCCCTGGTTTCTGATGACTTTTGTAGTTTGTTGAGGGTTGCAGCATTGTCTTCTGTTTGTTTCTGCACAACTTTGACAGTTTCTGACAAAATCTTGATATCTGACTTTTGATTTCTGATTTCTTCTAGTATCAGATCAAGTTTTCCTTCTGTTGCTGTTTTCACAGTAGCAGTTGTGTCTTCAAGTTCTTTGTGAAGTTGTTTAGGGGACATAGATTGATGTCCTTGGGAGATAGGAGAAACAACTGATGTTTCCCTTCTAACACCAGCAGAAAACACATTCTCTGCTGTTCTGAGGTTAAGAGAATTGGTAGATTCCAAATTCTCTATATCCTCACCAGAAAATTGAAACACATTCAAGTTCTGGTATTCCTCATATCCTTGAACCTTTTCAGGTTCTCTATGAGTTGTTGAGAAACTCCTAGTTTTCTCATCCAGGTTTCCTTGATCAGCAGACTGATCTCCACCTGTTGTCACCACATTTTCCTCCCTCAGAATCTGATTCAGAAAATGGGTCTTTGGTTTTACTCACATCTTGTTTTGAAGAAATAGTACTTCTAAGTAAGATTTCATGTTTTCCTTGAATTGATTCATCAGAATCACTCTCAGAATCATAAAATATGTTTATTTTAGAATGTTGTGCACCTGTTTCTCCTATGTGTGAGTCTTCAGCATGATGTTCTTCTGTCACAGGACTCATATTTACATCTTCATCAGCTGGATGAGGATCAGATTCACCCTGCTGTTCCATTCTTGAAAGCTGGCCATATTTAGAGAAAAGAAGATGAGCGGTTGATCGTTTGAAAATAGTTTATTCAATCTGCTCTGATACCAATTGTTGGACCCAATATGACCTTAAAACAACTTCTTTTCACGTAATATGGCAAGTGATTTCAGTAGATGTGAAAAAGATGTGCGGAAATGGAAATCAGACTTTCAAGAAACAAGATCTACAAAATTATCAAGTTTGTATCACTTTGAAACAAACTGGTTTACAAGGTGATTGTAAGATTATGATATAGTACAAACGAATCTTGAATTCTGTGGGTGAGAGGGCAATGGAGTTTTGATGTATGTATGAATGATAAGCTTCAAACTCACTTTGCTTCTCCTGGTTGAGCCTTCTATTTATAGAGGGCTGGGTGCATGAATAAACAATAGTTTATTCATGCAATAAGTCCTGCTAAAAGTGCCCAATTGACATATTCATTGAATCCAACGTTCAAGTTGCCTTTTTCATCATGATATCAATTAATGTCAACTTGCTTCGGTAAGTGTGGCAGGACAGAGCCAATTTTAGACAAGTGAGGTATTTCATCAGAATTCTGATAAACCACTTCATCAGAAATTCTGATGAACAAATCATCAGAAAAATCCTGATGATCATAATCGTCAGAAACTGATGATATTTCATCAGAAATATCATCAGATCCATCAGAAATTACCTTTTCTGATAATCCAATTTAGCTCTTGATCAACTTGTGATTCTTTGAAGTAGATGCTGTGCATTCCAGTTGTCCCATCTGATCTTCTTTTTCTTGTTCGTGATCTTCAGGACTGTGATCTCTTCATAGATCCAGTTGATTATGATTTTCTTCAATACTTACAAATAAAGTTTCCTAACAAATAGACTAGGACATTTTGCTAGGGAATGCAGGAGTCAAACCACTGGTCCAATTGTTACTCATCCCAGCTCAAACCCTAGACCACAAAACCAAAGCACTGTGCACTCTTCCCATTATACCCCTATTGTCCATGTAAACACTGCTCATTATGCAAACCATGTTCCTATGCATTATGTTCAAACCACTGTCCCTCAAATTCAGTATGTCCAAGCTCTTGTACCTCAGGTTCAATTGCAACCAGTTGCACCACAACAAGCTGCACCACCACCAGTGGTTCAACCAGATCAGCAAAGCTCTTTCACCCAAGGCTTTGTTGACTGGAGCAGCTTACTTGATGAGCTAGGTGATGAAAATTTTGCACTCTATGCTACTAATGATGTTTCTAATGATTAATTTTATCTTATGGCATTAGAGTCAATACCAAAAGAGGTGGAAGCTGAAAAAGGGCAGACAAGTGTTGAAACAGTGGATGAAGTTGTTGAAGCAGTGGTTACTGATGTTGCTGGTGAAATACTGCTTAGAGAAAATTCAGAACTCTTGATTGAACCACTTTCTGACCCCTGGTCTGAAGAAGAAGAGAAGAAACATGGTCAGAAGGAAGATAAGGTGACTGATTAGAAAGAGCATACTTGTGATTATGCCATGATGGCTGCAGCTAAGGTATCATCTCAGGTTCTTGAAAATCTGTGTTCAGACAAATGCATCATAGAGTGTTGAATGATGAAGTCAAATTTGAGAAGTCTTTAAAAGAACTTAAAAACAAGTTGGCTGAAAAAGATAAAGAAATCTGCAGTCTTAAAGATGAGCAAAGCATAACCAAGAACCAACTCCAAACAATGATAGAAAAATATCAAGTTTGCAAAAAGGAGTTGGAATCCACCCAAATCAGTTGTGAAAAATGGGTGGAATCCTGCAAAGGTTAAGAGGTCATGCTTGAAAAACAGATCAAAAGCAATGTAAAATTTGGTATTGATTTTGGAAAACATGATGAAATTGAAAACAATGCTTTAAATGATTCTGTTCAATCCACTGTTGAAATCATTCCCACAAACAAGGATGGCCAAGAGGTTAAAATAACTGACAAACTTGGTAACAAGATCACTCTGGAAAGATCAGTGGGGTCCTCAACCTTTAAGGAAATTGAGAAATACCAATTTAAACCCACATGGTCTGATGAGTGTGATATCCTTGAAAACTTCAAACCAATGGACTTCACAACCACTAATGGTATAAAAGCTCCTAAAGCAAAGGTCATTCCTCTCAAAGATATCCCAACAGTGGTTCAAAACTCTGTTGCTAAGGAGTCTGAGAAGAAGAAAAGAAGAGAAAAAGTTAAAAACCTGTTTTGTTATTTCTGTGAAAAGAAGAATCATCTAACAAAAGACTGTTTTCATCTAAAAGCATATGATATCAACAAAACAAGTGTCATTGTTCCTGCTGAGAGTTGCACCATCTGTGGTAAATCAAACCACAAAACTCAGGAATGTGTGTATCTCAAATCCTTTGATGTAAAAAAGAATGAGTACACTGCAAAAACATCCTTGGGTTCATCAAATTCATCTGTTAAATTCACCAAGAATCAACCACTGTTTGTGCCAGTTCAAACAGCTGTTACAAAACAGCTGAACCAAACCTCTGTCAAAAGAGATGTTCAGGTGACTGATGCACCCCCTGCTAACCAATACCAAAGAGGTAAAGGTCAACCACCATACCAAAGGATCCCACATGTTTATGAGGTGTACAAAAAACCCTCTAAACCAAGAGTGAACAGGCATCCTTTTGGGTACCAGCAGATCATTGGGCAAGACCCCCAGTAGTGGTTAGAGAAAAACAGTACCAAAACTGTCCAAACCCCTGAGCTAACCACTGTCCATCCACCTAAACAAAACACAGACACTGTTGAGACCCCATCCAAAGCCTTATTGGCTTTGGAGACCCTAATGAACTAATCCTTTTACTTCATGTGCATGAAGCTTCTGCATGCTTAGATAGCCTTTGGTATGTAGATAGTGGAGGCTCCAGGCACATGACAGGATGTAAAGCCCTACTCAAAGATTTCAAAATCCATGGAGGGGGTGATATATCCTTTGGTAATAATAGTAAAGGGAAAGTTCTGGGGTCTGGTACAGTACAGTCTGGTAATGTCAAATTTGAAAATGTCAATCTAATAGACAATCTAAAATTCAACCTCCTGAGTGTTTCACAAATGAGTGATAAGGGCTATGGCTCGTTCTTCACAAAGGATTGTTGTAGGATTGTTGGACCAGAAATGGTTAAAAAGATTGAAGAAATAATAAAAAATGGAAAAACCCAACTTGTTCCTCAAAGAAGTGGCAATGTTTATGTAGTTGATATGTCAAAAGAGAGCCCCAGGACTGATGCCTGTCTGTTCTCAGCTGCCTCTAACAAAGAGACAAAATTATGGCACAGGAGATTGGGGCACACAAATCTCAAGACAATCACTACTATATCTAAACAAGGGTTAGTAAGAGGCTTACCTCAAAAACTGTTCACCAGTCCTAAGCATTGTGTTTCCTGCCTAAAAGGAAAACAACATAAAAGCTCATACAAATCAATTGAAGGGTCCAAAACAACCAAATGTTTGCAAATGCTTCATATGGATTTGTTTGGCCCAGTTAAAGTCATGAGTCTTAGGAAGAAAATATATTTTCTGGTAATTGTTGATGACTTTTCTAGGTTTACATGGACTTACTTCTTACATTCCAAAGATGAGACTGCAGGCATTCTGCAAGACTTTGTTACACAGGATGAAAAGCAGTTTGATCTTCCAAGTTAAAATCTTTAGGAGTGACAATGGCACAGAGTTCAGAAATAAGGAGTTAGATGATTTATGTGTGTCAAAAGGTATTGTAAGGCAGTACAGTATTCCAAGGACACCAGAGCAAAATGGGGTTGTTGAAAGAAAGAACAGGACTTGATTGAGGCTGCCAGAACCATGCTTGTTGATTCGGGTTTGCCATTAACTTTCTGGGCAGAGGCAGTAAACACTGCTTGCTGTGTCCAGAATAGATTTTTAATCAACCCTAGACATCAAAAGACTGCTTATGAACTGCTGTATAAAATAAAGCCATTGATTTCATATTTCAAATTTTTTGGCTGCCCATGTTTCATTTTAAACTTAAAAGATTCTATCTCAATCTTTGCAGCTAAAATTGATTGTGGTTATCATCTGGGATACTCAACCACTGCTAAGGCCTACAAAGTGTTTAACACAAGGAATAAAACAGTGGAAGAGACTTTGATTGTAAAGTTCAATGAACTTTCATCAATGAAAATCCCAGCAAATCCTGCAGATTTATTTGATCTTGATAAATTCACATTTGAGAGTGTTGCTGTCAAAACTAACAATGCAGGTCCATCAGAAAATTCTTCATCAGACTATGGATATGAAATCATCATTCCACAACAAAATTCTACATCAAATGGTAGAGAAGCAGATGTTCAAAACAGCTGTCAAAGCTCAACCACTACTACCTCAACAGTTGTTGACCAAAGTAGCCCATCAACCCCTGCTTCCACATCATCAAACACTGTTGACAAAAGTCCCAAACAGTGGATAAAAGTCAGCATGTGTCCACACCATTACCTCCTATTCCACCACCATTTGAAGCCATTGCTGGATCATCAAAGTCACCAGCAGTGGTTAGCTCAGATGATTCACATTAGCAGCCTTCACCATTAAATTCCATTGTTCCATACCAAGGGGATCTTATCTTCTTGAAATCTCATCCACCTGACCAAATCATTGGCAACATCAATGAAGGGGTGCTCACAAGAAGTCAATCCCAAAACATTTGTCTTTTTGCTGGTTTCCTATCTCGCCATCAGCCAGTCAAGTACCAAGAGGCACTAAAAGACAATTGCTGGGTAGAAGCCATACAAGAGGAGCTCCAACAGTTTAGAAGACAACAAGTTTGGGAGCTTGTACCACTGCCAGAGGGTGTGAGTCCTATTGGTACAAAGTGGGTCTTCAAAAATAAAACTGATGAAATGGGTATTGTTGTCAAGAATAAAGCTAGGCTTGTGGTTCAAGGGTTCAGACAGGAAGAGGGCATTGACTATGATGAAACATTTTCCCCTGTAGCAAGATTAGAAGCCATCAGACTATTCCTGGCCTTTGCTATCAACCACAACATCAAGGTGTATCAAATGGATATCAAATGTGCATTCCTCTATGGCAAGATTCAAGAAGAGGTTTATGTTTTTCAACCTCCAGGCTTTGAGGATCCATTTAATCCAAATCATGTCTACAAGCTAAATAAAGCTTTGTATGGCCTGAAACAAGCACCAAGAGCCTGGTATGAAACTCTTTCCACTTTTCTACTTTCCATTGGTTTCACAAGAGGTAAAATAGATAAAGCACTGTTTTTGAAATGGAGAGGGAAAGACTTGATGATTGTCCAGATTTATGTGGATGACATCATTTTTGGAAGCACATGTAATAAAATGTGTGAAGAGTTTAGGCAACTCATGACAGCTGAGTTTGAAATGAGTGCAATGGGTGAACTCCAGTGTTTTCTTGGTCTCCAAGTAAGGCAACTGCAAAATTGCACTTTCATCCATCAAGGCAAATATGCCAAAGAACTTTTAAAGAAATTTGAGATGGATGATTGTAAACCATGCAGTACACCCACTGCAACAAATAAAATAGACATGTTTGATGAAAAGGATGATTTGGTTGATCAAACTCTATATAGAAGCATGATTGGGTCTTTATTGTACCTAACTGCATCTAGGCCAGACATCATGTTTGCAACATATGTTTGTGCAAGATCCCAATCAGCCCCTAGAAAGTCAAACCTTATTGCTGTAAAAAGGATATTCAGATACCTAAAAGGTGCTCCCACACTTGGTATCTGGTATCCAGCTGATGGAAATATCAAGCTTTCAGGTTTCTCAGATAGTGACTTTGCTGGATGTGACAAGACAAGGAAGTTCACTTCAGGAGGATGTCAATTCCTAGGCAATTGCTTAGTGTCTTGGCAAAAGGAAAAAGCAAGCAGCTGTTTCCACATCCACTGCTGAGGCAGAGTATATAGCTGTTGCAAGCTGTACAGCCCAACTGCTTTGGCTTCAAAATCAGTTGTTGGATTTTGGTATCACTGCCCTAAAGACACCACTCATGTTGGACAGTCAGGCAGTAGAAAATATCATCAAAAATCTAGTTTCCCATTCAACCACCAAGCACATTGATATCAGACATCACTTTGTAAGGGATTGCTATGAAAAATGTTTGATTTCTCTGCACCATGTACCAACTAAAGATCAACTGGTAGATGTGCTAACCAAAGCATTAGACACATCCACCTTTGAAAGTTTGATCTCTAGGATTAGCATGTTAAACATGGAATAACAAGCAAAATCTTGTTTTTATATGAATAAAAACATTAAAATGTTTTCAAAAAATCAAAAATTCATCCTTAAAAGTAGCTAAAAATGAATTTTTCATTAAATCCTTAAAAGTCCGCCATAACCACTGTCTTGTTTCAAACATTTGTTTGCTTAAAAGCTGTCCACTGCTGAACGTCAACCCGTGTTCTCTCATTCCCTTGGAAATCACTGTTGATTCAAAATCAGTGTTTTATCCACTGATAGTTAAAGTCACCCACTGCTTTCATTCTAACCGTTGCAACCACTGATCTTGTTCCATCAGTGGTTCCCATAAAACACATGTCTTCTATTATTCATCAGGGGTTGGCACGTGGACAGTACATAGCGGTCATATCTTTTGTAACTGCAGCCACGTCAGCATTCACTTTTTCCTGTATAAAACCCTAAGCAAAACCCCCCAAATAGGGTTTTTACTGTCGAATCGAATTCAAAATTCCTTTCTCAAAGCAGTTATCATCCATTTCCCAAAAATCACTCATCATTCTTCTTCATCAAAATGGCTAAATCACCGTCTTCATCAACTGAAAAATCCACTCAAAAAGCCATCGAAATTCAATACAAAGCTCCTCACAATTACTTGGGTCTACTCACAAAACCCACTCACACTGAAACTTTTGATTCCATTATTGATGCTCTTTCGTCTTCAAAGTACAAAACTTTGTTGACTTCTGATGCTCCAATTTACCTGAAAACCAGAGAGAATTTTGGAAAAATGCCACACTTGAATATCAAGGTGAGACAGTCATAGCCATAAATTCCTCAATAAATGGTAAAACAGTCAAAATCACACCACAATCCATTTCAGAAGTATTTGAACTCGATGATTTGGAAGGTAAAACTTCTTTTCCCAAAATCGATTATCAAACTTATTTTCTTGAGAGGGGATATGCTGAAGAAATGAAAAGGGACACCTTACAAAAAGGTAGTTTTCCTCCTGCACCAAGATTTTTATTCCATACCCTCTTGATGTGTGTTTCAAATAAAACAACTGCTTTTAATGAAATATCATTGAAGATCCAATACCTGGGTTATGCTATTTTACATAAAAAAAAATTAACTACTCCCAGGAGATCTTTGATGATTTGGTTAAAAATGTTGATAAAAAATCAATTTTACTGTTTCCAAGGTTCTTGAGCTTTTATTTTCAAAAGAAATTTGGAAAGGAAGATACTAATGTCCTTATCCAATGTGAACCTTTTCAAATAAACAGCTTAACAGCTGAAACTTTTACAAGATTATCAAAACCTTCCCAAACAAAAGCAGAGGTTCCTGAGCAGAATTTAGCAGCTACCACTGCTCCTCAAGCATCTGCTGCTGAGCCCAATGCTCTAGGTGATCACAGCAGCAAAACAACTGCTATGAAACCCACACCTAAAACCACCAGATAACCAAGACAAAAGAAAACTCAAAAGCCCCCCAAACTCAAAACAAAGGCAACTCTGGAAGATGAGATCACAGAGCAACTGCCAGTGACAACACAAAAGTCACAAGAAACCACTGCTACTACTTCCTCACAGCAGATGGTAGAAAGATCTCAACCCATGCCTCAAACTCCTCCTGCTTCTTCTCAAAAAGAACAGGTTACAAGACTAGGGACACCACAATATGATGCTCTAGAATCACTTGCTTCCATCATCCACAGCCCACTGCCCGGGGCAAATTCGCTTTCGACACCCATACTCACTGCCACAATTCCCCTACAAACAAAACTCTTGTTGGATGCTCTTGATTTGAACCAGACACAAACCAGTCCTTCTCACTCACCTGTAAATGAGAACATACCTCAACAAGTGACTGGGTCTGGTGTTTCAATCATTGCTAACCCACCAACAACACCTGATGAGGTTACACCCCTTGAGTTACAAGTAACTCTTGGTGGTAGTTCAAGTGAAGCAGCTACTACAAGTGTTGAACCCACTGGTTTGCACTAGGACAGTAGTTCCATCAATCAGACTTCCTTGAAGGCAATTCCTTCTTTGGAAACCATGGTGTATCCAGTTTTTACTGGTTCACTAAATGTGGTCACTCCTGCTGAAGGAAGAAGTCCCCAGTTCCAAGAAAAAGGGGCATCAGTGGATGACTTTTGGAATACATTCCCTGAGTCAACCACTGTTACAACCACTGAATGTGGGAAATCAGATGATCCCATTAAGTTAGGTGATGGTTTAATGTACCAAGAATTGACAGCTAGAGTTGATAAACTGGATACTTCTGTTGTAGAAATCAAAGACATGCTGCAACAGTTGTTGAAAGTTCAAATGGTACCACCCACTGCTGCACCAACTCCAACAGCTGCTCCATCATCTGCTCCTACTACAGATGAGCTGTGGATTTTGTTTCAACCTCTGCTACATCATCAAAGAGAGTTAGCTGATCAACAACATGAGATACAAGTTCAAAAGATCAGAAATCTCATGGAGTCAAGGTTTAAAGTCACCCAGGCAGATATCAAGGCTATCAAGGCCCATTTGCTGAACACCACTGGCACTGCTCCTCCCTCTGTCATATTTGTGGATAACCCCCCAACAGATAATGCCAAAAAGGGGGAGAAATTAAAGCAGTTCAAAAACAGGGGGTATGAAGATGGCTTGTATATTGAACCAGACAAGTCAAGCATGCTTGCAGACATTCCCTTTCCAGATGGAACCAAAAAGATTGATGTAACCACTAATGCCATTGTTGATGCACAAGCAAGGGTAAAAAGGGATTTGCAGGCAAAGGATAAAGCCAGGTTTAAACAAGAGAAAAGAGTTTTCATGGAACTGAATGAGCAGGGTACTTCTGAGCCAAAGGATGACAAAAATCCTAAGCCAAAAAGAAAGAAGCCCACTAGAAAAGTGAGGGAACCCAAACACACACCATCCAGATCCACAAAACACACTCCCAAACCTTCCAAAAGCTCCACACATCAATCTCCAAAAACAACAGCTGTTGTAACACCTGCTGTATCAACAACTATTGGTACTTCAGTGGTTTCAGTAGTTGTTAACCCAACAACCACCATTTCAACTACAATCACTGCTCCCACTTCAACAACTACCCCACCAAAAATACCATCACCACCAAAAACCACCTCATCACCAAAAACAACTTCTTCACCTCCTGCCAAAAAGTAGAAGACAGCTGATGACACATCATCAGTTGTAATGACAACAATGGTTGAAACACCAGTTGTTTCAACAACTGTTTGTCAGCCACCTACTACTTCAATCACCACCACTCAAATCACTACCACTAAGCCAACCAAAACACCACCAGCCTCTCCTAAACCAAAAAGGAGAAGGATGATTTTGAAAGATGGTGATTCTCCACCACCACCAACATCTTCACAACCTTTGTCACTTGTTACTATTCCAAACCCTGTTCCTTTCTATTCACCCCAAGTTCAAAATCCTATCACTGCCATTACTCCTTCAGGTGTCCAGTATCCTTTAGAGCTCATAGCAGTCAGAGAAGAGATCAAATCTTTCTACTCTGAGGATGCCCTGCTAAAAGGAATTTGCTATCTACTCAAGGATATCAAAGGCCCAATAATATTGAAGAATACTTGAAAGTCAAAGCTCAACAAGCAGAGGATATCTCTAAAAGAAACTCACAATGAAAATCTGATAAAGAAATTCAAAGGCACTATCAATATCTACTCACACAAGTCAGAACTTTGGAGCAGTTTTCAAAAGATTTGTGTCAAAAGCTTTCAGAAAGAGATGATGAAACTTTAAGAAAAGATTACATTCAGCACATAATGGCCTTCAAGAAATACAAGGGAGATAAAAGTCAATACAAAGAATGGACCATTGGTGAGCTCAAGGAGGAGTTAGAAAGAATTGAAAAAATGAATAAAGACAAAGTGAAACACACTCCTCCTGTCCGGACAAAGTACATGAAAAATGTACCAGACAAAGTGTTAGAGCTGAAGAGAATGAAAGAGGAACTTATAACTGCAAATTTTAGGTCAAGAAATCAGGTGACAAGGTGGAAAGAAGACAAAGTCAGGGCCAGCTACAAAAAGTTAGAAGAACTAAGAAAGAAAAATCCTGACATTCCACAAAAACCTGACTATCCTGAAGCAGTGGTTTCAACAAGACCACCAAAGCTGTAAGTCAAGAAAGCCACTGCTCCACCTGGTGCCATCCTTTATCAAAGAAGGAGGCAAAAACTGATGGATGCAGAAACAGCAGAGGATATAGCAGCAGGTGATGAAGTTATCAAAATGGTCCTCAAGCAATGATAGCTGATATTCCTGAGCTTGCTCAAGCTCAAATCACTGCTCAGCCAGTTATCACCATGCCACCTTCTCCCAACTCATCATCAAATAAAAATCTCCCAAGAAACCCACTGGATTCAAAAATAATAAAGTGGAAAACTGACAAACAGACCCATGTATTGACTCTGATCAAATCCAGTGGAGAAGTGAAGAAAATATCAAGGGAACAAGCACTAGGCATGAGTGTTGAAGATCTGTAGGATCTCCTTGATCTTACACTGTGCAGGGATAAGGATCACACAGATGCCCTGAACTTTGAGTTACAACTTAAAGGCCAAATAAGGGAACTGTTGATGAGACAATAAAGATCTACAATAATGAAGGGTTTTGGCATCATCTGTTCCAGGGGGAGATTGTTGGGATTGAACCCTACAAAAGGAACAGTTGATTAAAGCCAAAACCGGATCAGGGCTGTGGATCCAAAATAAGAAAATGTTATGTTTACATTCTCTCCCCTTGAAAGTGGTTCTAACAACTGATGACCTTCATCCACTGATCCTGTACAACAACTGCTGCCTTACAACTGCTGATCATGTTAAAAGACTGATGGAGACTAAAGCCCTGATGATCAATCTACTGTTATGGATCAAGCACTACTGAAGAAACCAAGTACTGCTGGAGTCACAACAGTGGAAGGATAAAGCAGTAGTTTAGTCTTTCTTTTGTAATGTATTGTTATCAGTAGTTAGCTTAGCAGTGTTTGTATTAGATCAGTAGTTTCAGGTTGCTAGGAGGTTAGATGTCACTTTCATGGTGAAGTCAGCCAAGATGCTTCAGTGGTTTGCTTGTGCCTATAAATAGAACAGTACCTTGTCTTGTTCTATCAGCTCTTTCACCACTTGTCTTCCTGTACGAGCAAATAATGTGAGCTCAGGCTGAGGGGGATTTTGTTACATGCATGCAAAGTTGTAATCAGTGATTGGAATAAATTTAATCATTTGGTTCAATGTTCAAACATGTATGTTAAAAGCATTTCTCATGTTTGATTGTGTGCAAGGTTTATTTCCATTTTATTTCCGCTGTAATTACTTGTTCATCTTCATCAATTTCTAAACAAAAACACAATAAAAAAGAAACTCAGATCCTAACAGTCTATTAGGTTGATTAATGAATCAATTAGGGCCAATGGTGGTTAACTAGGGTTATTTGATTATTGTCAACGAAGGGCATTTAGGATGATTAATGGTCCATTAGAATGGTTAATGGGCCAAGTAGGGCTACTAGGGCTTTCCAAAAAGCTCGCGGTTCGAAACTCGCTCGAATTTGGCTTGGAAAAAGCTTGTTGGATACCACTTGGTTTGAAACCGAGTCGAGTCGACTTGGCTCATAATGAGCTGGATTGGCTTGCTTGATAGCTCAACTTGGCTTAGCTCGGATTATTTTATTTGTAATATATTTTATCTTTATATAGATTATAATATATTACGAAAAATGATTTTTATTATTTACATCTATTTAGTAGTATAATTTGATATCTATGACATATTAGAAGGTTGATTACAATGCTAATGAACTAATATCGTATTTCGTTGAAATTGAAACATATTTTATGTTGTTGAACTTGATTTTTGGCTTGTAGTGTAGTAGGTTAAACTTATTTATTTGGATATGCTCTTTTAAACTATTGAATAATATTTTAGAATACTGAATTTTGAGAGCTATGTATTAATTTTTCATTTTTAAAATCGAGCTAAACCAAGTCGAGCCGAACTGGCTTGGTTTAAAACAAAGTCGAGCTTGAGGTTAGATTTTCAAATCGGTTTCAAATCGGAACCGAGCCAAGCCAACTCGGTTTATAATCGAGCCAAGCCCGAGCTTGCCCTGGCCTGGCTTGGCTTGGCTCATCTCATGAACAACCCTAAGGGCCAGTGATGGTTAACTAGGGTTACTCATGCTCCATTTTTGTCAATGAATGGCGTTAAGGATAATCAATGGCCTGTTAGGATGTTTGATGAACCAATTAGGGCCAGTAATAGTGTGTGTCATACTTGTTTGATACACATTTTTAGTGACATTTTGCTTTTGTACCACTAATTTTGTTTTTTAGTCGCACTTGTGTCATATTAGCTTAAGGGTGTAAACGAGCCAAGCTACCAGCAAACTACTTGAGATTGGCTTGAAAAAGGCTTGAAACGAGCCGAGCTTAAATGAGTTCGAGTTCGAGCCTGAACCTAAAAATAAGCTTGTTTTGTAGTTAAGTCCAAGCTCGAGTTGGCTCACAAGCATAAACGAGCCTATTATTTTTTACGCTTTTTTAACTAATATATTAATGTTATATATATATATAAGTGTTTATAAAAATTATTAAAAATAACAAAATTGTATTATATATAAATTAATAACAGATAAAAATTATAATTAATATCAATTAATCAATAAATAATAAACGAGCTGAGCCCGAGCCAAGCTCAAATTTGGAAAACTATCCACAAGAAGCACTCGGGATTTAGAAATAAAGCTCAAACCGAGTCAAGCACAAACCCGAGATTTTATAAGTTATACGAGTTCGAAGTCAAGCCAAATCGAGCTCAAGTTCTACTAAACTCGTTTGCACATCTATATTAACTTGACATACACTTTTAATGGGTTTAACTTTTATACCACTGAATCAAAACTTAATTACTTCAAAATTTCCCGCTTCTCCAAAAATTTCGCTCCCGCCAGTGTTTTAGTTTTCCCTCTCAAATCTCTCCCTACAATCAGTTTCTCATTCCAAAAATCAATTTTCACCAAAATCAGCAAGCGAACGTTGGGGTCTCATTTCACGACGTCAACAATAGCACCGGCAGTTTGTTTTGGAGAAGAGGAAAACTATGATGGCTAAAATAGAATCGACGGTTTATCACAGAGTCGTTCACAATGGCCAAACTCAAGAAAGCGAACAGGTGAAATCGATGCCCTTAATAGCAACGTTATTACGATATCTCAGAGAAGAGGAAAACCTTACCGCTTTGGCATCAAAAAGATGAGTTTCTCATAGGCGCCCAAAGAGAATCAAATCGTAATTTTGGTCGGTTAGACCGGTAGTGGTAAACAATTCAGGTTAGTCTAATTTCTTGATATTAACTCTACTTTTATCTTGATTATTGCTTCAATCAGAGATCTGTATATTAATGTGAGTACATAATGTCTATCACTTCCGTCAATCACTCAACGTAGCTTAAACAGATGAAACAAGACTGGTGCTGAACAGAAGAAAGCATAAAATGTATATGTTTAGAAATCTGGTAGCTTCGTACGAAGGGGCGCTACATACGAAGGGAGCCATTCATGCCTTCGTATGAAGGCAGCAGCCCTATATATATGTGAGTAGTGTCTTGGTCATTTGTAACTTTAAGCAGAACTTGAGGCGAATCTCTGCCCGTTTGTTTTCGTGGTTTTGTTACTGTCAAATATCAATAGAAAACAACTTATAATTACATCTTTGTGTTTCAATTCACACACGTGATTAGATTCCGCACAACTGACGTGTTCGTACACATTCAACGGTTAGGTAATCGATCCAGGATTCGAATCCACAAGTGGTATCAGAGCGGATGATTGGGTGCACGGATTGAAGACACGAAGATTCAAGCTACTTCATCAGATTCAGAGCTGAAATCATCATTTTCTACTCACATCTTCTTCTACTCATCTTCTATACTTTATTTTTGACCTTATAACTCATGTCTACATAGTTTCCATGGTTAAAACTAGTTTTCAGTATGTTGTGTGAAAACTAGTTTTAATCAATCCTACAAAGTTTTAGATCAAAATTCAAACAAAATTGTACTCAAATCAGTGAAAAACCATGAAAAACGTGACTTTGTTCTTCGCAGCTTAGCTTTGTACGAAGTCACAGATCAGCTTCGTACGAACCCACTTTAACAGGTGTGATTTTTGAAAAGTTTGACTTCTTACGAACCCAGGCTTATAGCTTCATACGAACCCAGTTATTGTTCATACGATCCTAGAGTGTACTGCTTTGTACGAACCTAACATTCTAGCTTTGTACGAATAGAGAGTGTTTGTTTGTTTAATCTTCAAGTTTAATCAAAGTGTTTGATTGTGTGTTTTGCAGGAATCATGGCTGAAGAATTCTATAACACGTTTTACAAGGCATACACTTTCGAGTCATCTGAAACAATAACTGTTACACCAAAAAGTATTTCAAAAGCTATAAATGATAATATAAAACATGAAAACTTTTATGGAACTCATTCTAAACCACCAAAACTTGATAACATTGAAGATTATACTTGGTGGAAATAGAGGTTTCTTAACTGGACAAAAGCATATGCTCATGAAAGCAGGTTTTTTTATGGAATTCGGGTATAAAAATCCAAAAAATGATAAAGGTGAAGAAATTGAACTTGGAGATTTAGAAACTGAAGACAGAAAAGTATTTTCTCATGAACAAAGGATGATCGCGTTAATTCAACAATCAATCAGAGATGATATTTTTGCATTACTTAATCATGATGGTTCTTCAAAGTCTGTCTTGGAAGCATTGCGAGTAAAAGCTGAGGGAGGAAAACAAATTAAAAAAATAACAAAATTTCATTGCTTAAAAAAGAATTTGATTTGTTTGATAGTATAAAAGGTGAAACTGTGAGATAAATGATTGAGAGATTTTTTCATCTAAAACTCAAACTTGATAGGTTTGGGATAACAAAAAGTCGAGAAGAAATCATTAATGAGGTTATTGAAGCTTTACCACGTGCAGATCATTGGCAAACCTTTGTCTTCATTTTGAAAAACGATGTATTGTTTGATACGGTTACATTGGATACATTAATTGAAAAGATTGAAAGTCATGAAGTGGAATTGCAAAAACAGAACAAAATGAGCAGTTCTACTTATCAGCAAAATGTGGGTCTTTACTACAAGGGAAGCTTACCTTCAACCAATGAGTCACCAAATATTGGTACAACTTTTAGCGTCGAAAAGCCAAAGGATTCACAAAAGAGCTCATCAAGTTATGATCCAGGTTATCATTTCTCCTTAACAACATCAAATGTAGAAGAACCTGATGAGATTCATTGCAACATTGCTTTAAAGTTGAAAAATTCTCCAACAATGAGTATCGATGTTGCTAAACAACAAATGAGTTTCTTAGCATCGATTCTGAAATCTTACGAGAGTTTGGTGGCAGGGAGAATTGTCAATCCCAAATTGACAAAAGAAGATTATGACCAGATTGATCCGGAGGAGATGGAACTTATTGATATCAGATGGTGTTTGGCTAGCGGCATGCGAATAGCACAATGCTTTATGGAGATAACAAGCAGTAATGATCTTGGAGGATTGATAAGCACCAAACTCGGGTTTGACAAGTCAAAAGTTACACGTTTCCGGTGTAAATAGAAGGGGCATTTCAAAAGGGAGTGTGTTAATCGAGAAGTAGCTGGTCATGGTAATCCATTTCATGACGACTATTAAAAAATGGCCATTTATCATAAAACCGGTGAGCATACGACCAAAGAAGGTCTAAGGCAAATTACTGAAGGTTCATCAAAAGAAAAAACACAAGCTTTAGTGGTTCAAGGTAATAGTCCCAGTACATTTCATGATGACGAAGGGTTTAACTAGGATAAATACCTAAAAGAAGATAAAAGAGCGTTGTTGCTGAGGTGAAAGAAAGAACAAAAGAATAAATTCTGCAAGAGAAAACGTACAGAGAAAGACACTTTGCAGATTGCAGAATACAAGAAATGTAAGAAGAGTACGAAGAAGCTAGAAGTTGTAGAAGATGGGACAAGAAAAGAGAATGTTATATCAATCAAAAAGGAGATCCCGTTGTTGATAAAAGAGAGGTGGTGTATAATGATGTACTTGGAGTCATTCCTTTGTCCGGCGAATATTATTCAAAGAAAGCAACATATAAAGATTATCTCAATAAGCTAGATAAGATAATCAGGGGTGTAATGACAGCAAGTTTGAGACAAAGTGATGAAGAAAGAATGAAGAAGAGTTTAGAAAATCTGGTAGATGAATTGAAGAAGGTTGCAGATAAGGTAGTGGTGAAAAGAAATATGAAGAGATGAAGAAGGAAGAAGTGGCTGATGACAAAAGTCAGAAAACAAGTGAAGAAAGTCGGAAGCCAGCCGAAGAAGTGGTTGTTGAAAAACAACAGGATGATGAGAGTTTGAAGAAGAAAGAAGAAGAAAGAGTTGAAGAAAATCAAGAGAAAGTTGATGAGAAGCTGGAAAAGCCGGTTGCTGAAGCTGTTGCTGAGGAACAGCAAGTGAAGAAAACAGATCAGAAGCAGATGGCATAAAAAGCCAAGGTCCAACTACTGAGGTTAATACTTCAACTGAATCTTCTAAAGTAGTAAATAAAACTGTTGAACAATGCAAGAAATGCATGGAAACGTGCAAGGCTTGTACTGAAAAAGATAAAAAATTCAGAACAAGAGACGTAGAATTTACTAAAATTGAAAGAGTTTTCAAAGATAAATGCAAAGAAATGTTTGAAAAAGAAAAGGTTTTGATAGATGACGATGAAAAGCTGACACAAAATGTAAGATTTTAGAAAAAGAAAATGAGATTTTGAAAGAAAAGTATTCAGCTATGACTGAAGAGTGTTTACAAAAAGAAAATGCAGTTCAAGAAATGAAAAAAGAGTATGATTCAATAAAACTTGCATATCATATTACAAAAGAGTCATATGAAGCTGTGAAAAGTCAAATGAAACTTGTTCAATCTAGACTTACACAATGTTCTGAAACATCTGAAACGCTTAAAAGACAATATTCAATAAAACAAAAAGTTGTAAATTCTTATATTAAAGAAGTTCTTGAGCATAAACGTAAAATGGCTGAGTTAGAACAAGATAATAACAAGTTACATAGTTATCACGCTTCATCATATGTTCTTGAACGAATTTTCAACATAAAACCGGATGATAAAGATTCTGAGAAAACCAAGAAAGGAATTGGCTCAGAATATCATCAGGTTCCACCACCGTTTGAGAAAAAGTTCACATTCTATGATGACGAGAAGGTGGAAAAAGCTTTCAACATGGTTGATCAACTGCCAGATAATATTGACGTAACCTATTCCAAATCTGATGATACTGGTGATTCAGAGGTGGTATAGTAAGGTTGTTGAAAGTATTTTGAAATATGAGTCTACTAAAACAGATATGTCCGAATCACAGGATGAAAATGAGGGAAGTTTTCATGAAAGATATTTGAAGAATTCAAAATTTGAGAAAAATGTGAATGATGATCCGATATGATTGGCATACACTATGATTAGATCGGACAAACTATTCTCAGATATTGAAGTTCCGATTCTGAATGTGATTTCGGAAAAGATTGACAAAGTTTTCAAATTGGTAGAAATAGAGAAATCTGAAATTGAAAAATTTGCTGGAAAGAGTAAGAAAACTTTTTATAACAAACCTAGTTACAAAAAGAAAAACATGAAGGTTGGGTTATAAAAAGAAACAATATCAAAAGAAAAGGGCTGAAAACACAAACTTTTAGAAAAAAGATGAATTTTGTTCACGGAACAAGTTCTGAGGAAGAGAAAGAACTCCAATTTAGGCGACAGTCTAATGAAAAGTTTTATGCTCAGAAAAAGCAACAACAACAAATTAAAGATGTTTCAAAGAAAACATGTTTCAAATGTGATCAAACTGGACACGTTGGTCGCAAATGTCCGAATCTGAGACCTGTTGATGTTGAACAAAAGAAACAGCAAACTGAGGCTGTTAAGAAGAAGTCTACCAAGTTTAAATCACAACAAACTTGGAAACCAAAATCAAAGACATCCAGATTTGAGACTAAACAGATTTGGAAACAAAAGGTTGATTTTCAAAAGTCAAAACAAACTTGGAAACCAAAAACATCCAACTTTGAACCAAAACAAATCTTGAAACCAAAAATTGATCCAAGATTTTATCAAAGGAAGGTTTCAAAAGGTCAAATTTGGGTGGCAAAGAAACAAACTTCTATGAGTAATAATCGAAATGAAAATGTTTTTGAGAAAAATGAAAGAAATTATCCAGTTTTGCCTGGAAAGATTTATGTTCAGCTACATGAGTCGAAGCAGGCTTGGGTTGCCTTATTCAAATGATTGAGTAAATTGAATGTGCAGGTGCTCCTGAAGACTATTGAATGTCAAGATGAAGAGTGGAGCAGCCTGGCACTGGAGGAGGAGAATCCCTGCAACAGAGAATCAAGGAGTTTGTTTTTTTATGTACATAAATAATCCATATTAAAACCCCTAAAAATCAGAAAAAAATTAAAAACCAAAAATATGTTTTTATTTTGTCAAAAACTGAAAAATGAAAAAATATGTTTGTTTTTTTTTTTTAATTTTGTTAAAATAAAAAATTTCAAAAATATGATTGATTGAATATGCCGAAACCATCACGGCTGAACAAACATGATTATTTCACAAGTGATTAAATGGTTTTAACATTGTTAAAAATCAATGTGTTGTAAATCATGGGGGTACTTTCTGAAAAACAGGGTATTTGAAGCAGAAACTGGTTGGTGAGACAAAGCTATCTACATTGGGTTGTCAAATTTTCTTTAAATGTTTTAAATTTTAGGGGGAGTAAATATTTTCAGAAAATACAAAAACATTTGAAAATTTGAAAAAGCCAAAAACAATAGAAACTTAAAATGAGTTTTTGTGTAAAAAGAGGAAATGATAGTACATCAGTAAGACAGTCACAGTACGCTAAAGAAATGGAAAGTCAAATATGATAAACGGTCTCACTGATGATATGCAAGTAGATTTTTACACGTTTAGTAGATTGATTTCGAGATATAAACCTAAATATCAATAAACTTACTTATCTCATGGGGAACATTTCTAGGATATATGGGTAGCCCCCGAAATCTCGTTTGAGAGGTTGCCAGATTCTGAGATACTAGGTCTTTATACTGTTTGATATCTGGGGTATTATACCAGGTTTTCTGATTTTGCGTCAACAATGGCCTAGACCTCGTATAATACTTTATGCGCTTTAAAAGCTTTCCTTCTGCATAAAAATTGAAAAATATCGAAAGATATATATCAAGTGCAGTTGTAAAGAAGATCCCTAAATGGGACACACCTCAAGTCGAGCCTTCATCTCTTTGACTGAACGGTAGTTCATACCTGAGCTCTCAAGGTTTCGCACTAACCTAGAGTACAGATATCAATATAGTATATTCACCTGTAAGACTGAATCTAGGGAATCTTTATACGAGAATATATTCTGAGGTGGGACACGCGAATAAGTTAAGTTCTTAAAACACTAAATCTCGTATCTCGAATCAGTTAAACTTTGTGTGGAAATTTAAGTGGATCAGTATACTGACAATCTAAGTGAATCGTTTAGAACTTAAAGTCTATAAAAGGTCAACGATGCTAGTGATTTGTTGTCATAAACTGATATGATCCTCTAACACGAACTCAACAAAAATATTGTCTATAAATATTTCTTTTCTACTTTATGTTAAAGAAAAAGTACAAAAAGATTTTCAGTGTTTTTAGCATAAACTTTGAAAAATACAAAAAGATTTTACTTCTGCTTTATTTTCGACAACCGATGTCCGAAAGCTGAGTTTCAAAGTCTAAGTATGCTGAACATGTTTCTAAAAGAAACAAGTTCGTTAATTTGAAACTTGAAGTGTTTTAATCGAAAAATCAAAAACAGTTTGTGAAATCTCCAAGGTCATTAAGTTGGACTTGGATGATTATTTGATAAAAGTTTTGGATGCTTTAACTGTCAAATATATAGTTGTTTGATAGGGGGAGAGAGCCAAGTTGATCCTGGAAAATTACATATTGTTATATCTATACTTAGAGCCAGGTTATTGGTTTTGAATATTTGGGTTTAAGGGCCAGGCAATCGTTTTTGGGATATCCTAAATAGTTTTAAAAACTGTTAAATTTGAGCCAGGTTACAGATTTCTGTGAACAAACGATGTCATGTGCTGTCACATATTTGAAATGCTCCAGCTTATCCATGTTAAATGTTTAAAGCTACGATTCTAAAATTAAACTGTCAAATATCTTACCAATGGTTTGAGATTTACAGATTAAGGGGGAGTCTGAAGATGAGCTCAAAGCAAAGGGGAGTGTGCATTTAAATAGCCAGATATCTATCTTGGAGGAGTGTGTACTAGGCGTCGATCCTAGTAGCTGAAAGCACGAAAGCTTAAAGCAAGGGGGAGCCTGAAGAAAGAGTTAAACAACGAAAGGGGGAGCTGATGGAGCTGTTAGAATCAAGGGAAAGTCTGCGGTGCGGAGAATGTCAACATTACTGAAAGACTCAGAGAGATACAGAAAGCTACGAGATTGACTGCAGTAATATCCAAGGGAGAGTCTGTGAGTACATAATGTATATCACTTCCGTCAATCACTCAACGTATGTTAGGATCTGAGTTTCTTTTGATTGTGTTTTTGTTTAAGAATTAATGAAGATGAACAAGTAGTTGCAGCGGAAATAAAATGGAAATAAACTTTGCACACAATCAAATAGGAGAAATGCTTTCAACACACATGTTTGAACATTGAACCGAATGATTAAATTTATTTCAATCACTGATTACAACTATGCATGCATGTAATACAAACTCCCCCTCAGCCTGAGCTCACAGTGAATTGTTCGTGCAGGAAGACAAGTGATGAAAGAGTTGATAGAACAGTACAGGGTACTGTTCTATTTACAGGCATGAGCAAACCACTGAAGCATCTTGACTGACGTCACCATGAAAGTGACATCTAACCTCCTAACAACCTGAAACTACTGATCTAATACAAGCATTGTTTAGCTAACTACTGATTACAATACATTACAAAAGGAAATACTAAACTACTGCTTTATACTTCCACTATTGTGACTCCAGCATTACTTGGTTTCTACAGCATTGCTTGACCCATAACAGTAGATTGAGCATCAGGGCTTTAGTCTTCATCAATCTTTATACTGGTTCAGCAGTTGTTGTAAAGGATCAGTGGATGGAGGTCATCAGATGTTAGAACCACTTTCAAGGGGAGAGAATGAAATACAAACATCTTCTTATTTTGGATCCACTGCTCTGATCCGGTTTTGGCATTGATCAACTATTCCTCTGGAAGGGTTCAATCCCAACAATCTCCCCCTGGAACAGATGATGCCAAAACCCTTCATTATTGTAGATCTTTATTGCCTCATCAGCAGTTCCCTTATTTGTCCTTTAAGTTGTAACTCAAAGTGCAGGGCATCTGTGTCATCCTCATCCCTACACAGTGGAAGATCAAGGAGATCTTGTAGATCTTCAACACCCAGGCCTAATGCTTGTTCCCTTGATATTTTCTTCACTTCACCACTGGATTTGATCAGAGTCAATACGTGGGTCTGTTTTTTAGTTTTCCACTTTAGTATATTTGAATCCAGTGGGTTTCTTGGGAGAGGCTTTATTGCTGATGAGTTTGGAGATGGTGGCCTGGTAATAACTGGCTCAGCAGTAATTGGAGTATGTGTAGATTCAAGTCTTTCTATAATCATTCGTTTAACTCCTTCTTTCACAAGGTAATCCTCTCCTTCTTTATATGATGTTGTCACTTTATCCATCTTCTTTTGTTTCCTTCTTTGGTAAAGGATAGCAGTGGGTGGAGCAGTGGATCTTTTGACTTGTTGCTTTTGTGGTTCAGCTGAAACCACTGCTTTAGGATAATCAGGCTTTTGTGGAATATCAGGATTTTTCTTCCTTAGTTCTTCCAGCCTTTGGTAAGAAGCAATCATCTTTTCTTCTTTCCACCTTGTCACTTGATTCCTAGACCCAAAATCAGCAGTGATGAGCTCTTCTTTCATTCTCCTCAGCCTTAACACCTTGTCTGGTATATTTTTCATGTACTTTGACCAGACAGGTGGAGTATGTTTAACCTTGTCCTTATTCATTTTTTCAATCCTTTCTAACTCCTCTTTGAGTTCACCCACTGTCCATTCTTTATATTGAGCTTTGTCACCTTTGTACCTTTTGAAGGCCATGATGTGCTCAATATAATGTTTTTTCAAGGTTTCATCATCTCTTTCTGATAACTGCTGACAGAGATTCTTTGCAAACCTTTCCAAGGCACTGACTTGGGTAAGCAGGAATTGATAGTGTCTTTGAATTTCTTTGTCAGATTTTCCTTGTGTGTTTCTTTTAGAAATATCCTCTGCCTGTTGAGCCTTTACTTTCAAATATTCTTCAATATTATTTGGCCTTGGATAGCCTAGAACAGATGGTAGGTTCCTTTTAGCAGGGTCATCTTCAGAATAAAAAGATTTGATCTCTTCTCTGACTGCTATAAGTTCTAAAGGATATTGGACAATTGTAGAAACAATGGCAGTGTTTGGGTTAAAAGCTTGTGCAGAAGAAAGTGGAACAGGGTTTGAAATTATAGCAAGTGACAATGGTTGTGAAGATGTTGGTGGTGGTGGAGAATCATCATCTTTCAAAATCATCCTTCTCCTTTTTGGTTTAGGAGAGGCTGGTGGTGTTTTGGTTGGTTCAGTGGTGGTGATTTGAGTGGTGGTTATTGCAGTGGAAGGTGGCTGACTAACAGCTGTTGAAACAACTGGTGTTTCAACCACTGTTGTCATTACAACTGATGATGTGTCATCAGCTGTCTTCTTCTTTTAGGCAGGAGGTATTGGTGGTGATGAAGTTGTTTTTGGTGGTGAGGTGATTTTTGGTGGTGATGGTATTTTTGGTGGGGCAGTGGTTGAAGTGGGAGCAGTGATTGTAGTTGTAGTGGTGGTTGTTAGGGTAACAACTGCTGAAACCACTGAAGTACCAACAGTTGTTGATACAGCAGGTGTTACAACAGTTGTTGGTTTGGGAGATTGATGTGTGGAGCTTTTAGGAGGTTTGGGAGTATGTTTTGTGGATCTGGATGGTGTGTGTTTGGGTTGCCTCACTTTTCTAGTGGGATTCTTTCTTTTTAGCTCAAGATTTTTATCATCCTTTGGCTCAGAAGTACCCTGCTCATTCAGTTCCATAAAAACTCTCTTTTCCTGTTCAAACCTTACTTTATCCTTTGCCTCCAAATCCCTTTTTACCCTTGCTTATGCATCAGCAATGGCATTTGTGGTTACATCAATCTTTTTAGTACCATCTCGCAAAGGGATGTCTGCAAGCATGCTTGACTTGTCTGGTTCAATATACAGACCATCTTCATAACCCTTCTTTTTGAACTGCTTTAATTTATCCCCCTTTTGGCATTATCTGTTGGGGGGTTATCCACAAAGATGATAGAGGGAGGAGCAGTGCTAGTGGTGTACCCTCGAGAGTACCACGTGAGCGCTATACCCTCGAGAGTACTAGTAGTATACTTCACCCTGCGAGCCTTAGGGCATTCACACATCTCGAAGACAGATTCGAGCTTCTCAAACCAGTGGAGGAGGCCTACAGCTCCTTCAGTGCCGCTGAAAGTAGTAGGTTGGCAGTCCATAAAAGTTTTGAAGGTGCACACATGAGGCTGAGCATGTTGACCTGTCGTGGGTGTAAGAAGGGACAAGGTTAAGCACATGTGTTGGTTTACGAGAGTAGGATCTAAACATCCTAGGATAGGTCGAAATGGTAGGTTATACCTCCTGCGGGGACAGCTGCGAGTGCCTCAGCAACTCGTTCATTGATTAGAGCCGTCAGTTGGGCTTGAGTCAAATTCAGACGTCCACTCATGATCTTCACATCGAAGAGAACACAAGTAAGAAAAGTGACGCGCACGTGTGTAATTGTGGAGTGACAGAAGAGAGTAAGCACACAGAGTTAAAGCAACAGTTGTTATACCAACTAAGCAGACCATGAGCAATGTTCTATGTAACTAGCAAGTAGGCAATATAAACATAAATCATATTACCTATAGTGTTGAGCCTTGCACGTGGAGTGAAGCGTCGTTGTGGGTCGTTGAGCACTCTACAGGTTATAGTCTGGTTTTACCAAAAAACTTTTCCCCCTTTTTAAAACCAAGTTCACTATAACCAATGGCTCTGATACCAATCTGTCACACCCCCAAAATCCACACGCGGAGTATCACCGCATGGAGGCGTGACATGACCAGGATCGAACCACCAATCATATTGAACACTATAGTAGAGTAATTAAAAGTTCAACCACACAATATAATTGGTGTCCAAAAACAATTTAACAAGTCTAAGTTATCAGCGGAAGCAAATAGTTCAAAACCCAAATCATAAATTCAGAGTATTTAAGTTTATCATGAACACTCAATGTCCATGCTCCACAACGACTCTTCCCCATGCAAGCTCCTGCTAAACCTTGTGACCTGCAAAGCATGTAGTAACGAGTCAACAACAAAGTTGAGCGAGTTCACAGTTGGGTGTTTGTTCAAGTTATTCCAAAAACATAGTTTCCTTTAACTGGCATCCTTGCCGTGGGGGCTTCCCCATAGTTGAAAACGTGATTTGTTTATCCCATTTACTCTGGCAATCCAGCCGTGGGGGCTACCCCATGTTTACACTACTAGACTCGTTACCATATCGACCACTGACTTTAGTCATGTTTATGTGCCCTTAGCGTCAATGTCTATCATCATTGACCTGCCCAGATCCATTAGTTCACGCCCGTCCTCTGCGGCACGGTGTGAGGCTTGTCAGACCTAAATAGCGCTATCTAACTAATGACCCGCTCGCCATTAGCCCGGCGATTAAGTCGATATAAAAGGAGGGACTTCGTGATAGAGTTTTGGTCTGGTGAACTTTAAACTGTCCAAGAGGACGAGGAATTACATTCCTTAACCCGTACTGTCCTACCCAAGAAGGACGAGGAATCCATATTCCTTAACCCATTCCCAACCCACCGGGAATTACCATGCTTTGTAGAAAGTGTGAACTCACCTTAGGTTAGCTCGGCAGACAAACGAAAAGTCAATCAAGCTGGTAGGGGTCAACCACGTCCTAACATGGTTACCATACAAGTCAGGTCTAGGTTCAAGTAGTGCACGTTGGTTTACACATAAGCTAATAGGCTACAACACATAATGATCATGGCAACACATTAACAGCCAAACATATAACATATCCGAACTTGTGCGACTCGAAAGATTGGGCTCACACAAGTCTAACAGCCTTGTGCGTTTCATCAATGGAGGCCCAATAAAATACCCCGGCCCAACATGTTATGCGTTCAGCACAGCCTTGTGCGATCCACAACATGTTGTGTGATCCAACATAAACCCGGCCCAAACAATTAAAATCCCAAACATATATACACGGCCCAAATAATAACAAATATTGGTCTTGTGCGGTCCGGATGGACTTGTGCGAATGAATGGTTCTTGTGCGACTGGACTTGGGCTTTGAGGCCCAACAGTAATGCAGTTCAAGTTGTTTGTGTGTGGCCCAAGCCTTGTATGATCCAAAAGCTTGTGCGATCATGCATAACATAGTTGTACTGTGCTTAAATGGTTGTACCAAATCTTGTGCGACTAGCCCTTGTGCGATCCAAGGGCTTGGGCGATTTAACAACTTGTGCGATCAGAGCTTGTGTGTTCTGATCTTGTGCGATTGGTTATAATATCCGAATTTCATGCATATCAGTTACATATATGTCTTGCAAATCAATTCCAACAGTTTCCATATTTAAAATAAATCGATTAACACAATCAACAGTTTCCAATCAACCCATTATTCAATCAAACATGATTCTATCAACTAAATTCTTATGAACCCTAACCATGTTCAAAGCATAAACGAAATCTTTTATCATTCGAACTATCAGATTTTAAGGCTTTCAACATCATCAAGCAAGAAATCCAAAAGACAGAAACATAACAGCCGATTAACATCTATTCGGTTCTAAATCATCAATCACATAATCATCAACTCCAAATCAGTCTAAACACCATACACAAATGTGTCGATCTACATGAACAACCTTAGTGATTTTACAATCATAAGCAATCATATATCATTCTCTAAATCATTATGTGAAAACATGTAGATCACAATCATCAAGTAACATACAAGTAATAATTAAAACACTAACCGGAAGTCAAAGAACTAGGTTGATCGAGATGGGGACTTCGGCTATGAGGATTGCCGTCGAACAAAGAGAAAGGAGAGGAGAGAACTAGGGTTTTGTGTGTTATGAATTATGAGGAACTAATCCCTAAGATGGGATATGTTTTCGTGTAAGATAGGGGTGGGCCGAACCCTTCCTTGGGCTGCCCTGTTGGTTCGGTTACAAAAGGTGTGGGCCGAGGATTGAGTGGCACTAAAGTCCAATAGCTTGTGCGATCGGGTTGTTGTTGTGCGATTCGAGTCATATATACATCTACATACACACATTCACTTAACATGTAATACAACATTCAAACTCATTACATTGCAACAAACACATAAGTTAATCGTAGAACATTTATACAGGTTACATCAAAGTATCAAGAAAGGTTCTGAGATACAAGTTGTCACATTATCCCCAAGTTGAAATAAATTTCGTCCCGAAATTTAGCACGTACTCACTGAGGAAGCTAGTTAAGTTGCATGGTTTTTCTGGTTTTCCTGGGGTGTCACATCCTTCCCCCGTTGGTTTGGAATTTCGTCCCGAAATTCCGCAGTAGCTTCAGCCTCAGTAGTTGTTTCACTGTTCGTGAACAAATGGGGATACTTGTGTTTCATCTGATCTTCGCGTTCCCGGGTGAACTCTGGGCCATGACGGGAGTTCCAACGAACTCAAACAAGAGGAATTCTAGTACGCTTGAGAATCTTCACATCTCGGTCAGTAATCTCTACTGGTTCCTCGACGAATCGCAACTGATCGTCGATAGTGAGCTCCTTCAAAGGAACTATGAGGGTCTCATCTGACAGACACTTCTTCAGATTTCGACACGTGAAATACGTTGTGAACTCCACTGAGTTCTGATGGTAGGTTCAGTTTGTAGGCCACTTTGCCTATTTTCTCTATGATGTTGAATGGTCCACCGTATCGCGGGTTGAGTTTGCCTCGTTTACCAAAACGAACAACAGCTTTCCAAGGTGAGACTTTGAGTAGCACTCGATCCCCAACCTGGAACTCGAGTGGTTTCCTACGCTTATCAGCGTAGCTTTTCTGACGGTCACGAGCTGCCGCCATTCATTGTCGTATTTGAGCAATCCTTTCTGTTGTGTCTACCACAAGTTCTGTGCTAGTGATCTGGCTATCACCAACCTCTACCCAGCAAAGAGGTGATCGGCATTTACGTCTGTACAATGCCTCAAACGGAGCGGCCTGGATACTGGTGTGGTAACTGTTATTATACGAGAATTCCACTAACGGGAGATGCTTTTCCCAGCCATTGCCAAAATCGATTACACATGCCCTAAGCATGTCTTCAAGGGTTTGGATGGTGCGTTCAGACTGCCCATCCCTTTGCGGGTGATATGTTGTGCTCATATCTAATCGAGAGCCAAAAGACTTGTGCATTGCCTGCCACAGTTCAGAAGTAAAACGTGCATCACGATCAGATATGATAGAGGTTGGCACCCCGTGCCTCGAAACCACTTCTTTCAAGTAAACGTCTGCTAAAGTAGAGAACTTGTCTGTTTCTTTGATAGCCAAAAAGTGTGCAGACTTGGTCAGTCGATCCACTATCACCCAAATAGTGTCATTTCTGCGCTGAGATCTAGGCAGACCAGTAACAAAATCCATGGAAATCTGCTCCCATTTCCATTTTGGTATCTCTGGTTGTTGAAGTAGGCCTGATGGTTTCTGGTACTCGACTTTGACTCTCGCACAAGTCAAACATTTACTGACATAAGTTGCTATGTGAGCTTTCATGCTAGGCCACCAGTATGTAGTTTTGAGATCGTGGTACATCTTATCCGAACCAGGATGTACTGAGTAATGAGACTTGTGTGCTTCGTCCATCACAAGTTCATGTAAGTTTCCATAAAGTGGGACCCAAATGCGCCCTGTTACGTGGTATGCGCCATCTTCCTTTTGTTCTAACCGTTTCCTCGATCCTCGCAGGGACTCTGTCCTGATGTTCTCTGCTTTCAAAGCATCTAGCTGAGCATCCCGTATCTGAGTAGGGAGACTAGATTGGATGGTAAGTTGTACCGCTCGCACACGCTTAGGTGTAGTGTCCTTTCGACCGAGAGCGTCAGCCACAACATTGGCTTTGCCTGGATGGTACTTGATTGCACATTCATAATCATTCAAAAGCTCGAACCATCGTCGCCGTTGCATGTTTAACACCTTTTGCTTGAAGATATGCTCGAGACTCCTGTGATCAGTGTAAATGGAGCACTTGGTACTGTACAGGTAATGTCTCCATATCTTAAGAGCAAAAACCACTGCTCCCAACTCTAAGTCGTGCGTAGTGTAGTTCCTTTCATGGACATTAAGTTGACGTGACGCGTAAGCAATGACCTTGTCACGTTGCATCAACACGCAACCAAGTCCTTGTATGGACGCGTCGCAATAAACCACGAAATCGCCGGTGCCTTCAGGCAATGAGAGGATAGGTGCGCTACAAAGTCTATCCTTTAAGTGCTGAAACGCGGTCTCTTGTGCATCTCCCCAATAATAGGTGACACCTTTCTGAGTTAGTGAGGTGAGAGGTTGCGCAATCTTGGAGAAATCCTTGATAAACCTTCTGTAATAACCTACCAAACCCAAGAATTGGTGGATTTCTGTTGGTGTACGTGGTGCAGACCAGTTCTTGATCGAGTCTACCTTGGATGGATCAACATGAATCCCATCCTTGTTTACCACGTGGCCTAGGAAATGGACTTCGCGAAGCAAGAAGTCACATTTCGAAAACTTAGCATAAAGATGTTCTGTTCGAAGGAGTTCCAAAATAAGTCGTAGATGCTGCTCGTGTTCCTCCTGACTCTTAGAATAGATCAGGATGCCGTCGATGAAAACTATAACGAACTTATCCAGGTAAGGTTTACACACTCAGTTCATAAGGTCCATGAAGACCGTAGGTGCATTTGTCAGCCCAAAAGGCATGACCAAAAACTCGTAGTGTCCATAACGAGTTCTAAAGGCTGTTTTAGAGACGTCCTCTTCTCGGACTCTCAGCTGGTGATATCCCGTTCTCAGATCAATCTTTGAATAGAAGCTCGACCTTTGCAGTTGGTCGAATAGGTAATCAATACGTGGAAGAGGATAGCGATTCTTCACAGTCACCTTGTTGAGTTCGCGATAGTCAATACACATTCTGAAGGTACCGTCTTTCTTCTTCACGAATAGCACTGGGGCTCCCCAGGGCGAAGAGCTAGGACGAATAAAACCTTTATCCAAGAGCCCTTGTAGTTGCGTAGACAGCTCTTCTAGTTCTGATGGGGCTAAACGATAAGGTGCTCGAGCTATGGGCGTTGCTCCAGGAGTTAGCTCAATTTGGAATTCAAGCTGACGGTGGGGTGGAAGACCAGGTAATTCCTCAGGAAATACCTCAGGAAAGTCGCGCACAATCGTAAAATCTTCTATCTTCTTCTCCTTCTTTGAGGTATCAGTAACGAGAGCCAGTATGGCCGTGTGGCCCTTCTGCAGACACTTCTAGGCCTTAAGGAAAGAGATGATGCTCACGACCGCACCACTCTTGTCGCCACGAATCACGAGAGGTTCATCACCTAAACGGGGAATACGGAAAAAATCTTCTCATTGCAAAGAATCTCTTCTTGGTGTTGGGATAACCAATCCATCCCAATGACAATGTCGAAACTACCCAGAACTATAGGAATGAGGTCGATAGATAAGGTCTGACCAGCAAGAACAAGATTACAACCCTTGACTACGTGTGTGGCCTCTAAACTCTTACCATTAGCTAGCTCTACGGTGTGCTGGGTGTTCAAAAGTGTTGGGGTACGCTTAAGCATTTGACTAACTTTCAAGGACACGTAGCTAGTATCGGCACCCGAATCAAATAAAACAATAACATAAAAGTCGTCCAGTAGGAACTTACCCGTCACGACGTTGGGATCGTTCTTGTATCACCTTGTCCAATCACAAAAACACGACCCCTGGCACCATTGCCGTTGTTACCCCTGTTGTTTCCATTCCCCTGGTTGTTATTATTGTTGTTGTTCTGATTCTGGTTCAGCTGGGGACAGTCACTCTTGAAGTGGCCTTCAGCTCCACACTGAAAGCACCCTTTGTTGATACCTTGCTGCTGCTGCTGGCGTTGATTTTGTGGGGCTTGTTATTGCTGATGATTCTGATTCGTGGGGCGTAAACTTCTGTAATCCTTTGCAGCATGGCCTGGCTTGTTGCACCGATGATAGTTACTCCTGGTGCATGGCCCGCTGTGGTGTAGGTTACAGCGATTACATTTGGGGTGATACCCCTTGTATCCACCCTGCCCTTGACTTCCAGAAGACTGCTGACTGGGGCTTCTATAGTCCTCAGTCCTTCACTGCTGTGACTGAGATTGAACAGAAGTTGAACCTTTGCTTGAAGTTCCATCCCATTTACGCTTGTTGTCACTGGGAGTATCAGAAGTAGTAGCACTAATACGCTTTGGTAACCTGTCCTGCTCCACCGCCTGATCAGTGAGACGATGAGCCAACATGATGATTTGCTGAATGGTGCCAAGATTAGCTGAGGTCACGTGACTTTGAATTTCTGGCACCAAACCCTTAAGGTACAGTTCGATACGTTTGATGGGAGGGTCTACCATAGTAGGACACAAGATAGCCAACTCGTTCGATCTTTTCGTGTACGCTTCAATTTCTGACCCCATCATCTTTAAGTTGAAAAACTCTACCTCCACCTTGTGAATGTCGTCACGACTACAGTACTCTTCCTTGATCAATTCCTTGAAATCGTTCCACCACGTGAGCGCTATACCCTTGAGAGTACCAGTAGCGTACTTCACCCTGCGAGCCTCAGGGAATTCACACATCTCGAAGATAGATTCGAGCTTCTCAAACCAGTGGAGGAGGCCTACAGCTCCTTCAGTGCCGCTGAAAGTAGTAGGTCGGCAGTCCATAAAAGTTTTGAAGGTGCACACAGTAGGCTGAGCATGTTGACCTGTCGTGGGTGTAAGAAGGGACAAGGTTAAGCATATGTGTTGGTTTACGAGAGTAGGATCTAAACATCCTAGGATAGGTCGAAATGGAAGGTTATACCTCATGCCGGGACAGCTGCGAGTGCCCCAGCAACTCGTTCATTGATTAGAGCCATCAGCTGGGCTTGAGTCAAATTCAGACGTCCACTCATGATCTTCACATCGAAGAGAACATAAGTAAGAAAAGTGTCGCGCACGTGTGTAATTGTGGAGTGACAGAAGAGAGTAAGCACACAGAGTTCAAGCAACAGTTGTTATACCAACTAAGCATACCATGAGCAATGTTCTATGTAACTAGCAAGTAGGCAATATAAACATAAATCATATCACCTATAGTGTTGAGCCTTGCACGTGGAGCGAAGCGTCGTTATGGGTCGTTGAGCACTGTACAGGTGATAGTCTGGTTTTACCAAAAAGCTTTTCCTCCTTTTTAAAACCAAGTTCACTATAACCAATGGCTCTGATACCAATCTGTCACACCCCCAAAATCCACACGCGGAGTATCACCGCATGGAGGCGTGACATGACCAGGATCGAACCACCAATCATATTGAACACTATAGTAGAGTAATTAAAAGTTCAACCACACAATATAATTAGTGTCCAAAAACAATTTAACAAGTCTAATTTACCAGCGGAAGCAAATAGTTCAAAACCCAAATCATAAATTCAGAGTATTTAAGTTTATCATGAACACTCAATGTCCATGCTCCACAACGACTCTTCCCCATGCAAGCTCCTGCTAAACCTAGTGACCTGCAAAGCATGTAGTAACGAGTCAACAACAAAGTTGAGCGAGTTCACAGTTGGGTGTTTGTTTAAGTTATTCCAAAAACATAGTTTCCTTTAACTGGCATCCTTGCCGTGGGGGCTTCCCCATAGTTGAAAACGTGATTTGTTTATCCCATTTACTCTGGCAATCCAGCCGTGGGGGCTACCCCATGTTTACACTACTAGACTCGTTACCATATCGACCACTGACTTTAGTCATGTTTATGTGCCCTTAGTGTCAATGTCTATCATCATTGACGTGCCCAGATCCATTAGTTCACGCCCGTCCTCTGCGGCACGGTGTGAGGCTTGTCAGGCCTAAATAGCGCTATCTAACTAATGACCCGCTCGCCATTGGCCCGGCGATTAAGTCGATATAAAAGGAGGGACTTCGTGATAGAGTTTTGGTCTAGTGAACTTTAAACTGTCCAAGAGGACGAGGAATTACATTCCTTAACCCGTATTGTCCTACCCCAGAAGGACGAGGTATCCATATTCCTTAACCCATTCCCAACCCACATGGCTACCATACAAGTCAGGTCTAGGTTCAAGTAGTGCACGTTGGTTTACACATAAGCTAATAGGCTACAGCACATAATGATCATGGCAACACATTAACAGCCAAACATATAACATATCCGAACTTGTGCGACTCGAAAGATTGGGCTCACACAAGTCTAACAGCCTTGTGCGTTTCATCAATGGAGGCCCAATAAAATACCTCGGCCCAACATGTTATGCGTTCAGCACAGCCTTTTGTGATCCACAACATGTTGTGTGATCCAACATAAACCCGGCCCAAACAATTAAAATCCCAAACATATATACACGGCCCAAATAATAACAAATATTGGTCTTGTGCGGTCCGGATGGACTTGTGCGATTGAAAGGTTCTTGTGCGACTGGACTTGGGCTTTGAGGCCCAACAGTAATGCAGTTCAAGTTGTTTGTGTGTGGCCCAAGCCTTGTATGATCCAAAATCTTGTGCGATCATGCATAACATAGTTGTACTGTGCTTAAATGGTTGTACCAAATCTTGTGCGACTAGCCCTTGTGCGATCCAAGGGCTTGTGCGATTTAACAACTTGTGCGATCAGAGCTTGTGTGTTCTGATCTTGTGCGATTGGTTATAATATCCGAATTTCATGCATATCAGTTACATATTTGTCTTGCAAATCAATTCCAACAGTTTCCATATTTAAAATAAATTAATTAACACAATCAACAGTTTCCAATCAACCCATTATTCAATCAAACATGATTCTATCAACTAAATTCTTATGAACCCTAACCATGTTCAAAGCATAAATGAAATCTTTTATCATTCGAACTATCAGATTTTAAGGCTTTCAACATCATCAAGCAAGAAATCCAAAAGACAGAAACATAACAGCCGATTAACATCTATTCGGTTCTAAATCATCAATCACATAATCATCAACTCCAAATCAGTCTAAACACCATACACAAATGAGTCGATCTACATGAATAACCTTAGTGATTTTACAATCATAAGCAATCATATATCATTCTCTAAATCATTATGTGAAAACATGTAGATCACAATCATCAAGTAACATACAAGTAATAATTAAAACACTAACCGGAAGTCAAAGAACTAGGTTGATCGAGATGGGGGCTTCGGCTATGAGGATTGCCGTCGAACAAGAGAGAGAAGAGAGGAGAGAACTAGGGTTTGGTGTGTTATGAATTATGAGGAACTAATCCCTAAGATGGGATATGTTTTCATGTAAGATAGGGGTGGGCCGAACCCTTCCTTGGGTTGCCCTATTGGTTCGGTTACAAAAGGTTCGAGTCATATATACATATACATACACACATTCACTTAACATGTAATATAACATTCAAACTCATTACATTGCAACAAACACATAAGTTAATCGTAGAACGTTTATACAGGTTACATCAAAGTATCAAGAAAGGTTCTGAGATACGAGTTGTCACCTCTTTGATGATGGAGCAGAGGTTGAAACAAACTCCACAGCTCATCTGGAGTAGGAGCAGATGATAGAGCAGCTGTTGGAGTTGGTGCAGCAGTGGGTGGTACCTTTTGTACTTTCAACAACTGTTGCAGCATGTCTTTGATTTCTGCAACAGATGTATCCAGATTGTCAACTCTAGCCGTCAATTCTTGGTACATTAAACCATCACCCAACTTAATGGGATCATCTGATTTCCCAAATTCAGTGGTTTTAACAGTGGTTGACTCAGGGAATGTATTCCAAAAATCATCCACTGATGCCCCTTTGTTTTAGATCTGGGGACTTCTTCCTTCAGCTGGGGTGACCACTTTTAGTGAACCACTAAAAACTGGATACACCGTGGTTCCCAAAGAAGAAATTGCCTTTAAGGAAGTCTGATTGATGGAACTACTGTCCAAGTGCAAACCAGTGGGTTCAGCACTTGTAGTAGCTGCTTCACTTGAACTACCACCAAGAGTTACATGTAACTCAAGGGGTGTAACCTCCTCGGGTGTTGTTGGTGGGTTAGTAATGATTGAAACACCAGACCCAGTCACTTGTTGGGGTATATTCTCATTTACAGTTGAGTGAGAAGGACTGGTTTGTGTCTGGTTCAAATCAAGAGCATCCAACAAAAGCTTTGTTTGTGGGGGAATTCTGGCAGTGAGTATGGGTGTAGAAAGAGAATTTGCCCCAGGCCGTGGGTTATGGATGGTGGAAGCAAGTGATTCCAGAGCATCATATTGTGGTGTCCCTATTCTTATAACCTGTTCTTATTTAGAAGAAGCAGGAGGAGTTATTGGCATGGGTTGAGATCTTTCTACCATCTGCTGTGAGGAAGTAGCAGCAGTGGTTTCTGGTGACTTTTGTGTTTCACTGGCAGTTGCTCTGGGATCTCATCTTCCAGAGTTTCCTTTTTTGTTTTAGGTTTGGGGGGCTTTTGTGTTTTCTTTTATCTTGGCCTTTTGGTGGTTTTAGGTGTGGGTTTCACAGAAGTTGTTTTGCTGCTGTGATCACCTAGAGCAGTGGGCTCAGCAGCAGGTGCCTGAGGAGCAGTGGTAGCTGCTAAATTCTGCTCAGGAGCCTCTGCTTTTGTTTTAGAAGGTTTTGATAATCTTGTAAAAGTTTCAGCTGTTAAGCTATTTATTTGAAAAGGTTTACCTTGAATGATCACATGAGCATCATCATTTCCAAATTTCGTTTGAAAATAAAAGCTCAAGAACCTTGAAAATAGTAAAAATGATTTTTTATCAACATTTTTGACCAAATCATCAAAGATCTCCTGGGAGTAGTTAAAATTTTCTTTATGTAAAATAACATAACCCAGGTATTGGATCTTCAATGGTATTTCATTAAAAGCAGTTGTTTTATTTGAAACACACATCAAGAGGGTATGGAATAAAAATCTTGGTGCAGGAGGAAAACTACCTTTTTGTAAGGTGTCCCTTTTCATTTCTTCAGCATACCCCCTCTCAATAAAATCAGTTTGATACTCGATTTTGGGAAAAGAAGTTTTACCTTGCAAATCATCGAGTTCAAATACTTCTGAAATGGATTTTGGTGTAATTTGAACTGGTTTACCCTTTATTAAGGAATTGATGGCTATGATTGTCTCACCTTGAGATTCAAGTGTGGCATTCTTCCAAAATTCTCTCTTGGTTTTTAGGTAAATCGGAGCATCAGTAGTCAATAAAGTTTTGTACTTTGAAGACAAAAGAGCATCAATAACTGAATCGAAGGTTTCGGTGTGAGTGGGTTTTGTGAATAGACCCAAGTAATTGTGAGGAGCTTTGTATTAAATTTCTATGGCTTTTTTAGTGGATTTCTCGGATGATGAAGACGGTGATTTTGCCATTTTGAGGAAGAAGAATGAATAATGATTTGAGAGAAATGGATGATAACTGCTTTGAGAAAGGAATTTTTGAATTCGATTCGACAGTAAAAACCCTGTTTTGGGGTTTTGATCAGGGTTTTATAGGGGGGAAAAGTGAATGCTGACGTGGCAGCGGTTACAAAAGATCTGACCGCTATGTACTGTCTACGTGCCAACCCCTGATGAATAATGGAAGACAGGTGTTTTATGGAAACCACCGATGGAACAAGATCAGTGGTTGCAACGGTTAGAATGAAAGCAGTGGGTGATTTTAACTATCAGTGGATAGCCTATCAGTGGATAAAACACTGATTTTGAATAACAGTGATTACCAAGAAAATGAGAGAACAGAGGTTGACTTTCAGCAGTGGACAACATTTCACAGAATAGATGTTTGAACCAAAAACAGTGGTTATGGCAGAATTTTAGGATTTAATGAAAATTTCATTTTTAGCTATTTTCAAGGATGGATTTTTGATTTTCTGAACACATTTTAATGCTTTTATTCATAGAAAAACAGGATTTTGCCTGTTATTCCATGTTTAGCATGCCAATCCTAGAGATCAAGCTTTCAAAGGTGGATGTGTCTAATGCTTTGGTTAGCACATCTGCCAGCTGTTCTTTAGTTGGAACATGGTGCAGAGAAATCAAACATTTTTCATAGCAATCCCTCACAAAGTGATGTCTGATATCAATGTGCTTGGTGGTTGACTGGGAAACTGGATTTTTGATGATATTTTCTACTGCCTGACTGTCCAGCATGAGAGGTGTCTTTAGGGCAGTGATACCAAAATCCAGCAACTGATTTTGAAGCCAAAGCAGTTGGGCTATACAGCTTGCAGCAGCTATATATTCTGCCTCAGCAGTGGATGTAGAAATAGCTGCTTGCTTTTTGCTTTGCCAAGTCACTAAGCAACTGCCTAGGAATTGGCACCCTCCTGAAGTGGACTTCCTTGTCTTGTCACATCCAGCAAAGTCACTATCTGAGAAACCTGAAAGCTTGATATTTCCATCAGCTGGATACCAGATACCAAGTGTGGGAGCACCTTTTAGGTATTTGAATATCCTTTTTACAGCAATAAGGTTTGACTTTCTAGGGGCTGATTGGGATCTTGCACAAACACATGTTGCAAACATGATGTCTGGCCTAGATGCAGTTAGGTACAATAAAGACCCAATCATGCTTCTATATAAAGTTTGATCAACCAAATCATCCTTTTCATCAGACATGACTATTTTATTTGTTGCAATGGGTGTACTGCATGGTTTACAATCATCCATCTCAAATTTCTTTAAAAGTTCTTTGGCATATTTGCCTTGATGGATAAAAGTGCCATTTTGCTGTTGCCTCACTTGGAGACTAAGAAAGCACTGGAGTTCACCCATTGCACTCATCTCAAACTCAGCTGTCATGAGTTGCCTAAACTCTTCACACATTTTATTACATGTGCTTCCAAAAAATGATGTCATCCACATAAATCTGGACAATCACTAAGTCTTTCCCTCTCCATTTCAAAAACAGTGTTTTATCTATTTTACCTCTTGTGAAACCAATGGAAAGTAGAAAGGTGGAAAGAGTTGCATACCAGGCTCTTGGTGCTTGTTTCAGGCCATACAAAGCTTTATTTAGCTTGTAGACATGATTTGGATTAAATGGGTCCTCAAAGCCTGGAGGTTGACAAACATAAACCTCTTCTTGAATCTTACCATAGAGGAATGCACATTTGATATCCATTTGATACACCTTGATGTTGTGGTTAACAGCAAAGGCCAGAAATAGTCTAACAGCTTCTAATCTTGCTACAGGGGAAAATGTTTTATCATAGTCAATGCCTTCTTCCTGTTTGAACCCTTGAACCATAAGCCTAGCTTTATTCTTGACAACAATACCCCTTTCATCAGTTTTATTTTTGAAGACCCACTTTGTGCCAATAGGACTCACACCCTCTAGCAGGGGTACAAGCTCCCAAACTTGTTGTCTTCTAAACTGTTGGAGCTCCTCTTGCATGGCTTCTACCCAGCTGTTGTCTTTTAGTGCCTCTTGGTACTTGACTGACTGATGGAGAGATAGGAAACCCGCAAAAAGATAGATGTTTTGGGATTGACTTCTTGTGAGCACCACTTCACTGATGTTGCCAATGACTTGGTCAGGTAGATGAGACTTTAAGAAGATAAGATCTCCTTTGTATGGAACAATGGCATTTAATGGTGAGGGCTGCAGATGTGAATCATCTGAGCTAACCACTACTGGTGACTTTGATGATCCAAAAGTGGCTTCAAATGGAGGTGGAATAGGAGGAAGTGGTGTGGACACATGCTGACTTTTATCCACTGTTTGAGGACTTTAATCAACAGTGTTTGATGATGTGGAAGCATAGGTTTATGGGCTACTTTGGTCAACGACTGTTTAGGTAGCAGTGGTTGAACTTTGACAGCTGTTTTGAACATCTGCTGCTCTACCATTTGATGCAGACTTTTGTTGTGGAATGATGACTTCATATTCAAAGTATGATGGAGAATTTTCTGATGGACGTGCATTGTTAGTCTTGGCAGCAACACTTTCAAATGTGAATTTATCAAGATCAAATAATTCTGTAGGGTTTGCTGGGATTTTCATTGATGAAAGTTCATTGAACTTTACATTCAAAGTCTCTTCCACTGTCTTAGCCCTTGTGTTGAACACTTTGTAGGCCTTAGCAGTGGTTGAGTATCCCAGATGATAACCACAATCAATTTTGGCTGCAAACTTTGAGATAGAATCTTTTAAGTTTAAAATGAAGCATGGGCAGCCAAAAACTTTGAAATATGAGATTAATGGCTTTATTTTATACAGCAGTTCATAGGCAGTCTTTTGATGCCTGGGGTTGATTAAAACTCTATTTTGGACATAACAAGCAGTGTTTACTGCTTCTGCCCAAAAAGTTAATGGCAAACCTGAATCAGCAAGTATGGTTCTGGCAGCCTCAATCAAAGTCCTGTTCTTTCTTTCAACAACCCCATTTTGCTCTGGTGTTCTTGGAATGTTGTATTGACTTACAATTCCTTTTGACACACAAAAATCATCTAACTCCTTGTTTCTGAACTCTGTGCCATTGTCACTCCTAAAGATTTTTACTGGAAGGTCAAACTGCTTTTCAACCTGTGTAACAAAGTCTTGCAGAATGCCTGCAGTCTCATCTTTGGAATGTAAAAAGTAAGTCCATGTAAACCTAGAAAAGTCATCAACAATAACCAAACAATATCTTTTCTTCATAAGACTCATGACTTTAACTGGGCCAAACAAATCCATGTGGAGCATTTGCAAATATTTGGTTGTTTTGGACTCTTCAATTGATTTGTATGAGCTTTTATGTTGTTTTCCTTTTAGGAAGGAAACACAATGCTCAGGATAGGTGAACAGTTTTTGAGGTAAACCTCTTACTAACCCCTGTTTGGATATAGCAGTGATTGTCTTGAGATTTGTGTGCCCCAATCTCCTGTGCCATAATTTTGTCTCTTTGTTAGAGGCAGCTGAGAACAGACAGGCATCAGTCCTGGGGCTCTCTTTTGACAAATCAACCACATAAACAATGCCACTTCTTTGAGCAACAAGTTGAGTTTTTCCACTTTTTATTATTTCATCAATATTTTTAACCATTTCTGGTCTAACAATCCTACAACAATCCTTTGTGAAGAATGAGCCATAGCCCTTATCACTCATTTGTGAGACACTCAGGAGGTTGAATTTTAGATTGTCTATTAGATTGACATTTTCAAATTTGACATTACCATACTGTACTGTTCCAGACCCAAGAACCTTCCCTTTACTATTATTACCAAAGGATATATCACCCCCTCCATGGATTTTGAAATCTTTGAGTAGGGCTCTACATCTTGTCATGTGCCTGGAGCCTCCACTATCTACATACCAAAGGCTATCTAAGCATGCAGAAGCTCCCTGCACATGAAGTAAAAGGATTAGTTCATTAGGGTCTCCAAAGCCAATAAGGCTTTGGATGGGGTCTCGACAGTGTCTGTGTTTTGTTTAGGTGGATGGACAGTGGTTAGCTCAGGGGTTTGGATAGTTTTGGTACTGTTTTTCTCTAACCACTACTGGGGGTCTTGCCCAATGATCTGCTGGTACCCAAAAGGATGCCTATTCACTCTTGGTTTTGAAGGCTTTTTGTAAACCTCATAAACATGTGGGATCTTTTTGTATGGTGGTTAACCTTTACCTCCTCGGTATTGGTTGGCAGGGGGTGCATCAGTCACCTGAACATCTCTTTTAACAGAGGTTTGGTTCAGCTGTTTTGTAACAGCTGTTTGAACTGGCACAAACAGTGGTTGATTCTTGGTGAATTTGACAGATGGATTTGGTGAACTCAAGGATGTTTTTGCAGTGTACTCATTCTTTTTTACATCAAAGGATTTGAGATACACACATTCCTGAGTTTTGTGGTTTGATTTACCACAGATGGTGCAGCTCTCAGCAGGTACAATAACACTTGTTTTGTTGATATCATATGCTTTTAGATGAAAACAGTCTTTTGTTAGATGATTCTTCTTTTCACATAAATCACAAAACAGGTTTTTAACTTTTTCTCTTCTTTTCTTCATTTCAGGCTCCTTAGCAACAGAGTTTTGAACCACTGTTGGGATGTCTTTGAGAGGAATGACCTTTGCTTTAGGAGCTTTTATACCATCAGTTAGAGGTAGCAAAATGGATGGGTTGGATTGGATTGGTTGTTGGGTCAGAATGGGTTTGGGTTAGAATGAGTTTGGGTTAAGATGGGTAAAAGAAAGAAGAAGGTCAGAATGGGTTTGGGTCAGGATGAGTTCGGGTCAGGATGGGTTTGGGTCAGGATGGGTTGAGAATAAATCAATAATAATAAAAACTGAAAAAAATTATAAAAATTATAAAAAAAATTTAAAAACGAAAAAAATTTAAAAAAATTAAAAAAAACGGAAAAAAATTAAAAAATAAAAAAAAACGAAAAAAATTGAAAAAAATTCTCAAAAATCATAAAAAATCTAAAAAATCAAAAAAAAATCCAAAAAATTCTAAAAAAAATATAAAAGAAATCTAAAAATATAAAAAATCATAAAAATTCTAAAAAATCCACTAAACTTTTACTTTTTAATTCCAACTTTCTTAGAATCATAAATAAAAGGTAGATAGTTTCAGTTTTAAATTCTAAGTTGTATTTAGCTTCACGTCCATTAAAAAAAAAAAAGCTTGAATCACAACAGATATCATCAAATGTATAAACCAAATCTTTTTTATCATATCAGTCTCTTTATTAGAAAATAAACAAGAAACTAAAATGATTATAGCAACAAAGACGATTGGATTCTTTGATTCACCTCTTCTCACTGAGGGATTTCGTCGAACGGTTTGTAAGCAAGCAACTATGAAATATAGAACTTCAAATATCACAAGTTAATCAAAACAACTGAACTTTCTAGTCCTCCAAACAACAAATTTGTCAAATTCATACACAATCCGGAACAATCCGGAACCAACGGCAACGAATTGGGGAGATTTAAGCTACTAATTTACTGTAACAACAAACAGAAATTGGTAAACCTAACCGTGTTGCATCTGTACTGAAACTGGGGAGATTTAAGCTACTAATTTCACAATCTTCAAACAGTTTTGAACGTTAGAACATATACTGATTGCAATATCGTTCAATTCTCCAAACAATTTGTTGGAAATTTGTTCCCACCGGAGGAATAATGCCATCGCATTAACGTTTTGCTGGCCGATTTTGCAATAGCGTTCGATTCTCAATCATTTTACCTTGGGAAATTTGTTTTGCGTGATAGATCTGTTATCTACATTCTGAGTTTTGGACTTTGCAAGACCAGAATGTAATTACCCATCCTGACCCACCGTGTATTTTAAGTTGGCCCATCCTGACCCACTAATTTTTCTATTAAAATTTGTATATACCCATTTCAACCTCCTTAAGTACAGATGACAACCCAAAACAGCCCATGCCTTCTTTTTTAAAGTCCAAATCAGCCCAAATTTATGCCCATGGGTCAAAATTGCCAGGTCTATTGGTTTGATGTTTTCAAGGATGTCACACTCGGGTTTAAATTGGTATTTCTCAATTTCCTCAAAGGTTGAGGACCCCACTGATCTTTCCAGAGTGATCTTGTTACCAAGTTTGTCAATTATTTTAACCTCTTGGCCATCCTTGTTTGTGGGAATGATTTCAACAGTGGATTGAACAGAATCATTTAAAGCATTGTTTTCAATTTCATCATGTTTTCTAAAACCAATACCAAATTTTACATTGCTTTTGATCTGTTTTTCAAGCATGACCTCATAACCTTTGCAAGATTCCACCCATTTTTCACAAGTGATTTGGGTGGATTCCAACTCCTTTTTGCAAACTTGATATTTTTCTATCATTGTTTGGAGTTGGTTCTTGGTTATGCTTTGCTCATCTTTAAGACTGCAGATTTCTTTATCTTTTTCAGCCAATTTGTTTTTAAGTTCTTTTAAAGACTTCTCAAATTTGACTTCATCATTCAACACTCTATCCCTAAGGTTTTCATTCACCTCTTTAATGTTAACAAATGCTATGATGCATTTGTCTGAACACAGATTTTCAAGAACCTGAGATGATACCTTAGTTGCAGCCATCATGGCACAGTCACAAACATGCTCTTTCTCATCAGTCACCTTCTCTTCTTTTTCACCATGTTTTTATTCTTCTTCTTCAGACCAGGGGTCAGACAGTGGTTCCAGCAGGGGTTCTGAACTTTCTCCCAACAGTATTTCATCAGCAACAGCAGTAACCACTGCTTCAGCAATTGCATCCACTGTTTCGGCACTTGACTGTCCTTCTTCATTTTCCAGCCCTTCTGGTATTGACTCTAATGTCATGAAACAAAATTCATCATTAGAAGCATCAGGATTAGCATAGAGTGCAAAATTTTCATCACCTAGCTCATCAGGTAAGCTGCTCCAATCAACAAAGCCTTGGGTGAAAATGCTTTGCTGATCTGGTTGAACTACTGTTGGTGGTGCAGCTTGTTGTGGTGCAACTGGTTGCACTTGAACCTGAGGGACAGGAGCTTGGACATACTAAATTTGTGGGACAGTGGTTTGAACATAATGCATAGGAACATGGTTTGCATAATGAGCAGTGTTTACATGGGCAGCAGGGGTATAATGGGAATACTGCACAGTGCTTTGACTATTTTGTGGTCTTGGATTAGGGTGAGTGATAATAAGTCCATTTGTTTGACTCATGCATTCTCTAGCAAAGTGACCTAGCCTGTTGCACTTGTACACTTAATTTTTTACTTATCCAACCCTACTTTTAAATTCCCATGCAACCCTGGGAATTTTCTCCTTGTCCTTTTGTAAAACTTGCTTGTTCTGACACTTAGTAAAGCAAGTTGGTGCAGAATGTCCATTTCTTCTAAATCAACTGGATCAAAATGTTGTAAGTCATTGAGTTCAAAGTAGAGATTATCTGACATCTGGTTTTCACAATTAGGTGTAAATGCATAATTTGCAGAGTGAGGATCAGAGTTGTTAAAGGCTCCACCAGCAGTTATGTTAATGTAATGATCATAACTCTGATCCTTACTGCTGCTACCAGATTCTTCCTGACCCAGAAGAGCTGTGCTGCCAAATGAGTAGTCATCAGCAACTTTTCCAGACTCTTGCAACTTCTTTTTCTGGTTCAACTCCCTTTCAAAGGTTAGGAGTCTACCATGAAGTTGGGTCAGTGTCAGATCTTTGAACTCAAGACAATTTCTGGTTACAAAAGCAATTGTATCCCATTTTTCAGGGAGTGACCTAAGAAACCTGCTATTTTGTGCTGATTTGATAAATTCAACATTAACAAGTTTTAGCTCACTCATGAGACAGCTAAATTGCTCAAACTGCTGGGTTAATGATTCACCCTTAATGTGACAAAACATTTCATACTGTTGGTTCAAAATTTCTCTGTTGTTTTCAAGCACTTCTTCAGTTCCCCCAAATTGTTCCTTAAGTGCATCCCATAACTCTTTGGCACTGTTACAGTGTAACAGTCTAGCATATATTTCATTTGGCAAAGCAGATGCAACGATGCTAAATGCCTTGGCATCCAGTTCAAACTTTTGAAAATCAGTTTCAGTATAGTTTTCAGGTTTTTTAGGTTCGAACTTCTTTGAATCCTCAGCACTCGGCACCATTGGAACATGTGGTCCAAAGATAACCGACTTCCAAAATTCGGTATTCTGTTGAGCAAGGATGTGACCCATCCTTCTCTGCCAGATGTTGTACTCATTGCGTTTCAACATGGGTGGTTTGAAGAGTGAACCGATGCTATTGTTAGCATCTTGTGATTGTGACGTCATCCTGGTTGTTTTACAGGCACTGATTAATCAACTTTGATCGTGATTAAACCTTACTCTGTTTTTCAACAAAACGAACAACTATCAGTATCAACGATTGTTAGCTGAAGTATTTATGTCAAAATGATTGTTAGATCAAACTTCATTCTCGATTCTACGAGAATTTTTATGAAAGCCTTTCATTTGCCTAGTCTATCTCTTTCTATTTCTTTTCTATATATGGAAAGTTTCAAAATCATCATTTTGACTATCCGAGCTCTGATACCAATTGTTAGGATCTGAGTTTCTTTTTTATTGTGTTTTTGTTTAAGAATTAATGAAGATGAACAAGTAGTTGCAGCGGAAATAAAATGGAAATAAACTTTGCACACAATCAAATAGGAGAAATGCTTTCAACACACATGTTTGAACATTGAACCGAATGATTAAATTTATTTCAATCACTGATTACAACTATGCATGCATGTAATACAAACTCCCCCTCAGCCTGAGCTCATAGTGAATTGTTCGTGCAGGAAGACAAGTGATGAAAGAGCTGATAGAACAGTACAGGGTACTGTTCTATTTATAGGAACGAACAAACCACTAAAGCATCTTGGCTGACGTCACCATGAAAGTGACATCTAACCTCCTAACAACCTGAAACTACTGATCTAATACAAGAACTGTTTAGCTAACTACTGATTACAATACATAACAAAAGGAAAGACTAAACTACTGCTTTATCCTTCCACTGTTGTGACTCCAGCAGTACTTGGTTTCTTCAGCAGTGCTTGACCCATAACAGTAGATTGAGCATCAGGGCTTTAGTCTTCATCAGTCTTTATACTTGATCAGCAGTTGTAAGGCAGCAGTTGTTGTAAAGGATCAGTGGATGGAGGTCATCAGATGTTAGAACCACTTTCAAGGGGAGAGAATGAAATACAAACATCTGCTTATTTTGGATCCAATGCTCTGATCCGGTTTTGGCTTTGATCAACTGTTCCTCTGGTAGGGTTCAATCCCAACAACGTAGCTTAAACAGATGAAACAAGACTGGTGTTGAACAGAAGAAAGCATAAAATGTATATGTTTAGAAATCTGGTAGCTTCGTAGGAAGGGGACCTTCGTACGAAGGGAGCAATTCATGCCTTCGTACGAAGCAAGCAGCCCTACATATATGTGAGTAGTGTCTTGGTCATTTGTAATGATGCATGTGTAGCGTGATAGGTTTTTATACATATTTTTAGCCCTTTTTAACGCTTTAGTCAAGTTTTAAATTTATAAAACACGATATTTTACTAACACTAAACACACATATGGGCAAGTGCACCCATCGTGAGCGTAGTATAACGCTGGTAAGATACCGAGGTCGTCCAAGAACACAAGTGCTTTTAGTACCGGTTTATTCTCAACGTCTAATCAAATCAAAATTTTAGAAAAAGGTTTAAACATGAAAATAAAAACTAAAAATGCTGAAAATAAAAATAAAAATAAAAATAGATTGACAAGATGAATCACTTGGATTCGACTCTCCTTTAGTGTAACCTTTGATTATTTCCGCACTTTTGCACTTTTTAAGAGATTATCTTAGTTATAGTAGTAGGCCCCTCTTTTGAAGGTGACGTTACCCTCAACCCAGTAGTTTGAGTCAGCAAGGATACAATCCTAAAGGGTTGGATTATTGAAAGATAATTAATTAAGTTATTAATGCGTAATGTGGTAGGCCCCTCTTTTGAAGGTGACGTTACCCTCGGCTAAGTAGTTTGAGTCAGCAGGGATACAATCCTAAGTAGCCGGGTTAATGTATTAATAGTAGTTTACATATGAGGGGATCAAGAAATTCGCACCCCCGCCATCCAATACCAGTGGGTATTGAAGGAGGTCCTACTAAGCTTGACCCAGGTCCTTTCAGGATCTATACACTGAACAAGGCAAGACGCTTACCAAACCATTCCCTTAACCCCTGACCAGGTAGCCAACATATCTCTATATTGACCGTAGATATATGAATGGTGTAAATCTTTTATTTTATATAGACAGTAAAATAACGCCAAGACACCACGGACAAATGATAAGGAAGTTTCGTCTTCAACATAAGAAACTAGTTATTAAAGCCATTAATACAAAACCAAATAAAAAGTGCGAAAAGATTAAAAATAAAAAGTATTACACTAAATGCTTGTCTTCACCAAGTGATGTAAGAGACTGAGGCAAACATGGCCTTTGATTGTCAAGAACTCTTACTATCAATCTTGGATCACGAGACTACTACACACACTCTATGATGGATGATGGATGATGGTGGTGGATGTGGGTTGTAATGGTGGTGGAGGGTGGGTGAAGTGTGAGAGAGGTGGTTTGCCAAGGGATGCCTTTGAAGTGAACCAAGCACCTATATTTATAGCCTGCACAGAAGCCTGGACACGGCCCCGTGTCCATTGGGCATGGCCCCGTGTCCACCAACTTTCTCTTTCTTCATTGATTGCAGTTTGTCTGCATTAGTTGACCACGCCCCCGTGTCCTCTAGGCACGGCCCCGTGTGCAGAAGCGTATATGTACTATCAAGATTTGCTTGGATTCTGCGAATCTTAGCGTTGACCACGGCCCCGTGTCCGCTGGGCACGCCCCCATGTTGGGAAATAGAAGCTTCTACAACTTTGTCTTTTCTGCAGACACTTGGGCACGCCCCCGTGTTTAATGAGCACGAGGCGTGTTCAGCCCTCTGATCTCTTGTTTTTGCTTGGGAAGATGCTGTCGAGGGGTCGGGCATGCCACGTTTATTCCTTTTCTTGTATTATTGTTAGATTTGGCTGTATTTTTGCTTCTTTTGTTCATTTAAGCTCATTTATCCCTGAAAATATAAAAGGAAGACAAAATCACACTTTTTCCAACATTAGTACTTAAAAAGGGTTAGTTTTATGCCTTATTTGATGTAATTTATATGTTGCATTTTACACACATCAAATACCCCTACACTTGAATCTTTGTTTGTCCTCAAGCAAATCTCTTTATAATGTGGCTTACACACCCAAATGGAATGGGTAGAAGAGTAGTTTTTGGGCTTGTCTTGAGTGTCGGGATTCCAAGATCTTCATTAGGTTTTATTTTTATGGTATTTACAATCCTATTCGTTATGATTTATTTAGAACATTACATAACTAAAATTACTTATTTGGGCATAACATGCCTTTTTAAAATTCCATTTATATACAAGTTCACATACCTCACGGGAGATCAGTCAACACTCGGCCGAAGATGTATTTTTGTGAAACACTCGGGACCGGCATGGAACTTACTTCTACCATATGCTTGCCAAGCAATCAATCCTCCTTCTTTTTAACTTTTAACCTTTGTAAATATCAAGAGGACTTTGGGAAAGGGTTAGGCTTGGGTTAAAGGTAGGTGGTTTTGGGTTAGTGGTTAGTAGAAAAGGGCGAAAGGCGTAAAAAGTGTCGGTTTTCGTAAAACTTTTTATTTTTGTGACTTTTTATTTTAATGAAGCAATTTTTCAAACAAAGTTCTTTTTGATGAACTTGTTTGTTTATTTCTTGACTTCATTATCATTTTTTATAAGGAATGTCACATGAAAACCGAGCTTTTTACTAAAATAAAGGGTTTAAAATGAAAAAGGGTTTTGGTGGGTAAAGGGTGTTTGTTTTGTGGGTTTAGAAATGAAAAGGTTTAGGCTCAAAGGGGTTAACTAGGGGGATTCTGGGTAGGTGGTAAAAAAAAAGAAAAATAATGGTGTTGAAAGAAAAAGGGGTTAGTCCTAATGCCTCCATCATTTACTTACTTGGGTTTAAGTTGGTAAGGAATGGGAATGTATCGTCATGGCAAGTTCTAGAGTCGTAAGAAACCAAGCGGCTATTCACACAAGAAACGGAAAATGAGCATTTAATTTAATGATGTGTATTTGTATGCTCAATAAAGGCTCACAACTCACTTTTTGTGGGAATGGGTTTTTATGTGATCAAGTATATATAATTTAATTTTAACTAGATTTGTCATGCCGTTTCATAATTTTCTTATGTTGGTTCTTTTTATCACGACGCTATCGGTTGTAAATTTGTAAAAATATAACCTTTTTAGAACTTGTTATTCCCAAATTAAACCAACACAAGTAAAAAAATGAAAAGTTTTTGAAAAAATTTGGGGTGTTTAGCGGTTCCAATAGAGTTTTGTGTAAGGCTTGTAATTAGGACTTGCAAAATTCAAGGTTTTAGCATCCCCCCCCCCCCACACCCACACACACACACACTTAAAATGTACTTAATGTGTCCCAAAAATAAGTTTTTAGGTTGATTGAATGTGTAAAAGGTGTGTTAAAAACAAAATTTTATGTTACTGAGCATATGGACACGACCCCGTGGTGTCCGGGCACGGCCCCGTGTTCAGGTTGCCAGTAATAAAAAGTATCAGAAAGTAACAGAAGGCTGGGCACGGGGGCGTGTTCAGCGAACACGCCCCGTGTCCAGTTACCTGAACTGGGCGTTTTTCTGCAGATCCTTGAGCACGGGGCCGTGTTGGCTGGGCACGGCCCGTGCTAAACTTGCTGTAATGAAGAAAAATTGTCGGGAGGCTCTGTTTTTGTGCATGGGGTGTTGGTTCAAGTTTCCCTTAGTATCCTTCACCATCCCGAGTGTGTTTTACCCATTACAACATCATCCAAATACCAATTTAATTAAAACCATCATTCATTAATTAGAGAGAGTTACAATAAGTTCCTAATAAAACCATAAACTAAAACTTAGATAGGTAGGTCAAGTAACACAAGAAATCTAAAACCGCAAAGAAGTCCTAGCCTATAGTTTATTTTAAGAGCAAAATTTCCGACAAAAATAATTTTCTCGGTTGAATGAGGCTTGAAGAACTTCTCCTCCGTGCATGGTCCCTCACACGTCGTTGAGCCATTCTTCTATCTCTCTAGGGAGAAGAAAAGCGGGCTCATTGGCATCATCATTTTGAGGGGGTGTAACTTCCACCGAAACTTCTTGCAAGTTGTCAAGAGGAGGTTCCGCGGGGATGTCATCCCATCCAGTGGGGTTATTGACTCCAAGTGCTAAGTTCTAATCCTCTTGGGGAAGGATTGGTTCAATGCGAGGTGTCACAAGAATGTTCAACCTCTGATGCAAGAGGTTGATTTCTTTGAAACTATTTTCCAGCCCCACCGTTAGATAATTTATACGGTCAAATAGGACCTCTTCTACGGATGTCATTTCGTCAAGAGCTTCTTGTAGTGCCATCATGTAGCATACAAGAGTTGCTTCGATTGAAGGCCTTCATTCCCTTCGACTGTTTCTAGAATGTGCTGAAGAGGTTCCACTGTTTTGGCTAGACATTCTACGAAAATAAACCAAATAGAGTTCATTTTAGTGAAACAGTACCTCGGACATGGCCCCGTGCTCAATGAGCACGGCCCCGTGTTCACCTATCTGCAGATTTTTGGAATAAAGAATCTTAGAGTTTCAAATTATTTTTCTGTCTTTTGAAGCATTTTTGAGCAGAAATAACTTAAAACAATGTTGTAAAACTTATTTTTAACAAGATTCCTTGAATAAAAATCTAACAAACATCACAATAAAGCTTGAAACCATGGTGATTTCAAGCTCTAATGGAGTTGTTGAGGGGGAAAATTGAAGAAGAAGGCAATGGACAAAAGTAGAAAAGACAAGTTGGTTGTTGAGAACCTTCTTTAGAATATACCTAGGATGGTATGTGTGAAGATCTCACCAAATCTCTGTCTTTGGAGTGGTCCAAATGTGCATGAATCGTGCTGCCTTTATAGAAAATGACAGCACGCTGCACACGGCCCCGTGTCAGCTGGACACGGCCCCGTGTGCAGACAAGATTCTGACACTTTTTGTCCGTATTCTGACCAAAAGTCAGACGAGAATCTTTTGGTGGACACGGGGGCGTGCTGACCTGGACACGCCCCCGTGTCTAGAAGCTGTTTATGAAGTTTTGTCTATTTTTAAGGAATTTATCCGAATCGGGTGGTTCCTTACTGGATGGAACAACACCGAAGTGCCTGAGATACCTTAGTTGCTCTAGATTTAGACGAGAACGCAAGAGGTTATCGGAAAGGTTGATTCCTATGCTATATGTAGGTGGACAAGTCCAACCCTTATCCGGGCTCTCATTAAAGAAGGTGTATGTCGAATCGCTCAGGTCTATGTGTGCATCGACGGAAGTCGATGGGGAGTCCTTTACGGCACAATCGACACAGTGACGACTATCGCTCAAGTCTTCGCAAGAGTTAGAGGTGATTTCGGGAACAACGAAGTTGTTTTTATCCGAATGCGATCTCAATAATTCTTCTTGGGTATCGTCTTGAGATGAATTAGTTATGTCCATCTCAAGCTCTTTTATCCAATCAAGAGTTAGATCTTCCATTTGAAATAATTCGTCAAGAAGCATTTCATCTAGAAGGGACGATTGAAAGCATTCGAGGGAGAGATAGGGATTATTTTTACTTTCGCCCCTTTTAAGGCTATAGGAAAACAATGGGTCCGTATAGTGGGGATTGTAGTTTTAAAAATAACATTTTAAATCTTCATGAGTTCCCCCACATATTTGACACCACGTAACATAAGAGGGCCGGAAGTAAAAATAATCAGTATCACTCATGTTTGTGTCAGAAATTACCAACCGTCGGGATCTTACGGTTCTGTTTTCAGTATCTGATACTTAGGCACGGGGCATGTGGATTGGGCACGGCCCCGTGTTCAGCTTCTGTCTGACTTAAAACATGATTGCCAGTACCAAAGATTGGGCACGGGGCGTGTTCAGCGGGCACGGCCCGTGCTGAGTTCTTCAGAAGATGAAAATTTAAGAAAAATTCTAAAAAAACAGAAAAATAAGAAAAAACAATTAGGCCGTTGATTCCTAACTTTCTTAAAATCCTTGTGTCCCCGGCAACGGCGCCAAAAACTTGATGCGTGTGTAGCGTGATAGGTTTTTATACATATTTTAGCCCTTTTTAACACTTTAGTCAAGTTTTAAATTTATAAAACACGATATTTTACTAACACTAAACACACATATGGGCAAGTGCACCCATCGTGAGCGTAGTATAACGCTGGTAAGATACCGAGGTCGTCCAAGAACACAAGTGCTTTTAGTACCGGTTTATTCTCAACGTCTAATCAAATCAAAATTTTAGAAAAAGGTTTAAACATGAAAATAAAAACTAAAAATGCTGAAAATAAAAATAAAAATAAAAATAGATTGACAAGATGAATCACTTGGATCTGACTCGCCTTTAGTGTAACCTTTGATTATTTCCGCACTTTTGCACTTTTTAAAAGATTATCTTAGTTATAGGAGTAGGCCCCTCTTTTGAAGGTGACGTTACCCTCAACCCAGTAGTTTGAGTCAGCAAGGATACAATCCTAAAGGGTTGGATTATTGAAAGATAATTAATTAAGTTATTAATGCGTAATGTGGTAGGCCTCTCTTTTGAAGATGACGTTACCCTCGGCTAAGTAGTTTGAGTCAGCAGGGATACAATCCTAAGTAGTCGGGTTAATGTATTAATAGTATTTTACATATGAGGGGATCAAGAAATTCGCACCCCCGCCATCCAATACCAGTGGGTATTGAAGGAGGTCCTACTAAGCTTGACCCAGGTCCTTGCAGGATCTATACACTGAACAAGGCAAGACGCTTACCAAACCATTCCCTTAACCCCCGACCAGGTAGCCAACATATCTCTATATAGACCGTAGAGATATGAATGGTGTAAATCTTTTATTTTATATAGACAGTAAAATAACGCCAAGACACCACGGACAAATGATAAGGAAGTTTCACCTTCAACATAAGAAACTAGTTATTAAAGTCATTAATACAAAACCAAATAAAAAGTGCGAAAAGATTAAAAATAAAAAGTATTACACTAAATGTTTGTCTTCACCAAGTGATGTAAGAGACTTAGGCAAACATGGCCTTTGATTGTCAATAACTCTTACTATCAATCTTGGATCCCGAGACTACTACACACACTCTATGATGGATGATGGATGATGGTGGTGGATGTGGGTTGTGATGGTGGTAGAGGGTGGGTGAAGTGTGAGAGAGGTGGTTTGCCAAGGGATGCCTTTGAAGTGAACCAAGCACCTCTATTTATAGCCTTCACAGAAGCCCGGACACGGCCCCGTGTCCATTGGGCATGGCCCCGTGTCCACCAACTTTCTCTTTCTTCATTAATTGCGGTTTGTCTGCATTAGTTGACCACGCCCCTGTGTCCGCTGGGCACGGCCCCGTGTGTAGAAGCGTATCTGTACTATCAAGATTTTCTTGGATTCTGCCAATCTCAGCGTTGACCACGGCCCCGTGTCCGCTGGGCACGCCCCCGTGTTGGGAAATAGATGCTTCTACAACTTTGTCTTTTCTGCAGACACTTGGGCACGCCCCCGTGTTTAATGAGTACGGGGCGTGTTCAGCCCTCCGATCTCTTGTTTTTGCTTGGGAAGATGCTGTCGAGGGGTCGGGCATGCCACGTTTATTCCTTTTCTTGTATTATTGTTAGATTTGGCTGTATTTTTGCTTCTTTTGTTCATTTAAGCTCATTCATCCCTGAAAATATAAAAGAAAGACAAAAGCACACTTTTTCCAACATTAGTACTTAAAAAGGGTTAGTTTTATGTCTCATTTGATGTAATTTATATGTTGCATTTTACACACATCATGTAACTTTGAGCAGAACTTGAGGCGAAGCTCTACCCGTTTGTTTTCGTGGTTTTGTTACTGTCAAATATCAATAGAAAACAACTTATAATTACATCTTTGTGTTTCAATTCACACACGTGATTGGATTCCACACAACTTACGTAATTCGTACACATTCAGCGGTCAAGGAATCGATCCAGGATTCGAATCCACAACTAATATTGGACGTGACTTTGTTGATAGAGATTAACTAAATCGATTTCTAGTGTTTTTGGTTATCAATTTTTTGTGGAATAATTATTATTATTCTGTTTGCTAAAAAGCTTGTTTAGCTTTTAATTTTGAATTGTTTTTTTTTTATTTTTTTTATTTTGACAAAATAGAGTATATCCTATCGCTGCCTTTATTATATTTTAGAAATATTATTGTCCTTTATTTATTGATGACAGGTTAAACCATCTGAACTTATGTGATATCACACATCCCAATTGAACTAGCCGGTGATGGGCTGGTTTGGTTTGGTTTGGTTTGGTTTGGTTCTTCAATTATGTTGGTTTTTTTCTAAGATGAGGTATACGTCTGAAAGGTTCGATGTATTAAAACCTTTTTACTTGTAGAATATTTTTGTTAAGATCTTTGGAGTTGTTTTTAATTTATTTATAGTTTACATAAATAACTTATGTGGTTTAGGAATCCATACTTTTTATGTGATTTTAGCAGCAAATCTACAATGATCCTGCTTATTTTGTTATGGGTACATATTTATTTAGTGAATTATATTGACATTGTAATTGTTTACTTCCATCTCCCTTTGTAGGAGTTAACTCACCCAAGGTCGTAAGGTGTTAATACATTAGAAATGATTTGAAAGGTTGTTCACAAGGTAAGCACATCCATCTACTTTGTATAGTAGTATTTATATCATTCCAAAGTGATAGTTGTTACTCAGTTTGTGATTATTAAAAATGTTGTTCTATTTTCATCATTATAAGTTTGGTTTGTTTTGGCCTGCTTTTGTTCTTTAAATATATTGGTTCTATTTTGTATGGTACATATATTGGTCAATTGTAGTATTGTCGGACTTTTAGGTTGTGGATTTGAATATTCATGTCTTATGTGCATATGTTGGGTAGATTTGGAACTCCATGTTATATGTGTATAGGCATGGATGAGAGTATACATTTGAATTTAAAAATTACATTTTGTACATATGTACACTTGCGTATACATTTTAAGCTTCATTTTATTAATGTAATGTTATGTTTTGTTAGGAAATCTTTACGATTCCGGTTGCAAGTTTGGATTGAAGACGTTGGTTTCGGTTGTAAGTATGAAGACATCGGTTCGGGTAGTTCTTGTATACCATTTTCATTTTTAGAGATATATGTATTTGTGTTACTTTGAAACTTTTGTAATCTTGTGTTCCTTTGAAACCTTTTTAATTTAATAATCTTGGGTTCTTTTATATTGTTTTTATTTCCGTTTTGTTTTTTGTATATTACATTTTCATTTTTAGATAAATTGTTTATAAAAAGAATTTATAGAGAATTTAAAGAGAATTTTTAATAAAACTCTCTAGAAATTGAAACAAACACCAAAAAAATATTTTTTTAGCTTAAACACCAAGAGATGCGGTTCTATAACCGCATCTCTTGAATACAGTAGGAAAAAGTAATTTATGCTTAAATTAAAAGTTGCGGGTCTAGAACCGCATCTCTTAGACCCGCATCTTTTGGCCTATAGCCATAAGATGCCATGACATAAGATGCACGTCTAAAACCGCACCTGTCCTAGTGTTCGTTATTCGATTCGATCCTAGAAGTTGAAAGCACGGAAGCTTAAAGCAAGGGGGAGCCTGAAGAAAGAGTTAAACAACGAAAGGGGGAGCTGATGGAGCTGTTAGAATCAAGGTAGAGTCTGTGGTGCTGAGAATGTCAACATTACTGAAAGACTCAGAGAGAGACAGAAAGCACGGAAGCTTAAAGCAAGGGGGAGCCTGTGGAGTGTGTACTAGGTGTCGATCCTAATTGTCACACCCCCAAAATCCACCATGCGGAGTACCACCGCTTGGAGGCGTGACGTGACCAAGATCGAGCCACCAATCATATTGAACATCGTAATTAAGTAAATAAGATCAACCACAATAGGATTGGTGACCAAAGCTAGTTAACCATGTTTAGTTTAAACAGCGGAAGCATAAAAGTAAATCCAAAAGCATAAGTCCATAGTTTATAAGTTAAAGTTCGAAACACAAGTTTAATAAGTTCATAAGGATTTAAATAATAAGCACGGAACATAACAGTCCGTACACCACAACGACTCCTTCCTCGTGCAAGCTCCAAGCATTTAGCTACCTGTAAGGCATGTAACAACTAGTCAACAACAAAGTTGAGTGAGTTCACGTTTGGTTGTTTAGTTTTTAAGTTGTTTCTGAAAAACGTGGTTTGACTTTCGTTGGCTTAATTGTCGTGGGGTTTACCCCGTAGTTGAAAGTATGTTTAACCAGTTCCTTTTTTTCATTACCCAAACCATAACCATAATCAGTGGGGGCTTTCCCCGTGTGAACAACTAGACGGTATGATATCGACTACTACGAACAATAGTTGTGCCCTACATTAGTGTCTATCATCACTGACAGTTTGCCATAGTCCATTAGTACACGCCCGTCCGACTGGCACGGTGTGAGGTTTGTTAAACCTAATAGCGCTATTAACTAATGACCCGCTCGCCATTGGCCTCGGCGATTAAGTCGATATAAATTGAGGGACTTCATGATAGAGTTTTGTCTAGCTAGTTTTAAGGTTGTTGTCCTGCACCAGGAGGACGAACGTACGTATTCTGCACCAGGAGAATTCGTAGGATTAATAATGGCATCCTATCTATGGAGGATGGCCGTACATATCTTCCCAAGGGGATATGTAGATTTAGTTTTAAATTCTTTAACCCATTCCCAAACCACCGGGAATCCCATGCCTTGTAGAAAGTGTGAACTCACCTCGGTTTGCTCGGTTAGATTCTCAAATATAGCTAACAGTCAAGGTCGGTCAATCACGTCCTAGTATGATTTACCAGTTAGTCATTTAGTGATTTTCAAATAGAGCACAAAGTTTCTACACGTATCTATCACATAGCATGCATTACTTTAACTGTTTATGCCCATATATACTTCCCATCCATTCCCCACTCATAAGCAAACATACGATAGTGCACGTAACACATATAATATGTTAGATCATTCACAGATAGTATACTCGACATTTAGACACGCAAATCACAACTTATGTCATTTCCGCATTAATATTCAAAACCGGGCTGTTTTCGGGCATTTTAATAAAATAGTTAAATTATTCCAAAAATTCCCAAATTTTTACAAAATGTCTTAAACGTTCCAAATTTTATTGTGTAAAAATATCGGGGTCCGGTTCATTACCAATATTTTATAAAAATTCATTTTCCGGACTGAACTCAGATTTATATTTTTCTGACCACAGTCCACGGAATAATTTATTTAAAATTCATCAAGCGTCTGATTTATGAAATTCCAGTGGGGTAATTACAAATACATTGGTGGTCATCTACAGTACAAGTTTCATGATCCAACTCTTCACAGAACCCAAGTTATGATAGAAAACAATACACATATTTTCAGCAGAAAAATGCAGCTCTAGCTGCTGTTACGAAATGACGCTTTAAAAATAGTAAACGAAGTCCAAAAATTACGATTCTGGTGCCATTAGAACCGTATTTCATAATAACACGTTTTAGACTCAAAATATCAGTTTTTCGTTGAGTTTATGACCTGTTTACAGCCAACTGAAGTTGGCTGTAAAACTTGGACAGATTCTGTTTTCATCCTTTAACTTACTAACTTGTGTTCGATTGATTCCGTTAATCATGTTTAGTGATCATAACAACATCAAACATCAATATTAACCATTAAATCATCAAGAAATCAATCAAGAATCATAACAATACAAGATCTACATGATTTACACACATAACTTCTCTTTATCCATCTTATTCATCTTTTGTCCAAGACTTTAAGTTATGTTCATTGATGTTCTTCAACATTTCACCATTTAATCACCTATTAACCACTAAAATCAAGAACAAGATGGTGATTAGAAGCACTTACTACTAGCAAAAGGCTAGGGAAGAAACAAGTTGTAAATGAGGTGGATAAAAGAAAACTAGAGAGGTCCTTGCGATTCCGTAAGCACCGAGTCTCCTCGTATAAACTCTAGCACCTTGGATTGTATGTGGTTTAGTAAGATCAAAGTTGGAAAGTAATGGTGGGTGTGTTGTGGGTCTCGGCCGAACCAAAGGAGAGGAGAAAGAGAGAGTGCAATCTTGTTTAAGTGTTTGAGTGAAATGGATTGGTGAGCTCTCATACAAACTTATAACCCATGTTTCCTAATTACCCAATATGTAATGTGTATGGAAGATATTAGACAACTCAAATAAAATAGTCATAATTTGTGGGGTGTGTGTTCCCTAGGGGAACCGAACGGTTGGGGGGGGGGGGGGTATTATAGTTTGGTTTCAACCATTTAGTTAAGTGTCTAGTTAGTTAGTTAGGAGTTTTAAATAGGTTATCAATGTGTTATGTAGTATAACGGGTGTTAGGGTATTCGGGGACCCTAATTAGCTCAGAAAAGTATAAACAATGTCTTTGACAATATTTTTATGTTCTGGGTAAAGTCCGGTTATTCGGTTCGATACTGTTCCGTTAAACTGCTTAATTAATCCGTAAAGCATCATATATATATATATATTTTTGCAACGTTTTTAATTTTAAACACTTAGGAAGTCATAACGGGCTATTTAATGACTTTTCTGTACACTACTTAGTATGTTAACATGCACATGTAAGTATAACACAGATATCAGAAAGCAGTTAAGTAATTCCACACAGTCGTCAAGCACTTTAATTATCATTAATGAATTGTACGGAATACATGTAAATTTGAGGGTTGTCACACTAATAGTTGAAAGCACGGAAGCTTAAAGCAAGGGGGAGCCTGAAGAAAGAGTTAAACAACGAAAGGGTGAGCTGATGGAACTGTTAGAATCAAGGGAGAGTCTGTGGTGCTGAGAATGTCAACATTACTGAAAGACTCAGTGAGAGACAGAAAGCTACGAGATTGACTGCAGTAATATCCAAAGGGGAGTCTATGAGTATATAATGTCTATCACTTCCGTCAATCACTCAACGTAGCTTAAACAGATGAAACAAGACTGGTGTTGAACATAAGAAAGCATAAAATGTATATGTTTAGAAATCTGGTAGCTTCGTACGAAGGGGCACTTCGTACGAAGGGAGCCATTCATGCCTTCGTACGAAGGCAGCAGCCCTATATATATGTGAGTAGTGTCTTGGTCATTTGTAACTTTGAGTAGAACTTGAGGCGAAGCACTGCCCGTTTGTTTTCGTGGTTTTGTTACTATCAAATATCAATAGAAAACAACTTATAATTACATCTTTGTGTTTCAATTCACACACGTGATTGGATTCCACACAACTTACGTGTTCCTACGCATTCAACGGTCAAGGAATCGATCCAGGATTCGAATCCACAACTAATATTGGACGTGACTTTGTTGATAGAGATTAACTAAATCGATTTCTAGTGTTTTTGGTTATCAATTTTTTGTGGAATAATAATTATTATTCTGTTTGCTAAAAAGCTTGTTTAGCTTTTAATTTTGAATTTTTTTTTATTTTTTTTATTTTGACAAAATAGAGTATATCCTATCGCTGCCTTAATTATATTTTAGAAATATTACTCTCCTTTATTTAGTGATGACAGGTTAAACCATCTGAACTTATGTGATATCACACATCCAAATTGAACTAGCCGGTGATGGGCTGGTTTGGTTTGGTTCTTAAATTATGTTGGTTTTTTTCTAAGATGAGGTACACGTCTGAAAGGTTCGATGTATTAATACTTTTTTACTTGTAGAATATTTTTGTTAAGATCTTTGGAGTTGTTTTTAATTTATTTATAGTTTACATAAATAACTTATGTGGTTTAGGAATCCATACTTTTTATGTGATTTTAGCAGGCAATTCTACAATGATCCTGCTTATTTTGTTATGGGTACATATTTATTTAGTGAATTATATTGACATTGTAATTGTTTACTTCCATGTCCCTTTATAGGAGTTAACTCACCCAAGGTCGTAAGGTGTTAATACATTAGAAATGATTTGAAAGGTTGTTCACAAGGTAAGCACATCCATCTACTTTGTCTAGTAGTATTTATATCATTCCAAAGTGATAGTTGTTACTCAGTTTGTGATTATTAAAAATGTTGTTCTATTTTCATCATTATAAGTTTGGTTTGTTTTGGCCTGCTTTTGTTCTTTAAATATATTGGTTCTATTTTGTATGGTACATATATTGGTCAATTGTAGTATTGTCGGACTTTTAGGTTGTTGATTTGAATATTCATGTCTTAGGTGCATATGTTGGGTAGATTTGGAACTCCATGTTATATGTGTATATGCATGGATGAGAGTATATTAACATTTGAATTTAAAAATTACATTTTGTACATATGTACACTTCCGTATACATTTTAAGCTTCATTTTATTAATGAAATGTTATGTTTTGTTAGGAAATCTTTACGATTCTGGTTGCAAGTATGGATTGAAGATGTTGGTTTCGGTTGCAAGTATGAAGACATCGGTTCGGGGTAGTTCTTGTATACCATTTTCATTTTTAGAGATATATGTATTTGTGTTACTTTGAAACTTTTGTATTCATGTGTTGCTTTGAAACCTTTGTAATTTAATAATCTTGGGTTCTTTTATATTGGTTTTATTTCAGTTTTGTTTTTTGTATATTACATTTTCATTTTTAGATAAATTGTTTATAAAAAGAATTTAAAGAGAATTTTTAATAAAATTCTCTAGAAATTGAAACAAACACCAAAAAAATATTTTTTTAGCTTAAACACCAAGAGATGCGGTTCTATAACCGCATCTCTTGAATACAGTAGGAAAAAGTAGTTTATGCTAAAATTGTCAAAAAGTTGCTGGTCTAGAACTGCATCTCTTAGACCCGCATCTTTTGGCCTATAGCCATAAGATGCCATGACATAAGATGCAGGTCTAAAACCGCACCTGTCCTAGTGTTCGTTATTCGATTCGATCCTAGAAGCTGAAAGCACGGAAGCTTAAAGCAAGGGGGAGCCTGAAGAAAGAGTTAAACAACGAAAGGGGGAGCTGATGGAGCTGTTAGAATCAAGGGAGAGTCTGTGGTGCTGAGAATGTCAACATTACTGAAAGACTCAGAGAGAGACAGAAAGCACGGAAGCTTAAAGCAAAGGGGAGCCTGTGGAGTGTGTACTATGTGTCGATCCTAATAGCTGAAAAGACGGAAACTTAAAGCAAGGGGGAGCCTGAAGAAAGAGTTAAACAACGAAAGGGGGAGCTGATGGAGCTTTTAAAATGAAGGGAGAGTCTGTGGTGCTGAGAATGTCAACATTACTGAAAGACTCAGTGAGAGACAGAAAGCTACGAGATTGACTGCGGTAATATCCAAAGGGGAATCTATGAGTACATAATGTCTATCACTTCCGTCAATCACTCAACGTAGCTAAAACATGTGAAACAAGACTGGTGCTGAACAGAAGAAAGCATAAAATGTGTATGTTTAGAAATCTGGTAGCTTCGGACGAAGGGGCACTTCTTACGAAGGGAGCCATTCATGCCTTCGTATGAAGGCAGCAGCCCTATATATATATGTGAGTAGTGTCTTGGTCATTTGAAACTTTGAGTAGAACTTGAGTCGAAGCTCTGCCCGTTTGTTTTCGTGGTTTTGTTACTGTCAAATATCAATAGAAAACAACTTATAATTACATCTTTGTGTTTCAATTCACACACGTGATTGGATTCCACATAACTTACGTAATTCGTACACATTCAGCGGTCAAGGAATCGATCCAGGATTCGAATCCACAACTAATATTGGACGTGACTGTGTTGATAGAGATTAACTAAATCGATTTCTAGTGTTCTTAGTTATCAATTTTTTGTGGAATAATTATTATTATTCTGTTTGCTAAAAAGCTTGTTTAGCTTTTAATTTTGAATTGTTTTTTTATTTTTTTATTGTGACAAAATAGAGTATATCCTATCGCTGCCTTTATTATATTTTAGAAATATTACTCTCCTTTATTTATTGATGGCAGGTTAAACCATCTGAACTTATGTGATATCACACTTCCTAATTGAACTAGCCGGTGATGGGCTGGTTTGGTTTGGTTCTTCGATTATGTTGGTTTTTTTCTAAGATGAGGTATACTTCTGAAAGGTTCGATGTATTAAAACTTTTTTACTTGTAGAATGTTTTTGTTAAGATCTTTGGAGTTGTTTTTAATTTATTTATAGTTTACATAAATTACTTATGTGGGTAGGAATCCATGCTTTTTATGTGATTTTAGCAACAAATCTACATTGATCCTACTTATTTTGTTATGGGTACATATTTATTTAGTGAATTATATTGACATTGTAATTGTTTACTTCCATCTCCCTTTGTAGGAGTCAACTCACCCAAGGTCGTAAGGTGTTAATACATTAGAAATGATTTGAAAGGTTGTTCACAAGGTAAGCACATCCATCTACTTTGTATAGTAGTATTTATATCGTTCCAAAATGATAGTTGTTAGTCAGTTTGTGATTATTAAAAATGTTGTTCCATTTTCATCATTGTAAGTTTGGTTTGGTTTGGCCTGCTTTTGTTCTTTGAATATATTAGTTCTATTTTGTATGGTACATATATTGGTCAATTGTAGTATTGTCGGACTTGTAGGTTGTGGATTTGAATATTCATGTCTTATGTGCATATGTTGGGTAGATTTGGAACTCCATGTTATGTGTATATGCATGGTTGAGAGTATATTAACATTTGAATTTAAAAATTACATTTTGTACATATGTACACTTGCGTATACATTTTAAGCTTCATTTTATTAATGTAATGTTATGTTTTGTTAGGAAATCTTTACGATTCTGGTTGCAAGTATGGATTGAAGACGTTAGTTTGAGTTGCAAGTATGAAGACATCGGTTCGGGTAGTTCTTGTATACCATTTTCATATTTAGAGATATATGTATTTGTGTTACTTTGAAACATTTGTAATCTTGTGTTGCTTTGAAACCTTTGTAATTTAATAATCTTGGGTTCTTTTATATTGGTTTTATTTCAGTTTTGTTTTTTGTATATTACATTTTCATTTTTAGATAAGTTGTTTATAAAAAGAATTTATAGAGAATTTTTAATAAAATTCTCTAGAAATTGAAACAAACACCAAAACAATATTTTTTTTAGCTTAAAGTCCAAGAGATGCGATTCTATAACCGCATCTCTTGAATACATTAGGAAAAAGTAATTTATGCTTAAATTGTCAAAAGATGCGGGTCTAGAACCGCATCTCTTGGACCCGCATCTTTTGACCTATAGCCATAATATGCCATGACATAAGATGCGGGTTTAAAACTGCACCTGTACTAGTGTTCGTAATTCGATTCGATAAACACCCTTATATCTATCAATTGTGTTGTTTAAGTAATTTATGTATTGGAAATTTGCTTATGCAGATTTTGTTGTAAAATAGAAGTTCAAAATTTCACATAAAAAGTTAAACTTGTAAAAGAGATTTATATATTTGTTGTTTCGACAGAAATTTTTTTTAAGTATTCTACCATTTTGTTTTATATTTGGGTTTAAATTTGGCGAATAAACCACTCACACTGCGCTTATGTGGTTTAATGTTTTTACGTCTATTTTTTGTCTGGTTACTCAATTCCATCGCAATGCGCGAATTTTAAATACTCGTTCATATTAGTATCCTTGTTTTTATCTCTAAAAGTTGTATCAAATTCTTTTTTACCGTATATATATTATGATTATTTATTAACATATTTTGTTTTCCACTTATAGCTTTTAAAATACGATGTTTTAAAAAATTTCAAGGATATGTCATAGTGAAGTGTTTATTTTTATCTGCCTCTAGGTATAAATTTACTCAAGACTAAGTTGTGAATAGTAATGTACAAGTGATCAAAGCACAAACGTACATCTCATTAAATGTTGGTACACAATGTCTATCGCCTACGTCATCAGTCTAGGTCGTGTCGTTTGTATGTAATTGGATGAAAAATGTTAAGTTTATATGTGTTGTAACCAGTTCGCACGAACTGATGTTTGGGAGTTCAGGTCGCACGAACTGGGATTTGTCCAGTTCGTGTGAAGTGGCTTGTTAACTCGTGCGGACTGGAAACCCTATAAATAGGGGTGTTGTGTTTTTCATTTGTAACTTCTGGAGATTTCTGACACGAAGTGCTGCCAAAATTCTCTATGTGTAAAAACGTTTATAATCCATGGAAAACGTGTTTAAAGTGTATTTCTCTGCTTCTACTCCTATTCTAACATTGATTCAAGGTTGCTAGTCTGTTTCCGCCTTTCTAGTGACTCAGATTTGACTCAGACCGACTCGTTTTGATTGAATCTCGATCCTACAAGTGGTATCAGAGCACATGATGAGTCAAATTTGCTTAAATCAGTGTTTTAAATGGTTTAGAACTCTAAACTTCTACTCTTTCTTGGATTTTGGACGAATTCACGGACAAAATGGACTGAATTTTGGATATAACGTGTAAAACATCATTTTAAACAATTCTTCAAAGTTACAGACCATAATTCACACTAAAACTGATCAAAAAGTGAAAAAAACTTCACTTCGTGTAAACATGATGCTCAGTTCGTACGAAATGATCCAGATCGTGTGAATTTTTTACCAAACTGTTTGAAAATCCAGTTCAGTTCGCACGAATTGGACCAGCTCGCACGACTTGGATAATCAGATTGTATCACTTCGCACGAATTGAGTCTTCAGAACGTGTGAACTCATCAGTTCGCACGAACTGAAACTGTGTTTACTAATTTTTGTCACTTCGCACGAGGTGACATTCCAGGTCGCTTGAAACTTCAGTTCATTTGAAAAAGTCCCAGTTCGTTTGAAACTCCAGAAAGTGTGAAAGTCCAGTTCGCTTGAAAGTATGATATTTTTCAAAACATAAAAATTTTTCCGAAAAATCTTTCAAAGTATAAAATGGATAACCAAGAGTTTTACAACGCATTCTTCGGAAGTGGTATGCCTGTTCAATCTCCGGCAAGTATAGCCCAGAATATGAATTTGAAAAACGAGTTAGGAACTATGCAAAAACCACCGAAACTGCTCAACATTGAAGAATATTCGGGGTGGCAGGATAGATTTCGCACTTGGGTACAGGCTAATCATCTTGAATGTTGGATGAAAGTTGAAACGAAATATGTTTTTCCTAAGAATGATGTTGGTATTCCGAAAACAATTAACTCGTTAACTCCGGATGAACAAGAACATTTTAAAGCCGAGAAGAAGATGGTCAGTATATTACAACAGACAATAAAGGAAGATATTCTGGTATTGTTACAGCATCAGGGTGACGCACAGTCTATTTGGAACGCTCTTGAACTGAAATTTCTTGGAAGTGCTTCAATGATTAAAAGCAAAAAGGCACTACTGAAAAAAGAATTCGACATTCTTACTACTATCAGTGGAGAATCAACGAAAGAGTTGATTGAGAGGTACTGTCACTTGGTAGTGGAGATGAAGCGTTTGGGTATAGATAAAACAGACGAAGAGTTGGTTAATAAGTTGGCTGACGCATTACCACAAGAAGTGTGGGGTACGTTCTTAATGGTTTTGAAGAACAACTTAGAATACATTGGTTTCAATTTGAGTACGTTTATTGAGAGACTTGAAGGTCAAGAGCTTGAAATGCGGAAGATGAGTAAAATGAAATCTGTAAACGTACAACAAGATGTTCAGGTTTATTACAAAGGAAGCTCATCTGCCACATCTACTCCGAGTCCAAAGATTCAAACGGCATTTAGTGCAGATTCTTCATCAGGAGTAACTCAAAGTTCTTCATCGGGAAACAATTTTTCACCGTTTTCAAGTTACGAACCAAATCCTAAGGTTCAGAGTTCTCAAGTATCTTCTCAAAGTTCTTCAGGATCGAACAATCAGGGTTATAGTCAGGGGATACTCTGCAATATAGCTGTTAATATCAAAAACGGTCAAGAGTTTACCGAGACAGCCGCAAAGCAGCATATAGCACTTCTAGCTTCTGTAGTTGAGTCTTATGAGAATCTTGTAGCCAGACGAATTGGTAACCCAGACATGACGAAAGAAGATTACGATCAAATTGATCCAGAGGAACTAGAACTCATCGACATAAAATGGGGAATGGCGAGTCTTGTGAGAAGAGCTCAGATATTCATGGAAATTACGGGAAGAAATAGTCTCTTAGGTTCTGATTGTAAACTTGGATTCAACAAATCAAAGGTGACATGCTTCAAGTGTAAAGAAAAGGGGTGCTTCAAGCGCGAATGTCCGAACAGAGAAGTTAACAATCACCAGAATCCATTTGCCAATGATTTTTACTGACGGGCCATATATCATAAAAACAGTCAAACACCATTCAATCTAAGACCTCAAATTGAGAATAATCCATCCAAACAAACAGAAAAAGCTCTTTTGGTGAATCAAGATGATGAAAGACTTCCAGAAGGCTTTAGTTGGGATAAGTATATTCCAGGAGGGAGTCTTGCAATTATGGTTGAAATTACGGAAGTTCCGGAATTAGTTGAAGAAGTCAGTGAAGTGATGACTGAAGAAAGTTTTGCTGAGTTAGAAGAGGCAGCAGCAGCTGTTTATTATTATCAGTCTGAACAGGAGGTCATTACAAACACATTTAAATCTATAATGCCTTCTAATGTGTTTGATTCTTTTACAGGATTCTTTGGAGAACCGACTACTGGTTTTTGCCCACAGTATGAAGCTGAAAAAACTCCGGTTCAAGAGATCATAGATGTTTCAAAAGAAATCAATGAAGAAACGTTGAAAGAGATTGCAGACAAAGCTCTTATGGTCAAGCTCAAGAGGTAGATCAATCTAAAACATCTTCTGATAACAATGAGACCAAAGAGACAACACAAGAGTCAGTGTCTGTTGAAAGGAAGTCAAGTGAAAAGTCCGAGTCCGGTGACAAATCAAAGTCCGAGTCCGATGGAAATTCAGAAAATGTGAAGTTTGATTCCGGAGAGAAGTCTGAGTCCGAGTCCGGAGAGATTGGTAAAACAGGAAGTAAAAATGACAACCAAGAAAAGGTTTTTGAAAAAATTGATCCAATTCCTGAAACACCATGCAAAAACTGTTTAAAACCATGCATGGATTATCTTGAAAAAGACAAATAGTTTCAAGAGTTGAAAAAGTTTCACGACAAATTAAAATTTGATTTTAATGATGTTAAAAAAGCTTATGACACTCTGTCACGATCAATTAAAGCGATTCAAACTGAGAGTTTAGAAAATGATAAAATTGTTAATCTGCTTAAAGCTACGGTCATGGATAAGCAAATGTCGATAAAAATACATCTGGACACAATCGCATCTCTAAAGAAAGAACTTGAACTGATGCGAATTGAGACAGAAAGAGTTGACAAAAAGTTGATCAGTTATCTTTCATCGTCATATGTGATTGATCAGATCGTTCCTCAATAACCTGATGTTAAACCAGCTTTCAACAATGTTCCACCCCCAATGTGGAATCATTATTCTCAGAAATATCCAGACGGGGTGGAAGAGGCATTGAATCTCAAACTGAGAACAGTAGAGAATGAGTTACCGAAAAGCATAGATGTTACATTCTCTCCATCTGACACCGACAACGAGTCACAACTGGTTAAAACAGTTGTAGACCAAGTGTTGGATGAAGAAAGTGATAACAGTGATTTTAAAACGGTTAAAACTCATTTTGAGAATTCAAGTTCAGATTCTGAAGATGACAGAAACTTTCTTGACAAGTTCATCCCAAAATCAGATAAAGTTGTGGATGACGATTCGATCATTGTGGTTTACACAATGACCGGAACTGACAAACTCTATATTGATTTTGAGTACCCGATTCAGAATGCGAACTTGCAAAATGTTGAAAAAGTTTTTAAACGTGTAGAAATTGATGTTTCAGAAGTCAACAACAACGCGTTTCTATCAAAACCGAAAAATCTTTTGTGAAACAACAACCAAACAACCCGGGAAAGAAAGAATGGGTGGGTAACAATGGTCATAACAAAAGACATGGTAACAATTTCAAAAAGAAAGGTGTCGGTTTTGAGAAGAAAATGGCTAAACAAGAGGTTAAGCCAAAAGAAAAGTTGAGTGATGTGTTTGTGGCGGGTAAGAATACAGTTGCTGAAAAAGATTATATCTTTAGTCAGAAAGCAGTTGACGATTTCATAGCAGCCAAAAAGTTGAAAGAAGAGACCAACAGATCCACTTTTGTTGAATATGACAAAAGAATCTGTTATCGCTGCAATGAAATTGGTCATATGGCCAAACAATGTGTTAAACAGATGATAAAACCCATTTTTCATAAACCAAAACCGAAAACTTCATATGATGTTAAGAGAAAATCACCGATGGTATCCCCCGTGCGTATTCTGAAACGCGGTGAATCTTTGAAGTCCAAGGACAAACCAAAATCAACTTTTGAAATTGGTGAATCCTCGAAAACACAAAAGCCTTCAAAGGTTTATCTAAAAACAAAGACTTCTCAAAGTCAATCATGGGTGGAGAAACCTAAACGTTCGTTTGAAGAAAAGAAAATGGAAAAGGTTTTAAAATCTGAATCAAAAGTTTTTGCAACCGATGTTGAAGAACTTGAGTTTGAATTAGACAAATTGATTGAAGAATTCCCACCTATCAAGGAGGAAACTCTAAAATCAAAACCAGAACCTGATGTTCCAAACGTTGTCTTTAACATTCCAAAACTTGACAAAGTAACTCATGATATCGTCTTTGGTGGTATACCAAATGTTGAAAAATCTTGGGTATCATTGTTTAAGTAAATGTCTTTTGATGTGTGCAGGGGCTTCCGAGGTCTATAATTTCTAAGTGGATAATGGATAGCGGCGCCTCACGGAACATGACAAGGACGATAGCACTGCTATATGACGTCAAGTCAATCTATGGAGGTTATGTAAGGTTTGCCGGAACTCAAGGAAGGAGAATCGTTGGAGAAGGAATACTCACAAACGGGGTCGTCTCATTTGAAAAAGTGAACTACATTGCTGAGTTGGAAGACAATCTGTTGAGCATCTCTCAGATTTGTGATAACTCTTTTACTGTTCATTTTTCAAAGGATGAATGTCTAATTTTCAAACCAGGGTTTAAGATATCTGAAGATATGGTGTTGATGCGCGTTCCTCGTGAAAACGATCACTATATACTAGACATGAGCATTGCAACAACCAAAGATTGGGTTCAAATTCAAATCTAATCAAATTCTTATGCTTGTGCAGGTGTTCAGGAGTCAATTCAAGTTCAGCATGAATAACGGAACAGTCTGGCACATGAGGAGAAAATCATGTGTCTGTGGTTTAAAACAGGAAGTGTTTGGTTTAAATTGTTAATTTTTTTTTAAAATTTAAAAAGGAATACACCGAAACCCACACGGCTGAACAAACACATGATAAAACTAGATTGAAAATGGTTTCAAAACATTATAATCAAGTGGTTTGTAAATTATGGGGGTGCATGTGAGCTAAACAGAGAATGTGAAGCCGAGGCGGACGGCGATCAGAAGTTATCTGCGTCTTGTTGTCATGTTTTTCTGTATAGTTTCTTTACTGCTTTTGATAAAACCAAAAACACAAAAATATGTTTTTGATTTTAGGGTGAGAAAGTTTGTAGAAAATACAAAAACATGATAAAATTTCATAAATACAAAAACATTGAAAAAGTCAAAAATGAGTTTTGTTGTGAAAAAGAGGAAATGATAGTACATCAGTGGACTATCACAACCTGCTAAAGAAATGGAAAGTCAAAATGTTTTTAAACGAGTCTCACTAATGATGTGCCAGTAGGCTTCGCACAATTAGTAGATTGAGTTCGAGATATAAACATAAAGAATAACTGCTTATTTCGTGGGGAACATCTCTCGGATATATGGGTAACCCCAGAAATATTGTTTGAAAGGCTCTATTTCTGACATACTAGGTCTTTGTACGTCTTGATATCTGGGGTATTATACTAGGACTTCTGATTTTGCGGGAGCAATAGCCTAGTCCTCGTATAATACTTTGCACTGCTTTATTCTTAAAGCTCACCCTCAGCATAAAAAATGATGAAACATTGAAAAATGCTAATCATGTGTTGTTGAAAAGAAGATCCCCAAGGGGGACACACCTAAAGTCGAACCATCATCTCTCTGATTTTGCAGAAGCAATAGCCTGAGCTCTCATGGTCTCGCATTTCACCCCTTACAGATATCATTAGTGTGCATTCACCTGTAAGACTGAATATAGTAGTCTGGATATGGGAGTATATTCTGAGGTTGGACACGCGAATAAGTTTAGTCCTTAAAACATCTAATCTCGTATCTTGAACCAATTGAAACTTGTGTAGAAGTTTAAGTGGACAACAATACTGACAATCAGAAGTGAATTTGTTTAAGGCTTAAAGTTAAATCAAGATCAACGGTGTTAGTGATATGTCTCAAAAACTGATATGATCCTCTTACACAAACTCACAAAAAGATGTTTGTGAATATGTTTGTATAGTTTCCTGTATCTTAAAATCCAAAAAGATTTGATATTTCATTTTATTTTCGACAACAGACGTTGGGAATCTGATGATCAAAGTCTCACAGTGCTAAACATGTTGGATCATTTGGGTTGGTTAAGAGAAAGTTTGAGAAAAAGTTGTTGATTGCTCGAAATGTATCAAAGTTCATTAATTTGAACTTAAAATGTTTCAAAATATCAGCGAGATCATATTTTGGTTAGCCAAGGTCATTAACTTGGACTTGGCAGGCTAAACAGTTGACCAGGGTGATTAACTTGGACTTGGTTAAATGAGTGTGAAAGTTAAAAAGTTAAAAAGTTAAAAATTTGAAAAATTTGAAAAACTTGAAAAATAGAATTTCACACGAAGTGATCATTTCGTATGAACTGGCCAAACAGTTTCATTCAAGGCCAGTCCGCACGAACTCCTCACACCGCCTCAACTTTCCAATTCGCACGAACTGGATCCTCTATTTAAGGGGGGGTCCAGTCCGCGTGAAACCATTTGTCTCACTCCACTCCGCACCAAACAGACACCCTTTGAGCGATTTGAGAGAATCATCTGATTCCTTCGATTTCAAGTCGGAATCTTGTGAAATTGTTGTTCGAAATCATCTTATAAGTTGGTTTGCTCAACTTATAACATGGGAAAGGTAGTGATTATAGCTTATTTGATCCAGATCTAACGAATTCGTATGAACTTCGATGAACGGAACTTTGAACTAAGATCTAGAGTTAAATAATGGTCTAAAATGAACAAAAATTACATCTGTGTGATCGGAATTCATTGTAGAACAGATCTAGGTCTTCAATTTCATCATCAAAACATGTTTTAATCATCTGTAAATTTCACTGTTCATGTTCATAAGTTTCAAACGAAGTGACAATCCAATCCGCACGAAATGGCAGACAGTGTGAATGTTTCAACTCGTACGAAATGGTCAATTCGTTTGAGAATCACATCGTATGAATAAAGGCCAGTTTGTATGATCCAGTTCGTTTGAAATAGTTCAATCCATTTGAAACCCCAAATCGCATGAAATGGCCACATCGTGTGAGCCAGTTCGTGTGAAGTGTAGTTATTTTGAATTGTGTACAAAATGTTTAACTTGTTGATTTTATGTTTGTGTTTCAGGCTTCGATTGTAGAATTTGATCCGTCATACAACATTTGTTGTGTCTATGATGAGACGTTACCAAAGATGGTTGTATTCAAGGAGTTTTTGCCGTTTATGAAGCGTTTACCGATTCAGAAGGCGTTGACAAATCAGCACAGAGTGTTTAGATCTCATATTGCTCATTTCTGGAAGAATGATGTTTACGATGACGTGAATGATGTGATTAATTCTGTTGTTAGCCTAAATGGTGAAGATAAAGAGATCATTATCACTGAACAACTTGTACGTGAAGTGTTAGATTTTTCGGATGACGAAAATTCACCAACGGGATTTCCTGAAAGAATGGTTAAGGGTTGCATGCTGAGAATGGGATATAGTGGTCCATTGAATAATGCAAATTACTTGAAAGTTTGTTTCACGAAGCCGTACAAATTTTTCATCCATTCAGTGATTCACGCACTCAGTCATAGAAAGGGTGGTTATGATGTCATGAAAGATTATCAGATGTGTATGGTTACTGCGTTGGTGCTGAACAAGAAGTATAATTTTTCTAGAATTGTTTTCCATTATATGAAAGATAACATTACTTCAGGTAGTAAGAGTTGGATGTATCCGAGGTTCGTGCAAATGATGCTTGATCATGCCTATCCGAATTTGGTGAAAGATGAAGAAAATGATTTGATGATGTTGAATCACATGGATAATGAGACGTTGATCAGATTATCCAAGTATCACAAGAATTGGCCAGAACCAAAGAAGAAGACAGAATTTTTCGGGTTTATCAAAGATGAAAAATATGAAGATCCAGATCCTATGAATCATTTGAAATGGAGGAATGATACAGAGATGAAAGAAAAGAGTGTAGCTGATGAGTTGAAAAAGTTAGAAGGTTTCAGTGAAACACGAAATTAGTGGTTTACGAAAGTTGAAAAAGAAAAGAAGAAACGAGGTGGAAAGAGAACTCCGAAAGTTCAAATTGAAGAAGGTTCGTCTTCTCAACCACAAAATAAGCGTAAGAAGAGAGCCGTTGAAACTATGTTGGTTGATGAACCAGAAGAAGATGAACCAGAAGCTGATGTTGAACAAAATCAAGAACAATTATCTCCAGAGAAACTGAACAGTTAATAAAAAATCTTGATGACACTTTAGAAGCTGAAAAAGCAGCTGGTGCAGAAAGTGATTCAGATCCTGAAGTTGATTGTTGGATAAAAGAAAACCTTGATCCAAGAGATAGAGAGATACAGAAGAAGAAGAAGAAGAGAAAGAGGAATTCTGATGATGAAGATGAAACGTATGTTCCATCACCAGAGGATGTTCAGATTGAAAAGACACCAACTCCTGGAGGTAGAAAGAAGTCTACTTCAAGAAAACTAGTTTCAACTTCAGCAGCTCGTAGATTGAAATTCAAGATAAAAGTAAATCCACCAACTGAACCACAACAACCACCATCACCACCACAACAACAACCACCATCACCACCACCACAACAACCATCACCACCACAATCACCACCACCACATCATATAACTTCACCACTTATTCAACAAACACCACCAACCACACAACCACCTGTTCAAATAACTCCTGGATCGTCTACCTTTAAAGATTTTCCTCATGTTCCAGAGAATATAGCTCTTGAAGAGATTGGTGATTTTAGTTTCGTAAATGATGATCTTGTGAGAAAGTTACAACAGAAGGTGAATGAAGTGTCTGGTGAGAAAAAGAAGTTGGAAGAACGTGTAAAGACTGTTGAATCTGAAAATTCGTCTTTGCTGAAGAAGATTGAAACTGATCAAGTTGAAATTGATATTCTGAAAGTTCGAGTAGCAGTTTTGGAAGAAGAAAAGACTCGTAGGGATGAGCAAAATGAATACTTCAAGTTGAAAAACAAAGAGTTGGAAGCAAATAATGCTAGAAAAGAACATGAAGCGTATATGATGAAGAAAGTGATTGAAGATTCAATCGGAAAGCCAATTGAATAAAAGTTTGAAGAGATAGAGCTTGAGGAGGTTAGAGCAAAGCGTAAAGCTGAATTGGAAGCTGAAATGCAAAATAAAGGCAAAAGTGTTCTAGCTGAAAGTGAAGATCAAGTGACTGAGAGGGCAATAGCTCTGCCTGATCCTTGTCCAATTTCTTCAGTAGCTGGTTTGATTGAGCCGGAAGTTGATGAAGAAGATGATGATGTTCTGAAAGATGATGCAGATGATGTTTATTCTGTACATAGTGATGATGATGATGATGGAGATGGTGATAATGATCAAATTAATTTGGGTATCAAAGCCACTGAAGCATCAAATGAAGAGAGAATTGATGATTATCTTCATGATGATGCTAATGAAGAATCAGAGAATGCAAGTGGTGAGGGGGGGGCATGATGCTGAGAAGGTTGATGAGAATGTTGATCATGTTTCAAAGTTGATTCTACGTCTTGAACACAATGTGGAAGAAGGTGAAATATTTCATACTTATACTTTAGCAGAGATCGTAAAGATGACGCATGTTGATGAAAATGAGTTTAACTTCGACTTTGAAGAAGAGTTGAACAAGTTCGACATCAATCAGCAACCAGAATATCAGTATAAGTACGTTGAAGATGCTGATAATTACGACAAAGTGGAAGTAGAAGATTGGAGTGATGAAGATCAGTCTGAGAACGTTAACGATGATACTTCTAACTTTCCGACACTTGCTGAGTTTTTTAAGCAAGCGAATGAAGAAGAATTAAGAAGAAAGGTTGCAGAAAGTGTTCAGAATAAAAGTTTTCAAGAAATCTCAAAAGAAGAACGACTTGAAGAGAAGAAGAAGTGGTTCAGGAAAGATACTGAAAGAAAATTCAAAAGACCACTGAAGTATTACAAGAGAGATAGAGAAGTTTCGTTGGGAGATATAATCAGTTGGGGTTATCTGCCACAAGTGAATGCTTATGCAATCAGAAGAGAGTTTGGCGTTCAGTATTTTGAGTATATTCAAGATATTATGTCTCTGCCTTGGTGGGATGTCGAAGAGTTACCCAAAGTCAGAACATTATCTTATCCTGTCAGAGAACGTGATATGCCTACTTGGGGCTTAATGAAGTTTGAAGCTTTCAAAGAGTTTAAGCACTGGAAGCCACATCAACCGAAGAAAGTGAAGAGAATTGATCCAGTTACAGGCATTGAAGAAACAATTATGCAAATAAAGAAGCCCAGAGTTATAAAGAACATTCCATTGCCGAAGATGGAACAGAACTTTCAAGAAAGGTTTGTTTGTTGGGTGTACAGTTGTTTGACGACTGAAGCTGTGATTGTTTACAAAGTGGAGAATGAAACCAGATATATCCATTTGTATGATTCGATGTGGATAGTGAACTGGTCTACGAAGGATATTGAGTGTTTGTTCGTAAACAAGATTGGTTACAAAGCTGAAGATAAAGATCAAGCTATGCAGTTTCAGAAAGTTGCTACAATCTGTTTTCAGAAAGGAATAAATTCTGAAAATATGTGGTCATCGAGGTGGAGAGAGATTGAAAAGGAAGAAGCTCTGAAAGCAAAGAAGTTGAAGGAAGAACGTGAAGAGAAAGATAGGATTCTTCGAGCTACTGTTGTTCAAAGGTTAGCTGAAGAGGAAAACAGAGCTGTTGAAGAGAATGAAAAGCTCAGAAAGATGTTGTTGAAAGAGCCGAAACAGAGAGAAGAAAAGTTCAAGTCTTTATGAAGAAAGTTTTGAAGACAAGCTGACTGAAGACTGCGGCAATATCCAAGGGGGAGTTTGTTGGTACACAATGTCTATCGCCTACGTCATCAGTCTAGGTCGTGTCGTTTGTATGTAATTGGATGAAAAATGTTAAGTTTATATGTGTTGTAACCAGTTCGCACGAACTGATGTTTGGGAGTTCAGGTCGCACGAACTGGGATTTGTCCAGTTCGTGCGAAGTGGCTTGTTAACTCGTGCGGACTGGAAACCCTATAAATAGGGGTGTTGTGTTTTTCATTTGTAACTTCTGGAGATTTCTGACACGAAGTGCTGCCAAAATTCTCTCTGTGTAAAAACGTTTATAATCAATGGAAAACGTGTTTAAAGTGTATTTCTCTGCTTCTACTCCTATTCTAACATTGATTCAAGCTTGCTAGTCTGTTTCCGCCTTTCTAGTGACTCAGATTTGACTCTGACCGACTCGTTTTGATTGAATCTCGATCCTACATTAAAAATGTCTCACGCTTTTGTTTTTTTATATAAAATAACACCGTTTACCATTTTCGTTATATTAATAACATAATTTATTGTTTCGTAAAGTTTTGAATATATCGTTGCGACTTGCTTATTTTATCTGTGTTTCGATCAAATTTATTAAGTCGAACGGGTCAAATATAATTGATTTTCTTATTCTTTAACATGACAATCCGAAACAAAATTTTAAATCGAACGGGTCAAATATAATTGATTTTCTTATTCTTTAACAACGCAATCCGAAACATAACTCAATAACGTTGGTACCAATACCAAAATTTGTTTTTATGGTTTTTTGATCATTGTGAAACAATTGTATATATCCTTTTAGGCATATCTTTTTCGTTGCAACATACTTATTTTTATCAATGGTTCGATCAAAGCTTTATTTAAAGCTGAGTGGCTCACATATAATGGATTTTTTATTTGTTTTACCATGACAATCTGAATCGATTCTAACTGAACAACATTGATATCAGTATCATTATTCGTTTTTATGGTTTTTGATCGATGTGAAATAAGAGTCAATATCCTCTTGGACATATCTTTTTTGATTTCTTTATCGAGTGACGATATCGTATTGCCACTATAACGAAGCGAACTGATGTTGATTAAATGTCTACCACACCACGGGAGAATCGCACTAGTTATTACCATTGATAATTCATGTAGCCCCTCTAGCATCATGGGCACATTAATTATCATATTTATCTAGTCCTCTCTATAACTTTTTACCATTTATATTTTATTTTATAATATTTTTTACAATATAATAGAAATTCCATTTATTAATATAGATGATTAACATATTAATATTATAAATTATTTAAAGGAAATTAATTTACAGCTCATGGATTAAAAGGTCTAAACAGAGCACTTGTCTAAAAAATAATTTAATTTGAATCATAGAAGGCAGTGGAGCCCACATGCAACAACCGAAGACTCTAAATATTTGATTTTGTTTCCAAAATTCTCAACCAGTCCTGCATGCATATGGGCTGGGCCCACCCCAAGATATGTCCCAAAGATCTGACCCCACAGCAGGGGCCCACACCACCAAAAACACACAATAAAAGTGATAAAATGTTCCACTTGAATACAACCCCCACTCAAATCATTCATAATCTATAAAAGTAAAAGTTAACTAGTCAATGTAAATTACTAGTCAAACAAAATATTGTTTTTTGCGTAGTCATTTGTGTTTTCTTTCTAATAATTTCATGGAATTATTACGAATCTTGACACTACAACTGGTCCATGTTAGACAGACCTAGTGAATAATGTGAAAGGTAAATCAAACTCAACGAATACTCCACTCAAATGTTGGATCCCGAAAAACTATTTAGCAAAAGAAAATGAAAATTTTCATGACTCAGGTTTTTCCAGCTCGGGGTCAGCTATTAAATCTCTCAAACAACTCGACTTAAATTATTATTTACACTAAAGGTCCCAACACTCTAACCATCATATCTCAAACCAGTTAAGATCATGTCATGTGAGAAGTAAATCAAACTTAACAGGTGGTCCGCTAAATTGATGGTCTAACCAAACTAAATTGAGCAACCCACAATCAAAGTTTAATCTGTTGAAAAAAACAAGTGAGAATTTGAATTTCGTTTTGTAATAATATTATGTCATTATTATGATTTCTGACCCTCCAACCGACCCATGTCAATCCGGATTATGTCAATCATTTTAGAAGTAAATCAAGCTCAATGAAATAGTTTGCTCAAATAATAGCTTGGTTATCAAGCTCAATGAAATAGTTTGCTCAACCAATAGTTTAACTAAAATGACTTAACTACACAAAAACAATTGTTTTGTTGATACAGCTTTCTTTAACTAGAATCCAATGATGGATCAGGGGGTTCATGGGTTTTTAGGAACCCCCAGTTTATAAAAAAAAAATTGAAAAAAAAACTAATGAAAATCTTGTATAATTTAGAAAAACAATTGTTTTGTTGATTCAGCTTTCTTTAACTAGAATCCAGTGGTAGATCCAGAGGGGTTTCTAGGTTTAGCAACCCCCTCAGTTTAAAAAAAAATTTGAAAAAACTAATAAAATCTTGTATGATTTAAAAAATATAGTAAGAATCTATTAAAAGAACGTCTTAGAAGAAATTCCTAAATCTACCACTATAGAATCAGCTATTAAATCATGTCTTTAAAACCAACTCCACTAGATACAAAATAATTACAATTTACAACTAAAGTTCCATATATTGGAAAAAGAGTGAGAATTTGAATTTTGTCACAAACATGATATCATAATTCATAACCACTGCAATTATTTAGCCTCCCACACTCACACTCATCCCAAAAGAACCAAAAGTAGTCCCCTAACATTTTGACTATCCCAATAAACCCCCCAAACTTTTTCCTTTTTTTCTTTTTTCTTCTCTCTCTGTGTTCCTGACAAATTCTTCCTCACTTTATTCTCTATTTCTTTCTCTTTTTTCATTTTTCTTTTCCCTTTTTTTCTTTAGTTATAAATTCCTAAAAAATCGTGCTACCGGCGCACACCTAAACAAGCACAAAGTACAACTCCTAAAGCATGACAAAATCTAAATATATACACACTTGCATGTCATTCATCATATATGATCTCATACACCATAGAAATTGGTGAACTTCAGTCTGAATCTTCACTGTAAATCTACTTTCCGGTGGTTCAAACACCAAGAAGATGTGTGAATCAGTGTTTTCCGGCAACCATTGTCATCCATACAACATGCAAATGGGTGGTGATCTTCACTCCATTGCTTACTTTACTGATCATCACAATCTTCATCTTCTTAATAGAGACGTCTCTCACTGTAAGTATTTAACATTTTAGATCATAATCAACCTCTAATCACCTTCAAAAGTGTGTGTCGGTGTGTGAGTTAGCCGTTAAAGACGCTTGTGTATTTATGTGTCAGTCAAACAATATACAAGGCTATACACAGGGAAAGCCTGACACTGACAATACTGATACTAAACCAGTATCAGTATCAGGCTTAACCTTAATAGACCATATCTAGTACAACTCCGCAATTTGAAGTGTGTGTACGGTGTGTCAGTAAAACATTATACAAGGAAAGCCTAACACCCCGGAATTAAACCAGTGTAAGGCTTAACCTTAATATTTAATATATAATACTCCTCCGCAGTTTGAAGTGTGTGGTACGGTGTGTCAGTAAAACATTATAGAACGCTATATACAGGGCAAGCCTGACACTAAAGCGTCAATCTTAACCTTAATATATAAGGGTGTGAGGGGCGCTTTGCGGGGAGTCTAAGCGGGGAGTGGTTACCGCGCGGGGAGAGGTGCCGCCATCAAGGTTCACCGCATGGAGGGGATGGATTTGCGGTGAGAGGTTACCGCATGAGAGAGAGGAGAGAGAGAGGAGAGAGAGGGGGTGATAGGTTGTTAATGTGGGTCCACTCTTTTTCCACCAATCATATTTTTTTCTTTTTTTTTATAAAAAATAATTGTGTGAGTGGAGTGATGCCAACGTTTAAGTGCAAAATGGGGACTTAAAAGGGGAGTTGACGTGGCACATGCTGATTGGGTGTGTGTAAGAGAGGTCACTCCCCTAAGAGACTAAGAGAGAGAGAGGAGTCCCCCTCTCACCCCTGATATCTAAAAACTTCTCCATGGTTTGAATTGTGTGTACTATGTGTCAGTAAAACATTTACAAGGCTAAATACAGTAAAAGTAAAAGTACTAAACCCTAATGGGCTTAACTCTAATGTACAATATTATCCAATACACTCTTTGAATTGTGGGTGTATGTGACTCTATGCGTCAGTAAAACATTATACAAGGCTATATATAGAGAGAGCTTAACTTTAATGTACAATATCTAATAATACACAACTGTGAGACTTTGTGTGTGCATGGTGATAATCAAGGTGGCCGGTTATGGTGCAGGTATGGAGATGAACAACAATAATACACAGTTCTACGATCAGCCATTGATCGATTTCGATAACTCATCGGGCTATTTAGAGGATGCTCTATTTGAATTCAGATCCAAACGACGCCGTTTAATGATGGCTCATGATGATCATCCTCATTATCTACCCAGTGACCAGAATACTCCTCCTCCCTCATTTCCTGTAAATATTTTTTCAACACTTTTTAATATTATATACTTTTTATCTTTCATAATTTAATTCTAAATCTTTGAATTTTAAAATTTATAGAGGTACTGGGATTTCAATACTACTCATGACTTTGAAAATTTTGGTGAGTTTAAGTTTACTAATTAATTTTGTTTTATTTTAATTACATTGAATTTTGTTTTATTTTAATTACATTGAATTTTTATATATTTATATTTATATATTATTGTAGTAGGTGGGGATTATTCAACTTCATCTTCACAAAGCAAGAGTTCAATCAGTACCCAGTTTTTCTCTGATAAAGAAACCTTTAGTTCACCAGACCACGTCACTGGTACGTTCACATTCACATATGTTTGACCATTTAGTGTTTTGACTTCACAAACATAAAAGTCACTTAATTTCATTGTTATATTCAATTTTTTTAGGGTCCTAATAATCCCACATGGTAAATCTTATTCTCACATAGCGTATATGGGCCGAATAAGGTTATACGGCCGTATAGAATAAAATGAACTGACAAAGAAGTCTTTGTCAGTTTATTTTAAATGGATACGGGCCGTATAACCTTATACTGCCCGTATACACCATGTGAGATAAGCTTTTAGGGTGGCCATATATAATGCTCGTATAATGTTATACGGCCCGTATACATTTGGTCGTATAACATTATATTGCTCGTATAATGTTATACGGCTCGTATACATTGGTCGTATAACATTATATTGCTCGTATACAAATTGTATACGGCTCGTATAATGTTATACTGGCCGTATACATGTAAAACAAAAAAAAAACATTCCATTGCATTTATTTTTGTGCAACAACATTCTATACGGGCCGTATAATACACCTAGGGATGTGAAAATAAGAAAATAGGGGGTGTGGAAATAAGGGGTCCCTTTTTTTATATATACACACACCTAATTTGATAGATATGGACTAAAATATTGTAATTACTAAAATGTAAAAAGTATTAGCTTGAAGTTTTACAAGAAAAATTGTTTACATTTTGTAAAGTAACATAAATATATAGCGATAAAAAAGTTAAAGTTTAGCTTATTCAATATGCTATTTTATCAGATTTTGGTATGAAAAGAATGGCATATATTTAGGTTGCATATAAGTTTAAAATAGGTTCTATACATACTTAGATATTTTAACAAAAGAGAGAGTTTTAATTATTTTTGTGAACTATTTATACATTATCCTTTGTTATTAATAAGAAGCAAATACCTAATTATATTTAAACCGTGCCAAAATAGTTAAAAAAATATGTTACTAGCAAAAAAAAAAAAAAAAAAAGTAGTCTTACGACTGTCAAAACGATCACAAATGCTCATTTGCGACCGGTTCAGCTGTTGGTGTTTTGGACGCTTTTGTCCTCTTATTGTCGGTCGATTTTGTCTCTTATTGTAGTAGTGTGTCATGTTAAATTGATTTTTTTTATGCAACTATTCAATTATATAAAAAGACATAGAGAAGTTTAGCAATATATATAAATAGAAAATTTGTGCCAAATTTTGAAAGTTGTTTGATGAAAAAGTAAACGGATTTGGTCATATATTAATCCCATGACAATGACATTTTCTTTTCTTTAATTTATTTTCCTTTTTTGCATAGTTGACACATGTCTCATTTGAATCTTACCGTGGTTAAGTTTATGCACTTTAGTTGACCATCATCAACGCATTTGGATTCGTTTGATCAAAGTTTTTGAAACCCGAATCGACTATTGTATCGGTGAACATGACGGTTCACCGATATAATTAGTTAGCTCAACTTTAAAACGGCTCAATCAACGAAGAAAGGAAACATGCATAGCAGGTTTCCTTCGCTTATATTATGTATTCCACCTATTTTGTATAATTCGTTAGAAAGCAACAGGTTCATTTGTGTCTGATACATTTGTTAACACTTAACCAAGCTAATGACCCTAATAGTTTCCAGTTTCGATTAAAAAGGTTCATCTGGTTTTTAAAACACTGTGTAAGATGTAAAGTAGTAAGGATCGTTTTTTAACATGATTACATTGTTCACCTTTTTATTCATGAAAAATTATTGTTATGATTGCACTTTTTTTATTTAACACGTTTAAAGCAAACATCATAAAAGCTGATCAACTATTTTCATCTAATACTAGGTGAAATTAAGGAGGATAAAAAGAAGGTGATAACAAGAGTGGTGTACCCATTTGCATTGGTAAAGCCAGGAGGATTCAAAGGGGATATGACTTTGAATGACATTAATGAAAGAATCCTAATGCCACCAACTAGACCGGTCAGGCATCCGGTGGGAGACTTCGCTTGTCGGCCGTTGGTTTCACTAGACGGACCAGGCCTATCCGGGAAGGTTGTGGTGGCTCTCACGAGGATCCAAACACACGGCAGAGGCACAATCACCATTATTAGGACAAAAAACTAAGGTTCATATGTGGATGTATAGGTGTTTGGATGTGGGATGTATAAATATCAAGGGTTAAGTTCTTACGAAAACAAACATGTCTTATTTAAAGTTCGTCGATTTAGTCGCTTATGAAAAGGACCATAGATTATCTCATATCGCCCCAATGATACTAAAATATGGTGCACTCTTAATAACCAAAGTGAAGTATTCTGCTTTATAATCTATGTTACATCTAGAAAAAAAAAAAAAAAAACCTTAGACAAAAGAACATGCCCCGTTAGACCATCACCATACCGGTCTTATACACGTAAAAAGTATAAATCTATTTTTATTACCGATTCGACACTCGGATTCCATCTCAAATGTTTTGGATTTCAAATTAGCCGTCTGTGTACTTAGATTATGGGGTATGGGGGTGGTGAATTGGATAATGGATGGCCATGTGGGACATGGTTCTCATCAGTGGCGGATCCATGTTTTTTTTTCCGGTGGGTTCACTATTTTTAGATGCTAAAATTTTATATAACCGGACATGAAAATTTTCAGGTCGGTTTGACGGTTCGGATCAGGTCGAGTAAGGTTCATCACATAATCATTCCATTATGCATTAGCAATTTAACAAAATTCATATAATCATATTCACAATTTCTAACCTAATAGGAAATTAATAAATTGAAAAGAGTAAACTGCCATTTTGGTCCTTGTGGTTTGGCCAGTTTTGCCACTTTAGTCCAAATCTCAAACTTTTTACATCTGGGTCCCCGTGGTTTGCATTTTGTTGCCATTTTGGTCCAAAAGTGATATTTGACCAGAATCCCCAAATTAAAACCCCCTGTTTTGTCCTTACCCTCAGGGGTATTTTGGTCATTTTAAAATTATTGTAACTAAATATTGAGATTTGGACATCATAAAAGCATCTTCATCTTTCCCCAGATCTTCATCTTCCCCATATTTCATCCAAACCCTGCAACCATCATCTAAACACCCCTTTGTCTCTATCTCTCTAACACCACCGCCACCATGAACTCCACCACCACCGCCACCTCCTCCCCCTTCTCACCACTGCCACCACTACCTCCTCACCACAGACACCACTTGAAAGCAACCCGGTGCCACCACCGTTACCTTCGAAGTTCGAATCCCAAACCCTACCATCGGAGATCACCTCCACCATTATTACCACCCTCCCCACAATCGCACCACCCCCAAACCCTTCCCACAGCACCTCCGACAAAAATCACAGATCCGAACCGAAAACGCACCGGAAAACGCTGGAGATACGGCGGAGGAGAATCGTAGAGGTCTAAGAGCTCTTGAACTTGACCGATGAGGTTTGCTTAGGCCCGATTTTATCATCACCTCGTTTTATAGAGTTTTTAATTTTGACCCGACTGGGTTCGGGTGTCTTCATAACCAATCCGGGTTCGGGTGAAAGGGGTTTTGTTCAGGATTTTGAGTAAGGGTTGGAGAAGATGATGTTGAGTATTTGGGTAGGGGTTCGGGTGTCTTCATAACCAGAGGATTTTGAGTATTTGGAAACGAAGGAAGTGAAAGGGGTTTTTGTTCACGATATAAATGACGGCGGCAGGTGGTGGTGCTGGTGCGAGAGGGTGGTGGCAGGTGGTGGTGGGGGTGGTGGTGCGAGAGGGGTGTGGCAGGGGTTGGAGAATATGATGTAGGGTTGGGGATGATATGATAAGCTGCTGCACTCTTCTTTTTTAAGTTAAGAAATTGATTAATTTAATTATTTTTATTAATCATTTATTAAAATAATAAAAGAAATGACCAAATTACCCCTGAGGAAAGGGACAAAAACCAGGTTTTTTTTTTAAATCTTAACTGATTTCAGTTTTGGACTAAAATGGCAATAAAAGTAAAACCACAGGGACCCAGATGTAAAAAGTTTGAGATTTGAACTAAAGTGGCAAAACTTGCCAAACCACAGGGACCAAAATGGCAGTTTACTCAATTGAAAATTTACTAAGTTAATGATTCCATTTACAAATTAAAAAAAAAAAAAAGGAAACCAATACTTAGAAAGAAAGAACATAAAAGAGAAGAGCAGAAATAGCATTTAACTTTTTTTTTTCTTTTTTGAAAGGTAGAAATACCATTTAACTAACTTACTAGTACAATACTTAACAAAATCACTTCACAGATCAATTATATTTGCAAAAATTAATGCTAGTGGGTCTTGAATACGGGATCTTTTATGTAGATAAGAGGAGTTTTAACCACTCAACTATAGATTGTTTTTGCTTATGGGTTCATCTCCAATAATATTTATGGGTCCATTGTTGTTTTATATATATAATCTCTACTAAAATTCCGAAACGTCGTGGGTTCGCGTGAACCCGTATCATTCAATGTAGATCCACCCCTGGTTCTCATGGTACACTACACCCTTACCAAATCATGGTGGTTCGTATGATTTAATCCATGACAACTATGATCTTCTTTCAATTAATTAGGTGATTTTGATTGGTGGTGCAGAATACTGGATGATAGTAGAGGTTATGGTCCACGCTATATAAGGTAGTGGATTCGATTGATAGATGAGGATAGGATGACATAGCGCTGACGTTTATGACCGCACCACATAGCTTGAGTGATAGATTTGTAATAGGTGGAAAATAGAAAAAAAAAAAAAAAAACAAAAACAAAAATTAGAAACAATATATTTGAGTGGACCTAAAGCAATAACAACTTAGTGGACTTGTGATAATAAAAATTTCCCAACGTGGATCTGATTAATATATTATATAAAGGGTGTATTCAAATGAAATACTTTTTTAATGGTGAATCGTATATGATTGTCTGGTTAAATTATTTAACCGGTTAATGGTCATTATTATTTTTTAATTTTATTACAAATATCAACATTACTCCACCGCACACACTTAAAAAGCTATAACCTGCTTAATTCATTTACCAAAAAGTTTAAAATGAGTTGATGGCATTAATCAAGTTGTAAGTAGGGGTGTTCAGGATTCGTTTCGAATTCGAAAAATTCGAAATTCGTTTCGAATTCGAAAAATTCGAAATTCGTTTAAATTCGATTCGATTATCAAGAATTCGTTTCGATTATAAGAATTCGAATTCGATTCAATTCGAGTCAAGTAAATCGAATACGAATTTATAATTTCAAATTCGATTCGATTCGAAATTCGAATAAAAATTATACATTTTTATTTATTATTTTTATATATAATACATATATAACTTTTATAAAGCTATACTATAAATTATTTTCAAAATTTGTTCTAAGTATTAAAATTACCCATTACCAAACCCACTACATGACCCATAAGTAAAACCTAAATAACAAATCTATCAATAGATTTCTAACCGTAAAAATATTAACTTGTAATGTGGAGTGATTATTCCCGACTTCTCGTTTTGAATTTTAGACTTGTGGTACTTTATTTGAAACTTTTTAATGAGATATCGTGCTTTATGGTTGCTTTAAATTTTATGTTTCATTTTGATAGTTTTTTACATGTTTTAAAGAATCTGAATTAAATCGAATTTATTCGAATTCAATTCGATTTCGAAATTTTAATCGAATACGAATTGGGTTTTTTATTAGAATACGAATTCGAATCGAATTCGGTAGGTTTTAATCGAATTCGAATCGAATACGAATTCAAGGAAAAATAAAAATTATTCGAACAATTCGATTCGAATAATTCGATATTCGATTCGATGAACACCCCTAGTTGTAAGCATGTTAATTGAGTTGGTGAGATTGTAAAAAGAAGTTAAACGTATTAGTGGGTCGACCTAATTAATTAAAGAGTAAAGTACACGGATGGTCCCTGTGGTTTACCATTATTTTGGATTTGGTCCCTAGCTTTCCAAAAGTATACAGATGGTCCCTGTGGTTTGCACTTTGTAATGCATATAGTGCCCAACCAACAAATCTAAAGGTTTTAGCATGTCCAAGTTAGGGACTAAATGCGTTACTAAGTGCAAGCCACAGGGACCATCAATGTACTTTTGGAAAAAGTTGGGGACTAAATGTTTCACAAAGTGCAAACCATAGGGATCATCTATGTACTTTCAGAAAGCTAGGGACCAAATCAAAAATTTTGGTAAACCACAGGGACCATCTGTGTACTTTACTCTTAATTAAATTTGTTAAATAGGTGAACCTAAACATGACCTATTTTATTTAAACATGTCAAACGGAACATGTCCTTTTAACTAAACAGTTCAACTCGAAACAATATTTTTATTAAACGAGTTAGTTAACACAACTCGAAAACTATTTATATCAACGTCGTGTTGGTGTCGTGCTGAAAATTGCCACCTCTACTCGTAGATCTATCCAAGATATACCTGTTAGATTTGTAGTAAAACTTTATTTATGTTGACTACAAACTTGAAGGAAAATTTATCTTCTTTGTAGCTGAATATATTGAAAAACAAACCACTCAAGTACATGACTCTGGTACCACCTAAAATAATGGCAATGTTGTCCCAAAGCATGTTGTATTTTTTTAATTATTTAAAATTATTCAAAAATAATTTATAGGCATCATGAGATTTTGTACATTTTATTGAGTAATCATCTAATCATGCTCTATTTGAAACGAGATGTGTTGTCTAAGTTTGATTGTTGAGTTTGAGAAAGAGTCATAACTATATATAACAATAATTGTAAGAAAACAAGAACATAAAAGACATGAGGTAAGTTATATAATATATTATAAATATTGTGGCTTTGGTATTTTATCATTATAATTTAAAAATGCAATTCTCAATATCTATTAACTAGTAACTCATATGCTCCTTTTTCACTAGTAAATGTTAAGAAGTCTGTTAATTTCCATATGAAGTAACCACTATGATCCTATGCTAAAAGGAGCCCAAAAAATAGCAATACAGTGCAAACCCACACCCATGTCTCCTTTTTTTTTTTTTTTTTTTTTTTTTTTTTTTTTTTGAACAGCAAACCTCTAGATGCCTAGGTTCTAGAGAGTGCAGGAATTATTCTCACCATGTCTCCTTTCTTGTACGCAAGAGGGATAGCTTGCCAAAATAACCAGCTGGACATCCCACAATGTCTCTCGTTGGGAGTCTATATCTCTCTCTCGGAAAAATAAATTATGAAAGGGAAAATAGCCAAAATGGCCAGGTTATGGTCAACTTTTCCAAAATAGTCAAGTCAAACGTCTTGGGGAGACGCCACAAACATGTTCTAGCGTCTTGGCGGCTGACCAACCAAACGCTGCCACGTGTCCGACACAGCTCAGACGTCTTAATGTCTTGGCTGAGACGTTTCAGACGGCGGCTTGAGACGTTTTAAAAGTTGAGCTGATAAGCTGATAGTTTTGCATGGCTTGAGACGTTTGAAGCCGGATTGAGACGCCTCAACACGGCTTGAGACGACTGAAATTATCACGTTTTTTAAAAAAAAAAATTAAGACGTTTCATTAAAACCTTGATACGTTTGAGACGTTTCACGGTATCCAAAGTTCTTTTTAAGTCGTTTCATTCAAACCTTGAGACGTTTGAGACGTTTCCCGTTTTCCAAAGTTCTTTTTAAGACGTTTCATTCAAACTTGAGACTTTTGAGACGTTTCCCGGTTTTCGAAGTTATTTTTAAGACGTTTGAATCATCTTTTTAAGTCGTTCACAATTTTCAACCCTGTTATACACAACGTTTTCTTCTTCACCATATCTTCTGCTCCATTGGTGTTCACAGCTTCAAAAAATGGGCAGACCCCCTGATTCAACAAACGGGTCTAAGAAGTCATCTACAACGGGTCTAAGAAGTCATCTACAACGGACACAGATCTTCTCCCTTTTAATGGGATGAGATCGGATTTCCCCTTCCACGTGCTCTGGGGGTCGATCGGGTTCAAGAACTCATCTACAACGGACACGTGAAGGGTCTAACGGGTTGTTCGGCACATGACGGTTCTGCCCGTTTAAGGTGGTTGATGAGACTTTGGCTAACACAATGGGCTCTCACCAATGTGTTAGCCAGGTCCTCTAACATCACCGAAGCCGCAGAACCGTTGAAGAAAATGTGAACAACCCGTTACATATCACCTAGGCCAATATAAATGTGGGTTGATGGAACTTACCAGTTCACGACCCATATTTATTCCTAGGTGTTTCGATACAAATTCCGGAATCAAAATCCGGATCTCCTACCCCGTTTTAAATTTATGGAAGTAGCGGTTTGGTGTATTCTAGTTCAAATGATTATGTTTGTATTTTTTGTGTTATATTTTTTATGTACTTTGTATTCAATCATAATAAAGTTATAAATTTTACTAATTTACGTTTGAATACTAGTTCAATTCAGTATAATTCAATGTTAAAGACATTTCAACAGCCTATTCAATGTTAAGACGTTTCAACAGCCAATTAATTCGTTCAACAGCCAATTAAGACGTTTGAATTTTAGTTCAAAAAAAATTAAAAATTACATTACCGAGAATCGTTAAGTTAAGACGTTTGAATTAAAAATTAATATTAAATTAAATATTCATTTAACCAACCCCACTATATATACCCCTAAACACACACAAACGCACACGCCGTTCTTCTTCTTCTACTTTCGTTGTTCAACGTTTAAAAGCAAACGCGGTTCAGTTTTTGTAGACATGGCTTCTTCGTCGTGGTCCGAAGTTGAGGACATTGCATTGGTGGAGGCTTGGGAGGAGGTGTATACCGATCCTCCTCGTCGAGGGCAGGGGGTCTATGGGTGCGTGTGCAACAATATTTTGCACAACTCCGTGGTCCGGACCACGGCCGCACCGTTGACGCCTTATCTTCAAGGTTTCGGGTTATACGCTTGGACTATAAGAAGTTCGAGGGTTACTACAAATCTGTTGAGGATTCATCCAGGGACTCAGCGAGGAGGACATCAAGGCGGTTGCCCTCATCAACTACCGCCACGATGAAGGAAATGATTTCGAACACGTCTCGCAGTGGGAAACGATTAGGGTTTGGCTTTAGATGTTTTTTTTTTTTTTTGAATGTAATGTTTTTTTTTTCTTTTTATATTTTGTTTTTTTAATGTAATGTTTAGTATGTATTTTCTTTTTTTAATATAATGTTTTATATTTTCTTTAACTGTTTACGGGGTTGGGCTTACGGGTTGGGCTTACGGATTTGGGCTTACGGGTTTGGGCTTACGGGGTTGGGCTTACGGGTTTGGGCTTACGGCGTTTGGGCTTACACCCAATAATGTTAATGTTAAAAACAACAAGTTTAAGTTATATTATAATCAATATTTATTAAAACTGTATAAATAAACTTAACTATTTAAAATTGTATAAATAAACTTAACTATTTAAAACTTGAACCTCAACTACTAAAATTATAAATTATAAATATTTATTTGGTTAAAATAATTAATTAAAATAAATAACGTGTATAAATAAACTTAAAACTGGATGTAACTCGTTCTCAGGGTCACGTTGTAGTGGCTTTTGATATGTTGGTTAAGTCGTTAGTGTCTGTCTGAACCGGGTTTGGCGAGGGTTCGATACCCGGCGTTCCCCATCTTTTTATTTTTCATATTTTTAAGTTCTTGAATATGAGCCTTTAAAAAAATGAGTGTATAAATTAAATTAAAACTTGATTTAACTCGTTCTCATGGTCACGATGTAGTGGCTTGTGATATGTTAGTTAAGTCGTTGGTGTTTCTGTGAACCGGGTTTGGCGTGGGTTCGATACCTAGCTGTCCCATTTTTTTATTTTTCATATTTATAAGTTTTTAAATATTGACTTTTAAACAATAATAACTTTAAATTATCAAAGTTATTACATCCTAAAAAACGATACAAGATAAATTTAAATAACATCCTAAAAACGCTAGCTAAATATAATTTTTCAAAGTTTCAAACACGGAAATGTGTTCAAAGTCCTCGCCATAAATTATTGCGTAGTCTAGTAGGGCTTCTTCAATGACCTCTTCTTCAGCCAGGTTGTTGTGCCGATTTTTTTTTAACTTTCTTGTACCTTCCTAAGAAACGGCTACATTTGAAGCGTAGGAAAGCACACCGAGTGTTTAGGTCATTGGCGCTACGGGTCGTTTGTTGCACGTGAATGCAGAAATAGTTCATAACCTGACCCCAGAACGCGGGATCGGAAATTGAGTAAGTGCCTTCATCACGAGCGGCGGCGTAGGAGACGACAATAGCAATGTCTTCTTCGTCGGTCCAAGAATCCATGATTTTGTTAATAATTTTCAAGTTTGAGGTTAAATTGTGATTGGATGTGGTTAAATGGCAAGAATGCCTATGCCTATTTATAGTGGGTTCATTCATCACTATTCATTAAATTAATAAATTAAAAAAAGGTATTTTATTGCATAAACTAGACAGCATTTGGACGGGGCAAACACCGCCAAAAATGCAGTTTTTCTGCAATGAATTGTCTGTACGGCAAAAAAGTTTTACAAATGTCTCCAGTTATATTTATTGGTTTATCCGTAACCTGATGCTCCATAAGCATACACAGGTAGATAGCTTCATTCCCTGCGATTGATGTGTTAGATACCACGTAGTTGTCATTGAGCTCGGCAGAGATACATTTTTCTGGTTTTCCCTTTTTTTTCCAATATTGCAAATGCACTAGTAATGCTCCTAAGTAAACTTTAACCTTCGTCAAACGGGGGTGAATAACGTTTATGTATTTATTGCCGACACAAACATTTTCGCACGGGTAATACACCAACTCCTGTGACGATAACTCTAGTCGAGCTAGGAGCCATTCGTTATTTTCTAACGGTAACGGAAAGAAGACGTAATCCACTTCGAAGAAAGAAGGAAATAGGTGTAATTTGCCATTGGCATATTTAACAACGTTTTTAGGAGTAGAATCTAACAACGTTTCATAAAATTGTGGTGGAAGAATTGTCCACCGCAAGTTTAACAACGGATCCCTTTGAATCTTTCTATTCCTCCAAGCCATTAGCCTTCCCACCCATCCTTCAATATGCTGTATAAGTTGTAATTTAAAATTAATTAATAACGGGAAAAAAAAATTCTAGATTTAATAAAAATATTAGGAAGAATAATTAACTGTTGACGTTAGGTAGCCGCCACAGCGAAAACCTAATAGAGTCCCCCAAAATTTTTTGTCCAACTCTATTGATCTTGTGAAAACTGCTGAATAACAGAACGGTGCATCCCCATTTCTGTAGAATGTTTCCACGTCTTTTGACCAGTTCTCACTTTCATCGTCAGGAATTGCCCATGTACCAGCCCAGTGGAGGTGAAAACTTTGTCGATTGTGTACAAAGTGGCTTTGTTCTGAATCATTTCGTTGTGGAACTTCAGAAGAACTTTCACCCTTGGAACTTCTCCATTTTTTGAGAATCCAAGATGATGATTTGTTTGCTGGTTGTGAGCAGTATACATCATTTTTATTTTTTTCAGACATTTTTGCGAGCTCCAGAAATGTACTCAAATACTATACTTAAAGGGAAGAATTCTAATTTATTAAAAAAATTTCGATAAAAACGAGAATTTTGGTCAAGACGTTTCAACCAAGACGTTTCCGACATGCAAACCGTCTGATGAACGACACGTGGCATGCATGCAGGAGACGTTTCAGGACATTTAAGACGTTTCACGACATTTAAGACGTCTCAGGATTTGACACGTGGCATTTTAAGGCGTTTAAGTAAATTTAAGACGTTTCATTCTGACATTTAAGACGTTTCCCACATATCGAGACGTTTTGTTTATTAAGACGTTTCCCACATACTTGAGAGGTTACACAAGAATCTTGAGACGTCTAAACTGCTACTTGAGACGTTTCAGACATGCAAACCGTTTGATGAACGACACGTGTTCCAGTTCATTTCCCCGTGTAGCCATCGTGTGACACGTGTCGCGGAAGGGTTTTGACCTTGGGAGTGTGGGTTCATGTGTTTCATTTTGGCCGGAAAACGTCTTCGGGACCACATTCTCCTTTAGAACCACCTTGAAGAAAGACCCGACGGCCATTGAAGATCCGAAGAAAGACCCGACAACCATTGAAGATCCGACCAAAGACCCGACCCGCGTTGAAGACCAGACCACCGTTTCATTTCTGCTGCCGAACTACCACGTTGCCCGTTGACTCAGAATGGATCCAAATTACTACGGTTACCCACCCATGGGTCGTCCAGAGCACATGCAACCTGATCACGTCATGCAAGACGTTGGAGAAAATCCTGTCCCATGTGTAGCGTTGATACTTTATCTCTTTTGTTTCCTTTATTATACTGTTTTAGTATATTTACTATATTTTATAACGCAAACTTAAGATTCAATTGTTTTTTCTTTCATTTGTTACTTTACAAGGCCAAAAAGATCAAAGTTCGGCAAACGTGGAATATAGTAAAGACTTTGAACAAAAGAATGACAGCACCTATTAAATCCTAGATTAGGCATACATGTTTTGGGCCTTTTTTGGATATTAAGTGTGTTATGTGTGATAGCCTACTCTTACTCGGTGTTGCACCATTACAAGTGCATACACCTACACCCAGATTAGGGATTACATATCGCCTAGGCCAAGAAATTTTAATGTTTACCCCTGTAACACCTGTGTCATTTCAACCATCAAACAAATTCCAAACCAATGAAATATTGTATTTCATACTTTGGACTTGCATAAATATGTGTATCTTTTGCACATATCAAGTCTTGTTCGATTTCAAGCTCTAAATCGCTTTCTGGAAGGTTATACGCGCACTGATGCGTAAATATAACTAGTTTAATGCAACGAACACTCCGGAATAGTGAAATAGGCTTAACATACCTTAAATAACCTTTACATAACTTAGATATAAGTTTTGGAAGGTTTGGTGTGGTGAAATCAAAGTTTAATCGCTTACAGGGACTAAAGTTGACAAACTGCGAAAGTATGCCAATTTGAACTGTAACAGACATTCTGGAACATGGCCATAAGTTAAACATACCATAAATATCCTTTACATAGCTTAGAAATAGGCTTTGAGGGGTTCGGTGTGCTAAAATAAACTTTTGTGTCATTCAGGGACTAAAAGTGTCAAAAAGTGCACAAGTTTGCATTTTTCGCGCATAACTTACGTTCTGAATACATCTGGACATCCAAAAATTTATGTAAGCATGACTATATTATGCTTTAGTGTTTGGCTTGCCAAAAATCCATTCGTCGCGCATTTTGGATCGTTTTTCGCGCTTATGCGCATTCCGTCGTAATTAAGCGAACATCGCGTTCGTACGACCAAACGAACCAACACCCGGCATATTTTTGAGCATGTTTCATTTCCTCAATGTTTAGGCAACATTTTAGGGCCTTAAAGTTGGCTTTACGGGTCTTAGAAGTGTCGGAAATGGCCTTAAACACGTGCAGGGACTGAAACTGACATTTCTGAAACTTTGTTCTGATCTATGACTCCTAGGCGGCCCGCCTCAGGATCTTAACATCCTTAGGCGGCCCGCGTCAGTCCTTCTGACCAGATTAAATGCATTTAACCACAAGTTGCAGCTGTTTGATCCTCCACCACATGTTCTAACTTGCTTAGTCAGATGATAAGCATCAATTTTAGCTTCCATAACCTTCCAACAAGTATACGGCCTTGATCGTTTCCCCTTTTCCAAGAAACGATCTCAACGGTTACCCGAATCCTATATATACCCATCCACCCCATTGCATAAATCACTAGAATTCTGATTTGAGAACCTCTAAGTTGAAACCATTGTTTCATACCTGAGATTCTTGGATCGGGATTAGCATTCGGGGACCCTGGGTAAGTATTCTTTCGTTCTTTTATTGCTTTTCGAGTCTTTCGAGTCTGAAAGTCAAACTTTGTTTGACTTTCTACATTGACCAGTTATGGTCAATGCGAAGTTCTTTTGAACTTCGCAACGTGAGTGTAATCACGTTGGTTATAGTCCCTTGGGACTATGCCCACTGATTACCACGTTGTCTAGAGTCGTAGGGTAGGCGATCTAATAAATCGCCTATACCTTCGAACTCGACCCATTTGGTCGATCATTAGGATCCGACCAATATACATTAGGTGACCATAGTAGGTAGGGAATAACCTTCCGAGGTTATACCCTATGGTCACATCGTTTAAGTAGTTGTATGATAGGTAGTTTATATGCCTTAGGTAAATTACCAGAATACCCTTTTCATACATAATTGGTAATTTAGCATATGTAACCTAAACTTTTGCCACATAACTGATTATGTAACATATTTAGGCATATAACACTTGTCATAGGACTAGTTAGACGTTCCGAATGCGTTTCACGCGCACGATGCGTTAAAATAGCATAAGCTACCTAAACGGATCGTAATGGGTCAATAAGACTTAGGTTAAGTTTCATTTAGCATGTAGGCTTTGTTAAACCATATCACATGAGTTCCTACACTCATTTGGTTTACACACCCTAATGCTACCCAGTCTTCCGATATAGGTCCGGTTTATTAACATAGATACCTATATTAGGTGCCGTTTGATTCCGTGATCTCTAGCATTGCTTGGTGATTATCCTAAGACATCTGAGCAATCTCAAGTGAGTATATAGACCCCTCTTTTACTGTTTTCCAAACTGTTTTGGGGTGGAACACATGTGCCTACTTGTTACTTTCATGCTTTCCTGTTTTCACATCATATACTTCCTATGTTCATTAGTACATTATAGTACATGATTTCATTGTGTTTATGCTAGGTGTGCCCATTGTGTGCATTACTTAGTACATCGTTTTACATTACATTTCATGCTACGTGTGCCCATTTGTGTGCATTACTTAGTACATCGTTTTACATTACATTTCATGCTACGTGTGCCCATTTGTGTGCATTACTTAGTACATCGTTTTACATTACATTTCATGCTACGTGTGCCCATTTGTGTGCATTACTTAGTACAGTTCACATGCTATGTATGTCTGTTGTTGCATACTTAGTACAGATATTTCAGTTCACATGCTATGTATGTCTGTTGTTGCATACTTAGTACAGATATTTCAGTTCACATGCTATGTATGTCTGTTGTAGCATACTTAGTACATTTCTTATTCATCATATGCTTACATTTTGGTAGGACAATTGGTTTAAACATAGACATCTTACATTGTTGGTTTGGTTTGTGTAAGTGATTTAAGTAACGAGGCGTGTGTAATATGATACAAGCATGGTGGATACGCCGCTGGTACTTCCTATATATAAGTGTTTGTATGGTATTACATATTGTAGCGTTATCTGAATCATTTCAAGTTGAGACATAGAACATTTTATACAAATAACATATTTTTCACAAGACATTGATTTACAAACAACTTATCTAATACAAACTCATTTTACATGGTTATTCATTTAACCATACATTATTTATACATATCATCTGATCTTATCAATTTTCAAATGATTTACAAAACAAAGCAAATAACAAGGTTCATGACTAAACATTTTCTCAAACATAAGTCATGAAACCTATTTTCACAAAACCTATGTATCTCACCGGCATTTTTATGCTGACGTACCTATTTTCACATGTGTTTTTCAGGAGCTGTTGCATAAGATGATCAAGATACACATAGGCAGACTTGGGCTTTAGTGACAATAAAAGATGCAAGACTAGTTAATTATGTTGTATTTCTTTGTTTGTTAAGACATTGTAACACTTTTAATCAATAAAATGAAACTTCAATTGCCATGGATTTGAAACAATTAATTCTGTTACAACACTCCCCGACATTTCCGCCACGTTTTGTATGTTCTACGTGGTCGGGGTGTGACAGAAAAGATGGTATCAGAGCCAATGGTTATAGGGAATTAGGTTATTAGTAATGCTTTGACCTAGTCTATAACCTTCTTAGGACCCTAACGCGAGTTTACTTGCGTTTAGTCATAAAACAATACTGTCACCTATCCTTAGGCGACGACCACAACAAGAACATAAATTTCAAAACCGTTTTGAAAACTAATCATCTGTTCTAGGATGATTAATTACTAGGTTTTGAACCCTCTATTGTAAGGTTTTGAATCCTCTGTTATAAGGTTTTGAACCCCTTTGAGTTTTCAAAATCTCGTCAAAGTTTTGGGTCCTAAATAGTGTGAACACGTGCAAACTGGAAGGGTGAATGCCTGTATTCTGGGTTTTCTAGCTAGGCAAGCACTTCGTATATATCTCATCAGACGCGAGACCAGTTGTGCTTACCTGGGAATTCTTGGGATGAGTGTTCACTTATAGGCGAGCATGTCTTCGCGATACATTATATTGACCCGCTTACTTTGATTAGTCACTGTCTCATTTGTTTACCTTTGGTAACAAACAAATGGTCACAATCTTCATGCGTTGTCATTTCTTTTGACTATCTTTCCCTGGTTTCCTCCCATGTCTTCCATTTTCTTCATTATGCCTTTTCATCGCAACAAGACTCGAGTGTCTGGACCAGGTGCTACAATTTCCCAACAAATAGGCGTCGCACTTCAGAAGACCGTTGATTTAGCTATCACCATGACTCGTCTCAGGGATGAAGCCGTATAAGGGAACTGCTCCTTGGCGCAATCAAAGCCACTGTCATCATCTGAATCAAAGACCCTGTTTCAAATGTAACCACGGTGGACGATGGAGACATTTGGTTAACATGTGTCGCTTTGCAATCCAAAGCAAAGCTGTTACAAATCCTACTGCTGCTCAACCTCTTACAAGGAAACCTAATGCCGATATGTGCTTATGTACAACAGATGTAATGCACCTCACCAAAGTTACCTACCGTGTCGTCTGTGTGCATTACGTGGACAACTCGGTCACCTGACAAATGCTTGTCAATTTGACCCAAACCAAGGTGGTCTAAACCAACCCCAAGTCAACCCTGCTCGTATGATCGACTTGACATACGTAGTACCCAACCTTCAAACTCTGCTTCATATGTCGCTTGGCATATCTAGCGCCTCAATCTCATGAACTTGCTACCTTGTGTATCGACGTAAGCACGCCTAGTGCAAGGTGTCGAAACACCTCTCGTTATACAAATTGCAAAATCCATATAGGATCTTTCTATCCTCATAATTAGATCCTTGTGGATGAATATCACTCAAATCGGAGCCCTTAATTGAATTATTCGTATGCCTTAATACGTACATTACAATTCAATAAGGACAAAGCCGAATTCTTATTAAGATTTTTCCTATCTTCATAGATAGATTCTTGAAAATGATTAAAGTGCCAAATGAAATCCACGGATTGGATTCCTGGTGTGCTTTAAGTATCCGCGTCCAAAAGACAACAACTTAATGGTTAAATTAAACAACTATGTGATTATGTGCTTATGTGTTTCCTTTTATGTTGTGTGATCCAAGTTTTGTCATCCAAATCCTCGTAGAATCTTGCATATCTTCGTATAAGGGATTCATAGTAGGATATCCAAAGGTACTACCTTAAATCCTTAATGGACTTCTACGTTGTAGTTAAGTCCCTTGGATTATAAAGTACTATTCCAAAAGTTAAATACATCCTACGTCGGTGTAGTAGGTAGTTGAGTTAAATAGATCCTACGTCGATCTAAAGTTAAATACATCCTACGTCGGTGTAGTAGGTAGTTGAGTTAAATAGATCCTACGTCGATCTAAAGTTAAATACATCCTACGTCGGTGTAGTAGGTAGTTGAGTTAAATAGATCCTACGTCGATCTAAAGTTAAATACATCCTACGTCGGTGTAGTAGGTAGTTGAGTTAAATAGATCCTACGTCGATCTAAAGTTAAATACATCCTACGTCGGTGTAGTAGGTAGTTGAGTTAAATAGATCCTACGTCGATCTAAAGTTAAATACATCCTACGTCGGTGTAGTAGGTAGTTGAGTTAAATAGATCCTACGTCGATCTAAAGTTAAATACATCCTACGTCGGTGTAGTAGGTAGTTGAGTTAAATAGATCCTACGTCGATCTAAAGTTAAATACATCCTACGTCGGTGTAGTAGGTAGTTGAGTTAAATAGATCCTACGTCGATCTAAAGTTAAATACATCCTACGTCGGTGTAGTAGGTAGTTGAGTTAAATAGATCCTACGTCGATCTAAAGTTAAATACATCCTACGTCGGTGTAGTAGGTAGTTGAGTTAAATAGATCATACGTCGATCTAAAGTTAAATACATCCTACGTCGGTGTAGTAGGTAGTTGAGTTAAATAGATCCTACGTCGATCTAAAGTTAAATACATCCTACGTCAGTGTAGTAGGTAGTTGAGTTAAATAGATCCTACGTCGATCTAAAGTTAAATACATCCTACGTCGGTGTAGTAGGTAGTTGAGTTAAATAGATCCTACGTCGATCTAAAGTTAAATACATCCTACGTCGGTGTAGTAGGTAGTTGAGTTAAATAGATCCTACGTCGATCTAAAGTTAAATACATCCTACGTCGGTGTAGTTAAATATTTCTCTTGGGTAGTTTAGCTAAAGAGTTTGTTCGTTTATCTAATCCTTTGGTGACCTAGTTAATGAGACTCTATTACAGTCAAGTTAAATCACCACAGGATTATTCGTTTGATTTTTCCCCATACGCATTATGAGATGAACTGTGCGGACTGTGCAAGGAACTACGTAATTATGGAGGCCTAAATAATTATGGAATTCAGTGCATAGAAACCACATGAAGTTTTGTCATGTGTTAAGACCAATAGTGGCAAGAATAATGATAAGGGAGAAGTCTTGGACTTCGACCAATGTCATTTATTCTCACACTCCCCGATTCTGATCTCAATCACACACACAGTTTCCTATGATAAGTCTTCATAAGAAACGTTCTTCTGTCCGTAGTTCAAAACTCCATGTTTTGTTACTACAAGGACTTCACTTTGAGGGTTGAAATTTTCGCTAAGAATCCTAACATGGCCCAGAGTTTTACTTAAGGGCTCAATGGATTTGTCTGAAGGCAAAACCGTCACAGCTTTCTCCACAAGTTTCCTCTAAAACTAAATTTCGGGACGAAATTTCCTAAAGTAGGGGAGACTGTAACACCTGTGTCATTTCAACCATCAAACAAATTCCAAACCAATGAAATATTGTATTTCATACTTTGGACTTGTATAAATATGTGTATCTTTTGCACATATCAAGTCTTGTTCGATTTCAAGCTCTAAATCGCTTTCTGGAAGGTTATACGCGCACTGATGCGTAAATATAACCAGTTTAATGCAACGAACACTCCGGAATAGTGAAATAGGCTTAACATACCTTAAATAACCTTTACATAACTTAGATATAAGTTTTGGAAGGTTTGGTGTGGTGAAATCAAAGTTTAATCGCTTACAGGGACTAAAGTTGACAAACTGCGAAAGTATGCCAATTTGAACTGTAACAGACATTCCAGAACATGGCCATAAGTTAAACATACCATAAATATCCTTTACATAGCTTAGAAATAGGCTTTGAGGGGTTCGGTGTGCTAAAATAAACTTTTGTGTCATTCAGGGACTAAAAGTGTCAAAAAGTGCACAAGTTTGCATTTTTCGCGCATAACTTACGTTCTGAATACATCTGGACATCCAAAAATTTATGTAAGCATGACTATATTATGCTTTAGTGTTTGGCTTGCCAAAAATCCATTCGTCGCGCATTTTGGATCGTTTTTCACGCTTATGCGCATTCCGTCGTAATTAAGCGAACATCGCGTTCGTACGACCAAACGAACCAACACCCGGCATATTTTTGAGCATGTTTCATGTCCTCAATGTTTAGGCAACAATTTAGGGCCTTAAAGTTGGCTTTACGGGCCTTAGAAGTGTCGGAAATGGCCTTAAACACGTGCAGGGACTGAAACTGACATTTCTGAAACTTTGTTCTGATCTGTGACTCCTAGGCGGCCCGCCTCAGGATCTTAACATCCTTAGGCGGCCCGCGTCAGTCCTTCTAACCAGATTAAATGCATTTAACCACAAGTTGCAGCTGTTTGTTCCTCCACCACATGTTCTAACTTGCTTAGTCAGATGATAAGCATCAATTTTAGCTTCCATAACCTTCCAACAAGTATACGGCCTTGATCGTTTCCCCTTTTCCAAGAAACGATCTCAACGGTTACCCGAATCCTATATATACCCATCCACCCCATTGCATAAATCACCAGAATTCTGATTTGAGAACCTCTAAGTTGAAACCATTGTTTCATACCTGAGATTCTTGGATCGGGATTAGCATTCGGGGACCCTGGGTAAGTATTCTTTCGTTCTTTTATTGCTTTTCGAGTCTTTCGAGTCTGAAAGTCAAACTTTGTTTGACTTTCTACATTGACCAGTTATGGTCAATGCGAAGTTCTTTTGAACTTCGCAACGTGAGTGTAATCACGTTGGTTATAGTCCCTTGGGACTATGCCCACTGATTACCACGTTGTCTAGAGTCGTAGGGTAGGCGATCTAATAAATCGCCTATACCTTCGAACTCGACCCATTTGGTCGATCATTAGGATCCGACCAAATACATTAGGTGACCATAGTAGGTAGGGAATAACCTTCCGAGGTTATACCCTATGGTCACATCGTTTAAGTAGTTGTATGATAGGTAGTTTATATGCCTTAGGTAAATTACCAGAATACCCTTTTCATACATAATTGGTAATTTAGCATATGTAACCTAAACTTTTGCCACACAACAGATTATGTAACATATTTAGGCATATAACACTTGTCAAAGGACTAGTAAGACGTTCCGAACGCGTTTCACGCGCACGATGCGTTAAAATAGCATAAGCTACCTAAACGGATCGTAATGGGTCGATAAGACTTAGGTTAAGTTTCATTTAGCATGTAGGCTTTGTTAAACCATATCACATGAGTTCCTACACTCATTTGGTTTACAAACCCTAATGCTACCCAGTCTTCCGATATAGGTCCGGTTTATTAACATAGATACCTATATTAGGTGCCGTTTGATTCCGTGATCTCTAGCATTGCTTGGTGATTATCCTAAGACATCTGAGCAATCTCAAGTGAGTACATAGACCCCTCTTTTACTGTTTTCCAAACTGTTTTGGGGTGGAACACATGTGCCTACTTGTTACTTTCATGCTTTCCTGTTTTCACATCATATACTTCCTATGTTCATTAGTACATTATAGTACATGATTTCATTGTGTTTATGCTAGGTGTGCCCATTGTGTGCATTACTTAGTACATCGTTTTACATTACATTTCATGCTACGTGTGCCCATTTGTGTGCATTACTTAGTACATCGTTTTACATTACATTTCATGCTACGTGTGCCCATTTGTGTGCATTACTTAGTACATCGTTTTACATTACATTTCATGCTACGTGTGCCCATTTGTGTGCATTACTTAGTACAGTTCACATGCTATGTATGTCTGTTGTTGCATACTTAGTACAGATATTTCAGTTCACATGCTATGTATGTCTGTTGTTGCATACTTAGTACAGATATTTCAGTTCACATGCTATGTATGTCTGTTGTTGCATACTTAGTACAGATATTTCAGTTCACATGCTATGTATGTCTGTTATAGCATACTTAGTACATTTCTTATTCATCATATGCTTACATTTTGGTAGGACAATTGGTTTAAACATAGACATCTTACATTGTTGGTTTGGTTTGTGTAAGTGATTTAAGTAACGAGGCGTGTGTAATATGATACAAGCATGGTGGATACGCCGCTGGTACTTCCTATATATAAGTGTTTGTATGGTATTACATATTGTAGCGTTATCTGAATCATTTCAAGTTGAGACATAGAACATTTTATACAAATAACATATTTTTCACAAGACATTGATTTACAAACAACTTATCTAATACAAACTCATTTTACATGGTTATTCATTTAACCATACATTATTTATACATATCATCTGATCTTATCGATTTTCAAATGATTTACAAAACAAAGCAAATAACAAGGTTCATGACTAAACATTTTCTCAAACATAAGTCATGAAACCTATTTTCACAAAACCTATGTATCTCACCGGCGTTTTTATGCTGACGTACCTATTTTCACATGTGTTTTTCAGGAGCTGTTGCATAAGATGATCAAGATACACATAGGCAGACTTGGGCTTTAGTGACAATAAAAGATGCAAGACTAGTTAATTATGTTGTATTTCTTTGTTTGTTAAGACATTGTAACACTTTTAATCAATAAAACGAAACTTCAATTGCCATGGATTTGAAACAATTAATTCTGTTACAACACTCCCCGACATTTCCGCCACGTTTTGTATGTTCTACGTGGTCGGGGTGTGACAACCCCGAAACAATTTTGTCTTATAACGGGGTTAAGGTTTGGGTTCACTAACTGGACACCGAATGACCACCCTGACTCATTTAAAAACCAACATTTCCCGGGCCGTGAACGTATTACTTTCAAACGAATAAGAGATATGTTTGAAGGTCCGATGCGATATAGCAACGAAGATTGCACAAGGATATGTCTACTGATGCTTTTGAGCCAAGGGTTTTTAGGGTTGCAGGATTCAAATGCAATCGATAATAAACTGTTACACCTGGTGGATAATCTGAATGACTTTAATCAATATCCCTGGGGTAACTATTTTTGGGAGAGCACGTATACGAACGTGTATGATATGCACGTTCGTCAAAAGGAAGACGCGAAGGGTTTTTCGTTAGACGGATTTGTTTGGCCCTTTAAGGTACCTGGGAAATCGTATATATATTTTATATTTTAAGTGTAATGTTCGTTTTAATTTGTAGACTAATACCTGTTAAATATGTTAATGCATTTACATATGTGGATTCTAGAGGTATTTCCGGAATTCAAACAAAGGAGGGGGTATTTCAATGGTCAGACCATTCCGAGATTTTTAGGATAGCAAGAAGGACAAAAGCTGATGAAGGGTAGTGTTGATGGCATCTTAGCGAATGCAATAAAGGTAAATTGCTATATTGTGTCTGAAATTGCTGACAAATTTTATAAATTTATAAAATTTGATTTATAAAAAATTAGATTTTAAAAAAATTATAATTTTAAAAAATTAGATTTATAAAAAATTGTAAAAACCAATAAAATTATAAAATTATAAAATAAAAACTGTTAAAAGTATAAAATTATAAAAAAATATTTCCTACCGTTAATAGTTTTTGAAACATTTTTATATGAATTTTCAAATTATAATGTTATCACAAAAACTGTTAAACGTTGAAAATTATAATGAATTTTCAAATTATAATTTTATAAATTATAAAATTTAAAAAACAAATTCGACGTTTTAACAGTTTCAACCGTTAATAGTTTTTGAACCATTTTTATATGCATTATGTGTAACAAATTTTTTAAGTTTTTTTTTTCAACCTTTAATAGTTTTTAACATTTTTTTGTAAAATGTTTGGTTTCAATCTGATAGAGACGTGAATATAAACCGCTAAACTTCATACTACCAACTGAGTTTGAGGCCGAGACACAGTGGTTCATTTCAAGCTCGGATTATTTGGACCGTGAACGTCAAATTTATCAATATGCTATGGCGACTGAATTACCCCCTCCAATGCAATATCCAATCGACCCGAGTCAAAACTGCGGCCAGCCAGTGAAGGACTTCGTTGCCGACTTGTTCGGCGATGATGAAGTACTGGTTTAGTTGCCTCAAATGCACGGATTTGCACCTGAAGTACCGGTTCAGACGCATGATATTCCGTTAAACACGGCTGACTTGCAACGGGATACTGCTCCCGGTCAGTTTTCATCAGGATTTTATTCTGAAGAGCAGCTTGTCTCTAAATTTCAGTCAATGATGTTCTCAAACAACCGGGTGTTGACTGACATGATCAAGTCGGAGTTGTTGCAAACTTTTCGTATGGCTCCGGTTAATACTCCAAGCCAAATAAGAACACCGATGGAACAATCGCAAAAAGAAGATGATAATGTATTCATCCAAAAATCCCGTTTATTTGGTTATAAAAATCTAAAAAATAAATTTATTTAAAAATGTTTCTAACATTTTTTAAAAATTTGTAGGCGGCAGCTGATTCCTATTTTAACTTCGATAAGGATGTGTATCATGTGTCAGCAAATCCCGAAAATGTTACGGAAGAAGCCGTAAGTTTGGGCTGCGTATATGTTTATTTTAGTTATCCATGTACGTTTTGTTAATTTACCTCTTAAATTAATGTTATTGTAGAATGAGGATCCGGAGATGATGAAACTGAGGCGGTCCGAAAGGCTTGTAAAGCCCGCCAAGGCTATGCTATCATCGTTTGTAGTTTACAGAAACATGAAGCGGAAGCAAAAAAAGATAGCAAATGATGAAGATAATTTATTCAAAAAGATACAAAATTGGGCACCAACTAGCGGCGCTAGATAACTAACCCTCATAGCAGGCGGCTATGTTAGTTCTGATTTCTAGGCGGCATTGCTAGGCACTGACGGGACTGGCTGGTTAAGCGATGATGTAAGCAGTATAAACTATTTTGTTAATACTAAATATACTAAATTTTCCTATAAACTTTACCTAAAATTGTCCAACCTTATAACAGCACCTTTTTGGATGGATGCTACACATGTATCATTCAAGAAATCCATCCGACCGTTGGTCCATTTTACCCCCATATTTCCAGATGCATTGTCAAACTTTTGATCAGAAGTTCGAAGGTTACTTCAACAGGGTTGTGAAATCTTTTCCTCTGATATCTAGCGTTGACGAGGTGTATGTACCGTTATTTATACCATCAATTCACTGGTTTTTAGGTGTTTTCAACCTGGTTAACCAGACCCTCACTATTTACGACAGGTAAAAATTTATAAACGCTGGTTTTTTGTAGCTGATTATTTAATAGATTTACTTATCGGTCTCTCAAAGGGTATGACTTTAAAATTATCAATGCTCGTTTTTTTTTTTTTTTTTTGTAGCTTGATGGGCATGCAACAATTGGAAAAAGGAAGAACGGGAGTGGTTTGTTTTATAAATTTTGTTTATGACCATTGGCTTCGTATGCATGGTTACTATGACAACAAACCTTTACCGTTAAAGTATCCGTTTCAAATAGTATATGCAGATGACGTGCCACAGCAGTGAGGACCATTAGGGGACTGTGGGGTTTGGGTTTGTATATTTCTAGACCGGTTGATTAACAAAAAACCTCTAAATGATGGTGAAGACACAAGCATAACGTCTACAAGGATGAGGCGCCATCTTTCGATACTTTTCTACAACTCGCTTATTCCTATACAATCAGTCGACGAGATAGAAGAGGACGATATTAAATGTATTCAATGATTTGTATTAATTTATAATTAAGTAGGAAAAACTTCATTTATAATTAAATATTAATTATATTTATTGTGAACATGTGTGTATATATATATGTGTGCCCTCACTATGTCAATAATGCCACACCGGATGTCTTACTCAAACATTCCTCATTCCGTGCAACGCACCATTTGGATAAACCAAAATGATCGGTTTGAACATTAGTCGGCAAATATTCTAGAGTTTTACTATGACGGCGATACTCCAACTTGCTACTCAACCTACATGGGTAAAACACCTCTCGGAAAAGAATGGTGGGGCGGATTACTTGGGTTTTGTGGAAACGGATTTATTCAGGAAACGGTACCTTCGAAATACCTTTCCTTTTAATGATAGTGTTTTTTTAGTCAAACTTTAACCATATTTTTCTCAGCATATCAATGCATGGTGTAACAAGCTAATGTATCAACGGGAGCTTCACAGACGGTTAAGGGCGATGTCGTCAAAGGATTATCGGTGGACAGTAGTCCCGCCTACTTTTTTTAAATATGATAATAGAACAAAATAGAGAGGCCTACGGATATGGAGACGGTTCAAAAGAAAATTTTCCTCCCTTTTGGGACGTTGATACGGTACGTTGTGAAATATGCTTATTCGGAATTTACGCTTTTTATAAATTTTGCAGACCTTTATTTTAATAAATTTAAAAATAAACTTTCTGTTTAAAGAAATTAACAATTTTTATATTTTATGTTTTATGAAAAAATATAGATTTTTTAAATAATTTGTAACTTTAAAAAAAATTCCCTAAAAATAATACCTTTTCCGGCACTTATTTACGTTTCAATTTTTTACAGATTTACATGCCCGTAGCGCACAACGAAAACCACTGGTTACTTCTAAAAATAAATATGCGTTCGCTTAAAATATATGCTTATTTTCCCGATAACTGTAACCTAAGTAATTGCGGTGAAGGATTTTGCATACACAGGAAAATACATCAAATTCTTTTAGAATTTGAATCTCCATTCGTATGGTTTCTGGGCCGTATATCGTACTGGCAACACTCGGGGATAGATAGTGTAGAAGCCTTAGAGTATTGCGGGGATGTTGTGTGGCCTGACCACGGAGCTCATATTGGCCGAAACTCAGGTGTTATCATATTTATGCTATTGGAAAATCTAGTTTACAATCGTTCATTGACATGGAACGAAGTAAACATGCATGATGCTTGTGTCAGATATAGACGCTACATGGCTGATGAACTCTACGCCGGGCGCTACACACCAACTAATTTTTGAAGGCTGGACGTACGCATTGTAAAATTTAATTCTTATATAAATTAAAAGTACTAATTACTATTGCGGTTACGAGAATTTGTTACATGATTTTCCTAATTAAAACATAAAAAACTAATCTATTATTAAAATTCTGCTAAATTATAAGATGGACAAATGTCATCCGTTGGACTCTGGGTTTCTGTCTCTTTCCCTTTTCCTTTGCCTAATGATTTACATGAACGAATCTGTGATGGCATTGATTCTAAACAAACGTCACGACCATGGCCGTATGTTCGACACCGCGAACAATATACCTGAACGGGCTCTTCCCCACGAGATAAGATTCGGGTGTTTTCTTTTGGATGGCCAGATTGATGTTTTGTAATATGCGGCGGTAATACACCGCCAAGGCCTTCTGGTATCACCCATTCAGACCTATGAGGCAGAGGATTAATTGATTCTTCATACGTTTTTTTGTATACTTCGTTTGAATAACACGAGAATGCATAATGGCTGCAGTCAGGTTCACCCAAAAATCTTGAAACAACAATCACATGCCCACAAGGTAGACCAGAAACTTGCCAGACACGGCAGCTACACGAACGATTAAAAAAATCAACTAAACCCCTTTTTCCCACCGTCTTCAACAAGAAAACTGTTTGTCCCAATGCCTACAACAGTCCAGGTTCTAGACCCTTCAATTTTCTTTAAAATTTTCTTCTGTGCCCACTGAGTCAGTGAGTGGCTCTCCTGCATGCCCTGCAGTCGACGGTCATAAAACCATTTTTGTACGGAATCGCGAAAGAATTCGATAAGTTGCGTTATCGGCATCTTACGCGAGAATCTAGACAAAGAGTTAATAGACTCCGCACTATTAGATGTCATATAGTGGTATCGATTGCCGGGACAATGAGCTCTTGCCCATCTACCAAACCCAATATTTGTTAAAACCTGGCGTATTCTAGGAACGACAAGACACAAAGCATTGAATGACTAGTTAAAGTCAGACATCCGATAAGATTTACATGTCTTCCACCATAGTGCCTCGTATTCTTTTTTTTAGAGGACAGCAAACGTAAATTCATCATTAAATGACGACAACACAACCCGTGGTAAACACGTGGAAACACGTTTCTAACACCTACATGCATAGAATTCGCTCTATCCAAAATGATCGCCATATATGTTATTTCACCAACACACTCTCTAAGCTTTGAGAGAAACCATGTCCAAGATTCACCATCCTCTGATTTTCCTATGCCATAAGCAATTGGTAAAATCTGATTATTTCCATCCATGGCCACTGCTAAAAACAACGTCCCTTTAAATTCACCCTTTAGGTGTGCCGCATCAATGATAACGACCGGTCTTAGATTAAACATAAAGCTACGAATCTGAAAATTAATGATAACAAAATAAGATCAAACCCATGTTATTCTAAAAAAATAAGAACAAGTACAAACGAAAAGGTGTAACTTACCGCAACACCTAACGCAACAAAAACCATTTCAAAACGACTCTGCTCATCAACCAAGATGTGAGTAACGCTTCCAGGATTTGCAAGCTTCAAATTGTAACAGTATATTGGTGGTTCGGCAAAAGAGTCTCGGGTTGTTCCTTGTAGAAGTTCAAGTGCATGGCTTTTACCACGCCAAGCTTGAAGGTTTGTTATCTCAACCTCGAACCTTTGTCTTAAATCTTTGACAATCTCTTTCGCTCGATATATCCTACCACTGTCTTTTAGTTGTTCCTTTAAAAAGTGACCCAAAACCTTTGGGTTAGCCTGACGGAAATGTGGGTGTGTTTGCGTCTTCGAACAAGTGTGTCTATCATTCATATGTTTAACAAAAAATAAACTACCACCAGGAATAGCATATGCCTTAAATCGCCATTCACAACCATCACCCATGCATGACACTTCATACCGTGTCTTAGATGATCTATCAACTTGTAACACCCTTAAATTTATACTTGAATTTATAAATTTAATTTATATCAAAAGATAATAGTTTAACATAAGTTTCAGAAGTATCATAAGCCTTAGTCGACTAATGACTAAGTTAGAACATACAAAAGTTGTTTGTTAGTTTGTTTACAACCCATGAACAAACATTAAGTAAGATTAAACGCATAGCGGAAGCTTCAAAAATCGTGTTCGGTTCTTCGGCGTTGCTTGACCACCATCCGTAAGGTTCATTTAATCACCTAGGGTCAAAACCATTAAAACATTAGTTTTGACTTTGATACATAAGAATTAAACATATGATCCAATCATCAATTAAAAATAAAAAAAAATTTAAAGTTTTCTGGATTTACCGTAAATTACGGTATTACCGTAATTTACGGTGGGTTCTGGAACTATTTGGTCACCGTAAACCAGGAGATCCATGCCGTAAAACATCTCACCTCTACCGTAAATTACGGTAATACCGTAATTTACGGTAGTACCTGGAACTTCATGTTTGGTTTTGTATGTTCATTACACCAAGGTTTCCAACTCTCGGATTTCAATTTTTCAATGACACCGATACATTAAAACCTCGTATTTCTCATATATTATATATTAACCAAGCATCAAAGAACAATCTATCATATTCCGGAGCATTGATTGTGTCTTACTTGATTGTTCGACCCGTTTGGATGCCAAGATTTGGGCATCGAATAAGGTATTACTAAAATCCAATTTCTATCAAACGTTTGACCTGTTTCACTTGTTTAAGATGCAAAAGTCACATCCGTGACGTATTGATCTATCTTGTTTACCATGTTTTCAAAAAAACTACAACATAAAACTAACAATTTATTTATAATGTAACGAAATGATAATTTCGTACCTTTAGAGCACGTCTTTCCCTCGTGAATTCCCTCCGGCTTGTCCGCTTGATGATCCGAACTCTTTGCCTAGAAGATTCAGTTTACAGCTTGTTTAGAATTCTTTTCATGACCATATTCATATCATTGTGAAACATGATCAAATCTGCGTTCTCATCATATTTTATCATTTAAATCCTCTCTTAGGCATTTCAACAAACACCTAACGGGTCAGATTCTTCTATAATTATCACCAAGTTCATGATTTGTAATTAACATCTATTTTCGCTAAATTAGTAAATTTCACATACAACTTGACATCTATATTTATGAATTTACTTTAACAAATTCAGATTTCACTATAACAATAATCATAATTCTAGTATTCTTCAAGCTCATAGCCTCCTAACATGTAAACCCCAAACTTTACAACTATGATGCAAAGTTTTCACAAGGAATCACCTAGGGTTTGATTCTAAACATCATATTAATTCAACATTCATTCATGCATGTCATAACTAGGCTAAATTTCAGTTTTTCACAATTAACCTAGAATTCATGATGGATCAAAGTACCCAAATTTTACATACCTTTTGATCCTTACAACGAGATGATTACTAATTTGTGTTTAGAATTCGATTTGGGACGGATTTGAGGCTTCAATTTTGCAGATTTTCATGTGAAGCTAGAGTTTGGAGAACACCCTGGTCGCCCCCCTTTCTCCTGATCGACCAGACACACAAGTCTTTGTGTGTTTGGTTTGATTTTGTTACTATTAGTGATTATCTTTCACATTTGACAGGTTTAACCCCTCAACTATGATTTTCCTTTAAGTTTAAATATTTTAACCATGTTATGAATTATTTCAAGACTTGAATTTAACTAGGTTAAGTTCCTAGTTGGTAAATTCTTGTTTGTTATTTCATTAAAATTTTAAATATAAGGATTTATATTTTCGGGGTGTTACACAACTTTAAACTCGAAATGCTCTAACAAACATTTCTTTCCCAACTCAAGCTTCATCTCTTCTTTATTATTGAATATATGACCGGCCTCAAACACTATAGATGAAGAAGCTGATTCGTTGTTAGACGTGGATGATTTTTCAAAATTATTTTCTAAAATAGGACACTCATCGTTTAAAACATCAACATTTTCTTTTACTGAAATATTTAGATCTGATGTTTTGAAGTTGTTTAAAGAAGAAAAACCAGAGGAACCAACACCAGACTCTTGAATAACATATAATTTATATAATTCAAAAGGATTCTGCATCGCCAAATAAAAAAAAAATCTAACATCTCGATCATTAATTATATCGATCGGATCAGTAAACGTAGACATCTGGTATGACAACCGTGTAATGTTTGGAGTATCACACATCTTAGAAACTTAGTTTAAAAAACTATTATATGAATGATCCGTTTCAATTTCTAAACCACGTCTCCTTGAATCGCCATCAGTAACATACTCAATGTGTCCGTTAATGACATCCCACTTCCCCCCAGTATAAACAACAAACTTGACCCTCATGTTGTGAGATAATTACTAAAAAACAAACTTTTAGAATCTTAGATTTATACTTCAAATACGGTTTTTCATAATGTACAATATTTAAATAAGGGATCCCTCTAAATAAATGCAAAACGTCTTAAATTCCTACAAAAACGTCTTAAACTCATACAAAAACGTCTTCAATTTGTACAACAAACGTGTTAAAATAAGAAATCCGGCTCGAGCTGATATAGCCGGCTAAAGAGAGTGAAATGGCTCAAGCCGGGCGGAAACGTCTCAAGCCGTCTGAAAAAATGGGCAGCCATAACGAAACGTCTCAAGCCGTTTGAAACGTCTCAGCCAAGACGTCCAGACGCCTGACTTTACTGTCGGACACGTGGCAGTGTATGGTTGGTCAGCCGCCAAGACGCTAAACCCCATTTGTGGCGTCTCCCCAAGACGTTTGACTTGGCCATTTTCGAAAGGTTGACCAAGTCTTGGCCATTTTAGCTATTTTCCCAATTATGAATGTTGGAATATCAGGTTCAAAATCAAATGAGTAACGCACCATATGAACGAACTTACTCTTTTATTAGAGTAAATTACAAGTTTTGTCCTTTATGTATGTCCCAAATTGCAGGCGCTATCCTTTAAACCAAAACTTGACAGGCGGTGTCCTTTGTGTTTTCAAAATCTTGCACGTTTTGTCCTTTAGGCCAAACTTAGTTAGATTTTTTAGTTAAATCTGGTATGAAGGGGCTATTTTGTAAAAAAAATTATTCAGGGACTAAATTGTACAAAACTTAATATTATTATTATTATTATTATTAATATTATTGAGTAAATCACTAACCACCATCACCACCACCCTTCATCACCATCACCACCACCCTCCACCGCCGCCACTACCACCACCACCGCCACCACCACCACTACCGCCACCATCAAACACACTTTAATTAAAGTTCTTAAAACAATTCCTAAACAAATTTCAACCATCACAACCTCTATCATCAATCAAAACTTTCACCGGAAAGTAGAACTCCGGTTACCAGTAGCAGGAAAAGCTTGACGCCGCCTACCCAACTGGAAATCTCCACTCCTTTCACCACCACCAGCCTCCTTCTTACGACCACCACCCGTCGCCTTCTTTTCACGCTAACCTCGATTACCCTCATCTTCCCCACCAGACTCGTCTTCCCCAAACCTCGCTTCTTTCCGAGCTGCTGCATAGTCAAACGGTGTCACCTTCACCAGCCCCGCTGAACCACCTACCACCCTCTGGTTCAATGTTTTCTTCTCGTCAGCAGTCTGTACGCACTTCTGGAAGCTTAATGAAAGATCTGAAAGCGACATGGTCCCCTCGTTTCCATCTTCTTCATCAGAACAAGAATCAGAATCCAACAATTTCGCATTGTCTTCATCTTCTGTTTTCTGCTCACTATTCTCAGCATTTACTGGTTTTTCCTCTTCCTCGATATTGCAATCAGATTGCAGTAAAATAACGTCACCTCCTCCGGTTCCGTTTAAGGTGTGTTTGATGGTGGCGGTAGTGGTGGTGGTGGCGGCGGTGGAGGGTGGTGGTGATGCTGATGAAGGGTGGTGGTGATGGTGGTTAGTAATTTACTCAATAATAATAATAATAATAATAATAATAATAATAATAATAATAATAATAATAATAATAATAATAATAATAATAATAATAATAATATTAAGTTTTGTACAATTTAGTCCCTGAATAATTTTTTTTTACAAAATAGCCCCTTAATACCAGATTTAACTAAAAAATCTAACTAAGTTTGGCCTAAAGGACAAAACGGGCAAGATTTTGAAAACACAAAGGACACCGCCTGTCAAGTTTTGGTTTAAAGGACAGCGCCTGCAATTTGGGACATATATAAAGGACAAAACTTGTAATTTACTCCTTTTATTATTATGAAGTGAAAACAAAAACCACATATTATATTACATTGATTATTTTTTTAACCCTTTACTTATTTTAACTCAACTCAAACTCTAATTACATAAATAAACAAGTTGCGACCATTGTGACCCTACGAGTTTAAAAAAATAATAAACTAATCACTAAGACTCTTCGTTGTGGGTTCACAGAGACGCAATTAACGTGGCCACATTACCTGTTAACGGGCGGAACACCGCATCCCACTGTTAACGATGGCCGTTAATGGGTGCCTCGGTGAGCATGTTAGCGACGTTAAGGAGCGAGCGAGAGAGAGAGAGAGACGTTGGGGAGTGGGGCCAGTCAAACTAGCCGTTGGGTTGGATGGGAACTTGGGTTGGGTTAAAAAAAACTAATTAATTTTAATACCAAACACCACATATATATATACCACGTTTCTCAACCATATTTCACACAAATCACTCCTAAAATTCACACAAAAATCTTTGTCAACATAGATATTCGAAATACGAAAAAAGATTTAATTATTGTGGCGGTTCGAGCGGGCGTGGATCTTTTATTCGATGATGACGCAACGCCTGGGCCATTAACAAGACGTGCCCCGTTGCAATGAGATCGTGAAGCAGCTCATGAACGACTCATAAAAGATTATTTTTCTCAGAACCTGCTATATTATGACAATACTTTCAGGCGTCGTTCTTGCACGAGCCATCAGTTATTTTTATTACGAGGCATACGTGATTTAGAACACAATTATACATTTTTTCCAACAATGGGAAGATGCACGCCGTAAACTAGGTTTTTTTTCCGTTACGGAAGTGCACAATTCGTCTAGTGGTGTACAACACTCCGAGTGACATGGACGAGTATTTGAAAATGTCGGATGAAGTGTGTCGCAATAGTCTTCAATATTTTTGTGAAGGTATACTTTATTATGTTATATTTTTTATTGTTATATTACTGTCAAATTAGTCTTTATTCTTATACACATATAGATATCTTGATGTTATTTCATTTAATGTTTAATTATGGTTTATTATTATACATATTAAAATTGTAGGTGTTATAGTGTTATAGGGCAAGCATTATTTGAGACGACCAACCTTTAGTGACATCTAAAGGATATTCCAAGTTCTGACGAAGTACATGGTTTTCCTCGGATACTTGGTAGCCTTGATTGTATAGATTGGGGTTGGGTTGCGTTCCCAATTGGTTAGCGAGGTGCATACCATCGTGGTGATCATGATGGCCCAACTTTGATACTAAAGGCGATGGTGTCATATGATCTATGGATTTGGCATGCATATTTTGGTATGGACGAGGCACTCAATAACATCAATGTAGTTCAGGGTCGTCCCCGATAACTGTCAAAAAATTTAGGCCCTGGACGACAAAGAAAATTGGGCCCAAATTGTGGTTTAGGGGAAATGAATTAAAAAAAACAAGATCTTGATGATGGATCCAGACCATGATCTTGAGACCGCTACATTATCTTAAGATGGTTTTTTATACCAAACTAGCAACATTTTTATATATAATAAACAAATGCATATACTAAGTAGCCGACCCTGGTGTTGTTGATCAATCACCTTTATTTGACAACATTATAAATGGCGTTGCACCTCGGACTTCATTTTATGAGTATGAGCATTATCTTACAGATGGTATATATCCTGAGTGGCCCATGTTTGTGAAAGCATACTCAAGCCAACTAGACGAGAAATGAGTATATTTCATGAAAAAAGGGAATATGCAAGGACAAATATTGAACGTACGTTCGGGGTTTTGAAGAAAGAAATGGAGTATAATTTCCCAACCCGCTAGAATATAGGTAAAAGAAAATTTAAAGAGTGTTATGTACGCTTGTATTATTTTACATAACATGATTTTAGAAGACTCGGGTAAGGCGATTTGTCAAGATTATGATCCAGACGACATGGAGCTACCGGAGTCCACATTAAACCCGGAACAAAGACTAGCTATCCTTGTGAAATTACGCCGCCGCGAAAAACATGATGCTCTATGTGCCGATTTGACTAACCATTTATAGGTTAATCGTTCGAAAGACGAGGAAGATGAGTAATTTGTTTGCTTCGTAATATTGTAGTTTTTAATTTTTTTCTAAATGTATTTTATTGTTAATCTTTTTCTAAAAAGAGAAAAACATAATTGAATAATGATTGTTAAATGATTGGAGTGTAGTTAACCCACAGTACCTAGTTCACGAACGATTTAGACTAGAGGGTATGGTGAGGCCCATCCCCATGAGGATGGGTCGCCACGTAGGCGCCACATCACCGGCTCATGGGGGATGGTACTCCTTCACTTTTGAGGGGGGTGGAGGATGGGGCCCCACATAATTTATAAAAACAATTAAAAATTTAATTTATTTGATTATTTAAGAGAGAGAAAGAGATAAAGAGGAGAGAGAAAGAGAGAGAGAGAGAGGAAAGAGAAAGAAGAGAGAGAGAGAGAAAGCCGGGCCGTCGACAGGGTTGCTGGATTCGCCGGAACTGATGGGAGGGGGGCGGTGTGGGGGACCGGCGCCGGTCCTAGCCGGGCCTCAGCCGGCCCCCATACCTTCTAGTCTTAGTTAATAGGACTATACTGAGTTGGCAGTAATGTTGCCACACTTTTTCTCGTTAATGAGAAAGTGAGATAAACCCAACACATAGTCTATCATCTTTTAACTATTTTATTTTTCCTTTAAAATTATTGGTTCACAATGCCGACTCATTCTCTCTCCTTCTTGATTGCTCTTACTATGTTTCTCACACTCATTCATCATGTATCCCCAATTGATTGCTCTTACCATGTTTCTCACAGTCGATCATTCACCATGTCTCACACTCAAAACCTCCATGCACCATAGATGATTAGAAGAAGATGACTCAATTTGTAGGCAAGTTATATAACTTTCATTTTGTTTGTAAGCATAATGAGCGTCCAACAATCGACTTTCCATACCTATCCTATATCGTGATATGAGTTATTGAAACCCTAAAACCGACTTTCCCATCTTACTTGTTGGTACACTTTTTTCAGTATATTTGTATATAAAATTTATAAATAACTTAACCATAATTCTTATAATGTGGTCGTCAGTATATTTGTATATAAAATTTATAAATAACTTAACCATAATTCTTATAATGTGGTCGTATGTCAAACACTTTATAGCCTTAGTAATTTTTTCTAAGTATGTAAAAGTTGGTGTTTTGTTGATTACTTAACATATTTCACCATAATGAAACCTTGAGTTTTGTACATGTGACAAGGTAAACATAACACATTTAGTGGTCATTAGAAGAACCTACACAGAGTGTAGGAGATCAAAGACTCAACAAAACTTTTGTTGTCTTTAGCAAATAGGGTAAATGATCCACGAACCATTTGTTGGTTAGTCTAAGGTCAATCTCTCAAGATGTCTATTCCATGTTTGTGAACTTCCATTGCCTATCAAACTTTAAGATTAAATGATAGACTCTACATGGTTGCATGCAAAGTTATGTGAAGAATACAAGTCAACTGAAAGAGCCTTACATTTTTGTGGCATTTTCAACATTATCAAGTATTTGTGTTACATGACCAATGTCATACAAATACTCAAAGATGCTGAAACACGGTTTTACAACATAAATATTTCGGTAGGTCACAAAATCACAATTGTTTCTTATATTCAATGAATACTTGCTAGATTAATATGCAATAAAAACTCAATACATATTTATGGTTGCTACGATTCAGCAACGAAGATGGGGCTTACCAACAGCAAAGAGACAACTCGGTTACACAGACACAGCAACGAAATAATTGCTATTGTAGGCGCATCACACAGGGAGAGGTGATGGCAGCACTTAGGAAGATGGGAATGGCTAAGGCAGTGGGTCTGGACAACATACCAATTGAGGTGTGGAAGTGCTTGGGACAGGAGGGAGTTCAATGGCTAACTAACTTGTTCAATCTCATTTTCAACTCGGGAAGAATGCCAGACCAGTGGAGGAGCAGTATTGTAGTGCCTTTATATAAGAACAAGGGAGACGCCCAATGTTGTGGTAGTTATAGAGGGATTAAGTTGTTAAGCCATACTATGAAACTATGGGAGAGGGTGATTGAGACTAGACTTAGAAGAGAAACCCAGGTTACGGTAAACCAATTTGGTTTCATGCCAGGGCGGTCAACTACAGAAGCGATACACATTCTAAGGAGATTGATGGAAAAATATAGAGAGAAAAATCGAGATCTACATATGGTGTTCATTGATTTAGAAAAGGCGTATGACAGTGTGCCACGTAGATTGATATGGGACAGCTTAGAGGATAGAGGGGTACCTAGTAAGTATGTAGACTTAATTAAGGATATGTATGTTGAAACTAAAACTAGTGTTCGTGCACCGGTAGGTGATACTGATTTCTTTCCAGTGGAAGTAGGACTCCACCAAGGGTCAGCGTTGAGTCCTTTTCTATTTGCGATTGTCCTAGATGAGTTGTCAAAGTCGATTCAGGAGTCAGTTCCGTGGTGCTTGCTTTTTGCAGACGATATTGTGCTGATAGAAGAAAGTAAACAGAGCTTGAATGAGAGGTTAGAAGAATGGCGTGTAGCCTTAGAAGGCAAAGGTTTGAGGATAAGTCGCTCTAAGACTGAGTACCTTTACTGTGATTTTAGTGGAGCAGGCGATGAGCACGACACTCAGATCACCATTGAGGGCCAAGTGGTCCCACAGGCAACTAAGTTCAAGTATTTAGGATCGTTTGTTCAGAGTAATGGAGAGATAGACAGTGACGTAGTTCACCGTATCCAGGTTGGATGGTGTAGGTGGAGAGCAGCTACAGGGGTATTATGCGACAAGAGGTTCCCCGATAAATTAAAAGGGAAATTTTATAGGGTTGCAATTAGACCCTCTATGTTATACGGAACAGATTGTTGGGCCATCAAGAAAATTCATGCACGAAAGCTAGAGGTGGCAGAGATGAGGATGCTAAGATGGATGTGTGGGCATACTAGGTTGGACAAGATAAGAAATGAGGTTTTTAGGGTAAGATTAGGAGTTGCTGGTATTTCAGACAAAATAAGGGAGGGAAGATTGAGATGGTTTGGGCATGTCAGGAGGAGGCAGACGACAGACCCGATTAGAATAGTTGAAACACTCACTGTAGATGGAAGGAGGAGTAGAGGTAGGCCGAAAATGACTTGGGAGGAGCGGATTAGGCAAGATCTGCTAGATTTGCACCTCTTCGAGGACATGGTCGAGGATAGAACTTCGTGGAGACGTAGGATTAAGGTTAAGGACTTTTAGGAGTTTGGTCTGGTTTTTCGTTTAGGTTCTTCTCCTATGAGTTAAATTTTTTCGTTTTCTATGAGGTGTGATATAGTTGTTTATAAGTTTCACTTATTCCCGGTGTCGTAGTTTTACTAACAACTACTTATTTATGTCTGTGGTTAACTTTATTATTTTTCTTTTCCACCTTCTTAGTAGTTGTGTGCTTATATATGTTTTTCCAAAAGCTTTTGTCTTGGTTTTGGTTTTTTGGAGCCGGGGGTCTCACTGGAAGCAGCCTCTCTATTCCCTGGGATAGAGGTAAGGCTTGCCTACATCCTACCTGTAACACCCTTAAATTTATACTTGAATTTATAAATTTAATTTATATCAAAAGATAATAGTTTAACATAAGTTTCAGAAGTATCATAAGCCTTAGTCGACTAATGACTAAGTTAGAACATACAAAAGTTGTTTGTTAGTTTGTTTACAACCCATGAACAAACATTAAGTAAGATTAAACGCATAGCGGAAGCTTCAAAAATCGTGTTCGGTTCTTCGGCGTTGCTTGACCACCATCCGTAAGGTTCATTTAATCACCTAGGGTCAAAACCATTAAAACATTAGTTTTGACTTTGATACATAAGAATTAAACATATGATCCAATCATCAATTAAAAATAAAAAAAAAATTAAAGTTTTCTGGATTTACCGTAAATTACGGTATTACCGTAATTTACGGTGGGTTCTGGAACTATTTGGTCACCGTAAACCAGGAGATCCATGCCGTAAAACATCTCACCTCTACCGTAAATTACGGTAATACCGTAATTTACGGTAGTACCTGGAACTTCATGTTTGGTTTTGTATGTTCATTACACCAAGGTTTCCAACTCTCGGATTTCAATTTTTCTATGACACCGATACATTAAAACCACGTATTTCTCATATATTATATATTAACCAAGCATCAAAGAACAATCTATCATATTCCGGAGCATTGATTATGTCTTACTTGATTGTTCGACCCGTTTGGATGCCAAGATTTGGGCATCGAATAAGGTATTACTAAAATCCAATTTCTATCAAACGTTTGACCTGTTTCACTTGTTTAAGATTCAAAAGTCACATCCGTGACGTATTGATCTATCTTGTTTACCATGTTTTCAAAAAAACTACAACATAAAACTAACAATTTATTTATAATGTAACGAAACGATAATTTCGTACCTTTAGAGCACGTCTTTCCCTCGTGAATTCCCTCCGGCTTGTCCGCTTGATGATCCGAACTCTTTGCCTAGAAGATTCAGTTTACAGCTTGTTTAGAATTCTTTTCATGACCATATTCATATCATTGTGAAACATGATCAAATCTGCGTTCTCATAATATTTTATCATTTAAATCCTCTCTTAGGCATTTCAACAAACACCTAACGGGTCAGATTCTTCTATAATTATCACCAAGTTCATGATTTGTAATTAACATCTATTTTCGCTAAATTAGTAAATTTCACATACAACTTGACATCTATATTTCTGAATTTACTTTAACAAATTCAGATTTCACTATAACAATAATCATAATTCTAGTATTCTTCAAGCTCATAGCCTCCTAACATGTAAACCCCAAACTTTACAACTATGATGCAAAGTTTTCACAAGGAATCACCTAGGGTTTGATTCTAAACATCATATTAATTCAACATTCATTCATGCATGTCATAACTAGGCTAAATTTCAGTTTTTCACAATTAACCTAGAATTCATGATGGATCAAAGTACCAAAATTTTACATACCTTTTGATCCTTACAACGAGATGATTACTAATTTGTGTTTAGAATTCGATTTGGGACGGATTTGAGGCTTCAATTTTGCAGATTTTCATGTGAAGCTAGAGTTTGGAGAACACCCTGGTCGCCCCCTTTCTCCTGATCGACCAGACACACAAGTTTTTGTGTGTTTGGTTTGATTTTGTTACTATTAGTGATTATCTTTCACATTTGACAGGTTTAACCCCTCAACTATGATTTTCCTTTTAAGTTTAAATATTTTAACCATGTTATGAATTATTTCTAGACTTGAATTTAACTAGGTTAAGTTCCTAGTTGGTAAATTCTTGTTTGTTATTTCATTAAAATTTTAAATATAAGGATTTATATTTTCGGGGTGTTACAAGTTCACCCCCCTTAAAAAGGGTTTCGTCCCCGAAACCGAATTACGTACCAAATAAAGTAGGGTGAAGACGTCGCATCTCTTCTTCGGACTCCCACGTAGTGTCCGAACCTTTCCTATGCTCCCATTTGACTTTAACTTGGTCAATTTGTTTATTTTGTAAATGTTTGACCTTTCTGTCTAAAATCTCCACCGGTCTTACCACATAATTCAGACTATTATCCACTTCGATATCATCGTAATGGATATAAGCCGTTTCGTCTGCTAGGCACTTTCTTAATTGCGACACGTGGAACGTGCCATGGATTCCACTTAGCTCCTCCAGTAATTCAAGGCGGTAAGCTACCTTGCCAACTCTCCCGATAATTTTAAATGGTCCAATAAACCTTGGGCTTAGCTTCCCCCTTTTTCTGAATCTAATAACACCTTTCCATGGGGAGACTTTTAGCATGACCATGTCACCAACTTGGAATTCGATTGGCCTTTTCCTTTTATCAACATACGCTTTTTGCCTGTCTTGAGCCGCTTTCAAGTGTGCCCGAACTTTATCGATCTTTTCATTTGTGGCTCGTACTATATCTTGGTGGGCGAGTTCACGTGGACCCACTTCACCCCAACATACCGGAGTTCGACACTTCCTACCGTAAAGCATTTCGTACGGTGCCATCTTAATACTAGATTGGTAACTGTTGTTATACGAAAATTCTACTAACGGTAGATGAACATCCCAACTGCCTCCAAAGTCGATTATACACGCCCGTAGCATGTCTCCCAATGTTTGTATCGTTCTTTCACTTTGCCCATCCGTTTGAGGATGGTACGCGGTGCTAATGAACAATTTGGTTCCCATTTGCTCTTGGAAATCCCGCCAGAAATTCGAAGAAAACCGGGTATCCCTATCAGACACGATGGACACCGGCACCCCATGACGGGCTATTATTTCATTGGTATAAACTTCCGACATCTTTTCTGACGTGTAAGTCTCACGAATCGGAATGAAGTGAGCACTTTTCGTCAATCTATCCACCACTACCCATATGGCATCAAAACCACGATTCGTCTTAGGTAGTTTGGTTAACAGGTCCATTGTAATATGTTCCCATTTCCAAACCGGAATTTCTAACGGTTGGAGTTTGCCGTATGGTTTCTGATGCTCCGCCTTGACTTGTAAACATGTCAAGCATTTTTCCACATACTTCGCCACATCCCTCTTCATTCTGGGCCCCCAATAATTTTGTTTCAAATCATTGTACATCTTGGTTGCACCCGGATGAATTGAATAACGGGATTTATGAGCTTCATCAAGTAGAAGCGCCTTTACTCCACAGGTATGTGGGACCCATATCCTTCCGGATCGAGTCTTTAACCCGTGATTCCCATCCGACAAATCTTTCAACTGACCAATTATTCTTTCTTTCTTCCAATTCTCTTCTTTTACTGCTTCTAATTGCGCCTCTCGAATACGTTCAAGTATACCCGAGGTTACCACGAGTTGCATCGATCTTACTCGTATCGGGACATAATCCGCTTTTCTGCTCAGAGCGTCCGCTACCACATTTGCTTTTCCGGGGTGATAATGTATCTCACAATCATAGTCTTTCACCGTTTCCAGCCATCGCCTTTGTCGCATATTTAACTCCTTCTGATCGAAGAAGTATTTCAAGCTCTTGTGGTCGGTGAATATGGTGCACTTTACCCCATACAAGTAATGCCTCCATATTTTTAATGCAAATACCACCACTGCCAATTCGAGATCGTGCGTGGGATATTTCTTCTCGTGTATCTTCAATTGTCTCGAGGCATAGGCTATTACCTTGCCCCGTTGCATCAACACGCAACCGAGCCCCGATAATGAAGCATCCGAATAAACCACCATGTCTTCGACTCCGTCCGGCAATGTCAATACCGGAGCTTGAGTTAACTTTTCTTTTAGCGTTTGAAATGCTTTCTCTTGATCGGCACCCCAAATAAACTTCTCTTTCTTCCGTGTTAGCTTTGTTAGCGGTGACGCAATCTTGGAGAAATCTTGAATGAATCTCCTATAGTACCCCGCAAGCCCCAAAAAGCTTCTAATTTCAGAAGGGTTCTTTGGGGAATTCCATTTTGACACGGCCTCTATCTTTGACGGATCCACCAATACTCCGTCGGCACTTATAACATGGCCAAGAAATTGTACCTCTCGTAACCAAAAGGCACATTTAGAGAATTTTGCATATAACTTCTCTCGTCTAAGGGTCTCTAACACTTCTTGTAAGTGATGTGCGTGTTCAGCTTCACTTTTCGAATACACCAAGATATCATCGATAAACACGATGACCGACTTATCTAGCATTGGCTTGCAAACCCGGTTCATGAGGTCCATGAAAGATGCGGGTGCGTTTGTTAGCCCAAATGACATCACGAGGAATTCGTAATGTCCGTATCTCGTGCGGAAAGCCGTCTTCGGCACATCTTCTTCTTTGACCTTTAGTTGGTGATACCCCAATCTAAGGTCAATTTTGGAAAACCAGTTCGCACCTTGTAGTTGGTCGAATAAATCATCTATCCTCGGGAGCGGGTATCGGTTCTTTACCGTGAGTTTGTTCAACTCCCGGTAATCAATACACATGCGCATGCTCCCGTCTTTCTTTCTCACGAACAATACCGGTGCGCCCCAAGGAGACACACTCGGCCTTATGAATCCCTTGTCAAGCAGATCTTGGATTTGGGACATCAACTCTTGTAATTCCGACGGTGCAAGTCGGTACGGGGCTTTTGCTACGGGTTTCGCGCCCGGAATCAATTCGATCCCGAACTCTACTTCCCGTTCAGGCGGTATCCCCGGTAAATCTTCCGGAAAAACATCTTCATAATTTCGTACTACCGGTACATCTCCAATCTTTCGTGATTCTTTCTCGGGCTCATTAGCGTATATTATGAATGCCTTGCATCCTCGCTTCATTAGCTTGTGAGCTTTCAACATTGAGCATACTATGGGGTTGCCTCCTTTTTCGTCATAAATGGTGACGTGTTTCCCGCTCGGAGATGTTAGTTTTATCTCTTTACGGAAGCACACGACCTTTGCATGGTGTCGAGATAGCCAATCCATCCCAACGACTACTTGAAATTCTCCCATCGACATCGGGATTAGATTTATCAAATATTCTTCATCATCGATGCTCAGTTTACAATTTTCACATACATCACAAACAATAAAGCTTTTGTTATTACCTATCTCTACTTCTAAAGGCACAGGTAATTTTGTTAGAACAAACGAAGGATGTCGAATAAATCCATATGAAACAAAGGATTTATTCGCACCCGTATCAAATAACACATGTGCAGGAATTGAATTTACAGCAAATATACCTGAGACCACGTCCGGTTCAACCTTTGCTTCCGCAGCGGTTAGTTGAAAAGATCTTGCCTTTGCTTTTGGGGCTTCACCTTTCGGTTCCTGCCCATCCTTCTTTCCAACCAATTCCGGGCATTCCGACTTCTTGTGACCCGTTCGATAACAATTGTAACAAACCGTCACTTTCTCCGGGCACGATATAGCCATGTGTCCCGTTTTCTTGCATATGGGACAAGGCTTATCCTTGTAACGGCATTCTCCTTTATGACCCTTCCCGCAGATTCTACAACTTGGCGACCCGCCTTTCGTCTCAGATTTCTTTGCATTTTCGTTTGTTCGTGCCTTCTTAGTAGGGCTTGGATTCGCATCTTGTGCCCTTCGTTCACCCCGTTCTATGCTCTTTTTCAATTCGATCTCCCTTTCCCGAGCAGCATTGACAATCTCGGTAAGGGTCTCGTATTTTGAAGGGGTTATGAACTCTCTATACTCCGCACTTAGCATGTTATGGTAGTAATAGACTTTTTGTTCTTCGTTTGTCACCAAATCATCACAGAACTTTATCTTGTCCATAAACATCCCCGTGATCTTGTCTATGGATTCACCCTTGTGTCTGAGTTGCATAAACTCTTCCTTGATTCTATTTATGACCGCTTTGGGACTATGGTGTTTAAGAAACGGCGTCTTAAACTCCTCCCATGTCATGGCCTTAGCCGCTTCACTTCCAATCTCCTTCTTTTTGTTATCCCACCAATCTTTCGCTTGACCTCTTAATTGACCCGTACCATAAGCTACGTAGTCATTTTCATCACAATGAGTTCTCTCGAATACTCCTTCGATATCACTTAGCCATCGTTGGCACACAATTGGATCAACCTCCCCATTATATATTGGTGGTTTACAGGCCATGAATTCATTGTATGAACAAGGCTTTCGTCCACCATGTTTTTCCTTTGCTGAATTGGAATCATCTTCCAATTTCTTAATTCTCTCTTCTACTATTGATAAAACTGTGTTTTGAATTTTATCAATAAAGCCCGACAAACTGTTTTCGATCGCCTTTCCAACCTGTTCGGCAATCACTTCCTTCATTTGTTCGGTGACTCTTGGCACCGCATTATCATTACCTCCATCAGCCATCTTTATTTCTGAAATGTTTACATAGATTGTTAAACATTCCATTTATAACACATGTTTTACTTGTTTTGATTTAATCAAGTTCATAACTTGATTTAATCATTCTTGTTTCAATTCAATCAAGTTCGTAACTTGATTTAATAATTCTTGTTTCAATTCAATCAAGTTCGTAACTTGATTTAATAATTCTTGTTTCATGCATTTCTTGTTTTTGAGTGAGCTTACACACTCTTTTCATTTTCATGCATATTTATTCTTTTCTCGTTCTCTACGTAGTACATAATTTATTAACAAAATAAGTTAGTTCTTATCGGACGATCGATCAAGCTTGAACCGAACACTTATTGACAAACTTGAGCTCTGATTACCAACTTGTAACACCCTTAAATTTATACATGAATTTATAAATTTAATTTATATCAAAAGATAATAGTTTAACATAAGTTTCAGAAGTATCATAAGCCTTAGTCGACTAATGACTAAGTTAGAACATACAAAAGTTGTTTGTTAGTTTGTTTACAACCCATGAACAAACATTAAGTAAGATTAAACGCATAGCGGAAGCTTCAAAAATCGTGTTCGGTTCTTCGGCGTTGCTTGACCACCATCCGTAAGGTTCATTTAATCACCTAGGGTCAAAACCATTAAAACATTAGTTTTGACTTTGATACATAAGAATTAAACATATGATCCAATCATCAATTAAAAATAAAAAAAAATTTAAAGTTTTCTGGATTTACCGTAAATTACGGTATTACCGTAATTTACGGTGGGTTCTGGAACTATTTGGTCACCGTAAACCAGGAGATCCATGCCGTAAAACATCTCACCTCTACCGTAAATTACGGTAATACCGTAATTTACGGTAGTACCTGGAACTTCATGTTTGGTTTTGTATGTTCATTACACCAAGGTTTCCAACTCTCGGATTTCAATTTTTCTATGACACCGATACATTAAAACCTCGTATTTCTCATATATTATATATTAACCAAGCATCAAAGAACAATCTATCATATTCCGGAGCATTGATTATGTCTTACTTGATTGTTCGACCCGTTTGGATGCCAAGATTTGGGCATCGAATAAGGTATTACTAAAATCCAATTTCTATCAAACGTTTGACCTGTTTCACTTGTTTAAGATGCAAAAGTCACATCCGTGACGTATTGATCTATCTTGTTTACCATGTTTTCAAAAAAACTACAACATAAAACTAACAATTTATTTATAATGTAACGAAACGATAATTTCGTACCTTTAGAGCACGTCTTTCCCTCGTGAATTCCCTCCGGCTTGTCCGCTTGATGATCCGAACTCTTTGCCTAGAAGATTCAGTTTACAGCTTGTTTAGAATTCTTTTCATGACCATATTCATATCATTGTGAAACATGATCAAATCTGCGTTCTCATCATATTTTATCATTTAAATCCTCTCTTAGGCATTTCAACAAACACCTAACGGGTCAGATTCTTCTATAATTATCACCAAGTTCATGATTTGTAATTAACATCTATTTTCGCTAAATTAGTAAATTTCACATACAACTTGACATCTATATTTCTGAATTTACTTTAACAAATTCAGATTTCACTATAACAATAATCATAATTCTAGTATTCTTCAAGCTCATAGCCTCCTAACATGTAAACCCCAAACTTTACAACTATGATGCAAAGTTTTCACAAGGAATCACCTAGGGTTTGATTCTAAACATCATATTAATTCAACATTCATTCATGCATGTCATAACTAGGCTAAATTTCAGTTTTTCACAATTAACCTAGAATTCATGATGGATCAAAGTACCAAAATTTTACATACCTTTTGATCCTTACAACGAGATGATTACTAATTTGTGTTTAGAATTCGATTTGGGACGGATTTGAGGCTTCAATTTTGCAGATTTTCATGTGAAGCTAGAGTTTGGAGAACACCCTGGTCGCCCCCCTTTCTCCTGATCGACCAGACACACAAGTTTTTGTGTGTTTGGTTTGATTTTGTTACTATTAGTGATTATCTTTCACATTTGACAGGTTTAACCCCTCAACTATGATTTTCCTTTTAAGTTTAAATATTTTAACCATGTTATGAATTATTTCTAGACTTGAATTTAACTAGGTTAAGTTCCTAGTTGGTAAATTCTTGTTTGTTATTTCATTAAAATTTTAAATATAAGGATTTATATTTTCGGGGTGTTACACTACCTCCCCAGACCCTATCAATAGCTTTGCTATAAGTGGGATTATACTGGGTTTGGTTGTTGGTTGTTGGTTGGTTCCTGCGATTCAGAAAATTTCTCTATGGTTTAGAAGATACATCCATAATGAAATTGTTCTAGAGATTATTAGAAAGAGTTTTTAATCTGTCAAAATACATGGATTATCACTAAAATCGAAAGATTATAACAAACCAAAAAACAAATCAATGAATCCGCTCTTAACCTTACATGCAGATCATCAATAGGATGAGCTGTTTTACACTCACACGATTTACAACGGCCAACCACAAGATCTCCTACTACAAGATCTAAGATTAAAGCCCTAAATCACAACAAGAACAAACCCTAGATATGAGAGTAGTACATGATGAGAGAGACTCAAAAGATCTGAAAAAAATCCCTCTATACAGAGACATCTACGCTTTTGTATATACTGCAATCATGCCCTAAACACCCATCTGCTCATATCAACTTTAAGCCCATTATACGCAACAACTCACGATGCCCAGCATATGTACTCTCTATCCAGTCCTTGGCCGAATTATACAAGTCCATACCTCATATTTAAACAAATAGAAACACTATAAACATATTTATAAAATATAAAACTGAAAGTATCACAATATTATTTAACATTTTTAACATAATCATTAAACATTTTTAGTACTTTTAGTTACTTTATATATATAGTTATTAAATGCTAAAATATTCCCGTATCTCTTTACTTTTGTGTTCTCAACCTAACTTGTTTTAGAAATTATAGTTCTTTGGAAGACAAAAACTAGGATCAACATTGTAGAAAACTAGAGCGGGTGAAAAGGTTTTCTTAAATTTTCTTTGTTAAACACTTGTTTTAATCGATTAATCACTTGTTAAAAAAGCCAATAATATACTTATAAACGGCAAATGACAACATATGCAAGTATCTAAATTGGTAAATGAGGAATGACAAAACTAAATTACAAAAGTTCGAGATATATTAGCTAATCCCTCTGTATACTATCCCCAATCCTCCAATCGAGAATTTATCCACTAGTCGTCTCCCTAAAAAAGGTAGTAATAGCCGTCACTCAAATGTCTTACTAAGCAAAGGTAGTGATAACCTTGTATAAAACATCTCACCTTTTCAAAGAAAGTGATCACCTTCTACATCTCAATCATCTCTAGTGGTAGTGATCACTAGTATCTCAAATCACTAAACAACCCTAGTGATGCCCTTTACAAATATCTTACAACAAGAAATATAAAGCTCACAATACAAATCTTATACACAAAAAAGAATAATAGTTTAGTTGTAGAACAATTCTTCTTTTGTTCTTGATCTTGATCTTGAATCTTTTTTGTATTTGGAGTTCGAATCACAAGGAAATTAGAGAGATATATATCATAAAATGATATTATAAAGAGTTTTGAGAAAAAATGGGTTGAGTTAAAGTGAAAGTGGGCGGTTCTATTTATAGGCACAACATAAAAGAGATTGTGACAAACTATAGACCAGACGATCAATCCCACAGTCGATGGTCTCGATCATGGACCGTCAGACTTGAATTTTTTTCTTGTTGTGAACATTTTGAATTGTCTCATCCACCTTTTTAACCATACATTAACATTTATTTATATAATTTTAGAGTCTCAGTGAAATCTCTTTTGATCTTTTGAGTTTCAAACAAGTTAAATACAATGGTAAGTTTACTTTGTGACTTGTAATGATGCTTTCTTCTTTTAACCATTTTTGGTATGTTTATGTTTTCAAGTATATTGTGATGAGATTTTCCAACAAGACTCATCATATCAATATTCAAAATTAAAATTCTTTCAAAATCTCTTTTCAAATATGCAACACTTATTTGTCGGTTTCGCTTTTAATCTTTACTTTGTGATGTGGGTTTTCATATGTTGATCTTTGTTGATTCTCGAAACATCATCTTTGGCATTGTATCATTCTTGATCTTCATGGATATTCAATACTAGACCAATTTATTTTCAATTATTCAATAGTTAATCTTGATGGTTGTCCAATGCTTAACTAATTTAATGCCAATATAAATTCTAGCATGTACATCACCATTCTTGGTGTATACATTAAGTGTTTAGGGACATATATGTGGCATATACACATTAACTAACAACAAACTAGTAACACAGATTCTTAATGTTGATACATATTATGTCGATACGGCTCGGCTCGGTTAGTCTCGGTTACGAAGTGAAGGCCGTAGTCAAGACATCCTCCTGTCTTGACTCGGTATGCTAGTTACTTCGTAACGTTTGATGTAAATGCAACTGCGTGTGTGCAGTTTGCATCTTAGATTATATTTATGTGTTTGTCTGTTTGTTGTTTGGCCCAACATGTCCAAGCCCAAGCCCAAACACATGTGACGAAGACACCCATGTGACGAAGACACATCATGTGACGAAATCAATGGATTTCGTCGTGATGGTTGATGTTCGTCGTTCAGTCTTCGTCGACAACATGTTTTCGTCGAGGCCTTCACTATATAAACACAGCAAACAGACAGAACACAGAGAGGAGTCTGCATAGACTTTGAGAGAGAACACACACACACAACAGAGAGTTTATAAGGTTATCTTGTAAACATTGCATTGTAAACGTTTCAGAGTATTAATACACTGCGTGTTAATCATTGAATCTTTGTGTCTTGCGTGTTCGTAACTTGGTTTAACTTACCCGTTTGGATTCCGCACTCTCGGGTTTGTCGAAAAACAAGAATAGAGCATTGGCTCGATTCCTTGTTAAAACCAAGTTTGTTTATCTTGTGTTTTGAAAGATTTTCATGAATTTTCATAAATTGTTCTTAAGTTTTGAGCTTTGATTATAATTTTTTCTGAAAAACAGGTGTTAAAATATTGAAAACCTTGTTGTTTTGCTTATTAGTTCATACAAAACCTTGTTATTATCTTTCATATACATATTAGTTTAAGGTTTTTATTGAAGTTCTTTGCAAAACTCGTGTTCGGAAAATTATTCCGGTGAAATCATTGTCGGAATCATCAAAAACTCATCGGAGTTCTTCGTTTGTTTTTAAGGATCTTCATATTGTTCCTGATATGTTCCTTATAGATATCTGAGTTTGATCTTGGTTCACTTTAATATTCATGTGTTAATGATAAAATATACAAGTGTTTGACTTTGGTGTACACAAAGTATGATGGATAGTTATTGAGATCTGTTTCAGTAAGGTGGTCTTGAAATTTGGTGTCACCAACTATTTCAGAAGATAAGATTTTGTTTTGAAAAATATCTTGAAAGTTGTCTGGTTACAATTGTCAACGAAATCACCATTTTCGTCAACAGTGGTCCTCGACGAAATCATCATCTTCATCGCATCTGATTTGGACGAAATCACCAACGAACATACAAACTTCGTCAAAAGAAGACCTCGACGAAATCCTCCTGATTTCGTCATACTTGTCCTCGACGAACACTCCTCACTTTGTCACCTTGTGCATTGACGAAAACTCCCTATCTTCGTCAAACATTTCAGTGACGAACACCCTTATTTCGTCAACATTGGTCCATCGACGAACACTACCAACTTTTGTCCTCTTGTGCTCGACGAAAACTCAGTATCTTCGTCACAGTTGTTTGACGACCTCTCACATTTTCGTCACTTATTGTCTTGGACGAACACCTTATAGATTTCGTTCGCATATTTGTGATATTTTTAGCAGAAGATTTTTAAATCATATTTAACTGTTTGTTTTTATTGATTTAATCAGGTATTCATCATTATATATTCGAAATGAATCCGGATTCGTGGGGTACTCCGTCAAATGCAGAGAGAAAATATAGAAGCACGGGTTTATCTCCCTCATTGGCCAAATCTCCCGCACCCGCATCTAATACGGAGAGCAAGTATAGAAGCACGGGTTTGTCACCATCATGGGCCGAATCTCCCGCACCCGCATCTTCGCAAGCGAATCCAACTTCGACAGGTCAATGGGCGTTTGTTTCAAATCAAACTCCAAGTATTCAAAGCATACTCCTAAGCGAAAGCGAGACCGGAAGTCTAAATCTCCCACCGAAACTGATGCACATAAATGAATATCCTGGATGGGTAGATAGATTCCATACGTATGTCCTTGGGCAAAACACGGAATTGTGGTTATGTTTTACTACAGATTTCGATCAAGCTCTTGAGGTTGTCGCTTCAACTGCCGCGACATTTGCAGATCTTACAGAAGACGAGAAAAAGGCATATGATTTAGAAAAGAAAGCATATGCTATTCCGACTCAAGCGTTGAGCAAGGATATATATCATCAGTTTGTCAGTTTCAAGACGTCAAAGCGATTGTGGGATGCATTGAAGACAAGGGGTCTAGGAAATGAAAAGTCACGTCAATTGCGACATGATTTACTCAAGAAGGAGTTTGATGGTTTCACTTGTATGGAAAATGAATCTTTGGGAGATATGACAAGTCGATTTTATCACTTGCTGACTGAATTGAGTAATTATGGGGTTGAAACAACTCCAGCAGAGGTTGTCACAAAGTTTGCCGATGCACTGCCACCTCAATGGAATGGTTTCTTGAAAATCCTGAAATACAATGGCACATTGGCTACGACAAACATCAATGACTTCACTCAGCTCTTGGAGAACAAAGATCAGGAAGAAACTCTAAAGGCGAAAAGGGTTCCAGTGCGACAAAATCCTGATATGTATTATGGAGCTTCTAGCACTTCTGCAAGACCTGTTTCACATGCTCCACTTCAAACGGCGTTTGTCACAAGCACAAATTTATATGGCAATCCGATACAAGTTCCTGTAAAGCCAGCTCCAACCACAGACTTGTATGGAAATCCACTACAACCAGCTCCACAACAGCAAAGCTACCGGCCATCTACCATAGCAACTGATTTGTATGGGAATCCACTTCCTGCTCAACAACAAGCTTGTTATGGAAGCACATCATCTGCTGGTCAGCCATTAAATTCAAATACAGTACGGCTTGACACATCAAACTTCTCCAAAGTTAGCGTTGAAGTAGCTAAAGATCATATGGAGATACTAAACACATTGGTGAGCGCGTATTGTGGGTTGATTGCAGGGCAGATCGGAAACATCAACCTAACTCAAGAAGATTATCAGCAGATCGATAAAGAAGAGATGGATATGATGGACATCAAATGGGCTTTCACCAGTGCTGTAAGGCGAGCTAAAGACATGATGGAACGGACGGGTAGAACCAGCTTAGAAAGCAAGAAAGATACCAAGCATGGGTTCGACAAGCAATCCGTCAAGTGATTTAATTGTGGTGAACGTGGTCATTTCAAGCGTGAATGCACAAAGCCAGCTCAGCATGGGAACCAGAATCCTTTCAGAGGTCAAGGCAACCAACAGAATCAGAATCAAACCAGGAATGATAATCGCACCTTGGTCCCTGCAAACAATCAAGCAAGAACATCGAACACCAATCAGGATCTTGTGGTACAAATAGATGAAGGTTGCAACTGGTCAATGCAATTAGGCATTGGTGATCAGGGAGGAGCAGCTTGTTTAGCTGAAACTGCTAAGGATTTGAAGCACGCCAGTGGTAGAGAATCTTCCGCCAGTGGTGGTGAATCTTCAGATGAAGAGAGTTCTAGTGATTCAAGGAGTTCAGATGAGGAAACCTCAACCTCAGGTGAAGATTATTCTGATGATGTATCTAGTGGGAGAATCGATGCAGATATCGATGAATTGTTAGGAGAAGCTGCAGTAGGGAATGATAGAAGATCTATTCTGGTGGATCAAGCTGCTTATTCTTCTTCTTTTCTTTATTCAGCCTTTATGGCTAATGGCGGCAGTTCATCAAGCCAGGTATGTGTCGATGAACCAACTGTCGTTAATTGTGATAATTGTGCTAGCTTAAGTGATAAATGTGCTGATTTAGATGCTAATATGTCTGAGTTGCAAAGCAAACATGATGCTTTAAATGCTGAATTGTCTTACTTGCAAAACAAACATGTTTCTTTTGATGCTAAGTGGTGTGATTTGCAAAGCAAACATGAGGCTTTGCAAAACAAATATGAAGTGACATATATCCACAATCAAAAGTTGATAGTGGATCTTTCGAAATGCAAAGAGGCTAACATGTTTTATGAAAACCATGAAAAGGAGTTTAAAACGGTGGTTGCAAATTTAAGAAAAGATAAAACCGAGCTGACAAAAATGGTTTCAAGAAAACAAAGTGACATAAACTGTTATATCGATCGTCTTGAAATCATGAAAAAAGAATTAGCCTGTGCAAAGTGTGAAAGTGTGGCGATCCGGCTTAAGCTAGACAGTTATTCAAACTCTAGATATATGCTGGATCACATCATTGACACACAAAAAGAGAAAAAGGATGTCACATGCATTGGATATAAGAAATGTCCACCACCTGTTAGACAAAATTTTGATGCAATGCCTGATGAGGAAAATAGAACTTATTATGAGGAATCTGTTCCTTTAGACATTGAGGAATTTGCAACTGGACTTGGATACAAAAATGAAGTACCATCAGATTAGGATGTGTGAGCAGATACAAGTGTGTCTTCTGCTGAACAGAATCAGGATCCTCCAGTTATTGTTGAGGATGCTGATTCTTCAGATGATGAATCTAATGATACTGACTCAGCACAGTCAGATGCGGTAATCAAAGAAGAGGACATACCTCTCGAGAATCATATTCTATGTGATCCTCCCGCAAAACCTGCTAAGACTATTCTGGTCGAGTCCACATCTGCAAAAGAGTCAGAGAGTGTGAATTTGTTGTACACTCTTGTTGGTGATGAAAAAATCTATTCTGACAAATATTTTCCGATTAAAAATGTAAATCAATCTTTAATCAGTAAAGTTTTTGAAGATTCGACAAGTAGGTTTTTGGGAAAGTCAGGTTCACACGTTGTGGTAACACAGTGCCCTCCTATCCCAAAGGCCGAAGTTCGAAAACAATGTGGCAATCAGAAATTACCAACAGTGAAAAAGCAGCAAAATCATACCAAACCAAAAGGTAAATCAATAACTCAAGGTCGAAAGGAACCGAACCAAAAGAAGAACAAGAAAGTGAACTTTGTGAAATCAACGGGAACGGATAAACTTGAAACATTTGCCAATAAATCTAACTTAGATCATGTTAATCAAGTTAAAATGTTGAAAAGAAATGAACCAAACAGTTCAAAACCAAGTACCTCGGGATCACAAAGTTCATCGACAAGACAATCATATGTTACTTCGGGGTTTGTTGAACGAAGATCATGTTTTGAGTGTGGTGAAATTGGACATATCATTCGAAATTGTCCCTATCTTCATAAACAAAAGCCAAAGTTGATGACCCCGTGACTAAATTAACCGCAAGCGATCTGTTTCATCAAAACCAGATCCCCGTCTTGTAAAAGAAAGGGAAAAGAAACAGAAACGCCAACAGGTCAAGAAAATTGAAAAAGCAATCAAAACCGATGTGGTTAACAAAACATCTGTTTCTGTCAAACCAGACAATTCAAAAACTTTAGACAATCATGAAGTTAATATTTTAAAGAATAAAACTGGTAAAACAAAACAGACCTAGAAACCAAAAACGGTTACTGAATCAGGGGGAACATCACAATTTCCACAATATCGAGAAGTTCAAGTAACTTACATTGATGAAAATGGAAGACCCAAGACCACAAAGGCTTGGGTCCCCATCTCCAACTAATCATGTGAGTACATGTGTAGGGTGTTCCAGGAGGAACTTTCAGCAGTCATTGGATTGTTGATAGTGGGGCATCTAGGCATATGACAGGCGACATGAAGCTTCTCTACGACGTTAAATCTGTTAGAGGAGGTTATGTTGCTTTTGCTGGAGATAAGGGTGGTTATATAACTGGAGAAGGAATGGTATCCAACGGGGTTGTAAGTTTTGACAAGATCAACTTTGTACAACAGCTTGATCACAATCTTCTCAGCGTTTCACAAATCTGTGATAAACAGTTTTCAGTACACTTTGACGCAAATGGATGTTACGTGCTGAAACCCGGCTTCAAGATTCCAAAAGAATGGATTCTCTTATCAGCTCCAAGGATAAACGATTTATATGTCCTTGATATGAGCCAAGCAATAACAACGACTGCACAAGCAACTTGTTTTATTTCCAAAGCCACCGAAAAAGACTCAATCTCTTGGCACAGACGTATGGGTCACATTCACTTACGGAAAATGAATCATTTGGTGTCGAATGAATTAGTGAATGGTGTTCTTCTTAAAAATTTCCATCTTCAAGATGTCTGTGTTTCATGCCAAAAAGAAAAGCAAACCAAGAAGCGACATCCGAAAAAGAAGATCAACACGGTGGCAGTTCCTCTTGAACGTTTGCACATGGATTTGTTCGGTCCTGTCAAGCACAAAAGCAACAGGAATGGTCAATACTGCCTCATGATAACTGATGATTATTCAAGATTTTCTTGGGTGGCGTTTATGGCTCACAAGAGTGCAACTTTCGGTATTATCAAAAACTTGATCATTCAGATTGAGAATTTGAATAAGTTGAAGGTTAGGCGGATACTCAGCGACAATGGTACAGAATTTAAAAATCATGCCATGGCGGAGTTTTGCACATCAAAAGGTATTCTTCACGAATTTAGTGCGACATGTACTCCTCAACAGAACGGCGTCGCTGAACGTAAAAACCGTACATTGATCGAGACTGCTAGGACTATGTTGGTAGAGTCGCAGTTGCCCATTCCATTCTGGAGTGAAGCTATGGCCTCCGCATGTTACACGTTGAATCGAGTCCTTACAGTCAAAAGACACAACAAGACCTGCTTTGAGCTTCTTCACAAACGGAAACCAGATTTGTCATATCTTGAACCGTTCGGGGCTCCTTGCACAATGATCGATCCTAATGGAAAGTTTGGGGCAAAAGCTATTGAAGGTCACTTTCTTGGTTATGCCACCCCGAACTTAAGAGTCTGGAATCTAGAGACTAAAAGGGTTGAGGAATGGTCTGAAGTCAGAGTACAAAGGCACACTTTGTCAGTCAAAAATCCAGGTCAACCATGGATGTTTGAGTACGACGACCTTTTCAATTCGATCAATGTTGAAGCAGTTGAAGAAAATGTTGCGGCAAGGATGTTTTTCAAGAGTGACAACGCAACAGATTCACCATTGGTTCGTCCAATTGTTGTCAATCAAGAACCATCTTCAGTGAACAATAATGCTCTCGACAATGAGGATTTTCATGATGCAACCGAACTGAACGAATCTTCATAGGATTAAGAATTTCTAGATGCAGATCAAGAAGCTCCAACAACAGCTGTACAAGGTACTTCGGAAGCTACAGCTCCAGTTGAGAACCCTAAAACAGCTGAAGCTACTGCATCATCCTCTTCGCCAGTTCCGGGTATTGAATTGGTTGTTGATCTCAATCTCAACAATCTAGGTACAAACATTCCAGTTCCAGAAAACCCTGAAACAAGGATTCACAATACCCATCCTCAACAAAACATCATCGGTAATGTACAAAGTGGCATTCAAACAAGAAACATGTTGCGAAACAACAACAATGCAGGCTTGTATGCGGCGATTCGAGAATCTGGTCAACGAAACGATTGGTCTTTCGCGTGTTATGTCTCACAGGAAGATCCAAGAACTTGGAAAGAAGCTTTGAAAGATAACTCTTGGGTTGAAGCAATGCAGGAAGAACTGCAACAATTCCAGAAACTTGGTGTCTGGAAGCGCATAGAGAAATCTGCTGATTACAAGAAGATTGGTACCCGTTGGGTATATAAATACAAAAAGGACGACCGTGGAATCGTTATTCGAAACAAAGCAAGATTGGTCGTTCAAGGTTTTCGTCAGATTGAAGGTATAGACTACAACGAAGTGTATGCACCAGTTGCACGTCTGGAAGCAATTAGGATCTTTCTGGCTTATGCCTCATTCAAAGGATTCAAGGTTTACTAGATGGACGTCAAAAGTGCATTCTTACATGGTCTAGTGGAAGAAGAGGTGTATGTCGAACAACCTCCAGGTTTTGAAGATCCTATCCATCCCGATCGGGTTTGGTTGCTGAACAAAGCTCGTTGTGGTCTACATCAAGCACCACGAGTTTGGTACGCAACCTTATCTAATTATCTGATGGAGAATGGATTTCGCAGAGGTCTTATCGATTGCACTCTCTTCATAAAAGAACAAGATGGAGATCTTCTACTGGTACAGGTATATGTGGATGATATTATATTTGGTTCTTCTATCAATGTTATGTGTAGGGATTTCGAGCGTGTAATGCCGGATAAATTCGAGATGAGCGCTATGGGGGAGATGACTTTCTTTCTGGGCTTGCAAGTGCAACAAACAAAGTCTGGGATTTTCATCCATCAGACTAAGTATGTTCAAGACATTCTGAACCAATTCCAGATGTCCGACACATTGCCCATTGGTAGCCCACTGCAGCAAAATCACGGAATCAATCCAGACTTGAAGGGTGAACTCGTTAGCTCTTCATACTACCGCGCGATGATTGGATCCCTTATGTACCTCACAGCATGAAGACCAGATATAATGTATCCAACATGGCTGCTAGCCAGATATCAAGTGAACCCAAAGGCCTCACATCTTGCAGCTGTAAAAAGGATTTTTCGTTATTTGAAGGTTTACCCAAACACCGGTCTATGGTACCCTAAGGATGATAACTTTGACTTAGTCGCTTTCAGTGATTCTGATTTTGGCGGATGCAAAATCGACGGCAAATCCACAACGGCTGGATGCCAGTTTTTAGGATGTCGCCTCGTAACATGGCAGTGCAAGAAGCAGACTTGTGTCGCTACATCAACTTGTGAAGCTGAATACATTGCTGCCTCAAGTTGTTGCTCCCAAGTCCTGTGGATACAACAGCAAATGCGTGATTACGGTTTTGAATTCCTAAGTACTCCTATTTTAGTCGATAATTCTGCTGCCTTATCTATCACTAGAAATCCTGTGCAGCATTCAAAGACCAAACACATCGAAATTAAGTATCACTTCATACGTGATTGCTTTGATAAAAGACTTATCAATGTTGTTAAAGTCCATACACATGACCAACGTGCCGAACTTTTTACCAAAGCATTTGATAAATCAAGATTTGACTTTTTATTATTGGTAAACGGCATTAAGGTCAAGCAAGAGTAATCCACATCAGAAAATCAGTTTTGTAAATATCTTTGTGTTTTTTAAAATTATTGTAAGTTTGTTGATTTTAGGGGGAGTAATTCCAAATTTGAAAAATTCAAAAACATCGAAAAATTTCAAAAACTCAAAAACAATAGAAAAACAAAAATGAGTTTCCTGGCGAGCAAAAGAGAAAATGATAGTACATCAGTGGTCTGTCCAAACCTCTTTAAACTGCAATGCAAAATGAAAAATGTTAAGCAGCTCTATATAAGATGTATCAGTAGGCTCACAATCATTTTAAAGTGTGCAGGGTGATATAAACCTAAATCGATTGAAGACTGTGTGGGAACCGCTCATTGGCATATGGTCTTAGTATCGAAATTTCGTTTGAGAGATTGCCGTGGTTCTGAGATATGTGGTCTTTATGCTGTTTATCATCTGGGTATCATGGTTATTTCTTTTACTGAAATATAACGGGGACGAAGTCTAGATCTTCCATGATACCATACATACGTGTACATACTGCATACGACCTCAATAAGTGATCAACAATCACATGTCCACAAAATAAGTGATAATATATCACATTTATCCGGGAGTCAAGTTCGTCTCTTTGCTGTACGTTTGTACTGACCTATTCACCGACTTGCTCTTGTGCCCTCATGCATCTGAAAATCAAGTTCCTCATTAATAAGTGATTCAATCACATAGGGCTTGTTTTCAATCAAAATAAGTGAGTTTCACACATTTTCATATACGTCAAAATAGATGATAAATAGTATACTCACCAGTAAGATGAACTCTCGTGCATACCTTGATACGGGAATGTGTCGTGATGTGGATGAACACCGATCGGTAAGTATAAGTCATACCTTAACGTATCCCCTCGCCATGATTACATATGATAAGTTGAGCTTATGTGGATAACAATACCGATAATCGTTATAGGATGTTTATCTAAAATGTTAACAAAAAGAACAACAAGAGCATTTTGGCGTGACCGTACACTGATATGATTCTCTTACCCTCGAAACTCGCAAAAAGAATGTTTGTATATATTTACTTTTCTTAGTTTCTGCAACTCTGTATATATTTATTTACTACTTTCAGTCTTTAAGTTTGAAATATTCAAAATACCAAAAAGATTTTAGGTGTGTTTTAATATAAACTTTATAAAAGTCAAAAAGATTTTATTTCTGCTTTAGTTTTGATTAACTGATGTTGGAACTCAAGTCTCCGTTGCCTGAAATCTGATGAAAACCAAAACGACTGAATCTACCATGCAAGTTTTGAAAGTTAATAATCAAAATTGAAAAATCTGTTAACTTTTCAAACTAACTGTTAGACGGTAGTTGAAAGAGAATTGGTCTCATATGTGTCATTTGTTTATGTTAACTATATTCCAAGCAGTTGTTCTCATTACGCGTTTAGCTTTCTTGCATGTGCAGATGCTAAAGGCAAGGATAACATGTACGATGATAAGCTTCGGAATAAAGACACGATGTGAAGGCACTCAAATGATAAAGATGATCGAGTTGCCGCTGGCCAATCACCAACACCACAAGGATCTAAAGCATTGAAGATCAAAAGATTCATGAGCATAATCAAAGGGGGAGTTTATTGATACACTTCCTAGATAAAGCGGGAGTTTGTTAATACACTTTCTATGTGTGACACGTGAAGACTTTGAATATCCTTTTCGAGAAAAAGAACCATCAAGAGATAGAGAACGAGATTACGAACCTCGCGAGCAGCATCCAAGGGGGGGTTTGTTGATACATATTATGTGGATACGGTTCGGCCTAGTTAGTCTCGGCTACGAAGTGAAGGCCGTAGTCAAGACATCCTCCTGTCTTGGCTCGGTATGCTAGTTACTTCGTAACGTTTGATGTAAATGCAACTGCGTGTGTGCAGATTGCATCTTAGATTATATTTATGTGTTTGTCTGTTTGTTTTTTGGCCCAACATGTCCAAGCCCAAGCTCAAGCCTCGGCCCAAACACATGTGACGAAGACACATCATGTTACGAAATCAATGGATTTTGTCGAAGATGTTGGATTTCGTCGTGATGGTTGATGTTCGTCGTTTAGTCTTCGTCGACAACATGTTTTCGTCGAGGCCTTCAATATATAAACACAGCAAACAGACAGAACACAAAGAGGAGTATGCATAGACTTTGAGAGAGAACACACACACACAACAGAGAGTTTATAAGGTTATCTTGTAAACATTGCATTGTAAACGTTTCAGAGTATTAATACACTGCGTGTTAATCATTAAATCTTTGTGTCTTGCGTGTTCGTAACTTGGTTTAACTTACCCGTTTGGATGCCGCACTCTCGGGTTTGTCGGAAAACAGGAATAGAGGTTCACTCGATCCTCCGGGTGGACCTACACTTAATTTCAATCAATCTAAATCAGGGATTATTTGTGTTTCATAAATTGTTATACTTAACATTAAACACATTGTTTCCCCCAACAAACACCACCCTATCCCGTGATTATAAGTTGGACCATTAAATAACAAGACGTCTTTAGGGGGGGGGGGGGGGTTAACAAAAGAATAAAAATATGGGAAAGAAGGTTATATGTGTTCTAATAATATGGGCAAAATCAACATTTCACAGGATATTATTTCTCAACAACTCCTAAAAAGACTTCATATTACATTTTTATCCCAAATATATATATAATAATAATAATAATAATAAATAAATAAATAAATAAATAAATAGTTAATAGCCAACTTGACTAAATTTTAGTCTACTAAATTGATAGTTGAATCAGTGTGTTGTGTTAAATTAGTCTTAACTTACACTATGAATTTACAAAAACACAAGGAATGGTGTATATACAATAATAATAATAGTTGTTAAAGTATGGTTGAAAAGGTATGGCGTTTTTCGTAAAAGCGAAAAGTAACAACTATTATTATTACTAGCGGTAAGACCCGTGTGCAAACACGGGTCGTTTCTTAGAATACCATGCATAACACATATTGATAGAACAAATAGATACATGTATAGATATTGTACCAAAATGTGTTATCTATTATAGCTAAAAGACAACTATAAGTACATATAAAAGATGTCTAACAAACTTAATAAAAGATGTCTAACAAACTTAATAAAATTCATCAGTTACATATGATTATTTCCATTCTCTTATTCAAAAAAAGAGAGTATCCACCCATTGACAATGTAAACTGTTATAAACATAAGTACATATAAAAGATGTCTAACAAACTTAATGAAATTCAAATACAACTTAATTTTTAACAAACATTAACTATATACGATCACCTGGCTAAACAACACACATTAAACCTCACTCAAGCATTTGTTACGCAGCAACATGTCCTTTGCTACATGTTGTGATCTTGTTAAATATGCTACTGGAAACAATGTAACAGCTGTTGATCCAACAATCTCCCTATACAACAGATGATACGAAAACCCTTCTTTATTACTGATTTTTATTTCTCATCAACATCTCCCTGATTTGTCCTTTAAATTGTAGTTCAAAGTCCAGGGAGAACATGTCTTCTTCATCATCCCTTTCAAATTGAAGGTCCAACAAATCTTGGAGATCATATGCATTCAGATTATATGCACTATCCATTTTAGTCTCTTCAACACTACCATCTGATCTGATCAAAGTCAATACTTGGGTTTTGAGCATGACTTCTACTTTACTATTTTTGGATCAGTTGGTTTTCTTTGGCAAAGAATTATTGAAGATGAGTTTGGTGATTGTGGTCTGCTAACTAAATTTGCAATTGATTCAGACAAATCAGATGATGAGATAAGGTTTTTCGGAGTATCGATTTTTAGAGACTGTGCAGCAATTGTAGGATAGACTGGGTTTTGAAGAACATTTGAATCTTCAGCTCTAACTTCTTCCAGCTTTTTGTAGGTCTCAACTATCTTCAGTTTAGACCATCTGGCAATGGATCTAGATGGACCATAACCAGCAACCACAAGCTCTGCTCTCATTCTTTTAAACTTCAATGCCTCATCTGAATCCACTGTTTTGACTTTCTTCCAATTAGGGGGAGTTGGCTTTACCAGAGGATCATTGTGCATTTTTGTGATTTTATCGATCTCTTCTCTAAGAGCATCTGCTGACCAGTTTTTGAATTTGTCACACCCCTAAAAATACCACAAGCGGAAACCCTGCGAGGCGTGTGACGTACCAGGATCTAGCCACTAATCACATTGAACCATAAAGAAAATAGAACTTTCCCATTAAATAAAATAGTGTAACTCAAACACCAGTTTAGAAAAACAAACATATTCAGCGGAAGCATAATAATTTATTCAATGCGTTTAAAATGAAAATGTTCAAAACAATGCAACAGTGAGAAGCGTTTCCAAACATCACGACACATGACCACTCCAGCTTCCCAGACAGCAAGTTCCATGTCAGTGTACCTAAGGACCTGCAAGCATGCAGAAAAGTGTATTAGACAATACTGGTGAGTTCACGGTTTGTTAAACAGATTGTTACCAAGTATTAACTTATGTTATGTTATGTTGATAATAACTTGATGCCGCAGACGACTCCTTTTTGCCCTTCTCCAATGATCTATCAAACATTGGTCATGATTTAAAAGTTATTAGTTGACGCCCGTCCTATCTAGGTACGTCGTGAGGGTGCCAAACCTAATAGCGCTATCAACTAATAACCCCGTTGCCCTACAAGCAACCAACCCGGTAGTATGATGGGACTTAAGTGGTAGAAAGTGAGTGTATTATCCAACATCAACATTTACTGAAAACTGCTTCATATCCCCTGCAAGGATATGGGTTTGTGAAAACTGCCTCACATCCCCTACAAGGATGTGGGTTTATGAAAATCCGTTTATTTGTTTGTCTGTTTGATTGTCCCCACTGGACGCATGCTTGTTTTGAGAGAAGTGAACTCACCTTGGTTTGCTCGGTATGACTAGTTACTTGTTCACACTTAATCAGTGAAGGCCTATGGTGTTCATGTACATGTAATCAGTTTACATTCACATTGTTCACGTATATTCATAGTGTGCATTCATAGCAAAGATCATCACATAACAGTTAGCAATCATTCAAATCTCATACACATTATAAACTGTATAAATCGCCAAAACTGTTCTGTTTGTTCACTAACAGCATCTCCACGAAGAATCAATTCTTCGTGGGATGCTTTCTCGGCGAAGATTCATCATGGCGAAGAATCATACTTCGTCGATAATGAACATGGTGAAGTATCCTTATGGTTCGTCATTAGCCAGTCGACGAAGGATCATAATTGTTCATCGAGAAGGCCAGTCGATGAAGAATAATAATTGTTCGACGACTTGGGCTCCTCGTGGGAAGTTTCGTCGCTGCACTTCAACAGGTAAACATGATTTCCTCAAGAACCCTAATTAGTATTTAACCATTACTAACCAATTTATCATTTGACAACTTCATACTAGATTAACAGATCAATCATTAATTCACAAGTATCATTCCAATCCAATGTCTAAATCTCAATATACATAACAATCATAATAATCTAACCATGTATAGTCCCCTAGATCATCGATCATCATTATTCATGCTTCTATGTTAGTTCTAACAGTTGGTTATCCCAATGTTTTCATCCAGAATTCTACTATCATGCAAATCCTATCTATCGAACATTAAGTAACAACACATCAAACAACTCATCATGCTATTATGCAACCTAGTACGACAAGAAGTTCAATCAATCAATGGTAATTATGTACTAACCGAGAGAATCGGGATGGAAATCACGAAGATCTTCGAGAGGGGAATAGAGTTGCCGTCGGGTTTGCAAAGGAGAAGAGATGAGTGCTTAGAGTTTGATAATACAGGTTAAGTTTTGCAAATGATACTAATAACCGTCGGGCTCATGGGCTCGTTCTGGGCCGCGATTCAACCTGAGCCGAGGGCCCTTTCGACGAAGTATCCCTTCGGCGAAGAATCAGTTCTTCGTCGACATTTGTTGTGATGAAGACTCATCCTTCGTCAGGAAGTGCATGTGACGAAGAACTAGGGTTCTTCGTCATTATGAATTCTTTGTCAATATGAATGTGGTATGCACATGTTAAGACTAAACATTTGACATTAACAATTTCTAACTTTTCATGCAACAACCAAACATAGTAATACTATACTCATTCCTATACAAGGCACATGAAACAATGTAAACGAGTTATGAACACAAGATTGAAAGACAAGTGATGCGTAGAAGAAAGACCTTGAATCTTGGGTTGCCACATCATCCCCAACTTGAAAGAAATTTCGTCCTGAAATTTGATAAGTAGTCCAAAGCCGCAAGGTGTTAGATCTGGATGACTGTGGATTTTCCCCAGGTGCCACATCATCCCCAACTTGAAAGGGAATTTCATCCCGAAATTCACCAGTTTCATCAGGATTAGATTGGTCAGTTGGGAATAGTTGAGGACACTTGAGCTTTATCTGATCTTCGCATTCCCACGTGAACTCCGGTCCACGTCTTGAGTTCCAACGAACTCTCACGATCGGAATTCGACTATGCTTACGGACCTTGACTTTCTGATCCATAATTTTGATGGGTTCTTCGACAAACTGCAATTTATCGTCGATTTTTAGCTCTTGAAACGGTACCATAAGTGTTTCATCGGACAAACACTTCTTTAGTTGCGACACGTGGAAGACATCATGAACGTTACCCAACTCAGCAGGTAACTCGAGCTTGTAGGCCACTTTACCAATTCGTTCCAGAATCTTAAATGGCCCGACATAACGCGGATTAAGCTTGTCGCGTTTCCCAAAGCGTACCACACCCTTCCAGGGTGAGACTTTCAACATGACACGATCACCAACAACAAACTCCAAAGGTTTCCTACGCTTATCAGTGTAGCTTTTCTGGCGATCACGCGCCGCCGCCATACGATTTTTTATCTGGACAATCTTCTCGGAGGTTTCGAGCACAAGTTTTGGACCTGTGATTTGGCTGTCACCCACTTCAGCCCAACAGAGAGGAGATCGACATTTTCGTCCGTACAAAGCCTCGAATGGAGGTACCTGGATACTGGTATAATAACTGTTATTGTAGGAAAACTCCACCAAGGGTAGGTGTCTCTCCCAACCTTTATCGAAATCGATAACACATGCCCGCAGCATGTCTTCCAATGTCTGGATGGTTCGCTCACTCTGACCATCCGTTTGAGGGTGATAGGCAGTGCTCATGTCAAGACGTGAGCCAAATGATTTGTGCATCGCTTGCCACAAATCGGATATGAAACGCGGATCACGATCAGAGATAATGGAGGTTGGCACCCCGTGCCTGGAAAGTACTTCCTTTAGATAGATACCAGCCAGCTGCAAGAACTTGTTAGTTTCTTTGATTGCGAGGAAGTGCACAAATTTTGTAAGACGGACAACGATCACCGAGATGGTATCATTTCCGTTTTGAGTTCTTGGCAAACCAGTGATGAAACCCATAGCAATTTGCTCCCATTTCCACATAGGTATCTCTGGTTGCTGAAGCAGACCAGATGGTTTTTGATATTCCACCTTGACTTTTGCGCAAGTCAAACACTTACATAAATAAGTCGCGATGTGGGCCTTCATCTTCGGCCACAAGTACAAAACTTTGAGGTCCTGATACATCTTATCCGAACCCAGATAAACAGAGTATCGAGACTTGCGCGCTTCGTCCATCACAAGCTCTCTAAGATTTCCAAAAAAGGAATCCATATTCGTTCCATGAAATAGTAAATGCCGTCAGATCTCTCTACGAGTCGTTTCTCCATGCCTCGCAAATACTCGGTTTCAATGTTTTCCCCTTTCAACGCTTCAGTTTGAGCAAAACAGATCTGGTCAGGGAAATTAGAATGGCTGGTGAGCTGCAAGGCGCGGACACATTTAGGTTTCGTTTCCTTTCGAATAAGGGCATCAGCTACAACGTTAGCCTTACCTGGATGATACTTGATTGCGCTGTCGTAGTCGTTTAAGAGTTCTACCCAGCGACGCTGTCGCATATTCAATTCCTTCTGGTCAAAGATATGCTGAAGGCTCTTATGGTCGGTGTTTTGGTCAAAAATCACACAAGGATAATGCAACCAAATCTGATTTTGTGAGGTATGATGCTTAGTTAAATGATCAAATGTATGAACAATGAATGAATGAAATGAATGGTGAACACAAGGATTTATACGAGGAAAAAGCCCTTGATCAATGTATAATCTCCGGCATAAAAAACCTCGGGTGATGGAAACTTCTGATCACCAACTATATTGAACAAACAAAGATTACAAATCGGGATGATAACAAGCTTGGTACAAGGATCACTATAGTGCAAATGTGTGTAATCGCAGAGAGTTCTTAAGAGTTCGAGTGTAGTGCAATTGTGTTGCTAATAATAATCTAAGCAAGCTTGTATCCCCATTTAAAAATAGAAACTAACTAGTCTAACTAACTATCCGAAAAAGGTGCAAGTCCCCCACGATCACCATAACAGTCGAAGAGCTCATACACGTGCAGAATCATGAAGCATATTCCCCTAGAATCTCGGTTGGACCAAGTCCTATTCGAATACTCTTGCAAAACAAGTTTAGAAATGATGGAAACAATTGTTAGTGTTAGGATAATAATGAGGATCCTGGATCCTTAGTCCTGCAACATCTTCTGAGGATCCTTAATTCAAACTGAATTGAGGATCCTTGATCCAAGCTGCATTTGAGGATCCGTGATCCATAAGCAATGAAAATCCATCCCTAACAGTCGGCATAAATAGTGCATTTAGTATCGTATAAGTAATGCCTCCAGATTTTGAGTGCAAACACCACGGCCCTCAACTCTAAGTCGTGTAATTCTTTTCATGGACCTTCAACTGTCGAGAGGCGTAAGCTATCACTTTCTCACGTTGCATTAGTACGTAACCAAGACCTTGAATAGAGGCGTCATAGTACACCACCAAATCTTTGGTACCCTCAGGTAAGGACAGAATCGGTGCACTGCAAAGTTTTTGCTTCAGAAGTTGGAAGGCATCTTCCTGTTTCGTCCCCCAGGAATATACTACACCTTTCTGTGTCAGAGCAGTGAGAGGTCGAGTGATCTTTGAAAACCCCTCAATGAATCTATGATAGTACCCAGCGAGACCCAGGAATTGTCGCACCTCCGAAGGATTCTTTGGCGCTGCCCAATTCCTGATAGAGTCGATTTTAGCGGGATCCACATATATTCCCAGCTTGTTGACTATGTGACCAAGGAAGTGTACTTCTCGAATCCAGAAGTCACACTTAGAAAATTTCGCATAAAGATGCTCCTTCCTCAGGAGCTCCAAGATAAGACACAAGTGTCGTTCATGGTCCTCCTTGTTCTTAGAATAGATCAGAAAGTCATCGATAAACACAATGACGAAGTCGTCCAGATACGGTTTGCACACACAATTCATGAGGTCCATAAATACCGCAGGTGCATTCGTCAACCCGAATGGCATAACCAGAAACTCATAATGGCCATACCACGTTCGCAAAGCTGTTTTTGGAACATCCTCCTCTCGTACTCTCATCTGATGATAGCCCGATCTTAAGTCGATTTTCGATTAAAAACTTGACCCTTGCAACTGGTCAAACAGGTCGTCGATACGTGGTAAAGGATAACGATTCTTGACTATCACCTTGTTGAGTTCACGGTAGTCAATATACATGCGAAAAGATCCGTCTTTCTTCTTTACAAACAAAACTGTGGCTCCCCAAGGCGAAGAACTGGGTCGGATAAAACCTCTGTCCAACAGTTCTTGGAGTTGATTTGACAGCTCTTGCAACTCTCCTGGCGCAAGGCGATAAGGGGCACGAGCAATCGGGGTTGCTCCTGGTGTAAGGTCGATCTGAAACTCCACCTGACGGTGTGGAGGTAAACCAGGAAGTTCTTCAGGAAATACATCAAGAAATTCACGAACAACAGGTAGATCTTTGATTTTCTTTTCTTCAGATAAAGTGTCAGTAACAAGTGCTAAAATAGCAGGGTAGCCCTTACGTAAAAACTTCTGGGCTTTCATGGATGAAATTATGCTGACGATCGCACCACTTTGATGACCCTGGATAGATAACGATTCCCCACTGGGGAGAGGGATACGTACTATTTTCTCCTTACAAAGAATCTCCGCTTGATGCTTAGATAACCAATCCATCCCTACGACTAGATCGAAGCTTCCAAGAGTAACAGGGAGTAGGTCAATATTGAACACTTGACCCATAAGATCGAGTTTACACCCAAAAAGAACATGTGAAGCTTCAATCAATTTGCCATCAGCTAATTCTACTATGTGTTTGTTTACAAGAGGCATAGGAGTCAACCCTAACTAACGACTAAACCCCAAAGACACATAACTCCAGTCGGCACCAGAGTCGAATAATACAGTAGCGAAAATACCGTTGATAGAGAACGTACCAGTCACAACATTGCCATCATTCCTTGCATCACCTGCTCCAATCGTAAACGCTCTTCCGCGAGCGCCACTCCCACAGTTGTTCCTATTTTGGTGTTTCCCGGGTTGTTGTTGTTGTTGTTCTGGTGATTACCCCCATTGTTTATGTTAGAATTCTGATTCAATTGTGGGCAATCCTTCTTGAAGTGCCCTTCACTGCCACACTGATAGCATCCCCTCCGATTACCCTGATTCTGCTAGGGTTGCTGTCTTTGTTGTTGTTGTTGGGGTTGTTGCTGTTGCTGCTTGGGATATGGAGCTCTACAATCTTTCGCCATGTGACCCACCTTATCACACCTTTGACATGCTCGGTTACACGAGCCATAGTGGTGAAAACCACATTTGTTTCACTTTGGCTGTTTCCCCGCATAAGAGCCCGAAGTCTGAATATTGTTCTGATTCTGGTTGACAGAGGATGACTGGCTGAAGCTGCGGGTGTTGTTGTTGTCAGGCTTCTTTTGCGACTGATTCGAGTTGGTCGCTTTATCTGCGTCATTCCACTTACGCTTGTTGTCGGTGGTGGGGGTAGCAGTAGCAGCAGTAGTAGTAGTAGCAGCAACACGTGGTGGTAGCGAGCCACGCTCCACCTCCTGATCAGTGATCTTGTGAGCCAGTCTGATAATCCGTGGTAGGTTGTCAAGATTTGCCGCAGTGACCAAACCCTTGACTTGTGGTGCCAATCCCTTAATGTAGAGTTCCATCCTGCGGGGTGGTGGTCGAGATAGGTTAGGACACATGTTAGCCAGCTCGTGAGACCGTTTCATATAAGCCTCAATCTCAGATCCCTCCATCTTCAAGTTATAGTACTCATTTTCCAACTTTTGAATTTCATCCCGAGGGCATTACTCTTCCCGAATCAGCTCTTTGAAATCATCCCAAGTGGTCGCGTTTGCCATTTCAATGCCCAGCATCTGCACCTGAGCATTCCACCAAGTTAAAGCACCATCCTCCAAGGTTCCAGAAGCAAACTTCACCCTGTCCCCAGCTGGACAGTTACACATAGCAAAGACGGATTCGGCTTTCTCGAACCAACGGAGCAGTCCCACGGGACCTTCAGCTCCACTGAAAGTTTGAGGCTTGCAATCCATGAACGTTTTAAACGTACACACAGGTGGATTATTCTGGTTTTGGTTCACAGGTTGACCTAAAACAAAAAGAAAGTACGCACAAATAAGAATTGAGTGAAATGACCGAAGACTATGCTTTGTCTGGTATATATCGTACCAGCTTGCTGAGCTGCCAAAGCCTCATCCACGCGTGTGTTAATCAGGTCAGTCAACTCTGCTTGAGTCATGACGATGTTGCCACGTCCACCACCGCGGCCGCCTCCACGTCCACTGTTACTTCCACCACGTCTGCTCATGATTCTATACAAGAAGAGTGGAAAAGATAAGGATCGCAATTGAGTTGAAGTCAATCAACACCATGACTTCCATGGTTTTGAGAAACTCTAACATTATACGAATAGTGGAACAGAACCCCTTTCATACTTATTAAGCCTCACTGGGATTCACATGCACATCACATTATTATTATGTGTGCACCCACAATAATAAGGCAATTTGCATGCGTATCTCAGTGCCTCTTAACTTGCACTAGAAGGTTCCCCACACTCAAATAACAAAACGAAGGATATTAGAAAACTAGGAATCACAAATTTCGAAGGGTAGTGTCACACTATTAAGCATCACTAAAACATGCAGCACAGGTAATCACATCATGGTATCTAGTATGTAGTTTCATGCAAGTCGTGGGTGTGTGGCTACTAGATAAGTAATGCATAAAGTAAACAGAGGACGAACCTTGCGATCTGGAGCTGAGTGTCATGGTCATTTTCGATACACTTTGGTTATAGTCTGGTTTTATGAAAACGTTTTAAAACCTAGTTCACTATAACCAGTGGCTCTGATACCAAACTGTCACACCCCCAAAAATACCACAAGGGGAAACCCCGTGAGGTGTGTGACGTACCAGGATCTAGCCACTAATCACATTGAACCATAAAGAACATAGAACTTTCCCTTTAAATAAAATAGTGTAACTCAAACACCAGTTTAGAAAATCAAACATATTCAGCGGAAGCATAATAATTTATTCAATGCGTTTAAAATGAAAATGTTCAAAACAATGCAACAGTGAGAAGCGTTTCCAAACGTCACGACCCATGACCACTCAGCTTCCCAGACAGCAAGTTCCATGTCAGTGTACCTAAGGACCTGCAAGCATGCAGAAAAGTGTATCGGACAACGCTGGTAAGTTCACAGTTTGTTTAACCGATTGTTACCAAGTATTGACTTATGTTATGTTATGTTATGTTGATAATAGCTCGATACCGCAGACGGTTCCTTTTTGCCCTTTTCCAATGATCTATCAAACATTGGTCATGATTTAAAAGTTATTAGTTCACGCCCGTCCTATCCAGGTACGTCGTGAGGGTGCCAAACCTAATAGCGCTATCAACTAATAACCCCGTTTCCCTACAAGCAACCAACCCAGTAGTACGATGGGACTTAAGTGATAGAAAGTGAGTGTATTATCCAACATCAACATTTACTAAAAACTGCTTCATATCCCCTGCAAGGATATGGGTTTGTTAAAACTGCCTCATATCCCCTACAAGGATGTGGGTTTATGAAAATCCGTTTATTTGTTTGTCTGTTTGATTGTCCCCACCGGGCGCATGCTTGTTTTGATAGAAGTGAACTCACCTTGGTTTGCTCGGTATGACTAGTTACTTGTTCACACTTAATCAGTCAATGCCTATGGTGTTCATGTACACGTAATCATTTTACATTCACGTTGTTCACGTATATTTATAGTGTGCATTCATAGCAAAGATCATCACATAACAGATAGCAATCATTCAAATCTCATACACATTATAAACTGTATAAATTGCCAAAACTGTTATGTTTGTTCACTAACAGCATCTCCACGAAGAATCAATTCTTCGTGGGATGCTTTCTCGGCGAAGATTCATCATGGCAAAGATTCATACTTCGTCAATAATGAACATGGCGAAGTATCCTTATGGTTCGTCATAAGCCAGTCAACGAAGGATCATAATTGTTCGTCAAGAAGGACAGTCGACGAAGAATCATAATTGTTCGTTGACTTGGGTTCTTCGTGGGAAGTTTCAACGCTGCACTTCAACAGGTAAACATGATTTCCTCAAGAACTCTAATTACTATTTAACCATTACTAACCAATTTATCATCTGACAACTTCATACCAGATTAACAGATCAATCATTAATTCACAAGTATCATTCTAATCCAATGTCTAAATCTCGATATACATAACAATCATAATAATCTAACCATGTATAGTCCCCTAGATCATCGATCATCATTATTCATGCTTCTATGTTAGATCAACAGTTGGTTATCCCAATGTTTTCATCCAGACTTCTACTATCATGCAAATCCTATCTATCGAACATTAAGTAATAACACATCAAACAACTCATCATGGTAATATGCAACCTAGTACGACAAGAAGTTCAATCAATCAATGGTAATTATGTACTAACCGAGAGAACCGGGATGGAAATTACGAAGATCTTCGAGAGGGGAATAGAGTTGTCGTCGGGTTCGCAAAGGAGAAGAGAGGAGTGCTTAGGGTTTGATAATGCAGGTTAAGTTTTGCAAACAATACTAATTACCGTCGGGCTCGTGGGCTCGTTCTGGGCCGCGATTCAACCTGGGTCAAGGGCCCTTTCGACGAAGTATCCCTTCGGCGAAGAATCAATTCTTCGTCGAGATTGGTTGTGACGAAGACTCATCCTTCGTCAGGAAGTGCATGTGACGAAGAACTAGGGTTCTTCATCGTTATGAATTCTTCGTCAATATGAATGTAGTATGCACATGTTAATACCAAACATTAGACATTAACAATTTCTAACTTTTCATGCAACAACCAAACATAGTAATACTATACTCATTCCTATACAAGGCACATGATACAATGTAAACGAGTTATGAACACAAGATTGAAAAACAAGTGATGCGTAGAGGAAAGACCTTGAAATCTCGGGTTGTCACGGAATTGATCTTTAGTGTCCTTATATGGGTTGTACTTCATAATGTGTGCAACATAAGCATCCCTCAGTTTCATCTGAGGTTCAGGAATTACTGGCCTCTCAGACATGGATTTACTGACGTCTCTAGCATAGTCTCCAAGTTTTACGACTTTGCTAAGCTGAAATGATAAAAACCTCTGGTATTCCCTGTCATCCATCCATATACTTTTCTCCCTTACTATAACCTCAGCCTGTGATACTTTTAATTTCAAATACTCATCTAAGTTTTAAGGCTTCTTATAGCCATAAAGAGATGGGAAGGATCTTTTAGATGGATCCTCTATTGTGAAGAATGATTCGATTTCACCTTTAACAATGACTAACTCCAGCGGATATTGAGCTTCCAGAGGAATGACTGATGGTAGTGTAGCAATTGTAAAAGATGAAGTAGGTTTTATGGGTGGAAATGACGAGCATGGACAGTTTTGAATGGAGGCAGATGATACAGGGATTGCTGATTTAATCTCCTCATCATCTTCTAACACAATATGAGTTTTTCTCTTACGTGTGGAGATGATTTTTGGTGAAGGAGAATGTTTTGGTAGTGAAGATGAATGTATGGGAAATCTTTGTGACGTTGGAGGTGGTTGGATTGTGGTTGGTGTAGTGAAAATGATCATGACAGATGTTTGACAAACTTCTGCTGAAACAGCTGGTGTCTCAGCAGCTGTTTGGTAAACATCTGCTGATACTTTTGTTATATCAGCATCTATTGACAGAATGGGTGATGATGGTGTGGAAGCTATTTTCTCCTTCTTTTGTGGTGGTTTTTTTTGGAGAAGGTTTGGATTTAGGTTGAGCAGGGGATACAATTTATGTAGGATTATCTTTTGAATCTGGTGGCAACTTTCTCAGTGAATCTTTCTCCCTCTTTTTGGCATCATTATCATCATCATAATCTTTCTCAAAGATTGATGTAAAGGTGGAGCCAGTAAGTTTCAACAGATGTTCCTTAATCTTCATAATGTCTGCTTGTGTATCTTTATACCTGGCATCAACAAAATTTCTGATAAATTCCAAACTGAAATTGCGGTTACTTTCAGCCAAATTCCTCTGAGCTTGAAGGATGAGTTGCATAGAATTCCAAAGCTCATTGGCAATTTCCTGTGTGGTAGGTTGACTTTTAAAAAAGCTCTATCATCTGCTTAATCAATTCTTTCATTTCAGCAACATTTGTTTCAATGGTAGACACTCTAACTGTCAAATCCTTATAACTTAATTCATCACCTACTGTAATAGGATCATCTGAATTCCCACCTATAGTGGTTGTATTTGTTTTGATAATATGAGAAGTCTCCATATCATCAGAAACAGATGCCCCTTTTTCTTGGTTCTGGGGACTTCCCACTGAAGCAGAGATTACAGTTGTAACCTCATCAGTGGTTGCCTTCAAGTGAGTCTTATTGATGTAACCAATGTCCAACTGATCACCAATAGGTTCAACAGTTGCAGTGGCTGCTCCACTTGAACTACCACCAAGAGTTTCGTAATACTCAACGGGTAAGGCTACAAACGAACCAAACGTTCAGCGAATAGTTCGTGAACCGTTCAGAGGGAAGTTCGTTTGTGTTCGTTCGTTTATTAAACAAACGAACACGAACAAGAAATTTCGTTCGTTTAGTGAAATGAACAAACATGAACAGAGGTCGTGTTCATTCGTCTATGTTCATGAACGTTCGGTAACGTGTTCGTTTGTGTTCGATAGTTCATTAGTGTTTTTCGTTTTTATATTTATTGAAATACTTTAAAATTTCAACAAATTAAATATCTAATTAGTGTCAGTGTATTATATATTATGTTCATGAACGATTGTTTATGTTTGTTTGTTTCTATTTGTGTTCTTGAACATTAGTTTGTGCTCATTTGTGTTCATCAACGTTCGTTTTTTGTTCGTTGCCTAAAATTAACAAACAAACACAAACGAACACGAACAAATTCCTTTTCTTAACAAACGAACATGAACATAAAATCATGTTCGATAAGTGTTCGTGAATTGTTCACGAACACATATATTTCTTAACAAACGAACACGAACAAGGTCTTGTTCGTGTTCGTTCGGTTCGTTTGCAGCCCTATCAACGGGGATAACCTCCTCAACTGTTTGTAGGATAGCATATTGAATTGGTTCAGACACACTCATGTGTTGCGATCTACTCTCAGTAATGTGTGCATTAGAGGAACTGTTTTCTTTCTGAAATTCAATTGCTTCAAACAAAGGTAATATTGTTGATGGAACTTGAGTCGAGGGTTGTGGTGTAGAAAGCGTGATTGCCCTGGGAGAGGGACTTTTAGACATACTTTCATATGAAAGGTCTACTTCATTTTGTGGTGTCCCTGTGCTTACAACATGATCCTTTTGTGAGGATACATGAGGAGTTTGGATGGGTTGAGATCTTTCCAACAACTGTGAGGAAGTAGCAGCAGTGGTTTCAAGTGACATTTGTGTTGTCACTGCATTAACCTCTGGGATCTCATCTTCCAGATGAACCTTTTTATTTTGTTTGGTTTTGGTGGGCTTTTTGGATGTGACAGGTTTCTTTTTGTGTTTTCCTAGTGTGTGTTTCACAACACCGGTTGTGGTGTCATGATCACCAGGAGCAGTTGGCTCAATAACAGAAGTTTGAGCAACTGATGCGGACGCATCTAAAACCGGCTCATCCCCCTTTGTTTCTGTTCTTGAAACTTTTGACTCTTTATCCATAAGTTTAGTAAAAGTTTTACTTGTTAGACTATTTATTTGAAAAGCTACACCTTGTTCAAAATCTGTTTGTGACACTTGTTTTCGTAGGTAGTAGCTTAGAAGTCTTGGATACAACAGAAAAGCATTACTACGAACACCTTTTTTCACATTTTTCACATTATTCAACAAATCAGAAAACAGTGCTTGTGATAAATTGTAATCAGATTTTGTTAAAATAGCATAACCCAAATACTGAATGTTCAAAGGTATCTCATTAAATGCGGTGGTCTTGGCTGAGAGACAAGTTAAAAGAGTATGAAACAAAAATTTCATTGCCGGAGGGAAGTTTGGTTTGTAGATAGTAACTTCCTTTAATTGTGCATCATACCCTCTTTCAATGAACTCTGTATGAAGTTCGGGTTATTCAAAGTTGGTCTTACCTCCCAAGTCGTCCAATGCAAATATAGTGGAAATTATAAAGGGAGAAATTCGTACCACACTTTCCCCGACCTTAGATGTGATGGTAACTGGATTATTATATTCAGACTCTATTTCAGCATTAAACCAAAATTGTCGGAGTGTTTCTGTATGAACCAGAGCATCAGCAGTAAGGATTGATTTGTATTTTGATGATGTTAAAAGGTCAATTATTGAGTGAAAGCTAGTATTTTTGCTGGTTTTCTCAAAGATGGGGAGGTAGTTGTGAGTGTTTTTGATTTTCAGAGACATGATCGGAGAAGAAGGTGATTTGGGGATGAAACAGGGTTTAAGTTGGAGGGTTTTTAATATGTTGGAAACTGTTTTTGAGAATTTTGAATTCGAGACGGCAGTGATAGAACCTCGATTTAGGGATGAAACAACTTTTATATAGAGAGAAAAAGTGAAGGCTGACGTGGTAGTAGTTACAAATATCTGATGGCTAAGATCTGTCCACGTCAGAACCTCTCTTGCGACAACCGATGACAGTTGTTTGGAAACCTCTGTTGGTCGACTACAGAAGTTGGGAACAATGTGAGTCAAACAGTAGTTAGATAAACAGGAGTTATGAGAACAGATGATAACTTTCAGCAGTTGTTTTATTTTTAGCTAACATCTGTCCACGTCAGAACCTCTCTTGTCATAATGGATGACAGTCAGCAGTATAGTAAATCAACAGTCATTAGGATAAACAGAAATTATGACAACAGACGGTACCTTTTAGCAATGAATGTATTTTTAGGCAAGCAGAAGTTTCAAAAACAGTTGTTTTCAATCGGTGTAACTCAACAGTCGTAAGTAAAACATCTGATATTAGCCCAACCACTGTTAGTATCAAAACCTCTGTTGAGCATTTTAAGATTGAATATCATCTGTTGTTCGTTAACATCTGTTGACCCATAGCAGACCTTTGCATCTTCAGACATTTATTCATCAGCAGATGCTCTCTTTTGTCAGACTTTAGCTACAACACACCTTTTACAACAGCAAATATCGACTCCTTGTAATTAGGTCTTACCGGAAATTCTTCTAAAAAACTGTTATTGATGAACAAAATTATATAATAATACTTAGGAATGACTGAAATAATTAAAATGAAGATGCGACAACAAAGATTGATAGTATTAAAATTTATTCATTTAGTCAACAGTGGTAAATCAACAGTCGTTAGCATACACAGTTGTTTCATAAGAAGGTTCGAATATATGACGACAGCAGCATGCTTATACAAAGGTCTACAATTACAATTTCACATATTGTGCAACATCTAATCTAATGGACTAACAAACTCCCAACATCTGCTATTAACCTAACCACTGTTACTATAAAAACCTTTTGTCGGCTCAACATATGTTGAATATCATCTGTTGTTCTTTAACATCTGGTCTCCCATACAGACCTTTCCTTCTTCAATCTTTCATCATCATCAGATGTTCTCTTTTGTTGGTGCATACATCTGTCATCTTCGTCTTATATCGAGTCTTGGATTTGTTGCGGATCTGAGCAAGAATGTGACATCATACAGATGACAACAATCTTACATCATTCAAGTGACATCATGCTAGTGCATCATCATAGGAAATAGAATACATACATGAATCAGTTTATAATTTCGCATGAAATGTTCACATATAATTCTGTACGAAATTAATTTTGATAATTCCATTTGAATTGATGTGTGTAGGTTCGTACGGAATTAATAGGCTATATATAGGTGCTTCATGATTGTCATTTGTAACGAAATGAGAGATTGATACCGAGGTGTTGCCGGTTTGCCTACTGATAGTAAACAGTGTTATATCAATATACAAGGCGTTTAAAGTGTGAATCAAGCTGTTTCTTTGTCTATACGTCTGTTTCCGCCTTTCGTATAGATACGAACTGTTCTGAACGACTCATTTGGGTCACAAATCGATCCTACAATTGGTATCAGAGCTCAGGAGGAGGAGTTCATACCAAAACAGCCTGTTTTCATCACAATTTCTGACTTCTACACCTTCTTTTCAAAATTGAACGGGTTTCTACGGTCCAAATCGGATGAGTTTTTGATATGTTGTGCGAAAACACCTAGTCTACAACCCTACCAAGTTTCAGATCCGAATTCCTAGCCGTTTGAGAGGAATCTGAGATTTTGTGTTCGAAAATACGTGACGTCAGCTTAATTCCGCACGAAATAAGCTATTTCCATTTGAAAATTTTAATTCCGTTTGAAAGATCCTTAATCTCGTGCGGAATTACTGTGTTTTGTGTGAAAATACCTAATCTCGTGTGGAATACATAATTCCGCGTGAAACTGTTATTTTGTTTTGAAAGAAGTCTGTCAGTAGTTCACGTGAATTCTTAAATACGTTCAATTGTCGGTCACATGACATACTGAATAAACATAGGACGGCCCAATCATATTTGAGTATATTGTCGCTGCCAGCCCACTTATAATAATCGGTCCAATTAAATCATCTAAATCATTATGCTGCTTGTGTATTGAACCGGTTTGCATGTGATTGTCAGCCATTACCATCGATTAAATCAATAGAGATTAACTTTTTGTCAATCCATTAATTGAATATGCAGAGATGTCGGCCTAGTGAATATGTTGGTCCAATCAGTTTCAAGTTTGGTTTCGAAAATTATAATACTAGTCACATGCAAACAGATTAAAACTAAAGTGAGATAATTTTAAGTGTTGATCCAATCATAATCATTTAAAAATTGATGTTGTCGGACTAGTGGTTCACTAAACATTTTCGGCCCAAATCATTCTAAGCCCAAAAGTGTATCACAACAGTTCTTTCTAAGTCCATATCTCGTGGCCCATTTGTTTTGGTTTATTCATTCAGTGATTATACAAGAATACATTGGAACAAGTCCGCAAATCTTTGACACGAGTCTTAGATTGATTTCATTAACACACACTTTCACATATTCAGTTCGTTTAAACTGATCGTTTGTTTGTTTGTTTGTAGGTGTTTTACAAAGTCATACCGCTCGTTTGAGACTAGTATTTTTGAAACAAGAAAGTTTGTGTGTGTGAAACTTTGACTTTGAAACATGGAAGAGGAATTCTACAATGCATTTGCTACCCCAGTCACCCCGATTACTCTTGCACAGAACACGATGTTGGAAAATGAAACGGGGACGATGCAAAAACCGCCTAAGCTCATGAACATCGAGGAGTATAAAGGTTGGGAAGGACGGTTTGAGAAGTGGGTACACGCAAATTACTTAGATGCTTGGGAATGTGTCGAGACAAAGTATATTAGACCGACGAATGATGATGAAGAGGTTATAGCAATAAAAGATCTAAGTGCCGATGCTAGAAAGAAATACAAAGATGAGAAAATGATGTTAAGTCTACTACAACAGGCAGTGAAGGAAGATATCTTGGTTCTTTTGCAACACAATGGAACTTCATACTCGATTTGGAAAGCATTAAGATCGAAGTTTCATGGAAGCCAAGAAATGGTTAAGAACAAGAAGTCACTTATAAAGAAAGAATTTGATTTGTTTCGTGGGTTGAAGAATGAAAGCACAAAACAAATCGTTGAGAGATATTGCAATTTGCTAGCTAATATGAAGAGGTTGAGCACTGAGAAAGACAATGAGGAGTTGGTCGAAAAGCTAGCTGATGCTTTGCCACACGAGACTTGGGGCACATATCTCATGATGCTTAGAAACAAGAAAGGTTTTAGCAGTCTGACACTGAGCAAATTCATTGAAAAGATTGAGGCTCTGGAGATGGAACAGAGAAAGGTCTTAAGAATGAAGGATTTCGATGGTGAAGAAGATATTGGGCTTTACTACAAAGGTGGAGTCAGTGACAAATCCACCAACTTGTCACCGAAGGTTCAAACAGCATTTAATGCAAAGAGTTCATTAGAAAGTTCATCCAAAGGATCAAACAGCAACACAAGTTTTTCTTCATATCCATCCTTTGATCCAAACATTTCAGCAACAAAGAATGGCAAGAAGCTACAATGCAATATTGTTCTGAATCTGGAAAATGATGAGGATTATTCAGCAGAAATGGCCAAGAGTCATATGTCTTTGCTAGGAACTGAGTTGGAATCATATGGTAGTTTTGTTGCAGGTCGGATCGGGAATCCAATGCTTACAAAAGAGGATTACGATCAGATTGACGCTGAGGAAATGGAATTGATGGATATTAAATGGTGTTTGGCAAGTGTGTTGAGACGAGCTGAGAAATTTAAGCAGATCATAGGAGGAGATGACTTACGTGAAGCTAATATTTCTACTTTAGGATTTGATAAATCTAAAGTCACTTGTTTTCGTTGCAAGGAAAAAGGACACTTCAAGAGGGAGTGTAAAAACCGCGAAGCAAGTGGAGCTCAAAATCCATTCAACAACAACAATGATTACTATCGGAAAAAGATCTATCATCAAGTTGCTTAACAACAACAAGAACCACAAGTGGCTCATGGTAGAAAAGTAATTGAAGAATCTTCAAAGAGAGCTTGTATGGTAAATCAGGATGATCAAAAGCCAATGGAAGGTTTCAGTTGGGACAAATATATCTTAGCTGATAAGAAAGCATGCTTGATAAACCAAGATGATGAGAAATTGCCTGAAGGTTTTAGCTGGGCAAATTTCAATTGGGATGATTACTATCCAATCAAAATTACAGATCACAAAGCTTATGTCGCTCGAGTTGAAGAAGATAGTGATGATGATCGTGAGTATTGGTAAAGAAGAATGGCAGATCATTTGAAAATGATGGCAGAAAGTGATAGTGATGACGATAAAGCCAAAAAGAAAAAGAAAAACGTCAAAACACCGGTCAGCAGTGATGATGAAGCTGTTCCGGTGATCAGAAAGCAAAAGATGAAAGACATTCAAAAGTTCAAAGTTGATGAAGAAGTTGATGCTAAAAAGATTCTAGTGAAGTGTGACAACTGTGAAGCTATAAAGAAGCAGAATAGCACATTGATTTATAACTTGAACAGTTTGAAGGAATCTTATGATGTTTTGAACAAAGCCATAAATCAATACAATCAAACAAGTGAAGAACAGGCAACTGCAATGAAAACACTTCAAGGAGCTTTCATGATAAAGCAGAAAGTTGTGAATAACTATATTGAGAAGTGTGTTGTGCTTGAGCAGAAACTAGAAACACAACGAATTGAAACTGAGAGAGTTAATCGTTTGTTGAAAAGTTACTCATGTACTTCTTATGTTATTGACAGGATCTATCCAACAGCTGAAGGCTTGAAGGCATTTGAAGATGATGAAGTAACAGAAGAACAAAAGGTATCTGAGGAAAAGACTCCTGAAATGAAGAGAGAAAAGAAGAAGGATACAAAAGAAAAGACATCTGGTAAGAAACAAGGTGTCAGTTACAACAAGTGTCCACCCCCGCTTGAAAATGGATATTCTCCGAGAAATCCAAATTCAGAAAGAGTCAAAAAGGCAACAAATTTACAGTGGGAGTCAGAGTCTTCAGTTAACTTGCCAGAAAATATTGATGTGACATTTACATCATCTGACACTGATCATGAGTCCGAGTTAATAAAGAAAGTGGTCGATCAGGTGTTGGATAAGGATGAATCCGAGGAGTCAAAGTCGGAGTCTAGTTTAGAGTCAAAGTCTGAGTTCAGCATTCCGAGTCAAACAAAAAAACAGGGCAAAAAAGTATACAACAAAGAATTCCTGCTATCAAAATCTAATTTGAATGACGAAACATTCAAAGTTGCATATACATTGAATGATTCTGAAAAATTATATTCTGATGAGGAATTTCCAATAAGAGGTGTTAAACCAGAAATGATTAAAAAGGTTTTTAAACTAACAGAAATTAATATTTCTGAAATAAAAGATGTAAATCTTAATAAACCTAAAAAATACACCTCAAGAGTTCAACAACGTTTAAACAAGAAAAAGGGTTACAGTTCCGGTTCTGGTTATCGAAAGAAACCAAACCATAACGGTAATTTCAAAAAGAAAGTTCTTGGTTTTATTCCATCAGAAAAACAGAAAAATGAAAAATATGTTCGTGATTTTAAATCAAAAGTGACATTTGTTTTAGGTACATCTACTGAAGAGGAAAAAGAAAATCAATTCAGAAAGCAGTCAAACAAAGAATTCCTTGCGAAGAAGCAAGAAGAAATGAAGACTGTTGATCAGATGAAAGAAACGACAACCTGTTTCCAATGCAACACTGTTGGTCATATTGCCAAGAATTGTTTCAAGACAATACAATCAAAACAGGGAGTTTCTCGTAAACTGAAAGAAAAGGAAGTTATGTTTGAACCACCAATTGACAGAAACAAACTTTTCAAAAATTCAAAATTTGAGATTGGTGAAAGTTCCAACAGATTTTACAAGAGATGGGTGAATTCTGACAACCAAAAATGGGTTGTTAAGAAATCGGTTGATAGTTCTAGCAATGATTCTGATTCATTAAAATCAGAGGAGCTATCTTCTGGCGATGAATCTGATTCCACAAAGTCAGAGGAGCCACATGTTGAGGTAAAAGGTGAAAAATCAGTGCCGACTGTGGATGAGGTGAATTTTCCACCACTTCGGGCTGAAAATTTTAAGAAGAAAATTGGTAAAGTTGAGATCTCAAATCAATTCTTCTCTGAAAAGAAAGAATTTGATGTTGAGAAAGTCTTTAACTCCAAAGTCCATAACATTTTTGGAAAAATGGTTGACAGGAAGGTCAAAGGAGTTAAGGAATTTTACGAGAAGAAGACGAAGAAAGATAAAGTTGAACCATACCTGGTTTGTGACTGGGATGGTACATACTACGAACAGTAAGTCTCTGGACTTGCCGGAGCTCCCAGGTTGGTAAGAGTGGAGCAGGAATCGGCATCTATCTTTCTTGGTTGGTAATCATACAAGCGGTACAGTTGGTAAAGTACAGGTGATATTTTAAATTGTTAGTTTTCTACAAGAGGTTGGTGAATGAACCTACTAGTGATTAACAGAGGTTTATTCTTACAAGTGGTAAAATCAAGGACATTAAGTTGTACTTGTTTTTCCTACAAGTGGTTAATCAAGGTCATTAGGTTGAACTTGATTGGACCATACTTACAAGTGGTATTTGATGACAATGTGATGAACCAAACCCCTAACTTTACAAGTGGTAAAATCAATCAAACTTATTTTCCGGAAAAACCATTTGATTAAAACAAACTTAAGTGTTTTGAAATCACAATCGGAAAATGTTTTGTTGTAAGGGGGAGTTCTGATTGTTTATGCCAAGTGGATGGCGAATTGTTGCGATTTGATATCAGTTGTCACGTTGTTTGTACAGTTTATTTTCAAATTTCCTAAAATGTGTTTGCATTTTAGGGGGAGTAAAAATTTCAGAAAATCCAAAAACATTTGAAAATTTGAAAAAGTCAAAAACATGATAAAATCAAAAAACGAGTTTTGTTGTACAAAAGAGGAAATGATAGTACATCAGTAGACGATCGCAGCACGCTAAAGAATTGAAAAGTTAAAAATGTGATAAACGGTCTCACTGATGATGTGCCAGTAGGTTTTTACACATTTAGTAGATTGTGACGAGATATAAACCTAAATTCAAACTTGCTTATATCGTGGGGAAACATCTCTTGGATATATGGGTAACCCCCGAAATCTTGTTTGAAAGGTCCCTCTTTCTGAGATACTAAGTCTTTATGCTCAGTGATATCAGGGGTATTATCCCGGGACTTCTGATTTTGCGGAAGCAATGGCCTAGTCCCCGGAGAATACTTTCTGCTTGCTTGAAATATAGCGCCGCCCTCAGCAAAAATGATGAAACAATAAAATTGATAATCATTGCTGTTGTAAAAAAAATCCTCTAAAGGGGACTCGCCAAAAGTCGAGTCGTGATTTCTCTGCTGAACGGTAGTTCTGACCTGAGCTCTCACGGTTTCGTACTGATTCATAATTTATTCCCTTACAGATATCATCTATGGTATACTCACCTGTAAGACTGAATATTGGGATCTGGATACGGGAGTATATTCTGAGGTGGGACACGCGATTGAGTTTAAGTGCTTAACACATTAATCTCGTATCTCGAATCTGTTGAACTTTGTGTGAAAATTTAAGTGGACCAGTATACTGACAATCTAAGTGAATCATTTAGAACTGAAAATGTTTAAAGCTTAACGGTGTTAGTGATTTGTCTCATAAACTGATATGATCCTCTTACACAAACTCACAAAAATATTGTATGTAAATATTTCTTTACTGCATTTCTTTACATTCAAAATCCAAAAAGATTTTCAGTGTGTTTTAGCATAAAATTTTAAAAAATTCAAAAAGATTTTCGACAACGGGTATTGAAGAGCTGATTTTCAAAATTCCGAGTGATAAACATGATGACAACTGGTTTGGGAAAGAATTGAGCAGTTTGTGAGGGAGAGTCTGAGTTTAAAAGATAAAAGTTTTTGAAATGAACATGATATTCTTGCAAATGGTTAATCAAAGATTATAGTTGATAAATCATTCTAAGATTTGCTCTACAAGTGGTAAACGGAGTATACATTTTATCAAATTGTAAAATTTATTGTGAGGTAGAGGATGTGCAGGTTTCTGAGTGATAGAGAGCCAGGTTCCGATACCTGAGGACTCTGTGATTTTTACAAGCCAGACTGCGATCCCAGCAAATCGAAAGGGAGAGTCTGAAGACATTCGAGTAGAGATTGTTCATGGAAAATTTGTTGGTGCTGAAGAAAAGATGTAAGAGCCAGAGATCTTGGAAATGTAGAGAGAGTTTGAGGATGCTTTACAATGTTAGATATTTCAGAGTAGCTCGAGAGGACTGATAAAGACTGAAGATTGTGAAGACTCGACAATTAAGACTCGTCAACATCTGAGGGGGAGTCTGTTGGTGCATACATCTGTCGTCTTCGTCTTATATCGAGTCTTGGATTTGTTGCGGATCTGAGCAAGAATGTGACATCATACAGATGACAACAATCTTACATCATTCAAGTGACATCATGCTAGTGTATCATCATATGAAATAGAATACATACATGAATCAGTTTATAATTTCGCATGAAATGTTCACATATAATTCCGTACGGAATTAATTTTGATAATTCCGTTTGAATTGATGTGTGTAGGTTCGTACGGAATTAACAGGCTATATATAGGTGCTTCATAATTGTCATTTGTAACGAATTGAGAGATTGATACCGAGTTGCTGCCGGTTTGCCTACTGATTGTAAACAGTGTTATATCAATATACAAGGCGTTTAAAGTGTGTATCAAGCTGTTTCTTTGTTTATACGTCTGTTTCCGCCTTTCGTATAGATACGAACTCTTCTGAACGACTCATTTGGGTCACAAATCGATCCTACATCTTTTACCACACTTCAACTACAACAGACCTTTTACAACTCCAAATATTGACTTTCTGTAATTTGCAGGAGCACATATTCTTTAAAAAACTGCTATCAATGATCAAATTCTGAACATCTGTTTTATCTTTGCACTCAATTGTTCACCATTAAACCAACCCTTGATACTATTAAACCTCTGTTGACTTACCAAACAGATGTTCAGACACAATTCAACATCAACATAATCTAAAACAAACTCAAACACTAAATAAGTAAAACTAAAAGGCAACATAGATTCATAAGATTAAAATTTATTCATTTATTCATGTCATTAAAAGTCCAATAATTACATAACATACTGAACAACTAAACTTTCAAATCTACAATAATAGCAAGAATTAAGAAACTTTAGCTTCAACTCCATCGATTGTTGAACCTCTCGATGTATGTCCTTCAGCATCGCCATGAACTCCACGTCTCTATCACCGCACTCTATATTACTGACAACACAAAGCTCACGAATGGAAGTTAAAGGCATCCGCTTAAGATTTCTAGAAACCTGCTCTCTCGTGAACAGGCCAACTTGCAATCCATCAAAACATCTCTTCAGCTCTTGAAGAGTAGCCCTATTTTCATACACTTGTTGCTCGATTTGTCTGACAAAACGCTGCTTTAAATCATCTGATTTTACAGAAGTGAATGACGCCATTTCAATAAACTATATTACTCGACTTTCCTGAAAGTATGATATCTTCGTAGGAAAACGTGATGAAACACATGTGAAGTGGCTATGAGTTTATATACTAAAATATCTAACAGTGAAAGAAACCACACTTAAAGTGATTACATTTAATAATCTAATCAATCAAAACGTGTAGATTTAATACAAACATATTAATGTATATTTCAAAACAGCAGTCTTTTAATGCAAAAACATTTTCAAACCCCAACTTTTATTGGAAAACTGTAAAATTAAATACCAAGAAACCCAAGGGACAAATTTTCGAAGTTCAAAGAATAAAAGCAGATTATCATAATTACAATTAACCTCTTCATTTACCATATAGACGCGTTTTTAAACTCTATAAAAGACCGATGATTACTTTTGATTCAAAACATCAACAAATTGTCCTACAAATCATTGTCTGTGAAAAATTGTTCCACATCAGAAAATCCAACAAAAATCGACATGGCAAACTTCAGCTTCTACCACTGGTCAGACACCAGCGATGTTAAAACAAAATTATCAATGTGGTCACTCAAAGTAAAAAGAACAGACGAAGAACTAAACAGGAAAGTCGACATAATCAATGACACTAATTACAACAAAACCTGGAACAGCATAGCATTGCTCGATGAAGTCCTCCACTCTCCTCCATCAGATTTCCAGAAGAATGCAGAAGAGTTTCTGACACAACTTCTAAAACAGGATCAGAAAATCTGCAACATGCTAACTGACCTGAAAAACAAAAGAGAGCATGAAATCACATGGAGAAAGGCCAGAGTCTACGAAATCCTAGCAAGTGTTAACTTTAGCGTGTAATAGTTTATAAATATTTCATTAAATTTCTATTTTTGTATGTAATAGTTTATTTTAATAATCTCAACATGCATCTTAACATATTTTAAATGTCAGTGTCAATAAAAACTCTCAACATCATCAACAGTTAATCAAAATAAGAAACAAACCTAAAATGCAAAGGTCTACTCTCAACTGTTGTAGCACATCTAACTTTTCACAATATTGCACGAATCTATACTTTGTATAAAAGAAGAAAATCTCACTAACATAAGAAAAGCTTACTTTCGATTTAACGAAAATCAAACAATGCAACTCTCCCATCAAAGAAGGTAGCACATGCAACTTTTCACGATGTTGCAACAATGATACTACAACATCGATGTTGAAAGGTTGATGTGTGAAGGGAAGATTCATTGAAACGACGATGTTGGAACAATGATACTGGAACGATAACATGTAAACGCAAGTTCAAACACATGATATTGTAACGATGATATGCAAACAGAACCAACAAACATTCGAACAAAGAAGTATAATCGGAGATTAGCCGGCTGAATCACGAGAAATATGCATTTGAGAGAGAGAGATACGCTCGCAGATATGAGCGAGAGAGATTTGAATGTGGAGCCAGATTCATATATCTTATTTATAGGACTAGAATATATGATTTGAATTTTGAATCTGGAGCCAGAATATTGAATCTGGACAGATGTTTACTTTGGGAACAGATGTTTGATTATAAAGTGAAGGGCAGAGGTTTGAATAGAATTTAAAATGATTTTATATAATAGGCTTTATGATACAGTAATGACAAAAGAAAAGCATTGTTGGACAGCCTCTCTGACTGACACATCAGTTTTTCTTATGTTATTGGGATTTCTCCTTTTATAGAAAGTATAGATTATTCAACCAAATAGTATACATAGACTTAACTGAAAATTTTAACTGGGTTAAGACCAAACGAAGAAAGGTGTAATGCATTTTTCAAATAAAGGATTCTGACTGTAAGTATTGAAGTTAAAGACTATCCATTGCAACTCGCTACAAACTTAAAGGACAAAAAAATGTAATTTACCCCTAATGTTTTTTTAGCTTTTACGAAAAACACAAGGTATAGTGTATTATATGTACAATATTTCAAGAGGTATTATAATCAGTGTTACAGAAGTCGCTCTAGGCGGCCGATTAATCGGCTCCCAGGCGCTAATCGACTGTTCATCCCCTAAATTTGAGCAAATCGGCCAATAAATCGATCCAGGTCAAAATCGGTCCTAGTCGGTCAAAAGTCGATCAAGTCGGACTAATCGGACCACTGTTTTTTGCTCAAAATCGGTCCTAGTCGGTCAACAGTCAGTCAAAATTGGTCCTAGTCGGTCAAAAGTCGGTTACTTTTTAAATTTCTAAGTACTTGATTTGTTATGTTTAAGTTTAATTCCTTATGTTTGAACCATACTATTTTGAAACTTGAAGTATTTATGTGAATTTTGAAGTATGATTTTTATATTACTGTGTATATATATATAAATTTGAAAAATTACATATAAAAATTCCCATTCCGATTAATCCCTATTAATCCCTAGGCGGTACCTCACCGCCCGACTAGTGCCTAGCGCCTTCTACAACATTGATTATAATAACATATATACCATATTAAAAATCATATATCTAGACATATTAAGATAATTTGTGTGTGTATATATACACACATATAAATAAACAGTTTCCTTCCTAAAGTACTTGTAATATGTACTATTATAAGTACACTATTCCACTACATATTAATACTCACACATCATTGTACTACGTATAATATTTTACTTCAATACTAATACTAATGATATTATTTGGTTTGAGCATTAAAAGTATTTATTTTATTTAAATAATAATAATAGTTGTTATGTTATTTGTTTGGATCTTGTAAGTCTACTGGTTCACCTACTTGTAATATTTTTTCGGTTAAACCTCCTTATATCATATTTGAATATACAATTGCAGGCACTTTTTCAAACCAAACACGACAGGAATAGAATACAAATTGGACGTTTTTTTCAAACAACATGCCCTCTTACATTCAATTAAAAAATATTTGATTTTTATTGAGTTGAATTTTAAATTTGTTAAAATAATTAAAATTGGATTTTTCCAAAGAGATTGAAATTTGTGATACATTTGGTATAAATTTAGTCATGTTTGATTCGTAGATCAGTGATCACGGGGATCAATGATGGCTCTAGCGAGGTGTGGTTGGTTGTTTTTTTTTATTTTATTTCATTTTAAAATGCTCTTTTCAATCTCCTTCCACACTATGCTTTTATTACCACGTCCCCTGCTAACGTGACTGTTACATGACCATTCATGCCCTTATTCATGACCCTCCACAGGGCTGTCTTATTAAAAGATAATAACTAATCCCATGATTTTCGCATACATTCTCCATCATTCATTGTGTATCAATTAGTCATTATGTAGATTGATTTGTATTTATTTGTTTCCTATTTGTACAATGTAAATCGAGTATATAATAACATCATATCTCTCTTGATTATTAAGAGAGAATAAACCTTATTACATGGTATCAGCCTGATATCGGTCCTCTTTCTTTCTCACCCTAACCGCTGACTTCATCATCATGTCCACCCCTTCTTCTTCCACAACCACCACCGGAAATATCCTCCCCATGGCCACCCTCCTCCACATGATCACGGTCAAGCTTTCCTCCTCTATCTACCTTATATGGCATAATCAAATACTCCCTCTCCTTGCTAATCACAAACTCATTCCCCACATCGATGGAACCCTCTCCGCTCCACCACAAACCATCACTGTTGAGTCGAAGGAACTAGCCAATCCGGCCTATGCCGATTGGTTCTCCTCCGATCAGCAGGCCATTCTCATTCTCAACGCTTCTTTAACCGAAGAGGCGGTTGTTGAAGTGCTCGATCTTACCACTGCGCATCAAATCTCGACCGCCCTTGAAGCCGCATACAACAACACTTCTCTTGAACGGATGCATCTCCTACGAGATAATCTCCGTCAACTAACCGAAGGCTCCTCCAATGTTGCCGAGTTTGGTCGTAAATTCAAATCGATTTGTGACCAACTCTCGGCTATAGGCCATCCGGTTAGTGAAACGGACGCATTAGTTCCTTTGTGGTATTAGATCCACCTTCGAAAGCTGGTCTACGGCTATTCGTACGACACGCGACCCTCTCCCGTTCCGTGATCTCCTCACCAAGGATGAAAGTCAAGAGCAATTCCTCCAACATATTCATCCTCCCTCGCCTCCCATTGTTGCCTTTGTTTCTCACCACTCGAAATCATTATGCTGCCCCTCCTGGCCGATCCAAATCTGGATCCGATTCGAGGAGAAACCAATCCCAAACCAACTCTTACAATCGCCCAAGACGCCCGCCCCACTGTCAACTATGTAGAACCAATGGACATTACGCCAATAAATGTCCGAAGCTTAAATCTTTTGTGGCTGCCTCTGCTTTGGGTGATGATGACCTTACTGGTGCCTTTCATGCTTGTTGCCATATTTCCCCTGATGACCTGGATTGGACCACAGATACCGGCGCCGACCTTCATATGACCGATGAAACCGATAATCTTGACTCTTCCTCTCCTTATTTGGGTCCTTCCAAAGTTTTTTTCGGTAATGGTCATTCATTACCTATTACACATAAAGGTCATGTTTCTCTCAATAAACATGTATCTTTAAAAGATTTCTTGGTCGTTCCGGGTACCTTCTTTCGGTTAGCAAATAACCCATGACTATCCTGTTGATGTCCTATTTTCTGATTCCTTTTTTCTTATTCAGGACCGGAAAACAAGCCAACCACTCGCCCGCGGTCGGTGTGAAAACGATCTCTATGTGCTTCGGAACAAGTCTTTTGCTTTTGTTGCTTCTGTTTCGTCTAATAAAACATCTTTTGAATTGTGGCATAATCGCCTTGGACATGTTGGTTTTGATATTGTTTCTATTTTAAAAAAAAAGCATGGTTGTTTATCATTCACTTCATTATTGCCTAAACCGAATGTTTGTTTTCCATTTCAATTGGCCAAAGCACATAAATTACCGTTTGATTTAAATGAAAAACGTACATCTCATCCCCTAGATCTTGTGCATTGTGATTTATGGGGACCTTCACCCGTTTTGGGTACAGATGGTCATAGATATTATGTTGTTTTTATTGATGATCACTCAAGATTTCCGTGGTGGTATCCACTTAAGGCCAAAAATGTATTCTACTCGGTTTTGGATACCTTCTTGCGCCTTGTTCAAACAAAATTTTCCCGTAAGGTTAAGGTATTCCAAAGTGACGGAGGTTCGGAGTTTGTAAATCAACATGTCCGCAAAATCTTTGACACCAATGGCACATTCCATCGGCTTTTTTGTCCTTACACTGCTCCTCAAAGTGGTCGACTGGAAAGAAAGCATCGTCACATCGTGGAAACGGGCTTAGCCATGCTATTTCATGCACGCGTTCCCATTACCAATTGGGTTGATGCCTTTACCTCTGCCACCTACATTATTAATCGATTACCCACAAAAGTTTTGCAAGAAAAATCCCAATTTGAGATACTTTATTCCACCACACCCAATTATGCCAATTTTTGTGTCTTTGGTTGTTGTGTGTATCCATACCTACGAGACTATGTGTAGGTGCATTACGTCTGTCGACTTCGTCTTGTATCGAGTCTTGTACTAGAATTGTTAGATCAGGGCACGTAGTACGAGAAATCTAGGTTTTGTGTGTGAGAGGCTAATTTCGCATGAAAGGGCATTTAGCTAATTTCGCACGAAATAGCATTTTGCTATTTCATACGAAATAGCAAGAGGTAATTCCATGCGAAATTACATCTCTATAAATACCCAAGCTATGATTTCATTTGTAACGATCATGTTTCCGGTACCGAAGTGCTGCTGACGTGTCTACTGATCTGTAAACATGTTAAATCAATAATAGAAGACAATTAAGTGTGATTCGAGCTGTTATACAAAGTCTAATCAATGAATTCCGCCTCTGATTAGACCGAGAACTCTTCTGATAGACTCGTTTGGGTCTCAGAACGATCCTACATGTGGTATCAGAGCTCAGGAGGAAGAGTTCTTACATATTCAGCTTAAAAATCTGATTTCTACACCTTCTTTTTCAAATTGAACAAGATTTTACGGTCAAAATGACTTGAATTTCACATATAATAAGCGAAACAGTGTTTTAACGAATCCTTGAAAGTATTGGACCTTAATTCGATCTAAAACTGATAAAATTAGTAATTTCGCTTGAAAAACAGATCGGTCATGATGATGTCAGCAGTATTTCGCACGAAATAAGCAATTGATTTCGCTTGAAATTGCTATTTCGCTTGTATATACACCTTATTTCACACGAAATAGGTTATTTCGCATCAAGTTGTTATTTCGCGTGAGTGATTTCACACAAAATTAGTATATTTCGTTTGAGTTGGTGCTATTTCGCTTGAAACTTATATTTCGTGTGAAAGCAGATTTCGTTTGAAAGTGGTATTTTCGTTTGAAAGGCTATTTCGTACCAAATCGTTATTCCGCAATAACTCATTTCACATCAGTGTGTTATTTCGTTTGAACTCTTATTTCGTGTGAATCTTATTTGTTGTTTGAAATTTGTTGACTTTGTGATACAGATTACTGAATCATGGAAGAGGAATTCTACAATGTGTTTGCTACACCAGTTGCTCCAGTCACAGCTGCTGAAACTCTTTACAGTGAGAATGAGACGGGAACTTATCAAAAACCGCCGAAGCTTATGTACATTGAAGATTTTAGAGGATGGCAAAATCGGTTTGAAATCTGGGTGCAAGCTTATAAGTTTGACGCATGGTGTTCATTAGAGAAAGATTACGAAAAACCAAAAAATGAACGTGGGCTTGAAAAGGCTTTTTGTGATTTTTCAGAGATTGAAAAATTGAAGTATACAAGTGAAAAGATGATGATTAGTATTCTTCAACAAGCAGTTAAAGAAGATATCTTTGTGTTACTTCAACATGAGGGTACTGCTAGATCGATTTGGACAGCATTAATTCAAAAGTTTAAAGGAAGTGCAGATATGATCAAGAACAAAAAGGCTTTACTGAAGAAATCATTTGATATGTTTGTAGCTTTTGAAAATGAAACAACAAAAATGACCATTGATAGATATTGTCATTTAGTTTTGGAAATGGGAAGATTGGACATAAAGAAAGACGACGATGAATGGGTTGATAAACTAGCCGATGCATTACCACAGCAGAAATGGGGAACTTATTTATTGATCCTAAAGCACATGAGAAAATCTGAAAATATGAATTTGGCACAGTTTATTCAGAAGATTGAAGAGCATGAGTTGGACATTCAGAAAACTGCTATCATGTCTAATCCAAATGCACAACAAGATGTCAATTTATACTATAGAGGAAACAAATTTGAAGTTACTCCAAGCCCAAAGATACAAACTGGTTTCAGTGCTGATAGTTCTTCTGGAACAAAGGGAAGTACTGTGACTCAAAGTGGTGGATCTTCATCTTCGTATTCAAGCTTTGATCCAAATTTTACAACACCTAGTCCTCAACGACAGAATTCTACAAATCTGTAGTGCAATGTTACTTTGAACATTCAAAATGGTCAAAATATTTCTCCAGAAATAGCTAAGCAACACATGGCATCACTTGTTGCTATGTTAGAATCATATGAAAGCTTGATTGCTGGCAAAATTGGAAATCCGATGCTTACCAAAGAGGATTATGACCAGATTGATGCTGAGGAACTTGAGTTGATGGATGTAAAGTGGTGTTTAGCCAGTGTTGTTTGAAGGGCAGAAAAGTTTCAACAAATCACTGGAAGAGATGACTTTAATGAATTGTCTAAATCTCCAATTGGGTTTGACAAATCAAAGGTTACGTGTTTTCGTTGTCGAGAAAAAGGTCATTTTAAGCGCGAGTGCAAAAACAAAGAAGCAAATGGAAGACAAGATCAGTCTGGAAAAAAACAATTATTATCAAAAATCAAATTTTCATCAGATTGCTCAACAACCACAAACTGCACATGCACAAGCCATTGAGGAAAAAGATAAAAGAGCTTGTTATGGGATAATTGATCAAGATGATGAAAAGGTTGCAGAGGGATTTAGATGGGATAAATACATTCCACCTGGTTCAGGTCTCGTTTCTAGAATTCTGGGAGAGGATGAAGTAAAATCTAGTCCGAAAAGAATACCGATTTTTCCAGATTTTGGAAGTGATGTAGATACTGATGATGAAGAAGAATACATTAATAAAGCTAGAAAAGGTCTAGATCCTAACAGTTTTAACTTGTTTTTTACGGATAAAGTTGAGATGCTGAATGAGAAGAAGATTGCCAGATTGAAGAGAGAACTGGAAGTAAGAAAAATAGCTGATGAAAAGGCAAAGATGGAAGCTGAAAAAACAAATGTTGAATCAGTAATTGAGAAAGTGGTAGAGAAAATTGTTGAGGTTGAAAAAATAGTCGAAGTTGAAAAACTCGTCGAAGTTGAGAAAATCGTCGAGGTAGAAAAAATTGTTGAAGTTGAGAAGATTGTTGAGGTTGAAAAGATAGTTGAGGTCATTAAACCTTGTCAGAAATGTTTAGAATCTTGCAAAGACTGTGATGAGAAGGATAAGAAGATCGTTGAACTAGAAAAGGTGAAAGAGAATTTGTTGTCTGATGTGAAGTATGTAAAAGAATCATATGATGTGCTGAACAGAACAGTAAATAGTCTGAAAAAAGACAAATTCAGAAGTTGAGATTGCTATGACAAAAATGAGTTCAACATTAATGTCAAAACAGAAGGTCATCAATGAGTATATTGAAGACTGTGCAAAATTGAAGCAGGATTTGGAACTCGAAAAGATAGAAAGTGAAAGAATCAAGAGATTGTTGTTGAGTTATACCACTTGTGATTATTTGATTGATCGAGTTTATCCTACTGTTGCAGGTCTTGAAGCTTTTCAAGAACAAAAGAAAGAAGAAACGGATGCTGGTAAGAAACAAAGTGCTAAGTATAATAAGTGTCCGCCCCCGATCTATGAAAGTTATTCTCCCAGAAGACCAAATGAGGAACGTTTAAATAAGGCTCTCAACATCAAGTTAAAGTCTGAAACTACTGATGAGTTACCAGATAACATTGATGTCACATTCACAGCGTCTGACACTGATCATGAGTCTGAGTTGTTAAAGAAAGTGGTCGATCAGGTGTTGGATATGGATGAAGAGTCAAAGTCGGAGTCTAAGTCTGAAAGTTCGAGTTCGTCAGAAAAGAGTCCGAGTTCATCGGTTAAACGGGTTTATAATAAAGAATTCCTGTTATCAAAATCTAATTTGAATGATGGACCAATCAAAGTGGCATATACTTTGAATGATTCAGACAAATTATATTCTGATGAGGAATTTCCAATAAGAAGTGTCAAATTTGAAATGATCAAACAGGTTTTTAAATTAAAAAAAAATTAATATTTTTGAATTAAAAGATTTAAATCTTCATGAAAAATCTAAAAAGTACACTTCAAGAGTTCAACAGAGATTGAAAAAGAAAAAGGGTTACAGTTCTGGTTATGGTTTTCAAAAGAAACCAAACTATAACGGTAATTTCAAAAAGAAAGGTCTTGGTTTTAGTTCTTCAGAAAATTATAAAAATGAGAAAAATTATAAACCAAAAACAAAATTTGTTGCAGGAGGAAGTTCTGAAGAAGAGCAGAAGAAACCATTCTGGAGACAGTCAAACCAAGAGTTTCTTGCTGAAAGGAAGAAGAATATGATGGAATTTGTTCCAAGAGTTGACAGAAGAAGATGTTTCAAATGTCACCAAATTGTACATATTGCTTGGAACTGTCAACAATACAACAACACACAACAGGGTGTTTCTGTTAACTCAAAATTGAAAGAAAAATGTGTTAATGAAAAGAAACAACCAACTGAGAAATCTAATGTGTTTGAAAATTCGATTTTCGAAAATGGTGATGTTTTAAAACGTGTTTACAAAAGAAAAGTCGATTTAAACAAACAGAGATGGGTTGTAAAATCTGAGAGTAGTTCTGACAATGAATCTGATTCCATAAAATCAGAGGAGTCATCTGTTGAGATAAAGAATGAGTATTCCGTTCCTGAGTTGAACGATGAAAATTTTCCACCATTGCGGGCATAAAATTTAAAATCAAAAGGTAGGTTTGAGATTTCAGATCAATTCTTCTCTGGTAAAGGAGAATTTGATGCTGAAAAGGCTTTCAATGGGAAAGTTAAACATATTTTTGAGAAGATGGTAGATGGAAAGGTGAAAAGTGCAAAAGAATTTTACAGATCAAAAGGAGGTTGGGATAGAGATGAATCAAAATCACCCAAGGCTGGTCAGGCTTGGGTGACTACATTTTCAAACTAAAATTCTGACTTGCCGGAGCTCCCAGGTTGGTAAGAGTGGAACAGGAATCGGCATCATTCTTGAAAATGTTTGATTGGTAAATCTACAAGTGGTAGTTTTTCTTGAAATTATTATATTTTGATTTTACAAGTGGTTTTGGTTGATAAGTGACCCTACAAGTGGTTGAAGAAGGTTTTCACTTACAAGTGATTAATCAGGGTCATTAAGTTGAACTTGATTTATCTATCATTCAGAGTGATTAGAAAACAAAGTGATGATAACCCCGATTTTTCAAAGTGATAAAATCAACAAAACTTATTTTCCGAAAAAACCATTTTTGATTAAAACAAACTTAAGTGTTTTGAAATCATAATGGGAAAATAGTTTGTTGTGAGGGGAAGTTCTGATTGTTTATACCGAGTGAATGGCGATTTGAAGTGTTTTGATATCAGTTGTTATTTTACTTGTACAGTTGGTTTTCAAATTTCTTTTAAATGATTTTGAATTTTAGGGGGAGTAAGAAATTTCAGAAAATCCAAAAACATTTGAAAATTTGAAAAAGGCAAAAACATGATAAAATAAAAAAATGAGTTTTGTTGAGAAAAGAGGAAATGATAGTACATCAGTGGACAATCACAGCATGCTAAAGAATTGGAAAGTCAAATGTGATAAACGGTCTCACTGATGATGTGCCAGTAGGTTTTTACACATTTAGTAGATTGTGTCGAGATATAAACCTAAATTTCAAACTTACTTATATCGTGGGGAACATCTCTCGGATATATGGGTAACCCCTGAAATCTTGTTTGAAAGGTCCCTCTTTCTGAGATACTAGGTCTTTATACTCAGTGATATCTGGGATATTATCCCGGGACTTCTGATTTTGCGGAAGCAATGGCCTAGTTCCCGTATAATACTTTACGCTTGCTTGAAATATAGCACCACCCTCAGTACAAAAAATGATGAAACATTGCAAAATGCTAATCATGTGATGTTGAAGAAAAGATTCTCTAAAGGGAACACACCAAAAGTCGAAGCCATCATCTCTCTGATTTTGCGGAAGCAATAGCCTGAGCTCTCATGGCCCTCGCATTTTAACCCTTTACAGATATCATCTAGGTATACTCACTTGTAAAACTGAATATTAGGATCTGGATACGGGAGTATATTCTCAGGTCGGACACGCGAATAAGTTTAAGTGCTTAAAACACTAATCTCATATCTCGAAACAGTTGAACTTTGTGTGAAAATTTAAGTGGATCAATATACTGACAATCTAAGTGAATCGTTTAGAACTTAAAATGTTTAAAGCTTAACGGTGTTGGTGATTTGTCTCAAAAAATTGATATGATCCTCTTACACAAATTCACAAAAATATTGTCTGTATATATTTCTTCACTGCATTTCTTTTATTTAAAAAATCCAAAAAGATTTTCGGAGTGTTTTAGCATAAATTTTGAAAAATTCAAAAAGATTTTAAACAACTGATGTTGGAGAGCTGATTTTCAAAATTTCGAGTGCTAAATATGACGAACAGATTTGGGAGAGTGTGATTAGAAAAATGTTTTGCCTACATATGGTCATCAGAAATTAAAATTGTTATATCAATAATTGACGATTTGAGCTGGATTTATCAAGTGGTAAGCAGATAATAAATTTGTAAAATTTTAAATTTGTGAAATTTATTTCTGGGTTAAGAATGAGCAGGTTAGCCAGATTTTGATCCTGAGCAGGATGTGAGCCAGGTCTCGATCTTGAACCTGTAAACCTGTGAAAGCAAGACTATGATCTCAGTACAATTTAAGGGGGAGTCTGCTAGTTGAAAGGAGTCTGTAGATGATATGAGCCAGTTTTGGATCCTAAAAGATTAATCAAGAGATCTGATCAAGAGATTTAGAGTGAGTTAAGAGCTAGGACGAGATCCTGGAGTTGAAAATAAGAAAGGATAGAGGATGCTTACTTTGTCAGATATTTTTAAAGAGCCCGAAGACTGATCAAGGCTGAAGATTGTGAAGACTCGACACTGAAGACTCGTCAACATCCGAGGGGGAGTCTGTAGGTGCATTACGTCTGCCGACTTCGTCTTGTATCGAGTCTTGTACTAGAATTGTTAGATCAGGGCACGTAGTACGAGAAATCTAGGTTTTGTGTGTGTGAGGCATTTAGCTAATTTCGCACGAAATAGCATTTTGCTATTTCGTACGAAATAGCAAGAGGTAATTCCATGCGAAATTACATCTCTATAAATACCCAAGCTGTGATTTCATTTGTAACGATCATGTTTTCGGTAGCGAAGTGCTGCCGACGTGTCTACTGATCTGTAAACATGTTAAATCAATAATAGAAGACAATTAAGTGTGATTCGAGCTGTTATACAATCTAATCAATGAATTCCACCTCTGATTAGACTGAGAACTCTTCTGATAGACTCATTTGGGTCACAGAACGATCCTACACTATGCACCTCACAAACTTTCCCCACGAAGCATCCCTTGTATATTCATGGGTTATGCCTCTCAATACAAAGGCTACAAATGTTTTGATCCATCAACGTCTCATATGTATGTCACTCGCCATGCTCGCTTTCATGAGGCGTTTTTCCCTTACAAAGACAATTCATCACACACAACATCGCCAACCTTTTCTTATCCACCTTTAATGAACCCACCTTGAACACAAACACTCCACCGATCCATTTTGTTCCTCCTTCTACCGGCTCCCCACCAAACATGCCCCACCACATACCTTCACCTCCTTGTTCCTTTTGCAAACATCCCACTGTTCCATCCGAACCACCCACCGAATCCGAAACCATGCCAATTCCTGAACCGATTCCATCATCACCTTTACCTTCAACTGCCTCATCACCGACCACTTCCCAAACCTCTGATGCACCATTGTCCCCTGTCACCAGTCCACCCGACCCACCTGTCGTACCTCCCTCACCAGCACCAACACATCCTATGGTGACTCGATCAAAAGTCAGCACCTTCAAGCCCAACCCCAAACATACCTCTTACCTTGCTAATGCTATGCACTCATGTTTGCATGCTTCTCTTCTCTCCACTGTTGATCCTAAAGGCTTCAAAAGCACCTCTAAACATAAACGTTGGATGGACGCAATGAATGTCGAACTTCAAGCTCTTTCCAAAAACCGCACATGGACACTTGTACCACGGCCTACGTCCACCAATGTTGTGGGGTCAAAGTGGTTTTTTCGCACCAAATATCGATCTGATGGTTCTATCGATCGGCACAAAACCCGTCTCCTTGCGCAAGCTTCACACAAATCCCAGGACTCGATTTCAATCACACATTCAGCCCCATTGTTAAGGCATCGACCATACAAATTGTTTTATCATTAGCGGTCATCAATAGTTGGTCTCTTCGCCAACTAAATATCAATAATGACTTCCTAAACGGTTCTTTGTCCGAAACCGTGTATATGGAGCAACCTTCTGGCTTCACAAACTCAAAACATCCGGATTATGTGTGCAAGTTAAACTAAGCTCTCTACGGTCTAAAACAGGCCCCTAGGGCGTGGTTTCAACGTCTTAGCTCTTTTCTCATCTCCTACGGGTTTAACTGTAGCCAAGTGGATCCGTCTCTCTTTGTGTTTCATCAAGGAGATTCCCTTATGTACCTCCTAGTTTATGTCGACGATCTTATTCTCATTGGTAACAAACCCTCATTGATCACTACCTTCACTAATCGGTTGCATCAGGAGTTTGCCATCAAAGATCTCAGCTCATTAAACTATTTTATTGGTCTTGAGGTTCTTCACACCGATGATGGTATCATTCTCACTAAAAGCAAATATGCCAACGATATCATTACTCGTGCTGGCCTCACTCATGCCAAACCCGTACCCACGCCACTATCCACCATGGTTACTTTTGTATCGGATGGTGTTCCATTTGATGATCCTACCTTTTACCGATCCATTGTTGGCGCCCTTTAATATTTGATCATTACTCGTCCTGATTTGGCCTATGCGGTAAATCAGGCATGTCAACATTTGCATGCACCAACCGAAAAACATTTTCAACTAGTCAAGAGGATTGTACGGTATGTTAAAGGAACCATATCCCACGGCCTTATGTTCACTCGTTGTACCTCTTCCATTATTTTGGGTTACTCTGATGCAGACTGGGCACGGTGTATAGAAACGAGTTGTTCCACTTATGGCTACTCAATCTTTCTAGGTGGCAACTTGGTTTCATGGAGTGCGAAGAAGCAACCAATAGTTTTGTAACACCTTAGAAGAATCATGTCCAATGTAGTAACGACACATGTCATAAGCTTTAAACGTGTAAAGAATTGATTTCGAAGGACTAAAGTCAACAAACGGAGAAAGTATATATGTGAAAGGATCCAAAGAGTCAACATTTGAAAATTTTGCCTTTCAACGACCCTACACGATGTTTATACCCTTAAACGAAAGAATTGGGAAACATATGAAGCCGTTTGTGAAAGAAAGTGAAAGTTTACAAGACGCGAGGGTTAAATGTGTCAACATGTTAAAGTTACTACCTCTGAGTGACCTTTTAACGAACCCAAGACTTTGTAACAATTAATTATACTCCCAAATATAAGTGACGAAAATTTCACGAGGTTTTGATATCGTTTGATATAAATACATCAACTTTCGTAAATAAAGGGTTAAAAGCGTTGACGAGGCAAAACTAGTGTTTTCGGTTATCGTTTAACAAAACCGTACCTAACGATGTTTGGTTATATCCTAAGGATCATCAAAAATATACTTTATGGGTTAAAAGTGCTTGAAATGAAAGTTATTACGTTTTAAAAGGTCCAGGGGGTGAAACTGCCAAGTTTGAAACTTGTTTGGCTGGTAATCGTTGTGGTGGCGTCGCGCGACACTTCACCCCTCTGCCGTCGCGCGACGCGATGGCGTGATCTGATCAGAAAACATGCACAGGTGCAGGTTCTGCACCTTTCTTCTCCAAAACAGTCATGCACTCACAAGAACTCGATACTAGGGACTATTTGACGGTATTATAAAACCTCTAGACACCTGTATGCATCAGATTTCACTTGGGGGACACCTGCATTGATCGTATTTCACCTCCTTCACTATATAAAGGGCCATGTTTGGAGCTCATTCCGTGCACTTCAAAAATTCTCAAACTCTCAATCTCTAAAGCTTTCAAACTCCTTCTCTGGAGCATCCTGACTTGGAAGGAAGCTCTCTTCGTCTAATTTTTCGTGCTAAGGACACTTGTAAGTGTTCTTAGATTCTTTAATTAAGTTTTCATTAGTGTAATGACCGAAAGTCAAAGATATCGTAATTACGCTTTAACTTTGTGATTAATCACTAACGGTACAGTCATTATTCGAATTGAAAGTGGCTATGTGTTGGTAATTATGTAGGTGATAAACCCTTAAAAGGGCACCTTCTAATTATCCCGTTATCTCAGTCAATTGTCGGGTCAAACTACTTAATAGAAAAGTCAAACGAGTCAGTTTTTGCAAAATAAATCACAACTGATAATGTAGAAGCTATAAATTACATATTATTACTTAAATAACTTGGTAAATAATATAAGAACATGTTTATGCATGTTCAACCCGAAAACTCTGAGTATTAGGCACAGTTCGCAACCGAAAGTCGCAAAAGTAGACTTTTGCTTTGTGTTAATTAAATGGCATTTTGTTAATTAAATGGCATTTTTAGCATAAATCATATTTAAACCCAATTTTTGGCACCAAACTTACCACCCACTATTATGAAATAATATGTAGGGAGTTTTGGAAATTTTTGTCAAATTTTATACTGACCATAACATAGAGTTCTAGTGTAAATTCAGTAATTGACGATAATGCCCTTTTCGCTAATAAAATGAGTTTTACACATCATTTACATATCAAACCTTTTTCTACTAATTTTATATATTAAATAAAATATTTTAAGCAGTTAAGACTGATCAAAATCTCAGATTTTCTTAAACATATCAAATATCGACTTTTATGCGAATTAGGCGCATAGTATGGTTTAAAACCATATTTTGCACCTAAGACTTGTTACCTACTGATTTTATAAATAATTTGTTTTTATATACTATAATAGTAAGTTTAAGTCTTGAACTCAGATTTCCAAATTTGACCTTAAAGCTTATGTGAAATGACCAAAATGCCCCTACGGTGCATAGTTTGGCCATAAAAGATAAACCTCACATATATATGATATCTTACTGATGTAACTTGATAAAGTTAATATTTTTACTGTATAATTTAGACCAGAACCTCAGTTTACTATTTAACCTCTTTTATGAACTTTAAAATGACCAAAATACCCTTTCGAGGCTTAAATTGATTTTAAATTCATTTTGGCATAATGTAAGATATCCTACTGATATCACAACATATTTTAAGCATAGTAACTCATGGAACCTGTACATGACTCATTCGGTTACCCGTTATGCATATACGCGTTCGGTACGGTTTATGTAACTAGTTTGCATAAATTAACCGAAACGGGTCAAACCTTATCATTTTTACTTCAAAATCCAGAATGTATTTAGTTTGCCCATTATATACAAGTCTTCATACTTGTCAGGTCTAAATCACATTCCAATCCGGTCATCGCTTAATCTTGTGTTTCGTACCGTAAACTTTCCTTTAAAACTAACCGGTCAAAGTTATAACTTAAATAAGACCCGTTAGGAATCTAATAGTTTATTAAAACCTTCATTCCAGATTAGGAGCCCAGTAAAACTACTTGCACTTGCTGATTAGAATATGCGGCTGAGAATAAAATTACATTTTAGCTCAGGTAAATACTTTTAACTTATTTCCCCTTATACGGGCTTGGGATACGGTAAATTATTACCGCTTGGTCGAGTATGACCGTGTCCTGGATATCCTCGGCTCATTCATTTGAAATGGCCACGACTTAAGCACGGGGTGTAGGCATACACCTGACAGTTGCGTATGTAAAACGGTATCTCACTCGTGAGGAAACTTCTTGTGGGCTTATACTAGTGGTGTGTCTATTAATCTTAACCCGGTACTTCTAACCGGGGCTCCGAACGTACAACAAACATATAAATCTGTATACAAGATTATTTTAAATAATTGTCCCAAGTTTAAAAGAATATTTGTGCCTTGTGCATTTAAATCAATTTTCTTAAATGTTTTCAAAAGAGTCAGTTAATTGTATTTACCAGTGAAAATTGACGTATTTTTCAAAAATATTAAGTGCATGTACTACACGAAATGGGCTGGAAGCTCCTAAGTATTAGTTAAAGAGTCTTGCAAGCTCTTAATACTTTAAGTCTGTTGAACAATATTTACTTTATGTTTTAGATCCGCCTGTGGATCCACTTATCGACCGTTTGTATAATATTTTATTGTAAGACCCTTATTGTTATTTAACGGTTTTCGTATAGATAACGAAAAATAAACATGTAATTATGATTACATATACATTGAAAAATACAGGTTAATTAAAACTTTTACAATTTAAAATAATACAACATAATATAATGGAGTTCGTTGTTTAGAATAATGACGAAACAACGTGCGGAAGCTTCATTTTCATGTGTTCGGTTCTTGTACGTCGCTTGATCTTCATCCGGGTACTCTTGATATTCACCTATGATCAAAACCAACTTAAAGGTTAGTTTTGATAACTTAAATAATTGATTAAACAAGTTCTAAGCATCAAACAACAATTAAAATCAATTTTTGCCAGCTTCTGTGTCTCTCGCGGGCCGCGAGAGTCTAGGCTGTATTTGTCGCAGGCCGCGACTCGCGTTACGTGTCGCGCTCGGAACACTGTGATCCCTCGCGTGGCGCGAGGGAGACCTTTTTCCAGCAGGTTATTTCTTTGTTGCTGCATTTTGCCCAGCTATGATTTCAACCCATTTTTCGACTTAAAAGTTGCATAACTTTTTATCTAGATGTCCGTTTTGCGTGATTCTTTTTCCTACGCGACCGTAAATAAATCACGGACCCGTTTATCATCTTTGTTCGCATCAAAATCCGACTTATAAGCTAAAGGCTTATAAATCCTTTTTATAATTAATCGACCCGTTTCGTGATTCATTATCCACACTTATTTCTCGTTTACTATGAAGTCATAAACGACTACTTTAACTCCTAATCTTTAACTTATACTTACTACTTAGTGAATTACGCGCCTGTTTTCCGAGTTATGCGCGTAATTCGTTTTGATCCGTTTAGAGCGACTTTTATGCGTTTAAGCATCAAACTCGCTCTTTTCTTTTTACACTTCGTATTCCTATTTTAAAATACCTACTTATATCCCACCACAACTATTTTTGTGGTGGATTTAACATAGAAACCAATTATCCTAAGTTTTACTCTTCGGTTAGTCATTTTCCGCTAATGACCCATTTTTAGGCATTTGACCCACGAAAGTTTATGCCTATAACTCTTATACGCATCTAAGGGCTACAAAATCACAATATAAGTTCCTAAACAACCTCTAAGGGTCGTTTACCCGGTTTACCCATCAAAGGCTTTTTGGTCAATTTCAGTCCCTCATTTTACGACAAAGGACTTTCACTAATTATTTGACCAAAATCGCATTTTCTAACTATAAACTTATTTATGCGTACCTGGCTCGGGTCAAGTATTGACCCATTTTAATACTTTACCTTAATAATTTGCGGATTTCATAGCAACGCAAATTCCATAAACCGTTTTACCCTGTGAGCATTAGACTCGACAAGCACTTGTTAGTCGTTAATCGTCAAATGGTGTTAACATTACCATTTGACCCGTTTAGTCTAAACAACCAAACATTTTGCACTTATAATTGAATGGTATTTATTTACCATTTCATTATTTAACCTATTTCGCCCCTTTTTTTGCCATTAATCATGGTATTTATTATTTTATTCGTTCCGACCCGTATCATTTCGTGTCGGAATTCCTATTTCGGATATAACCTTGGTCGTATTTATAACCTATAAAGTAAATACATATCTTACAAAAGGGTGTAAGCTTTACGTACCTTGCATCCTTGTGAGCGTCATACTTGAACTTGTATCCATTTGACCCGTTCATTTCCAAGCTCCTACCTAGCTTGTCAGAGTCAAACTACCATATCATATCCACAAGATCATTAGATTAGTCAACCATTAACAAGGTCATCACACCTTATGGATTCACACACTTAATCATCAAAGTGTGTTATTTATTCAACAACTATTTTTATCCCATAGTTCTTTCCATTCACTACTTGTTTGACCCGTTAGTGAAATTACTTATTCAAACTAGTTAGAAAGTGATTTTAAACACTTTAAACATGTCACATAAAGTGTTATTTGTTACTAACAATCAATACTTCATACCTAAATCAATTATACGCAACCTTATGTCTTTTCTTGATTAATAACAACATTATTAATGTGCAGCAATTTTCTATACAGCTGCCGTAATTGACCCATTTTGACCTATTCAAATCTGAACTAGATTAACATGTTCAAAGATGGACCGTAGAACACTCAAATACCTTCGCAAGCATATAAGGTACACCTTCTAACGAATTTTCTATGATTTTATATGATTTTTATAAAATCAGCTCAACAACTATATTTTCATCTTCAAACAGCTTTCAAAGCTTCTGTACAGCTGTTTTCATCCACCTTTTTGACCTATTTAACAACCCTATTTACTTTTTATGATTGCAAACAGTAAAAAATTACTCCGCAAGCTTTCCGAAAAGGTATAGAACACCCAAATCGGATTAACGGTTGATTTTATATGATTTTTTTAAGATTAGTCAAAATCCGTATAAAAAGCTACGGAAATCATGTTTAGGGTCCTTTCAAGTTCGACCCAAACCATCAAATTCAACCTATTTCTATGGCCTAAACTCTTATTAAACTCTTGGAAATGGTTAGAAACTTAGAACACAACGATTATAGGCTTAGAGATGTCAAAAACATCATCTATTTCATGAAATCATCATATGAACCCTAATTTTTACTGTAACATCTGTGCTTGTAATCATTATGAACAGTTCAATTATCAATAAAACAATGTCATTTGATCCCAATTTTTGTTTTGTGATGTTTTACATTTTTCATGTTTTGACTTTTATTCAATTTCAAACTCTATATCGCTTTCTGGAGAGTTATACGCAAACTGGTGCGTAAACATAATCAGTTTATTGCGAAAAATACTCCGGAACATCAACATATACTTAACATACCTTAAATAACCTTTACATAACTTAGAAATAAGTTTTGAAGGCTTTGGTATGGCAAAAACAAGTTAATTCGCTTACAGGGACTAAACTTGACAAACTGCGAAAGTATGCCAATTTGAACCGTAACGAACATTCCAGAACATGGCCATAAGTTAAACATACCATAAATATCCTTTACATATCTTCAATCAGAAAGAACTCAACATGAGGCAACGACGTTGGGTCGAACTTCTAAACGACTATGACTGCGAAATTCGCTACCATCCTGGTAAGGCGAATGTCGTAGCCAATGCATTGAGTCGTAAGGAACGTACTAAGCTTCATTGTGTTCATGTTCAATCTGTTATTCAAGCTCGATCCGATATCCAAGCACGCATTTCTCAGGCTCAACAATCTTGTGTTTCACAAGGTTTGATGGATAGGGAATTTCCCTATCACATAACACTTGATCTAGAACTGAAGGACAATGGATCGTATTACTTCATGGATCGTTTGTGGGTCCCAAGCCAAGATAACCTTCGTACCTTGCTTATGGATGAAGCCCATAAGTCTCGTTATTCTGTTCATCCTGGCTCAGATAAGATGTATAAGGATCTTCGTATTCAGTATTAGTGGCCTGGTATGAAGAAAGACATTGCCTTATATGTATCAAAATGCCTTACTTGTCTTAAGGTTAAGGCTGAACATCAGCGTCCTTCTGGTTTATTGGTGCAACCAGAAATACCAGTTTGGAAATGGGAAAACATTACTATGGAGCTCATTACTAAACTCCCGTGCACAAAGAAAGGTCATGATGCCATCTGGGTAGTTGTTGATCATCTTACTAAGTCAGCACATTTCTTGCCAATCCGTGAGGATTTTCCTGCTGACAAACTTGCTAAAATCTATGTGGATGAAATTGTAGCTCGACATGGTGTTCCTTTGAACATCATTTCTGACAGAGATGCTCGCTTCACTTCTCATTTTTGGAGAACCATGCAATCTGCTATGGGGACCCAACTTAATCTGAGCACAGCTTATCATCCGCAAACGAATGGTCAATCTGAAAGAACAATCCAGACTCTGGAGGATATGCTTAGAGCTTGCGTGATCGACTTTGGTGGTAGTTGGGATTCACATCTTCCGTTGATTGACTTATCCTACAACAACAGTTATCACACCAGCATCAAAATGGCTCCTTTCGAGGCTCTCTATGGTCGAAAATGTCGTTCACCAGTCTACTGGACCTGCCCTCATTTTAGAGACAACTGATAAGATTAAGAAAGTTCGTGATAACCTTCAGACTGCTAGAAGCCGTCAAAAGAGTTACACGGACCCAAAACGCAAGCCCTTGGAATTTCAAGTCGGTGATCGAGTATTACTTAAGGTCTCACCTTGGAAAGGTGTGATCAGATTTGGAAAGAAAGGAAAACTTGCACCTAGATACGTTGGACCATTAAAGATCGTCGAAATAATCGGTAAGGTAGCCTACAGACTTGAGTTACCTCCTGAACTTGGAAATGTTCATCCAACCTTTCACGTGTCCAATCTCAAGAGGTGTTTAGCTGATGAGAACCTCCACATACCGCTTGACGAAATTCGTGTTGATAAAACACTAAAATTTGTTGAGAAGCCAGTGGAAATCATGGAACGTGAAGTCAAGTGGCTCAAACGCAAGCGCATTCCTTTGTTCAAAGTTCGCTGGGAAGCTAAACGTGGACCCGAGTTTACTTGGGAATGCGAAGATCAAATGAAGGCAAAATATCCGCATCTTTTCCCACGAGTTTCCTCTAAATAAATTTCGGGACGAAATTTCCACAAGTAGGGGAGAGTGTAACATCTGTGCTTGTAATCATTATGAACAGTTCAATTATCAATAAAACAATGTCATTTGATCCCAATGTTTGTTTTGTTATGTTTTACATTTTTCATGTTTCGACTTTTATTCAATTTCAAACTCTATATCGCTTTCTTAAGAGTTATACGCAAACTGGTGCGTAAACATAATCAGTTTAATGCGAAAAATACTCCGGAACATCAACATATACTTAACATACCTTAAATAACCTTTACATAACTTAGAAATAAGTTTTGAAGGCTTTGGTATGGCAAAAACAAGTTAATTCGCTTACATGGACTAAACTTGACAAACTGCGAAAGTATGCCAATTTGAACCGTAACGAACATTCTGGAACATGACCATAAGTTAAACATACCATAAATATCCTTTACATAGCTTAGAAATAGGCTTTGAGGGGTTCGGTATGCTAAAATAAACTTTTGGGTCATTCAGGGACTAAAAGCGTCAAAAAGTGCACAAGTTTGCATTTTCGCGCATAACTTACGTTCTGAATACATCCGGACATCCAAAAAATTTATGTAAGCACTAAAATATTTTATTTTAGTGTTTGGCATAAGAAAAATCCATTCGTCATGCATTTTGGATCGTTTTTCGCGCTTGTGCGCATTCCGTCGTAAATAAGCGAACATCGCGTTCGTACGACCAAACGAACCAACATCCGACATATTTTTGAGCATGTTTCATGTCCACAATGTTTAGACATCATTTTAGGGCCTTAACGTTGGCTTAACGGGCCTTAAACGTGTCGGAAATGGCCTTAAACCATAACAGGGACCTAAACTGTCATTTCTGAAAGTTATTTCTGATCAGGACACCCAGGCGGCCCGCGTAAGCCCAGGGTGATCCTTTACGCGGCCCGCGTCAGGTTCCCAGACCAGATTCAATGTATTAACAGCCTGTTAACAGCCCTTCAAACACCCCAAAGGCCAATGCCACATGTCAAACTCTTGTGGTGGGGGCAAAATGAGTTACCACAACATTCCGACAAGTGTACGGGTGAGATCAAGGCACGTTATCCAAGAAACGATCCTAACGGTGAACCGAAATCTATAAATACCCATCCATCCCCATTGCAAAACCCACAAGAATCTGATTTGAGAAGCTCTAAGTTGAAACCATTGTTTCATACCTGAGCTACTTGAATCAAGATTAGCATTCGGGGACCCTTCGTAAGTATTCCTTCGTTCTTTTATTGCTTTTCGAGTCCGAAAGTCAAACTTTGGTTGACTTTCTGCATTGACCAGTTTATGGTCAATGCGAAGTTCGTTTGAACTTCGCAACGTGAGCGTAATCACGATGGTTATAGTCCCTTGTGACTATGCCTACTGATTACCACGTTGTCTAGGGTCGTAAGGGTAAGCGATCTGATAAATCGCTTATACCTTCGAACCCGATCCATTTGGTCGATCATTAGGATCCGACCAAACACATTAGGTGACCATAGTATATAGGGAATAACCTTCCGAGGTTATACCTTATGGTCGCTTCGTTTAAGTAGTTGTATGATAGGTAGTTTATATGCCTTAGGTAAATTACCAAAATACCCCTTTGATGCCAAAATTCATTTTAAGCATATGTAACATAACTTTTGACATCTAAACTGATTTGACAACAATATTAGACATGTTAAGGCATATGTTACTTGTCATAGGACTAGTTAAGCGGTCCGAACGCGTTTCACGCGAACGACGCGTTAAAGTAGCATAAGCTACCTAAACGGGCCGTAATGGGTCGTAAGCACTTAGGCTAGGTTTCATTTAGTATGTAGGCTTTGTTAAACCATCCCACATGAGTTCCCATACTCATTTGGTTTACGAGCCCTCATTCTATCCGATCCTCCGATATAGGTCCGGTTTATTAACATAGTTACCTATATTAGGTGCCGTTTGATTCCGTGATCTCTAGCATTGCTTGGTGGTTATCTTAGGAACTTCTGAGCAATCTCAAGTGAGTACATAGAACCCCTTCTTTTAAAAATTTTCAAGGTGTTTATGTGAGTACATAGAACAGCCTCTTTTAAATGTTTTCAAGGTGTTTATGTGAGTACATAGACCTCTCTTTTACTGTTTTCCAAACTGTTTTGGGGTAAAACACATGTGCCTACTTGTTACTTTCATGCTTTCCTGTTTTCACATCATATACCTACTATGTTTGTTAGTACATTATAGTACATGATTTACTTACATTTCATGCTATGTATGCCCATTGTGTGCGTACTTAGTACATCGCTTTACATTACATTTCATGCTATGTATGTCCATTGTGTGCATACTTAGTACATTGTTTTACTTTACATTTCTGCTATGTATGTTGACTGATAGCATGCTAGCACATTGATTTACATGACTTTTCTGCTTTGTATGTTAACTTAGCATACTTAGTACATTGTTTTCATATGACATGTACACAATTGCTATAACATTTGGTTTGCACAAACGAGACTTATATACGTTCATTAACATTAGCTACGTCGCTCGGTAGTAAGTACTGGTACCATAGGACTTGACAAATCCCATTCCTGACATCTCGGGTTTGTTTGGATGTAAGGAATGACTGAATCCAAAAACATTTCTTTTGATAACCTTGACTAAAAGGGTTATCCGACTGTCTCAAGGCTTGAATGTATGCGTTAACTTACCACATAAATGTTTGTATCAATGTAACATGCATTACTTTGCAAAACATAACTTTTTGATATATTCAAAATACTTTGTTTTGTACATTTCTACATTTGGATTATGTGACAATACTTTACTTACAATACATAACATTTGATACACATTACTTGACTACTTTTGGACTTATAAACATTTGACATGGCTTATACAAGGACTTTTGACTATTGGTTTAAACATAGACTTTATACATTGGTGGTTTGTTTAGGTGACTTAAGTAACGAGATGTGAGTAATATGATACAAGCATGGTGGATACGTCGCTGGTGCTTCCTATATATAAGTGTTTGTATTATATTACATATCATAGCGTTATTTAAATCATTCAATTTGGACTTATACATTTTACACAAGTAACACGATTTTCACAAGACTTTGGTTTACAAACAATTTACTTTATACAACTCATTTTACTTGGTTATACATTTAACCATACATTATTCTTTTATTTATACATATCATTCGATCTTATCGCTTTTTAAATAACTTACAAAACAAAACAATTTACAAGGTTCATGACTGACTTTTGCTAAACAACTTTTTCTTAAACTTAAGTCATGAATCCTATTTTCACAAAACCTATGTATCTCACAGGCATTTTTATGCTGACGTACCTATTTTCACATGTGTTTTCAGGAGCTTTTGCGTAGGACGATGATCGTGACACTAGGGCGGACCTGTGCCTTAGAGACTTAAAATGAAGATAGACTTAGTTTAATTATGTTATAAACTCTTTGATTCCTGTTTAAAACAATGTAACTCTTATGTTGATAAATAAATACAACTATGTATGCCATGGTTATGAAACAATTAATTCTGTTACAACACTCCCCGACGTTTTCCGCCACGTTTTGTATGTTATACGTGGTCGAGGTGTGACAGAAGAGTTGGTATCAGAGCCAATGGTTATAGGGAATTAGGTTATTAGTAATGCTTTGACCTAGACTATAACCTTTCTAGGACCCTAAGACAAGTTATCTTGTGTTTAGATCTTAAAACATGCATATCACCTATCCTTAGGTGATTATCAAAACAAGAAACCAAATTTTCCGAAACGATTTTTGAAAACAATCTTCTGTTTTTGAATGATTTATTACAAGGTTTTGAACCCTCCATTGTAAGGTTTTGAACCCTCTGTTATAAGGTTTTGAACCCTCTATTGTAAGGTTTTGAACCCTCTGTTATAAGGTTTTGAACCCACTATTGTAAGGTTTTGAACCCTCTGTTATAAGGTTTTGAACCCCTTTGAGTTTTCAAAATCTCGTCAAGGTTTTGGGTTTTAAATAATGTGAAAACGTGCAAACTGGAAGGGTGAATTCCTGTACCCTGGGTTTTCTGTCTAAGGCTAGAGTGTTCGTACAAATCCACATAATCGGACCAGTCACTCTTACCTGGGAACTCTTGGGGTGAGTGTTCACTTATAGGCGAGCATGTCTTCGCGATACATTATTTTTGACCCATTTACTTTGATTAGTCACTGTGTGTCGTTGTTTGCTTTGTGATGCGGACGAATGACCACCATCTTTGCTTTTGTTGATTTTGTTTCATCTCATTCTCTTCATCCAATCATCTCACTCGTTTCCTTTCATGTTTTCCTCTTTTAAAATGCCTCCTCGACGCGAAAACCAGATAGCGACTGCCGAACTGGCAGAAATCATTGCGCAGCAGATGGCTGCTCAATTCCCAAACCTTTTTGCTCAATGGAACCAAGCCAACAACAACAACAATGCTCCATGCAAATTCAAGGATTTTAACTCGGCTAAACCACTCAAGTTTAGTGGTTCTGAGGGAGCGACTGGGCTTCTTCAATGGTTCGAGAGCATTGAGAATACTTTCCACCACGTGCAGTGTCCTGACAATCGCAAGGTCGAGTTTTCTTCGAGTGTGTTTCAGAAGAGGGCTCTCACATGGTGGAACGGGGTTATGAGAGATCGTGGTGCAGAAGTTGCTCTAGCACAGACATGGGCTGAACTTATGGCCCTTATGATGAGGGAGTTTTGTCCTCGTCATGAACAGCGAGCTTTGGAGAAAGAGTTTGATGACTTGAAACAAGATAGTGGCGAGCACAGGGCGTATACTGACAGGTTTGAGGAGTTGAGTCTGCTTTGCCCAACAATGGTTACCCCACTCGACAAGGCTATCGAAAGATACATCGATGGCCTACCTGACTCAGTGCAAGACATCATTACTGGTAGTAACCCTGCCACACTCCATCAAGCGATCGAGTTAGCAGCGACATTGACTGAGTCGCAGGTTCGAAAGGGAAAGCTGCATAAAAAGGGTGACAAGGGTAAGAAGCAGGCGTCTGACAAGGCGGATAGCAAGAAAGGTCAAAACAAGAATGGAAAGAATTCTGGTTCCTCAAACGGTTCTAGGAAGCGAAAGGCTTCCCAAAACTATGCCGTTACTGCACAAGCCCAAGCTGCACCAAATCAGCCTGCGCAACCACTAGCCAAGAAGCCATATCTTGGCACTGCGCCTTTGTGCAATAGGTGTAACGGCCATCACCTACCACATCTCCAAATTCGTCATTGCACTAACTGCGGAAGAATTGGTCATCTTGCCGCTACTTGTCGCATTCCTGCTAACCAGAATTAGGTTGTTCATAACCAAGCCCAACAAGTTGCTCAGCCTCTTGCTCAGCAACAAGGTCAAGCTGCACGACCTCATTTTCCTCCTGGTTTGTGCTACAATTGTGGGGATCTGACCCACTACAGAAACCGGTGCCCAAGACTAGCCAACGAGAATCAGAATCCAAATCAGAATCAGGCTCAGGTTCGAGGTCGAGTCTTCAACATGAATGCACAAGAGGCACAAGCAGACAATGAAGTGATGAACGGTACGTTCTTTATTAATAATCAGCCTGCATCTGTTCTTTTTTATTCGGGTACCGATAAGAGTTTTGTGTCATTATCTTTTGAGACATTGCTTCGCGTGTCTAGAACGAAACTAGGTAAACCTTTTACAATAGAGGTTGCTAGTGGTGAACCCATTGTTCTTGATTCTGTTCTTCGCAACTGCCAGTTGAACCTTAACGATCATCTTTTTCCTATTGACCTCACGCCTATGCAACTTGGAAGCTTCGACGTTATTGTGGGTATGGATTGGTTAGCCAAGCATCGCGTAGAGGTAGTTTGTTTTGAGAAGATCGTTCGTGTGCCACTTTCGACAGGCGAGATCCTACATGTTCGTGGTGAGAAACCTGCTGGTGGTCTCAAACTCATGTCTTGTTTTAAAGCTCGGAAGTATCTGCGAAAGAACTATGTGGCCTTTTTGGCACATGTTGTAGCAGATAAGGGCAAAGGTAAATCTATTCAAGATATTCCTGTTGTTAGGGATTATTCTGAAGTATTCCCTGAAGATTTACCTGATCTACCCCCAGCACGCCAAGTCGAGTTCCGTATTGATCTCGTACCTTGTGCAAATCCCATTGCCAGATCTCCATATCGTCTTGCACCGTCTGAGATGCAAGAGTTGTCTAAGCAGCTTCAGGAACTCTCTGACAAAGGTTTTATCCGTCCTAGCTTTTCACCTTGGGGTGCTCCCGTTCTTTTTGTCAAGAAGAAGGATGGATCTTTTAGGATGTGTATCGATTATCGTGAGCTTAACAAGCTTACCATCAAGAATCGATATCCCCTACCTCGCATCGATGATCTCTTTGATCAGTTACAAGGTGCTTCTTATTTTTCAAAGATTGATCTGCGATCTGGATATCATCAACTTCGTGTGCATGAAGAAGATATTCCCAAGACAGCGTTCCGCACTCATTATGGGCATATTATGAGTTCACAGTCATGCCATTCGGTTTGACTAATGCTCCTGCTGTTTTCATGGACTTAATGAATAGGGTCTGCAAGCCTTATTTGGATCAGTTCGTCATTGTTTTTATTGACGACATCTTGATATACTCTAAGATGCGAGCTGATCACGAGCAACATCTTCGTCTTACTTTGGAACTCCTAAAGAAAGAGCAACTTTTCGCCAAATTCTCCAAGTGTGAATTCTGGCTTAAAGAGGTTCAATTCTTAGGACATATTGTCAACGAACAAGGTATTCATGTAGATCCCTCCAATATCAGTGCGATTAAGGATTGGGATATGCCTACTACTCCTACTGAGGTTCGTTCTTTTCTTGGACTTGCGGGTTATTACCGCCGCTTCATTGAAAACTTCTCAAAGATTGCAGTTCCTCTAACTGCTCTAACTCAGAAGAACAAACCCTTTGATTGGGGATTCAAACAAGAGGAAGCTTTTCAAAACTTGAAACAAAAACTTTGCGACGCGCCTGTTCTGACCTTGCCTGAGGGCAATGATGATTTCGTCGTTTATTGCGACGCATCTAAATTGGGTCTTGGCTGTGTCCTGATGCAAAGAAATAAAGTCATAGCATACTCATCGAGGCAGTTGAAGATACATGAGAAAAACTACACCACTCATGATCTTGAGTTGGGTGCAGTTGTCTTCGCTCTTAAGATCTGGAGACACTATTTGTACGGTACAAAATGTGTGGTTTTAACGGACCACAAAAGTCTTCAGCATATCTTCAATCAGAAAGAACTCAACATGAGGCAACGACGTTGGGTCGAGCTTCTAAACGACTATGACTGCGAAATTCGCTACCATCCTGGTAAGGCGAATGTCGTAGCCAATGCATTGAGTCGTAAGGAACGTACTAAGCTTCATTGTGTTCATGTTCAATCTGTTATTCAAGCTCGATCCGATATCCAAGCACGCATTTCTCAGGCTCAACAATCTTGTGTTTCACAAGGTTTGATGGATAGGGAATTTCCCTATCACATAACACTTGATCTAGAACTGAAGGACAATGGATCGTATTACTTCATGGATCGTTTGTGGGTCCCAAGCCAAGATAACCTTCGTACCTTGCTTATGGATGAAGCCCATAAGTCTCGTTATTCTGTTCATCCTGGCTCAGATAAGATGTATAAGGATCTTCATATTCAGTATTGGTGGCCTGGTATGAAGAAAGACATTGCCTTATATGTATCAAAATGCCTTACTTGTCTTAAGGTTAAGGCTGAACATCAGCGTCCTTCTGGTTTATTGGTGCAACCAGAAATACCAGTTTGGAAATGGGAAAACATTACTATGGAGCTCATTACTAAACTCCCGTGCACAAAGAAAGGTCATGATGCCATCTGGGTAGTTGTTGATCGTCTTACTAAGTCAGCACATTTCTTGCCAATCCGTGAGGATTTTCCTGCTGACAAACTTGCTAAAATCTATGTGGATGAAATTGTAGCTCGACATGGTGTTCCTTTGAACATCATTTCTGACAGAGATGCTCGCTTCACTTCTCATTTTTGGAGAACCATGCAATCTGCTATGGGGACCCAACTTAATCTGAGCACAGCTTATCATCCGCAAACGAATGGTCAATCTGAAAGAACAATCCAGACTCTGGAGGATATGCTTAGAGCTTGCGTGATCGACTTTGGTGGTAGTTGGGATTCACATCTTCCGTTGATTGAATTCTCCTACAACAACAGTTATCACACCAGCATCAAAATGGCTCCTTTCGAGGCTCTCTATGGTCGAAAATGTCGTTCACCAGTCTGCTGGAATGAGATCGGCGAGGCTCAGCTTACTGGACCTGCCCTCATTTTAGAGACAACTGATAAGATTAAGAAACTTCGTGATAACCTTTAGACTGCTAGAAGCCGTCAAAAGAGTTACACGGACCCAAAACGCAAGCCCTTGGAATTTCAAGTCGGTGATCGAGTATTACTTAAGGTCTCACCTTGGAAAGGTGTGATCAGATTTGGAAAGAAAGGAAAACTTGCACCTAGATACGTTGGACCATTAAAGATCGTCGAAATAATCGGTAAGGTAGCCTACAGACTTGAGTTACCTCCTGAACTTGGAAATGTTCATCCAACCTTTCACGTGTCCAATCTCAAGAGGTGTTTAGCTGATGAGAACCTCCACATACCGCTTGACGAAATTCGTGTTGATAAAACACTAAAATTTGTTGAGAAGCCAGTGGAAATCATGGAACGTGAAGTCAAGTGGCTCAAACGCAAGCGCATTCCTTTGTTCAAAGTTCGCTGGGAAGCTAAACATGGACCCGAGTTTACTTGGGAACGCGAAGATCAAATGAAGGCAAAATATCCGCATCTTTTCCCACGAGTTTCCTCTAAATAAATTTCGGGACGAAACTTCCACAAGTAGGGGAGAGTGTAACATCTGTGCTTGTAATCATTATGAACAGTTCAATTATTAATAAAACAATGTCATTTGATCCCAATGTTTGTTTTGTTATGTTTTACATTTTTCATGTTTCGACTTTTATTCAATTTCAAACTCTATATCGCTTTCTTAAGAGTTATACGCAAACTGGTGCGTAAACATAATCAGTTTAATGCGACAAATACTCCAGAACATCAACATATACTTAACATACCTTAAATAACCTTTACATAACTTAGAAATAAGTTTGGAAGGCTTTGGTATGGCAAAAACAAGTTAATTCGCTTATATGGACTAAACTTGACAAACTGCGAAAGTATGCCAATTTGAACCGTAAGGAACATTCCGGAACATGACCATAAGTTAAACATACCATAAATATCCTTTACATAGCTTAGAAATAGGCTTTGAGGGGTTCGGTATGCTAAAATAAACTTTTGGGTCATTCAGGGACTAAAAGCGTCAAAAAGTGCACAAGTTTGCATTTTCGCGCATAACTTACGTTCTGAATACATCCGGACATCCAAAAAATTTATGTAAGCACTAAAATATTTTATTTAAGTGTTTGGCATAAGAAAAATCCATTCGTCACGCATTTTGGATCGTTTTTCGCGCTTGTGCGCATTTCGTCGTAAATAAGCGAACATCGCGTTCGTACGACCAAACGAACCAACATCCGACATATTTTTGAGCATGTTTCATGTCCACAATGTTTAGACATCATTTTAGGGCCTTAACGTTGGCTTAACGGGCCTTAAACGTGTCGGAAATGGCCTTAAACCATAACAGGGACCTAAACTGTCATTTCTGAAAGTTATTTCTGATCAGGACACCCAGGCGGCCCGCGTAAGCCCAGGGTGATCCTTTACGCGGCCCGCGTCAGGTTCCCAGACCAGATTCAATGTATTAACAGCCTGTTAACAGCCCTTCAAACACCCCAAAGGCCAATGCCACATGTCAAACTCTTGTGGTGGGGGCAAAATGAGTTACCACAACATTCCGACAAGTGTACGGGTGAGATCAAGGCACGTTATCCAAGAAACGATCCTAACGGTGAACCGAAATCTATAAATACCCATCCATCCCCATTGCAAAACCCACAAGAATCTGATTTGAGAAGCTCTAAGTTGAAACCATTGTTTCATACCTGAGCTACTTGAATCAAGATTAGCATTCGGGGACCCTTCGTAAGTATTCCTTCGTTCTTTTATTGCTTTTCGAGTCCGAAAGTCAAACTTTGGTTGACTTTCTGCATTGACCAGTTTATGGTCAATGCGAAGTTCGTTTGAACTTCGCAACGTGAGCGTAATCACGATGGTTATAGTCCCTTGTGACTATGCCTACTGATTACCACGTTGTCTAGGGTCGTAAGGGTAAGCGATCTGATAAATCGCTTATACCTTCGAACCCGATCCATTTGGTCGATCATTAGGATCCGACCAAACACATTAGGTGACCATAGTATATAGGGAATAACCTTCCGAGGTTATACCTTATGGTCGCTTCGTTTAAGTAGTTGTATGATAGGTAGTTTATATGCCTTAGGTAAATTACCAAAATACCCCTTTGATGCCAAAATTCATTTTAAGCATATGTAACATAACTTTTGACATCTAAACTGATTTGACAACAATATTAGACATGTTAAGGCATATGTTACTTGTCATAGGACTAGTTAAGCGGTCCGAACGCGTTTCACGCGAACGACGCGTTAAAGTAGCATAAGCTACCTAAACGGGCCGTAATGGGTCGTAAGCACTTAGGCTAGGTTTCATTTAGTATGTAGGCTTTGTTAAACCATCCCACATGAGTTCCCATACTCATTTGGTTTACGAGCTCTCATTCTATCCGATCCTCCGATATAGGTCCGGTTTATTAACATAGTTACCTATATTAGGTGCCGTTTGATTCCGTGATCTCTAGCATTGCTTGGTGGTTATCTTAGGAACTTCTGAGCAATCTCAAGTGAGTACATAGAACCCCTTCTTTTAAAAATTTTCAAGGTGTTTATGTGAGTACATAGAACAGCCTCTTTTAAATGTTTTCAAGGTGTTTATGTGAGTACATAGACCTCTCTTTTACTGTTTTCCAAACTGTTTTGGGGTAAAACACATGTGCCTACTTGTTACTTTCATGCTTTCCTGTTTTCACATCATATACCTACTATGTTTGTTAGTACATTATAGTACATGATTTACTTACATTTCATGCTATGTATGCCCATTGTGTGCGTACTTAGTACATCGCTTTACATTACATTTCATGCTATGTATGTCCATTGTGTGCATACTTAGTACATTGTTTTACTTTACATTTCTGCTATGTATGTTGACTGATAGCATGCTAGCACATTGATTTACATGACTTTTCTGCTTTGTATGTTAACTTAGCATACTTAGTACATTGTTTTCATATGACATGTACACAATTGCTATAACATTTGGTTTGCACAAACGAGACTTATATACGTTCATTAACATTAGCTACGCCGCTCGGTAGTAAGTACTGGTACCATAGGACTTGACAAATCCCATTCCTGACATCTCGGGTTTGTTTGGATGTAAGGAATGACTGAATCCAAAAACATTTCTTTTGATAACCTTGACTAAAAGGGTTATCCGACTGTCTCAAGGCTTGAATGTATGCGTTAACTTACCACATAAATGTTTGTATCAATGTAACATGCATTACTTTGCAAAACATAACTTTTTGATATATTCAAAATACTTTGTTTTGTACATTTCTACATTTGGATTATGTGACAATACTTTACTTACAATACATAACATTTGATACACATTACTTGACTACTTTTGGACTTATAAACATTTGACATGGCTTATACAAGGACTTTTGACTATTGGTTTAAACATAGACTTTATACATTGGTGGTTTGTTTAAGTGACTTAAGTAACGAGATGTGAGTAATATGATACAAGCATGGTGGATACGTCGCTGGTGCTTCCTATATATAAGTGTTTGTATTATATTACATATCATAGCGTTATTTAAATCATTCAATTTGGACTTATACATTTTACACAAGTAACACGATTTTCACAAGACTTTGGTTTACAAACAATTTACTTTATACAACTCATTTTACTTGGTTATACATTTAACCATACATTATTCTTTTATTTATACATATCATTCGATCTTATCGCTTTTTAAATAACTTACAAAACAAAACAATTTACAAGGTTCATGACTGACTTTTGCTAAACAACGTTTTCTTAAACTTAAGTCATGAATCCTATTTTCACAAAACCTATGTATCTTACAGGCATTTTTATGCTGACGTACCTATTTTCACATGTGTTTTCAGGAGCTTTTGCGTAGGACGATGATCATGACACTAGGGCGGACCTGTGCCTTAGAGACTTAAAATGAAGATAGACTTAGTTTAATTATGTTATAAACTCTTTGATTCCTGTTTAAAACAATGTAACTCTTATGTTGATAAATAAATACAACTTTGTATGCCATGGTTATGAAACAATTAATTCTGTTACAACACTCCTCGACGTTTTCCGCCACGTTTTGTATGTTATACGTGGTCGGGGTGTGACATTTACCATCTTCTCAACTTCATCGTCATCAATTTAAGTACTAGGGCTAAAAATCAACATATATTCAAGTTCTATTTGGTGATTCTAATCCACCATCATGTTTAATTTCATGAAAATCAAAGATTTGTCATACACACCCACTACTCATGAAAGCATCAAATCAAGTTGTACAACATACCTTATGCTTGGCAAGCTTAGATGGTCCCAAAATCGAGATCATGCATTGATTCCATGATGAATCCTTCCTCAATTTGATCTTTTCTTGGATGAACAAGGGTTTTCCCCTTTTTCTTTCTCCTAAACATCGACCAGAACACACACTAGTGTGTGTGCTCTTTTTAGTTTTTGCCCTTTTAATCTTCTTACTTTGACTTTGTCCAAGATTAGTCCCTTAAGTTTAGATTTGTCTAAACTCCCATATAACACTATTAACATTTGACCATTGTCATGACTAGGTTTAAATGTTCCTAGTCAAATTTCTTAAATTTGGGGTGTTACACCCGATTCGATTTAAAATCCACTCATTCGAGCCTTTTATAAACTTTTACTTACTACTAAGTATTTGTTCACTTTAACTAGCGTTAGCTTTTATTATTAAAAATCCTAACGCTTATCTGGTCAATCTTTTACCACTGATGGTATTTACCTGTTCATCCTCGGTTAATTTGGTTTAATTACTAAACCCGTTTTCGGGGTGATACAAGTCTACCCCCCTTAAAGAGGTTTCGTCCCTGAAACCTTTCTTACGTAGTTCATTAGGTTAGACTTAATGAACTTAGTTTCGGTGATCACTTGAGCATTGCTCACATTTTAATATTTTAATAATCTTACCAGGGATGTATGGTAGTGTCTTTCGGGCTTCGAGGAGGTGCTCAACTCCCTTTCGATGTTCCCTTCTTGCTCTTTTTATTGGTTGGTATCTTTTTCTCTCCGGACAAGCATTATCATAGCCCATATCGTGTGTGCCTTTTATGCGTAAGGCTTCATGGGCCGTTACTTTCACCTTGTACTCCTCGTCTTTATTGTTTACTGGATCGAGTAACCATTTGGCCACTCGGTTATACGAATCTGTCAACATGCTTATTCCACGCTAATCCTATAATGATAAGCGCATTAAACAAGTTTTAAATTTAAATTTGACCCTGACCGGCCTTGCCGGTTTGATTTATCACTCACCGGTTACTTTATACCTTGCCATTCAGGTATACCCACATTGCTTTCTCACTTTTAAAGGCGTTTATGACCCCCGAGTCCCGTAGCTCGCGCTACCATATGATCATATATTATGTTGTTGTTGTTGTTAAATCGTTGTTTCTAACTAAAAACCGAATTTTAGTTCAACATTTTCTCTTTAACTTGTGTTAATTACTCGCATCAAGAAACTGTTAACCTAGTATTTCTTCTTTTACTATTTTTATTTTACGCGAGGAATCGTAACCGATTCCCTCGCTTTGCCTAAGTGACACGTAAGCCCTTTCACTTAGTCTTGTAGGCTATTTCTTTAGGTTTTCACCCTTTTTTTAAAGCAAGCCCTTTAAGGTTCATTCCTCTCGATTCGTAACCCGAAGGTCATTTTAGTCCCATAGACATTTACATCACTTATTACCCGAAGGTAGTGGTGATCCCGTAGATCATCCTTTTACCCGTGTCATTTCTTTAATGTATTTGGTGTCAATGCACCTTCTTTATGTTTGCAAGGAAAATCATTTACCTTGTTTTTGACCATGAAGGCTAATTCATTTCTATTTCAATCATGGCCCTTCGACCATGTTTTGATCCGAGTTGGCAATATTTTCGTTTCTATGACTCCGTGTGTCATTTATGTGTCGGTTTATTTCACGCTTCCCGCTACTTGGTTTGCGTCTAACTTATATATCTATCACGTCCTATTACCCAGGCTCATTATTCTTTTGTTTTAACGCTTCTGTTACTCGGTTTACGTTTTCGTTATATCCATTCATCTCCCTTTACCCGGGTTCACCCATATGTTTATTCGACCCGTTATGAAGTTTAAGCATTTAAGCTTAAGTCATCCGTATACTTTTCTTACCCTCTATTTTCACATTAAGACTTGCGTTTATATATCACCAAAATTTCATTTGTGAAGGGTCATTATAAGAAAACTTTTATATTCCGACTTTGTCCTCAAGTTTGACGTTTTACAAAAACGGCCCGTTAAGAGACATATTTGCATTCTCCGGGTTCGAGTGTAATTACACTCCCTCCCAATGCATATCTTAATCATTTTACATATTTGCATTCTCCGGGTTTGAGTGTAATTACACCCCCTCCCAATGCATTTCTTAATCATTTTACATATTTGCATTCTCCGGGTTCGAGTGTAATTACACTCCCTCCCAATGCATTTCTTAATCATTTTACATATTTGCATTCTCCAAGTTCGAGTGTAAGTACACTCCCTCCCAATGCATATCCGACATCTCCCACTCACTTAGTCCTTGTTACATAAGGGGTACTTATGTTAGTTATAATAAACTCATCGTATCATGTGTTTAACACTTACCTGGCCAGGGTAAGTAATTCGCACACGGTACGCATAAACTTATTATAATTCATATATTACCTCTCATGTAAGCGAGTTTTCAGTTTGTGGTTACGTCCCTTATTTTATTTGGTAAAACCTTTTTATTGTTATATTGCAAATATTAGGTCTTTACCTTTATTTATTCACAAATCATAAGGTGTTTTCATTTCATAAACTTATATACAATCATATTCTGTGATGAGATTGTTACATATCTACACCGTGTCTTTTATAAAATACTTTTTATCTGAACGGTTATCCCCATCCAAGTTTCTAAGTCTGAATTTTACTTATGCATCAGTTATTCACCATTGTTAATAATACCACTTACCCACTTAATTTCTCTTGGAACATCATCCTAAATGAGTATTTTATGGCGGTTTCCAAAGCCTAAATTTCCTTTACGCACTATCACTCCCAAGTGCATATAGCGTACAACAAATATGTAATAACTTAGGATGTGCACCTGGGTAATATTAGCCCTGATGAACCTTTATTGTTACTTGACCATTACTCTGAATAACCTCTTCATTCATGTCACACTTCCGGCTTTTCCACCATCACGTTGGGTGGATCATAATATTCCCATCATCCTCGGATGCGGTCACCATATTGCTGAAACATTCACAACAATTAGTAATATTACAATTTAAGTATAATCTGTATTGGCATACAAGAGTTTCAAATATACTAATCACAACAAGTGATTAATTATCTAAATCGGTCTTTGGTTAGGCCTTTGTCACCTAATCGTTCTTTGTAGTATATTTTGGGGACCATGTTATCACACGATATCTCTGACTGTTATTTATAACAATCTCAGATTAAACCAGGTTATTATTTAGAATACTACTTACCGGAATCCATGGTCAAGCCTCGAACCGAACACACTTTACTCTTTAACCATGAGCTCTGATTACCAACTTGTAAGACCCTTATTGTTATTTAACGGTTTTCGTATAGATAACGAAAAATAAACATGTAATTATGATTACATATACATTGAAAAATACGGGTTAATTAAAACTTTTACAATTTAAAATAATACAACATAATATAATGGAGTTCGTTGTTTAGAATAATGACGAAACAACGTGCGGAAGCTTCATTTTCATGTGTTCGGTTCTTGTACGTCGCTTGATCTTCATCCGGGTACTCTTGATATTCACCTATGATCAAAACCAACTTAAAGGTTAGTTTTGATAACTTAAATAATTGATTAAACAAGTTCTAAGCATCAAACAACAATTAAAATCAATTTTTGCCAGCTTTTGTGTCTCTCGCGGGCCGCGAGAGTCTAGGCTGTATTTGTCGCGGGCCGCGACTCGCGTTACGTGTTGCGCTCGGAACACTGTGATCCCTCGAGTGGCGCGAGGGAGACCTTTTTCCAGCAGGTTATTTCTTTGTTGCTGCATTTTGCCCAGCTATGGTTTCAACCCATTTTTCGACTTAAAAGTTGCATAACTTTTGATCTAGATATCCGTTTTGCGTGATTCTTTTTCCTACGTGACCGTAAATAAATCACGGACCTATTTATCATCTTTGTTCGCATCAAAATCCGACTTATAAGCTAAAGGCTTATAAATCCTTTTTATAATTAATCGACCCGTTTCGTGATTCATTATCCACACTTATTTCTCGTTTACTTTGAAGTCATAAACGACTACTTTAACTCCTAATCTTTAACTTATACTTACTACTTAGTGAATTACGCGCCTGTTTTCCGAGTTATGCGCGTAATTCGTTTTGATCCGTTTAGAGCGACTTCTATGCGTTTAAGCACAAACTCGCTCTTTTCTTTTTACACTTCGTATTCCTATTTTAAAATACCTACTTATATCCCACCACAACTATTTTTGTGGTGGATTTAACATAGAAACCAATTATCCTAAGTTTTACTCTTCGGTTAGTCATTTTCCGCTAATGACCCATTTTTAGGCATTTGACCCACGAAAGTTTATGCCTATAACTCTTATACGCATCTAAGGGCTACAAAATCACAATACAAGTTCCTAAACAACCTCTAAGGGTCGTTTACCCGGTTTACCCATCAAAGGCTTTTTGGTCAATTTCAGTCCCTCATTTTACGACGAAGGACTTTCACTAATTATTTGACCAAAATCGCATTTTGTAACTATAAACTTATTTATGCGTACCTGGCTCGGGTCAAGTATTGACCCGTTTTAATACTTTGCCTTAATAATTTGCGGATTTCATAGCAACGCAAATTCCATAAACCGTTTTACCCTGTGAGCATTAGACTCGACAAGCACTTATTAGTCGTTAATCGTCAAATGGTGTTAACATTACCATTTGACCCGTTTAGTCTAAACAACCAAACATTTTGCACTTATAATTGAATGGTATTTATTTACCATTTCATTATTTAACCTATTTCGCCCCTTTTTTTTTGCCATTAATCATGGTATTTATTATTTTATTCGTTCCGACCCGTATCATTTCGTGTCGGAATCCCTATTTCGGATCTAACCTTGGTCGTATTTATAACCTATAAAGTAAATACATATCTTACAAAAGGGTGTAAGCTTTACTTACCTTGCATCCTTGTGAGCTTCATACTTGAACTTGTATCCATTTGACCCGTTCTTTTCCAAGCTCCTACCTAGCTTGTCAGAGTCAAACTACCATATCATATCCACAAGATCATTAGATTAGTCAACCATTAACATGGTCATCACACCTTATGGATTCACACACACTTAATCATCAAAGTGTGTTATTTATTCAACAACTATTTTTATCCCATAGTTCTTTCCATTCACTACTTGTTTGACCCGTTAGTGAAATTACTTATTCAAACTAGTTAGAAAGTGATTTTAAACACTTTAAACATGTCACATAAAGTGTTATTTGTTACTAACAATCAATACTTCATACCTAAATCAATTATACGCAACCTTATGCCTTTTCTTGATTAATAACAACATTATTAATGTGCAGCAATTTTCTATACAGCTGCCGTAATTGACCCATTTTGACCTATTCAAATCCGAACTAGATTAACATGTTCAAAGATGGACCGTAGAACACTCAAATACCTTCGCAAGCATATAAGGTACACCTTCTAACGAATTTTTTATGATTTTATATGATTTTTATAAAATCAGCTCAACAACTATATTTTCATCTTCAAACAGCTTTCAAAGCTTCTGTACAGCTATTTTCATCCACCTTTTTACCCATTTAACAACCCTATTTACTTTTTATGATTGTAAACAGTAAAAATTTACTCCGTAAGCTTTCCGAAAAGGTATAGAACACCCAAATCGGATAAACGGTTGATTTTATATGATTTTTTTAAGATTAGTCAAAATCCGTATAAAAAGCTACGGAAATCATGTTTAGGGTCCTTTCAAGTTCGACCCAAACCATCAAATTCAACCTATTTCTATGGCCTAAACTCTTATTAAACTCTTGGAAATGGTTAGAAACTTAGAACACAACGATTATATGCTAAGAGATGTCAAAAACATCATCTATTTCATGAAATCATCATATGAACCCTAATTTTTACCATCTTCTCAACTTCATCTTCATCAATTTAAGTACTAGGGCTAAAAATCAACATATATTCAAGTTCTATTTGGTGATTCTAATCCACCATCATGTTTAATTTCATGAAAATCAAAGATTTGTCATACACCCACTACTCATGAAAGCATCAAATCAAGTTGTACAACATACCTTATGCTTGGCAAGCTTAGATGGTCTCAAAATCGAGATCATGCATTGATTCCATGATGAATCCTTCCTCAATTTGATCTTTTCTTGGATGAACAAGGGTTTTCCCCTTTTTCTTTCTCCTGAACATCGACTAGAACACACACTAGTGTGTGTGCTCTTTTTAGTTTTTGCCCTTTTAATCTTCTTATTTTGATTTTGTCCAAGATTAGTCCCTTAAGTTTAGATTTGTCTAAACTCCCATATAACACTATTAACATTTGACCATTGTCATGACTAGGTTTAAATGTTCCTAGTCAAATTTCTTAAATTTAGGGTGTTACACCCAATTCGATTTAAAATCCACTCATCCGAGCCTTTTATAAACTTTTACTTACTACTAAGTATTTGTTCACTTTAACTAGCGTTAGCTTTTATTATTAAAAATCCTAACGCTTATCTGGTCAATCTTTTACCACTGATGGTATTTACCTGTTCATCCTCGGTTAATTTGGTTTAATTACTAAACCCGTTTTCGGGGTGTTACATTTATTATACTTTCAATTCGGTTTGTAATATTACTTTTAGTCTTCCGTTGTGCATTAAACTGTGATCACTTGTCTATGATGATATCAACTACGTCACGAAACACCCCACCGGGCCCACCGGTAATACGTGGAAATATCGGGGTGTGACAGGTTGGTATCAGAGCCAACATTGAGTGAATTAAACACTAGCCTTTTGTGTTTAATCTCAATGACACAGTTGCACATTCCTCGACTTCCGAGTCTAGGAAAAGGATTTAGGATTAATCCTAATCTTAATTGGTTTTGTCTTTTGTTGTTTTCTTTTGTTTTGACAGGATCAAAGACAAAATGCCACCAAGAGTTAGAGGTAGAGGTAGACGAGGAAAGGCCCCAATTTTGGCAAGAAACGACCATGGAGCCGGGGCATCTCACCGGCGTACTCCATCAGCAACACTTAGCTCTAGTCCTCACGAAGATTGGAGAACTTACTTGGAGCCCGCGAGACGCTCAGTCTCACTCAGTTCCTCACCGTCCTACCACCATTCATTCGGGCTACAACAAGATGAGGAGCCCCATGATTCGCATCATTCTTTTATCCCGTTGCAGCGTTCGGGTTCTCACAGTTCTTTCCAGAACCCAAATCCCTATTTCCAAAGCAGGTTCAACCCGATGAACCGGGTACAAGAACCTGAGGGTCCAAACCCTTTGGGACCAGCTGATCATTATCCTGAGATGCAGGACATGGAGATGGACGAGGATCCAGATCCCGAGCTACCACCGACTGGGACACCGACGCATCCCATTGAGATTTCTAGCGGATCATCCTTTCATGGTTCGCCTTACAGGGGCCCTGACATTTTTGCTGAAAGATGGGCTACATACAAGTGGGAGTACACTCCCCCTCATCACAACTCACCACCACACCAGAAGGTCCCTTCTGAGGACCCACATTCACCGCCGTCGCCAGAGCAGCAACTGCCTCCAGAACCACCGAGGCGAAGAAGAGGTGCACGGATGTCTGTGCGTGGGGGATTTCACTTCAGCACCCCCCAACACTCCAGCAACAGCCACTACCCGCCGCTGTATGAAGACCCGTAAATGGGTGGGCCTTCAAACCCAGTTTCTGAAGTCGACTATGCGCCAGTCGCACCAGCACCACACCTGGGTTATGAAAACCCAATCCCATCTTACCTAGGTGCAGCTGGGTATAACCCGTTCGAGCAACCAGCTTATTCGGGTTATAATTACAACAATGCCCCTGCCGTTGACCCGTACCTCGAGGCAGCAAACTACAACGCTCTCTACCCTGGACCCTTTCCAGCTACGTACCTAACTGGGTACCCAGTATATAGGTATCAATACCCACCACCTCCTCAACCTCAGCAGCAGCAGCCGCCACAGATTCAACCACCGCAACAGCAGGAAATCCTCCAATGGTTGCACGAGGTGGAGCAAAGGGTAGACGATGAGCGTAGGAGCCGCTGGGGTCTACTAAAGGGTTTGGCAAACCTTATAAAGGGGAAGAAGAAGAGGGATTATTAAAAATCCTTATTTATTTGTTTGTTTTGTAATTTTATTTTCAATTAAGTCCCTGTGTGGACATTTTAATGATGTATTTGGTCCCTGCGTGGACTTGTCTTTCTTGTTTCTGTCCCTGCGTGGACAATGTCATTTCTTTAAAAGTCTTGTTTAAGGAAAAACCATTGTACTTATTAAGACATTATGGAATTTTTATTTTTAAATTCTTATTGTCATTATGCATATGCATGTACTATATAAAACAATCAAAATATCACTTCCATTTTAATTTGATCTGCCAATAAAATGTTAAAAGAAAATTTTAAAGGTATAACCTAGCCTATATGTCATTTTAGACATGGCCATGATGGTAAAACCTTTTTAAGATAATAAATCCTTGTTAACACCTGAGAACGTGTTAGCACTCTTGGCAAATGTGATTCGATAAAGTCACTCTAGTCATCCTTATATTGGATTCTTCCTGATGATGTAAACATCCATTAGTGATGAAGTGCCTGCGGGCCATATTTATTGTCCTTTAAGGACACATGGCAGTTGTAGTATATGACTCCCTGTCAAGAAGGGTGATGAACTATATTCAAACCTTAATGCCTCGATCTTGTAAGATCATGGCGTGTCCTCGTGACTAGGCCTTTTGTGCCAACATTAATATCCCTAATAATTTATAACTGGGATTAATTGTAAGGTAAATTTTAAAATAACCTGATAATAAATTAACCACTATGGTCTATGCTTACCATGGTTAATGAATCACCGAAAATGATGATTCCATAGTAAACCTCTGAACAAACTATTATCAATTTGTTTTATAGCAATCAAGCTTCAGCATGTCTGAATCAGAAGAGATTAACAGTCATCCAAGGGAGAGAAATGATACCACAGGAATAAATGTAGCTGGTGCAAATCTTCAAGCATTGATAGACAACGCTGTTACTAGATCTATTGACAGACAGTTCAAGGAACCTAGTAATACTCGTACAAAGACTCAATCTGTGGCTCATAGTAAGCCCCCTTCTAAGACACATGTGTCAAATAAGGACAATTCTCGTCACTCATCGAATCAGAAGAGTTTCCCATCCAAACAGATTGTGTTTAATCATGAGCCACATGTCAAAACCTGTTCTTAAAAATACTTTGTCTCTTGCAAGCCAAGGGACTTCACAGGAGAAAAAGGAGCCATTGATTGTATGACATGGCTCGATGAGATGGATACTGTGGTTGATATCAGTGGTTGCGCGGAACAGGATATCGTAAAGTTTGTCTTGCAATCATTTAAAGATGAAGCTTTGGCTTGGTGGAGGCTGTTAATCCAAGCCACAGGGAAGATTCCACTGTATAACTTGTCTTGGGATCAATTTGTTGCACTGATCAAGGAAAACTTCTGTCCTCAGCATGAGGTAGAGAAAATTGAAACAGACTTCCTGACACTAGTCATGAAAAATTTGGATTGCCAAGCTTATTTGACGAGCTTTAACAAGATGTCCTGATTGGTTCCTTATTTGGTCACACCAAAACCAAAGCGCATAGCATGTTTTATAGGAGGTCTGGCTCCAAAAATCAAGGGAAATGTGAAAGCATCTAGACCTACCACCTTTAGGTCCAGAAAGCGCATAGCACGTTTTATAGGAGGTCTGGCTCCAGAAAACTTAAGGGAAATGTCAACGCGCGTATTTTCGTCAACTATATCAATCATTTTAATTGGGGTAACGTGTATCACACGATAGCCCTATGTGTTGTTTACAACACTTTAGCATACTAAACTATTAACATACACGTACTTACCGGATTTGCGATCAAGCCTTGAACCGAACACCAATTCTTTATTAAGAGCATAAGGTTTAAGTCCAAGCATAGCTTTCCCGCCATACTTGAATCTCTTAAACCAAGGCTCTGATACCAACTTGTAACACCCTAGTTATTATTTAACGTTTATCGTATAATTTAAACTCATAATCATGTAAATTACAATCACGATTATACTGAAAATACGGGCTTGTTAAAAACTTTTTTTTTACAATTTATAGTGATATAACATAATGCGATTTAATTCGCCGTTTCTGAATAACGAACGAAACAACTTGCGGAAGCTTTATGTAACATGTGTTCGGTTCTTGCTCGACGCTTTAACTTCATCCGGGCTCTCGACATATACCTGTGTTCAAAACCAACTTAACAGTTAGTTTTGATAACTAAATGTCTAATATAACGAGGAAATATGTAAATCCAACATTGATAACAAGACCCAAAAACAATGTGCTTGAATTTGGCATCCACCGTAACTTACGGTGGCACCGTAAGTTACGGTGGCCTCTGAATAAAAGTTCTCCCACCGTAACACAGGTGGTAATCACCGTAACAAGTTCAGCCCCACCGTAACTTACGGTGGCACCGTAAGTTACGGTGGCCCCTGCATTCCAGTTTTCCATTTTGCCGTTTCTGATACGAAAACTTCCGTATCTTTCAAACCGCGTGTCCATTTGACCTACCGTTTCTTCCTACGTGTTTGTAATTTAATTCTCCATCAAATGGAGTTAAAATCCTACATTTGGCTTAATAAATTTTGAGACTTCTAAGCCTTCGCCTCGTTACCTTTTTACCGAATTTTAACCCGTTTACGCATTTTATCAAACAAACGTATCTATTTGATTCTATATCTCATACACTTTTTCAAATTAATGTTACCTACTATATTAGGTTCTAATCATAGGTTTATTACACCATTTATACCCGTATTCGCTCGTATGCTTATTTTGACCCGTTAAGGGTATTTAAGCACTTTCGAACCTAAAATCGCTTTCGATTGCTTCTAACATTCCATCACCACATTTCAGTTTCTATACTTATTCTAAGTATTTGCCTAATCATAAAACTCGTTTCCAAACAACTTTTAAAGGTTGTTTGTTCGAATTAGCCAACAAGGGCGTTTTGGTCGATTTTGTTCTTTTTACTACAAAGGACTCTCTTCCCAATTATTCGACCAAAATAGCATTTTTAACTACAACATGAACATGCGTACCTGGCCCGAATCAACAAGTAGACCCGATTTATACCTTGTTTTCATTATCACACAATCAATAGTGACGAAATTATCCGACTTGCTAATCGGTCCTGTTAGCATAAGACTTGACAACCATATTAGTCGATATTGTCAAATGGTGTGATCAGCACCATTCGACCCGTTTGGACTACACGCCCAACGTTATCTATTTAATCAAAACATCGTTTTTGATTTCCAATTTATACATCCATCCCATCCCGGGTTTTATTACCATACCCTTTTTCTTTAAACTCTTTTCTTACAAACTCAACCCATTTCAGCTTACGCTATGGGTATCCTTTTAACCTTGATTTACACTAGTCGACATTTGACCAATTTCCATTTTGCCCTTTTTTCCCTCATTACTAGATTACACTACAAGGTAATCTTAACAAAATCCATAATTCCAAAACGATTGTTATCCATTTACAACGAATTGAATAAACGAGTATTCTACATAAGTGTGTAAATTACACTTACCTTGCATCCACGCCTCGCTTTTCTTTCCGTACTGGCTCCGTTTGACCCGCTCCCTCCTCCAAGCTTTCACCTAGCTAGTTACGCGTCAAACTATTGTCAGTCATTTACAAGGCGGTTAAATTAGTCATTGACAATCATGACTATTCCACCTCACTTATTTTCTATGTCAAAGCTACTGTTCGACTTCATGCTTAGTTAACTTAGTTTATCAAAGCTAACTACTTTAACTCACATGGTTTACAACATTAAGTTTAAATCAACATAGTACTTAGAACCCCTTTTCATAAGCTTTAACGCATAATTCTTTATAATAATCAAATCTGCGTTTTTACCCAACTTTAAGCATTTTAATCCTCACTTAGGCGTTTCATCAAACACCTAGCGGGTCAGATTTTTATATCATCAAAACTAAGTTTATGACTTGTAATTATCATCTAAATTAACTTCGATTAGACAATTCTACACAAGTCTTACATCCATATTTCTGAAATTTACTCTTAAATTCGGATTATGCTAGAGCAAGGTCATAATTCTAGGGTCTATCAAGTTTTCTTCAAGTTCATTAATCACCTACAATGGTGATTATGAACTCTATAATTAACATGAAATCTTTTAACAAGATTTCACCTAGGGTTCATCCCTAGACACCATATCCCTTCTAATCTTGTTCATGCATGACACAATCAAGCTAAATTTCGACTTTTCATCATTAACCTAGAATTTAAGATGAATCAAAACATCAAAATTTTGCATACCTTATGATCTTTTCAGCGAGGTGATCACTAATTCGTGATTAGAATTTGATTTGGGACTGAATTGAACCTCCAATTGATCAAATTTTAGTGAGCTAGGGTTTGGAGAGGAGCTCTTGGTCGCTCCTGTGTTCTGATCGATCCAGGCACTCACTTAGGTGAGTGTTTGGAGTTTATTTTGTTTACTAATAACTCAAGTTTCCAATTTAGCCATTCTAGTCCCTCAATTATTGTTTCCTTTATGATTTAAGAGTTTTCCATATTGTTTTAACCACACTTAACTTACTAGTTTAATATTCCTAGTTACTTAGTGGTTTTCGGGGGAGTCATAACCCATTTTATTTTTAAGTCTCGTTAACTCGAGTTTCTTATAAACTTTGTTTTCTCGAAGCGTTTATTCTTCTTTTTGATTAATATTAGGTTTATTTATTTGAGTCCTAATATTTATCGGGTTAAATTTTACCACTAACTGTATTTTCCCCGTCTTTAGTATTAACGGGGTTTAATTACCAAACCCGTTTTCGGGGTGTTACACTAACTGCCCCAAATTTGCAAAGAAACCTGAAGAGGTCAAAAACACTAATGCTCGAGTCTTCCAGATGAATGCACAGGAAGTAGTTCAGAACGATAATGTTATAACAGGTACTTTCCTTATCAATGATGTATATGCTAGAGTTTTGTTTGATTCTGTTGCAGATAAGTCTTTTGTAGACAATAAATTTTTTAAATTATTAAATCTGCCTGTTAAGACTCTAAGCATAAAATATGAAGTAGAATTGGCCGATGGTACCGTAGAGACTGCTTCAACGATCTTAGATGGATGTTTTATATCCATTAGGAATCATTCTTTTCCACTATCTTTGCTTCCGTTGAAATTAGCAAGATTCGATAGAGTGATAGGCATGGATTGGTTATCTCATAACCAAGCCCAAATTGTTTGTGATAAGAAGCAAGTGGTTATCAAGACCCCTTATGGTGAACCACTTACAATTCAAGGAGATACACAGTACGGATTGCCTAAACAAGCATCTATGCTTAAGGCATCGAAATGTTTGAAGAAAGGTTGTGTCATTTACATGGCACAGGTGACCGTTGATGAAACAAAACCCAAGATCGAAGACATTCCTATTATTTCTGATTATCCAGACGTTTTTCCTGAAGAGTTACCTGGTTTACACCCAGACAGACAAGTGGAATTCAGGATCGATATTGTTCCAGGAGTAGCCCCTGTTGCTCGAGCTCCTTATCGGTTGGCACCGACAGAAATGAATGAATTAAGAACACAATTGGAGGATTTGTTAGAGAAGGGTTTTATTCAACCAAGCTCATCTCCTTGGGGAGTGCCCATTCTGTTTGTGAAGAAGAAAGATGGCTCGATGCGTTTATGCATCGATTATCGCAAACTGAACAAAGTTACAATTAAGAACAGATATCCATTGCCCATGATCAATGATTTGTTCAACCAGATTCAAGGAGCAAGTTACTTCTCCAAGATTGACCTAAGGTCAAGTTATCATCGGTTGAAGGTCAGAACCGAAGATGTGCACAAGACCGCATTCAGAACACGTTATGGTCACTACGAGTTTTTGGTGATGCCTTTCGGGCTCGCTAATGCACCTGCAGCATTCATGGATCTCATGAATCACGTTTGCAAGCCGTATCTAGACAAGTTTTTCATTGTCTTCATTGATGACATTCTTAATTATTCAAAGAGTCAAGCCGATCATGATAAACATCTCCGGTGTATCCTTAAACTTCTGCAGCAAGAGAAGCTCTACGCCAAGTTTTCCAAATGTGATTTTTGGCTTCGTGAAGTCCAATTTCTTGGACATGTGGTAAGTGAGCGTGGTATCTAGGTGGATCCCGCTAAGATTGAAGCGATTATGAATTGGCAAGCGCCTAAAACACCTATAGAAATTCGCAGCTTCTTGGGTCTAGCAGGTTACTACAGAAGTTTCATTGAAAACTTTTCAAGGATTGCTGCACCTCTAACTTCGTTAACTCGCAAGAATGTCAAGTTTGACTGGAGTCCCAAGCAACAAGAATCCTTTGAGATTCTTAAGCAGAAATTAAGCGATGCTCCTGTGTTGACATTGCCAGAAGGGATTAAAGAGTTTGTTGTTTACTGCGACGCATCGCACACAGGTATGGGTTGTGTGCTTATGTAGAGAAGCAAGGTCATTGCCTATGCATCCCGTCAATTAAAGGTGCACGAAAAGAACTACACCACCCATGATTTGGAATTGGGCGTTGTTGTATTTGCACTAAAGCTTTGGAGGCACTATCTATATGGAACCAAGTGCGTGATCTATTCTGATCATAAGAGCCTTCAACATCTGTTTAATCAGAAGGATCTTAACATGAGGCAACACCGATGGATGGAAATGTTAAACGATTATGATTGTGAAATTCGATATCATCCAGGCAAAGCGAATGTAGTCGCCGATGCATTGAGCAGGAAAGAAAGGATCAAACCTATTAGGATCAATGCGAAAAGCATTAAATTAAAGAACAACTTGAATGAAAGATTGTTATCCACTCAAAAGGAAGCTGTATTAGAAACTAACTATCCGAATGAGAAGTTAGGCGTAACTGTGGATCAATTATCATATGGCAAGGATGGAATCCTTAGATTGAATGGTCGAATCTGGGTTCCAATCCATGGAGGACTAAGAGATGTGATTCTTCAAGAAGCTCATAGTTCAAAATATTCAGTCCATCCAGGAAGTGATAAGATGTACCAGGATTTAAAGGAAAATTATTGGTGGATAGGTTTGAAGAAATCTATAGCCACTTATGTGGCTAAATGTCTGACGTGCGCACAGGTTAAAGCCGAGCATTAAAAACCGTCAGGTTTCCTATAACAGCCTGAACTTCCCACCTGGAAGTGGGAAATGGTAACTATGGATTTTATTACTAAGTTACCAAAGACGAAACGTGGGAATGATACAATTTGGGTTATAGTCGACCGGCTGACCAAGTCAGCTCACTTCTTACCTATTAAAGAAACACACAGCTCCGAAAAGCTAGCTCAGCTATACGTGGATAAGATAGTATCCCTCCACGGAGTGCTAGTATTTATTATCTCTGATAGGGATACTAGATACACATCTCATTTTTGGAAAAGCTTTCAGTAATCCCTAGGCACTCATCTAAATTTCAGGCACTGCTTATCATCCCCAGACAGATGGCCAAAGCGAGCGTACAATTCAAACACTTGAGGATATGCTCAGGGCTTATGTTATTGATTTGGGTGGAAGTTGGGACGACCATCTTCCTTTGATAGAATTTTCGTACAATAATAGTTATCATTCGAGCATTCAAGCAGCGCCTTTTGAGGCCTTGTACGGAAGGAAGTGCAGAGCGCCATTTTGTTGGGCGAAGGTTGGAGAAACCCAACTATCAGGACCTGATATAGTCCTCGAGACGACGGATAAGATTGTCCAAATCCGTGATCGTCTGAAAGCTGCCAGGGATAGGCAGAAAAGTTATGCTGATATGAGGCGCAAACCGTTGAAATTCGAGGTAGGTGATAAAGTGTTACTCAAAGTGTCACCTTGGAAAGGGGTGATGCGTTTTGACAAAAAGGGCAAGCTGAGCCCAAGGTACATAGGACCATTCGAGATCATCGAATGTGTTGGAACTGTAGCTTACCAGCTAAATCTACCTGAAGAGCTTAGTGGAATTCATAATGTATTCCATATGTATTCCATATCTGCAATTTAAATAAATGTCTAGCCGATGAATCGCTAGCAGTGTCTCATAAGGACGTGCAGATTGACGAGAGCTTGAAGTTCGTTGAAAAACCTTTGTTGATCGAGGATCGACAGGTTAAGAAGCTTCGAAGAAAGCATGTGTCGATCATAAAAGTGAAATGGGATGCCCATAGAGGCCCAAAATACACGTGGGAGGTTGAATCCACGATGAAACAGAAATACCCTCATTTATTTCAGTAAATCCCAAGGTCAATATTTCTTTTAAGGGGGTGAGGATGTAACACCTCAGAAAAATCATGTCCAATGTAGTAACGACACGTGTCATAAGCTTTAAACGTGTAAAGAATTGATTTTGAAGGACTAAAGTTGACAAACGGAGAAAGTATATATGTGAAAGGATCTAAAGTGTCAACATTTGAAAATTTTGCCTTTCGACGACCCTACATGATGTTTATACCCTTAAACGAAAGAATTGGGAAACGTATGAAGCCGTTTGTGAAAGAAAGTGAAAGTTTACAAGACGCGAGGGTTAAATGTGTCAACATGTTAAAATTACTACCTCTGAGTGACCTTTTAACGAACCCGAGACTTTGTAACGATTAATTATACTCCCAAGTATAAGTGATGAAAATTTCACGAGGTTTCGATATCGTTTGATATAAATACATCAACTTTCGTAAATAGAGGGTTAAAAGTGTCGACGAGGCAAAACTAGTGTTTTCAGTTATCGTTAAACAAAACCGGACCTAACGATGTTTGGTTATATCCTAAGGATCATCAAAAATAAACTTTATCGGTTAAAAGTGCTTGAAATGAAAGTTATTACGTTTTAAAAGGTCCAGTGGGTGAAACTGCCAAGTTTGAAACTTGTTTGGCTGGTAATCCTTGTGGTGGCGCCGCGCGACACCTTCACCCCTCTGCCGTCGCGCGACGCGACGGCGTGATCTGATCAGAAAACATGCACAGGTGCAGGTTCTGCACCTTTCTTCTCCAAAACAGCCATGCACTCACAAGAACTCGATACTAGGGACTATTTGACGGTATTATAAAACCTCTAGACACCTGTATGCATCATATTTCACTTGGGGGACACCTGCATTGATCCTATTTCACCTCCTTCACTATATAAAGGGCCATGTTTGGAGCTCATTCCTTGCACTTCAAAAATTCTCAAACTCTCAATCTCTAAAGCTTTCAAACTCCTTCTCTGGAGCATCCTGACTTGGAAGGAAGCTATCTTAGTCTAATTTTTCATGCTAAGGACTCTTGTAAGGGTTCTTAGCTTCTGTAATTAAGTTTTCATTAGTGTAATGACCGAAAGTCAAAGATATCGTAATTACGCTTTGACTTTGTGATTAATAACTAACGGTCCAGTCATTATTCGAATTGAAAGTGGCTATGTGTTGGTAATTATGTAGGTGATAAACCCTTAAAAGGGAACCTTCTAATTCACGTTATCTCAGTCAATTGTCGGGTCAAACTACTTAACAGAAAAGTCAAACGAGTCAGTTTTCGCAAAATAAATCACAACTGATAATGTAGAAGCTATAAATTACATATTATCACTTAAATAACTTGGTAAATAATATAAGAACATGTTTAGGCATGTTCAACCCGACAACTCTGAGTATTAGGCTAGGTTCGCAACCGAAAGTCGCAAAAGTAGACTTTTGCTTTAACTTTCAGTTCTGACCCGAATTAGCTTAGTTTAGTTATGCCTTAGGGTTCATTTGTGACCATAATATATGTAAGTATAACCCTATGAGGTTATACTACATGGTCCCTTAGAAATCTGAATCATTTACATGTTTCCCGTTAAATGCTTAAAAGTTGACCATTTTACCCCTATGTTATAAAAACGAGATTTTTAAAAAATGTGAGAGGACAAAAATCTTTATTACTGATTTATAAGTATGTCCTAAAAATTTGACATCAGTTTCTGGTTTAAATAAAAGTTATGCAAGATATCGTAAAACACAAGCTTTTTGTTAATTAAATGGCATTTTTAGCATAAATTATATTTAAACCCAATTTTTGGCACCAAACTTACCACCCACTGTTATGAAAAAATATTTAGAGATTTTTGGAAGTTTTGTCAAATTTTATACTGACCATAACATAGAGTTCTAGTGTAAATTCGGTAATTGACGATAATGCCCTTTTCGCTAATAAAATGAGTTTTACACATCATTTACATGTCAAACCTTTTTCTACTAATTTTATATATTAAATAAAATATTTTAAGCAGTTAAGACTGATCAAAATCTCATATTTCCTTAAACATATCAAATATCGTCAAATATCGACTTTTATGCGAATTAGACGCATAGTATGGTTTAAAACCATATTTAGCACCAAAGACTTGTTACCTATTGATTTTATAAATATTTTTTTTATATACTATAACAGTAAGTATAAGTCTTGAACTCAGATTTCCAAATTTGACCTTAAAGCTTATGTGAAATGACCAAAATGCCCCTACGGTGCATAGTTGGCCATAAAAGATAAACCTCACATATGTATGATATCTTACTGATGTAACTTGATAAAATTAATATTTTTACTGTATGATTTAGACCAGAACCTTAGTTTACTATTTAACCTCTTTTATGAACTTTAAAATGACCAAAATACCCTTTCGGGGCTTAAATTGATTTTAAATTTGTTTTGGCATAATGTAAGATATCCTACTGATATCACAACATATTTTAAGCATAGTAACTCATGGAACTTGTACATGACTCATTCGGTTACCCGTTATGCATATACGCGTTCGGTACGGTTTATGTAACTAGTTTGCATAAATTAACCGAAACAGGTCAAACCTTATCATATTTACTTCCAAATCCAGAAAGTATTTAGTTTTCCCATTATATACAAGTCTTCATACTTGTCGGGTCTAAATCACATTCCAATCCGGTCATCGCTTAATCTTGCGTTTCATACCGAAAACTTTCCTTTAAAACTAACCGGTCAAAGTTATAACTTAAATAAGACCCGTTAGGAATCTAATAGGTTTTTAAAACCTTCGTTCCAGATTAGGAGCCCAGTAAAAGCTACTTGCACTTGCTGATTAGAATATACGGCTGAGAATAAAATTACATTTTAGCTCAGGTAAATACTTTTAACTTATTTTCCCTTATACGGGCTTGGGATACGGTAAATTATTACTGCTTGGTCGAGTATTGAATATTTAATCGATTAGTGGTTAAATCATTGAGATAACCCGTTTTAATCTGTTTTGTTAGATCTAAGCATTTGGGGGTTAATATGATTGTGTCCTGGATATCCTCGGCTCATTCATTTGAAATGGCCACGATTTAAGCACGGGGTGTAGGCATACACCTGACAGTTGCGTATGTAAAACGGTATCTCACTCGTGAGGAAACTTCTTGTGGGCTTATACTAGTGGTGTGTTTATTAATCTTAACCCGGTACTTCTAAGTCGGGCTCCGAACGTTGGACAAACATATAAATCTGTATACAAGATTATTTTAAATAATTGTCCCAAGTTTAAAAGAATATTTGTGCCTTGTGCATTTAAATCAATTTTCTTAAATGTTTTTAAAAGAGTCAGTTAATTGTATTTACCAGTGAAAACTGACGTATTTTTCAAAAAGATTAAGTGCATGTACTACACGAAATGGGCTGGAAGCTCTTGAGTATTAATTAAAGAGTCTTGCAAGCTCTTAATACTTTAAGTCTGTTGAACAATATTTACTTTATGTTTTAGATCCGCCTGTGGATCCACTTATCGACCGTTTGTATAATATTTTATTATACTTTCAATTCGGATTTTAATATTACTTTTAGTCTTCCGCTGTGCATTAAACTGTGATCACTTGTCTATGATGATATCAACTACGTCACGATACTCCCCACCGGGCCCACCAGTAATACGTGGAAATATCGGGGTGTGACAAGTTTCAAGCTCGAGTTGCGAATCTGAGTATCGAGCCATGGGTAAGGCAGCTGCTGAAATTGTCTGGATAACGCATTTACTACAGGAACTATGTGGACTTCCACCATTCGTCCGACTCTCTTATGTGACAATCAAAGTGCTTTGTTTATGAGTCAGAATCCCGTATCTAACAAACGAGCCAAACATATTGATCTGGACTACCACTTTGTTCGCGAGTTAGTAATGTCAGGGAAGCTTCATACCAAATTCGTTCCTACCACGCTTCAACTAGCGGATATCTTCACCAAGAGCTTGCCTCGACCGCAATTCGAGCATTTTCGGGATCTTCTTCGAGTTCATCCAACGTCGTTTCGCTTGACGGGAGATAAAAGATAATAACAAATACCATGATTTTCGCATATACTCTACATCATTCATTGTGTATCAATTAGTCATTATGTAGATCGATTTGTATTTATTTGTTTCCTTTTTGTACAATGTAAATCAAGTATATAATAACATCATATCTCTCTTGATTATTCAAAGAGAAATAACCTTATTTTTTTTTTTTGAACGGCAAATTTGGATCACTGACGGACCACTGGAGTATCATCGTGCCACCATGAGCCGAGAGAAATAACCTTATTACACTTGTAATTTAAATAAGAATTTTGAGTTAATCTTGAAATTAATGCTTGTATGTTGTAAGTCAAAAATGGATGTTTGGTAATTAATGGCATAACCATGAGCCGAGAGAAAAAGAAAAGGCAATGATGAAGCACCTATTGGGCCAAAGAAAATGGGCTACTATTTTGGTTTCCCATATATTTTCCTGGCTACGTTGAATGTTGATGGCTACGTTGAATATTGAAGCCCATTCTTGATTAAATTTAATTTTTTGGCAAGCTGAAGCTAGAGGTGCAAAAATAAAAAACCAGTTCTATACCTGACCCGTTAGAACTGACCTGGGATCGGTTCCGTCTCCTACCCGATAGTGAACCGGTTCATACCCATTTATACCCTATTGGGCCTACCTGGTTCTACCTTTTTTTTTCCAAGATCGGTTCCTACCCTAATCGGTTCTAACCCGACCTAAATTTACTCGGGTAGGAACTGGTTTCAACGGTAAAAAAAATCGAAATCAGTTCCTAAAGTTAAAAATTGTACTTTGGTCGGGTATTTACTATTTTGATCTTTGTAACCGGTTTTTGGACATCCAAAATCCAAAATCAATAATGAAAGTTCAATTGTAGTTAGTCTTAATAGTAGTCTTAGTATTTTAGTAATTTAGTTTAAGTACATTTTAGCTGTAGTTTTAGTATTTTATGTGTAATATTAAGCATATTACACATGCTTAATATTAATGTTATTTTATATGAGCTGAACATTAAAACATGAAACGTTAAAATAAAAAAACAATAAAACCTTACATATTAAAACATTATACATTAAAACATGAAAACATGAAACACTAAACATAAAATGTTAAACATTAAATCCTAATATCCCAAGCTTAAACATTAAAATTCATGATAAACTTCAACACCGCCACTATTTTGGCCGGTGGTTTAACCCCAATGTTTGTACGTATATTTTTTAAGCGCTGAGTTTACCACGGCTTTCTTGAACCTCTCACAATATTTGCACTGAACCATCTCTACGTTCTCCAACATAAGACAGAGGTTGTAGTGTTTCCAGACCTCTGGGTTTCTTTTGGTTTCAATAACCAAAACAACATTCTCATTGCTAGCCATCGTTGGAGACTTCGAGATGTAAAAAAAACTTGAGCAGTTGTGTTTTGTAAAGCGTTTGAGAGTTAAAGAAATGGTGTGGTTAAGCTAAACATTTTAGGCCTATTTATACTAAGTTTGAGGAGTACAATGGTGAAAAAACTGGTTCCAAAAGACTATATTACCTTTAGGAACCGATTACGAACGGTAAAATTAAAAAAAAAAAAAAAATCAATGTACACTGTACATGTCAATGCTCTAAGGAGTAAGGAGCATAGCTCCCCTAGTTATCTTCCAAATTAGAAACCGTAGCTCAACTACTTAACTAGAGATCCAACTCTATTAGTTATCTTCCGAATGCGAGCCCTTCTCCCTTACTTAATTAGTGAGCTCAACTCAGTTAGTTTTGGTTCAAAAGACAACGTTCTCAAATATAAATTTATTATTCATAAGCAAACTTAAACAATTCTTGAATAATTAACTTTTGCATAGATACTTTAGTTTATTAGGCAAAGTCACTTTAAAAATCTAACATACAAACGTGTATTCCAGCCGAAAATATAACATTCATAGAGATAGCTAAATACAATAAACCCAGATAAATAAAACCGTGTATGTTAAATTAAATTTAAGAAATTCGGGATTTAAAAATATTAATTAGTCGATCAATTCCAACGTAAGTAAAACCAATATTCTCGTGGGCTGTGTGATTTGCAGGGGGGCTTCTGAGTAGCTTCAGCTAGAGGTGCACAAAACGGGTTCTGGACCGGAACCACAACCGGGTAGGAATCGCGTACGGGCTAATCGGGCATTATTGGACCCGGGTTTTAGGAAGAACCGAGTAGGAACAGGGTCGGGTTATAGGTTTACTTATGAGAACCCAGTGGAACCAGATCGGATATGACCGGGTCCGGTTAACCCGGAACCGGGTACATCGATTTAATTTTAAATTTTACGGTTGGGAATCGGTTCCTAACGGTAATATAGCCGTTTGGAATCGGTTTTTTTACCATTATACTCCTCTAACCTAGTATAAATAGGCTTAGAATGTTTAATATTATACATAGCCACTTATAATTATTCCTTATATAAGTAACTCACTCATAAATATATAGGAGAACCACTTATATTATCACTATAAAAATATATAAATTAACTACAATATATACAGAATAAAATGCTTACATATATAAAAAATAGATGTATCATATATATATATATATATATATATATATAGGGGAAGGTTCATTGGGGAACACTAAAAAGTGGGGAACAGCGGAGAACCGACTCAAACGAACTCCGATTGGACTCATTCCAGCGGCGTTGGAACCGGCTCGTCGAACCCTAACTAAGATCTCTTAACCCTAAATCCTAAGGCCTAAACTCTAAACCCTAAAGCTAAAAAATAAGGCTAAAACCTAAGCTAAACCGTAAAATCTATACTATAAACCCTAAAAGCTAAACCTAAAGCTAAACCCTAAACCCTAAAGCTAAACCCTAAAAGCCAAACCCTAAAGCTAAACCCTAAAAGCCAAACCCTAAAGCTAAACCCTAAAAGCCAAACCCTAATATATTTAGGGTTTATGGGTTATGATTTAGGGTTTAGGGTTAAGAGATCCTAGTTAGGGTTCGACGAGCCGGTTCCAACGCCGCTGGAATGAGTCCAATCGGAGTTCGTTTGAGTCGGTTCCCCACTGTTCCCCACTTTTTTAGTGTTCCCCAATGAACTTCACACTATATATATATATATATATAAATACAAAAGAAATTATATTAGGTACACAATCGGGTAAATGGGCACACTTTCTTGAAAATTGGGTCGGGTAAATGGGTATATCACCAAATCCCAAACCCACGAAACAAAATTTAATACTAGTCTCAAACCTGATTAACCAACCCCAAACCCGTCCCGAATTCCTATTTCTATCTCCTTTTTGTTTGTCATGTAGTGTTCGCTTGTAAAACACATTATTTCATATATAAATAAGCAAGATTTTTGTGCATAACCATTTGAACTTTGTTCTTATATAATAATTAAAAATAATAATTTGTCAAAAGGTTGGTATGACATGTGGTAACTAATGATTCCTTTTATTGATTGTTTGTTAAAAGGAAACCAATTTTAAATCTTAGTACCAATAAAAGTACGAGTAATAATACCAATAATCATGAAGATAAACAAAGTCTAGAATTAAATAAAAGTGTAAAGAATAAAACATGATTGATGAAACGGGAAGTGAGCAAAATCATATAAAAGTATTTTAAAAACCTAATAAACTATATTAAACAAAAGTTACGTAACACCCCAAAATCCAATATTTTTAATAAACATGTCGTTTACTAGATTTATGGTGTGAAATAACCTAACTAAGTTGATTTACGTAGTTTACATGATTGGTTAAATAAAAAGAATGAGAGAAGGTACAAGAATCAACTGTGACATTTTTGGAAACTTGTAAAAATGCTCAACAAAAGGATTTGTTAATCAAAATTCTGCATTTTGAGTGTGAAAAGTGTGTGTGTCGATGTGAGCATAGAGGAGAAGGAGGCTTCTCTCAACAACCGAAAAAACCTCAAATTGATGATGAAATTGGGACCCAGTCTCTTGCATGATGAAGAATTAGCATCATTTTAGCCCAAACAGTCATTTGGTAAGTTGTAAATTTTGATTTGGCGATTTAAAAAAAAAATGGTTTATGATCAATCCATGAATTAGTATTGAGGTGTGTTAGTTATAATCACCAAATAAAACTAAATTTATGCATGATTCCAAGTAATTTGATGTTTGGTTGTGAGCTCACTTCTAGTGGTGAAGATGGCGACATGGGTGTGTTACCCATGTCCAATACGTGTTCAAATCTTTGATGTGCTATGTTGTATGTAATGGATTGTTGTTAGATAGATTGAATGTGATATGAAATTTGTTGATGTTTTGCTATATTTGATAAATGAAAGCAATTGCTAGGAAAGGTGGCATGAAATACTTGTACATTATGCTTATATAATGGTACACAAGCCAAGTGTTTGATGAAACGTCTAAATGATAATATATGTGAAAATATATGCAGGTAGCAGGTAGATATGAATAGAAAGAATACATGTGGGAATTTGGTCGATGTAATGGTTTGGTAAGAAATATGCTCACTATATGCTTGACACTACTAGAACACTGAGCAATTGCGACCAAAATTTGCGACTAAAATATATAGTCGCAAAATTAGCAACCGATCTGTGACTAAAATTAAAATGGTCGAAAAAATTTACGAACAACCCATTTTCGGTCGTAAAACGATCGCAATTTTTGCGACCGTCTTTTTTGGTTGGAAACCGGTCGAAAATTTTATGAAGATAACTAATTATAATAAAAATCATGGTTGTAGAAATCGCTAGTCGCTAGTCGGTTGGTGGGGTGGGGACTAGCGATTATTCGTGATTAACCGGGGATTCATCGGATATAATCGCGATTAATTGTAATTAATCAGAAACTAATCGACGATTAATCGACGCCTAGTCGGGATTTTTACAACCATGATAAAAATTATACATAGCGGTCGCAAAATGGTCGCAACGCAAAAGTTGCGACTGTTTATAGATGGTAACAAAAAAATTACGACCGTTTTTCAGTCACAAAAGTTGCGACCGTAAGTGCGGTTGCAAAAATGAAAAGAAAATTATAAATAACTTAAAACCAAAATTATACATTTAACTTATGACGGACAGCTTTAGAAGAAAAAAACAAAAAAACTAGGGTTTCGAACAAATTGAAACCGGAGAAGGTGAGATGCGTACAGATTGGAAGGATAACTATGTTCGACTCACTCTGTAAAGGCCTTATTGGCCTCGATTCACTACGAAGAAGGTCAGATCCTCTAGAAACCGCCGATTAACATGGCGACATTGGAGAAGTTGTTCGTTCAAATCCTTTGAGCGAAAGGACAGAATCATCAAACAATTAGGTTAAACAACGAAGTCTGAACCAGCAGCTGACGTCATATCAGCATTCAGCAAGTATTCCAGCGACAGGATCCACTTGATGGCAGATCAGCTCCGGTAGTTTCTAGTGGAATTTCACGGCGGAGATGACGCCGTTTCGATTTCCGATGCTGAACGGTTAGTTGATTTGATAGTTCACAAGCGGAAGCATCTAGAAAGGTCGATTAGCAGAACATCTCTCTCGCTAAAAGACTTTCAAGACATTTTGTTCAGTACTGAACTTAATCGACCGATTAGATCTCAGGTATGTAGGGGTGTAAACAAGTCCAGAGGCTCGAGAGCCACTCGTTATCGGCTCGGTTAAAAGCTCGAATGAGCCAAGCTTTAACGAGCCTGAGCCTGAGCTCGAGCCTGAAATAGAGCTTGTTTTGTTAGTGATTGTGTTAATTTTTTTGTTTTGTGATGAATTATATTAACTCTGTATCAGTGTTAGGGTTTATGTAGAGAATGACAGTTTTATTTTAGGTAATGGTAGAAAATTACTAATAGGAAATGATAAATTGAAAGCTAGGTTATAATTAGTTAACATCTGAGCTTAATCTTCCAATTAGATCTCAGGTATCTTCGATTTTGTCAATAATTGTGTTAATTGTGAATTTTATGAGTTTTTTGCAGAAATAATGCTATTTATAAAACAATTTCACAACTAATGCCATTTTGAAAAAACTTTCAAAAATAATTCTATCTCCATTTGAAATGGCGATTAGTTACGCATTATAGGTGTTGTAAGAAAGTGATCAGGGAATGTAAGGATTATATGATTGGAACAAGTACAATTTTCTGACAAATTGCCATTTAGATAATGATAGAAAGTTACTGTAAGAAATGTGAAATTGAAAGCCAGGTTATTATGACTGCTCCCTTGTCGCATTACTTCATATACACCGGCCACAATTCGTACTTGACCGGGAACCAATTAAGTAGTAGTTCCAGTGAAATTCCGATCATTAAAGCGCTTAAAAGAGGTGTGAGAGTGATTAAGCTTGATCTATGACCAAACTCATCAAAAGATAACAGCCTGAAAAGGAATTGAATTCTAATATTATAGGTGAAAACATAAAAACAACGAAAAATTGTCGGTTTCTATTATGTTTTATGATCCGAGCGTGCAGTCTACACCTCCTAACTCGAATCATTCGGAATTGTGATTTCTTATTTGGGTTTCAATTTGACCAGATTTCATAAAATGAATGTGTTTCAGGTGACGTGTGATGCTTACACTCCGGTGAGCCAATCCCGACTACCAAGAGGTGTGTTGCTGCCAAGATCTTCAGCAATCCGAAAGTTGAAAAGGAGGTTCTATGCTGGTAATTTAATCCCGTTTTAACCCGAACCCGACTCCTCTTTTCCAATTTGCAACTATATAAAACTCCATTTGTTGGTACGCAGTGGGAATTTTAAGTTGGGCCCTGTTGTAGGCATTTCCGTATGCGATGAACTGTGGGTGAGTTGTTACGTTCTTGTGGTATCTACAGGCAATGAACTGTTTGTTTTTGTTTTCTCGATACATACTGCGGCTAAGAATCTTGAAATTCTGACATTGAGCTTTTGTTTTGTTCAGAGGATTACCAAGGTTGCTGGAGTGGTGGTTTCATTTGACCCAAGCTGATCCTGGTCAGTTTGATTAACTTCTTTTGAGTTTTAATCGTGTTAACTATGTGTGTATCATGTATTAAAGATGAAATCTTGTACCGGGCGACTCGAACTGGTGTATGTTTCTTGCAGGACTTGTCAACAGTTCCTTCACAGGTTAGTAGTACAGATATTGTATCGTATTCTTTAGACATTAACGTATATATGTTTAGATATTGGTATTATCCTTGGTTTTATAAATCATGAGGCGTTTAGGCTCGAAAACTTTGCTATATGTACAACCGAAAGCTGCATCTCTTTCGTCTTTTTTACACATGAGCCTTTACATCATATAAATCACTCATAATCTCTTCATCCTTTTTGCTCATTTTTAAATGTCAGCCTCTTTTACACCTTAATTTTGACCAGTTTTGACCCACATGTACATGATGAGCCGTTTTTTCATTCTTCTCAGGCGCGCTAAAATAGAACCATGATATTATCATTTTGAATAAACAATTAACCTATTATTATCTTAAATATGTGTAGGTATCATATATAAAGATTAGTATAATACAAATTCTATAGATTTAGTTATCTATTTAGATCAGTAATAGGATGGAAATTTGTGCTTATTAGCTAGATATCTGAACTGAACTTCTCTCAGTAGTGACAAAATAATTGTAAGGATATGTTTTGTATAATTTATTTTTATTTATTAAAATATGTAAAGATAAATCCTTTCTGATTTTTTATGTTTACCTGGAGTGCTTATATTAGTCCAAACTGTTGAATCTCTTGTTACTTGCAAAATTCTATCAATTTAATCGGTTCGTTTCGATTGTATCTGAATCAGATTGTGCAAAACCCGATCCTGAAGTAAACGAAGACACAAAAAAAAACTTTGTAGAGCTTCTTTCAGAAGAGCTGAAACTACGTGAAAGTAATCAAAGCTACAGAAAGTCAGCAGCGTGCTGACATGGCGCTACTAGAGGCCAAGAAGCTGACATCACAATATCAAAAGGAGGCAGACAAATGCAACTCAGGAATGGAAACCTGTGAAGAAGCTCGTGAGAAGGCCGAAGCAGCTTTAGTGTCACAAAAAGAACAGTCTGCGATGTGGGAATTAAGGGCCCGCCAAAGAGGCTGGAAAGAAGCCGGTGTTAGGGGTCGTGCACGGTCTCAGGGAGGCATTGAGGCGTTTTGATGGTTTTGAGGTTATTGAACTGCCTGAAACTAGGTAGCGGGAATGTCAAAACCGAGCTTTTTAATACTTGTTCTTGCTTTTTTTGGTGTCATGTCCTAAATGGAAAGTTTGATAGGTGTAGTATAGTAGCTAGAGGTGTGAAAATGATTTTTCAGTTTTTGTTCATTTTTTTGCAAGTGATTAAAACCATCTATGTGTTTTGTTTCATTGAATCTAAAACTATAGTTGATCCATCTATGTAGATATCATACTTGCTTTTTATTGTAGATATCATGGGACATACTACGGCAAATATCATGGGTCGTGGCCGAGGCATTGATCGAAGTAGTGGCGAGCAAGGTCGTAGTCAAGGAAGTGTTCTAGGTAGTAGTGATATCTTCTGCTGATTATTTTGTATTGCTGATTTGTTGTTGATCTTTTATTCTTCCAGGTAAGTTATTTGATTCTTCTCAGTTCATTATTCTTCCAAGTAAGTTATTTGATTCTTCAGTTCATTATATATGTTCCGATTCAGATTTTAATGACTCTATTACGCTGTAATGTTATATAGAATCTGTTTGCTTCTTTTAATAATGACTCTATTACGCTGTAATTTATATAGAATCTGTTTGACTGTTTAAGCTGTTTAATGACTGTTATTTAGCCTGTTTAAACTGCTGTATTTTTTGTATTATATATATATATATATATATATATATATATATATATATATATATATATATATAGGGGAGGGCTATATAGAAAACCCACTTGAGTTGAGAAAACCCAAATAAACCCTATGTAACATTTTTATTTTTTTCTAAGAAAATAGGGAATGTAATATAAATGTACACGGACCTATTTATGAAAAAAAATGTAAAAACCGCTTAATGGTTTTTTTTTTTTTTAAATGTTGAAAATTTGTATGTTACATTTTTTTTGGACAAACATATTATGTAACCTGAAATTTGTAACATTTTTTTAAAAAAAACTACTCAGTGTTTTTTTGTGTTTCTTTTTTAAAAATGTTCAAATATATGTATATTATATTTCCTGGGTTTACATGGGTTTTTTACAAAGGTTTTCAGGGTTTAGTCAACTGGAGTGGGTTTTCGATTTATCTTTCCCCTATATATATATATATATATATATATATATATATATATAATTTGTATATTTATTTATTAATACCGCCTCGTTTCGCCTCGAGGCTTACGCCTCGTGAGGTGAAGGGAAAACGCCTCGAAACTCGTTTCCGTTCTTTTAATTTGGTTAATTAAATAAAGTTGTATCTATATTATTGGTTCGGTGTTGCAAAGTATGTTAAATTAGCTTGTATTTGTAGGTGAAATATGAGGGATATCTTTTGGAGAAGTATAGGGAGGAAAGTAGCCAACACCGAGAACTTGACAAAGAATTGTGGTACGAAGCTTCTGGGGGAAAGAAGAGAGGCAAAGTATATGGGTTAAGCAATGTTAAGAATGATTTTAACGTTCAGCATCACGGCAAACAAGACCAAGAGGTATGTTTATTCTTTTAAGTTGTTTGGTTCAAGGCTAATGTTGATTTGAAATTGATCTAATATTTTGGGAAAACATGTTTAAACTCAAATATTGACCTCATGTTTTCATGCAATCACTTCTCAGTTAATAATAGTCAATAATATGTTAACTTTTGTATGGATATTATTGAAGATAGGCTATTTGACCTTAGAAGTCAAAATGACTTTTTTTTCTTTATTCTATAATTGTATATAAGCAGCTAATTAGTTTAAAATATTATGATTATGTTGTTCATTAATATTTCACTTTGCATTGGTTTTAGTAGATCGAAAGGTTGAATGTGATTATCCAAGATATAGTGAAAGAAAAAGAAAAAGTAAGGTTGAACGATATTATTGCGGGATTTGTGGTGGAAAAAGAGAAAGATAAGGCGGAGAAAGAGGCTATGAATGAAAGAATGGCAAACATTGAAGCGATGCTAAAAGCTAGCTTTCAAAATGCATAATCATTAACGTAGGTTTCAAAATGTATAAACACTTTGTTTTGAATATGTATTTTGTTATGATAACTTTGGTATTTGATGTTTTAAGTGGAATGTTTTATATGATTGTGAAAATTTGATAATATGTAAATTTTAAAATTGATATTATATGCAGGTTAAAATAGAAAATAGCCATAATTAATAAAAATTGCGACCGCAAAAACGGTCGCAATTTTTCAAAAGGCAAGCAGTTGCAAAACGGTTGCAATTTGTAAAAGGCATGCGGTCGGAAAACGATCGCAGTTTTTAAAAGGCATGCGGTCGGAATACGGTCGCATCAAGACCATCGCAACCAAAGTCCCACAAAACCAGGAGCAGTCGCAATATTTGTGACCATTATTAAAGTCGCAAAACCCGGGTCGCAAAAGATAGCAGCAGTCGCAAGTTAGTCGGAGTAGAGCAATTGCGACGGGTGTTTTTCCGATCGTAGTTCCGGTCGGAAAACGGTCGCAACAGGGCAATTGCGACTGGTTTGCAACCAAAATTGCGGTCGGAAAAACCTAGTTTTCTAGTAGTGTGAAAAGTACGATGCACATATTTGTTTAGTTGGGATCAATAGGTGAAATTGTTGTTATTGTATAGCATGTGGACCAACTAGCATTTAAGAATAGAAGAGTTATGATTAGATAGCTAACTTTGAATATGGATGTCAATTATAGGATCATGAAAGCATTAGTATGTGTATAATTGATTATGTGTATATATGTGTATATAAACTAGGTGATTTCATGATTGTATGTTTCCTACAATATGAATATGAAATGCATATGGTATCATTAGTTTAGCCTACTATAATAATATGGGTGTATGAGTATAAGTTGCAAGTTCATTTGTTAGGCAATTACTTTCTAAAAGTCAACAAGGCATGAATGGCATAGTTAGGTTTTTTTGACACAAATGTATGTGCAGAAAGATCACGTGGTACTTGTTAGATCAATATGTATTATACATGATGATGTGTGGAATTATGTGAGTTTCAAATGATGTGATTTTTAGTCTATGCCTTGTGTTGTTAGAACTTGACAAATGACAATCAAATGTAAGATACAAGTTGAATGTGATTGATAATATGTATGATTACGTATGCTAACAATGATGTGAATGAGATGACATGTAAGGATAGGAATCATGTCAACATGGACTTAAGCACGAAGGGCTAATGGGTCAAGAGAAGGTAAGGATGCAAGCACGAAAGCGGACGTCTAAGGTAAGTGATTCTCGGACTTAATTCTTGTTAAGTAATGTAGTTTTGAATATAAGGAAATAGGGAATCATGAAACGGTGGTAAGTTATGGTAGGACTAAGGTAAGCAAGGTCATATTGGACTATATGTAGTATAGTCATAGTTGAAAGCGTTTGGTAAAACCAAACGGGTCAAAGGTTATAAGGTAATGTGTCGAGATGTGGAAATTTGGATGTCGGGGCGTGGGGGTTAGTGTTAGGATGACTTGGGGGCTTAGAATAATATTATTTTACGTTTTGGGACTTTCGGGAAATGAGAACGGGGGTTGGAATGCACGAAAGAACGAAACCTGGACAACCGGACTGCAGAGGGGCGTCAGCGACGGCCCTGACTGGCATTGGCGACATCGTTGGCCTGGTTGACGCACCAACTGGTTGTTAACACTAGTTTGGCGTCGGTGACTCATCGTTGGGCCATCGGTGACGCTGGAAGCTCCGTTTTGCCATGTTTCTTTGTTTTCATTAATCTTGGACCCCGTAGATCCATTCCCAAGCCCCCAATAAACTTCCAAAATGCACCCTAACCTTACCAAGTAGTTATATGATCTACGGGTGAGTATGAGACTTATGTTTAAGCTTCCAAATTGTATCGCAATCGTATCATAAAGTGTGTATGCTGTGGTGGTATGGAGTGTGTATTTATGTTTATGTGGGAACAAAATAGGTATGTAAGCATGCATGTATGGGCTTAATGGTATGTTAGTAGATGGAAACCATGTATAAGTATGATTAGAAACGAATACGTGTTAGGTCGCTTGTATGGGCCTTGTATAGATGGATGTTTGTGCCTAGGCTTTGTAGGTTGATTGCGTTAGGATGTAAGATGTAGGTAAGAGTTTGGATAGATAATATGTATGCATGTTTTGGGACTATATGAATACGAATGAGTGGAACTCGTATGTATGCATATGTGGTTTTAATACATTTGAGTATTAACAGTGCTAACCGGTTGCTTTTGAGAGTGAATTAAAGTGCATGTATATTATTGTTGGCTCAATGAAGGATTGACACGGAGATGCAATGATTGAAGTCAGAAAGATAACCGGATGGAATGTATATGAGAATAGAATGCGATGTGGTCGCTTAGTTATGCTTGTTTGGATTATGTACAATGTCACTAAGTATTGATAATGTGAATGTATGTAGTGACCGCTGGTTGCACGGAATCACGGATCATCATCATGAAGTGTAAGCGGTTGAAGATCGAGTCGTATCGAAGATTATACGGGAGTGCGTGGTCATGTAGTTTAGTAAACGTATGTCATGTTATTTCATAAATGAGGACAAGAAATGTAATTATTGTAAAAGAGTCACTGAAAGGACTTTCACGTATGTTAGAAAGTTTATAACGAAAGAAATTTTAAGGTTTGTATTTTCCGTTGCGTCTTTATGATTAAAACGTATATGGCTCTTACAAGTTTATTTGAAAAATATTAAAAATCTTAATGAGAAACTAAAATGAAATAACTAAAAACAAACACACAGATAAAGACCTTTTTTTCTTCGTTATAACAATTTAATTGAGCCAAAACGGCCCAAACCGACCTCAATCATTTTTCTAAAACCGAGCTTAAGTTTTCAGCTTGGTTTAGAATTCGAGCTCACAGAACAAACTCAGATAAGATGTACGCATTGGTTTAATATAAAAGTTAAACTAATCCATGCAATTGAACTTTTCTTGACATGGGGGATTGTATCTTAAATTGACACTGAAAAATTATAAAATTAATAACTCTTTTAATCCTTTTGTGTTCCTTAGGCTGAACGGAGAATCCATTTAGATCCCAGATTCCAATTCTTCATCATCAAAACCTGTTATGTTGATTTCAAGCATGATCATAGATATAGAAGAGTAACATTAATCAAGTAAATAAAGAAAACTCTAGTTTAAGTTGTGGTATTCAACCTACCAATATAACTAGTTTATATAAGCTATGCGATGTTACCTACAAAAGGAGAATTGTGTATTCCTTCGTTGGGTGGTTCCAACATGTATAAGTAAGATGTTAAATCGGATCTATTTATATATCGACCTCAACTCTTAATAGTTAAGTTTCTTTTAATGAATGTGAGAACCTACTACATGCATTCTTACATGATTACCTAATATCCTTGTGACTAATGGGATCAAGTAAACCCTCCAAGGGTGTTAAAAGACGTACAAAAAATCAGTGGAAGATGGTTTTGAATTTGAGAGGGACTCAAGTGCATACCACAATGCCGCCATGAAGGCTTTCAGTAATATACATGTCTTTGAGGTAGTCATAAGCCATCATCAGAAGTGCCTTACGCAAATCGTGTCTATCGGTGGTTAGTGTCAGTGACGGATCTAAGAACTTTTTTCACTAGGTTCCTTTTGTTGATTCTCACTAATTCTCCCTATTTTTTTTCAAATCATACGAGGTTCTCACTAATTTTTCCCATTTTTTCTAAACCGAACGGGTTCATGGGAACCCACAAAAGTGGCCTAGATCCGCTCCTGGTTAGTGTGGTATCCGAGTCTCTCCTTCTTTCAAAGATGGTGGCAGATATAGTGTATTGTTAGAGGGAGCACCCGCTACCCCTCAACTTTTCCGTCGGAGTGCATTTTTTTTGTTTACATTTTTATATAACGCTAACCTCTGAAATAAAATTATGTTACTCCTCAAATTTTAAAAAGTCCAATAACGTGCGTGATTATGCAAAGTTAATTACTATAAGCCCATTACACAATTTATAAGTTAAAAGCTCAATTAAAATGATAGGTTAAAGTTAGGGGTGCAAACGAGCCGAGTCTGAGCTCGAGCTTGGCTCGTTTATTATCTATTAATTAGTATATTAAATAAAAATAATATAAATAGTTAGGCTCGCGAGCTCAATAAGTGAAGTTCGGGCTCGACTCCTAAACAAGTTTAAATAAGCTCGGCTCGTTTATTATCGTGTTTTTATTTTTGTTTCATTTACATTGTATCAAAATACGGTAAAAAGAATTTTGAACGTTACCCCTAAAATTTTGGTCTAAATCCACCACTATTCAAAGACATGCACATATTTTTCTTGGGGGTATGTATGTTTCTTGATATACAACCCTAGTATTCCGGAGTACATAATATATAACATTGCATTGTTATAATGACGATTGTTATTAGTCTTAAGGCCGATCCACAATGAAATAGTGTAATGTGTGTGATTAGAATACATATATATTCTCGAAGCGTATGTTGTATGTGTAGTAGAAAATAATGACTTCTTGTCATTTGAAAAAAAATTTCGACATGGGACACATGCTTCGTAGAAGATATCTAGGATATTCGCCATGTCCTACGTGCTTCAAATTGAATTTGAAGTAAATATATACAATCTAAGTTTCATTTATATTTGCTAATTTTTTAAGCAAAAATCGAATTTTGTCTCTTTGCTTTACAATGAAGTAAAAGAAAAGATGTAAAAAGAATGGAGGTGCACCACTCCATGTACTGCGTTTAAGTTGAAGGAAAAGCAAAAAAAGATATGTTCCCTGGTTTGCTTTTGGGCTGAATATTATTTTTGTTTCTTTCACTTAAAGTCTAACTAGTAGCTTGCCCGCGCGATGCGGCGGGGATGACACTTTGAATTGCGTCACTTTTTTCTAGTAGTTTTCTTATTCGTATAATATTTATGATAATATTATTGTGATTGATATATGTCATAAGTGTTATACATATGTAAAGTTTTGTTTTTTATAAAAATTAATAATCAAAATACAAAAAATATAGTTTTTTTTTTAAATTAATAATCAAAAGACAAAAAAATAAAAGATAAGTTGTTATAATTGTAAAATATGTTTATTTTATTGGTTAAATTATAAAGTATAATTTTATTCTTTAAAGTTCATAACTTTTTTTAAATATCCATATAGTACTCATCCAATAAACTTTAAGTTTAAAATTTTTGTTTTTATTAAAAAAAATAGTATTTGACTCGTAAGTACGTTTTAGAGCTTTAACTTAAACCGTTAAATTTCATTTTTTTACAGATATAAAAATTTATATTTTTATAAAAAAACTCAAGAACTGTTTTTATAAAAAAAAAATAGGATGTTAAGAGTTTATATCTTTATTAACTTTATATCATACTAAGTTCAAATTTTTAGTTCCTAACTAATCTTATCTATATGAGTCTACTTTTAACTTATAATCCCAAAAAATATGCAACACAATCTACTATGTATCTAGTCAAGTTGATAAAGAATTCTTTTGAATCTGACTAATATTATCTATAACAATATAGTTGAACTTATAATTTCTAAAAATTTGCAACACAATTTAGTATTTATCTAGTAAAGATTGTAAATTTCTGGAGTATTTTATTTAAATTACTTGTTACAAAATGTTTATAAAAGAATTATTTTTAAATATCCACATGTTACTTATCCAATAAATTTTAAGTTTAAATTTTTTGTTTTTATAAAAATAGAAAATAAAAAATAGTAGTTGACTCGTAAGTACGTTTTGCACCTTTGATTTTAATTGTTAAATTTTAAAAACAGTTTTTATAAAAAATAGGATGTTAAGAATTTATATATTTATTAACTTTATATCATAGTAAGTTCAGTTTTTTAGTTAAGCTTTAAGGTTTATTACTTTATTATTTTTTTAATTAAGAAATACAAATTATTAGATTAATATCCAAGAATAACTGCAATATTTTATAATTTCAGCTTAACTATATCTAACTATAAAGTTCAAATATATATTTATTGCAACTTTTGGATATTAACTTATATAAGTTCAGTTGACTTGTAATTTAGGATGCTAACTTTATTTTGAACTTTATTAATATGGTCAATAACTGCATTATATTAACACAAAAAATAAAGTTCAAATATAAAATAAAATTTATTCATACGTCTAGATCAAATATAACAACAAAGATGAAAAAAAAAACATAAAAACACTTGAGAGATTTCATATTAGACTGCATGAAATCTGTTATGTTTCTGAATTGACACCCGAGGTATGTTTAATTGGGTTTTCTGGTTTGTGCTTGAATCAACAGTATCTTCTAATTCCTCTTCTTTGTCATTGTTCTCAGAATCGTCTAAATTAATAACCTCACTCCATTTCCATTCAGAGAGTCTCTGGGTCTCTTCCTTTGAGTCTCAAACTTCCGATCCTTAAAAAGGACAAAAACTGAATACAAAAGTTAAAAAAAGATTAAATAAACCTTAAAATTACCTCTTCACTAAATTCACGTTGAAGATTAGACTTGTATGGACTAAACATTGCACCATAAGAAATAATATCAACACTTTTATCACCATCATCCTGCAATAAAACACACATATAATAACATAAGGAACATGTTAATATGAAAGATATACGCAAAAATAATACTTAAAAAACAGCAAAATCAATACCTTAGAAGCTTGTTCGACAAACGGGTTGTTTAAATTGGCATGTTCATCGTGCAACTGAATATGAAAAATCAAATAAGTTAACATTGTCATAAAAGTAAATAAAAGAAAACAGTTATTCATTGCTGCGATATAACAGAACTGACCTTAGAATTTTCAATCTCGCATACTTGGTTTTTCGCAACAATTGAATTAAGAACTGGATCCATTTTTTAACCTTGTTTAGCAAAAGATATAGGGGTATCATGCTATATATTTATAGTAGTAACCATAGAAGTGCATTAGGGTTTAATTTTAGATTTGCCATCCCTTTATTTAGGAAGTTTGTTGTGGTTAGTTTTAAGTTTTTATAAGGTATATTTAAGTATAGATATCAGTACTTTTAATTCTTTTTGTTTTTGTTTGCATGGATGGAGCCGATCTTTGTAAATTAGGTGCATTAGATCACAAGTATTAATTACTTACACATTAAAGCATTATCGACTTGTACCTTTTAATCCGTGCGTCGATATTAAACAAGACAACTACTGAAACGTCGAGAAAAATGTGTAGGTCGTCATGCTATCTTTGGATTCTTTTTAAACAGCATAGTTTATAAGATATGTTAAAAATACGTAAAAAAAATTATAAGTTTGTTGTGGATGGGTGAATTATAACTAATTATCTATAATTTAGATAAAACCTTAGGGATTTAAGTGTAATAAGTTTAGGGGCTAAAAAATAAATAATGTTTAAAAGACCAAACTACCCTCTTTTTATGGGTCTTTCTATAAATAAAAGGGGGAGGGGAAAGTTCTTATTTTTTTGGTATCTTAAAATACCCCTCCCTCATGCATTATAATTAAGTATAGATATTAAAATAAAAAAAGTAAAAATAACTAATAATATGAAATTTAGTTACACATATGGTGTTCCTTTGGAACCAAAAGATAAACTCAAAAATAAGTTGTCATATTCTCAAAATATACCGACACGTGTTTACTAATACCGGTACTGATATTATTTGATCGGTATCAGTTTGGTTTGTTACATTACCAAGACTCGTAATAATTTACGCTAAAAATACTTAATTTTAGTAAAACTTCGTTTTCAATAAAAGTTATATTCTTATGGTGTTGGGTAAAAAATATACTAAACACAACTTGTTTTATGTATTTGTAGCAAGTTTTTTTACACAAACATATTGTTGCTGATATTGCGGATTGGTTTGGAAGAGTGTGGAGGTGGAGGTGGAGATCGACGACTATTCTGGCAAGGGCTAGCAATGGGAAGAATGTAGGAAAGCCCTAAAATAATTGGGGTGATTTCGTGGGAATTAGCGATGGAGTTGTTAATTATTTTTATATGTTAGAATCCTGTGTTACACAACTTGAGTAAATGTAATGTTGTACTTAATAATAAAAAAATGTCTTTAAAATATATATGTATTGTTCGGGTTGAATAAACATTTGTATTACGTACTTTATCTAGATAACCTGCTTGTAATTTTAGTGTTCTCAATTATATTATTAAATTAACTTTAAGTACTTGTATATTTTATTTGATCCTTTGTTAATTGATGATTATTGTTTATATTCATATATTATAGAGAAAAATGCTCGGATAGTCTCTATGGTTTGTCATTTTTTCACCTTTAATCACTAACTTTCTAAAATTACACCTATATTCCTCAACTTTTGCAATTTCGTTCCCGGATAGTTCCTGACGTGAATGAGGGTTAGTTTTTGGTGTTAAGTGAGTGTGAAATGACTATAATGCCCTTACTAATAAAAATTGTTTTAATTATTTAATATTAAAAGAAATATTTTAATGGGACCCACCATCCTTATCTTCTTCACCCCAACCCACATCAAACCTTATTCCCACCATCCTCATCTTCTTTATCCAACCCACCCCAAATCTTACCACCGTCAATCATCAGGTTAGATTCTTAGTTAGTTAGGGATTTTTTTTATTTTATTTTTTTTCTTTTCAGACAGGATACTAAAGTTTTATCTACTAAAGTTTTTATCAAGTGTTAGTTTGTTTTTACCTTGCCGCCATTGATGAGTCGTAGAAGCTCTGTGTAATTCTGATTTAGCTAATGAAGAACTTTGAGAGCCTAATTAGCAAGCTCATATAATTAAAAGCAACACTGTGTAATTTTGAGCTAAAATAGCTCTGAAACATGAAATACATTGCGTTCATTTTACATGAAATAATAGCTCTGTCGCCTCATAAAACCAGCACCATACACCCCATCGCTGCAACTCCGACCAGCCACCTTTTCCATACACTTAATCCACTTCAACGACGACGAAGAAGATAAACTCGTAAACCTACAATGTTTCAGTAACGAAAATTGGCGCCTGATGCTATACTTCTTGGATCTAGGGCTCGTAAAGGCCAATCGGATTCACCTTTTCAGTAACGAAAATTGGCGAGTGTTCTGTTTCACCAGAAATCAGGCCAATCGGATTCACCTTCTCAGTGCTGGAGAGAGTGTTATGGTGGTGGAATAGTGGCGATAGAATGGTAGGAGTTGCAGATAAGGAATAAATAGAGAATAAGGGGAGATGGGGTAGGGGTGGATGGCTCCCACTTTCTTTTAGTATTATATAATTAATTAATAGATAATTATATTTCTATAAGTAAGGGCATTTTAGTCATTTCATACACATTTAACACCAAAAATTAGCCCCCATCTACGTCAGGAACTATCCGGGAACGAAATTGTAAAAGTTAAAGACCATAGATGTAATTTTAGAAAGTTAGAGACAAAAGATGAAAAAAGACAAACCACATATACTATCTGAGTATTTTTCTCTATATTATATTTTATTTATATCATTAAGATGGTAGGTTCAATTCAAAGCGTCCATAAATTTTTCTCATTTTATTTTTTGACTCTTAAAAAAAGTGATTAGTTAATATTATTTTATAGTGTCATATACGTCGATGTAATAATCTAAATTAGATTAAATTATTTTTTAATATATTATTTAATAGAATAAAATCTCTATATATATATATAGGGTTAGGATCAAATACAAAGGATAAAATAAATAAGAAGTGTAAGAAGGATTCTAGTCCATTGATCTTAGATTTGAAGGGTTGAGATTGGTTGTAGGGAAAAGAAGATAATAGAAGGGCATAAAAGGAATCATATATTTATGGATTTTCTCTCTCCACATGCAAGGCACATGCCAATTCCCCCATCGATTTAAAACGTCCATAACTTTTTCATACGACATTTTTTTTCAAAAAAAATTTCACCATAATAACGAGCGTTTTTTTATCTTTAATATGAGTACCATATTATCATATAAAAATAAAATAAAAATTTTCATTTTTACTGGGTTTTTTGGCATTGTGTTAAAGGTTCAGGTCATTGTGTCTTTTAATTGGGTTTTGGTCAGTAGAGTTTCTATACATTGTGTTATTATCAAAACCTATAACACAATGTTAATTTGAGTTCTATGCATTGCGTTTTTATAAAAACCTATAACACAATATATGACACAATGAAGATTTTGTTATATCTGGGTTTTCTATAAATTGTGTTATTAGTTCAGGTCATTGTGTTTAATATGTTATTCATTGTGTTTTAATATATTGTCCATTGTGTTTTAATAATTTGTTCAATTTTTTTATTATCTTGTTCATTGTGTTTTAGTTTGTTATGTATTGTGTTTTTAGTTTGTTTTTCATTGTGTCTTTATCTGCTCTCCATTGTGTCTTTTATCTGCTGTCATTAATTGTGTCTTTTATCTGTTGTCATCAATTGTGTTTTTATTTAGTCTGATTCTTATTGTGTTATATGTTATCGCCATTGTGTTATACGTTATGGTCATTGTGTTTTAGTATGTTGTCCATTGTGTCTTTATCTGTTGTCATTGATTGTGTTTTTATTCTAATTTACATTGTGTTTTACATCATGTCCATTGTGTAATATGTTATTCATTGTGTTTTAATATGTTGTCCATTGTGGTTTAATAATTTGTTCAATTTTTTTATTATCTTGTTCATTGTGTTTTAGTTTGTTATGTATTGTGTTTTTAGTTTGTTTTTCATTGTGTCTTCATCTGCTCTCCATTGTGTCTTTTATTTGCTGTCATTAATTGTGTCTTTTATCTGTTGTTATCAATTGTGTTTTTATTTAGTCTGATTCTTATTGTGTTATACGTTATGTTCATTGTGTTTTAGTATGTTGTCCATTGTGTCTTTATCTGTTCTCATTGATTGTGTTTTTAATCTAATTTACATTGTGTTTTACATAATGTCCATTGTGTAATATGTTATTCATTGTGTTTTAATATGTTGTCCATTGTGGTTTAATAATTTGTTCAATTTTTTTATTATCTTGTTCATTGTGTTTTAGTTTGTTAAGTATTGTGTTTTTAGTTTGTTTTTCATTGTGTCTTCATCTGTTCTCCATTGTGTGTTTTATTTGCTGTCATTAATTGTGTCTTTTATCTGTTGTCATCAATTGTGTTTTTATTTAGTCTGATTCTTATTGTGTTATATGTATCGTCATTGTGTTATACGTTATGTTCATTGTGTTTTAGTATGTTGTCCATTGTGTCTTTATCTGTTGTCATTGATTGTGCTTTTAATCTAATTTACATTGTGTTTTACATCACGTCCATTGTGTAATATGCAACTGGGTTTTTGAAAAAAATTTTGAAAAATATAACAATATGGTACTCATATTAAAGATAAAAAAACACTCGATTTTATGGTATAATTTTTTTTAAAACAAATGATGTATAAAAAAGTTACGGACGTTTAAAAGTTAGGGGGTAATAGCATGTGACTTGCATGTGCATATTCTCTTTCCTCTTGTAGACAAAATTATCCTTTCCATTTAATTACTCATAGGACACTTGTCACTCTCTGGTGCCTTCTTACCCTTCTTATTTTTAAATCTTTTGTATTATAACTCAACCCTATATATATATATATATAGGATTAGGTTCAAGAGTGAACACTAGTTTATTTTCGAACTAATACTAGCCACACACGTGTGTAAATCAATGGCTAGGATTCGATACAGTAGTGTATTTTACGATTCGATGATGAAATCATAGCCATACACGTGTGTAAATCAATCGTCTGGATTCGTTCACTCAGTTCGGAAATACACTAGTGTTCACTCTAGAACCTCATCCTATATATATATATATATATATATATATCTAAATTATATGTAAAAAATTTATATATATTACTATATAAAGCATTTCCTATATACAAATGGTAAATTGCTATCGATTTTTTTGAGTGACATATGAAAGGTCAAGTTAAAATTCGTAACTTTTTGCTATTTTCTTCCATTTATACCTCGTTTCCCTTGATCATTGATATTTAGTTTAATAAATCTACACTATATATTAGATTATTTATAAACAATAAAAAATAAGCTTACGGATAATAAACTCATCACATTCATCAAGAACATATATTCAAAAATACATTTGTGTATTTGGACTAAAGGACTAATTAGTGAACCAAAATTAATCCAATTTAACATAAAATGTCTGTTGTAATATTAGAGAAGTTAGTTAAAAATTTAGATGTAAATTGTCGACTCCGCCGCAACACGCGGGTTTCCCACTTGATAAAAAATGTTGCACCATACTACATAATATTTATCATAAAGGTTTCCCGTGCGTTGTATCCGCGAAGTGCGAGTGCTTTTATATACACACACATAACGGATATACGATTATTTAATGTTTTTAGGTTTGAATTATGTTATCGGCCCATATTGTAGACTCCGCTACAACGCGCGGGTTTCCCAATAGTTTAAGAGTAAGGAGCCAAACAAGAGTAACCTACGTATAAAAATATTTTCTTTTGTTATTATAGAAAATTAAGCGGTCTAAATAGTATTATTAATTACTACTATTTTAGTTTATTTTATCTTTTATCATTCTTTTTTTAATGTTTTTTTTTTTTGTATTTTTACAATAGGGATAGAGATTTTTGAAGAAAAAAAAACATAAGTTAAATTACATTATGTAAGTGATCATAAATATAAAAGGCCTGATTTGTAATTACAAATTTTCTTTTAAAAAAATCAAATAATGTTTAAAATTACAAGAATAAGGACTTTAATAATGTTTAAAGTGAAGCTTGGCTGGGTAGCGGCTCTCGGAGTGAGATCACTCCGGCAGTTGGGAGGACCGTGCACTACCCCCTAGAAAGTAATTGGTTTTATGGTATTTACCCCGTTAAACAAAGGAGTACATGCGAAATTTCAGTCACACCACAAGAATAATTCATGTAATTAAAAAAGGATTGTATATTATGCATCTCAGAAATGAATTACATTGCATGTTTTTGTTTTGTTTTGTTTTATTTTGTTTTTTTTTTAATTTAATGGGAAAAAAGACATCTCATATAGGACAGAACTTAAGACCAAGTATACTAAACAACTACGGTGTGTGCTCGTATAATTGGGGGGGGGGGGGTGCTGTCGATGATGACACTTGGGCACCGACTATAGAAACATACGTTCACAACAATCACATGTCAGTAGAGCATGACATGCCTTATAGGTGCATGATCTAAAGAAAAACGTAACTTAGATACCTTTAGAGAGAAAATACTACCGAAATATAATACACAGATGTATTTGGAGAAGGAAAGAAGTGTTGAGCCGAATTGGCTTTGATATCTTATAAAGTTATATATTTCTGTTTGTCTCACAAGTAAATGAAACACAATGTTCAATAGATTTATAGCTCTAACACCTATTAAAATAATATAATAAACAGGGTCGGGATTTAGAGAAAACGGTAGAAAGTGTGAGAACGGTGAGAACGCTTATCAATCGTCTGATCAAAACAATCTATGGACTAGATTGGCGCGGTGGTGTTTTCGTAAATAACATCAATTTATTACGTGGACGCGCCTCATTAAGGGTAAAAGCGTCTTTTGACTACTCCAAACAAAACGTCATCTCATGAAAATAAAACGCCAAAACAAAAATCACACAGCATTCTGCTAAAAACGCCATTAGATATAAAACACCAAACTTAATTATAGTATAATCCCGCCTAAAAAAACCGCCAAAAAAATCCTATATATACAACAACTCAGACCTTCAATTAAAAAACACAAACAAAAACCCCAAACGTCATGCTTAATATATACCATTCGACTGATAAACGCCAGAAAACCCAAACATTAAATATATTGCTGTCAATAAAGTGTAGCTGTATGGTGTGAACAACATTGTCAGTTATCTTTCTTAACTTAACTGGGGATTAACAATGTTATCCAACACCATACAGCAACAATTTATTGATTTTAGAGTAAACTGCCATTTTGGTCCCTGTGGTTTGGCCAGTTTTGCCACTTTAGTCCAAATCTCAAACTTATTACATCCAGGGCCCTGTGGTTTGGTTTTTGTTGCCATTTTGGTCCAAATTTCAAATTTGACTAGAATTCCCAATTTCAACCCCCTGTTTTGTCCTTATATCCAGGGGTATTTTTGTCATTTTGGTTTTATTGTAAATGATTATTAATCCAAACACCCCCTAAACTCTGATTATAAATCCCAAACACCCCTTTCTCTGCACTCTCTCTCTCTCTCTCTCTCTCAACACCCCCTTTCTCTCTCTCTTTCATCTTTCTCACTTTGCGCTCTCTCTCTCTCTCTCTCTCTGAACTACCACCACCACAATCACCACCCCCACCACCGTATCATCACCACCACCAACTCTACTCTCTCTCTCTCAGAACTACCACCACACCACCACCACCACCCCACCACCGTATCATCACCACCACCACCGTACCTACCACCACCACCTCCTCCACCGTTCTCAACTACCAGCACCACACCATCACCACCCTCTCTCTTTTTCTCTCTCTCTCTCTCCTCCTGCCGCCACAAACCACCACCACCGTCTCCAGATTCAATCGATTGATTATCAGAGGAATCGAACCAGTCATCTGTACCGATTCGTCACATAAAGAAATCTTGTTTGTTAATATCACCACCTCCATCATCATCGGAAACAAACAAACAAAAAGAAAAACACATCTCTGTCATTATCACTTGGAGCTGAAAAAAAATCAAAACAAAAGAGAGGTTTATCGGAAACCTGTTGGAAAAGGATGTCGTCGCCGCGTACGGCGGTGCTGCCACCGTCGTCTACCTCCTCGGTCTCTCTTCTCACTCTCTCTTTCTCTCCGTCCCTTCTCTCTGTTACGCCGATGTCGCCCGTCACTCACCACAACCTGATGGTGGTGGTCGCCGTTTCAACTGCCGAAGAGGAAGGTGTGGTTGTCGTTGAGAGACACCGGAAATCAGGGAGTCAAAAAGGGGGGGTCCGTCGTAAAACCTCCGCAAAATTCTGCCCCCACCGCCGCTGTGAGTGGCGGCGCCGCCTCCCGCCGTCGCCGGTGCACCACCTGGAGATAAGAAGAGATGAAGAGATGAAGTCTTTGAAGAGAGAGAGAGTTCTGTTACTTCTGTATGTGTGGGTGCATATATATTATATATAATAGTTTTAGGTATTAAATATATACAATTAAATATAATAATTTTTAAAATACCCAAAATACCCCTGGAGATAAGAACAAAACAGGGGGTTGAAATTGGGAATTCTAGTTAAATTTGAAATTTGGACCAAAATGGCAACAAAAACCAAAGCACAGGGCCCTGGATGTAATAAGTTTGAGATTTGGACTAAAGTGGCAAAACTGGCCAAACCACAGGGACCAAAATGGCAGTTTACTCATTTTAGAATGATCAAATTTACAGTTTTAAGATGGTTTATTTTGGGGCGTTCTTTTTCTCGGTAAAACGCCAAAAAACATAACATTTTGGCTGAAAGGGTGTAAACTCAATAAGATTTTACTGCATGAGATGGACAAAAATTATAGAAAAAGAGGCTGATTTCATACGAAAGTCGAAACCGCCAGTGAATATGCTTCAAAAGAAGAAAGAGAATGGTGACAGTGAAGATTTGAAGAACAATATTTATTTAATTTAATTTTCTTTTTTTCAGTTGATTGTTATTTAATAAAAACGTCATATCTAATAAAAACGCCAAAAAGGTAAATTTCTTACACCTTTGGCGTTTATCAAACCATCAATAAATTACTTTGGACAAGTATTATAAGAAAACTTTTTTTATGTATTCTTTTTTTGTTTTCCTTTTCAGTTGATTGTTGTATAATAAAAACGTCATATATAATAAACACGCCAAAACAGCCAAAACTATAATAAAATTAGTTTGAAAAAGTATTATAAAAAACCCAAAAATAAAAAAACAAACTTTAAAATGTAACTAGAAACTGTAACTTCAAATCAGAAAAACTGAAGATATGGAAAATTGGGCACCGACTATAGAAACATATGTTCACAACAATCACATGTCAGTAGAGCATGACATGCCTTGTAGGTGCATGATCTAAAGAAAAACGTAACTTCGATACTTTTAGAGAGAAAATACTACCGAAATATAATACACAGATGTATTTGGAGAAGGAAAGAAGTGTTGAGCCGAATTGGCTTTGATATCTTATAATGTTATATATTTATGTTTGTCTCACAAGTAAATGAAACACAATGTTCAATAGATTTATAGCTCTAACACCTATTAAAATAATATAATAAACAGGGTCAGGATTTAGAGAAAACGGTAGAAAGTGTGAGAACGGTGAGAATGCTTATCAATCGTCCGATCAAAACAATCTATGGACTAGATTGGCGTGGTGGCGTTTTCGTAAATAACATCAATTTTATTACGTGGACGCGCCTCATTAAGGGTAAAAGCGTCTTTTGACTACTCCAAACAAAACGCCATCTTATGAAAATAAAATGGCAAAACAAAAATCACACAGCGTTCTGCTAAAAACGCCAGTAGATATAAAACGCCAAACTTAATTATAGTAAAATCCCGCCTAAAAACGGCCAAAAAATACTATATATACAACAACTCAGACCTTCAATTAAAAAACACAATCAAAAACCCCAAACGCCATATTTAATATATACCATTCGACTGATAAAGGCCATAAAACCTAAACATTAAATATATTGTTGTCAATAAAGTGTAGCTGTATGGTGTGAACAACATTGTCAGTTATCTTTCTTAACTGAGGATTAACAATGTTATCCAACACCATACAACAACATTTTATTGATTTTAGCATGATCAAATTTACAGTTTTAAGATGGTTTATTTTGGGACGTTCTTTTTCTCGGTAAAACGCCAAAAACATAACATTTTGGCTGAAAGGGTGTAAACTTAATAACATTTTACTGCATGAGATGGACAAAAATTAGAGAAAAAGAGGCTGATTTCATATGACAGTCAAAACAGCCAGTGAAGATGCTTCAAAAGAAGAAAGAGACTGGTGACAGTGAAGATTTGAAGATCGATATTTATTTAGTTTAATTTTCTTTTTCAGTTGATTGTTATTTAATAAACAACGCCATATCTAATAAAAACGCCAAAAAGGTAAATGTCTTACACCTTTGGCGTTTATCAAACCATCAATAAATTACTTTGGACAAGTATTATAAAAAAACTTTTTTTATGTATTCTTTTTTTATTTTCCTTTTCAGTTGATTGTTGTATAATAAAAACGCCATATATAACAAAACAGCCAAAACTATAATAAAATTAGTTTGAAAAAGTATTACAAAAAACAAAAAACAAAAAAAAAACAAACTTTAAAATGTAACTAGAAACACTAACTTAAAATCAGAAAAACTGAAGATATGGAAAATTGGGCACCAACTATAGAAACATATGTTCACAACAATCACATGTCAGTCGAGCATGACATGCCTTGTAGGTGCATGATCTAAAGAAAAACGTAACTTCGATACTTTTAGAGAGAAAATACTATCGAAATATAATACACAGATGTATTTGGAGAAGGAAAGAAGTGTTGAGCCGAATTGGCTTTGATATCTTATAAAGTTATATATTTCTGTTTGTCTCACAAGTAAATGAAACACAATGTTCAATAGATTTATAGCTCTAACACCTATTAAAATAATATAATAAACAGGGTCGGCATTTAGAGAAAACGGTAGAAAGTGTGAGAACGGTGAGAACGCTTATCAATCGTCCGATCAAAACAATTTATGGACTAGATTGGCGCGGTGGTGTTTTCATAAATAACATCAATTTTATTACGTGGACGCGCCTCATTAAGGGTAAAAGCGTCTTTTGACTACTCCAAACAAAACGCCATCTCATGAAAATAAAACACCAAAACAAAATTCACACAGCATTCTGCTAAAAACGCCATTAGATATAAAACGCCAAACTTAATTATAGTAAAATCCCTCCTAAAAAACCGCCTAAAAATCCTATATATACAACAACTCAGACCTTCAATTAAAAAACACAAACAAAAACCCCAAACGCCATATTTAATAAATACCATTCGACTGATAAACGCCAGAAAACCCAAACATTAAATATATTGCTGTCAATAAAGTGTAGCTTTATGGTGTGAACAACATTGTCAGTTATCTTTCTTAACTGAGGATTAACAGTGTTATCCAACACCATACAACAACAATTTATTGATTTTAGAATGATCAAATTTACAGTTTTAAGATGGTTTATTTTGGGGCGTTGTTTTTCTCGGTAAAACGCCAAAAAACATAACATTTTGGCTGAAAGGGTGTAAACTCAATAACATTTTACTGCATGAGATGGACAAAAATTATAGAAAAAGAGGCTGATTTCATACGAAAGTCGAAACTGCCAGTGAAGATGCTTCAAAAGAAGAAAGAGACCTGTGACAGTGAAGATTTGAAGATCAATATTTATTTAGTTTAATTTTCTTTTTCAGTTGATTGTTATTTAATAAACAACGCCATATCTAATAAAAATGCCAAAAAGGTAAATGGCTAATATGCTTTCTCGGATATTCAGTATTGTTATTCCTCAAGTTTCACTAAATGAATTGTTTAGAGGATGCGAGTAACTCAGAAAGATTTTGCTGCATGAGATGGATAAAAATTCAAGAAAAAGATACTAATGCTAGTCATATGGCATTTTGTATTTTTTATTCTTGAAGAAGGCTTGGATGAGGATAAGAGATCAATGACACTGAAGAGTGGGATGAATATAAAGATGAAAATCAACATGAAGAAAAAGTGAAAAACCCACCCACACGTCATAGATCTATGTCGCCAAACGTCCACAAAAAAAAACAACTTCAACAGACGAGCAGGCAAAAAAATCAAACCGATGGGTTTGTTAAGTTTTACATAAAACACCATATTTTGGTGTCAGTTCTTGTACTATTAAATAACAAAGAGACTGATGACAGTGAATATTGTGAAGAGAGATCAGATTAGGATTTTTAATTTATTTTTCTTCGCTTGTATTTTTTTTCTATTGTGGCTGAAATATAATCTAACAATTGTAAAACGCCAAGATAACCCAAACGCCAAAATGTTTATAAAAAATAATAGAACAATTGGCCAACTTGTTAAAAACGCCTTGAAAAACGCCATTCAAATAGATTCCCTGACCCATGTGTTACAAATGACATACGATTTGAATAAACGCCATAAACGCCAAAATGTTAATAAGATGAAACCATTAAACGCTATTAAATATTGAATTTGGTTAACGCCAAAAATCTTAAAAACCAACAATATTGGGAAAAGCGGAACTGGAAAAGCAGAAGATGAAAGGACAAAAAACCCCTCCGCCCTTTTCTAAGCGGCAGGACACGTGTTGGGCCAGGAAGCGTTTTCACCATTCTCACACTTTTGAGCGTTTTCTCCTGATCTCGTTTCAATAAACTAATGGTCAAATATATCAATAATAAGATAAAGTTTATCTATGACTCATTTATATCTATACTATATAATAAAAGAAACCAATAGGAGTACACATGTCATTCATTGAAGCCATCTATTTTTTATAGATAATTAATATCAATTAAAAGATAATTATAAAATTAAATTTAATATAAATTTAAACAATTCGTATAGAAGATAGTATAATATTTTAAAATTTGTCAGATTTCAAAATTATTTATCATGAAATTAACAAAAGATGTACCCTAAATATAAATTAATATAATGTAAATGATTTATTTTGAGTTAATTACATAGTTAGTCCATGTGGTTTACACAAACTAACAATCTAAGGTACTAATTGTTTAAAATCACATCCTGTGGTACTAACTTTCCATTTTTTAACATGTGAGAGTATTAATTACATAGTTAGTCCCTGTGATTTACACAAACTAACAATCTAAAGTACTAATAGTTAACAAGGAATTAATGTTAATACCCTCACATGTTAAAAAATGGAAAGTTAGTACCGAAGGATGTGATTTTAAACTATTAGTACCTTAGATCGTTGTTTTGTGTAAACCACATGGACTAACTATGTAATTAACTCTTTATTTTATTAAACTTAAGTAGTTAAGGGTAGAACCTATTTCAAAAATGTTTATAAGGGGTAAACAAAAATATTAATCAATGTTTATTGGTTCTATACTTTTATTTTCGTGTTCAACTCTCAACTCAAATACGATAATCACTATGTTTACATTACATTTATAAGAAACATCACCGCAATCACATCATCCATCGTATATCGAGTATATCCATTAGTTTTTTAAAAGATATAAATTTTTATTAGAGCATTCAACCCGTGTAATAAACGAGGTTTTTTAAAGATATAACATTTTTATTTTTTACTATACAAAATTACATTTATGCAACTCATGTAATACACGTGGTTTTCAAAAATATAACTTTTTTATTATGTAGTATATAAAATTAGATTTATTCAATCCATATAATACATAGGGTTTATAAAGATATAACTTTTTATTGTTTGGTATATAAAATTACATGTGCTCAACCCGTATAACACATGAGGTTCTTAAAAATGTAACTTTATTCATTATTTATATATAAAATTAAATTTACTCAAACCGTACAATACACGGGGTTCTTAAAAATATAACTTTTTTATTATTTAATATATAAAATTACATTTATTCAACCCATGTAATAAACGAGATTTTAAATAGAGTAAATTACAAGTTTTGTCCTTTATGTATGTCCCAAATTGCAGGCGTTGTCCTTTGTCTTTAAAATTGATGAGTTTTGTCCTTAATGTTTGCAAATCTTGCACGTTATGTCCTTTAGGCCAAACCCAGTTCGATTTTTTGGTTAAATCTAGTCATGTGCCTTGCACATGAGGGTAGAATTGTCTTTTTACCCTATTTTTTTTAAAACATCTTTAAGAAAAATATATATATATCGACTAATCTCTTTCTCTCCCTCTGAGCAAACAACCTTCCTCTCTCTGCTCCATCTCTCTACCATCACCACCACCTCCTCCTTCAACCACCACCACCGCCGTAACTTCCGTCCACCACCACCACCGCCGTAAGCTCCAACCACCACCACCACCACCCCCTTCCTATCTCTACCTCTCTCTATACACTACATTACACCATCCCCACAGCCGGATCGGATCCAAATCGGAAATCATCAGAATTAAATATCACTTTTCGTCTCTCTTTCCACCATCTCCCTCCCTCTCTCTCTTCAGGAACAGGATCTGCGATGGTGGTGGTAGGTTAGGGTTTGTTTGAAATAAAAATTGGGGTTTTCATGTACAAAACAGGATACGTCAAATTGAGGGTATAATGTAACACCCGTTAAGTTAATTTAAGGTTTAATGAATCTTTTACGAAAACAATCATGTAATTACAATTACATATACATCGGAAATACGGGTTTACTAAAACTTTTACAAATCATAAGTTATTCTACATCACGTGGTTGAATTCGTTGTTTAAAATTTACAACATAGCAAAGTGCGGAAGCGTGTATCTATATTGTGTTCGGTTCTTCGTTGAGCTTGATCGTCTTCCGGCATCCCAAAGTGTACCTACATTTCATAAACATGAAATTCTTTAGTCTTACGGGGTTTAAATCATGTCCAAACGAGTACGGGAAACAATTGATGTTCAAAAGAAAACAAGGACTTGAAAATAATCTCCACCGTAACTTACGGTGGCACCGTAAGTTACGGTGGCCCCTGAGTTCATACTCTTCTACCGTACAACAGTAGGTTACCACCGTAACCATATCAGCTCCACCGTAACTTACGGTGGCACCGTAAGTTACGGTGGGCCCTGTATGCAGCTTTTCCATTTTGCCGTAATTTGACACGAAATCTTTCGTATCTTTCAAACCGCTTATCAGTTTGACTTACCGTTTCTTCCTGCATGTTTAAAATTTGATTCTCCATCATATGGTGTTAAAATCCGATATCCGGCTTGATAAAATTTAAGACTTTTAAGTCTTCGGCTTAATACTCTTTTACCAAAATTTGACCCGTTTGTGATTTTATCAAACATACAAGTTTGTTCGACCCTTATTTCTCACAAACCTATTAAATTCAATAATGTCTAACATATTAGGTTCCGATTATAGAATTATATACCTTCTTTAATCCATTTCACCTATATGCTTATTTTGACCCGTTTGAGGTATTTATGCATTTTAGTCTAGAACTTGTGCTTTTCTTTTGACGCCACAAAAGTCCATGTCTAATTAACTACAAATATTCCACCACAACTATTTTGTGGCGGATTTAACATAATGAATCCCTTTTTCCCAAATTTACCCATTGGTTGATCATTTTACGCAAATGACCGTTTTTGAGCATTTGACCCACGAATATGAATTCTTATGACTTTTATTCATATTTAATGATTCCATAATCTTTATGTAAGTTCCTAATCAACCCCCCTATGGGTCGTTTGCCCGATATACCCTTCAAGGGTGTTTTGGTCAACTTTAGTCCCTCACTATACGACGAAGGACTTTCGCTAAATATTTGACCAAAAATTGTATGTTTAACCAAAAGCTTATTTAAACGTACCTGGCTCGGGTCAAGGTATTGACCCGTTTACATAACTTTTGCTTTAAGTTTTTCTAGTTAAAGCAACGTATACTTATGTTATTTCCTGTGATTACAAAACTCAACAAGCGATTGTTAAATGTAATTGTCAAATGGTGCTAACAAAACCATTTGACCCATTTAGTCTAATTTGCCATTTATCCATATGAGATGGTATTTAGTTACCATTTCATCCCTTTAAACCTAACCCGGTTTTCCTTTAACTTGTTTTACTTAAAACCGTTTTTATTTGTTCGTCATTACATGACTAATTTACCTTTTTACTCCTTTTACCATGATTCATGATTTCTTACCATTTTCCCTTGTTCCGACTCTCATTGAATCGTGTCGGAACATTGTATACCAACCACTTAGTAGCATTCATATGCAATACTTGAAATTAAGTAATTTTGCAAGCAATGTAAAGGGGTGTAAGCTCCACTTACCTCGCATCCGAATATGCTTTTCTTCTCGTGCTTGATTCGTTTGACCTCTTCTTTCCCAAGCCTCCACCTAGCTCGTTAGGCGACAAACTATCATCATTCACAAGGTGGTTAGATTAGTCATTTCAATTCACGACTATTCCACCTCACGTATTTTCTATGTCGAAACTACTATTTGACTTTATCATTGGTTAGTTTGACTTTTAAAAGTCAATTGACTTACCAACATATTCATATGCACATTTGGTTCATTGAACTCACTTACGCATATTTCATCCGAACTCTTAACAAAAATCAATTTTTACATACTAACTAGTAAGCCGCGATTTCATTTAGGCATTTCATATCAATGAAAATTGGCTATTTTTGGTGACTTGTTTAACCTGTTTACAAGTCTTCAAAAATTATAATTTTTTTATGTGGCGTACCTCTCGGAGGGTTAGCCCTTGAGTTAAAATTTCAAGATCTAACTCTTTACCAAAAATTCGTGAAAATTCATTTACTAAGCTGCAATCAGATTCGTCACTTCTGACTTCAGCTTACGGAAAAATTCATTAAAAATTCCTCGTTTATCCGATTGACGAAATTCCAATTGGCGATTCTTTTAATCGCTTAAAACTTTCTACAGTAAGAATTTGAGATCATAACTCAATTCCTAAATTGAGTTATGACATTCGTGATGGGCTGCAATTTCTGCCAGAAAATGCAGCTTGAACCTTTGATACGGAAAAATTCATAAAACGCTCGATTTTCGTCGAAAAAATGCGATTCCAGTGGGGTTTTAAAGATATTTCCTGGAATTACATTCTAGACTCAAGAAACACATTATTTTATCACTTTTTGTCCAGGTTACAGCCAATACAAATCGGCTGTAAATTCTGATCAAGAATCGTTTGAATTCAGCTTTCAATTTAAGCTTGTTCTTGACATCATAACACTATTTTTTTGCAATCAAAACCATAAAAACATCTCATACATGAATTTAGTATCAACAAAAACTTGAGCTAAGCGTGATTTCAACATATACTTGTCTAGGGCTTACTCCTAGACACTATATTGTTCCTATTCCATGCAATTAACAAACATGCATCATCAATTTTCAGATTTCCCAATTTCATGAGATTTTCAAACAGTGAATTAACACCAAATTTTACATACCTTGTAACCCCCTTGTGATGAGGATCACGTATCTATGTTCAGATTTCGATTTGGACAGGAATTAGCCTTCAATTGATCAAATTTATGGAGTTAGGGTTTGATGAGAGTTCCTGGTCGCTCTCCTGCGCTTCTGATCGACCAAAACACTAATTTGTGTGTTTGGTTTTTATTTAATTTGTTTTAACAAATTCTAGTTTCAAGTTTTACAACTTAGGTCCCTCCACTTTAGTTTCTATAATAACTTTGGTTAATTTTAACCCTATTATAAGTTATTTCTAAACTATTAGCTAACTAGGTTAAAATCCCTAGTTAGCAAATTCTTGTTTATTTAAGAATCCTAATATTCACCGGGTTTCTTTTACCACTAAAGGTAAATTACCCGTCTTTTAGTATAAACGTGGTTTGATTACCAAACCCGTTTTCGGGGTGTTACAAGTCTACCCCCCTTAAAGAGGTTTCGTCCTCGAAACCCTTTCTTACTTAATTCATTGAGTTTAAACTCAATGTATTTGATCCGAGATATCATTTAAACATTAATTATACTTTTAACCAATTGTTAGTATTACCAGATAAGTATGGTAACATCTTTTTGGTCACTAATTGTCTACGTATCTCATACGACATAGTGCAACTTAAAATAACGTAATCCCGTTATTTCTACTAGTTTAGTTAACTCAGCGATATCCATCGCTTTCATATACTATCGAATTCTTTATGAATCCGTTATTTTGACCCGTTTAAAGGTCTTTAATGAAATCTTTCACTTTTAGCAGCAATTTCTTTTGTCTTCAAATTTATTTATTCGGTTAAGTCATACCGAACCTACCGCTTACAAGCAAACCAAATTTATTTAAAAGACCTTGACGGGTCTCACTAATTAGACTTATTAGTCCAGTTACTTTTTACCGCTTGCTTGGTTATAATGTGATTCTACTTCACATTACATTTCTTGACGGTGATTGTGTTACATCATGTTTAATTTATATCAAAATTTCATTTTCGAAAATATCACTTTTCGAATATATCGTCTTGCGCCTATCAGTGTCAAGACTTGTATCTTTCATGCTTACTATTTAAATTCCTATCAGAATTTATGTTTGTAAAAACATTATTTCTTACTAAAACCGAAGTTTTAGTTTTAGGATCTTCTCTTTGACTTTTGTCAATTATCCATACCAGGATATTGACAGTCCATAATTTATTCTTATTTAGTTATATCCCATTACCGGGCTCATTATTTTCTTGCATTTAACGCTACCTTTATCTGGCTAGCGCTCATTTGTGCCATTCGGCGTTATATTGTATTCAACATGTTTGACCTATTAATGTGAAATCCATCACTTATAAACAATCAACTTTATTCTTTATTCAACCTATTCGACTTCGAATGGTTGAACATATTTACTCACAATTTCTATATACGAGATTTTATAGTCATAACTCGTAATCCAAGTCCTTTGATTTTTTTTTTCAACCCGCGTTCATGTCTCTTGGTTTACGCATGTGTTTAATTCTTACCCATCAACCGGGTGTTTTACCGAGGTCGTTATTATTGCAACCCTCCCGGTATGCATTAAGACCTCGCTTCATTTTTATATTCCAACTTTGTCTTTAAGTTTGACGTTTTACAAAAATGACCCGTTAAGGGACATATTTGCATTTTCCGGGTTCGAGTGTAAGTACACTCCCTCCCAATGCTTGTCTAAATCATTTTACATGTTTGCGTTTTCTGGGTTCGAGTGTAAGTACACTCCCTCCCAATACTTGTCTAAATCATTTTACATGCTTGCGTTTTCTGGGTTCGAGTGTAAGTACACTCCCTCCCAATACTTGTCTAAATCATTTTACATGCTTGCGTTTTCTGGGTTCGAGTGTAAGTACACTCCCTCCCAATACTTGTCTAAATCATTTTTCATGCTTGCGTTTTCTGGGTTCGAGTGTAAGTACACTCCCTCCCAATACTTGTCTAAATCATTTTACATGCTTGTTTGTCCCTTCACTCGGGCTCATTATCTTGATGTAATACGCTTCCGTCACTCGATTGTGCGTTTACATTATTATCAAATATTTTGCTTATCTGATTCATTTGGGTACTTTTTAATTAGTCCCATTCACTCCGCCCTTACTACATCGGATGTAAATGTGTCCGCTATAAGAAACTCGTGGTATCATATGCCACTACTTACTTGGCCAGAGTAAGCGATTTAACACATGACATACACGACCTTTTTATAGTGTTCACATCACGCCCTATGTAAGTAACGCCTCTATTTGTTTCTCTTGGAAACAATATCCCGAATACATTTTCTATTCGGGTTTTTCCAAGTTTTTAATCTACATATGCAACTTTCAATTTCTACTTATTTGTTGCATATTAATATTTGTGCGGTTATTTAAAATGTGCACCTGGTAATGTTTGCTCTAACAGGCTCCCCTTGCCATTAACTTATTCGCAATCGTTGCGCGATTTTGGTCCTTGGTGAGCATGCTCTTCTTGTCATACTTCAGAGCGTTCCTCTATCATATCCGTAATTTGTTCAATCCTCGTCATCTTCAAATGCGAGTTTCCTCCAATTAAAACATTCATAAAAGTTAGTAGTGTCAACTTTACTAAATGCCCATATCATAATACAAGGCTTTTCTATTGTACGCGTCAACGCGCGCAATTTCGTCAACTATTTTCATCATTTAATTTAGGTAACGTGTATCACACGATAGCCTTATGTGTTGTTTACAACACTTTAGCATGCTAAACTATTAACATACTTGTACTTACCGGATTTGCGATCAAGCTTCGAACCGAACACTATTCTTTGTCAAGAGCATAAGGTTTAAGTCCAAGCATGGTTCCTCCCCACCATACTCGAATCTCTTAAACCAAGGCTCTGATACCAACTTGTAACACCCGTTAAGTTAATTTAAGGTTTAATGAATCTTTTACGAAAACAATCATGTAATTACAATTACATATACATCGGAAATACGGGTTTACTAAAACTTTTACAAATCATAAGTTATTCTACATCACGTGGTTGAATTCGTTGTTTAAAATTTACAACGTAGCAAAGTGCGGAAGCGTGTATCTATATTGTGTTCGGTTCTTCGTTGAGCTTGATCGTCTTCCGGCATCCCAAAGTGTACCTACATTTCATAAACATGAAATGCTTTAGTCTTACGGGGTTTAAATCATGTCCAAACGAGTACGGGAAACAATTGATGTTCAAAAGAAAACAAGGACTTGAAAATAATCTCCACCGTAACTTACGGTGGCACCGTAAGTTACGGTGGCCCCTGAGTTCATACTCTTCTACCGTACAACAGTAGGTTACCACCGTAACCATATCAGCTCCACCGTAACTTACGGTGGCACCGTAAGTTACGGTGGGCCCTGTATGCAGCTTTTCCATTTTGCCGTAATTTGACACGAAATCTTTCGTATCTTTCAAACCGCTTATCAGTTTGACTTACCGTTTCTTCCTGCATGTTTAAAATTTGATTCTCCATCATATGGTGTTAAAATCCGATATCCGGCTTGATAAAATTTAAGACTTTTAAGTCTTCGGCTTAATACTCTTTTACCAAAATTTGACCCGTTTGTGATTTTATCAAACATACAAGTTTGTTCGACCCTTATTTCTCACAAACCTATTAAATTCAATAATGTCTAACATATTAGGTTCCGATTATAGAATTATATACCTTCTTTAATCCATTTCACCCATATGCTTATTTTGACCCGTTTGAGGTATTTACGCATTTTAGTCTAGAACTTGTGCTTTTCTTTTGACGCCACAAAAGTCCATGTCTAATTAACTACAAATATTCCACCACAACTATTTTGTGGCGGATTTAACATAATGAATCCCTTTTTCCCAAATTTACCCATTGGTTGATCATTTTACGCAAATGACCGTTTTTGAGCATTTGACCCACGAATATGAATTCCTATGACTTTTATTCATATTTAATGATTCCATAATCTTTATGTAAGTTCCTAATCAACCCCCCTATGGGTCGTTTGCCCGATATACCCTTCAAGGGTGTTTTGGTCAACTTTAGTCCCTCACTATACGACGAAGGACTTTCGCTAAATATTTGACCAAAAATTGTATGTTTAACCAAAAGCTTATTTAAACGTACCTGGCTCGGGTCAAGGTATTGACCCGTTTACATAACTTTTGCTTTAAGTTTTTCTAGTTAGAGCAACGTATACTTATGTTATTTCCTGTGATTACAAAACTCAACAAGCGATTGTCAAATGTAATTGTCAAATGGTGCTAACAACACCATTTGACCCATTTAGTCTAATTTGCCATTTATCCATATGAGATGGTACTTAGTTACCATTTCATCCCTTTAAACCTAACCCGGTTTTCCTTTAACTTGTTTTACTTAAAACCGTTTTTATTTGTTCGTCATTACATGACTAATTTACCTTTTTACTCCTTTTACCATGATTCATGATTTCTTACCATTTTCCTTTGTTCCGACTCTCATTGAATCATGTCGGAACATTGTATACCAACCACTTAGTAGCATTCATATGCAATACTTGAAATTAAGTAATTTTGCAAGCAATGTAAAGGGGCGTAAGCTCCACTTACCTCGCATCCGAATATGCTTTTCTTCTCGTGCTTGATTCGTTTGACCGCTTCTTTCCCAAGCCTCCACCTAGCTCGTTAGGCGACAAACTATCATCATTCACAAGGTGGTTAGATTAGTCATTTCAATTCACGACTATTCCACCTCACGTATTTTCTATGTCGAAACTACTATTTGACTTTATCATTGGTTAGTTTGACTTTTAAAAGTCAATTGACTTACCAACATATTCATATGCACATTTGGTTCATTGAACTCACTTAGGCATATTTCATCCGAACTCTTAACAAAAATCAATTTTTACATACTAACTAGTAAGCCGCGATTTCATTTAGGCATTTCATATCAATGAAAATTGGCTGTTTTTGGTGACTTGTTTAACCTGTTTACAACTCTTCAAAAATTATGATTTTTTTATGTGGCGTACCTCTCGGAGGGTTAGCCCTTGAGTTAAAATTTCAAGATCTAACTCTTTACAAAAAATTCGTGAAAATTCATTTACTAAGCTGCAATCAGATTCGTCACTTCTGACTGCAGCTTACGGAAAAATTCATTAAAAATTCCTCGTTTATCCGATTGACGAAATTCCAATTGGCGATTCTTTTAATCGCTTAAAACTTTCTACAGTAAGAATTTGAGATCATAACTCAATTCCTAAATTGAGTTATGACATTCGTGATGGGCTGCAATTTCTGCCAGAAAACGCAGCTTGAACCTTTGATACGGAAAAATTCATAAAACGCTCGATTTTCGTCGAAAAAATGCGATTCCAGTGGGGTTTTAAAGATATTTCCTGGAATTACATTCTAGACTCAAGAAACACATTATTTTATCACTTTTTGTCCAGGTTACAGCCAATACAAATCGGCTGTAAATTCTGATCAAGAATCGTTTGAATTCAGCTTTAAATTTAAGCTTGTTCTTGACATCATAACACAATTTTTTTGCAATCAAAACCCTAAAAACATCTCATACATGAATTTAGTATCAACAAAAACTTGAGCTAAGCATGATTTCAACATATACTTGTCTAGGGCTTACTCCTAGACACTATATTGTTCCTATTCCATGCAATTAACAAACATGCATCATCAATTTTCACATTTCCCAATTTCATGAGATTTTCAAACAGTGAATTAACACCAAATTTTACATACCTTGTAACCCCCTTATGATGAGGATCACGTATCTATGTTCAGATTTCGATTTGGGGCAGGAATTAGCCTTCAATTGATCAAATTTGTGGAGTTAGGGTTTGATGAGAGTTCCTGGTCGCTCTCATGCGCTTCTGATCGACCAAAACACTAATTTGTGTGTTTGGTTTTTATTTAATTTGTTTTAACAAATTCTAGTTTCAAGTTTTACAACTTAGGTCCCTCCACTTTAGTTTCTATAATAACTTTGGTTAATTTTAACCCTATTATAAGTTATTTCTAAACTATTAGCTAACTAGGTTAAAATCCCTAGTTAGCAAATTCTTGTTTATTTAAGAATCCTAATATTCACCGGGTTTCTTTTACCACTAAAGGTAAATTACCCGTCTTTTAGTATAAACGTGGTTTGATTACCAAACCCGTTTTCGGGGTGTTACATATAAAATGCTTTTTGTGATGTGTGTAATCCTTTTTGTGATGTATAAAATGCTTTTTTGAAGTCAACGGTGTTTGGGGTTCAGAACGGAGAGGTGTGCTGTCGGTGAAGTGTGAAGAGGGTGGAGGTGGAGGTGATGAGTCCGGCGGTTCCGGTGCGGATGAGGAGGTTGGGGGGTGCGCGACGTTAGGTTTCCGGTGTGAAGGGTGGTGATTAAAGACGACCGCCGGTTGGATATCCGATGATGAGAGATGGAGGGTGGTTGGAACTTGGAGGCGGTTGTCGATGAGGGTGTGGATAAGGGCGGCGACGGAGACGGAGGTGGGGGTCTGTGTGCGACGGATCCCGGAGTACGATGATGGAAGCTTATTGAGTCAGGTGTATTGACGATGTGTGGAGGAGATGGTAGGGTATGTGGGGCTGATGTAGGGTTGAAGGGGATAAAGGGTTATATATATAGTTAAAATAATAATAATATTTTAAGTTATTTTGTTTTATTTTTTAAATACCATTAAATAAATGGGGTAAAAAGACTAAAATACCCTTGGATGACCCAGTTTTAACCAAAAAATCTAACTGGGTTTGGCCTAAAGGACATAACGTGTAAGATTTGCAAACATTAAGGACAAAACTCATCAATTTTAAAGACAAAGGACAGCGCCTGCAATTTGGGACATACATAAAGGACAAAACTTGTAATTTACTCTTTTAAATATATATTATTTTATTATTTAGTATATAAAATTACATTTATTCAACCCGTGTAATAAACAAGATTTTTAAAGATATTTTTTTTTATTATTTGGTATATAAAATTACATTTATTCAACCAGGGTAATACACGGGGTTCTAACCTAGTTAACCATATGATAAATCATATTTATATAATTTGTTAATTTAATCTCAATAATTACTATTACTGTCACGACCACCACAACTATTACTCTGATTAGTATGATGATTACTACGACTACTATAACGATGTTTACAAGTTAGCAGGGCCGTTCCTAGGTTTTCGGAGGCCCTAAGCGAACAATAAAGTGGAGGCCCTTTTACAAAATTAGTCTTTCCAGCATATTTAGTGAAAAAAAAACCTCCTCCTTTACCCGGGCTTGGGACCGGCAATTATAAACTAAAAAGTTTATAATTGGCGTAGTTGAATTTTTTTTAAAGTAATATGTTTTCTATAGATATAGAATATGTTAAAATAAAATTTATTTTTCTAGCTTTGATTGAAGCAAATTGTTTAAGCAAACTATCGTAATCAAGTTCTTCTAAAAAATCTTTTTCCATTGACATAATAGCTAAACCGTTTAAGCTTTCTTGTGACATAGTAGGTCTTAAGTAATTTTTTTAGTAGTTTTAATTTGCTAAACTATTAATCTTTTTTTCGAAAAGGTCAACACATATATTATTTCATCTAGAACCAACCAACTGGTTGGCTCATCACCACAGAACTAATACAGCAACAAACAAGACAGAAGGCTACAAGTTCAGACCATACATTTCAAAATTACACCATTGCGCACACTCCAAATTTTGGGCTTTTGCTCGATGTTTGATCCAGAGGTATCCGAGATGTTTTATCTCCTCCTTAATGTCTTCTACGTCCCTCACCTTCTGGTTAAAAATTAAATCGTTTCGCCATTTCCATATACACCATACACCAATTTGAATAATGGCATTAACCAGTTTTTACTATTTTTTAGAGCCTCTCATGTGCATCCCAATGTCCAGGACATCCTTTACCCTAAACAGAAAAGGATTAGGGATCCTGCACCACATTGCGACAAACTCCCCAACCCCTAAATGCTAAACTATTAATCTATTTTAGAGATTAACGGTGAGCCTTAAATAAGAAATTAAAATAAGCAAATAAGCCCCTAAATGCCTAACAACAAACTGAGATTAGCAAATATAAGCCCTAATTCCCTAAACAACAACTTAAAATCAACAAATGAAGATGCCTAACCTGAGTGAGAGCGACGATATTAAATCACCAGCCAAAAAATTAAACCGCAAAAAGGAGTCGGGGTGCCAACGTGTTCCAACTTCCAAGTTCAAGCCAGCCGGCAACCACAAAACCAAGTTCAAGCCAGTCGGAGTTTATGTTTGGGGGTTCAACCTCTATCAATATATAAGAATGTTAAAACGATTTCAGTTTTTGAGGGGGTTCGATTTCAGCTTCTGAGGGGGTTTGAATTTGATTTCAGTTTATGTAAAAAGAGTTAAAAAGACTATTGTTACCTGCCAGCAATTGCTCGATTTCAATTGACATTGGGATGCCATGATTATCATTGTGTTGATTGCTTGATTCCATATAGGAAATCCAAACAACTTCTCTGATAGCGATCTCTTTCTTCACGCCCGCTAACATCGAGGATTCATCAATACCTTCCACGCGCTTCTGTCTTCTGAGGTTTCACGTTCATGGACGGCCGCTGGGTAAAATTTGTAACATTTGGGCCTAACATCTTTAGTAATGGGCCTAGTATAAAGAATACCTAATAGAAAAATGGTGGCCCTTCAATTTTGGTGGCCCTAGGCCAGGGCCTAGGGTCTTAACCCTATTGGGCCGGCCCTGCAAGTTAGACACGCCTATCACTAAGTGTACTTTCATAGCGGGTGAGAATCCAATCGACCACTTCGGCTAACTAAGTCAATGCCATACCATCCGGCTAAACTCATTATTTGCTTCGTATAGTTTGGTATTTTTTTTTTTTCATCCGATAAGGTCAAGTCGTCTTTTCTGAACCACGAGGACCCGATGCCTGCATCAACTGTCGACCGGTGTTATTGGGCTCAGTAAATATGTTTCTTTGTTTGATCAAATTAATTGCCACTTGTTTCTTCCATTCCATGGGTGTTGGGTTTTTAATGCAGCATTAACGGTGAGCCCAATAACAGTGTTTGGGCTTGTTGAATTGAGCTAAAAGAAAACTATTTATTACTTGCAATAGAAAAAAGTATTACTTCATTTCCTTTTCTTATCATTTCTTGGATTTCAACAAAATATAATGATTTGCAAAATAATTTCATTTATATTATTATCATTTAATACATTTTACTTTTATTTCTATTTATAGTATATCATGTCCTTTTTAACCTTTTTCTTTTTCATTATAGGAGTCGAATATTTTAAAGCAAATGTCAAGTTCATCAAGCAAGGAAGATTTTAAAGCATATGCATCTTTAGGGTCCCAAAAGCAACCACTCCTTGTCTCATCCAGTTAATGAATATAAAGAAAAAAAATTGAAAAGTCCAAAAGTAATTTTATATTGATTATAGTATATTAGTGTATAAAACTTATCAACCTTTTTACCTTCTTTTTTATTGTTATTTTTTTTAAAGTTTTAATCGATTGTTTAGTTTTTGCATGCCTACTTAAGAAATCATGAGTAATATATAGTTTGTAATGCCCTAAGGTGTTAGTAGTATATAGTTTGTAAGGCCCTAAGGTAGGTAAAGTCATATCGGTTGTGAAACATGAGAGATATTGAGTTTAGAAGAAATGCAATGCTTGAAACACCATCAATGACACCCTCAGGTGAGGGTAATTCAAGGATGAGTAAACTTACGCAAAGTCTCTCTTCATATATTAAAGACAAAATTGTAAGCTCATAGATGATAAAATATATATTTTTGATTTATATGAGATATTAAAAGTTATATCTTTGTAATTTGGTTAGACATAACTACTGAGGTATAACTTTTTAAGACATATAATTATATTTTTTATTTTATGAGATAATCACTATTGAGGTATAACTATATAAGACATAGTTATATTTTCGATTCTATTAGAAAAACTGAAAATGGTAGTTTTATACCGTTTTATTAAAAATATAAAACGATAGGTAGCCATGTTTTTTATTTTATTATCTAACCTTTGCATTTATACAGAAACCATTTTTGGGACACTTATCACCATATTAGGCTATGTATCTTATGGATAATTATTATTTAGTTTAATCTCTTCTAATTAATTATAGATAATATCCTATTAAATATTATTTAGTTTAATCTCTTATAGATAATTATTATTTAGTTTAATTTTAATTTAATCTCTTCTAGAAAAAAAACATAATTATTTATAAACGAAACATATTTTTTTTAATAAAATATCTAACCATAAATTTTAAAATTCGTTTGATGAAAAGGGAACACAATCAAATATCTTATTTATTTATTATGGGGATTTTAATAATTGTCTATTAGTTTATTTTAAGAAATTTATACATAGTTAGGTTCAATATTTGTTTTGTCATATTATTAATAATAATTAAATATATAACTTGATTGTTCGTACTTAGGTCCTTAATTTGTTTTTCATATTATTATAACTAAATATATAACTTGATTGTTATTACTAACCACCTATAGTGTTCGTTTATTTTTTAAAAATTAGAGATTAAATTCAAATTTTTGATAAATCACTGGGATCATCCATATACTTTACTTAACATATTATTTTCATAATTTATTACTATCTAACTTTAAATATATATATAAAACAAAATGTTGCAATACGTCGCTAAAATCAAGCTAAAAATCTAATAATTCTGTAAATATTTTTTGGATTCAAATTATTTTCGGTAATGTGCGAATTATAATTGTAACTTTTTATTTCTCATTAAATATAATGTAATACGTAAATACAATAATAAGTATTTATATAATATAATATATTTATTTTTGTATCATTAAACGATTACATGTTTCTTTGATGAATTTTATAATAGTAACATACATCATCTTTATATTAACTTAATTATATCAATTTGATATATAAACGTCTCCATCTTTGGTTTGCATTTGCAAAAAATATTTATTATATAGTTTAGATTGTCCAACCCGTGTAACACACGGGGAACTAACATAGTATATTAATAAGAAAATAATGCAGAATTACTACACTATTCTAATCGATTTGGTTTTCTTCTATTAGTATAGAAATAAAATAAAATTGTAGAATAATCAAATAATACATCCAAGTTTGTACTTCTACCATTACCGTAATATAAATTAGCAACACAAAGTTGCTTTATGTTGTTATACATTATGTAATGGGGGTATTTCAAAAAATAATTTACCTTTTCATTTTCAACACAAAAGTTTTTATCTTTTAAATTTAATCACTTTAATTTTTTATTTTTTTTAACGGTGTACGGTTAGGATGTCGCTAATCAGGTTAGTAGTCAGTATCACCAAGTTAGTATTAAAATCCCCCATTGCCTGGATTTGAACCCAAGACCTCCAAGAGAAGCAAATCTTGTCACCTCCTCCTTAACCACTAGCTCAAGAGATCACTGGTTAATTTTTTTACTTTTAGCCCAAGGCTTTTCATCTTTAAAAATTTAATCCTAACACTTTTTTTATTTTCAACTTTGGTGTGTCATATTTTTCATTTTTCGCAAGTTTTTCGTTTTACGTTCCGTTCTAAATTTTACAAGTCAACACGCTACAACGTGCGTGATTTCCGTCTGCTTTTTCACGTTTGAAAAGTTTGTTGCAAGGCACAGGTCCTAGATCGACTTAGTTATTATTTTCTCGTTTTACGTTTCGGTCTAATTTCTTCGCATTAACAAGCTGCAAGAGGCATGCGGGGTTCAACGATTTTACGTATGTTTTTCGCTCGATGTTATTTTTTCTTTTTTTATTTATTTAATTTTTACGAACCCTTCCAATGTTGGTGGTCGTTGGCAGTGGTACTAATTGGCACGATTTTACGAACATATTTAACCTCTTAAGTTTTTTACTAACAATTTGTTTCGAGTTTACCCCAGTACCTCCTTTACTTTAAAAAAACTATTTTTTATGTGCATATTTTTATGTATGTGTAGGTATGAATTCGATTTGCTCTACGTTTTGACGTAAACTTTTTTTGGAAACAAGTAAGGTAAAATATAATACGTTTTCGTTTATAAAACATTTTTACATGCATATTTTTATGTTTGCTTTAGTATAAATTCGAGATGGTGTATGTTTCGACGTAATTGTTTTTGTAAAACATCATGTCAAATATAATATGTTTTCGTGCTTATTTTACAAATGTTTCGAAAATTTGTTGTGAACCGATGGGAGTGAAATTATGGTTTCTTTTTTTGCCATTTTTCAAAAGCTCTAATTAATCTCTTTTGATTATACGTGTCCGTTTTTCCGTTATACCCGTTACTTTTGTATATATATGAGTCGGGTCACATATAATACGTTATGATTGTACGGTATACATTTGATTTACTTTATGTTTTGATCTAATCGCAATGCTTATATAGGTTACATTAAGTTCAATCGGATACGTTGAAACACGTGTTTTCATATGGTTAACACATAACATAACGTTTGTACTAATCTATTCGATGTTTGCAATGTAACGGCGCCGCAACACGTATGAGTCTTTTTGCTGGTTGTTTATCAATTATCATCAAAATATGTACCACCTCGTCTCCCATTGTTGACTTTTAAATAAAGATATACATCCAAGTTTGTACTTCTGTGAGATATGGACCATCTGATCCATTCACATGGTTATTGCTTAATTTCTATAAGACAAATCTAACTACTGTAATAAAAATAAAAGAAACTAACTTTTGGACACGTGTCATTTATTAGAGGTATCATCAAATCTATATTTATCTAAATAAATTAATATTAAATCTTATCATACTTTAATAAAATATTATCCTCAAATATAAATTGTTAATTTAATATGTTTTTAAAACAAATATCTCTTTTATCTATTTATCTTATATTAAATATATAAATAATAAATTAATATTAAATGTTATCATAATTTATTAAAAATATAACTTTTTTTTATTATTTGGTATACAAAATTATGTTTATTCACTCATGTAAAACGCGGGGTTTTCAAGGATATACTTTTTTTTATTTGGTAGATTTTTCAACCCGACTATACACGGGTTTTTTAAAGATACGACGTTTTTAGTATTTAATATACAAAATTACATTTATTTAGGATATAATTTTTTTATTATTTGGTAGATTTTCAACCCGACTATACACGAGTTTTTTAAAGATACGACGTTTGGGGTTTTTAAGGATATAATTTTTTTTTATTTGGTAGATTTTTTAACCCGACTATACACGGGTTTTTTAACGATACGACGTTTTTAGTATTTAATATATAAAATTACATTTATTTAGGATATAATTTTTTTATTATTTGGTAGATTTTTCAACCCAACTATAAACGGGTTTTTTTAAAGATACGACATTTTTAGTATTTAATATACAAAATTACATTTATTTAATATGTGTAATACACATGGTTTATAAAGATATAACTCTTTTTTAGATCTATTCAACATGTGTAATATACGAGGTTTTTAGGGATGTAATTTTTTATTATTTGGTAGATTTATTCAACCCGATTATACACGGGTTTTTTAAAGATACGACGTTTTTAGTATTTAGTATACAAAATTACATTTATTTAATCTGTGTAATACACATGGTTTTTAAAGATATAACTTTTTTAGTATTTGATATATAAAATTACATTTATTTAACCCGTACAATATACAGAGTTCATAAAGACATAACTTATTTATTATTTAATATATAAAATTACATTTATTCAACCCGAACCCGTGTAATACACGGAGTTCTAAGCTAGTGTTGATTATAATCTAGAGTGAAAAGATAAAAACAACACGTAAAGGGCGAGAGAAGAAAGAGAAAATCAAGTATGCATTCTTTTAGCATAGTCATGACAATGTCTTAAGACATCTACTTCTAGAGTTATAATTTTATAAGGACTCACCGACGTATTTAACTTCGTTATACTTTATATCAAACCAAATAAAATTTAATAGAGTTATGATGCTAAACGCACCAGGTCAATAAGTGAATGCCAAATGACATTCATTCTCTTCTTATTTTTTTCGATCTTTCTTTGCAACATCTTCCTATACTAATAAATAAAAATCTTTTTTTGGACACGTGTAACTTTCTGGTGCTTTCTCACCTTATTTCCTATTTATCTTTCATATTAAATAATAATAATAATAATAATTTTAAACAAAAATATTAAATAAGAATAAGTATTTAGATAAGGATAAAACTTTATGTTGCTTTCTCACCTTATTTTCCTATTTATCTCTCATATTAAATAATAATAATAATAATAATAATAATTTTAAACAAAAATAATAGATAAGAATAATAATATCTTCCACTTGTAGTGGAGTGGTGGAAAGAACTTTGGGTTTTCTTGGAGACCCGGGTTCGATCCCCACCTGTTGCATTTAGGGGACGTCCCAATGATGGATCGTTTCCTTCCGAGGTATGGAGCGGTCTTGAGGGTAACCCGGTTTTACCCAACTGTTACCCCAGCAACACGTGTGGGGGCAGCATGGTTTCCGGGTGGAAGTCAGCTCACGCGCCGGCCGGGGCCCGATCGAACATCGCGTCCGGAGATGCGGGGTTGACGGGGAATGTCTTAGACATGTCCCCGGAGACCAATCGGTCTTGTACAGAAAGTCTCATTCCAAAAAAAAAAAGATAAGAAAAAATATTTAGATAATGATAAACATTTATTTTTATTATGATCGTATTAAATGATAATAATAATAATAATAATAATAATAATTATTATTATTATTTTAAACAAAAAATTAGATAAGAATATAAACGTTTATTTTTATTATGATCATATTAAATAATAATAATAATTTTAAACAAAAAATTAGTTAAGAATACATATTTAACAAAGTAAAATGTTATAATAAGTAAATAGTATATTAAAGTTCAGTTTTAAAAGATAAATTTTGACTACTGTATGTGCTAACATATAACATTATATTTTATTAAACATGTGCAATATATGAGTTTTTTTAAAAATATTTATTTTTTATTATGTATTATATAAAATTACATTTATGCAAAATAAAAAAAAAGTAAAATGTTATAATAAGTAAATAGTACATCAATGTTCATTTTTAAAAGATAAATCTTGATGAATGTTTATATTAACATATGACATTATATTTTATTCAACACGTGCAATATTCAAGTTTTTTTTAATATATCTTTTTATTATTTATTATATAAAATTATATTTATGCAAAATTAAAAAAAAAACAAAGTAAAATTTTATAATAAGTAAATAGTACATCAATGTTCATTTTTAAAAGACAAATCTTGATTACTGTTTGTATTAACATATGACATTATATTTTATTCAACACGTGCAATATACGAGTTTTTTTTTAAATATATCTTCTTATTATTTATTATATAAAATTATATATATGCAACTCGTGTAATAAACGGGGTTTTAACCTAGTTTTTTTATATACACACATATGGAAACATATCATCTAAAAAGAAAACGAGTTGGTGGAATGATTAGGTGTTATGTTAATAATCCTTAGGTCATGGGTTCAAATATTGCAAGCTTGCAGCACCTGCTGAGAGCTAGCTCAGTTGACAAAGATCCCGAGAGCTAGTTATGAGGCTAGAGAGACGTTTGGTACCGGGTTCGATCTACGCAAGTGGCGATATTCAGACGTGTTTACTTCATAGGACGGCAGCCAAGGGCCTAAGTGTTAATAATCCCTTTGGGGGGCCAGGCACTAGATTTGATCCCGGGTTTGCCTCCGTGTAGGGTAATCATAGAGTGCCTTACCCGCAAAAACGTACCCAACGTGCTATACACCGATAAAAAAAAAATCATACAACACCCATATTTCTTTTCTTTTCTGGTTGCCATTTTGGTGGTTTTTTACATGCTTGTTTTTTTTTCTTAAATTAAGACATCAAAATTAATTATAAAGGTTTTGCATGGATACACCCGACCCATTGCCACAAAAAACCGAGCATGTGTAGATATCTAATGTTACGATTTTACTTTTTGAGTTTACTTTTTCAGTTGTTATAGTGTATGTAGGTAATGTACCGGTATATCATAACAAACTTAACCGATATCGATTGAAGTCTCCTCGTTTTCCCGCAACAAGGCATGGGGTTAAAGAGCACTAGTTTCAATTAAAAACGGATTTTGTCTTAAATGAATTACAATGTCTCTATCAATCGTGAATCATTAATTGTTTGTCACCTTTTGATCGAATCCATAAATTTCAATGCCAAATTTTGCACCATGGTAACTACTAAATAAATGGGTATCATCACCTATTGCCTATTTCATTAGTGAAAGTGGTTATCGACGAGAATCCTTCGATGATACTCCGTAGGTAACCACGAGCTTGATGACTAGATGTGAGGAACACAAATAATCAATAAACTACATTTATATTGTGAGCCCACAAGTCCCAATGTGTAAACATGGGCAAAACATACAAATTAAACACCCTTACACGTGTGTTCATGAGAGAATATGCACATACGGGAAACAAATTTCGGGTATGAAAGTTTCTTTAAATTACATTTTCACACCTATTCACATGGAAAAATACTCACATATGATGGAATCCCTCAAAAATCCGTTAGCAATGGGTTCAATAAAATATGGGTTTTTTGTGGTCCTTTTGTTTTAAATCTTACTAAGTCCGTTAGTAACTACCGACGAACTGTACCCGTCGGTGATAATCCGTTGGTGATACCTATTAGTTTAGCAGTGTATCGAGCATTAGATAATGTGTTTTCCATCATAAGATACCTTTGTTGTAATTGCAAATACATATTTTATACAACTAACAACATGAAGAAGTTATTTTCCATCATAAGATACCTTTGTTGTAATTGCAAATACATATTTTATACAACTATACATTAAGAAGTTATGTTTACAGTTCCTCCCAGTGAATGTCCCCTTTTTTTTATTTTATTTTTTGCCTTTTGGTGTCTTTTTGTACCTTTACCCTTCAACATTTAGCATTGGCACTTATAACCCCTTAACCATTTAAAGACTTTGTAATCAATTTTTATGTGCTTATTTTTATGTACGTGTCGGTATAAATTCAAATTGATATACGTTTTAACATTATTTTATTTTGGAAACGAGTAGGCTCATATATAATACATTTGTGTGCTTATTTTTATGTAGTTTTCAATAGGTCTACATTTTGACATAAAATTTGTTCTAAAAGAGTCGGGTCAAATATAATACGTTTTCATTAGACGGTATAAATTCAAGTTACTTTACGTGTAACACCCAAACCGACGGCAGAATATGCCGGGGCGTATAGATTGTTCATAACTCAAGGCATTATTAAAATTGATGTATTTAATCATACCAAATTAAATGTCAAATACAAGAATCAAATTGTTTTCAAACATCACACAACATGAAACAAAGTTTTGTTTATTAAGTCTAAGTTCAGTGCGTCCTATATGAATCATCAAGCTTGTAAATTCTCAAACTGCATTTCCTATATCATGAATAAAAATAAAAGGGTCAACTAAAAAGTTGTTAAGTAAACATAGGTTTATAGTACATATAATATGAATAGAATAGGGAATCATAAGTCGTTGTTGCAATGATCAAACCTTAGATGCCGAGAATCAATAAGTCTAAATAAACTGATTTCGATGCCAAAGTGGCTCGGGCGGGTTGTCAAACCAGTAGTGCTAATATCTACTACTATTTTAGGCTTAGCTAGTTAATGATCAATGCTATTATCTAACGTTACGATTTTATTTTTTGACTTTACTTTTTCAGTTGTTATAGTGTATGTAGGTAATGTACCGGTATATCATAACGAACTGAACCGATATCGATTGAATTCTCCTCGTTTTCCCGCGACAAGACGTGGAGTTAAAAAGCACTAGTTTCAATTAAAACGGATTTTGTCTTAAATGAATTACAATATCTCTATCAATCGTGAATCATTAATTGTTTGCCACCTTTTGATCGAATCCATAAATTTCAATGCCAAATTTTGCACCATGGTAACTACTAAATAAATGGGTATCACCTACTGCCTATTTCATCAATGAAAGTAGTTATCGACGAGAATCCTTCGATGATATTCCGTCGGTACCCACGAGCTTGATGACTAGACTTGAGGAACACAAGTAATCAATAAACTACATTTATATGTGAACCCACAAGTCCCAATGTGTAAACGTGGGCAAAACATACAAATTAAACACCCTTACATGTGTGTTCACGAGAGAATATGCACATATGGGAAACAAATTTCGGGTATGAAAGTTTCTTTAAATTACATTTTCACACCTATTCACATGGAAAAATACTCACATATGATGGAATCCCTCAAAAATCCGTTAGCAATGGGTTCGATGAAATATGGGTTTTTGGTGGTCCTTTTGTTTTAAATCTTACTAAGTCCGTTAGTAACTACCGACAAACTGTAGCCGTCGGTGATAATCCGTTGGTGATTAGTTTAGTAGTGTATCGAGCATTAGATAATGTGTTTTCCATCATAAGATACCTTTGTTGTAATTGCAAATACATATTTTATACAACTAACTACATGAAGAAGTTATTTTCCATCATAAGATACCTTTGTTGTAATTACAAATACATATTTTATACAACTAACTACATTAAGATGTTTACAGTTCCTCCCAGTGAATGTCCCTTTATTTGTTTTTTTTTTTTTTTTTTTTTGTCTTTTGGTGTCTTTTTGTACCTTTACCCTTCAACATTTAACATTGTAACGCCCTGCTTATTTGTACTTTCCGTTTATAGCAAGTCTTATTCGTATTTCTAATTTTGGAAGTTGTATCGTTGTAAACGTTCTTTCTTTGTAATCATTGTAAACTCGAGACTTAAATCATGAATGAAAACTTGCATTTCTTTAAATACGTGTTATACATACTTCATGCTTAGTTATACATTTGATGGTGAAACAATTTGATACTTACTCGTGATGCTTACAAACGTACGTTGAATTCATAAATACGTGACATACATGCTTCATACCATGCTTACATACTAATTCTATACTTAAACATGTTCATTCTTACACTTACGCAACTTTTAGAACATGTTACATATGCTTAGGAACCTTAAATAAGTCACAAAACCCGTCCTAAATAATATTGGGTTGTGTTGCAAAACAATAAAGCACAAAATAAAAAAAATTGTGTTTCTGCTTGGGCTTTACGGACCGCAAAGACACCCCTTACGGTCCGTAAGGGGGTCTGGCGGGCAGCAGATTCAAACAGCTCGCGCTAATGCACGTAATCCCATGTTTCTTCCTTCCCCAATCAGCTCTAAACCTCCATTAAACACCTCCAATCAACCCTAAACTCATCCCCTACAAATACCCACCTTCTCCAAGCACTTGGACACTTTCAACACTCTCAAATCTCTCCAAAATCACTCTCAAGTTCTTGCAAGATTCTGAAATTCGGACAGATTCATACCTTCATACAAAAGTGAGCATAACTTGCTCAAAACTCAACCAAATTACTTGATTCTTCTTCCTACTTGCTTGGATAATCATGGGGTTTGATTCCTTGATCTCTCCTTGGAGAAATCAGACCTGGAATTGCCCTAAAAATGTCCATAAACTTTCTGTTGTGTTTTAAGTTCTATCAAAACTTGTTTAAACTTATCAAACTTGAGTCTAACTCATCTCAAACCTATGTCCTAATGCTTACAACCTATCTTGTGGTTGGTTAAGCTTAAAAACAAGGTTGAGACAAACAACATCAGAGGTTAAACCTCAAATAAATTCTGTTTTGATTAGGGTTTTTAACCCACAAGTCATGTTCAAGCTTCATCTTGATGTAGGAGTGATTATGGAACAACTTGGGTTTTTCCAACATAAAATCCCCACATGATTTGATGATTTCTCATAGTTTAGATCGTTTATATTAATGTACTAATCTTAGTTCATGACCCTCCTTGTTTGTTCTTACAAACAAGTGTAGTGGTGAACGCATACGAGGTGCCTAAATGGAAGCTTGTTCTTCCTACCTCCTACATGACTTCTATGACACATTTCGAGGTACCTAAATGAAGATGTAATCTTCTACCTCATGCTTGAAATATTTAAACATTTGGACTTATTGATATACATACTACATAACCTAAATAAATACCTATGTACATTTGAACCTTTGATATTGAAATCATGTTCAATTGTCAAAGTAGTAGAATATCATCTATGACCTAAACCTTGTTATGATTCTAATGAGTGTTCAACTCATGAAAACATTATAACCCTTGTGGTTTCATAGTGTCATACAAATGTTATGTGTCAAGGATGATTATTTTGATATAATACTTTCATGACGTTTTAATTCCGAATCCTTAATCTTCCGATTTTCCCAAACTCATACACTTTGTTCCTTTGTGTAGAAGGACACGGTGTTCCCACTTCCACATCAACCACAACCCACTCGCGGGATTACCAAGTAGAAGACTTGCAAAACCGTGAGTATACTCGCAACCCCCTTTTTATGTTTACCACTTTTTGGGGTGTAACATGTTACCTTATTAAAACACACTTAAACTTATTCTTTATGCAATGCACAAAACAATCCTTATACATGAATACTATGTTATGATACTTGATGCTTACGTGGACCATACTTATGTGATATGTTTTAGTCATTAGCTTTCACGAGCCTCCATTTGACATGTATAGCGCTATAGGAGTAACGCACCGCCCCCCTTAAACTTGTGGTCATGTTGAATTAATTAAACTTTCTTGCGTAAACTGAGGTTGGCTAGAAATATTGCATGCCACGCTAGGTTGATCTCGTATAGACTAAGTTGCCATGTGGATTCGTTTTAAACTTTTATACTTATACTTATGCTCAAACTTGTATACTCGCCTTTGCTTTTGCATTGAATTGTATTTTAAACATGTTACAGGTTGATGATGACGATGCTATGAAAAGAAGTAGTGTTGATGCCTAGATACACATATAGACGTTTAGGTTTAATATGTTGTATCAATTTTGATTATGTTGTCATGTACTTCCTTTGAACTTGTTGTTATTTGATTTCCTTGTAATGTTGACAATTGAATTATGAAATGAAATCGGTTTATTAAATATTGTCACAAATAGCGTTATGATGTCTCTAGCAATCTTCACACTTCGTCTCATCCCGATGTTTCCGCCATTGGTTGGGGTGTGACAAACATTGGCACTTATAACCCCTTAACCATATAAAGACTTTGTAATCAATTTTTTTGTGCTTATTTTTATGTACGTGTCGGTATAAATTCAAATTGATATACGTTTTAACATTATTATATTTTGGAAATGAGTAAGCTCATATATAATACATTTGTGTGCTTATTTTTATGTAGTTTTCAATTGGTTTACATTTTGATATAAATTTTGTTCTAAAAGAGTCGGGTCAAATATAATACGTTTTCACTAGACGGTATAAATTCAAGTTACTTTACGTGTAACTCCCAAACCGATGGCGGAATATGTCGGGGCGTATAGAATTTTCATAACTCTTGGCATTATTAAAATTGATGTATTTAATCATACTAAATTAAATGTCAAATATAAGAATCAATTGTTTTCAAACATCACACAACATGAAACAAAGTTTTGTTTATTAAGTCTAAGTCCAATGCGTCCTATATGAATCATCAAGCTTGTAAATTCTCAAACCGCATTTCCGATATCATGAATAAAAATAAAAGGGTCAACTAAAACGTTGGTAAGTAAACATAGGTTTATAATACATATAATATGAATAGAATAGCGAATCATAAGTCGTTGTTGCAATGATCAAACCTTAGATGCCGAGAATCAATAAGTTTAAATAAACCGATTTCGATGCCAAAATGGCTCGGACGGGTTGTCAAACCAATAGTGCTATTATCTACTACTACTTTAGGCTTAGTTAGTTAATGATCAATGCTGGAATCAAGATTCTAGACTTAGGCTAAAAAAAACTAAGTTTAACATATAGCACAAATTAACATTAGATAACGAATATGTATAAATGATACACCCCAAAACATAAAATGAAAAAGGGGCTATTAAACTAACATGTTGCAAAGATAGCAAAATACAAATTAGCACAAGTTGTAGTGTTTTGGAATAAATTCAAAGTTATCCTAACAACATAACATAATATACAACTATGAATAGAACGAATTACAGGAATAGGAATTTCTAGGTTCATATGGTTTAGAGGATTTTTAGTTTTGTAAAAATGATTGAGTGTCAAAAGTATATAAATACAAGAAATGATAATTCGTATTTAAAACAATGAAATAGATATAGTTGTATGATTTCGACTAAACAATATAATATATATATATACTCACATCCACACACATTCTAGTTTGGCTAAAAATACATGTAACTACATATTTAATAATTTAGTCAAAACATATGTCTAATGATATTGTATTCAAATTTCAATCACAGCTCTAAAATTCATATTCATATATGATAAAATTCAAACTAAATGAACAGTTCATATATGATAAAATTCAAACTAAATGAACAGTGAATTTAGGCTATATTAGAATATGGGGTATGGGGTATGGGGTATGGGGTATGGGGTAGGGGGTAGGGGTTGTGGCGTGGGTTGGGTACAAACGCCCAAGTCACCACCCCGGGTGGACTTAGGTTTCGGCGTGGCCCCTTAGGCGGGGGTTTCAGCCCGGGGACGGGGTTTGTGGCGTGGGTTGGGTACAAACGCCCAAGTCACCACCCCGGGTGGGCTTGGGTTTCGGCATGGCCCCTTGGGCGGGGGTTTCAGCCCGGGCGTTGGACGGGGCTATCAAGATGACATGACGGGATCTCATTGGCCAAGACAAGTAGTCGTTTGGGCTAGCCGTTGGCCAACGGCTATGTGTTTAAAAAAAAAATTTATTCACTATAAATACTCACACTTCTATTCATTTTTTTACCACAACTACTCCACCTCTTCTATAATCATCTCTATCTTATTTTTAAAAAAAATTCTCATCCAATCACAATACAAAAAATGAATCCTCATAATCGTGGTTTTGACCCGAACAATCCGTGGGCATTCCAAGAAACACCTAGCCTAGCATCCAATCGTCCAATTGCTCCCTTTTTAATACACTCCACGATGCCGGATATGACTGGTTACGCATCGTTTATCTCGAATCGTTTGAAGAATGATGTCGGTCGAAAACACCAATGCCTTTTGCGCAAAGCGCGTCATTGAAAAACACTAGTTATCATAAAGTGTAAATTTATAAGTTCAGGAAAACGGCTTGACTGCAAGTATAAATAATAACTATTATTTATAGTTAAAGCCTAAATACTATAATTTGTAAAATGTGACGAAAATACTTATTTTGATAATAAATATTTCTAAATAATACGTATGACTAAATATGGTGTTTAAAAGTATATAATAGTGTTTGTACAAAGTAAATACCGTACTTTATATATTTTGCATATAATATACATTTTATTATGGTATAGTCTAAAATTAATTAGGAAAATTATATTTTAAAATTTTCAACATTCATCTGAAAATTAACACTAATACTACTAACATAAAATGATTATCATGAATTTTCTAGCATAAAGATACTTACATTATATAATGTTTAATATCTAAAATATAAGTGGGGATCATACGGAAAGTGTGTTTTTCCTAGAAAGTCTAGGAAGCGATCTGGGCCATCCAATGGGTGTGTTTAATGGTTGAGATCATCTTGGTGGCATTTTGGTAATATGTGTTTCTTAAAAATAGGATTATTTAATTAATCAGGGGTAGATATGTCATTTAGCTTGTTTTAAATATGAAAATAATTGTCATTCCATAACCACCCCACATTTCATGCAATTTTCTCTCTCTCTCTCTCTCTCTCTCTCTTCCTTCTATCTTTCATGAAGGAACACATCAAGAAAACACATCGTATTAATCTGCTTGCTAATCTGCTTGCTGTTAAAACACAACGTCAAGAAATCCTCCAACATTACCAGCATGGATGGTAAAACACAGCGTATGAATCTGCTTACTGTTAAAATACAACTATATGAATCTGAATGCTAAAACACAACTGTATGAATCTGCTTGCTGTTAAAACACAACGGTATGAATCTTGTAACACCTCGAAAATTCACGTCCTATAATGTGTTGGCACGTGTCATAAAGTTTAAACGTGTGAAAGAAATATTATGGAAGGACTAAAGTTGACAAACATGGAAAGTATGTAAATATACGTATTCTAAGTGTCAACTGTGAATAAATATAATATACATTAACCCTACACGATGCTCTTACCTTCAAACGAATAAATCATGGATCATACGAAGCTAAAAGTGAGTGATTTCAAACTACAGGGACCAAATGTGTCAACATGTTTAATTTATACCTCCGAGTGACCTTTTGACAAACCCGAAGCTTTGTAAATATTAATTATGCTCACGAGAATGCACCATAAAAATTTCATAAAGTTTCGTTAACGTATGAGAAAGTTATGATCAAATTCGTGTGCAAAGTGTCAAAGCGTAAACGTTGAAAGTTAGGACTTTTCGGGTGATAATAAAGTTACCCGGGGACTTGGCAAAGTGGGTATATGTTTTAAGGCCTTATTAGATCGATTGTGAGGGTTTAAAAAAGCAAGAAACAAGTGCCTAATCGGAGTTTGAAGGGTCAAGGATCAAATTGCAAAGAAAATCAAAAGCTGATTTGTGCTAGCCGTCGCGCCACGCGAGGGGTCCCTCGCGCCACGCGAGGGGTCCCTCGCGCCACGCGAGGGATGCCCAGTTCCGTAAAAAGTTGCTGTTGTCTGCCATTGCGTTTGTGCACGTCTTTAACCGAATTTCCACATTCCTCTTGGCCCCTAGGCACCCCCTAAACCTCTAGGACACATGTTGGATGGTTGTGGATACCTGGTAGACTTGTTTGTCAATGTTTTGTGGTGATTGAAACCACTATAAATAGGCCTTCAATGACACAAACATTCTCACACCAATTCTTCAACATTCTGATCATTCCTGGAGCTCCAACCTGCTTTCAAGAGTTATCTAATCAAGCTTAGGACCTTTGTAAGTTGCCTAACCTTCTCTAATTACTTTTAGCATTAGTTAATTAGCTAAAAGTCAAACCGTCGTAATTACGGTTTGACTTCGAGATTAGTCAATAATGGCTCAGTCATATCTCGAATTAAAAGTAGTTATAAGTTGGTATTTATGTGGGTAATAAAACCCCAAAAGGGTTTCCCCTGATCACCACTCTAACTAGTTCAAATGTCGGGTCAAACATGTACTTAAAAAGTCAACAGGAATCTTAAATTGCAATTTATGCATGATTAGCTATCTAGAACATATACAACCTGTTTGATTATTGTTATAACTTAGTAATAAGTGTAAGAACATGTCTAAACATGTTCAACCCGACAATTTCCTATTTAGACCCGGTTCGGAACCGAAAGTCACATAGTTTGACTTTCACTTTGACTTTCAGTTCTTACCCGTTTAGGCATATTTTAGAAATGCCTCGGAGCTTTAATTGGACTAGGTCACATGTTAGAACAACCCTCTGTGATTATACACCTTGGTTCATTAGTTATCCAATTAATATACATGTATCCGTTAATTGCTCATATGTTGACCGTTATGCCCTTATTACCTTAAAACGTGATTTATGGAAATGTAAAAGTGTAGAAACCTTAGTTACTGATATATAGACTTGTATGCAAAGTTTGACATCAGTTTGACTTGTAGATTAAGAGTTATGCTCATTATCGCAAAATTAATGCTTTATGTTAATAAAATGGCGTAATTAGCGTATAGCCTAGTTAAACATACTTTTTAGTATCAAATCTTTTACCCACTGATGTAATATATTATTTTGGGATTTTTAAAGATTTTTAATTAATTTTAGGCTGAGCATAATTCATAGTCGTAGGCTTAATTCGGTAGATGTCGGTTTTGCCCTTACGGGCCATAAAATGAGTTTTACATATCTAAACGACTCCAAACCTTTTTCTACTGATCACATATGATAAATAAATTATTTTAAGCCTTCTGGAAATATAAAAATATCAGATTTAAGTATTGAACCCGGAAATGGCCTTAATCGCCTTAATTAGCGTTTTTAACGCATAGTATGTTTTAAAATCATATTGGACATACCCGGGTTGATACCTACTGATATTTTAGGCAAATTAGGATATTTTAACAGTAAGCAAAGGTTGGTAAACTCAGACTTCAGTTTTGAGCTTTTCGGCTTATGTGAAATTACCGAAATACCCCTACGGGGCCTAGTTTGGTTAAAAATGATAAGTTTCACATACATGCTTTAACCTACTGATATAACTTAGAAAATTGAGTATATTTGCTGATTACATCAGACCTGTAACTCAGGTTGTCACTTAAACTCTGTTATAAACTTTTAAATGACCAAACTACCCTTACGGGGCCTAGTTTGTGTCTAAACACGTTTCGGGCATAACGAAAGACACCTTACTGATGTCACAACATATTTGAGACATAATTAACTTAGGAAACCTGTATATAGCTCTAATGACTACCCGTCACGCTTATTACGCGTACGGTTCGGTTTATGTAATAAGTTTACATAAATTAGCCGAAACGGGTCAAACCTTAACGGTTTTATCTCAAAATCCAGAATGTGAATAATAAACCCATATTAAACAAGTCTTCAAACTTGTCGGGTCTGAATCACATTCTATCCGGTCTTCGCTTAATCGTGCGTACGAACCGTATCTTGAAACTAGCCGGTCTAAGCTTAAGCTTAATAAAAGACCCGTTAGCATTCGAATAGGTTATTATAAACCTTCGTTCCAGATTAGGAGGACCAGTAAAAGCTACGTGCATTTTGCTTGTTGTGATTAATACTTACTCAGGTAAATACTTTTAACTTATTTTCCCTATACGGGCTTGGGTTACGGTATATAGCATACCGCTTGATCGGGCATCAAATCTCCACCGTTAAAGTGGGTAGTTGAATAATTTGATCGGCTCGTTTAAACAGTCTTGTTTACTTTACAGCCTTTGGGGGGTTAATGACCATGTCCCGGATATCCTTGGCATCATCTTACGAGATGGCCACGACCTGAGCACGGGGTGTAGGCGTACACCTGTCAGTGTATAACTCAATTATGTGGTGTGTCTATTGATCTTTAACCCGGACTAGATCCGGGCTACTGAACGCATAAGTAACATGTAATTCGTTCACAAGATTATAATATTAAATAATTCTCCCAAGTTATAAAAATGTTTATGCCATGTGCATCCAAACCAATTTTCAATCATTTTCCAAAATGAGTCAGTTGAATGTATTTACCAGTGTAAACTGACGTATTTTCCCAAAAAGATTAAATGCAGGTACTAAGCGAAATTGGCTGGGATTTCTCCTAAGCATCATTAGAAGTCTCGCAAGCTTAAGATGCCTGAAGTCTGTTGAACCATAAATGTTATTTTGTTTCGATCCTCCTGTGGATAAACTTCCGGATATTATTACATTGATAAACAAATATTAAATTCGGTTGTATCATATTTTAAATTTGCTTCCGCTGTGCATATTAATATTGTGTTGTTTGACTATTACGTTGCCAACCACGTCACGATACTCCCCCACCGGGCCCACCGGTGACACGTGGAAATCAGGGTGTGACAGATTGGTATCAGAGCCAACTCTGAGTGAATTAAACACTAGCCTTTTGTGTTTAATCTCAGTTACACAATTGCACATTTCTAAACCTTCGAGTCTAGACTTATAACATAGGACAAATTCCACCTTTTTCGAGTTTTGTTTTGTCCTTTGAATTTTATATTTTGTTATTGTTATCTCATGCTTTATTGACAGGAATATCAAAATGCCTCCAAGATTTTTCCGGAGACGAGGACGAGGCAAGGGGCCAGTCACCGCCCCCAATGACCATGAAGCTGGACCGTCCAATGTACGAGCTCCATCTGCTACGGAGAGCTACGATCCACGTCAGAACAGGAGAAACTTGTTCGAGCCGGCGAGACGATCCGTTTCGCACAGCTCTACACCTCCCGTCCACAATTCATACGGACCACATTCGGAAGACGAGCCCAACAACCCTCTGCCTTCCTACATACCGCTGCAGAGATCTTTGTCCCATCATTCCTATGGAGACCCTACACCTGTTTTTCGGGGACAGTTTAACCCGGTAGGATTCATACCAGAACCCGTGGGTTTCAACCCACTAGGGCCAGACGATCACTTCTCCGGTGATAATGCGGAGGACATGGACGAGGATACGGACCCCGTCATGCCTGCTAGTGGCACTCCGAACCATCCGATCGAGATCTCCGACGGATTGTCTTTTCACGGATCACCCTATGGTGGTCCAGACAGTTTCCAAGCCCTGTTTAATCAGCACGAGTGGTACTATACGCCTTCTCACCACTCGTCGTCTCATGGGCAGCAACAGCAGCAGCAGCAACAACAGCAGGAGCCACAGCCGCAGCCGCATCATCAAGATTCATCCGAGGATCACCGATTTGTGGCAGTTACGCCACCACCTCCACCGCCACCAGTTCAATCGGCACCTCCTCAACCGCCAAGGCGTAGGAGAACCGGTGCCCGCATGTCGGTACGACCAGGGGACTTCCATTTCAGTTCCCCACGTCAGTCAAGCGTCAGCCACTACCCGCAACATCAGGAGGACCCACAAATGGGTGGGCCTTCCAACCCCGCGATGCCACAGCCACCGCCAATGGGTTTTGACAACCCAATCCCAGCTTATACAGGTTCCATGGCATACAACCCGTTCGAGCCGCCAGTCCACAACAACTACGGGTATGCAGAGGCCGACCCTTACTTGATGACAGCCAACTACAATGCCCTGCAACCAGAAGGACCATACGGAGCTCCATGGGGAGTTGGGTACCCAACACAAGGGTACCAGATACCACCTAGGCCTATCATACGGACGCAATCGCAGCCGCCTAGGTTCTCCCCACCTGAGCATGAGGAACTCCTTCAGAGGCTGGATCAGGTGGAACGGGAAGTGCACAGGGACCGTAGGGAGAGGCAGACATTCTTCCAAGGATTAGTAGGATTGATCAAAGGGAAGAACAAGAAGGATCATTGAATCCTTCCATTTTCTGTATAAGCCCCTGCGTGGGTGTATTTAGATGTTTAGCCCCTATGTGGGTATGTGTGTTGTATGTTTGTTTTGAGCCCCTGCGTGGGCCTATCTTTCCATAAACCCCTACGTGGGTACGTATGTGTGATGATTTGACCCCTGCGTGGGTCTATTTTCCGTTAACCCCTGCGTGGGTATGATGTTTAGTTTGTTTACTTAAAGCCCCTGCGTGGGCAAGTACTTGTTTAAAACCCCTGTGTGGGTAATGGGTTGTTTGAAAAGACCCGTTTAGGGCAACATGTAACCTATGTATAATTAATGGAATGTTGTTTTTCATCAATTTCATGTTTGCCATTTTGTGCATAAATAATTTATAAATGAAATAAATAAATTAAAATCATTCCTTTTAAATTAATCTGCTTATGTAAATAATTAATTAAGAATCTTAAAGTGTGAAACCTAGCCTCGTGTCAAATATAAGACCGGGCCAAGATGGTAAGACCTATTTAAAAGATTCAAATCCCTGTTAACATCTTAAAACATGTTAACACTCCTGGCAGAAGTGATTCGTTAAAATCACATGTCATTTGACATATATAAGGATTCTTTAGAAGATTCCAAACCCAATTATATGATCTCCGAATCATGGGTTAAGGTCATCAATTAAGATGATCATATTTTACCATACGTGGTAATATGATGCCTACGGGCCCAGCTCACTCCCATATGAGCCAAAAGACAGTGGTAGCTATGACTCCCTGTCTGATAAGGGTAATGAACTAGGTTCAAACCTTAAAAGTCGTGATTCTCTGAATTCATAGCTTATAATTTAAATTGTCCATGCGACTAAGCCTTATGTGCTAATATATATATATATATATATATTGTTATTGTTTATAATTAGGATAAATTTTAATTGAAATCCTAATTTAATACGATTAATAAGTTAACCCAATATGGTCTCTGTTTACCATGGTTAACGAGTTACCCTAAGGGGTAATTCCAAAATAGACTCCCAAATAAAATATTGTCCTTGTTTTCTGCAACAGTTCAATTCAAATGGCTGAATCAAATGAAATCAATAGCCATCCAGTGGAGCAAAATGAGAACGCCCAGATTACGCTAACTGGTGCTGAATTAAAAGCGATCATAGACGGCGCTGTTACACAGGCTTTGGAAAGGCAGTATGAAGAATATAGTGGTACTCGAAGTAGGACCCACTCTGCATCACATTCAAAGCCCAGGACACATTCTGAGGCGCATAGCAAGCCTCCTCCCAAAAAGAATGGACCCAAGAAAGACGGTGATGACCGTCAGTCCACCAACCATCAAAGTGTCCAATCTCAGCAATTAATACTGCATCAAGAACCCCGTAACAAGGGTTGCTCCTATAAGTACTTCGTGTCTTGTAAGCTAGGGATTTTACTGGGGAAAAAGGAGCCGTCGACTGTATGACTTGGCTGGACGAGATGGACACGGTGGTAGATATCAGCGGGTGCGCTGAAAGGGATGAAGTTAAGTTTGTGTCACAGTCCTTCAAGGGTGAAGCATTAGCATGGTGGAGATCTCTGATGGAGGCCTCCGGAAAGATCCCATTGTATAATATGTCGTGGGATCAATTCATTGCCCTAATCAAGGAAAATTTCTGCCCTCAACATGAGGTGGAGAAGATAGAATCTGACTTTCTATCGTTGGTGATGACGAACCTCGACTGTCAAGTTTACCTGACAAGCTTCAATACGCTTTCCCGGTTGGTTCCTTACCTGGTAACCCCGGAGCCAAAAAGAATCGCTCGCTTTATTGGTGGTTTAGCCCCCGAGATCAAGGCAAGCGTAAAAGCTTCTCGGCCAGCTACCTTCAGGTCCGTAACTGACATTTCCTTATCCCTCACTCTGGATGCGGTCAGACAGAGATCGCTGAGGAATAAGGGGGCCGAGAAGAGGAAGCGTGAAGATGATGGTTCACGAAAGTCGAACAAGAAGCACCGTGGGAGCGGTGACAACAAGAAGGGGTCGGAGTCGAGGAAGGATGGGCATAATTCTGGTGAAAAGCCCAAGTGTAAAATTTGCAAGAAGCAGCACTATGGAAAGTGCAGACTGGAGTCGAACTCTCAGACTCAGTCAAAACCCTTTGCTTGTGGAATTTGCAAGTCCACGGATCACAAAACCTTGGATTGCAAAAAGATAAAAGACGCAACGTGCTACCGTTGCAATGAAAAGGGGCACATCAAGACCAACTGCCCGAAATACAACAAGAAGCCTGAGGAGGCTAAGAAGACTAATGCCAGAGTCTTCAGAATGGACGCGAAAGAGGCTGTGGAAGACGATAATGTCATAACAGGTACTTTCCTTGTAAATGATGTCTTTGCAAGAGTACTTTTTGATTCAGGCGCAGATAAGTCTTTCGTAGATCATAAGTTTTGTAAATTGTTGAATTTACCTGTCAAAACCCTAAGCGTAAACTATGAGGTAGAGTTAGCAGATGGTACCATAGAAACCGTCTCTACTGTGTTAGATGGATGTGTTATATCCATTAAGAACCATTATTTTCCTCTGTCTCTACTTCCCTTTAAGTTGGCTGGTTTTGACATAGTTCTGGGTATGGACTGGTTATCTCATAACCAGGCCCAAATTGTCTGTAACCAGAAACAAGTGGTAATAAAGACTCCGTCTGGTGAATCACTTACCATTCGGGGAGATACCCAGTATGGGCTGCCTGAGCAGGTGACTATGCTCAAGGCTTCTAAGTGTTTGAAGAAGGGGTGTGTCATTTACATGGCGCAAGTGATTATTGATGAGCCCAAACCGAAGATAGAAGACATCCCCGTCATTTCTGAATACCCAGAAGTGTTTCCCGAAGATCTACCTGGTCTACCACCAGATAGACAAGTCGAATTCAGGATCGATATCATCCCCGGAGCGGCACCAGTTGCTAGAGCACCATACAGATTGGCACCCACGGAAATGAAGGAGTTACGGACGCAGCTAGATGAATTACTGGCTAAAGGTTTCATTAGACCTAGTTCATCTCCTTGGGGAGCGCCAATCTTGTTTGTCAAGAAGAAGGATGGGTCGATGCGTCTGTGCATCGACTATCGCGAGCTTAATAAAGTCACGATCAAGAATAGGTATCCTCTGCCCAGGATCGACGATTTGTTCGATCAGCTTCAAGGGGCAAGTTACTTCTCAAAGATTGATTTGAGGTCAGGCTACCATCAATTGAAGGTCAAGGATGAAGACGTGCACAAGACTGCATTTAGGACTCGTTATGGCCACTACGAGTTCCTAGTGATGCCTTTTGGGCTCACTAATGCACCAGCCGCGTTCATGGATCTCATGAATCGCGCCTGCAAGCCTTACTTAGATAAATTCGTCATCGTGTTCATCGACGACATTCTTATCTATTCGAAGAATCAAGCTGACCATGAGAAACACCTTCGTTGTATTCTCAAACTTCTACATCAGGAGAAGCTCTATGCCAAATTCTCTAAATGTGAATTTTGGCTACGAGAAGTCCAATTCCTTGGACATGTGGTCAGTGAGCGTGGTATCCAGGTGGATCCCGCTAAAGTTGAAGCCGTAATGAACTGGCATGAGCCAAAGACGCCTACTGAAATTCGTAGCTTCCTGGGATTAGCAGGATATTACAGGCGTTTCATTGAAAATTTTTCAAGGATTGCTGCACCCCTAACCTCCTTAACTAAGAAGAAGGTTAAGTTTGTTTGGGGCCCTAAGCAGCAAGAATCCTTTGATATTCTGAAGCAAAAGTTGAGCAACGCCCCAGTACTGACATTGCCAGATGGAATAGAAGAATTTGTGGTTTACTGTGACGCTTCACACACTGGCATGGGGTGTGTGCTTATGCAGAAAGGCAAGGTGATTGCCTACGCTTCAAGACAATTAAAAGTGCATGAAAAGAATTACACCACCCATGACTTGGAGCTGGGTGCCGTTGTATTCGCACTGAAGCTTTGGAGGCACTATCTTTATGGTGTCAAATGTATGATCTATTCTGATCACAAAAGCCTCCAACATCTGTTTAATCAGAAGGAACTAAACATGAGGCAACGCCGCTGGATGGAGACTTTAAATGATTATGATTGTGAAATCAAATACCATCCCGGCAAGGCGAATGTAGTCGCCGATGCCTTGAGTCGGAAGGAAAGGGTTAAACCCATCCGAATTAACGCCAAGCGTATGGAGATAAAGAATAATTTGATGGAAAGGTTGTTAGCTGCACAGAAAAAAGCTGTGTTGGAAGCTAACTATCCTAATGAAAAGTTAGGAGTAACTGAGGAGCAGTTAACTCTTAGCAAGGACGGAATTTTACGATTAAACGGACGAATATGGGTTCCAAATTATGGAGGACTTCGAGATGTCATCCTCCAGGAAGCCCATAGTTCCAAATACTCCGTTCATCCTGGAGCTGATAAGATGTACCAGGACTTAAAGGCAAATTATTGGTGGATAGGCTTGAAAAAGTCTGTAGCCGCCCATGTAGCAAAATGCTTGACATGTGCGCAAGTCAAAGCCGAGCATCAGAAACCGTCAGGTTTGCTACAACAGCCTGAACTTCCTACGTGGAAGTGGGAAATGGTAACTATGGATTTTATTACCAAGTTACCCAAGACAAGGAAATGAAATGATACGATATGGGTTATAGTTGACCGACTGACTAAGTCAGCTCATTTCTTACCCATCAAGGAGACTTATAGCTCCGATATGTTAGCCCAGTTATACGTTGATAAGATTGTAGCCTTACATGGCATACCTGTAGCTATTATCTCTGATAGAGATACTAGGTACACGTCACACTTTTGGAAGAGTTTCCAACAATCTTTGGGCACACGTTTGAATTTTAGTACGGCTTATCATCCTCAGACTGACGGTCAGAGTGAGCGTACTATTCAAACGTTGGAAGACATGCTACGTGCATGTGCGATCGATTTGGGAGGTAGCTGGAATAAGAACCTACCATTAATCGAATTCTCCTACAACAATAGCTACCATACCAGCATTAAGGTTGTGCCTTTTGAGGCATTATACGGTAGAAAGTGTAGATCGCCAGTTTGTTGGGCGGAAGTTGGAGAAGTCCAGTTATCAGGACCAGAGATCGTATTCGAAACGACGGACAAGATTGTCCAGATACGTGACAATCTCAAAGCTGCCCGGGATAGGCAGAAGAGTTACGCTGATCCAAATCGCAAGGATTTTCACTTCAAAGTAGGTGACAAAGTCCTACTTAAAGTGTCACCCTGGAAGGGGGTGATGCGATTTGGTAAGAAAGGCAAGCTAAGCCCGAGATACATAGGACCTTTCGAGGTTATCGAACGTGTCGGGTCAGTTGCCTACAAGTTGAACTTACCGGAAGAGCTCAGTGGAATTCACAATGTGTTCCACATCTGCAATCTGAAGAAGTGCTTCGCTGATGAATCACTGGTTATACCACATACAAATGTGCATATAGATGAGAGCTTAAAGTTTGTGGAAAAACCTTTGTCGATCGAAGATCGACAGGTAAGGAAGCTTCGAAGGAAGCATATACCTTTTGTAAAGGTCAAATGGGATGCCCGTAGAGGTCCCGAGTACACGTGGGAGGTTGAATCCACGATGAAAGAAAAGTACCCTTACTTATTTCAGTAAATCTCGGGTTGAGATTTATTTTAAGGGGGGTGAGGATGTAACACCTCGAAAATTCACGTCCTATAATGTGTTGACACGTGTCATAAAGTTTAAACGTGTGAAAGAAATATTATGGAAGGACTAAAGTTGACAAACATGGAAAGTATGTAAATATACGTATTCTAAGTGTCAACTGTGAATAAATATAATGTACATTAACCCTACACGATGCTCTTACCTTCAAACGAATAAATCATGGATCATACGAAGCTAAAAGTGAGTGATTTCAAACTACAGGGACCAAATGTGTCAACATGTTTAATTTATACCTTTGAGTGACCTTTTGACAAACCCGAAGCTTTGTAAATATTAATTATGCTCACGAGAATGCACCATAAAAATTTCATAAAGTTTCGTTAACGTATGAGAAAGTTATGATCAAATTCGTGTGCAAAGTCTCAAAGCGTAAACGTTGAAAGTTAGGACTTTTCAGGTGATAATAAAGTTACCCGGGGACTTGGAAAAGTGGGTATATGTTTTAAGGCCTTATTAGATCGATTGTGAGGGTTTAAAAAGCAAGAAACAAGTGCCTAATCGGAGTTTGAAGGGTCAAGGATCAAATTGCAAAGAAAATCAAAAGCTGATTTGTGCTAGCCGTCGCGCCACGCGAGGGGTCCCTCGCGCCACGCGAGGGATGCCCAGTTCCGTAAAAAGTTGCTGTTGTCTGCCATTGCATTTGTGCGCGTCTTTAACCGAATTTCCACATTCCTCTTGGCCCCTAGGCACCCCCTAAACCTCTAGGACACATGTTGGATGGTTGTGGATACCTGGTAGACTTGTTTGTCAATGTTTTGTGGTGATTGAAACCACTATAAATAGGCCTTCAATGACACAAACATTCTCACACCAATTCTTCAACATTCTGATCATTCCTGGAGCTCCAACCTGCTTTCAAGAGTTCTCTAATCAAGCTTAGGACCTTTGTAAGTTGCCTAACCTTCTCTAATTACTTTTAGCATTAGTTAATTAGCTAAAAGTCAAACCGTCGTAATTACGGTTTGACTTCGAGATTAGTCAATAATGGCTCAGTCATATCTCGAATTAAAAGTAGTTATAAGTTGGTATTTATGTGGGTAATAAAACCCCAAAAGGGTTTCCCCTGATCACCACTCTAACTAGTTCAAATGTCGGGTCAAACATGTACTTAAAAAGTCAACAGGAATCTTAAATTGCAATTTATGCATGATTAGCTATCTAGAACATATACAACCTGTTTGATTATTGTTATAACTTAGTAATAAGTGTAAGAACATGTCTAAACATGTTCAACCCGACAATTTCCTGTTTAGACCCGGTTCGGAACCGAAAGTCACATAGTTTGACTTTCATTTTGACTTTCAGTTCTGACCCGTTTAGGCATATTTTAGAAATGCCTCAGAGCTTTAATTGGACTAGGTCACATGTTAGAACAACCCTCTGTGATTATACACCTTGGTTCATTAGTTATCCAATTAATATACATGTATCCGTTAATTGCTCATATGTTGACCGTTATGCCCTTATTACCTTAAAACGTGATTTATGGAAATGTAAAAGTGTAGAAACCTTAGTTACTGATATATAGACTTGTATGCAAAGTTTGACATCAGTTTGACTTGTAGATTAAGAGTTATGCTCATTATCGCAAAATTAATGCTTTATGTTAATAAAATGGCGTAATTAGCGTATAGCCTAGTTAAACATACTTTTTAGTATCAAATCTTTTACCCACTGATGTAATATATTATTTTGGGATTTTTAAAGATTTTTAATTAATTTTAGGCTGAGCATAACTCATTGTCGTAGGCTTAATTCGGTAGATGTCGGTTTTGCCCTTACGGGCCATAAAATGAGTTTTACATATCTAAACGACTCCAAACCTTTTTCTACTGATCACATATGATAAATAAATTATTTTAAGCCTTCTAGAAATATAAAAATATCAGATTTAAGTATCGAACCCGGAAATGGCCTTAATCGCCTTAATTAGCGTTTTTAACGCATAGTATGTTTTAAAATCATATTGGACATACCCGGGTTGATACCTACTGATATTTTAGGCAAATTAGGATATTTTAACAGTAAGCAAAGGTTGGTAAACTCAGACTTCAGTTTTGAGCTTTTCGGCTTATGTGAAATTACCGAAATACCCCTACGGGGCCTAGTTTGGTTAAAAATGATAAGTTTCACATACATGCTTTAACCTACTGATATAACTTAGCAAATTGAGTATATTTGCTGATTACATCAGACCTGTAACTCAGGTTGTCACTTAAACTCTGTTATAAACTTTTAAATGACCAAACTACCCCTACGGGGCCTAGTTTGTGTCTAAACACGTTTCGGGCATAACGAAAGACACCTTACTGATGTCACAACATATTTGAGACATAATTAACTTAGGAAACCTATATATAGCTCTAATGACTACCCGTCACGCTTATTACGCTTACGGTTCGGTTTATGTAATAAGTTTACATAAATTAGCCGAAACGGGTCAAACCTTAACGGTTTTATCTCAAAATCCAGAATGTGAATAATAAACCCATATTAAACAAGTCTTCAAACTTGTCGGGTCTGAATCACATTCTATCCGGTCTTCGCTTAATCGTGCGTACGAACCGTATCTTGAAACTAGCCGGTCTAAGCTTAAGCTTAGTAAAAGACCCATTAGCATTCTAATAGGTTATTATAAACCTTCGTTCCAGATTAGGAGGACCAGTAAAAGCTACGTGCATTTTGCTTGTTGTGATTAATACTTACTCAGGTAAATACTTTTAACTTATTTTCCCTATACGGGCTTGGGTTACGGTATATAGCATACCGCTTGATCGGGCATCAAATCTCCACCGTTAAAGTGGGTAGTTGAATAATTTGATCGGCTCGTTTAAACAGTCTTGTTTACTTTACAGCCTTTGGGGGGTTAATGACCATGTCCCGGATATCCTTGGCATCATCTTACGAGATGGCCACGACCTGAGCACGGGGTGTAGGCGTACACCTGTCAGTGTATAACTCAATTATGTGGTGTGTCTATTGATCTTTAACCCGGACTAGATCCGAGCTACTGAACGCATAAGTAACATGTAATTCGTTCACAAGATTATAATATTAAATAATTCTCCCAAGTTATAAAAATGTTTATGCCATGTGCATCCAAACCAATTTTCAATCATTTTCCAAAATGAGTCAGTTGAATGTATTTACCAGTGTAAACTGACGTATTTTCCCAAAAAGATTAAATGCAGGTACTAAGCGAAATTGGCTGGGATTTCTCCTAAGCATCATTAGAAGTCTCGCAAGCTTAAGATGCCTGAAGTCTGTTGAACCATAAATGTTATTTTGTTTCGATCCTCCTGTGGATAAACTTCTGGATATTATTACATTGATAAACAAATATTAAATTCGGTTGTATCATATTTTAAATTTGCTTCCGCTGTGCATATTAATATTGTGTTGTTTGACTATTACGTTGCCAACCACGTCACGATACTCCCCCACCGGGCCCACCGGTGACACGTGGAAATCGGGGTGTGACAAATCTGAATACTAAAACACAACTGTATGAATCTGCTTGCTGTTAAAACACAACTGTATGAATCTGCTTGTTGTTAAAACACAACTGTATGAATCTGCTTGCTGTTAAAACACAACTGTATAAATCTGAATGCTAAAACACAACTGTATGAATCTGCTTGCTGTTAAAACACAACTGTATGAATCTGAATGATAAAACACAACTGTATGAATATGCTTGCAGTTAAAACACAACTGTATGAATCTGCTTGCTGTTAAAACACAACTGTATGAATCTGAATGCTAAAACATAACTGTATGAATCTGCTTGCTGTTAAAACACAACTGTATGAATCTGAATGCTAAAACACAACTGTATGAATCTGCGTGCTGCTAAAACATAACTGTATTAATTTGCTTGCTGTTAAAACACATCATCAAGAAAACGGAGATGTTGTTAACTGGGAGCCGAGATTTCACAGGAACACAAGATTTAATTAAACACACTTTTTTAATTAAAACTGAAAACGAATTACAGAACATGTATAGAAAACTAAACCTTATCCCTATTTATAGTTATTCTAACTTGCCACACAAGGCACTAATCCTATTCTAAATAAACCAGACTAAACATACGGATAAACACAAAATAATTCAGACTGAATTAAACTAATTATCTCTAATCATAATTTCCAGTTTAGCCCTTCCACTTTAGTCTCCTCCAAACCGCCCCTCCGAGACTATCCGTACCTCCCTTTCTTGCCATACGAATCAGCCTTCTTCATAGTTGATATTGCAATTACTTTCACACTCCCTCTCAATATCAACACTCTTCATTCCCAGGCTTGAACAGAAGTTCAACATCTTTGACTTTGGAAATCCTTTAGTTAATATATCTGCTACTTGCTCGTTTGTGTTGATGTATGATAACTCAAGTTCTCCATTCAACACCTTCTCACGCACATAATGATAATGAACCTCTATGTGTTTAGTACGAACATGAAACACAGGATTCTCAGCTAGTTCAATAGACGACTTATTATCACATAAAAGTTCCACCTCGTAATTTACTTCTTGGTTTAAGTCCTTCAACATTCTCACTAGCCATGTCGATTCTTGCGCAGCCATTGCCGAAGCTCTATACTCGGCTTCTGTAGAGGATAGGGAAACTGTGGGTTGTCTCTTGCTACACCATTTATAGCACTGTCACCAACGAGAAACACATATCCGGTTGTTGACCTTCTTGTATTCGGATCACCGGCATAATCCGCATCTCAAAACCCTTTTAACTCAACCTTTCATCCTCTCTTATACTTCACACCCATATCAAGTGTTGCTTTTACATACCTTAGCACCCTCTTTGCTGCATACATATGCAGTTTTCGTGGCTCCTGCATGAATCGGCTTAAGAGCCTTACAGAGAATGCTAAGTCAGGTCTCGTGAGTGTCAAGTATATTAAACTCCCAACTAGTTTTCGGTAACTAGTTGGATCTTCTACCTTGGCTCCCTCTTCGGCATATAACTTTACGTTCACATCTACCGGCGTTATGGCAGATTTTGAACATCCCATGCTGAACCTTTGTAGTATGTCAGACGCATATTTAGTCTGATGTAATATCACCCCATCATCTAAATAACTCACTTCTAACCCCAAGAAATGTTTTAGTCGTCCCAGATCTTTTATTCGAAAACGAGTACACAAGTTTTCTTTGAGCATACCAATTTCTTCATTCCAGTTACCCGAAATTATTAGATCATCCACATATACTAATACTATGGCAACATACGCTCCTTCTCGTTTCACGAACAAACTCGCATCTGAAGATGAACTTTCATATCCATTATGACTTAAGAACTCACCCATCTTACCATACCAAGCTCGCGGAGACTGCTTGAGTCCATACAAGGCCTTTTTCAGCTTACAAACATAACCTTGACTCTTCTTTTCTTCAAATCCAAGCGGCCGATCCATGTAAACTGTATGACTTAAATCCCCGTATAAAAATGCATTATTTACATCCATTTGATCAAGCTTCCAGTTAAGACTTGTAGCTAACGCGATTAGAACTCTTACCGTTGTGAGCTTGGCAACAGGGCTAAAAGTCTCATCATAATCTAAACCATATTCTTGAGTAAATCCCCGAGCTACTAACCGTGCCTTATATCGTTGTATAGTACCATATGGTGTTCCTTTTCAATTTGAATACCCACTTACAACTTACAGTTTTCACTCCTTTGGGCTTCGGAACTAACTCCCATGTTTCGTTGTTCTTCAATGCATCAAGTTCTTGTTTCATTGCTTTGATCCATTCTGGTTTTGTGCTTGCTTCAAGATAAGTCTCGGGTTCCTTAACCTCTTCTTCTATTGAAACCACGTGAGCATAACGTGGATTCGGTTTCGACGCTCTAGATGATCTTCTTAACGGAGTACTTGACTGACCTTGATCACTGGTTTCTGCCGTTGGTTCTTGTTCACTTGCCACGGCTTCATCTTCAGCTTCAGTAAGTTCTTCAAAGGAATCATCTAAGTTTAACTTTACGACAAAAGTTTCTAATTCTTCTTTAAGCTTTTCAGAATCTGGAAGTGTTTCTTTAGACGAGGACCACCAAGAAAGATTTTCATCGAATATTACATTCCTAGATATGTAACACTTTCCATTGGTCGGATCACAACACTTCCACCCTTTTCTTTCTTGATCATAGCCCACAAAGATGCACCGAACTGCTTTCTTTTCTAGCTTTACACGAAGGTGACTAGGTACGAAGACATAACACACAAAACCAAATATTCTGAAATAACTTACGTTTGGCTTAATCTTCAGCAGTAACTCGTGTGGCGTTGCATAATTAAGTTGTTGTTGAGGCAACCTATTTATGACGTACGAGGCCACCGACATCGCATCAGCCCAAAATCTCCCAGGAACATTCTTTGCATGCATGATACTTCCACATACTTCAGCAAGATGACGATTTTTTCGTTCCGCCACACCATTTTGTTGTGGCGTATTCGGACACGTGAGTTGACGAGTAATTTTACATTCTTTTAAGAACTCATTAAACTCTTGTGAAGTATACTCACCGCCATTATCAGATCTGAGTACTTTGATTTTTGTGTTTGTCATCCTTTCAGCTTCCTTTTTAAATTCTTTAAATTTATTTAGCGCCTCTGACTTTGCTTTCATAAACGCTACCCAAACAAATCGAGAGTAGTCATCTATGAAAGTAATCATGTACTCCTTCCCTCCGAGAGACTTGTGTTTAACTGGTCCAAATACATCTGTATGAACTAGTTCAAGTGGGCCACATGTCTTCTGCTTTGATCTTTCAAATGGTAACTGGTGAGCTTTTCCATACTGGCAACCTCCACACACGACTTCATTAGTAACTTTCATCTTTGGCAGACCATTTACTACCTTTTTGTTTGACATAAGCTCGAGTTTGTCGTATGCGACGTGCCCTAATCTTGCATGCCATAGATCGGAGTTCTTATTCTCCTGAGTTCGTTACACAAAGGCTGACTCTGCTGAAAGCACATATACTGTATCCTTCTTTCTTCCTTGCAAAATTGGTACGGACTTCGTTTAAAACTCCTCGAAGATTCGCACATCATGAGGTCCAAACACCACATATTTTCCGGTCTCAGTAATCTGTGGTACTGAAATTAAATTCTTTTTCATTCCGGGAACATGATATACACTTTCAAACTGAAGGCCCTCATTACTATTCGGGCTTGTAAACTTGACATCACCAATGTTCGAGATTTGATGCCGAGAGTTGTCTGCTATCACCACAACTCGATTTCCTTCATATCTTCTTATGTTGGACAACCGATCTTTCTCACCAGTAAGATGATTTGAGCACCCGGAATCAACTATCCAATCGTCTAGCTTATTGGATTTAGGCTCCACGGTTACGGTAAGAGCATACACTTCTTCGACTTGCGCCACATACGCTTCCGGATCCCATGGTTGCTCGTCCTCTATGGTAGCACTATTTCCCTCCTCACGTTTAGGCTCTTTGCAGTCGCAAGCCATGTGGCCTTTTACTCCACAATTGTAACAACGGAACGGAAACCGTTTACCTTTGCCTTGTTTCTTATCATTAGGTTTATCCTCCTTATCAATGTGTTTCTTCTTATCAGACTCATAACTCTTTTTGCCTTTGTCACGATTGGTTCCTTTGTTTTTCCATGTTTTTTCTCTCCCTTTTGATGCATACAAAGCTTCAGTTTCCTGTTTAATAGTACCACCTGCGAGCTGCCTTGCCTGAGCTTCTTGTCCTGTCAGAAGATTCTCGAACTCGGTGATAGTAGGTTGTGTTGGCCACCCTTGAATGGCTGTAATGAAACCACGGTATTCTGCCCTTAACCCGTGAATGATTATCCTTCTCATTCTTGCCTCGCCAACCTTTGATTGTTGATCGAGTTCGCCTATCTCTCGGCATAAGTTCTTCACTTTGCGAAAGAACTGCTGGATTGACATCTCTCCTTGCGACAAACCCATCAGTTCACTTTCCAACAATTGTAACCGAGCATCATTCTTCTTGGAGAATAACTGAGCAAGCGTATCCCAGGCCTGTTTAGGATACTCGAGTTCTTGAATGTGATCCAGGAGTTCTTCCTCAATGGTTGTTTTAATAACAAACATGGCCCTTCCAGATTTGACTTGCCACTTTCCTAATGCTCCGTTGATGTCGTTTGTTGGTGCTCGGGTGTCGTTTCCATTGACAATGTTCCACAAATCATGTCCTTGTAGGTAGGATTTGATACATGTTGCCCATGTGTTATAATTGGTGTTGTTCAGTTTCTTGACTCCACCAATAACCTGGAACTCCGACATGATTCTATTCCGTTTTCTTTATCTTCCCACGACTGCTTCTCTTCAATCGGTTTCTGGCGTTGATCAGCGGTACCCTCTGGATCACTCACCCTGCTCTTCGATTGGTTTCCCTGCAGCAAACGTCCCTTCCTTCGTAAGGCTCTGATACCAGTTGTTAACTGGGAGCCGAGATTTCACAGGAACACAAGATTTAATTAAACACACTTTTTTAAATAAAACTGAAAACGAATTACAGAACGTGTATAGAAAACTAAACCTTATCCCTATTTATAGTTATTCTAACTTGCCACACAAGGCACTAATCCTATTCTAAATAAACCAGACTAAACATACGGATAAACACAAAATAATTCAGACTGAATTAAACTAATTATCTCTAATCATAATTTCCAGTTTAGCCCTTCCACTTTAGTCTCCTCCAAACCGCCCCTCCGAGACTATCCGTACCTCCCTTTCTTGCCATACGAATCAGCCTTCTTCATAGTTGATATTGCAATTACTTTCACAGATGATACGAACAATATTTGAATGGTGATGATGAACTCAGAGATGGTGGAGATGGAGAAGTGTTTGATGATGTCGAAGACGAAGAAGGAGAAGGTTGCGAAATACAAAAAATCTTTGAGAAACAGTTTCCATAATTTTAGGCATTGTTAGTTAATGAGAGATAAAATTCCAAAAATAAAATAAAATGTCAAATTACACAAGTGCCCTTTTAGTTAAAATCCATCCATGCCACGTGTCACATTCTTATTGCTTCCTAGACTTTCTAGGAAAAACTCACTTTCTACCCAACTCCTACTCTCTAAAATATAACTCCTACTCTCTAAAATATAACAAAATAATCCTAGAAAATTAAACAAACGAGACTAGCGTCATAACTAATGTAATTGCATCAAATAACATGTCTAAGATTATCATAAAATAGGTTATTTGAATTTATTTGTAAAAATATAAAAATCCCCAATTAGCTATGAACCCTAGAATTATGGATTTCTAATCGAGCTACATTTACCTTCTACAACCGAAATTGATATAGGGCTTTTGTAGAGGATGAAAAATAAAGCAGATTAGGCCCAAGAATTACCTCAAACAGACAAGAATTGAGTTCGATTTGAAAGATTGAAGTTCCGAGCCCCTAGTTTTTGAATCTTGAGATTTGCAGAGAAATTCGGTTGAATTGAGAATGGAATACGTTTCAAGGATTTGAAATTAGAAAGTAATTTGAAATACTATTTCATGATTAAAGCTCGAATTGGTGGGGTCTTAATTGAGTATTGTAAATAGGTGAGTTATAGGATGAATTAATGATAGGGATTGGGTCTAAATCATATCTAGATACATTAGTAACGAAAATGTAACTGTAATCAAGTTCAACCTCACAATTAATGGTGTTGTAAAGATGACGCAAAGGGCAAGCGGTCGTTGACTATAGCTGGTTGAACACGAACCTCCCTCGCGTGACACGAAAGGGAGAATTTGTTTTTTCCACGTAGCACGACGACTTAAGTTGACCGGGTCAGACAAGCATTCCTTGCATGATGCGTGAGGTAACCATGTACCCTCCGCGTGGCGCGGGTGAGATAAAATTTTAGAACTTTTGCTTAAAGTCAAAATTAGTCCTTCTGTTTTGCTTAATCACCAAAATACATTGTTATCCAAAATTAACGAATGTTACTAATACATTAATGCGTATGAAACATGTGTGGACTAGGAATTAATATGTGTGATTGTACAAGTTTCAAAATAAACGGCATAACATAGAATTTTCAAGGTTTTCTTGTTTGATTAAAACTTTGAGTTACATCGAATATGAAAATGGGCCAGGTTACAAATACAGATAATTGACGGATGTCATGTTACGTTTCGACGCCGTCACAACATGCCTTACCATTTTTTAACTTATAAAAACACAATTTTCTTACGTACTTATTTTGATGTACGTGTGTCGGTATAGATTCAAGTTGGTTAACGTTTCGACATATATTTCTTTCGCAAATAAGTCGGGTCAAATATAATACTTGTTCGTGCTTATTTGATGGTCATTTTCAGTTTGTCTACATTTTTACATAACTTTTGTTCAGAAATGAGTCAGGTGAAATATAATACGTTTTCATTATACTGTCTTAATTTGAGTTACTTTACGTTTCGACGCCACCGCAACGAGTGGGAAAATATACTACTTTAACTACATTACTAAGTATGAAATTACAATAATTTACGTTATACATCTTATCTTTTATTGAAAAAGAACGATTAAGAGCTGTTGCGAAAAATTAACAAAGCATTATTTATCAAAATTGGTGTCACTCACAAAAGCACTTTTTAATTCATTTGTTAGGTTGACTTGTACAGAATGCTTTACTAATGGCACCACGTCTTCTAATTTTGGTTTTATTTCTACTTGACTTAATAGTTTTTCATTTTCTTCCCCTAGAACATTAATAACTTTTATATTTTCCCCTTAATTAACAATTAACAAAGAATTATTTATCAAAATGTGTCCCTCACAAAAGCACTATTCAATTCATTTGTGCTAGGTTGACTTGTACACAATACTCTGCTAATGGCACCACATCTTCTAATTTTGATTTTCCTTCTCTTTGACTTTAATAGTTTTTCATTTTCTTCCCCTAGAACATTAATAACTTTTATTTTTCCCCTTAAAGTATTAGTATATAACCCTCGTAGTTTAGTTTTAATTTTAACATACCCTATACTTTTTAAATTTATTTAACTATTATTATTATTAACTAAGTATAAATTTTCAAAATTCGTTGTACTCACTTATTCACTTTTACGATGTTAGTAAGAGTAGAAAAATAACCATTATGGTTTACTTTTAATTTTAGTAAACTGTATACTTTGTAAATTTATTTAACGATTATTATTATTGTTGTTGCTGTTGTTGTTATTATAGTTTGTAAATTTATTTAACTATTATTATTATTATGTCACACCCCGATTTCCACGTGTCACCGGTGGGCCCGTTGGGGGAGTATCGTGACGTCATGGTTGGCAACGTAATAGTCAAACAACACAATATAATAATGCACAGCGGAAGCAAATTTAAAATAAGATACAACCGAATTTATTTATTGTAAACAAAGTCACAAATTATCCGGTGTTTATCCACAGTAGGATCGAATTAAAAACATTGTTTATGGTTCAACAGACTTCGGCATCTTAAGTTTGCGAGACTTCTAATGATGCTTAGGAGAATCCCAGCCTATTTCGCCTAGTACCTGCATTTAATCTTTTTGGGAAAATACGTCAGTTTACACTGGTAAATACATTCAACTGACTCATTTTATAAATGATTGAAAATTGGTTTGGATGCACATGGCATAAACATTTTTATTAACTTGGGAGAATTATTTAATATTATAATCTTGTGAACGATTTACATGTTACTTATGCGTTCAGTAGCCCGGAACGTATTCCGGGTTAAAGATCAATAGACACACCACTTTAAGTGAGTTATACACGGGAGTACGCCTACACCCCGTGCTCAGGTCGTGGCTATCTCGTAAGATAATGCCGAGGATATCCGGGACATGGTCATTAACCCCCCAAAGGCTGTAAAGTAAACACATCTGTTTAAAACGAGCCGATCAAATTATTCAATTAACCACTAAGCGTGGAAGATTTGATGCTCGATCAAGCGGTACGCTATGTACCGTAACCCAAGCCCGTATAGGGAAAATAAGTTAAAAGTATTTACCTTGATGCAAAGTATAGTCACAATAATCAAATAGCAGGTAGCTTTTACTGTTTCTCCTAATCTGGAACGAAGGTTAAATATAACCTATTAGAATCCTAGCGGGTCTTTAATTATGCTTAAGCTTAGACCGGCTAGTTTCAAAGATACGGTTCGTACGCACGATTAAGCGAAGACCGGATAGAATGTGATTCAGACCCGACAAGTCTGAAGACTTGTTTAATATGGGTTTATTAGTCACACTCTGGATTTTGAGATAAAACCGATAAGGTTTGACCCGTTTCGGCTAATTTATGTAAACTTGTTACATAAACCGAGCCAAACGCGTAGTATGCGGAACGGGTATCCGTAAGAGCCATATACAGGTTTCCTAAGTTAATATGCTTCAATTATGTTGTAACATCAGTAGGATGTCTTTCGTTATGCCCCGAACTAATTTAAACACAAACTATGCCCCGTAGGGGTAGTTTGGTCATTTTAAAGTTTGTAAAAGCGTTTATATGTTCAACTGAGTTACAGGTCTGATGTAAACAGCAAACATACTCATTTTGATGGGTTATAACAGTAGGCTAAGGCATATATGTGAAATTTATCATATTTAACCAAACTATGCCCCGTAGGGGTATTTTGGTAATTTCACATAAACCGAAAAGCTCAAAAACGAAGTCTGAGTTTATCAACCTTTGCTTACTGTTAAATTATCATAATTTGCCTCATATATCAGTAGGTATCGACCCGGGTATGTCCAATGTGATTCTAAGACATACTATGCGCCAAAAATGCTAATTATGGCGATTAAAGGCCATTTCCGGGTTCTATACCTAAATCTGATATTTTTATATTTCCAGAAGGCTTAATATAATTTATTTATCATAATTAATCAGTAGCAAAAGGTTTGGAATCGTTTAGATGTGTAAAACTCATTTTATGGCCCGTAAGGGCAAAACCGACAATTACCGGATTAAGCCTACGACTACTAGTTATGCTCGACCTAAAATTAATTAAAAATCTTTAAAAATCCCAAAATAATATATAACATCAGTGGGTAAAAGATTTGATATCAAAAAGTATGTTTAACTAGGCTTTACGCTAATTACGCCATGTTGTTAACATAAAGCCTTAATTTTTAGCGACAATGAGCATAACTCTTAATCTACAAGTCAAACTGATGTCAAACTTTGCAAACAAGTCTTTATATCAGTAACTAAGGTTTCTACACTTTTACATTTTCATAAATCATGATTTAAGGTAATAAGGGCATAACGGTCCACGTATGAGCATTTAACGGAAACTTGCATAATAATTGGATAACTAGTGAACCAAGGTGTATGATCACAGAGGGTTGTTCTAAAATGTATCCTAATCCAATTTAAGCTCTGAGGCACTTCTAAAATATGCCCAAACGGGTCAGAACTGAAAGTCAACCGAAAAGTCAAACTATGTGACTTTCGGTTCCGAACCGGGTCTAAACAGGAAATAGTCGGGTTGAACATGTTGGGACATGTTCTTACACTTATTTCTAAGTTATAACAATGTTCAAACATGTTACAAATGTTCTAGATAGCTAATTATGCATAAATGACATTTTAAGCAATATGTTGACTTTTTAAGTAAATGTTTGACCCGACATTTGACCTGCTTAGGATGGTGATCAGGGGAAACCCTTTTGGGGTTTTATTACCCACATAAATACCATTCTAAAACTACTTTTAATTCGAGATAAGACTGAGTCATTAGTGACTAATCTCGAAGTCAAACCGTAATTACGACGGTTTGACTTTTAGCTAATTAACTAAGCTAAACACAACCAAATAAGAACTAGGAGACTTACAATAGTCCAATGCACGAATTTTGATCAGAAGGGAGAGTTCCTTAGCTCCAGGATGCTCCAAAGATCAAATGCAAGTGTGAAGAATGTTGTGATCTTGGGTTCCTTTTATAGTGCAATGGCTCACCACAATTGGTTGACAATCAACTCTAGAGCTGACCACAATCATTCAACAAGTGTCCTAGTGCTCTAGGGTCGTTTAGGGGTCTTTAAATAATGATAAAAACCAGTTAAATCGGTCATAATCGCGAGAAACAGGTTGCAGCCCGTTTTCTGATGCTGGGCATCAGCTAGCGCACCGTTACGCTACATATGTAGCGGTGCGCTAGCCCGCAATATGTGGCCAGTTGACTTAACGTGGTAGCGCACCGTTACGCTACACTTGTAGCGGTGCGCTACCTCTTCCCAGAGGCTGATTCCTTGTTGTTTGTTGGTGTTTCGAACATGTAATCCACTTGCACGATTTTTAGCCATTCTTTTACATGGAGGGGCCTCTAATAAGTGTCTACTCCTGTACATTACCCCACCATGAACCTTTGTTGCAATAGAATGAACTTACAAGTCCCGAAAACAACGGTTTATCATTCTTTTTCTTCTTGGGATCAAATCATGCTTTCCAAGATTCATTATTGTAGACGAAATTCTGTATTGAGGGTATAAAAGATGTGTATAACATTTAATCGGGTCTTGGGATTTATAAATAAGGTCGTTCAGAGGTAACAGTTTAACATGACGTCACTTTAAATCCTGCCGAATCATCTTTATTAAATCCGGGTTTACAACGCGTTTTGTCTGACATGACACGTGTCGTTTTATTATTGAACCCGAAATTTTCGAGGTGTTACATCCTCACCCCCTTAAATAAATCTCGACCCGAGATTTACTGAAACAAGTAAGGGTACTTTTCTTTCATCGTGGATTCAACCTCCCACGTGAAATCGGGACCTCTACGGGCATCCCATTTGACCTTTACAAAAGGTATATGCTTTCTCCGAAGCTTTCTTACCTGTCGATCTTCAATCGACACAGGTTTTTCCACGAATTTCAAGCTCTCATCAATATGCACATCTGTATGCGGCATGACATGTGATTCGTCAGCGGAACATTTCTTTAGATTGCAGATGTGGAACACATTGTGAATTCCACTGAGCTTTTCTGGTAAGTTCAACTTATAGGCAACTGACCCGACACGTTCGATAACCTCGAAAGGTCCTATGTATCTCGGGCTTAGTTTGCCTTTCTTTCCAAACCGCATCACTCCTTTCCAGGGTGACACTTTAAGTAGGACTTTTTCACCCACTTCGAAGTGAAAATCCTTACGACTTGGATCCGCGTAACTCTTCTGCCTATCCCGGGCAGCTTGGAGATTTTTACGAATCTGGACAATCTTGTCCGTCGTTTCGAATACGATCTCTGGTCCTGATAACTGGACTTCTCCAACTTCCGCCCAACAAACTGGCGATCTACACTTTCTACCGTATAATGCCTCGAAAGGCGCAGCCTTTATGCTGGTATGGTAGCTATTGTTGTAGGAGAATTCGATCAATGGTAGGTTCTTATCCCAGCTACCTTCCAATTCGATCGCACATGCACGTAGCATGTCTTCTAACGTTTGAATTGTACGCTCACTCTGACCGTCAGTCTGAGGATGGTAAGCCGTACTGAAGTTCAAACGTGTGCCCAAAGATTGTTGGAAACTCTTCCAAAAGTGTGACGTGTACCTAGTATCCCGGTCAGAGATAATAGCTATAGGTATGCCATGTAGGGCTACAATCTTATCAACGTATAACTGGGCTAACATGTCGGAGCTATAAGTCTCCTTGATGGGTAAGAAATGAGCTGACTTAGTCAGTCTGTCAACTATAACCCATATTGTATCATTGCCTTTCCTTGTCTTGGGTAACTTGGTAATAAAGTCCATAGTTACCATTTCCCACTTCCACGTAGGAAGTTCAGGCTGTTGTAGCAAACCTGACGGTTTCTGATGCTCGGCTTTGACTTGCGCACATGTCAAGCATTTTGCTACATGGGCGGCTACAGACTTTTTCAAGCCTATCCACCAATAATTTGCCTTTAAATCCTGGTACATCTTGTCAGCTCCAGGATGAACGGAGTATTTGGAACTATGGGCTTCTTGGAGGATGACATCACGAAGTCCTCCAAAAATTGGAACCCATATTCGTCCGTTTAACCGTAAGATTCCGTCCTTGCTAAGAGTCAACTGCTCCTCAGTTACTCCTAACTTTTCATTAGGATAGTTAGCTTCCAACACAGCTTCCTTCTGTGCAGCTAACACCCTTTCTATCAAACTGTTCTTTATCTCCATACGCCTGGCGTTAATTCGAATGGGTTTAACCCTTTCCTTTCTGCTCAAGGCGTCAGCGACTACATTCGCTTTGCCGGGATGGTATTTGATTTCACAATCATAATCATTTAAAGTTTCCATCCAACGGCGTTGCCTCATGTTTAATTCTTTCTGGTTAAACAGATGCTGGAGGCTCTTGTGATCAGAAAAGATCACAAACTTGATTCCATAAAGATAATGCCTCCATAGTTTTAGTGCGAACACAACGGCACCCAATTCCAAGTCATGGGTGGTGTAATTCTTTTCGTGCACCTTTAACTGTCGTGATGCATAGGCAATAACCTTGCCTTTCTGCATAAGCACACACCCCATGCCAGTATGCGAAGCATCGCAATAAACCACAAATTCTTCAATTCCTTCTGGCAATGTCAGTACTGGGGCGTTGCTCAGCTTTTGCTTCAGAATATCAAAGGATTCTTGCTGCTTAGGGCCCCAAACAAACTTAACTTTCTTCTTAGTTAAGGAGGTTAGGGGTGCAGCAATCCTTGAAAAATTTTCAATGAAACGCCGGTAATATCCTGCTAATCCCAGGAAGCTACGAATTTCTGTTGGCGTCTTTGGCTCTTTCCAGTTCATTACTGCTTCAACCTTAGCGGGATCCACCTGGATACCACGCTCACTGACCACATGTCCCAGAAATTGGACTTCCCTAAGCCAAAATTCACACTTGGAGAATTTGGCATAGAGCTTCTCCTTATGCAGAAGTTTGAGAATACATCGAAGATGTTTCTCGTGGTCAGCTTTGTTCTTAGAATAAATGAGAATGTCGTCGATGAAAACGATGACGAATTTATCTAAGTGCGGCTTGCAAACGCGATTCATGAGATCCATGAACGCAGCCGGTGCATTGGTGAGCCCAAAAGGCATCACTAGGAACTCGTAGTGACCGTAACGAGTCCTAAATGCAGTCTTGTCTACGTCTTCATCTTTGACCTTCAGCTGATGGTAGCCAGACCTCAAATCTATCTTTGAGAAGTAACTCGCCCCTTGCAATTGATCGAACAGATCGTCGATTCTGGGCAGAGGATACCTATTCTTGATCGTGACTTTATTAAGCTCACGATAGTCGATGCACAGGCGCATCGACCCATCCTTCTTCTTGACAAACAGGATTGGCGCTCCCCAAGGAGATGAACTAGGTCTAATGAAACCCTTAGCCAGCAATTCATCTAGCTGCGTCCGCAACTCCTTCATTTCCGTGGGTGCCAATCGGTATGGAGCTCTAGCAATTGGTGCCGCTCCGGGGATGATATCGATCCTGAACTCGACTTGTCTATCTGGTGGTAGGCCAGGTAGATCTTCAGGAAACACTTCTGGGTATTCTGAGATGACAGGGATGTCTTCTAACTTTGGTTTGGGCTCATCAATAATCACCTGTGCCATGTAGATGACACACCCCTTCTTCAAACATTTTGAAGCCTTGAGCATAGTCACGTGCTCAGGCAGTCCGTACTGGGTATCTCCCCGAATGGTAAGTGATTCACCAGACGGAGTCTTTATTACCACCTGTTTCTGGTTACAGACGATTTGGGCCTGGTTATGAGATAACCAGTCCATACCCAGAACTATGTCAAAACCAGCTAATTTAAACGGAAGTAGGGACAGAGGAAAAGAATGGTTCTTAATGGATATAACACATCCATCTAACACATTAGAGACGGTTTCTATGGTACCATCTGCTAACTCTACCTCATAGTTCACTTTTAGGGTTTTGACAGGTAAATTTAACAATTTACAAAATTTATGATCTACGAAGGACTTATCTGCGCCTGAATCAAAAAGTACTTTTGCAAAAACATCATTGACAAGGAAAGTACCTGTTATGACGTTATCATCCTGCACAGCCTCCTTCGCATCCATCCTGAAGACTCTGGCATTAGTCTTCTTAGCCTCCTCAGGCTTCTTGTTGTACTTTGGGCAGTTAGTCTTTATGTGGCCCTTTTCATTGCAACGGTAGCACGTTGCATCTTTCATCTTCTTGCAATCCAAGGTTTTGTGTTCCTTGGATTTGCACAAACCACAAGCAAAAGACCTTGACTCGTTATTCGAGTTTGATTCGAGTCTGCACTTTCCAAAGTGCTGTTTCTTGCAAGTTTTGCATGTGGGCTTCTCTCCAGAACGACGCCCATCTTTCTTCGAATCAGATCCCTTCTTGTGATCACCGCTCCCTCGGTGTTTCTTGTTCGACCTACGCGAACCATCATCTTCTCGCTTTCTCTTCTCAGCATCCTTATTCCTCAGCGATCTCTGCCGGACCGCATCCAGTGTGAGGGATAAGGAAAGGTCAGTTACAGACCTGAAGGTAACTGGCCGAGAAGCTTTAACACTGGCCTTGATTTCGGGTTCTAAACCTCCAATAAAACGAGCGATCCTTTTAGGCTCCGGGGTTACCAGATAAGGTACCAACCGGGATAGTGTATTGAAGCTCGTCAGATAAGCTTGACAATCGAGATTCTTCATCACCAGTGATAGAAAATCATATTCTATCTTTTCCACCTCGTGTTGAGGGCAGAAATTTTCTTTGATCAGGGCAATAAATTGATCCCACGTCATGCTATACAACGGGATCTTTCCTGAGGCCTCCATCAGAGATCTCCACCAAGCTAACGCCTCACCTTTGAAGGACTGTGAGACAAATTTAACCACATCACCTTCAGCGCATCCGCTGATGTCCACGACCGTGTCCATTTCATCCAGCCACGTCATGCAGTCTACCGCTCCTTTCTCCCCCGTAAAATCCCTGGGTTTACAAGACACAAAGTACTTATATGTGCAACCCTTGTTACGGTGTCCCTGATGCAGTACTAACTGCTGAGATGGATTACTTTGGTGGTTGGTGGACTGGCGATCATCACCGTTTTTCTTTGGTTCATCCTTTTTGGGAGGAGGCTTGTTATGAGCCTCAGAATGTGTCCTTGGCTTTGAATGTGACACAGAGTGGGTCCTACTCCGGGTACTACTGTATTCTTCGTACTGTCTATCCAAAGCTTGAGTGATGGCGCCGTCTATGATTGCTTTTAGTTCAGCACCCGTTAATGTAATCTGGGCGTTCTCATTCGGCTCCACAGGATGACTATTGACTTCATTAGAGTTAGCCATTTGTATTGAACTGTTGCAGAAAACAAGAACAATATTTTATTTTGGGATTTTATTATGGAATTACCTCTTAGGGTAATTCGTTAACCATGGTAAACAGAGACCATATTTGGTTAACTTATTAATCGTATTAATTTAGGATTTCAATTAAAATTCATCCTAAACATAAACAATAACAATATATATTAGCACGTAAGGCTTGGTCACATGGACAATTTAACTTATAAGCTATGATTTCAGAGAATCAAGACTTTTGAGGTTTGAACCTAGTTCATTACCTTTATTAGACAGGGAGTTATAGCTACCACTGTCTTTTGGCTCATGTAGAAATGAGCAAGGCCCGTAGGCACTATATTACCACGTATGGTTAAATATGATCATCTTAATTGATGATGTAAATCCAGGATTCAGAGATCATTAAACTGGATTAGGAATCTTCTAAAGAATCCTTATTCATTTAAGAATGACATGTGATTTTTAACGAATCACTTCTGCCAGGAGTGTTAACATGTTTTAAGATGTTAACAGGGATTTGAATCTTTTAAACAGGTCTCACCATTTTGGCCCGGTCTTATATTTGACACGTGGCTAGGTTTCACACTATAAGATTCTTAATTAAATAATTACTTAGGCAGATTAAAAGGAATGATTTTAATTTATTTATTTCATTTATAATTTATTTCTGCACAATTGGCAACCATGAAATTTATAAAAATAACACTCCATTAATTTATTTAGAATATTACACATTTGCCCTAAACGGGTCTTCCAAATTCAAACTTACCCTCATAGGGTTTAAACAGGTACTTACCCTCGCAGGGGTTAAATAACACACATGCCCATGAAGGGGCTAAATATAATACATGTCCACGCAGGGACTACTTATTCAAACCACACACACCCACTTAGGGGTTTAAACAAACAAGCATGCCCACGCAGGGGCTTAACAATCAACTACTCCCACGCAGGGGCTTATACATCAGCGATGGAAGAATTCAACGATCCTTCTTGTTCTTCCCCTTGATCAGACCCATCAGTCCTCGGAAGAATGTTTGCCTTTCCCTACGATCCTCGTGTGCTTCCCGTTCCACCTGCTGCAACCTATGTAGAATTTCCTCCCGTTCTGGGGGAGAAAATCGTGGCGGCTGCGACTGCGTTCTAATGATAGGCCTGGGAGGTATTGGGTACCCCTGATTCGGGTAGCTTACCCCCCATGGATCTCCGTAGGGTCCTTGGGCATTGAGGGCGTTATAATTTGCTGCTTCCATATAAGGATCTGCCTCAGCGTATCCGTAGTTGTGGTAAGCTGGTGGTTCAAACGGGTTGTAATTACTTGGACCCGTGTACGCTGGGATTTGGTTATCAAAACCCATGTGCGGTGGCTGTTGAAAAGCTGGCTGCGAAGGCCCACCCATTTGTGGGTCCTCATAGTGCGGCGGGTAGTGACTAGCACTAGACTGTCGTGGGGAATCGAAAGTGAAGCCCCCCGGTCGCACAGATATGCGAGCACCGGTTCTCCTACGCCTTGGCGGTTGAGGAGGTGCTGGCTGAACTGGTGGCGGTGGAGGTGGTGGCGGTGGCGTAACTGCCACAAATCGATGATCCTCTGAAGAATCTTGATGATGCGGCTGTGGTTGTGGCTCCTGGCGCTGCAGAGAATGCTGTTGTTGATGCTGCCCATGTGACGACGAGTGGTGTGAAGGCGTATAGTACCATTGGTGTTGGTCAAATAAAGCTTGGAAGCTATCTGGACCACCATAGGGCGATCCGTGAAACGAAGATCCGTCCGAAATCTCTATCGGGTGGTTCGGAGTGCCACTCGCAGGCATGGCGGGGTCCGTATCCTCGTCCATGTCGTCAGCTTGATCACCAGAGAAATGGTCGTCTGGCCCTAGTGGGTTGAAACCCACTGGTTCTGGCAGGTAGTCGGCCGGATTAAATTGGCCTCTAAAGATAGGTGTGGGGTCCCCATAGGAATGATGGGACAGAGACCTTTGTAGTGGTACATATGAAGGCTGTGGGTTGTGAGGTTCATACGGGTTAAGTGCGGGCGGTGTCGAGCTATGCGAAACCGACCGTCTGGCCGGTTCAACATGGTTTCGCCGGTTTCGGCGAGGGTCTTCGCTTTCCGTAGCAGTCGGAGCCCGTGTATTGGATGGTCCTGCCTCATGGTCGTTGGGGGCGGCTGCCGGCCCCTTTCCGCGTCCTCTTGTTCGGAAGAATCTTGGCGGCATTATCGATATTCCTGTCAGTGAAGCATGAGATAACAATACAAAGATATATGCAAATTTAAATAAAGGACAACACAATCAATAGTGGAATTTGTCCTATGTTATAAGTCTAGACTCAAAAGTTTAGATATGTGCAATTGTGTAACTGAGATTAAACACAAAAGGCTAGTGTTTAATTCACTCAGTGTTGGCTCTGATACCAACCTGTCACACCCCGATTTCCACGTGTCACCGGTGGGCCCGGTGGGGGAGTATCGTGACGTCATGGTTGGCAACGTAATAGTCAAACAACACAATATAATAATGCACAGCGGAAGCAAATTTAAAATAAGATACAACCGAATTTATTTATTGTAAACAAAGTCACAAATTATCCGGTGTTTATCCACAGTAGGATCGAATTAAAAACATTGTTTATGGTTCAACAGACTTCGGCATCTTAAGTTTGCGAGACTTCTAATGATGCTTAGGAGAATCCCAGCCTATTTCGCCTAGTACCTGCATTTAATCTTTTTGGGAAAATACGTCAGTTTACACTGGTAAATACATTCAACTGACTCATTTTATAAATGATTGAAAATTGGTTTGGATGCACATGGCATAAACATTTTTATTAACTTGGGAGAATTATTTAATATTATAATCTTGTGAACGATTTACATGTTACTTATGCGTTCAGTAGCCCGGAACGTATTCCGGGTTAAAGATCAATAGACACACCACTTTAAGTGAGTTATACACGGGAGTACGCCTACACCCCGTGCTCAGGTCGTGGCTATCTCGTAAGATAATGCCGAGGATATCCGGGACATGGTCATTAACCCCCCAAAGGCTGTAAAGTAAACACATCTGTTTAAAACGAGCCGATCAAATTATTCAATTAACCACTAAGCGTGGAAGATTTGATGCTCGATCAAGCGGTACGCTATGTACCGTAACCCAAGCCCGTATAGGGAAAATAAGTTAAAAGTATTTACCTTGATGCAAAGTATAGTCACAATAATCAAATAGCAGGTAGCTTTTACTGTTTCTCCTAATCTGGAACGAAGGTTAAATATAACCTATTAGAATCCTAGCGGGTCTTTAATTATGCTTAAGCTTAGACCGGCTAGTTTCAAAGATACGGTTCGTACGCACGATTAAGCGAAGACCGGATAGAATGTGATTCAGACCCGACAAGTCTGAAGACTTGTTTAATATGGGTTTATTAGTCACACTCTGGATTTTGAGATAAAACCGATAAGGTTTGACCCGTTTCGGCTAATTTATGTAAACTTGTTACATAAACCGAGCCAAACGCGTAGTATGCGGAACGGGTATCCGTAAGAGCCATATACAGGTTTCCTAAGTTAATATGCTTCAATTATGTTGTAACATCAGTAGGATGTCTTTCGTTATGCCCCGAACTAATTTAAACACAAACTATGCCCCGTAGGGGTAGTTTGGTCATTTTAAAGTTTGTAAAAGCGTTTATATGTTCAACTGAGTTACAGGTCTGATGTAAACAGCAAACATACTCATTTTGATGGGTTATAACAGTAGGCTAAGGCATATATGTGAAATTTATCATATTTAACCAAACTATGCCCCGTAGGGGTATTTTGGTAATTTCACATAAACCGAAAAGCTCAAAAACGAAGTCTGAGTTTATCAACCTTTGCTTACTGTTAAATTATCATAATTTGCCTCATATATCAGTAGGTATCGACCCGGGTATGTCCAATGTGATTCTAAGACATACTATGCGCCAAAAATGCTAATTATGGCGATTAAAGGCCATTTCCGGGTTCTATACCTAAATCTGATATTTTTATATTTCCAGAAGGCTTAATATAATTTATTTATCATAATTAATCAGTAGCAAAAGGTTTGGAATCGTTTAGATGTGTAAAACTCATTTTATGGCCCGTAAGGGCAAAACCGACAATTACCGGATTAAGCCTACGACTACTAGTTATGCTCGACCTAAAATTAATTAAAAATCTTTAAAAATCCCAAAATAATATATAACATCAGTGGGTAAAAGATTTGATATCAAAAAGTATGTTTAACTAGGCTTTACGCTAATTACGCCATGTTGTTAACATAAAGCCTTAATTTTTAGCGACAATGAGCATAACTCTTAATCTACAAGTCAAACTGATGTCAAACTTTGCAAACAAGTCTTTATATCAGTAACTAAGGTTTCTACACTTTTACATTTTCATAAATCATGATTTAAGGTAATAAGGGCATAACGGTCCACGTATGAGCATTTAACGGAAACTTGCATAATAATTGGATAACTAGTGAACCAAGGTGTATGATCACAGAGGGTTGTTCTAAAATGTATCCTAATCCAATTTAAGCTCTGAGGCACTTCTAAAATATGCCCAAACGGGTCAGAACTGAAAGTCAACCGAAAAGTCAAACTATGTGACTTTCGGTTCCGAACCGGGTCTAAACAGGAAATAGTCGGGTTGAACATGTTGGGACATGTTCTTACACTTATTTCTAAGTTATAACAATGTTCAAACAGGTTACAAATGTTCTAGATAGCTAATTATGCATAAATGACATTTTAAGCAATATGTTGACTTTTTAAGTAAATGTTTGACCCGACATTTGACCTGCTTAGGATGGTGATCAGGGGAAACCCTTTTGGGGTTTTATTACCCACATAAATACCATTCTAAAACTACTTTTAATTCGAGATAAGACTGAGTCATTAGTGACTAATCTCGAAGTCAAACCGTAATTACGACGGTTTGACTTTTAGCTAATTAACTAAGCTAAACACAACCAAATAAGAACTAGGAGACTTACAATAGTCCAATGCACGAATTTTGATCAGAAGGGAGAGTTCCTTAGCTCCAGGATGCTCCAAAGATCAAATGCAAGTGTGAAGAATGTTGTGATCTTGGGTTCCTTTTATAGTGCAATGGCTCACCACAATTGGTTGACAACCAACTCTAGAGCTGACCACAATCATTCAACAAGTGTCCTAGTGCTCTAGGGTCGTTTAGGGGTCTTTAAATAATGATAAAAACCAGTTAAATCGGTCATAATCGCGAGAAACAGGTTGCAGCCCGTTTTCTGATGCTGGGCATCAGCTAGCGCACCGTTACGCTACATATGTAGCGGTGCGCTAGCCCGCAATATGTGGCCAGTTGACTTAACGTGGTAGCGCACCGTTACGCTACACTTGTAGCGGTGCGCTACCTCTTCCCAGAGGCTGATTCCTTGTTGTTTGTTGGTGTTTCGAACATGTAATCCACTTGCACGATTTTTAGCCATTCTTTTACATGGAGGGGCCTCTAATAAGTGTCTACTCCTGTACATTACCCCACCATGAACCTTTGTTGCAATAGAATGAACTTACAAGTCCCGAAAACAACGGTTTATCATTCTTTTTCTTCTTGGGATCAAATCATGCTTTCCAAGATTCATTATTGTAGACGAAATTCTGTATTGAGGGTATAAAAGATGTGTATAACATTTAATCGGGTCTTGGGATTTATAAATAAGGTCGTTCAGAGGTAACAGTTTAACATGACGTCACTTTAAATCCTGCCGAATCATCTTTATTAAATCCGGGTTTACAACGCGTTTTGTCTGACATGACACGTGTCGTTTTATTATTGAACCCGGAATTTTCGAGGTGTTACATATTATTATTTTATTATTGTTATTATTATTAATCCAAACCCGCTTGAATAATGTTTTTTTTGAACATTTCAATATAGTTATTCTTTTGCACGTTAATGTTCTATGCTTCATTCTAATTTTTTTGAGTTAAAATACCAAAACGTACATGTGTGATTAAATGCTTTTGCGCCTATTTTTTTACTCGGTTTAACAATCTCTCTACAACACACATGTTATAAAGCTAGTTAATACAAAAGCCTGACATCACTCTAAGCAAAATGGTTTCTTTATTAATATACATAAGCAAAATGATTTCTTTATTAATATACATCAAGTTTGTACGTACTTGTGTCACTGTTTATTCTAAAATTGTGCAAGTCGTATCCCATTGTTGACATTTATGTTCTTTCTACAAGCCTGGACCATTTCAGCCATTTATATGATGCATTGTTTATTTTCACTTTTTTTTTTTTTTAATTTTAAAGGAAAAAAGTAAGGACAAGACAAAGAAAAACAATAATTTGAGGAGTAAAGGACAAAAAATAAAAGAAAAGAAATAAATAAATAAAACAAAACTAAAGCAAATAATAGACTAACGAACTAAGACAACCGACATGATATATTATGAAGGAGGATAGGTACGTTGGTCAAAACTTCTAGGGGATGCAACAATAGCAAATTGGCAGTGTCTAGTACACTTAGCGTGTGAAATACCCTCATTGTACATTTTTACTAGATCAGATGATGACTAATTGCATCTAACCCAAACATATTAATATAGGGTTGGATTTTTGTTCACAAGTTATAAAAACAAAAACAAAGTTAATAACACATGTACTATATAACTACATATTATACACATCATCCATAATGGGATTTGAACTTTCTATCACTTTTTGACAGAGACCTCACCTTAATAAACACCCTAATATGATTGGGCTACAGCCTACAAGCCATTTGATGGCAACTTAGACCGGTGGGTATGGGGATGATAGTCTCTTTGGAGACTACCCGCCACGTAGGCGCCACGTAATCACGGGAGGAAGAACATCCTCTTGGGGACTACCCAAGGGTGTGGGACTACCCACTTTAATAAAAAAATAATATATATTAAGGAGAGAGAGAGAGAGAAACAATGAAAGGGGCCCACCACACTTTAATAAAAAATAATAAAAAAACCCATATGTGCCCCTTCTCCTCCGGCTCTATTCCGACGCAAGTGACGCGACGCCCCTAAGGGGGCCGGTGTGCGACGGACCGAAAAAGGGGGGATGGCCCGATGCCATCTTATGTTATTAGTTGTTTATTAAAATTGATCATATATTACATATTCACATACATATCATGATATACTCGATAACCACAAATGCATACAATCAAAGTTCAAGTGTGATAACCATGATGAAATTCAAGCTTACATAGATAGCAATGGTAAACCGACAACGATACACGTGGATCAAAGATTTAACCGACAACATGGATATGTTGGGAAATTAAGGAGATCCTAAAATGAATCCTAAAGCCATGATTATTTTCTAAGATATTTTATAAAACCTTGGCTAAAGTTTTATAAAAATCAAATCCTATAAATATTTACAAAACCTTTGTTTTAAATGAAACAAATGGAGACATGCGGCATCTGACAAAGCTAAAGAGGAGGGAAAAGGAAAAAAACTAAAGCCTAAGAATCAAACCCGAGTTATTGTTTAAAAGAAGAAATTCATTTACCATCCGACCACCATTCAAAGATCTGGAAACATCAACATAACAAATTGTTCAACTTAGGCTGCTCGGTATGGTTCCCGTCTCCACCCCGGCGCCGCCACGTCACCACCGTCCTCCCACGCCGCCCCCCCTCCGTCCCCCTCCGTCCCGTCCTCCCCGTCTGAGTTGTGCAGTTTGCGACGGACCAAACAGGTGGGCCTCCCCCTCGGCGACGCCAGTCCTCCCACGCCGCCCCCTCCGTCTTCATCCCGTCGCCGGCTTCCCTCCGTCACCATACCCACCAGCCTTATACAAAAACCATAGCCGGCAATAGTACTCTCATTGGATTAGGTGAGTTGGGCAGCGGCCACATGCCACCCACAATTTTTTTTTTTTGCAAATTACGATTTTGCTCCGTTTATATTTATAGTCATGCATGGCACTTCCCTATTGGCCTAACAAATTTACGATTTTATCCCGTTTTCAAATTACGATTTTACTATCAGTTCAAAATTATGCTTTTACCCTCACTTAAAAATAAATTTACGTTTTTGCTTCCAGATAAAAATTACGATTTTACTATCAGTTCAACATTACGATTTTGCCCCGTTTAAATTTACAGTTTTGCCATTAAGTTTTTTTTTCTTATAATAACGATTTTGTCATCTGTTCAAAATTATGTTTTCACCCTCATTTAAAAATAAATTTACACTTTTGCTCCCAGCTAAAAATTTCAATTTTGCCCTCGGTTCAAAATTACGATTTTGCCTCGTTTAAATTTACAGTTTTGACATTAGTTTTTTTTCTCACACAGTTAAGTTACGATTTTGCCCTCAACCCCATTGGTCCATTTAATTTACGATTTTATCCCTGAAACAAAATTATGATTTCCCTCTAAGTTCAAAGTTACGTTTTCCCCATCGTTTTAATTTTTCTAGCAAAACTATAAAAGTTTTTTGTTTTAATTGGTTGACTCGATTTAATTTTTTTCATCTAAAGGCGCTGCCTAACACTCGCTCATTAGTTCTGAAAAATTACAGTTTTGCCCTGAGCCCAAAATTACGGTCTTATCATCGTTTTAGTTTTTTTCTTAGCAAAATTATAGTAATGTTTTTTTAATTGATTGAGAACTATTCGTCCATCGCCCCGCAACGCGAACGAAACTTTAACTAGTATAATATATAATATCAACAAAATCACTATTCATGAAGCTTGCCTATATATATATATATATAACTTTGTGACATCCATTACTTTTGAAGGTCAAGCCCTAATCCCTTATTCACATAACATTTTTAAGAATATTGGTATAGATCTAAGTAAATATCTTCTTATGTTATTGATATTTTATGTAGACACACATCCGGAATATTATGAATAGCATACCATAGTCACAGGAAACGCAGACCCCCCCTCGAATCCCGAATCGGTTTGGCCGTACCAAAATTGGGTACAAAATCGAACCATTCGGCCTGGGTTCGCGAACCAGATTTGTGAAAAAAGGTCGTACCCGATTATCACAATACTCGTTCCGAATCACTGAAAAACGTGTTTCCGATTGAAAAATTCGTCGTTTCGGAACGATTCGATTCGATTCGCGTACTAGATGCACGAATTGCAAACGTGTTTAGACACTTTTCCCGCCTTTTTAATGGATTATGCTATGAATTATGCTTATGAGGTGCTTTTGTTTTATGAATTTTCTGTTATGAACTTTTGAATTATGATTATGGTTATGAAATGCTTTTGAATTTTGGATATGATTATGAAATTTGTTTTTCAGAATGGATTTTTTTTATAAACAACGTCCCAAACTATATGGTACGCCGTACCGCGTACTGAATTGGCGTTCCGAATGAACCTACCCCTCGTACCGAATTTTAAAATTTCACGAACTACGTACCCGTTTTCGTTCCGCGAACCGGAGCGAACCGTGATCCATGTGACTATGTAGCATACATAAACAAATATTTTGAGAAAAATGTATGTTTCGATAATTTGGATGATGATAATTTATTTAGCAGTTTGCGTTTAATAAATCTAGTTGTGAATTTTACAAACTTATAATCATTAATGGTACTTATGTTATATCATTATATCAAGCCTTATATTTATTATTGAAATTCGAAATATCCATAGGCTTTACAGAGACCCATTTGATGATTAGGGTTTTGATTTTTATTGAAAAAGAGAGCTTACTCATTAACTGTGTGGAAGAAACATGAGCAACATTTGCAGGCTTTCCGACACAGAGACCCATTTGATGATTAGGGTTTTGGTGTTGAAGCATGATAAGAAACAGAGCAATTTGGGGTATATATTGGTGGTGGTTTTGGGAGTTCTTTTTTGAATATTCTACATTTTTTAGTCAAAGATTTATAGTTTATCTTTTGTATTATTAATTAGAGTAAATTTCATTAAAATACCAATAATACCCTTGCATTAAATAAACCTAACTGAGTAATTTTACTCAGTTTGGTGTAAAAAAATTAAAGTGATATAAAACATGTGATTTAAGGACATAAACTGAAATTAAAACTTTTAAAGGGCATGTTTCAAAATTCAGATAATACATAAAAGACAAAAAGTGAAATTCACCAAAAAAACAATATATATATATATATATAAGAATTAAGAAGTATGTGGTTAGCCTTTTAGTTCCTAGTTCCTACTATATATTTGATTGTAAAGTAAGAACGTTTTATATGTAAATTTGTTTATAACAGGGAAAATATGTTTAAACTGCAATTGAAATAAATTTAGGACAAAATGATGGCTTTGGTGGTTTGTAAATGTGACAATAAAGGTAATCATTCGTCCTTTCATGTCGGCTCAAAAGTTATTTGATTGGTTACTAAAATTCTATTGAGTAATTAGATTATATAAGACATAACTAACTAATAAATAATTGACTCGAACCTAGGTAAGGACTATAGGAACTATGTCACACCATAACAATCGTCATATACTTAACTAAATTGATGGTGATGGTGAGGGTGAGAGGGGCACTCCTCTGGGGAGTGACCTCTCTTACTCACGGCCAATCAGCACGCGTCATGTCAACTCCCCTCTTAACTCTCTCACACCCTTAATTTGATGGCGTCACTCCTCTCTTGGGGACTTGTTTTTTTTATTTTTTTAATTAAGAAAATATTTTTATAAAAAGTAAAACATAATTTCATAAAATAAAAAACTACATTTCATTTAATAAAATAAAAATTACATCGCAATACTACATAAAAATTTTAAAAATTGCACGGCCACCCGTACTTGTTAGTGATCTCGCGCTTTCGGGCGAGGATGAACGGCAACATTTCCGGCGGAGCATCGTCGTGCGGCTTGAGGAATGTTTTCATATCTCGATCGTGCGCGTAGTTTCTCATCGTCTCGCGTTATTCCGTTATGAGATCGCGAGCCTCCGACTCTCTTTTCTTCCTCAATTCAATCGCCTCCAATTCAATCGCGTGCTTCGCTTCTTTCATGGCGGTGTACTCTTTGAATTGTGCCGCCAACTCGGCCGAGCCCTAGGACGATGTCGCTTGACGCTTGTCTCGCCGTTGTGTTCTTTGTGGCGAGGGGTCTTCATTCATATCGGGTATGGAAGGGTCCACGTTAACGGGCTTTCTTTTTTGTGCCGAACCTTCCCCCTTTTCCTCACCCAACAATGGGACTTGGGCCCATTTGTCGTGTTTTCGAACGACCTCCCATGCCTCGACATGTTGAAAACCGCTCGGATATCTATCTTGAAAATCCTTTAAAGCGATTTTCATCACGTTGAGATCGCTACACCCGTTTTCTCTTGTGTGATCCTACATATTATAAAATAACAAGTGTTAAAAAATATACAACGTTAAAAAATATAATTTTTACAACGTTAAAAAATATAATTTAAAAAAAATATACAACGTTAAAAAATATAATTTTTACCGCTTGTTGGTATAGGCCGTTGAAAAAGTTTATTTTCGTCATCATCGGGTTCCATTTATACCGTACTTGATGCACGGTCCGGTTACTTCCGCCAACGGTGGCGTTATAATGATCTAAAATCCTACGCCAAAAACCATCGCGGGTTTGTTGATTGCCCTTCTTTTTGTTGGTAGAGCAATGTACCCACGCCTTCGCCAATGTCTCTTCTTGGTATTTTGTCCAAGATTGGCGCTCCATTTTTGCCTTTTTACCCCGAGCGTCATCTACTTCGTTGTCGGCGTCTTCATTCACATTGTATTCATCGTCGCCGGTGTCATCTTCATTGTCGCCCAAATTTTGAGTTTCGGGCACTACTTCGTCGTCCTCGTTAATAGGTAGAGGACGTTCAACATTTTCTCGTGGAGATGGAACTTGTGGGGAACGAAAACCATACGGGTTGAAGGCGGGGGATTGAGGATCCATTGATAACAAATTTTGAAAATAGTCGAAAGGGGGTTGTGGTTGGGTGTTGTAAAAGGAGGGGTGTGAAGGTTGTTGGTAAAAAAACGGGGGTTGTGAAGTATATCCGAAAGGTGGTTGTAGTTGTGCACTTGCACCGCTCGAACCACCACGAGACGGTTGCGAGCCGCGTCCCTTAGTGTTAGAGCCGACGGACTTTTTCTTGGCTTCGCGGGGTTGGTTCTCCATTGCTCGGTTTGGCTTTGTGTTGTATTTGAAAGATTTTTAGAGTAAGATTGAGAATTTGTGTGGTAAAAAATTAGATTTAAGTTGGTTATTTATATTGGTTAAAATTGATTTTTTTATTAAATCCGACCGTTGCCCAACGTTTAAAACATGAATTCTTGTGCGGTGAACACACACCGCTCCCCCACCCCGCTTACACTCCCCGATTTGATGGCGGCGGTGTTCCCGCTCGGGGACTTCACTCACCGCACGCCTCCCCGCTAAGTGCCCGGACACCCTGAATAAACACATTCAGGGAGTTTGCAAATGCCATTATTACACTCCAATTAGTTACAACACACACAATATATAAAATTATAAAATAGTTTAAATTAATTTTAAATATACAAAAAAATCTTTAATGAATGACATAAACAAGTGAACATGAATGAACGTATAGGAAAGACATAAACGAACGTAATTGAAAGGACAAAAAGTTCATGAACACAATTAAACGAACAACACCTTTGTTCATGTTCGTTTATTGAATTATTCGAACTACATTCTGTTCATGTTTGCTTATTTTTTATGAGCAAACTAAACGAACTTTCACCGAATGGTACACAAAATAATTCGCTAAGCACTCAGTTCAATTACATCACTAGGGGCATCCAATTCTATATCAATAGTTATTACAATGTTGGTACGTTGTTTTCAGAAATCTTTAATGTATTTTTCCTTCCGTTAGCTTGTCAAGAGCTAAAACGTGATCAAATTCAAAGTTCATTTTACTTGTTAAAAATCTATGTAACACTTAATTTCTTGCAAGTCCCTTTTATAAAAAACAACTTCTATGTTAAATGAAAATAACCTAGAAGGTTGTCATATTCATTCCCAAAGAATGGGCAATATTAGCCAAAGGACCCAATTGAATAACTAGAGAGTATTTAGTTTTCTTTTCTAGTTTTTATGGAACCTAAACCGAATGTTTTTCCAACTTATAATTGTGAATGAAAAAGGCTTGTGTAAACCACGTGTAATAATGTTTTGTTAACTTTATATTATAGAGATTTTAAACGTTAATAAGTGGATATATCATATATGATGATCATAGACAAACATTATGACATTGCTATATATAGACAAAGATGATATAGATTACATATAATGATACCGTGGTTGGAGCTCCTTGATATGGGTGCTGATACCATCAACCATTTATGCACAAGACGATATAAAAATAAATGAGGAAAAGTGATATGCCTGTAATGCATTGAAGCATGGGAGCAGTCAGAGGGTATTTGTGTCGTGTAGGTGTTGTTTGAGAGCGACGAGTGCCTGCATTTAACTCTCAAACATGGCACTGAAAAATATAACTCTTATGGGCTTCGCATGCATTTATAATATAAAATCATGAAATGACGATCTGAGTCTTGATGCTTCACGTGAAAAGTAAGAGCAAATCGAGCACAATCATCCATATAATCGTACCTTTGTTTTCTTCTTCTTGGTTGCTTTAGACCGGAAGGTATGGAGAAGGCAAGTCCTCTAAGGATGGGCTGTCACGTATACCGCTGCATAAGCGGGTGTAAGAATAGGCCTAAAGGGGATGGACCTAAGGGGTGGGGATGAACCCCTTTATATGTATGTATGTATGTATGTATGTATGAATAGGTGTGTGTGAGGGGGTGAGGCCTGGCTTGGCTTGGGCGACTGTGGGCGGACGAAGAGGACACCACATCACCGGCGACGAAGCAAGGGGGTGGCAAGGCTGGGGCGGTGGCAAGGAGACGGCCCTGGAGACAAGCCCCATACCGTCTGGTCTTAGCTTATTTAACTACTATTTTTTTTGTCTACCTGGTGTGGGGGAGTACTTGTGTAATGTTGATTGAATTGATGCATTCTATTAATATATTTAAGTATTGCATGTTTATTGTTTAAAATAAAAAAAATATATATTAAGGGTTAGGATATAATAGTAAGTTTATTTGGGTATGAAGACTAGGAAGTAATCTTGGCCATCTATTTAATTAATCAAGGGCTAAGATTAAATGAGTGAAATTGAAGGAAAAAAAGGAGGCGCGTGGGTTTATCTGGGGGCATTCTTGTCAATCTAAGGCAATAGTTTCTCTTTCCTCCAATTCCCCCTCATTTTTTAAACGTTAATAACTCTTTCATACGACATTATTTTTTACAAAAATTGCACCAAAAAAACGAGCGTTTTTTATCTTTAAAACGAGTATTGCTATATTTTCGATTTTTTTTTTTGAAAACCCAGTTGCGTAAAACGCAATGGAAAAAAACTCAGTTGCGTAAAACGCAATAGAAAAAAAAACCTAAAAAATGACATTTTTCTAAAACGCAATTCACCAAAAACACAAAGAAATGTCTTATTTGTAAAACGCAATTGCCAGAAACACAAAGAAATGTCTTATTTCTAAAACGAATAGCCTAAAAACACAAAAGAAAGTGTACTTTCTAAAACGCAATGGACTGAAAACACATGAAAGTGTGTTTTACCTAAAACGCAATGCACAAAAAACACAAATAAATGTCTTATTTCTAAAACGCAATGGCCAGAAAACACTTAAAAATGTCTTTTTTTCTAAAACGCAATGGACTGAAAAAGCATAAAAATGTGTTTTTACCTAAAACGCAATGACTAAAAACACTTCAAAAATGTGTTTATCTAAATCGCAATAGCCAAAAAACACATAAAAATGTCTTATTTCTAAAACGTAATGGCCTAAAAACATAAAAGAAAGTGTATTTTCTAAAACGCAATGCACTGAAAACACATAAAAATGTGTTTACCTAAAACGCAATGAACTAAAAACACTTCAAAAATGTTTTTTTTTTTTCTAAAACGCAATGGCCAGAAAACACATAAAACTCTCTTATTTCTAAAACGCAATGGACACATAAAACTGTCTGTGAATTGTCTGAACCAGAGAGTAGAAAATCAAAAACTGTCTACGAATTACTGTGAATTGTCTGAGCCAGGGGCTCTGCCCCTTGGACCCTGCTACCAGGGGCGCTGCCCCCGGACCCCGCCAAGATCGTAAAACACAATGAATCAATTAAAAAACCCAGATCGTAAAAGTGCAATTAAATAAAATCTTACATATCGAAGTCGATTTCTTCAGATTTCTTCAACGATTGACGAAATTTGAATGTTAGAAACACTTATCAACGATCGAATCGAACGAATCGAGTGATTTGCTTCAAAATCACACGAAAAAATGAGATATTGTATGAAATTAAACTGGGTTTCTTAAAAAAAAACTGAAGAACACGTTGATCGGATGTTTGAATCATTGATTGGTGATGAAAATCGCATTATAATGTAGTGATTATTAAGATAGAAATTGAAGAAACAGTTGAAGATGGTGGGTTATTGAAAATGGTGGGTTTTGAAGTTACTGGGGAGAAGAAGGAAGAATGAAGAAGAAAAGACATATTGACTAAAATACCCTTCCTCTTTATTTTAAATTTTGCCACATGTCATAATCCTATTGCTTTCTATCCTTCCTAGCCAAAATAATTTTCCTATTTGATCCTCACCCTAAATATTAAATTTAACCATTTCTTAAGAGATTTTTCGATTGCAGTGTTTATAAACTAAAAAAACGGATGGTTAATTACGATTAATCAAAAAGCTAAAAGTGTACTATATATTTCGGCTTTTACATCCACAAAAGGCGACTAATTAAACTTACACTTTTTTATGGGCAAATTCCATAAAAAAAACAATTTACTTTCTGTTTTTTCTCATAAAAGTCCGTCTACTTTTTTTGCTTAAAAAAAGATATTTTCTTTTTTGTTTCATAAAAGTCCCTCTACTTTTTTTGTCACATAAAAAACCAACATACATTCTTTTGTGCCTCATAAAATTCCCCTAACCAATTTTTACACATAAAAACAACATATTTTCTACAATTGTTTCATACAAGTCCCTTAAAGTATTAAACTTTAACAAAAACAATATTTTAATTATGATCGTATGAAATCAAGGAAACATTATTTAATAAATTATGTTATACTTTTTAACGATTTTAAATTTGTACATACCATTTTATATATTTGTTATTTTATTTTATTTAGAGTTATGTCATCCACACTCGTGAATTTTATTATATTGTTTTCCGAATAATATTCATTGTCATCAATTTATTGAACTTAATGTCACACCCCTTTCAGAGGCGGAAGCGCGAGGTGTGATCATGATTGATTCTCATTGCATACGAATAAGTAAACATACTACATGAAATAAAAAAACTCCAAAATGCCATTCATTGTATCAAGTTTTCAACACACGTTAAGTAAATAGTTTACATCTCTTCAAAAGACAATAGTTAAAAGTTTATAACACAGTTTTCAAATTTAAATGATCAAGGATATATCCTTCATGTCACCGCAAGTAGGCATGATATGATAATAAATCTTACAAAAGTGGCAAAGGAGCGTAGACACATGACTTCTTGAACTTAAGCCCGCAAGGCTTCTACTAATTTCCTAAAATACATGTAAGTTTGAAAATCGTCAACAAAGTTGGTGTGAATTCATGCAGTTTGTATAAAATGTATGAGTTGTAATTATATAAAACATGGTATGTAATTGAAAAATGTATTTGTAAAATGTAAGCTGTAAATGTAAGGAAATCGAGATCGCTAATGTTTCGTGAGGACATTAACATGTGTGACGACATAGGAAGCATGCAAACCTAGGCAATTTTTCCATCAATTCACGACTGGGACCCAAAAGCACTCTTCCGCATGGGCAATGAGGAACAAGAGTGAGGCTGCCAATACCCGCTAGATCTAACCTTTCTCTCCTCGGTCTAGTTGTATATGTGATTAATGGTGCTTAAGTTTCACCCTATTCACAAATGATCTATTGTATCATTCCTTAGTTTTCTACATACCATTGTACATGTATTTTCCCCAAAGTTTTAAAAACAAGAAAATGTTTAAAAGTGGGGACATTAACTCACTGTTTTGCGTCTAAACTCCACCGGTATCTACTTCGTTTCCGACGTTGTCACACCCTAAAAATGTCGCAGCGGAATATAAAACGTAGTGGTGACGGAAGCTGGTGCCAATTTATATATTTTCGATCGATGCATTTAATTGTTGGACATTTTAGTATATTTTAGATCTAAGTTATTCAAACATTACGTTTTAAGACACAACACAACCACGACATAGTTAAGTTGTTTTGATCCTCACGGATCTTATTACATTCGTCCCAGAAAGTTTTAAAAATCAATCCAACATTTTAAGTAACAAAACATGCATCAACAATCACAAGATACGCTATAATTCCCAAAGCCGAACTCAAGTACCTGTAGAACACGTTAAAATCAAGTGTCAACACAAAGGAATGTGAGTTCACTTATTCGTTTACTAACAGATTTTATTCCAAGGAAAACTTTCCATTTAGGTGTTTATTTAAAACATCTATTTAATTCTTAGAAAGTCCATTTTACTTTCTTAATAAAATTCATGGGCCTTCCGTCGCAGTTTCTCGAACCCGACAATATTGTTACTGCCCAAGTTTTGTATATTAAATTATTGCGTCAACTTTTAGACTCGTATGTTAGCTAGACGATACGAACTATATATTAACCATGCAGGGATAATCAATGCTAGACAATAAACAGAATCAAAATTCGTCGTTTGACATTGACACGGGGCGACCGGTCACGACGGGGTTGTCAACTCTATAGATATACCAACAATTCCTCGCGTTCATTACTTAAATGATTAAACGACATCATGGGCGCAGGGTTCTTTCTCGAAGAACAATATGATGTCTGCCTCACGTACAATATATATATCCTACTAATATGACAATTTAATACACGATGATTTACGAATTCACTTGTCACTCAAATGTTGAGAGCCAGTCCGGAATTCATCCCCAATCCGTACGGTCTAGTTTCACTTAAGAAATACCGCACATACAATATTCATTCATCAAAAACGTTTTACTTTGAAACGTATAACTTATCAAATTCATATATTTTCAGAGAAAATATATATATTTTATATTAAAAGGTATGTTTTATTTCGAAAACATTATTAAACCCTTTTAATGACGTGTTCCACCCCCAAAATATATACAAAACAGTAAAAAGAGAATAGTTCAATCCCAGAGATTGATTTCTACACGTCCTATTATATATATAGGAACGATTTTTAATCAGTATTCATAACACAAAAATCCTAAGTTTCTCCGTTTCTTAGAATTATCACATAACTTTGAGATTTTCTTGAAAAGTTATCTTTTTTTATTATGTTGGCAAGTTAATATATATATATATATATATGATTTTACCGACTTGAACGATTTTATTGGTGACCATTATTGTGTAAATCCGTTAACTCTCCCGTTTATACGCAATATATCTACGATTTGCGCATCGTAATATATATACATAAACGTTCATAGAATTTAACATCGAACACGCGAAATATTACTAACTTATCTATTTTGTCATTTTTAAAGCAAATACACAAAAAACATCTCATATGTACCAAATTTCATGCTCGATAAACAAGTTACATATTTAACCCAATTTTACCGTTTCTACCGCACAAAACATACATGCATAGTCTAAATTTCCCATTATCAAATAACACTTAACATATTATCACATTTACATGTTTAAATCACTTAACACATTTTATCACATAAGGTTCACTCAAAATTTTATCTATACTAGTGTATATCGAAAAATGCGTATTTTAGCGATCCGGTAACGGTTTCGGTCGTCGGAAGTCACATATGACTAACCAAACACCAAATAAACTCAATATAAGTTAAAATACTTATTTTTACACTAAAATTATCAGTTAATTTGCTGAGCTAAAACAGTTTCTTGAAAATCACTCGAAAAACCGATTTTTGATCGTTTTAACGCATAGTTTTGCGTTAAACGTTACTATAACCATCCCTACTCGAAACGACTTGATATTATAACACAATACATATTATTTACTGATTAAAATTGTGGTTATAACTAGATTAGTGCATTTTTTGTGTAGACCACATAAATCATGCGATTTCACGTATTTTACAACCCCTAATGCACCAAGTACAACATGCAAGGCTAATAAACATTATCACAAGTTTATATATCATTTAAACACTTCAAAATAACCTTATTTTAGTGTTTAGATTCTGATTAAAAATCTATTTTTGTCAAATCATGTTCGAATCATCTTTTCTTGATCATATTTCAACATGCATGTCCAAATATGTGCATCTAATGCACCCATATCATATCATCATTAGCATACATGAACTAAATCATATCCATCATGCATTTAACTCATGTTCAAACATTCAAGAACATCATCTTCTTCATATATCATCATCTAATCATTTAACCTAAATGTAAGATTCACTCTATTTATGAACATATAACCAAAAACCCACATGCATGTGTATACACATATACATACACGACACCACATACATGTGCACATAAACATCCAAAATTTACTTTAACATGTTCATCTTTTAGTCATATGACTTTTATAAAACCACATTTTGATCATGCATGCATTTACCTTTTCAAGAATCATGTCAAACAAGAATCATTCAACATCAATCCATCAACAATCAAATCTCAAATCTCTTATATACATACATACACTCACGGCTATATATATATATATATACACATCCATTTTTATTTTCTTTAAAAACCCATTTTTTATTGTTTTCAAGTTTGCTATTAATTTTCCAAGATTCAAGAGAAACTCCCAACATCATCATCTCTAAAAATCAAGAACATGGTTTTAAAAACAAGTTTATACCTTTCAAGATTTTAGTGGGTTTTTGACAAGATTTTTGATGATAAGGAGCTTATTTAACCAAGAAAACACTTTCGGATCCTCAAAACACCTTGAAACCTTCTTGGAATGAACTTTGATCTTCATGAACAAGTGAAAAAAATTTCGAAAATATGTGAGAGATAAAGGATGTTCGGCTGAATTTTTAGAGAGAGAGAGGTGTTGGTGATTTTTGAAGTTAAATTCTTGGAAATGAGTAAATCATAGAAAGTTTGGTGGATTAATAATCATGCACCTCCTTTGTGATCCAATAGATGGAGGAGGGAGAGAGAGAGAGAGAGGGAGAGAGAGAGAGAGAGAGAGAGAAACAACATGCATGGCAGCCAACACATGCCCTATGTCTCCCAAATCTCACACATTTCGCATACATAAATATATATATATATATGCAAATTAGAGAAAAAACTGGTATTTTACTGGATACCGGGTATTTTATCTAGCGTTTTAACTCGTTTTAACGCGTTTTAAATTATTTTTAACACTCTATAAAAATAAACTCACCAAAATATTATTGAACAATATTTTTCTTGCATGGACTGGCTACGTTGTCGGTATTTGGCAGTATGCGCGCTGTGCTGCGCGGCACGCGCTTAAAATCGCAAAAATAGGGATTTATGCGTTTTTATTTATTTTTATCATTCTAAAGTAATAAACTCATCAAATTATTACTAAAATGATTATCAGTTTCCTTGACAGGATGTGTTGACAGTATTTTGTCGGTATACGCACTGCATCGCGCTGTACGCGCTTAAACTCGAAAAACAAAGTTTATTAGCGTTTTAATTTATTTTTCCTCACGAGTATGATTAAAATTATTATTCTAGTCGTAACAGACTATTTTTTTAGGATTTTAACACTGATCGGGTGGTCACTGACGTTTGTTTCGCATTTTAACCATTACGCGATAAGCGTTTATCTTACCGTTGCCAACATAATTTTTATCAAAGTTTAATTTTACCAACTCATTAAATTTCACATATAAACATCATAATTAGTCAAATACAGCCCTGTTACCTATTCACAACACGTGTTACAATTGTACGGTACGACCTGAAAAGCCGGGTGTCACAATCTCCCCCTGTTTAGGAAATTTCGTCCCCGAAATTTTCACTCTATAGGTTTTGCTTTCGTACTAGATGAAAATGGTGAAAACAAACTTGATGAATATGGTCTTGTAGTTTCTGCGAGAAACTTTGATTCTGACGAAGAATCTTCGTAGACCTATATTACACACATTCTTAATTCCTAATCTCACATCTCTACGCTCTCCACCATTTCCCAGGTTCAACATTTACAAGCACTTAATCAAGAAGATTAAGCAAAATTACACTAATTCGGTTTCTACATACGTATATTTACATATACATTACTCCGTATCTAAGATAGTCTGAGTTTACACCTGATTGATCCATCTCGAGATGGGCTCTCGAAAGAATCAAATCTCATAAAATCGTCTTCCTTCCTTCTTGCATTCATTTCAGATATCTACAAATTTCCAAATCAATAAATTGCATACACGACTAGAATGCTAAAATCGCCTGTCCGGTTATTAGCATAACTCTTCTAGCTATACATACTGCTTCTATGGTGCTTCGATAAACTTCCGTTTATCTTCCAAACAATTCTCTATAAAGAACAAAATCAGTGTATTATCCATTATACACTTTCTCAACTGAACCCAAACAATACATCATGTACACTATTCCATCCTTATGGTAGATTGAGCCTATAAGCGACTGATCCAACTCAAGATGGGCTCTTGAAAGGACCAAGTCAATGTGGCTCAGCTTTTCTTTCCTCTGCTAAACCAAATAGCATCTCTCCCAAGATAACTCCTTTATAAAACTAAGTCTTAAGTCTGGAATCGCAATAGTTCCTTCAATTGTCCATGTAATCCTTCTGTTGATCAATTGGCGACTTTTAACCTTCCCTCGATCTAGGCAAATCCTGTCGCTGGTTTCCTAGATAAACTAAGGTCTAGTTAATTGTCTTTTGCCACATTAGCTTAACAAAGTGGCGATCAACACTTCCATCCATGCAAGGCTTCAAACTGAGCAACCTAGATACTAGCGTGTTAACTATTATGGTAAGGTAACTCTGCCAAAGGCATGTGAGTATCTTAACTTCCCTCGGAGTCCATCATACACGCTCCCAACTTTTCTTTCAAGGGTTCAAAAAGCTTCCTACTATCTTGCTGTTCAATAAATTTCCATTTTCCTTTCGGGGTTATTAGTGTCGAAGGCTGCACTAATTTAGAGAAATTCTTAACAAATCTCCGGTAGCATCTAGCTAGTCATATGGATCATCATACTCCCGACGGGGTCTTTGGCGCTCCTCATTATTCACCAACTCCATAGTTAATTTCAAACGTTACTCATGATTTTCCTTGGTTTGCACATAGGCAAGTATGTCGTCAATGAGTATTATCACGAATCTTCCCGATTAGGGTTTCCATACCATGTTCATAAGATTCATGATTATAAATGGCGCATGAATTTAGTCAAAAAGGCATAACTAATAACTCGTAATGGCCATATCACGTTTGAAAAGCAGTCCTCAGCATATCTTCGTCAGCAACCTTCAACTGATAATATCCTGATCGTAGATCGATCTTCATGTAGCAGCGGGATCCCGGTAACGTGATTGAACAAATCATCAATCCTCGGTAAAAGGGTACCGATTCTTGATAGTCAACTTGTTCGGCTTTCTGAAATCATCACGTATCCTGAAGGATCCATCCTTCTTTTTCTCAACAAAACAGATGTGCCTCAAAGCGAAAAGCTTGATCGAATGAAACCCTTGTCTAACAGCTCTTAAAACTAACTCGACATTTCTATTATTTTAAGCGGTGCTTAATCTATAAGGAGATTGTGCAATTGGGTGCAGCACCGTGAGCCAGATCGATTCGAAATTCGATCCATCTCGCAGGGGAGATCCAGGTAAATTGCGATTGATAGAAATCTCTCCGACATTCCTACACTCGGATTTCGTATCCACCACGTTAACTAAGAACGCAGGATAGCCCCCTTTGTAACCACCTGAGCATCCTCACAACACTGACAACTCTCAATCATCAACACTCGACACTCGACTCGGTCGGTCCCCGCAAACAACTACCACCTCTCTACCGTCATCAGGACGAGATATCCTAGCTAACTTCTTCAAGTGATAGTCCCCACTTCGCTCTTGGATAATCAATCCATCCTCACATCTTCGTTAAAGCTCGCCAGCTCCACTGGAAATAAACCGACATTAGAACTACGATCACCTAACTAAATACTACAACTGCAATCGACCTCAATAGTTTCCATCAACTTACCAATTGCTAGTTCTATCGGGCACTTTATACTCAGCTTACTTGCAGGTGAACACAAAAATGGTTCAGAGTTTTTTGAACAAAACTCAAGTTAGCTTTGGTATTAAAAGTATGAACATAGATTGGTTTTTGATTCGAAACATACCGGTAACAACAGCAAGATCTTCTCGTGCCTTCCCAGCGTTTAGCTCGAATGCTCTACCCCTGGCATCCTAACCCTTCCTTTTCAGATAATCTCTCTCGAAATGTCCTTGTTCACCATACTCGTAGCATCCCTCGAGGGTACCTCCCTCTGATGTATTCTTAGCGTAACACTCGCGAGTCATATGTCTAGTCCGACCACATCTGGCGCACTGTCTCCGCTCATCCTCGTGAGTCTTCTCCTCAAAACTACTCCTACCATCCCTGTCATTATCCTTTCCCGACTCTCTAGGTTTAGCTACACACTCTTCCTCCAATTTGCGTTCCTCACCACGCTTCTCATCGGTACCTTTCCTCGAACTCTCAGACTTTCGCTTTTGGCGGCATTTCGTCGTTTTTATTATTTACAACAATAACAATCACATAAGACGATGACCAAAAATAATTCAATCATTAAATGGTAGTGGACCAAACATTGCGCATGTATCATATCCACATATTAATGATAACAATTCTTAAACCAAAAGAAACCCATTCGATATTTTTACCAGAAATTTACAAAGCTTGTTTTTAGTATGAAGACTAATCAAAATTTGGCATGTCTACATCAACACCCTCAACAAGCTTATATGAAATTTCTTCCTAAATATCTGAAATTTGGCATGCAAGCCATAAATAGGGTTCATCAAAGGAGACATACAAACAAACAACAGAAACAAACAACAACTAACGCTTCAATCCCTGGAAGTCCAACATCTTCCTAACAAGCTCTTCTTGCTCATCATAACAGTCCATCTGTCCCTCTAAGTCCTTCATTGTCTCCATGCCTCCGTGTAACGTGGCGAACTGAAAATCATAGTGAGAGCGATTGACCCTAACCCCTTTCTGCCTCTTCAAAGTGGACGTTGTCTCAACTCTCGAAGTCGATGCGATCTCTCCAATGGGTCGAGTCATCTTCCTATGGCGTGTGTAGACCTAAAAGAGGTGTAGCAAAACACGCGACACGAATAGCAGAACAAACGATTTTGTGACGACGGACGAAAGAATTTCAAGTGTAGGTTCGACAGTATCAGTGAGCGGAACTACTAATGGCTCTATAGGCCGAGCCGTGACATATCGTAACCGTACAAAGTAACTGTGTGATCAACGTGAATAGTAACACATAAGGCCTAAATAAACAGAAAATCACGTATGCACATAAACACATAAGGGTTTTCATACATGATAAAATTTCCACATTTATTTAAAAATCCTGGCTTCGAGAATTTTGGACTTTAAATCTCAAAATTCTTCGGTTGAAGTCTAGTGTTTTCCTCCGAAAACATCTAGTTCGCTAACAACCATTGGCTCTGATACCAACTTCTGTCACACCCCAAAAACGTCGCAGCGGAACATAAAATGTAGTGGTGACGGAAGCTGGTGCCCATTTATATCTTGTCGATCGATGCATTTAATTGTTGGACATTTTAGTATATTTTAGATGTAAGTTATTCAAACATTACGTTTTAAGACACTACACAACCACGACATAGTTAAGTTGTTTTGATCCTCACGGATCTTATTACATTCGTCCCTAAAAGTTTAAAAATCAGTCCAACATTTTAAGTAACAAAACATGCATCAACAACCACAAGATACGCCATAATTCCCGAAGCCGAACTCAAGTACCTGTAGAACACATTAAAATCAAGTGTCAACACAAAGGAATGTGAGTTCACTTATTCGTTTACTAACATATTTTATTCCAAGGAAAATTTCCATTTAGGTGTTTATTTAAAACATCCATTTAATTCTTAGAAAGTCCATTTTACTTTCTTAATAAAATTCATTGGCCTTCCGTCACAGTTTCTCGAACCCGACAATATTGTTACTGCCCAAGTTTTGTATATTAAATTATTGCGTCAACTTTCAGACTCGTATGTTAGCTAGACGATACGAACTATATATTAACCATGCAGGGATAATCAATGCTAGACAATAAACAGAATCAAAATTCGTCGTTTGACATTGACACGGGGCGACCGGTCATGACGGGGTTGTCAACCCGATAGATCTACCAACAATTCCTCACGTTCATTACTTAAATGATTAAACGACATCATGGGCGCAGGGTTCTTTCTCGAAGAACAATATGATGTCTGCCTCACGTACAATATATATATCCTACTAATATGACAATTTAATACACGAAGATTTAGGAATTCCCCTGTCACTCAAATGTTGAGACCCAGTCCGGAATTCATCCCCAATTCGTACGGTCTCGTTTCACTTAAGAAATACCGCACATAAAATATTCATTCATCAAAAACGTTTTACTTTGAAACGTATAACTTATCAAATTCATATATTTTCAGTGAAAATATATATATATTTTATATTAAAAGGTATGTTTTATTTCAAAAACATTATTAAACCCTTTTAACGACGTGTTCCACCCCCAAAATATATACAAAACAGTAAAAAGAGGGGTTTAGTGACACTCACCTTAGGGTGCGTATTTTAAATGGCGCAATCCCAGAGATTGATTTCTATACGTCCTATTATATATATATATATAGGAACGATTTTTAATCAATATTCATAACACAAAAATCATAAGTTTCTCCGTTTCTTAGAATTATCACATAACTTTGAGATTTTCTCGAAAAGTTGTCATTTTTTATTATGTTGGCAAGTTAATATATATATATATATATATATATATATATATATATATATATGATTCTAGCGACTTGAACTATTTTATTGGTGACCATTATTGTGTAAATCTGTTAACTCTCCCGTTTATACGCAATATATCTACGATATGCGCGTTGTAATATATATACATAAATGTTCATAGAATTTAACACCGAACACGCGAAATATTACTAACTTATCTATTTTGTCATTTTTAAAGCAAATACACATAAAACATCTCATATGTACCAAATTTCATGCTCGATAAACAAGTTACATATTTAACGCAATTTTACCGTTTCTACCGCACAAAACATACGTGCATACATGCATAGTCTAAATTTCCCATTATCAAATTAACACTTAACATATTATCACATTTACATGTTTAAATCACTTAACACATTTTATCACATAAGGTTCACTCAAAATTTTACCTATACTAGTGTATATTGAAAAATGCGTATTTTAGCGATCCGGTAACGGTTTCGGGCGTCGGAAGTCACATATGACTAACCAAACACCAAATAAACTCAATATAAGTTAAAATACTTATTTTTACACTAAAAATATCAGTTTATTTGCTGATCTAAAACAGTTTCTTAAAAATCACTCGAAAAGCCGATTTTTAACCGTTTTAACGCATAGTTTTGCGTTAAACGTTACTATAACCATCCAAACTCGAAAAGACTTGATATTTTAAAACAATACATATTATTTACTGATTAAAATAGTGGTTATAACCAAATTAGTGCAGTTTTTGTGTAGACCACATAAATCATGCGATTTCACGTATTTTACAACCCCTAATGCACCAAGTACAACATGCAAGGTTAGTAAACATTATCACAAGTTTATATATCATTTAAACACTTCAAAATAATCTTATTTTAGTGTTTAGATTCAGATTAAAATCTATTTTTTGTCAAATCATGTTCTAATCATCTTTTCTTGATCATATTTCAACATGCATGTCCAAATATGTGCATCTAATGCACCCATATCATATCATCATTAGCATACATGAACTAAATCATATCCATCATGCATTTAACTCATGTTCAAACATTCAAGAACATCATCTTCTTCATATATCATCATCTAATCATTTAACCTAAATGTAAGATTCACTCTATTTATGAACATATAACCAAAAACCCACATGCATGTGTATACACATATACATACACGACACCACATACATGTGCACATAAACATCCAAAATTTACTTTAACATGTTCATCTTTTAATCATATGACTTTTATAAAACCACATTTTGATCATGCATGCATTTACCTTTTCAAGAATCATGTCAAACAAGAATCATTCAACATCAATCCATCAACAATCAAATCTCAAATCTCTTATATACATACATACACTCACGGCTATATATATATATATATACACATCCATTTTTATTTTCTTTAAAAACCCATTTGTTATTGTTTTCAAGTTTGCTATTAATTTTCCAAGATTCAAGAGAAACTCCCAACATCATCATCTCTAAAAATCAAGAACATGGTTTTAAAAACAAGTTTATACCTTTCAAGATTTTAGTGGGTTTTTGACAAGATTTTTGATGATATGGAGCTTATTTCACCAAGAAAACACTTTCGGATCCTCAAAACACCTTGAAACCTTCTTGGAATGAACTTTGATCTTCATGAACAAGTGAAAAAAATTTCGAAAATATGTGAGAGATAAAGGATGTTCGGCTGAATTTTTAGAGAGAGAGGTGTTGGTGATTTTTGAAGTTAAATTCTTGGAAATGAGTAAATAATAGAAAGTTTGGTGGATTAATAATCATGCACCTCCTTTGTGATCCAATAGATGGAGGAGAGAGAGAGAGACAACATGCATGGCAGCCAACACATGCCCTATGTCTCCCATATCTCACACATTTCGCATACATACATATAAATATATGTAAATTAGAGTAAAAACTGGTACTGGATACCGGGTATTTTATCTAGCGTTTTAACTCGTTTTAACGCATTTTAAATTATTTTTAACACTCTATAAAAATAAACTCACCAAAATATTATTGAACAATATTTTTCTTGCCTGGACTGGCTACGTTGTCGGTATTTGGCAGTATGCGCGTTGTGCTGCGCGGTACGCGCTTAAAATCGCAAAAATAGGGATTTATGCATTTTTATTTATTTTTATCGTTCTAAAGTAATAAACTCATCAAATTATTACTAAAATGATTATCAGTTGCCTTGACAGGCTGTGTTGACAATATTTTGTCGGTATACGCACTGCATCGCGCGGTACGCGGTTTAAACTCGAAAAATAGAGTTTCTTAGCCTCTAAATTTATTTTTCCTCACGAGTACGATTAAAATTATTATTCTAATCGTAACGGAATATTTTTTTTAGGATTTTAACACTGATCGGGTGGTCACCGACGTTCGTTTCGCATTTTAACCATTACGGGATAAGCGTTTATCTTACCGTTGCCAACATAATTTTTATCAAAGTTTAATTTTACCAACTCATTAAATTTCACATATAAACATCATAATTAGTCAAATACAGCCCTGTTACCTATTCACAACACGTGTTACAATTGTACGGTGCGACCTGAAAAGCCGGGTGTCACAGACGTAACTTATAAGTGTTCTACGTATGTTAATCACCTAAACTTGTGATTTACTACGTACAAGTTACCATCTTGTCTTGTGTATTTGTTTTGTTTTAAATGTATATGTTCTTGAATTGTTAAGATATATATTTCACAAAATATATATTTAGTTTTGTATTCTTGTGAGTCGTATCCATGATAGTCGGGTTTCACCCGTTCGTCGCGTTAGCCTTAATTTAAATTGTATTTTCTATTTGTAATTATATATATTTTTATTCTAAAAAATATACATGTACATAATTTAAAACGATATATGTTAAAAATAATTTATTTTTAACTTGTCTTCATGTTAAAATAATATTATTTCTCAAAATAAATATAAGTAACTTGTTAAAATAAAATTTTCCATATTATTTTTAGTATAAGTATACTTAGGCAAGTATACTTGTACTTAAGTATAAATACTTATGTATTTTGTATTAATTGTTAAAAATCACTACTTATGATTTTTAATACTTTCTGGAATTATATACCTAAAAAATAATATACTTTTAAGACTTGTTTGTTATGTATATATTTTGGTCATGCTTGTTAAATATATACATATTTCGTCACTTGTCCGATTTTTGTACAATTTCCATTAATTGTAGTAATTATATATTTCTCTCTCTCTCTATATATATGTATATATTTGTCCAAATATTGTCCAAGTCCATGAATTGTTAAGGAATATATTTATATAAATATATATATTTTGGTGTTTTGTCCATACACCCATTTATGGGTGATTTTGTATATATTATTTATAAATATTTCCTTGTGTATTTTATGTGTATTTTCTATTTACTGTATTTAGTGTATTTTTAAGTTCCTAAATATACACTAATATATATATATATATATATATATCCCTAGGAATATACATATTTATACTTGTTTTATTTCTTGAAGAAAACTCTATTTTCTTAGCTTGTATGTTGTATAAAAATTAGAAAAAACCTTTGGTAAACATTCTTGAACAATTTTTGTATAAAAAGTTTCACAAAACTTTAAATTTTTCTAAGTGTCAAAATTTTATAAAAATTTTGACATAGTCTTCTCTAAAAATGGAGGTTTTCCCATGTATTAAAACATGTGTTTATTTGCTTTTAATCACCAAAACTCAAGAATCAACAATTTTTGCAAGTAAAGACCATTAAAACATTATACTTTTTCAGGTGGTGAACTTGAAGTTTCATAAAAATGTGTAGTAATTTAGATCTATACACTAAACATATAGATCTACTTAGATCAAAGCTTTTTTTTTTAATTTTTGTAAACTTTGATGAAACTTTATTTTATAAACTTGATCATCCATGAGTTTAGTAGGTTCAAGAACATGAGAAATCCATTTTAACAACATTCGAGTTTACTTTAAAGTTCTTCAAGTTCAACAACATGCTACTTCATGGATCTTTCAAGATCCATGCTTAAACTTGTTAGATCTAAGCTTCTAACAAGCTTACATATGATGGATCTAAACAAAAACACAAGATCAACAACAACAACTTCATCACATACATCAAACAACACTAGAAACACTTGATTTTCTTTAGATTATGTTAGTTCTTCTTATGTTCATCTTTTAAAGTTAAACTTTCTTGATGGTGTAACTTGTACAGACTACTAACATGAAGTAAAACGGAGATTAGGAGGCTTACTACTAGCTCTTGTGGCTAGGGAAGTGACAAGAACACCAAGAAGAAGAAGATGATGAAAAGAAGGTGGTTAATAGCTCCACAAAGAGGTCTTTGAGCTTCCAATGCTTGACACCTTCTTAGATGGTCTTCATACACCCTTGAGCACCCTTAGAATGGCTTGAAAATGGGTGAAAAATTATGGTGATGTTTGTGTGTGTGTGGCCATGAGGTAGAAGAGGAGAGGAGAAGAGAAGAAGTTTGAAGTTTAGTGAAAATGATGAAGTGAAGATGATGTTGGAGGTTCAGTGTTTTATAATCTTCAAACAACATCTCCTTCCACCATGTAATTCATTTATCCTCTAATCTTTCATCAACATTAGGAGACAACATGGGGACTAGTGGGCCCCATGTTTTGACCGTCCATGACCAATGGCGGGGGGGGGGGGGGTGCAAAAGTTTGGAAGTTAGGGGGTGAAGATGTAACTTGAAGGTTTAATGAAAGGTTAAGTGTGTTTTAGTGTTTTTAGGTGTTTTATGATCATAACTAGTTTTAAATCATTAAAACAATGCTTCTAGTTCATTTTTGATGTTTTGGATAGTGTCCGGTTAATTGCTTTGTTGTCGGTTCATTAAGGTGCTAAATTGTGTAATTTATAAGGTATGAAGTACCTTTTGTGTTATGATTTTAATCCCGACACTTTACAAGTTATTCTAGATGTTTTAGGCTACTTATGCTTCAATTTCAATATGTTAAATTGCAGAATTTTGCTGTATGAAGTACCTTTTGTGTTATGATTTTAATCCCGACACTTTACAAGTTATTCTAGATGTTTTAGGCTACTTATGCATCAATTTCAATATGTTAAATTGCAAAATTTTGCTGAAAAATGCAGAATTTGTTGTTTATAATGCGTTTCGGGCAATTTTTAGTGCTTGTTTAAGCTTACTGAAAGTGTTATTATAAACCCTTGCTCTCCCACTTTGGTTTTAATATATTTTTGATATTGGACCTACATCTAAGTCCTAAATCTATCGTTTAACTGAGTATTGAAGCTGTGCTGACACAGCTTGTCTAATCGGTGAGTTTTCTAATTGTTTTGACGCAACGCATAAATTATTTCACAATGCGATAAATGAAATATGTAACATGCATGATTTAAATGTATGACATGCAAGCATATAATGTTGACATTTAAATACATTAATGTAGACAATAAATAATTATTAAAGTAGTACGGAAGTTGCCGGTTTCGTGCCGATTGTCACATTTAAAATTGGAAAAGATAAGATAAAAATTAAACATGCTTTGGTTTGCCACATATCCAATTTAAAATATTCATTCATCTCAATTCTTTTCTAACGTGACATTAATAAGTAAAAATAAATTATTCACAATTTTGTTCAAATTTAACACATGGAGGGACTTTTATATACAAAAAGTTGTTTAGGGACTTTTATTAGACAAAAAAAAAAGCATGCTGGTTTTTAATGTGTAAAGAAAAAAGTGGAAGGACTTTTATGAGAAAAACAAAAAGTATGCTAGTTTTTTTATGACAATAGCCTTTTCTCTAACCCACGTAAAATTGTATCCAAAACAAGTACGCAAATGTTAATTTATAAACTAAAAAACAGATGGTTAATAAGGGTTAATCAAAAAGCTAAAAGCGTAATATATATTTCAGCTTTTACATCCACAAAAGTAGACTAATTAAACATGCACTAATTTCTTTAATCGACGTAAAATTGCATCCAAAATAAGTAGGTAAATGTCATTTTTTTAATCTAGATTTTAAGGGACGTTTATTATTTACAACTCGTACAAAACCTCTTCTTTCTTCGGTCCCAACTTTTTCAATAACGACAAGGAATTAAGGGATAGTGAATTTAAATAACCAAAACTTTCACCAATTGGCCGATAACACTTTCAACTTTTGGTTTGTATACCAGTACTCCCAACTTTCAATTTAGTGGCCAATAACAGTCCATAACTAACTGAACCCTAACCCAGTTAGTTTTTGCTAATGTGGCATCTGATGTGGTTATTTTTGCTAATGTGGCATTTTTGATGACATGACAGTGATGTGCCAATTGATGTGGCAGCTGACATGGAATTTTTTGATGACGTGCCAACTGACGTGGCATTTTTGATGGCGTGGCAGCTGACATGGAATGTTTGATGATGTGGCAGCTGACATCAGCTAACTGTGTTAGTGTTTTGTTAGTTAGGGAGTGTTATCAGCCAATAAGTTGAAAGTTGAGAGTGCTGGTGTACAAATTGAAAGTTGGGAGTGTTATTTGCCATTTGGTGAAACTTGGAGTTATTTAAATATAATATCCCAATAATTAAAGATAAGATACATGGTTTGGTCTAAATTAAAGAAGAAAGTAAAAAATATGAGTGATTTACATGATTCAGTCTAAATTGCCTTATGCTCGACTTAGTATTATTACTTTGTAGGTGATGGAAAATCACAAGTACCTAGATATCTATTTATAATACTATGATTACGGTTACAAACGTTCTATTAGGATTGGCCTGAGTGGCTAGACACTAATACGACACATAGTCGTGTCATTATTTTTTCTAAACACGAACACGAACCCATTTAGAAACAGGTTAACACCACACGATAAATCAAATATGTAATGAAACAAAACTTGTCAAAAGTTCATAAAAGTCCTCTTAACTAATACATAAATACATAATCCTTAACATATTTGAAACAAAAATCTATAAAGGTTTAAACAGCTTAGTAACAGGTTAAACAACTTAGTAACAGGTTAATAGGTATTTAACCTTTTACACACAAATTTAGACAATTCATTAGTAAGTTGACTTATTTAAGTCACGAAACCTATTATGCTTAAACCCTAACTTGTTTACCTTCATATTGTTTCGTGTCGTGTTAGAAATTGCCAGCCTTACTTTATAGACAAGAAATCATAACTATGCCAACCTGCCATTTACCAACATTTGTTGGAATCAGGGTTGGCTACTCTTTTGCGAACCCACCACACCTAACAATATCCCACTTGGCGGTTTTGATAAACTTCAAACTGTACTCCATCATGTGTAGTACTTCTATAATTTGATTTTTCACTAGTTTTAACGCCTTCTCAAAAGTTATTCCTGAAGGCCAGTCAAAGTTCCACCGAGCTTGAACTCATCATGTGTAATTTGTTGGAAACCAAATACGTTTTTAAAAGGAAATTACCCATGTTTTACTTTGTTTTTTTTTTTGTTGAAAATCCGATATGGATTAACTAATAATCGAGTTTTTAATGATTTGCATGTTTTTGGCTGAAAACGAGGGATTCTAAGGGTGTTGGAGATCAAGAGCTGAAAGAAAAAAAATATCAAATTAGACTTGAGTACGACCTGTAGGACTAAAGGCCTATGACCTGAACCTTATACGCCAACACTGTTCTCGGGAAACCCTAATTTCAGCCCATTTGACCAAGGTATAGCCAGGTACTCACTTTCTCAGTACGACATGTACTCACTTATTTGATATGACCCATACTGACTTCGTAAAATCTAAAAACGTCTATCTAAGCGATTTGACGGCTGAAACCCCCGATCTAGACTTTAGATGACTGTAATACTCAAAAAGGAGCTGTGAGTGACTGTGGAGAAGGAGAATCAAGGCTTGAGGGTTAGGGATATAAAGATCTAACATTCGGTTAGCAAGGAAGCTTGCTATTTGGTTTGATCATTTTTGAATTCTTCTATTTAAACCATGATTGTGTTTGGTGATTTAAACTTGAACGTGGTCTACTAACCACTTTGTAGCAGGTTAGGCATAATGATTCTTTGAGTTCTGTTTGTTTTAATGATTTTTTTCTCTGAATGTGCTTTTTTAAAGTAGTTATTTTTCTTAGACCTATGATGTATCTAGTTGCATGTTACCATTGATGTGTGAGTTTGTTTGTGTGGTAGACTCAATCTTTCATGGAAGTTATGCAAGCTAGATTCGATTTATCATATCTTTTGGATGGTTATATATTGGTTGTTAACTTGGGGCTTGAAACCTTAACCCTTAATAGACAATCTGGTTCTTGGGTTGGTTAAGCATGTGAACTACTTACCGGAATGGCCTAAATAAACAGATGTGGAAAATAGTTAGTGTTTTCTTCATAATTGATCTTGTATGGGTTGTAATCCGCACTCTGTTGTGTTTGCAAAATTGTTTTCTTTACTTATAAAACAAAAATCTCATTTCATCACTTAAATATTGATATAGGATTTAGCATCAAGAGCCATTGTGTCCATGGATTGATATCTCGTATATTGCCACTGGTATACTATATGATGATGTGTTTACATACAACATATACATTGTATGTGTTTGTATATACATATATATATGTATGTGTTTGTATAAACGTATATATGTATGTGTATGTGTGTATAAAACGGCCTTATGTGACAACTAAGAATTTTCAGGTTAACTCTGTTAACACAACTCCATTATCTTTAACATGATTTAAAACATTAATTATAGCATTTCACTTCATATAGGTTAGTTAAGTGTGTCAGTTAGTAAACGAACACTCACATAACAATAATTCAGCGAATTAATCGAATTATCGAACCACACACGAGTCTGACCTCGAACGTTGGTGAAACATGGAAATAGTATTTCAAATATAAAAACATTAATATAATTGTGTGGAATTATATGTTATTTGACTATATGGATTGTAAGACCCTTCTTTAAATAACACGATTTTAACATTAAAATACGCATTTTATACTAAAAATGAGACTTTACAAAAACTTTGTCAAGTTAACATTCATACATGTTTAAAGTATTCAAAATATAGGGCTAAGTGTTTACATAATTCACTTTTATCAAAACAAAACAAGATTTAACGCGGAAGCTTCATTTAACGTGTGTTCGGTTCATGTTCGTCGCTTGATCTTCACCCATCCTAAGTTCAAACACACCTACATTGTAAATTTATCACAAACGTTAGCATATGAGACCTTAGAACCCGTCTAAACGGACCCAAAAGCTCAAAACCATCAAATAAACAAAATCAAAATTTTTGTTAGAAATCGACCATAGGCTACGGTTCTCAGACCGTAGCTTACTGTTCACCTTTAATACTTCAACCAGAATATCTGAACCGTAGGCTACGGTCCAGGACCGAAGCTTACGGTTTGCCTGCAGGTTTTTGCTTGTTTTCCGTTTTTAATACGAAAACCTTCATAACTTTTTATCCGTTTGTCCGTTTTACACGATTCTTTTTCCTACGAGTCCGTAATTCAAATACCAACACGTCTATCATATTTTTAATGTTAAAAGTTTGGTTTAAGGACTGAAAGCCTTTAAGTCCCCTTTTTACTTATTCGACCCGTTTAGTTTGAATCATACTTTTTACTACTTGTAATTTATGACCTCTAGACATGTTTACCCATTCCCTGAGCTTGCGATCTTTGGCGTATCACTACCATTTCATGGTTTTATGCTCTCATGATCGATAATCATCAAGTGATGTTCAAATTATTTCTTTATTACCGAAACGACCTTTGTTTGACCCATTTGGTTGTCCAATGGTATCCACCATTTCAGTGACATACCAAATTTCATTCTAACCAATATTTTGACCCGTTTTTTTTTGTCTAGTGAACTTCGTCACTTCAACGACATAACAAATTCACATGTAACGCTAATTCTATATCAACAAGCTACAATAAATGTTCAAACATAATGTAACGAAACCATAGTTACGTACTTGCATTATTCATCAACATTGGTCTCTATCTGTAATTACCCATTCCCGGGCTGGTTAACCTTTGCGTATAACTTCCATTCCATGGTTTACTCTTTTTTAACTCAACTTTAACGAGTGACGTTTAAGTCACTTCGAACACTACCATTTCGACCATTATTTGACCCGTTTGGTTTATCGAGTGAATTCCATCACTTCATTGACTTACCAAACGCAACCATTTTCACTATATCAATAATAAACATTTTCTACGACTAGGTTTATCTACATAGCTGTAACGAGACGACAAGTCGCGTACCTTCAAAGCTTATCCTTCTAGCGCGCGCATCCGCTCCAATTTGCCGCTTGAAATTTCGATTACCTTGCCTATAGAGTTCGACCAACGACATGTTTAGAACTCTTATCACATCATATTTCGCATAATTTGTCATTTTATTCAATTATGCGTTTTACTTTAAATTTCAACAAATTTGTGTCCTTTTAGGCATTTTAACAAACACCTTATAGGCATAATTTTATACTATTAACAATCAAGTTCATGACTAACTACTTAGACAAGATTAAACATCATTTTCAAGTTCATTACATCTAGCATGCATAACAACACCTATATTTATTTCATAAAAATCAATAACACTCGTGTCATGATCAAGATTCTAGTATTCTTAATCTTCCTACAAAACCCATTTAACACATAAGTGGGTGATTCTTAATTTCATGTGTATGAACATCAATTCATCAAATTATTGATTAGGGTTCATTCCTAACCATGAATTTATCATAGTTTCATTCAAACATCTAACATTCAAGTTCCAATTTCGACTTCATATGTTCATCAAGAAATCAAAACGTGACCAAAAGACGAAATTCGACATACCTTGTGATCCCCTCACTTAGGTGATCACTAGTTTGAGCTTGGTTTTCGATTTGATCTCGATTTGCCTCCTTGATTTGGCCAATTTATGCAAGTTAGGGTTTGAGCAAGGAACCTTCTTTGGCTCTTGTGGGATTCACGACCAGAACACACACAAAGTGTGTGTTTTGGGTGTTAAATATTGTTTTAATAACATTACTTTGTAATTGTTCAACTTTGTTCTCTTAACTTTATCTAAGTTTTTATAAAGGGTTGTTTAACCAAGCTTTTCTTTATTACTACAAGACTTGTAACTAACTAAATTATTTATTCCTAGTTAGTTTATCTCGTTTATTACCGACCTTAAATTTTTAATATAAAATTTTATATTTTCGGGTGTTACACCCTGTTACCTCGGGCCTTTCATGAGCTTTATTTCCTCCAAATCTTTGATTCATTTTTTTTAATATTAGACTTATTTATTTAAATCCTAATATTTACCGAGTTTATTTTTACCACTTACGGTATTTTACTCCTTTATTTTCGGTTACTTTAATATAATTAATAAACCCGTTTTTGGGGTGTTACATGGATTAATTAATGAGTCAAGCATCCACTTTGGTATCTTATTGAACAAAAATGGTGATATTTTTCCTCCATAGATCAAGAATTTCGATTTTTGGCATGTCTCATGACCATCCAATAAGAAGGGTTTCAAAATTTTCAAATGAACTATTTGAAGACCTATTGATTCTAAAAGCTATGGATCGTTCAGACCATTCAATTGATAGATGTAGATCTCGGACCTATAAAAGACATGGACATACACGGGGTGATGATGAAATGAAACAACAAATAAAAGCAGTTTAACAATAAACAGATCAACTCCATGCTGCACAAAACATAAATGAAAGTGATGAAATTAAAAAAATTAGTTACTTTTGTTTATTTTTTATATGTATGATTTGAACAATTTTATAAACATTTTAAATATTATTGTACTTTGTATTAGTTTGTATGAAATATTATATGAAATTTAAAAGTTTGTTTAATCATTGTTACAATCCTGGGAAATACAAAAAAAAAAAAAAGTTGGGAAGGCCTATGATAAGACTAAGCGGTATGGGGGCCGACTTAGGCCCGGCGCCGGTCCCCCACACCGCCCCCTCGCCCGTTTCCGTCGTACCCGGCGACCCACGCTCGAACTCGACGGGCCCATTTTCAAATACTAGCCGTTAATAACGGCCATTTTCTAAATAAATAAAAAAAAAATTCCTTTTTCAATTTAAATACATACCACTTTCATCTATTTTTCATACAATTCTCATCCATTTCTCCCCATTCTCATCCATTTTTCATACAATTCGCCAAGCGTCAAGAAGCTGCAAGAAAAGACATCGAACGTTGTTTTGGTGTTTTACAAAAAAATGGGCCGTCCTTGAACATATATGGAACAACGTAAACGTCGGGGACGGTGACGGAGACGAAGACGAGTAGTGTAGTTTTTTATTTTTAGGAAATGTAATTTTTTTTTTTGTTTTTTTTTCTAGGAAATGTAATTTTTTTTTATGTTATGAAATGAATTTATTTATGTTGTTTTATGTTGGATTTTTTAATTTTTATAAAATTTTTATTAAGTTAATAAAAAAAACTTAGAAAATTATAAAATAATGAGGTGGAGTAGCCCCATCCTCAATCCCCCTCAAATGTTGATGGAGACCCATCCCCCACGAGCCGGTGATGTGGCGCCTACGTGGCGGCCCATCCCCGTGGGGATGGGCCTCACCATACCCTTTAGTCTAATAACATGTCGTCGCTATATGATGAAATTAAATGATTTTATTATTTAATCTTGAACAACTATGATGATGACATGTCTTTGCTATAGGGTGAAATTATATTGTTTTATTATTTAATGTGAGATAGCTATGGCAACAACATAATAGGTGAAATTAAATTAATTAAATATATTTTTTTAATTGGTGAAATTTTATGACGACAAACTGGACGAAATGTCGTCGACAAAGCCGAACCTATAGCAACGATGACTTTCGTCACCTATAGTGACTGAAGAATGGCAACAAACTGATCGGTGACGACTTGTCGTAGGAAAACCCCAGTGGCCCTTGTTATTTGTTGAGTTGTAGTGTACATTTACTGTTTGCTTGATTATACTATTAAGCCCTAATAATGGTTTAAAACTTTATTATTCTAGAGTTTTTTTTTTGAAAAGTAAATATAAAAAGGTGTATGTATATTGGGTCTATTATTGTAATGCTACTGTTGTTCACAACTTGGTGTAGTACACTTTAATTCTCTTTTGTCTTTGGACTTTGGTAGTGCCTAGTTAGCACGTGGTGAATAAAATCTTAGTTGTATAATAGTAAAAGTTGAATTTATGACCCTAAATCAATCATGATTCGTTAGTTGAGTCCTTAAATATTCAGGACTATTTTCTTATAAACTAGTCTTAGGTTTCTCGCGCTGCGGTGAGAGGCGTAAAATCGGGCTAGTAGCATTGTAGGGGGCGTAAAATCATACTAAGTAGCAACCGAACGACGACCAAAACCACAAAAAAACGTAAAATAGAAACACGAATTTCTAACACCAAGTGACTCACATGACGTAAAACGTTGACAGAGTTGAATTTATATCCACACGTATCAAAAGGTCGAGTGGGTAAAAAAAACGTAAGGGACCAAATGTGACAATCAAACATCGTATTAAGTAGCGACCGAACAACGACCAAATATAAGAAAAATGGTCAAACAAAACTAAAATAATAAATTCATTTAACCTTTGTGGCAAAATTATAAAAAAACTAAAATTTTAATTAAAAGTAAAAAATCCTTAAAATTAACTATGCAAATAAAAAAAAACCACAAAAGACAAACTATAAAAAGATTAATAAATCTTTTTCTCTCGATCTATATCTATCTATACTTTCAATAAAAGGAGAATGCTCAATGACATAAGAAAAGCTTATGTGACAGCCAGAGAGGCTGTCCAACAAGGCTTTTCTTATGTCATCAACGATGAGGTGGCAGCCATAGAGGACCCATAGTGACATCATAAAGCTTAATATTAAAACATTTTAAAATTCAAAACTCTGGCCCACATTCATCAAACATTTGCTTTCCATTTATGTTTCAAACCTCTGCATTCCATTCATGCTTCAAACATCTGGCCAGATTCAAATTTCAAAATTCTGGCTCCAAATTTAAAATTCAAACCATATAGGTGTATAAAGCTCTTTTTAATTTCAAATTCTCATAACAAACATAAACTCTAACTCTCTCTCTCTCTCTCTATGGTTTCAATTTTCCCTCTCTCTCTCTCTGTTTCTCATCGGAGCTTGAGAATTCCATCAGCAAACTGCGAAGAAGTAGATGAAGAATCTCTTAGGTCAATACACAGCCTACATCGCCAATCTCGATCCTCAGGTACTGTTTATTTATCATGTTTAACATCGAGTTGAATATTATGCAGACCAACGGCGAGTGACATAAGAGAAAGGCATGTTAAGGCCAATAATACTAGATGTTTCCCTCATGAGATATTTCGATTGGTTGATAAGAATGCTGCTTTTAAGATTGATGTTTCAGAGTTCAATCTTAAAAATGACTATCGCGGTTATACTATGCAAAAAACATGTGATGATCCAGTAATAATTGCTGAGTTGGTTGGTGGAGATGATAATGGTGATGAAAATGCTGATGAGGTAGCATATAAAATTACTTTTTCAATCTATTTATTTTTCTTTTGAGTTTTAAATACGGGATTCTGCACTTTTTTATATGATATTATATATTATGATCCTTTAGGTTACTCAAGAGGTAGCTGACGTTAAAGATGTTAACCTTTCAGAATCTTCCCAGGTGTCTGCTGAACGAACTTCAAGGGTGAGTATTTATTTTTAAAGTATGTTTAGTATGTTTAAAAAGAGTTCATTATTTTATTAAATGAGATCAATAGTTGTTTTGTGATCTGTTGCAAGGATGATGTCTCTGTTACGGCCGACTCTTCAGCCGTTGAAGTTGAAAAGGATTCTGGATCAAGTCCCAATGGAAAGCGGATGGCTCAAGATGCTGATGTTGTCAACGTTGGTGAGCTATCCACTAATGTGAGAAGAACCCGGAAGAAGCTGTCTAAGGTTAACAATTAGATGCTTATGAAAAAACAATTCTTATGAGAGATAAGTAGAAACCACTTATTTTTTAAGAATCCTTGTGGTTTTTATTTATGTCTGTTAACTGTTGTTTTAACAAACTGTGGTTAAAAGTTTGGTTTGTAACGGATACAATGATGAATATGGTATGTAATGTCTACGCTTTGAATATAAAATAAATTTAACCTTTTGTTTGTTATATAATATTGTTATTATACATTATATACATTTTTGGTGATATTGATGGAGCAGACAAGTAGTAGGGTTGTATATTATTGTTAGATTAATGAACGAAAATTTAATCAATTGGTTAGTGGGAAAATTGTTAGCGTTTAAGATATATTAACATCTGTTAGAGGCTAAGCACTGTTATAGCGTGCTAACATCTGTTAACCCCTAAGAACTGTTAGGATCTGAGTTATATTAGCATCTGTTGATAGACTTTGCTTCAACAGACCTTATGAGTTATTGATCATCATCTGTTAAAGATCTTATATTATAGATCTTCTGTTGAATTGTGCAATATATGTTGGTCCACAGCAGAACTTAGGTTCATCATACATTTGGCTTCATCAGCAGAGGTTCTCTTTAGCAGACCTTTGCTTCAGCAGTGTTTGTCTTAACAGACCTTTTGGTTCATCAGCAGAGTTTGTTTGGCTCATGAGCTGAGGTTGTTTGGTTTAACAGACTTTCTTTCAGCAATGGTTGTCTTCAACAGACGTTTTGGTTTGCAAAGTTTAGCGAAACAGATGTTGAGTTTGTCCCTTTGGTAGGAGCAAATTTTAAAACACTGTTATTTGTAAGAGTTAATTGCCAGGATAGTCCCTGTGGTTTCATGTTTTTTCACGTTTAGTCCCCATCTTTTGGAAATAGCTGGTATGCTCCCTATGGTTTATTATTTTGTTACTCGGATAGTCCCCTAAGTAAATGTCAGTTAGTTTGATCAGTTAAGTTGGTGTGAAATTACTAAATTGTCCTCCGCCTTCTCCACACCACCACCACCACCACCCACTAAGCCTCATCCTCCACCCAACCCACACATGCAAACACTTCATATTCCTCACCTGCAAACACCTCCGCTGATATGCCCAGCCCGAACCGCCCCATCCACACCCCAAAACATACATGAAGCTTAAAATCACACACAGTAAACCAGAATTCAATAAACCCTAACAAATTCAAAGATAAATACAATGAAAACACACCAGGATTCAATGATCAAACCCAATAACTACTCCCACTTAATTCTTTTCTTCAATTTACTAACCCAGTATGTTAAAAATTACAAAATTTATCCCAAATGATGCTCAATTAATATTCAGGAATCAAACCCTAACACCGACAAAACCACAAACAAATTCTTGATAAATAAATTTATCCACCACCAAATCAATCACAACAGTGAACACCCACTTGCTAAGTAATCAAATTGACCACAAGCCACAAAGTAATTTGATCAGAGTGTAGCGACCGTTATGGATGAATCTGACGCGAAGTTTAGTCTCGTAGTTGTAGCAACTGTTACTAGCAATTTTTTAGGTGGTTGCGGTCTGTGATGGCTGGTGGTGACAAATGGTAATCACGGCGGTTGGTGGCAGGCGGTGAAGGCGGTGGTTGGTGGATGTGGAGGTGGAGGTGGTGGCAGGTGGTGGTTGTGATGGAGGTGGGTTGAAGGTGGTGGTAGGTGAGAGAGAGAACTCTGGGAAGAATCAGAGTGTTTGTTTTTTTTATTATTTTTATAATTATAGAATCAAAGAACTATGGGTAGTTATGACATTTCACACAAACTTAACTGAGTAAACTAACTGTCAACTAATCCAGGGACTACCCGAGTAACAAGTGAGCAAACCATAGGGAGCATACCTGCTATTTCCAAAAGGTGGGGACTAAACGAGAAAAAACGTAAAACCACAGGGACTATCCGGGCAATTAACTCTATTTGTAATTACAAGTTGTATACTATTTTATTAATTTTGAGTCTTATATTTCTTTTTGTTGAGCGACCGGGAAATGTAATGGAAAATAGTAATGTTTAGATGCAAAATATAGTAATGTTAACTTGAAAAATATAAAAAAGATAAAACCACAAAGTTTTGAAAGTATATAACTTTATATACTAACACTACATAACTTCATTCTTAAGTTAGTTTTCGAACAAGAAAGTTGTCCATCAAACATGTCAACTAAAACATAAATCATTAATTGCTGAGAAGATGTTAAAGACTATGTCAACAAACTTCAAAGTGTATTTTATCTCCTGTTACACTTTTTTCTTCGACTATCTCAAACCGCAGCTTTTCCCCCACAGATATACCCATTTCATCTATGATACGCTGACAGTTTGTATACATCACTAGATGGTTGTTGTCGTCAGCCCTTCTAGGATCTCTCCTAACAACCAGCTGTACCAAAAACTTCACATGAACAAATGACAGAACAGCTCTATGGTAGTCATTTAGCTGGTGTTCTCGAACAAAGTTCCTCGGTATTGCCTGTAAAGAAAAATTATTTCTTTAGTTATTGGTTCAAAACAACATATACTTTAAGTAATAACAGATAGATCCAACATTATAAGTAAAATCAACCATATTAAAAGTAGATATGTAAATACCAAGCTGTGTGTCTCCATAACATGGTATTCAAAATGTTTTTTATAATGTGGACGCTTTTTGCGGTGTTAATGATTGCTACGACTGCAGTGATGTTTAGTCTCCCCATGAAGTCCAATCCCGTCTTTGTTAAAAATCTTCACAGTGAAGTTAAAGTCATCTTCAGGAGTACTTCCCATCCATTGAAACAACACTTGGTAGCTTTCCTCAATGTCATTTTCAAAGCAAAAAGTTGTCCATCCTGGTCCCATAAAACCAGTAGCCAATCCCTTTTTGTTTTCAGGAGACAAAACATAATACAAATCAACTTTACTACTCTGATTTGGTCCATGTACTTTTGCAACCAAGTTATCAGTTTTTAATCTTCTCTCCGACAACAGCTTTAGCAAATCGTGTGGTAAATGCTATAATTTTCATACATTTTAGAAATGTCATATTAGATTTTATATAGGTGTACAAAATATAAATTAGAAGTTTTACCAACAGCCCAAAAGATACACTGGCAATATATAAAAATAAGGTAGCGATTTTTAACCTGCTTGCAGTATGTTTCTTCTTCAGCCTGTATCAAGCAACCATGAACATAATCTCTGTTCGAGCCATCGTTTCTAATCTCCAATCCCTCATTGTTCAAAACATTTATCTCAAATTTTACTTCCTTCAATTTTTTTAAACACAACTTGTCTATGTTCTTATTTCTATAAGTTTCAACAAACCGAGTCCATTCTGGCCCGTTTATCCTCTTACTTTTATGACCGATGCTCTGTACTGCAATCTTATACTTAAATCCCGTATAATCAACCAACTTTATTACTTCACACTTTCTTGGTAATTGGTTACTCATTATCCTTGGAAGTACCTATGTATATAAAATACACAACATTTAATATATCTTTAATTTTATAAATACATTTTTAGCATACAATTGTGATTTGAGCTAATTTGTTCTAAGAATATAGCTTACCAATCCCTCATTTAGGTCTATCAATTCAGAGACATTAATAATTATCATAAACTTCATCTGAAAGTAAAAAATACAATAACAATTAAATACTAAAACATAAAATCAATTGTATCTGAAAAGCATTCTATTTAAGGTATAAAAAATATCCAACACTCTGTAGGACCAAACTTATATGTTATGTACTTTCTTATCAAAATTGACAAGGTTCTATTGCATAATATAGATTAAACGCTATAAAACCAAGTATTGTTTCTTGGATTTATTGTTTGTATTATAAATGTTAGATTAATCAATATTTGATGTTATGAGTATGTATTTATCACTAACGGCGTTTCATATTCTTTGTTGAAGCAAATAATAGTTGCTGTAATCCGGTGTATTTTTATTGATTAAGTACTGCATTAACTTAAATGAAGTTACTGATAGCATTCTATGTCACAATTTGTCGCAACCCCCGCCCCCTATCTGTCCCGGGAACGGGCGGCCGCGAGAATTAGTATTGGTGGTATCGGTGTTTATCAATTTGGCAGCGGAAATTACATCAGGACCGTAGTTAGGAAACATTTTATCAGAGTAAAACACCACACTTTTATAATATTAAACACATGGGAAACTCCTAAGTTTTAAGTACACACATTTTCATCGGGATAAACCCTATTTTATTTAATAAAAACATCTCCTTATTCAGGTAACTTTTATAGCCACTTTTTCCAAGCCTTTAGTGCTGTCCAGCTGGCTTCTATTTGGTTTTCACATTTTGTTACCTGAAACGCGTTTTAAAAAAACATTTTGTCAGTGGGAAATAATGGTGAGTGAATCCCAGTTTAAACAAGAAGAGTTTTAACCTTTAACAGTATTGAGAGCGATTACAATGTTTACATCTACACAATTACTCATTTAGTACTGTCAATCCTGACTGGTGGGTCATATTACACATTGTCTAACTCTTTGTCCAATGGTAACGTGTTCCACATTTTGTATAGAAAACCCCAACATACCGGCAGTAATTGAAGAATTACAAAGACTCGATCACTGCTAATTAGATATAAAATTAATTAAGGTTTTGTAAAATAGTTTGTAAAAAGGTTCACAAAAAGGAGATTACTCACATTGCTGTCTTATGTTTTCCTTTAGGGTTTCCTGGTAATTATCTATTAAATACAAAAATGCACACGCGTTAGTATAATAACCCAATATTTACATTAGTAATACCCTCCCTGAGACGACATTCCAACGACTACGTCGGCCAGAACCACGACAGCCGTTACGGAACCCTGGATCAATCGTGCAGCGTATCTAATACGTAACCGGGGTTATGATACTTACAACGGGGGAGAATTTCGTTAATTAGGGGGGTATTATACCCGGAAATTATGTTAATTCTTTAGAATTTCGAGAGAGAAAGATTTGTGTGAGCGACTGGAACTAAAGGCCGATGCCTCCTATTTATAGGGCCTGATTTTAGGTTCCTCGCGGCCATCGAAGACCAAAGGGTCGTTTTACGCGGCCCGTGACATAGGGGTAGTAGGGCCTAGATTGGCCTGGTCACCGCTATAGGCTCGACGTGTGGCTGCCACGTGGCAGCACCGGGTATCGTTGAGTGGCAAGGCTGTCACGCCCCGTGTAGCTCTCGGTCAACATGTTCGCGGCCCGCGAGCGATGTTAAAATTTGTTTTTATTTTATTTTTAATTATATAAAGATATTCGGGTCCTGTTTTTGCATACAGGGTGTATTTTAGGACGTATTGGGACATTCTAATTATATTTAGGGTGTCGAAAAATTTAGGAGAGTTGTTATATCCTCCCCACCTTGTTTTAGGGCTCGTCCTCGAGATCCACTAGAACAAGTGTGGATATTTCCTTTGCATTTCCGATTCAAGCTCCCATGTGTATTCTGGTCCTTTTTTGGAGTCCCATTTCACTTTGAACAGAACTAATCTCTTGTGCTTGAGGTTCTTGACCTTTCTGTCTTCAATCTGTAGAGGTCTTTCTACAAATTTTAATTGTTCATTTACCTTTATATCCTTAAGAGGTACTACCAGTGATTCATCAGCTAAGCATTTCTTAAGATTAGATACATGAAATACATCATGTATTCCTGCCATTTCCTCTGGCAGTTGTAGCTGATAGGCTACAGGTCCTATTCTTCTAATAATCTCAAAAGGTCCAACATACCTAGGGCTTAACTTTCCTCTTTTGATGAATCTTACCACTCCTTTCTGTTGGAACCTGAAGGTTTATACATAGAGGGTTACAAAGTTTAGGGGTTGATTTGTTTGTTTTGTTTAATAGATTTTTGGGTCGTTATGTATTAGTTGGGTCTTGTAAGTGGTTTCAAGTGGGACTAAGGGTTTCGACCCATATGATTAGTATTTAAGCAAACCTCAACCTATTGGTTGAGGTTGATCAGTTGTCGAGAACAAGGAGGGCCAGCCGAAACCAGTTTTGTGTCTTGTATCCGTCACCTTCAATCAGTGAATGCAAGATATCTTGGTTTGTTTTAATTACTTTTAGTGTTTCAGTTATATGTGTTCTTGAATCCACTTGTGTTTGATTTCCGCACTTACACAAGTTTCTGTTTGATATCATTGAAAGATCCTCAAGGGTTTTACAATTGGTATCAGAGCCAAGAAACCAATTCTTGGTTCGGGTTTTTGATATCATTCGGATTCAAGAAAGCCTTATTTTTACTGATCTTGTCTTGCTAGTGTTTGTTTTGTAGTGGTACAGTTTTGGTTGTGTTTTCTGTTTACGGATCAAACAATCTTCAAACTGTTCATAGCAAATATTGATTCAAAGTGCTGATTTTGGTTCTTGTAATTTCTGAATAGTGTTTGCAGATTTCTCGGAAGATTGTTGAGGAAAAAAATTCAAAGATTTCAAAATCTTTGAATTTTGGAAGCTGCTGATAATCAGGGATATTGGCTATTTTTATCTCACAGTTTTTTTTGCAGGGTCTCGACTCGCAATCTGCTATCTCGAATTGTCAATTTCTTGGTCTCGCCTCGCAATCAGCAACAATCTCAACTTGTCAACATCTGGTCTCGACTCGCAATCAACAACAGTCTCGAGTTGTCAACTGTTGATCTCGACTCCAATCGGAAACAGTCTCGAGTTGTCATCATCTTGTCTCGACTCGCATTCAGCTATAGTTTCAAGTTGTCAATTTTCTTGTCTCGCCTCGGAACCAGCGTCTCGACTCACTGTCTCGAGTCGCAACGAAACTCTGCGATGTGTTTTGAATTGTTATCTAAAATTCTTGGACTTTGGACCTTGGACTTTTGGACTTAACAATAATTAATTAATTAATTGATTAATCACTTTCTGAGAAACATGTCTACAAGTAATTTAAGTGGTGACATGGCAGTCACGAATGCTCAGCAAGAATTGGACTCTAAAATTGGAACTAGTATGCGTATTCCCAGGTTGATGGATGCAAATGAATTTCCCGAATGGAAGTGGCGTTTTGAACAACATGTGAAAGTCAAGGATCCTAAAATCTGAAGATGTATTCTGAGAGGTCCTACGGAAATTATGTATGAACGAGCTTCAGATCCAGGAGTTTAAATCAAGAAGCCTCGTGAAGACTATACTGAAGAGGATTTTGCTATCATCGAGGAGGATAATAGGGCAACCTCATATTTGACCATGGCTTTGGGATTGGACATTGCTATGGGATTTCGCACTTGCAAATCAACTAAAGAAATGTGGGAAGCACTGATTAATGTCTATGAAGGTAATGAAGACATGAAAGAAAGTCGGAGGAACTTGTTGAGGCAAAATTTTAACAACTTCAATTATGTCTACGGAGAGACTACTGAGAATCAGATTCAGCAATTCACGAAGATTTTTACTCAAATGGATTTGGAGGAAATCCTTCCTTCTAAAGCTGCTCAGAATCGACAACTTCTACATGCTTTGCCTAAAAGTTGGGATAATCACGTCGCAATGATCAAACGGACCAAAGATCTTGCAAGATGTTCTTTGACTGAGATGATTTCTCACATCAAGGATTATGAGCTGGATGACAGGCAAAGGGAAAATAACCATAAGTCTAGTATGCTGGCTGCAGGTTTCTCAGTTGAGTCCATCGTTTCAAACAACAACAATGCTGCACTGATCTCTCAAAGTGGATCTCAAAAGGCCACTCCTGCTTCTGTAAATGTTCATTACTCTGGTTCGACTGCTTCGTCAACTACTGCAGTTCCTTCAGCGAAAAGCGAGTTGATTGCTTTCTTCACACAACAGTCCAAAGAAAATCTGGAGATTGCTGCTTCTGTTATAAACTGTTTAAATGCCTTTGTTGCAGGAAAGATACAACCTCCTGGATGGTCTATGAATGATCTATATCAGTTTCATCCTGATGATGTAGAAGAAATGGATATTACGTGGCAGATGGCTATGGTTGCGTTCAGAGCACAAAAGTTTGCACACAAGACTGGAAGAAACAAGTGGAATACTCCTTTTTCAAATTCTGCCAATGTACCATTCAAGTTACGTTGTTACAATTTCCATGAACTGGGACATTTGGCGCGAAATTGCACTAAGCCGAGTGTGAATAAAGAACAAAATCCTGCGCAACCTGCTCCACCTAACCCTGAAAGAGCTCTTGTCACTACAAATGATTCTTCAACAGTTGCTAGTGGAAGCACTCAGAGCTCAGCCCTGGTAGTTCAACCAAGTGCCAATTTTGATTGGAATGCTGAAATTCAACGTTTGAACATCTCTGCTCCAGAAAGTCAGTCTGCCTCAGAAAACATTGCTTTCATGACTTCAGCTTCCGAGGACAGGAATTCTGCTCCTGATGATGAGATTCCAGCTGAAAATCTGGCTCTTATGACTAGGATTCTGTCAGCTCCCGTCGATGGACTTACTGCTGTAGAGGTACGTTCCGTTTTCTGTACTCCTGATTGCAGAGAAAGAGTTGAGGCATATAGGTTACATAACACTGATTTAATTCAAGATTTCAAAGATATTAAAAACAAAAACTTTACTTTGGTTAAAAATGAAAAACTTTATAAAGAAAAAATTGAAGCCCAAAGGAAAGATATCATTCAATTGAAAGAAGAAATCAGCGTTAAAATTTGTAACCATAAATATGATCAAGCGGTAATTAAGGACTTGACCAAGGAGGTAGAAGACATAAAGTTGAAATATCAGATTAATGAAATTAATATTAAAAAATATGACACTTCTAGCAAATTGGTCAAGGACATTTGTGATATTCAGTTAGAGTATAAAGAGAAGAAAGGGGCTGGTTTGGGATACAATAAAACTCCTCCATACAATCATAACTATACATATATGCCTTATACGGAAGAGGAGTTAATGAATGAGGGCAGGATGACTTACGGCCCAAAAACTGATATGTCATCATCCAACAACAAATTTGTTGATGTTAAACAACCAGCTCCGTCAATGAATTTTGTCTCTAATGGAAATGTTGATCCTAACAGATCGTTTACATGTGCAGATGAAAAAGTAGACTTGAAATGTGAAGGTACTCTTGGGGGAGAACGAGTTTTAAATTCTGATTTTTCTAAAAATTGTTTTGATGAAACTGATTCTGGTCTTGTGTTGGGACAAAATATTTTTCGCATGCTTGCTTCTTTTGCGTCTAGTGGGCCTGATGTTTTAGGCAAGACTGATGATGTTTGTGTTTAATCTTTAAAAAATAAGTGTGGTGATGAATGTTTTTCAGTTAATGATTGTGAATGTGATGCTTCTAACTCCTTGGTTGATGATAGTGTTACAGGTGAGGTCCCTCAGGATACATTCAGTGAAACCACTGAAACTACTTCTCAAGAAAATCAAGAATATCCTGATTCTTCTTCTGAGTCGGTCTCAGTGGGCGTCCCTAATGTTGAATCTAGTGGGACCCCATTGGAAACCGTTGATGAAAGCAAATCTCAATTAGAATCACATGATACATATGTTGAAGAAACATGTGTTGATGAAATTTCAACTTCTTCTGAAATTAAAACTAAGTCAGAATCCATTGACAAAGAAACGAATGTTGAAATAAACACACAGTCACCAACACGTGTTTTTGAAAATAAAACAGAAACTGAACCACCGACTTTTCAAAATGATGATGATCACAGTAAGAAGGATGAGTCTCATTCTCCATCTACATCTCATGCTTGTGCAAACTCTAATCAGAAAGGACCAAATCGCTCAAAACGGGAGCAAGCTAAACAGGCTAGACAAGCAAGGAAAATCAGAAACGACACTTTTAAAAATCAAAATACTCACACTTTGAAACGACAAACATGTTTCAACTGTGGTATTGCTGGACACATCGCAGGAAATTGTGTTCAACTCCCCAAAATGCAATCTAAGCATAAGAGTTCTCAAAATCAGAAGGCTAAGCTAAATCGATCTTGTTATTCAGAGCCAGTGAAATCTGCAAAGATTGAGGCAATGAAAAATAACAATCGTAAATTTAAGCCCTCTGATCATGACTGGAATGCAGCCAAACAAAGAAGTCAAAATCGTCAAAATAATTTTCAAAGAAATCAATTACCAGTGGTCAAATCAATACTGGAAACCCAAAGTTAAAGCTGCACCGTCACACACATGTTCACACAAATTTGTCAATGAAAACAAATCAAAGTTTTTGAATAAAAACAATCTAGTTTGGCAGAAAGTGACATACATTGATGCACAAGGAAAACCCAGATCCACTATGGGCTGGGTTCCTAAATCAAACTGATCCCGCTAATCGTGCAGGAACAACTGTGGAGGACTACCATGCGACTTTGGTACATGGACAGTGGCTGTTCCAGGCACATGACAGGAGACCTGTCCCAACTTGTCAATGTCAGAGAATTTGATGGTGGATATGTCTCTTTTGCGGGAGGAGAATCAGGCAAAATCACATTAAAAGGAACAGTGAGAAATGGCATTTAAAGCTTCGAAAATGTAAATTACGTCCCACAACTAAAACACAACTTACTGAGTATCTCACAAATTTGTGACAGAGGAAATTCGGCTCATTTCACCAAGAAGGGATGTTATGTGCTTAAACCAGGAATCGTGATACTAGAAGATTGGTTTTTAATGACTGCTGAAAGACGTGGAAATGCATATATCATCGACATGAACAAGAAACCATGTGAAGAAATTACTTGCCTCTTCTCGAAGATTTCAGAACATGACGGTCTGTTGTGGCATCGTCGTCTTGGACATGTGAATATGAAAAATCTGAATCGTTTAGCTAAAGGCGAATTGGTCTGTGATCTACCGGTCAAAGACTTCATGCTGGTAGAGAAGTGTGTTGCTTGTGCCAAAGGAAAACCCATCGAAAGCCTCATAAGTCCAAGTCTACTCCTTCAATAAAAGCTGTACTCGAGCTGCTACACATGGATCTCTTTGGTCCAGTGAACGTTCTAAGTAACGGCAAGAAGGCATATTGTCTTGTGATCGTCGATGACTATTCTCGTTACACATGGGTTTACTTTCTTGGTCACAAAAACGAGGCTGCAAGTTTGATCAAACAATTTGTCACTCTAGTGGAAAATCAGGCCAGTACAAGAGTGAAAGCAATTCGATCAGACAATGGAACGGAATTCAAAAATATCACCTTGGATACATTCTGTGAAGAGAAGGGAATCGAACAACAGTACAATGCACCACGAACTCCACAACAAAATGGAGTAGCTTAGAGACGAAATCATACTCTTATTGAGGCTGCACGAACCATGCTGGCCGACTCAAAGCTTCCTAGTTTCTTCTGGGCCGAAGCAGTTAACACGGCTTGTTACATCCAGAATCATGCTTTAGTAAATAAACGTCACATGAAAACTCCTTACGAGATTCTGGAAGGACGTAAACCCTCTGTCTCACACTTTCGTATCTTTGGTTGTCCGTGTGTTTTATTACTCATGGACACTAATGGGAAGGTTGAAGTCAAAGGGGACGAATGTTTCTTTATTGGGTACGCTAAAGGATCCTCCTATAGAGTATACAATAAAGTAACCAAGAAATTCGTCAAGTCGTGTAATGTTGAATGGCTCGAAGAAAACTCAACGGACGCTAGAGTTGGTCTAGATTGGTTGTATGATTATGCTGATTTGTTCAAATCTTTTAACATTCTGTCTAGTGTTTCTCCTGATGCAGGTGTGTCGAGTATGAAGCAACCAGTTTCATTTGATGATACAGAAGAATTAGAACATGACGAAGGGATCTCGAGAAATCACACCATTGATCCACCTGGAATGCGATTTTCTGAGTATCCAACATCTCATCACACCTCTGAAGGTGCAAAATCGAGCGGTATTCCCTCAAATGGATCTGGATCAGAAATGTTTACTGATCCTATTCATGAAGATTGTACTATCACTACTCCTGTGGTTCGCAGTCCACCAGTACCTAATGAGGGGGAGTCAAGCAACATCAACACACTTCAAGACGAGACCATACCTGAATTAGCCATTCCAACAAACGTTCAAAGAAATCATCCTATTGAGAACGTAATCGGTCCTTTTAATGCAAGAGTTCAGACCAGGAGCCAATCAGGAACCATTAATCTATGCTTATACTCCAGCTATATTTCTCAAATTGAACTTAAAACTATTGATGTAGCTTTGCAGGAACCAGGCTGGGTTGATACTATGCATGAAGAGCTGAACCAGTTCGAGAAGCTAGGAGTATGAAAACTTGTGGAGTTGCCAAAAGGGAAACGCAAACTTGGAACTCGCTGGCTTTTCCGGAACAAGCAAGATTCTGCAGGAGTTATTGTTCGAAATAAAGCACGATTAGTGGTCCAAGGATTTAAATAGATAGAGGGACTGGATTATGATGAAGTTTACGCCCCGGTTGCCCGACTTGAAGCAATCCGGATTTTCTTAGCATACGCATCCTACATGGGGTTCACTGTTTACCAAATGGACGTCAAGACTGCGTTTTTCTATGGAAATGTGAAGGAGGAAATTTTTGTTGAGCAACCACCGGGTTTTATTCATCCAGATCATCCGGAATATGCCTACAAGCTTGATAAGGCATTATATGGATTGCACCAAGAACCTAGGGCTTGGTATGCAACTCTGACTGAACATCTTCTGGCTCATGGCTACATACGAGGCACGATAGACCAGACTCTGTTTATTAAGAGAGTGGGAAAGGATCTGATATTGGTTCAAATCTATGTTGATGATATTATCTTCGGATCAACAAGTGATGCTCTGTGCAAGGAATTTGAGGGGGTTATGAAAAAGAAGTTTGAGATGAGTGCGCTCGGAGAAATGACACTGTTCTTGGGTTTACAAGTGAAACAAGATTCTCGAGGAATTCTAATTCATCAAGGGAAATATGTGGATGATGTGCTACAAAAATTTAAGTTCACAGACGCTAAACCGGCTGAAACTCCAATGGTAAAAAGACCGTTGCTGACTGAAGATGCATAAGGATCCCCTGTTGATCAATGCCTTTATAGGTCCATGATCGGATCTTTGATGTATCTGACAGCGAGCTGTCCAGGCATTATGTTTGCTGTCTGCAACTGCGCACGATATCAGGCTAATCCTAAAATCTCTCATCTTACTGCTGTTAAACGAATCTTTCTGTACCTTAAAGGCCGACCTCGGTTTGGTCTGTGGTATCCGAGGGATTCAAATTTTGACCAGTTTGCATTTTCTGATAGTAATTTTGGAGGCACTGACAAGGACAGGAAATCCACATCAGTTGGATGCCAATTTTTGGGTAACAGACTCATTTCTTGGCAATGCAAGAAACAACAAACGGTGGCAATTTCAACAGCTGATGCAGAGTATGTCGCAGCTTCGGCATCTTGCTCCCAAGTGGTGCGGATGCAGAATCAATTGCAGGACTACGGTTTGACTTACCTCAATACTACCATATATTGTGATAGTGATGCTGCTATACAAATTGTGAAAAATCCTGTCTTCCACTCAAAAACCAAGCACATTGATATTAAAGTCCATTTCATACGAGACTGCTTTGACAGAGGTCTTATCAAACTGGAGCAAATCGATACAGATGCAAATGCTGCCGATTTGTTCACAAAACCTGTCAGCAGTTCGAAATTTCAAGTGCTTGTGGATATTCTGAAAATGATCCGTTTTACCGACTGAGCATGTTTTTGGTTTTCAGTAGGTAAATTTGTTCATAAAGTTTTCTATTCTTAGGTAGTTTTTATTTATGCTCAAATTTAGGGGGAGAATAGTTTTGAAAAATACAAAAACATTGAAAAATTCTTGAAAAATACAAAAACATTGAAAATTTAGAAAAATACAAAAAGAAGCATTGCATGAGATGGGAAATGAAATGAAATTTCACATTATGGTTAAGGGCTGACTCATGTAAGACCAGTATCAAAATAGTTTGTCTATAGTATGATGTGTTGGTAGGCTCTATTCTTAAGACTGGAAACATTGGCTGTTTCTGTTCAGAACTAAAATAGTACATGACCCCAGGAAAGAAAGTCACTTGGAATTAGCTCATTTCTATTTGAATGTCTGTATGTTGTCCCGATACACACAATTTTGGTCTGATTCTGAAATATTCTCTGAAAAAGTCATGTATCTCCTCTGTTTTGCGTGAGCAAAGACCTGGAGGTGCTAGGCAGTGCTTAGCTTCTGTTTTGTGTGAGCAAAGACCTAGCTGAGCGTTTGTCATCTTATAGATCAATTAAACACCCGAAAGAGGCCCTCAAGTGCCCAAAAGAAACCCAAGAAACCTATATCAAACTGAGAAAAACTCAATTGATTATTATATCTTCTCTGCTTATGATCTATTCTGTTCTCTTCTCAACCTAGTCCCAGTTAAGGTTTCAGAAGTCAGGATCGAACTTGTGAAATATGTGTAGGGAAACTGCTTGCATGATAGAATGTGTTGTCTATAATTCCGGGAATTGATTAGTATTTGTTTGGGTGTTCATTGTTAAGACATCAAAACATGATAAAATGAGTTACATGCAGTTATATGGAAAAGATTTAGGGAGACGAGTTTAAGTGGACAAATATACTGACAATCGTCTAGATCTTTCGGTAGTAGATCAGTGTTGATAAGTGAAGTCAGGCACGAAACCTTGTGATTTGATCCCTGAGAAATTATGACATTTCCTATTTTATTTTTGTAAATAATTATTAGTATTATTTATTTTTGTGTTTATAGGTTTTTGTTCTCGTAAAATGTGCTCGGGAAGTTAAATGGGTTATCAAATAAAATAAAGATCTTATTTTGGTTTAAAGAAATTTAAAAAATGTAAAAGATATTAAAATAAATCTTTAAACTGAAGAAAATGTGGTCACGAGTGAATTCTTAAGTGATCTCGGCCCAAACTACTTGGTCTCGACCCAGTACAGAAGCCCGACGCACTTGTTTTTGAATATAAAAGGTGGTCTCGAGTCGAGACCCCATTTGTACTCGAAATCACAGAAGGACAATTCATATTCTCTCGCGTTGTTCCGGCAAGTTCTTGTTGATTCCGGCGAAGTTCACGTGTCTCAAAGCTTTTTCTGGTCTCGATTCATAAAGATTTAAGGTATTATGCTGATTTATATGAAGTTTTGTAGAATGTTTGAAGATTATATGAAGATTTGTTGAAGATTTGAATGTGATGAAGAACCCTAATTTTGAGCTTAAGTTGGTCTTCAAAGAAAATCATAGGGTGTTTTTGGATTTTGATCCAAAATCCAACTAATAAGAGTTGTTTATGCGGTCTCGACTGGGGTTGTGACTGAAAACATATGAGGACTCGAGACATCTAGTTGCGAGTCGCAACCTTGTCAGTCTCGATTGAGGTCTCGACTCAAAACATGTTGGTCTCGACTAAGGTCTCGGATCATGTCTACTCAGTCTCGAGTGAGGTCTCGACTCGAAACCTCTCGGTCTCAACTTGAAATCTCATAGTCTCGATTCAATTCATATGTTTAACTCACAACCTAAGTTGTTGACTGATTGATTCAAAATGACCTGTTTATCATTTTAACCAGGTTGATCAGAAGTTTCTTAACATGTTCCTACACTTAATGCTTCTGTTTTGTGCAGGATATGGATTTGAAATTCATCTCAACACACAATCAAGCAGGTTATCTAGATCCACCCCCATAGAAGCACAACATAATGTTTACGTCATTAATCAAGGGCCTAAATAGTTGCAGAATAGTTCACGCACTATGGGAAAACCCAGTTGTCTATGAAAGTCTTATTCAAGATTTCTGGAAGACTGCAAGGTTCGATGCTCTTGAAGCTGAAGGTAAAGGAGCAATAGTTGCTGAGATTCAGAAGAAGGTTTTCTCTGTGACAGAGCAGATGATACGGGAAGTGCTCCAGTTCAACGATCAAGAAACTGATCTTATCGAGCTTCCAGCAGGGACTGTGGAAGCAAAATTTGCCGAGATTAAGCTATGAAGGAAAGTACCCGTCCTTAGTGAAGAAATTTGTGCATCCTTATTGGCATTTGTTAGTGCACATGTTCATTCTTTGCATGACAGAAAACTGAGGAGGCACAGATCAATTGAACATCACACAGTCTGCTGCTCTTGTTTGTCTGATAACAAATGAGCCTTTCAATTATTCGAAGTATATATTTGAGGCCATGATGAGAAATGTGATAGGGGTTAGAAAGGACAAATTTCTTATGTACCCAAGATTCTTGCAAATGATTCTTAATGCTCGTTATCCAGAGTTGGTAAGATCTAGAAACACCTTGGAGTTGAAACCCATGGGTCCTACATGCTTTGGTGCACTCACTCCTAAAAAGGGTACTGAAAAGAAATATGAAGGTTTAATTCCTCTGGAAAAGTTTGGTCAGTTTGATGAGACTGAAGATGTGGCTGCTGAACCAGTGTTAGTGAAACCTGTTCCTGTAAATGCTGCACAAATCAATGCCCCTGTAAATGCTATAGTTGCTGAAGAGCATGATGTTCAAGGTGCTACTGAAGATGAGCTTGAGACAAAGATTTTAATGATTAACTCTGACGATGAGGGCATAGATATAATGTGTGATTCAGGAGATGATGAAGAGCTTCCTCTTGAAAATGAAGCTGACATTGCTATTTCTACTGTTCAACCTGTGATTTCCGCTGAGAATTTGGCTCTGTTGTTAAAGTCTGTGACTGATAAGATGGGAAATCCTCCTTCCAATCTTTCAGTATCAAATGAAGAGCCACCAAGTGAGAACCCAAAGGATCCTGATTCATTACCTTTGAAGCGGAAAAGGGGGGATCCTTGACTCGGAATGTATGTTAAACAGAACAAAGATTAACCCATGAATGATGCTGAAGATGATGATGGCTTATATGACTTCGATTTTGAGAAGAATGTCACTGATACCACCATCACTACTGAAGATATCTTTTTGTTTAATGTTGATACTCAAAGAATTGATTTGGAAACCACCATTGCAGATATACCAGTTACAAATGTTGTTTCTGATCTTGTCATCATGTCAATGCCACCTGTCACCTCTGAAACTGCAGGTCCATCTGGAATTATTCATGACGAGCCTGGTAGTTCAAGTGGTAAGAGAATTGAAGAGCCATTGAGGATGCTATTTGATGATGATTCAAGTGATGATGATGAGTTTATAAGTAAGAGGGAAATGAAGAAACAACTAGTTGTGCTTGAGCAAGATTCGATCCACAAAGACGCCAAGATCATTCAGCTTGACGATGCCATAGTGCAAAAGGATCAACAAATTGATCAGCTTCAAGGCGACATCAGTTTGTTGTTCAACATGGTTTATGATCTGCGTGGAAAGTTGGAAAAGGAGTTTGGTAGAGAGTTTACTGATCCAACTGATGTGGAAAATAGAAGAAAGGATGATGAAGACAGAGCAAGAGCTTTTGACAAGGATGACACTGAGAGGAATGCTGCTATGGAACAATACTTCAAGAGAGTTACTGATCCAGTTGCAGACAAAGAAAAGGCTGAAAGAATCAAGAAGAAAAGAGAGTTTGTGATCCTGAAAAACAAGAATCTTAATCCAGAAGATAAAGATGCTAATGCTACTCATCATCTGATGGATGTGGGTGAAACTCTCTATGATAAAGTTGGGAATCGTTCTGGTGTAGTCAGCTGGGGTTTTGATCATGACCGACGAAGGTGGTGGATTAAAAGAAAGGTTGGACCTGTTGAATGGTATAAAAATCCCGCTCAGTTTCAAACATTCACAAAGGTTGATTTGATAAATTTTTCAAAGTCACCTTATGTGGATGATCAGCCTGGAGGTCGTGGATATTTGTTCTTCGAGAGACTACAGAGGGAAGTTGCTCGCAATTTTCCTTCGATGCACACTGCAGAATCTATTGTTAAACCAGCTAAGGGTATTAGAGATCCATACACTAACAAGCGGATGAAGATTGTGCACTGGCCACCAACTGACAAGGAAAAGATGATTCCTTTGGTTAAGAAAATTCCAAAAGGTGCTCTGAAGACCTTGCATTTTTTGGCTTATGATGACCGTCTAGGGCAAGCAGTGATGGTGTGTGATGGTGATGTAAGTTTTCGTATGGTTGATCAAGTTGATCTGTTGAATCTTGCCTTTGAAGATTTGGAAGTGCTAGCTCGTAAACAAATTAGAGCTACTGAAAAATATGAAGAAATAGCAAAAGGATGGACAGCTGCTGTTGCTTCAGCCGTTCACATTCGCACAAAAGGATTTGGTGGTTTCAAGGATCATTTGGGTGGTGACAGTGGACGTTGAAGTCTCAAGAACCTCTATGCATAAACCTAGGGGGAGATTGTTGGAACCTGAAGGTTCATACATAGAGGGTTACAAAGTTTAGGGGTTGATTTGTTTGTTATGTTTAATAGATTTTGGGTCGTTATGTATTAGTTGGGTCTTGTAAGTGGTTTCGAGTGGGCCTAAGGGTTTCGACCCATATGATTAGTATTTAAGCAAACCTCAACATATTGGTTGAGGTTGATGAGTTGTCGAGAACAATGAGGGCCAGCCGAAACCAGTTTTGTGTCTTGTATCCGTCACCTTCAATCAGTGAATGCAAGATATCTTGGTTTGTTTTAATTACTTTTAGTGTTTTGGTTATATGTGTTCTTGAATCCACTTGTGTTTGATTTCCGCACTTACACAAGTTTCTCTTTGATATCCTTGAAAGATCCTCAAGGGTTTTACACTTTCCAAGGAGAGACTTTCAATAACACTTTGTCTCCTACTTGAAATGTCACACCCTGGCTTTGCGGAAGCGTGGTTATTTTGGTGTGACTTCTTAATACCATAGCTTAATCATAACAAGCTATATGAAATAAAATTCATGCAAGATGATCCATTAAAATAAGTTTTAAAACCAAAGTAACATAACATTGTCTTGGAACTACACCATCATAACATAAAGCATTGTTTTGAAAGACATAAACATTAACATGAATAAGACGCAGTTTAAGGACTGTGACTCGTCCAGGTAAAAGTCACATCCCCTAACCTTGATGACCTCGGAACCCATACGCAGCGGGAAAACATAACATACCGCGCCAGATCTTTAATTTCCTGAAATACATGTAAGTTGAAAAATCAACAATAATGTTGAGCGAGTTCATGTGTAAGTGAGTAAATAAACCTTTGTATGTATAAAAACCCTGGTATGTAGCAAATAAGGAAAAAGAGATCACCAACGGTTTGCAAGGCCATTGATATGTGTGAAGTGCAAGTAGGAAGACTCAAACCTAGCGGATTTATGCGTTGGGCACAAAGTCACCCCGAGGTCCGTTCTGTTTGGGCCTGGGGCTGGGCTCGCTACACCCAGATAGATCTACCGCTCCTGTCCCTCGGTCCTACCTTGAGGATTAATGGCCTCAAGTTTCCGCCTACCCACTCACATGATCTTAAGTAGTAAACCTCCTTACGCTAACCATACCATGTATAAAGTATTTGTAATCAAAGTAACATGTATTTTACCCCCGCAGTTTAGAAAATTGAAAAAAGTTAGAGAAAAGGGGGACATGAACTCACAGTGGTGCATCTCTACCAAGTATATCTCCTGATCAAGCAGCTGTGCGACGACCTACACGTACTAACTCTATTAGACGGATGGCCGGCTTAAGGTTTAAGTTTTTGGGAAATAGTTAGACAACTATTTCGTGTTTATATTTTTGTAGATACTTGGTATTTATTCTCCTTCCCAAGGATGGGGGATTTAATACATGTGCGTTCGTATACCTTCAAAATATATTATTAAGTCTCACTTAAAAGTATATTTTATTTCTAACCCCAAAATATAATCATTACATTCGGTAATATTATTTTTACCCTAAAAATAATATTTGTATATTTCACAAAATATCATAAACATTTTACAAGTGACGCTTATGAAAAGTATATATATCAAATATATATTTACCCCGTTTTTATTTTGTGAAAACCCCACCTCCGATGTTTCGTAAATAAAGTCGTGGCGAAACTTACGTTTTGAAAACAAGTCAAAAATAGATTTACAACACTTGTAGTGAAAATATTCCCAAGTGTCAGGTTTTTAGAAAAATTTCGCCAGAGTTTCCCCTGTAACTGGTGGTGGCCACGCTTTCAAGCGTATCATTTTCTTTTAAGATTCAAATCAACAATTTTCTCATTCAACCAAAACAATATCCAAAGCACCAAACTAGTCAAAATATGTATAAATCGCATAAATTACATGAACTTGTGGTTTACCCAAAAATATGTAGTAAATCCCATTACTTTTAGTGGATCTTTTGTATAAATCAACTTCGTTTCTTGAAAGTCTCGCTTTTAAAGGAATTTCATCTATACAACTTCTTGTCAACTTTTACAAAAATAGTTATTTTGTCGAAACTTTGTGTTACACAAGTGTCTACACACTTGTGTGTTTGCTAAAATCATTCTTGTTTATGAAAGATCCGTCTTTAAAAGTATGTCTTCTCTTGACACGTGGTCCTTTGAAAATACCGTTTGTAGATCCGTAGATCTACTAGTTTTGAACACTATTTCATTAGTAGAATCGATTTTACACAAGTTCATGTTTAATGTGTGGTAGAGTTTCATCATTTAACCCTTTGTACACTTAAACAAACTCTATGTCATGATCCATGTTCATGACCAATCCGGGTTAGACGATGATCCGAGCTACCACATCATAGATCGGCACTAAATAATCACACAAAACAAATCTTACAAGATTTACACAACCCTTGTGCTATTAACCAACATCTTTAATATTTTAGTAGACTTTTACATCTCATCTTGTAAGTTCATGAGTTTTAACCGTCATATATTATTTTAACCACTTTAGAATAGGTCAAGAGTGTGTTTCAAGCAACTTACTACAAGCTCGAGGCTAGGGAAGAATCTAGTCGAAGATTGCGTGGATAAAAGCAATAGGGTGAGGTCCTTCACGTTCCGAATGCACCAAGCTTCCTTATGTGAGATCCTTAACACTTGTAGATGCTTGAAATGAGATGATCAAGATCGAAAGATGGATGGATGATATAGGGGATGTTCGGCCGAGAGCTTATAGAGAGGAGAGGGAGAGTTTTGTTGAGAGTTGAGTGATGGAAAGAATGATGTGTTTAGGCTTGAACTTATAGGCAATTACTACATACTTAACCAATGGATCATATGCTTTCTTGATATGGGACCAAGATGATTAAATTAATCAACAAGTACAAGGGGTGTCCCCCTTGGGGACGGTTCGGTTAGAGATGGGGGGGGGGGGTCTTGGTTCAATCTCAACCATGTAGTTAGGACATTAGTTAAGTTAAGTTAAGTTAGTTTAGGGATTAACCCGGTTAATAGTGTGTTGTGCATTATAGCGGGTGTTAGGGTAATCGGGGACCCTAACTGATTCAGAAAAAGAAAAACAATGTATATGGCAATATTTTTATGTTCCGGGTAAAGTCCGGTTGTTCGGTTGGATAGAGATCCGTTAAAGTGCTTAACAAAGCTTTAAAGTGTCGTTATTATTATTTTTAGTGACACAACTTATTCCCGACACTTTGGAAAGTGTCTAGTAACATTCTTCTCATGTTTTGGCACTTTATTAGGTAGCTTAATGCTGAATTTTGTACTTAAAGTACGTTTTAGGCACATCCGGTCACTGTAATCTCATTCCTAGTGACGCAGTTCTACAACCCTTATATCCCTACACTCACCACTAGTGTAGCAAACTATCTCAGGCTCTTACAGGCCTTAGAGGCAGTACCTGCCTGGTGCTAGTTATGACAGCACGTTTAATAGGTTATCCGTTCATTGTGCTACTGTGCTTTTGGTGCATCAAGGTTGTCACGAAGGTGCTGTAAGCAAAACATGGAGTGACAGCAAGTAAAGTATGATGCAAGTAAGTGCATGTATCAGCATTCAAGTAGCAGTTTATCCACAAGTTCAAGTAAGCACAGTAATTAAGCAGTAATTAATTATTACTTAAGTCGTACGGATACCTGGTTTAGTGAGGGTTGTCACATTCTCCCCCCGTTAGAAAAATTTCGTCCCGAAATTTTAAGTTCTGCTTCTAGTAGCAGGGTTCTTGGGAAATAGGTGGGGGTATTTCTCTTTCATCTGGTCCTCACGCTCCCAGGTGTATTCAGGACCATGTCTGGCATTCCAACGAACCTTGACGAGCTTGACACAGCTCAGGCGGGTCTTGTTTACTTTCCAATCCGTAACCTCAACAGGTTCTTCAACGAAATGGAGCGTGTCGTCAACATGAATCTCGTCGGTGGGAATGACAACGGTATCTTGAGTTGGACTTTTCTTCAGGTTGGATACATGAAATGTATCGTGAACTCCATTCAGTTCAGCATGTAAGTCCAGCTTGTATGCTACTAGCCCTATTCTTTCCAAAATTCTGAAAGGGCCAATGTAACGCAGATTCAACTTCCCACGCTTTCCGATGCGTGCCACACCCTTCCAGGGTGAAACTTTCAATAAAACCATATCTCCAACTTGGAATTCCAAATGTTTCCGGTTTGGATCTGCATAGGCTTTCTGTGTGTCGCGAGCTGCTTCGATGCGTTTTCGAATCTGCGCAATCTTGTCTGTCGTCTCTTGGACGATTTCGGGACCAACAAGCTGCCTATCACCTGCGTCAGCCAAGCATAGGGGTGATCGACACTTGCGTCCGTAAAGAGCTTCAAATGGCGCGGCTCCAATACTGGTGTGGTAGCTGTTGTTGTATGAAAATTCGATCAGTGGCAAATGCTTATCCCAGCTACCGCCCAAATCCATAACACATGCTCTCAGCATATCTTCCAAGGTCTGAATAGTCCGCTCGCTTTACCCATCCATTTGCGGATGAAACGCAGTGCTCAGATTTAATTGTGAGCCAAAAGCTTCTTGGAAGGATTGCCAAATCCTTGATATGAAACGTCCATCTCTATCAGAGATGATCGAGAGAGGCACTCCATGACGTGCGACGATCTCTCGCATGTATATTTCTGCCAGTTTGCTGGTGTTATCCTTCTCTTTGATTGGAAGAAAGTTGTTAGGACCGGTTTGAATCCGAACGATTGCGAATCGACCGTTTGAAGTGCGGAATCCTTCAACGATCGTGACCGAAACACACGAACAGTAATCTAACTGTGATTCTATTCAAAGATCTGAAATCGTACAATCACTTGAATCACCTTTTGCCTTTCTCTCTAGACTTTCTCTCTCTAGTTTCTCTCTCTAGAACTAGAGCTCTTCAAGTCTACAAATTGCAAAAGTTTCAAAAGTATGAAATAGAACCCTAATGGTTCTATTTATAGGCCAAGGGTTATAAGGAGAGTTCCCCTTATTTACAATATTGACACCTTGCCTTTTACTAACTAGAAACAACATAAAGCATAGAATTTAACAGTTTCTGCTACGGTTTGAGATGACGGAGGCGATAGACATAAATGCACTAACAGACTCCCCCTTGGATATTGCCGCAGTCAATCTCAAACATTCAGACTCGTAGCTTCTTTTCTTTCTCTTTCTTTAGCTCGAACAGAATCCTCGTGGATCTGTCTTCAGCTCCAGCTCCCCCTTTCGGTAAACTCTTCAGGCTCCCCCTTTCGTTAAGCTTCCGTGCTTTTGGGATCGACACCTGGCTTTTCGGTTACAAGCTACTCCAGAATAGTTCCTGGGTCCTTGAATGCACGCTTCCCTTTGCGTTGAGCTCGTCTTCAGACTCCCCCTTAGACTCGGCTATCGGGATCGTAGTCTGGTATAGCATCTGTAATTCTCAAACGTTCATAAGTAACAACATTTTGATCTTCCAGGATTGAAAACCTGGCTCTCTCAGCTATTGCTAAAATATTTTACAAAGAAAGCATTTTCAGTTTTCCAGGAATCGTGACCTGGCTCTATTAAACTTTCTAAATCAAGATCCTGGGACTAAGATATAATAATATGAAATATATCCAGAATTACTTGATACTCTCCCCCTATCAACAATCTTCATGGATTTGGCAGTTTCAACGAATCGGATCAGAAACTAGCTCTTTTACAGATTTTAACAGTATAAGCAGCCAAATCCCTCACAGTTAATCATCCAAGTCCAACTTAATGACCTTGGAGATATCACAAACTGTTTTTGATTTTTGATTATAAAAACTTCAAGTTTCAAATTAATGAACTTGTTTTATTCACAGAAACACAATCAGCTTACTTAGATTTTGAAACTCAGTTCTCAGACATCGGTTGTCGAAAATAAAGCAGAATCAAAATCTTTTTGTATTTTCTGAAAATATAAAGCAGTAAAGAAATATGTACAAACATATTTACACACAATATTTTTGTTTGAGTTTGCGTCAGAGGATCATATCAGTTTTTGACAAGTCACAAGTACCGTTGAGCTTTTTAACACTTTAAGTATTAAACAATTCACTTAGATTGTCGATATACTGATCCACTTAAATTTTCACACAAAGTTCAACTAATTCAGGATACGGATTAGATGTATTAAGAACTTAAACTCATTCATGTGTCCCACCTCTTGAATATACTCCCGTATCCAGATCCCAATATTCAGTCTTACAGGTGAGTATACCACAAATGATATCTGTCAGGGGAATAAATTATAGTACGAGGGCCGTGAGAGCTCAGGTCGATCTTTCGATACGCAGAGAGATGACGGCTTCGACTTTCGGTGAGTCCCCTTTAGAGGATCTTTTGATTACAACAGCAATGACTATCAATTTTATTGTTTCATCAATTTGCTGAGGGCTACGCTTATATTTCAAAGCATATGCAGAAAGTATTCTCCGGGGACTAGGTCAGAAATTTCTTTCAGCAGAAGTCCTGGGATAATACCCCAGATATCACTGAGCATAAAGACCTAGTATCTCAGAAAGAGGGACCTTTCAAACGAGATTTCAGGGGTTACCTATATATCCAAGTAGTGTTCCCCACGAAATAAGCAAGTTTGAATTTAGGTTTGTATCCCGAAAAAGTTTACTAAATGTATAAAAACCTATCGACACATCCACGGTGAGATCGTTTATCACATTTAAACTTTTCAATTCTTTAGCGTACTGTGACAGTCTACTGATGTACTATCATTTCCTCTTTTTACACAAAAACTCATTTTTTGAATTTTATCATGTTTTTGATTTTTTTCAAATTTTCAAATGTTTTTTGTATTTTCTGACAATTTCTTACTCCCCCTAAAATGCAAAACCATTTAAAGAAAATTTGACAACCAATACTGATAGCTTTGTCTCGCCATCCATTTTCTGCTTTAAGTGTACTGATTTGCAGAAAAATATAACGTACCCCCATGATTTACAACCCATTGATTTTTTTTACAGTTTGAAAACCGTTTTTCAATCTTGTGAAATTAATCATGTTTGTTCAGCCGTGAGGGTTTCGGCGTATTCAATCAACACATATTTTTGTATTTTTTAATATTTTTGACAGAAACAAAACATATTTTTGGTTTTAAATTTTTTTTTTTTTTTTTTTAACAAACTAAAAACATATTTTTGGTTTTTAATTTTTCAATTTTTAGGATTTTTGAAAATATTGTTTATTTATGTACAGAACAAACAAACTCCCTGTTTCAACCAACACAGGGATCAGCAGCCTCCTCCTCGCGTGCTAGGCTGCTTCGATTCTCCTTTTGATGACATTCATTTTTCTTCAGAAGCACCTGCACATTCAAATTACTCAATTACTTGAACAATTTAGCCCAGGTCTGTTTGACCTTAGGCATTTCAACACAATATGCATCAGTTAACTTTGGAAAATCTTTGTCATTCTGAACAAATACTTTTTCATCTTTTACTTCAACTTTCTCATCTTTTACCGAAGTTACTTGTTTCTTAACACTCCATGTTTGACCTTTAGGAGTACCTCGTTTGTAAAAATGTGAATCTTTTTGAATATTTTCTTTTTGAACAACAACTTTTGGTTTCCAAAACTCTTGTGGTTTTGTCATATTAACAGTTGTTTTCCAACTTTGAGTTGTTCTGACTCTGGGCGTTACTGGTTTCTATGTTTGTTGTGAGTCTGCCTTTGACATTTTCGGCTTCCAAGTTTGCTTAGTATCAAACTTGGTTGACTTCTGAATCACAACTTCTGATTTCTGTTTCTGAACATAAACAGATTTCTTTTTGTCAACATCCACAGGTTTTAGATTAGGACACTTGCGTGCAAGATGTCCTTTTTGATCACATTTGAAACATGTTCTCATGGATACATCTTTGACCTGTGGTTGTTGCTTTTTCTTTTTAGCAAAGAACTCATCATTAGACTGTCTCATTTTGAGTTCTTTTTCTTCTTCTAAACTGCCTCCTTGAACAAAACTCATTTTCGCTTGAAAATTTGGCGTTTCATTTTTGTTTCGATTCTGTTTCTTCTTAAAACCCAACCCAGCCTTCATATTTTTCTTTTTGAAACCCGGTTTGTTATAAGAAGTTTTGTGTCCTTTACCGTCAAACTTTGAAATCTCAGATTTTTCAATCTCAACCATCTTGAAAACTTTATCAACTTTTTCTGAAATCACATTCTGAATCGGGAATACAACATCTAAGAATAATTTGTCCGATCCAATCATCGTATAAACCAATCCTTTTGAATCATCATTCAAATTTTTCTCGGATTTTGTGTTTTTCAGATATCCATCATGAAGATTTCCTTCATCTTCATCCTGTGATTCAGATTTACCTGTATCAACCGACTCTTCTTTCAACACACTTTCAATGACTTTACCTACCACCTCTGAATCATGAGAATCATCAGATTTGGAATAGGTTACGTCAATGTTATCTGGCAATTGATCTACCATGTTGAAAGCTTTTTCGACCTTTTCCTCATCATAAAATGCAAATTTTCCCGGTGGTGGAACTTGATGAAACTCTGAGCCAATGCCTTTCTTGTTTTGCTCAGACTCACCATCCTCCGGTTTTATATTGAAAATACGTTCAAGCACATATGACGACGCATGATAACTTTTTAACTTGTTATTATCCTGTTCTAAATCAGCAATCTGACGCTTTAGCTTAGCAACATCTTCAATGTAAGAATTAACAACTTGTTGCTTTATTTCATACATTCGTTTATACTCATTAGTTGTTTCAGAACAGTATTTCAATCTTGATTGAACAAGTTTCATTTCACTTTTCACTTTTTCATATGATTCTTTTGTAATGTGATAAGCCAATTTTATTGAATCATATTCCTTTTTCATTTCTTGACAAACAATTTCCTTTTGGTCACATTCTTCTGTCTTTTTTAAAACATTTTCTTTCAAAACTTCATTTTCTTTTTCTAACTTTTTACATTTTTTAGAACATTTTTCATCATTTTCTTTTAAAACCTGTTCATTTTCGAGCATTTCTTTGCATTTTTCTTTGAAAACATTTTCGATTTTAGTGAATTCAAGATCTCTTGTTCTGAATTTTTCATCTTTTTCAGTACAAGCACTGCATGGTTCCATGCATTTCTTGCACTGTTCATCAATTTTGTTTATAGTTTCAGAATCAGAATTTACCTCAGTGATTGGCACTTCGGTGTCTGCTTCAGTTTCTTTCTGATCAGCTTCTTTCTGCTGCTTCTCATCAACAGCTTTAACAACATCATCTGTTGAACTTTTAACCTTCACTTCTTCTTCTGCTTTCTTTACATCTTCTCCAACCTGCTGTTCTTCGGTAACAGCTTCTTTCACAACTTCTTCATTCACCATAACCTTTTCTTCTTCCTTCACTTCTTCAACAATCTTCATATCTTCTTCTTTAACTGCTTCTGCTTTAACCTCTTCAGCCGCTTTCTTCAGATTGTTTACCATCTCTTCAACATTCTTCTTCATTCTTTCTTCATTCATCTTCCTCAGTTTTATCGTCATAGCATCCCTGATGATTTTATCCAGCCTTTTCACATATGTCTTGTCTTTTGCAACATTGGAATAATATTCGCCGGATCGAGGAATTACTAGAAGAACATCATCATGAACTATGTCTCTTCTTGGAACAACCGGTTCACCTTGTTTGTTGACATAACATTCTTGTTTCTTATCCCATCGTTTGTTTGCAACAGCATTCTCATATTCTTCCTGCATTTTCTCCATTCTGCAACCTACAATGAATCTTTCTCTTGGAGTTTTTTCTTTCAAAATCTCTTCTCGAGTTTTCTCTTTGACCTCAGCAGCAACATTTTCTTCTTTGTTTTCTTCATGAATTTTAGCAACAAGAACATGATGCTGGGCCTTTGATGTTTTTCTCCCATGAGCTGTTACAGGACGATCTTCATCTGGAAGAATTGTGCTCCAGTCAAAACCTTCATCATCGTGGATTACAGCAAGAGCTCTGGACTTCTCTCTGGGTTTATCTTCAATCATCTTTGGCTCTTCTCTGCTACGGTGGTAAATTGCCTTTCGGTAATAATCGTCATTGAATGGATGTTCATTTCCACCAACTGCAGAGTTAGTGCACTCTCTCTTGAAATGACCTTTTTGCTTACATTTGAAGCAGGTCACTTTGGACTTATCAAATCCAAGCTTTGTAGATGCACCACCGAGAGATTGCTTCCCAGTAATTTCCATATATCTCTGAGCTCTGCGGATGCAGCTTGCCAAACACCAACGGATGTCAATGAGTTCCATCTCTTCCGGATCAATCTGGTCATAGTCTTCTTTGGTTAACTCAGAGTTACCAATCTTGCCAGCAACTAGACCTTCATACGATTCCAGAACAGATGCAAGAAAGCTCATTTGTTGTTTAGCTGCATTGATGCTCATTGCAGGAGAATTCTTCAATTTAAGAGCAATGTTGCACAAAATCTCCTCAGTTTCATCAGAACTTGATTTCGAAGATGAATGATATCCAGAATAATAACTTGATGAAATTGTTTGTGGTTCTTTCATCTTCTCGCCACTGAATGCTGTCTTTGGTGAACTGCCAACTGTCTCCGAAGGTACATTGCCTTTGTAGTATAGACCAACATTCTGATGATGAGATGAACCACTCATCTTGTTTTGCTTTTGTAGCTCCAGATCATGACTCTCAATCTTTTCTAACAATGCATCAAGAGTAATTTTATCAAAATTTTCATCATTTTTCAAGATAAAAACAAACGTTTGCCACTGATCAGCTCGTGGTAACGCTTCAATCACTTTATCAATTATCTCTTCTCTTGTTTTCAAAATTTTAAACCTTTCAAGTTCAATTTTTAAATGGCAAAATCTCTCAATCATTTGCCTCACAGTCTCTCCCTTTAAAATGTCAAACAAATCAAATTCTTTTTTCAATAAAGCTATTTTGTTTTTCTGGATTTGTGTACCCCCCTTAGCTTTAGCCTTCAAGGCTTTCCATACAGATTTAGATGACCCTTTATGAACTAATAAGGAAAAAATGTCATCACGAACTGATTGCTGAATCAAAGCAATCATCTTCTGTTCATAAGAAAATTTCTTTCGATCATCCTCTGAATAATCTTTCATCAGAATTTCTTCTCCTTTGTCATTTACTGGGTTTTCATAACCAAACTTCAAACAAAACCAACTTTCATGTGCATATGCCTTCGTCCAATTGACAAATCTCTCCTTCCACCAAACAAAATCCTCAATGTTATTCAGCTTCGGAGGTTTTGAATATGTTCCATAAAAGTTGTCATTGTTAATGTTGTCTTTGATGGTTTTCGTTATCGCTTTGGGTGTATCGTTTGAACCTTCCACTGTATCCGTGTTAAACGCATTGTAGAAAGTATTGATAAATTCTTCAGCCATGATGTGATCTTCTTGATTAATCAGCACTTTTTAATCACCTGAATCACAAGCAAACAAACACAATGAGTTTAAACAATATCAAACAAATGAATCGGACGGGTACTCGAACGAGTGAGTCGACACAAGTCAATAGTGAAAATAATCGCGTGATAACGTTGTCCGTTCGGATGAGATTGCTATCCGGATGGAGATCCGTGCGGATGAGGATCCGTGAGATGTTGTACGCACGGGTGAGGGTGATACGTGCGGATGAAGTAACACGGATTGTTGTACGTACGTGTAACAATGTTGTCTGTATGAATGTCACTACACGACAAACTGTTGACTTGACTCAAACTAATGCAATTTCAGAAATAATGGCCGACAACTATCTATCACTTCATTGGACCTCAATTCACTAGTGTTGATTCCCTTTTATCACATGTACAACCGACAATTCAATTAAATGTCATGTGCTTTGACACTGATTGTTCTGACGTGTAATGATATCCGCGTGAGTAGTGTATCCGTTCCGAGAGGTCAACAAGTCAACACGGATGGCTGTGCGTGCGGATAGGGATCCAGATAATGTTATCCGCACGGGTGGTGATACGTACGGGTGGGTTATCCGCGCGTATGGCTATCCGCGCGTATGGCTATCCGCACGTATGGCTCGTACGTGCGTATGGGAAATGATGCTATCCGTGCGTATGGCTATACGCACGGTTGACACAACACCTTGAAACTAACACTTAACCCGTCACGAGACAGCAATTATGAGAACAATCTGCTTTAATGAATATCACATGCAATCACCGAATTCAATTTAATATCACGTGCCACTGACAACTATCACCTGAAATGCAATTTATCAATCACGTGGCTTGATTATTAAATGAATTAGAACTAGATGACACCTGTACCTAGTTTCACATGCCCACCGATTGCATATAATAATTCACATGTGCTGCTGATAAGGTTGACTAACAAATCTGAATATGTTGACTAAGTGACCAGTTGGGTGATGTTGAGACACGTATTGTTATCCGCACGTACCAGTTGTCCGTGCGGGTGGCAGAGTCAACAGGTCAAAATGCTATCCGTGCGTATGACAGAGTCAACAAGTCAAAATGCTATCCGTGCGTATGACTTATCCGCACGGATAGGTCATGCGTGCGTATGAACATTAACAACAGCAGCAACTTTTAACATTTTTTCGAACAAAAAAAATCTCAAATTTCTCACAAATTACTTTGAGTTATGATCTAAAATTTTGTAGGCTTATTGATTAGTTGTTTTCGCACATATTATCAAAAAATCATCAATTTTGAACCGTTAAAACTCGATTAATTTGGTGATTTTTAGACTAAAACGTGAAAGAGATGAAGAATGAAGAACTTTATCGAATCTGATGCAAATTTAGATCTGAAACTGATGAAATCCTGTGCGAAATCGTGTGAATGATCTGAGCAATCGTTAACCTGCTCTGATACCACTTGTTAGGACCGGTTTGAATCCGAACGATTGCGAATCGACCGTTTGAAGTGCGGAATCCTTCAACGATCGTGACCGAAACACACGAACAGTAATCTAACTGTGATTCTATTCAAAGATCTGAAATCGTACAATCACTTGAATCACCTTTTGCCTTTCTCTCTAGACTTTCTCTCTCTAGTTTCTCTCTCTAGAACTAGAGCTCTTCAAGTCTACAAATTGCAAAAGTTTCAAAAGTATGAAATAGAACCCTAATGGTTCTATTTATAGGCCAAGGGTTATAAGGAGAGTTCCCCTTATTTACAATATTGACACCTTGCCTTTTACTAACTAGAAACAACATAAAGCATAGAATTTAACAGTTTCTGCTACGGTTTGAGATGACGGAGGCGATAGACATAAATGCACTAACAAAAGTGCCCTGACTTCGTTAATCGGTCCACTATTACCCAAATAGTGTCATGACCACTTGGCGTTCTTGGCAGCTTTGTAATAAAATCCATAGAGATTTGTTCCCATTTCCACTTGGGAATCTCAGGTTGTTGCAGAAGTCCTGAAGGCTTCTGGTATTCCGCTTTTACCTTAGCGTACGTTAGACACTTGCTCACATAAATAGCAACATCACCCTTCATCCTAGGCCACCAATAGTAATCCTTGAGATCTTGGTACATCTTATCCGCTCCTGGATGGATAGAGTACCGCGATTTGTGAGCTTCATCAAAAATAACTTTCCTTAAACCACCAAACAGAGGAACCCAAATCCTTTTCTCAAAACATAACGTTCCTTCCTCGTTTGGCACCAAAAGCTTCTCCATCCCACGGAGATATTCTTCTTCCAGATTTCTTTCCTTAAGAGCTTCTTTCTGCGCGACACGAATGCGCAAGGAAAGATTGGTTTGGATAATCATTTCTAAAGCCTTAACCCTTATGGGCTTGATTCTCTCTTTTCGACTTAGGGCGTCGGCAACCACATTCGCCTTCCCTGGATGATACTTTATCTCGTAATCGTAATCATTCAACAACTCAACCCATCGTCTTTGTCTCATATTCAACTCCTTCTGGTTGAATATGTGTTGTAGGCTCTTATGATCTGTAAAAATTGTACATTTCGTACCATATAGGTAGTGTCTCCAGATCTTTAAAGCAAATATCACTGCGCCTAGCTCCAAATCGTGCGTGGTATAGTTCTTCTCATGTACCTTCAACTGACGTGATGCGTAAGCAATAACCTTCTGGCGTTGCATCAACACGCAACCCAATCCTTGATGCGAGGCGTCACAATATACCACGAAATCGTCAGTACCTTCCGGTATTGCTAGAATTGGCGCATTGCAGAGCTTATCCTTCAACAGCTAAAACGCTTCTTCCTGTTTGATTCCCCAATCAAACTTCTTATCTTTCTGGGTGAGGAGCGTCAATGGTTGAGCGATCTTCGAAAAGTCCTCAATGAACCTTTGATAGTAGCCAGCCAAACCCAAGAATTGTCGAATCTCGGTTGGCATCTTCGGCGTTTCCCAACTCTTGATCGCTTCGATCTTGGTGGGATCCACATGGATTCCATCTCCATTTACCACATGTCCAAGAAATTGGACTTCACGTAGCCAAAATTCGCACTTAGAGAATTTGGCATACAGCTGTTCTTTCTTCAGCAGCTCCAAAATAGCTCTTAGATGCTGTTCGTGCTCAGCCTTTGTCCTTGAATAAATCAAGATGTCGTCGATAAACACAATCACGAACTTGTCCAAGTACGGCTTGCAAACTCTATTCATCAAGTCCATAAAGACTGCAGGTGCGTTTGTCAACCCAAACGGCATAACAAGGAACTCGTAGTGTCCATAACGAGTTCTGAAGGCTGTCTTCGGGATACTCTCCTCTTATATCCTTAATTGATGGTATCCAGATCGCAAATCGATCTTTGAGTAAAAGCTTGAACCTTGCAGTTGGTCAAACAGATCATCAATTCTTGGCAGAGGATATCTATTCCTGATCGTCAGCTTGTTCAGCTCCCGGTAGTCGATGCACATTCGAAAACTACCGTCCTTCTTCTTGACAAACAGGACCGGAGCTCCCCAAGGCGAGAAGCTTGGTCGGATAAATCCCTTGTCTAACAACTCTTGAAGTTGTGTCGACAATTCTTGCATCTCAGACGGGGCAAGTCTATAAGGTGCCTTAGCCACAGGCGCGGCGCCTGGGACTAAATCGATGTGAAACTCCACTTGCCTCTGAGGTGGCAGTCCAGGCAAGTCCTCCGGGAAGACTTCCGGATACTCCCTCACGACAGGGATGTCTTCGATCTTCGGTTCTGCCGCTTTCTTGTCTACAATGTGTGCCAGGAAGGCAGCACATCCTTTCTGTAAACACTTTCGCGCTTTGAGGCAGCTGATGATTCTCAACGGCGTATCGCGCTTTTCACCATGAACCACAATTGTTTCACCATCTTCGGTCGGGATACGAACGACCTTTTCGTGACAAACAATTTCTGCCTTGTTGCTTGATAACCAATCCATTCCTACTACCACGTCAAAGCTCCCCAGCTGGACTGGTAGTAGATCCAAGGTAAATTCACGTTCTCCCAACTCGATTGCACAACCTCTGATCACTTCATTGGCTTCTACTAACTTCCCATTAGCCAATTCGATTGAGTAGGGAATATCTAACTTACTAGCGGCTAAACCAAGCATATTCTTAAATTCTAACGATACGAAGCTATAGTCGGCACCAGTATCAAATAAAACGGATGCATAGCGTTGGTTTACAGGGAACGTACCAGTAACGACATTGGGATCCTGGCGCGCTTCCCTCGCTTCGATATTGAACACTCTTCCACGGGCTTGGTTCAACTCTGGGCAGTTCCTCTTAAAGTGCCCGATATCACCACAGTTAAAGCATCCAGGTCTTTGCCCGTTTCCACCTCCATTTCCAGCTTGGTTATTCTTTTGGTTATGATTCACAGTGCCCGCTTGATTCACATTGTTGCCTCGATTCCCATTACTTCCATTGTTTCCCTGTGGGTGATTTCCAATTCCACCCCGGTTATTGTTTCTGTTTCCAAATCCTCCTTGGCCTCCCTGGCCAGCAGTGGCCCAACAAGAATCCTTCAAGTGGCCAGGTTTCCCACACGCTTCACACACCTTTAAATCACATCGGCCAGAATGGTGACGCTGGCAGTTGTTGCACTTGGGCTGGGTGCCCATATATCCCTTTCCTTTCTTTCCACTACCAGCTGTAACCTGAGCTGGCGCGTTTGGCTCTCCTTTCTTAACAACACCACTAGTGCCTTGTTTGAAGTTCGAGAACTTTCATTTGTTACCTCCGGATGACTCGACGCGAGTCTCTTTCTTCTTTGTCTCGATCTCATCGAACTTGTTCAGGCGGATAGCCTCCTCAGTGAGAGCCATGCTCAAATCGATTGCCTCAGTAATTGTTGCAGGCTTGGAGGAGGTCACCATGCTTATGATTTGAGGAGCTAATCCCCAAATGAAGCGTTCAATCCGCTTGAATTCTGGAGTGACCATATAGGGCACCACATGCGACAGGTCGTGAAACCTCTGAACATATTCCGCGATCTTCGGACCTTCCATCTTCAAATGCCAGAACTCAGTTTCCAATCTTTGGATTTCAGCGCGAGAACAATACTTTTTGCGCATTAGTTCCTTCAGTTCGGTCCATGTTAGTGTGTAGGCAGCAGCTTCACCAAGTGTCTGTACTTGCAAATTCCACCAAGATAGGGCTCCATCCAAAAATAGCCCAGAAATGTAGGTGACTTGCTGGTCTGGTGCACATTTGCTCATGCGGAGAACAGATTCAGTCTTCTCGGCCCAACGAACAAAAGCGACAGCACCTCCGGTGCCATCAAAGTTGACCGGCTTGCAGTCTAGAAATACGTTACAACATATGAATGGCATTAGCATTCTTGCTAGAGATATCCAAGTAGATCATGGTATGTCTTAACGACCTAGTATTACCATGAGGTGGATTGTGGTTGCCATTGTTGTTTGAGTTGCTTCCGCTGGGTCCTCCTTGCGAGGCGACGTATTGCGCGATGGCAGCAGCGATGACTTGTTGGAGTTCTGCCTCATTGGTAGGCATCGGCGTTTGACGTCTCGGTGGCATCTTCTAAAAGATGGGTTCACGTCGGTCAGGCCATAATAAAGCGTACGTATATAATGATAGTAACAGTACATAACATCTCATGTTATAATCACATTAATCACACAACATCCCATGTTATAAAACATAAATAATAAATCAAAACATCACATATGATGAGAATACTGCGATTGCCATATATCGAGACCACATAGTAAGTGTACAGGTACATAATAGTGTCATACATCATCAACGACTAAGGGCTACATCACCCCAGTCCAAAAGAATATCAAATCAGTGTCAATACATCCATATACATGTCACAAAAGTCAGAATCAAAATGTAGTCTCCAAAAATGCTGTGTGGTCAGAGCAATCGCCGTCTTCTCACCAGCGTCCACCCGTACGGTACTGAAGAGCTCTACACTGATGGCGGTAGAGGAGGGGGAAAATGGGTGTAGAACAAACGACGCAAATGGAGCCAGTCCTCCTCCATGGCTCTCTGGGTACGAAACCAAGAAGCAACTTGCTGCTCAAGTGCCAAAAGGCGTGCAGCATAGTCAGGTAACAATGGTCGAGGGTGCTGCGAAGAAGCAGGGTGGGTCTGACCCTGACACTGGCATGACGGTGGATGAGCTCTCTCAAGCTCCTGAATGCGCCGTGTGAGTGCCTCCTGCTGGACAACAAACGACATCAGAACGTCCTCAAAAGAATACCCCATATGGAAAGGATGGTAGGGGTCGGTCAGTGGCATAACAGTCGGTGACGTCCAGAGAAACGGCTCGCTGGCTGGATCAAAAGGTGGCACAAAGAATGGTGGTACAGGGGGAATAACAGATGAAGACTGTGGCATAACTGGAATGGATGTCGGCATATGTCCAAAAGGATGAGCTGAGGAACCCTCTCCAGGTCGAGCTGGAGGTGTGTACTGTGCAAATGAAAAAGAGAAATCAACGTGACGTGCATCGGTGGTATGAGGAGGAATAGGTGGAAACTCATCATCCGCAGGAATCCACCCATGCTGGGCGTGCTCATCTCGTGGGTCAATCTGTGCCTCAAAAAGTGCTCGATCAAACTGTACAGGCATAGGGTCAAGGTGAGGTGCCACAAGAGGGTCAGCAGGTATATCAGCGATAAGTGGGGGATCAACATGATCAGTAGCAATAACATGGTCACCCTCCAGTATTGGTGCATCAGCAGGGTGATCATCAATAGGTAGGTCAGCAATCACAGGATCAATGGGCATGCCAGCATGAACAGGGTCATGCTCAAACACTAGGTCAGGAGCAGCTACTGGCTCAAGGGCCATAGCAGGCTCGGGGTCAACGAACTCCATATCAAAATCTGCATGATCAGCGAATGCAAGGTCAACTGGGTCTACTGGGTCAACCATAGGCTGATCCAAGTGGATGAACTCTATCTCCTGGTCCGGGTCAAATCCAGGGGGAAAAACAGGGTCTGAATCCTCATCGAGGTCGTGATCGAAAGCAAATCTAGGAGCAGAGACAGCAGATGATGCCCTGCCAGGATCTGAACCGTATGAATAGTGTTGTGCGCTCCGAGTGTGTGACGGTGTGGAGGCCACAGACTCGAAGTTGTCTGGAGCGGGTGAGTGTGCAGGTGACTCCTCAGCTGGAGCATCTGCGAGTAACAAAAGACCACCGTCAGCTAGAAGGGCCTCGCCCTCAACATCGTCCTCCAGGGGCTCATCATCAAACAGATCGACGTCGTCGTCAACGTCGGCGTCGAGGAGCATATCGTAAGCAGGATAAGCGGCCAAAGGTATGGGAGCAGGGATCTCTACGAGTGGTAGGTACCCAGCAAAAGGGCCATTAGCGGGCTCATTGACAGCGTCGGGTAGCGCAAAGGGCTGAAAGTCGTCCTCGTCTGTGCTGGTAACATCTGATGTGTGGACCTCGTGCTCTGAAGACTCTAAGTCATCTGATACTATGGGTCTAGGGTCCGTGGTGTCCGAATCACCTGTGCCGGACGAGTCCATGGTGTCTGTAACACAAACACAAATATGTACAAATAATCAATCATATAATTAGATAAGCACATTAGTCACCAAGTAAGCAATCAAATAATTCTCCTAGTCCCACTAGCCTCCCAGCCTCCCAGACTGCTCTTCCTAGTCCCACTAGCCTCCCAGCCTCCCAGACTGCTCTTCCTAGTCCCACTAGCCTCCCAGACTGACTCCCTAGTCCCACTAGCCAACTACCTCAGCCTCCCAGACCGAGCCTCAACCTCCCAGACTGAGCCTATAAATAATAAATAAATGTGCTCAACATTTGTTTGTAAAAACGTTTTGGATCTGGACTTAAGTGGTATGCAGTGTAAAAATGTTTTCGTGAGAGCCCTAGTGATCATAGTCTAGACTCGAGAAGGAATCCGAGTTCGCTATGATCAGAGCTCTGATACCAAGCTGTCACACCCTGGCTTTGCGGAAGCGTGGTTATTTTGGTGTGACTTCTTAATACCATAGCTTAATCATAACAAGCTATATGAAATAAACTTCATGCAAGATCATCCATTAAAATAAGTTTTAAAACCAAAGTAACATAACATTGTCTTGGAACTACACCATCATAACATAAAGCATTGTTTTGAAAGACATAAACATTAACATGAATAAGAAGGACTGTGACTCGTCCAGGTAAAAGTCACATCCCCTAAACCTGGATGACCTCGGAACCCATACGCAGCGGGAAAACATAACATACCGCGCCAGATCTTTAATTTCCTGAAATACATGTAAGTTGAAAAATCAACAATAATGTTGAGCGAGTTCATGTGTAAGTGAGTAAATAAACCTTTGTATGTATAAAAACCCTGGTATGTAGCAAATAAGGAAAAAGAGATCACCAACGGTTTGCAAGGCCATTGATATGTGTGAAGTGCAAGTAGGAAGACTCAAACCTAGCGGATTTATGCGTTGGGCACAAAGTCACCCCGAGGTCCGTTCTGTTTGGGCCTGGGGCTGGGCTCGCTACACCCAGATAGATCTACCGCTCCGGTCCCTCGGTCCTACCTTGAGGATTAATGGCCTCAAGTTTCTGCCTACCCACTCACATGATCTTAAGTAGTAAACCTCCTTACGCTAACCATACCATGTATAAAGTATTTGTAATCAAAGTAACATGTATTTCACCCCCGCAGTTTAGAAAACTGAAAACAGTTAGAGAAAAGGGGGACATGAACTCACAGTGGTGCGTCTCTACCAAGTATATCTCCTGATCAAGCAGCTGTGCGACGACCTACACGTACTAACTCTATTAGACGGATGGCCGTGCCTTAGCTTAAGGTTTAAGTTTTTGGGAAATAGTTAGACAACTATTTCGTGTTTATATTTTTGTAGATACTTGGTATTTATTCTCCTTCCCAAGGATGGGGGATTTAATACATGTGTGTTCGTATACCTTCAAAATATATTATTAAGTCTCACTTAAAAGTATATTTTATTTCTAACCCCAAAATATAATCATTACATTCGGTAATATTATTTTTACCCTAAAAATAATATTTGTATATTTCACAAAATATCATAAACATTTTACAAGTGACGCTTATGAAAAGTATATATATCAAATATATATTTACCCCGTTTTTATTTTGTGAAAACCCCACCTCCGATGTTTCATAAATCAAGTCGTGGCGAAACTTACGTTTTGAAAACAAGTCAAAAATAGATTTACAACACTTGTAGTGAAAATATTTCCAAGTGTTAGGTTTTTAGAAAAATTTCGCCAGAGTTTCCCCTGTAACTGGAGGTGGCCACTCTTTCAAGCGTATCATTTTCTTTTAAGATTCAAATCAACAATTTTCTCATTCAACCAAAACAATATCCAAAGCACCAAACTAGTCAAAATATGTATAAATCGCATAAATTACATGAACTTGTGGTTTACCCAAAAATATGTAGTAAATCCTATTACTTTTAGTGGATCTTTTGTATAAATCAACTTCGTTTCTTGAAAGTCTCGCTTTTAAAGGAATTTCATCTATACAACTTCTTGTCAACTTTTACAAAAATAGTTATTTTGTCGAAACTTTGTGTTACACAAGTGTCTACACACTTGTGTGTTTGCTAAAATCATTCTTGTTTATGAAAGATCCGTCTTTAAAAGTATGTCTTCTCTTGACACGTGGTCCTTTGAAAATACCGTTTGTAGATCCGTAGATCTACTAGTTTTGAACACTATTTCATTAGTAGAATCGATTTTACACAAGTTCATGTTTAATGTGTGGTAGAGTTTCATCATTTAACCCTTTGTACACTTAAACAAACTCTATGTCATGATCCATGTTCATGACCAATCCGGGTTAGACGATGATCCGAGCTACCACATCATAGATCGGCACTAAATAATCACACAAAACAAATCTTACAAGATTTACACAACCCTTGTGCTATTAACCAACATCTTTAATATTTTAGTAGACTTTTACATCTCATCTTGTAAGTTCATGAGTTTTAACCGTCATATATTATTTTATCCACTTTAGAATAGGTCAAGAGTGTGTTTCAAGAAACTTACTACTAGCTCGAGGCTAGGGAAGAATCTAGTCGAAGATTGCGTGGATAAAAGCAATAGGGTGAGGTCCTTCACGTTCCGAACGCACCAAGCTTCCTTATGTGAGATCCTTAACACTTGTAGATGCTTGAAATGAGATGATCAAGATCGAAAGATGGATGGATGATATTGGGGATGTTCGGCCAAGAGCTTATAGAGATGAGAGGGAGAGTTTTGTTGAGAGTTGAGTGATGGAAAGAATGATGTGTTTAGGCTTGAACTTATAGGCAATTACTACATACTTAACCAATGGATCATATGCTTTCTTGATATGGGACCAAGATGATTAAATTAATCAACAAGTACAAGGGGTGTCCCCCTTGGGGACGGTTCGGTTAGAGAGGGGGGGGGGGTCTTGGTTCAATCTCAACCATGTAGTTAGGACATTAGTTAAGTTAAGTTAAGTTAGTTTAGGGATTAACCCGGTTAATAGTGTGTTGTGCATTATAGCGGGTGTTAGGGTAATCGGGGACCCTAACTGATTCAGAAAAAGAAAAACAATGTATATGGCAATATTTTTATGTTCCGGGTAAAGTCCGATTGTTCGGTTGGATAGAGATCCGTTAAAGTGCTTAACAAAGCTTTAAAGTGTCGTTATTATTATTTTTAGTGACACAACTTATTCCCGACACTTTGGAAAGTGTCTAGTAACATTCTTCTCATGTTTTGGCACTTTATTAGGTAGCTTAATGCTGAATTTTAATTAAAGTGCTGAATTTTGTACTTAAAGTACGTTTTAGGCACATCCGGTCACTGTAATCTCATTCCTAGTGACGCAGTTCTACAACCCTTATATCCCTACACTCACCACTAGTGTAGCAAACTATCTCAGGCTCTTACAGGCCTTAGAGGCAGTACCTGCCTGGTGCTAGTTATGACAGCACGTTTAATAGGTTATCCGTTCATTGTGCTACTGTGCTTTTGGTGCATCAAGGTTGTCACGAAGGTGCTGTAAGCAAAACATGGAGTGACAGCAAGTAAAGTATGATGCAAGTAAGTGCATGTATCAGCATTCAAGTAGCAGTTTATCCACAAGTTCAAGTAAGCACAGTAATTAAGCAGTAATTAATTATTACTTAAGTCGTACAGATACCTGGTTTAGTGAGGGTTGTCACATGAAATTCCAATGGCTTTCGTCTGCTATCTGCATAACTCTTTTGTCGATCCCGTGCTGCTTTCAATCGTTCCTTAACTTGGATGATCTCGTCAGTTGTTTCTTGCACTATCTCTGGTCCAGATAGTTGCTTTTCTCCAATTGCTGCCCAACGGACCGGGGTTCGGCACTTTCGTCCTTAAAGTGCTTCGAATGGTGCAGCATTGATACTTGTGTGATAACTATTATTATAAGAAAATTCGATTAAGGGTAAGTCATCGTCCCAATTGCCTCTGAAATCAATTACACAAGCTCTAAGCATGTCCTCCATTGTCTGAATTATCTTTTCGCTTTGTCCATCCGTTTGAGGGTGATAAGCTGTGCTTAGATTTAACTTGGTTCCCATTGCTTTTTGAAAACTTGTCCAAAAAAGAGAGGTAAAACGACTATCTCTGTCAGAAACAATTGATAAAGGAATTCCATGTAATGAAACTATTTCATTTACATATAGTTTAGCTAATTGTTCCATACTGAAGGTTTCTTTCATTGGTAGAAAATGAGCCGGCTTAGTTAGCCTGTCTACAATCACCCAGATTGTATCATTACCTTTTCTTGTTTTGGGTAATTTGGTAACAAAATCTATTGTTATCAATTCCCATTTCCACACTGGCATTTCTAACTGCTGTAATAAACCTGAGGGTTTCTGATGTTCAGCTTTGACTTGTGAACAGGTTAAACACTTTGCAACATATGTTGCTATATACGTTTTCATTCCTATCCACCAGAAATTCTTTCTTAAGTCTTGATACATCTTATCGCTTCCGGGATGCATCTTATACTTAGATTTATGGGCTTCTTCTAATATATGGCGGCGTAGGTTTCTTAATTTAGGTATCCACATTCTTTTCATATGGAATCTCCAAATTCCATCTGTTCCTTGTTCTAATTCCTTAATCATTCCTTTCAATTTTTCAGTATCATCCTTGATTACTGATTCTTGTGCTTTTCTAATCTGTTCATTTAAATCTATTTGCAGATTTAATTTAAGAGAACGTACTCTTTTTGGATTTTCATGATACTTTCGACTTAAAGCATCAGCTATTACATTTGCCTTTCCTGCATGATACTGGATATTACAATCATAATCACTAAGAATTTCCATCCAGCGTCTTTGCCTCATATTCAACTCTTTTTGCCCGAAAACATACCTTAAACTCTTATGGTCGGTGAAAATGGTAAACTTACTACCATAAAGGTAATGTCTCCAAATCTTTAGGGCAAAAATTATAGCTCCTAATTCCAAATCATGGGTTAAATAATACACATCCATAACCTAACTTAGAAGCGTCACAATAGAATATAAAGTCTTCAGTTCCTGCTGGTAACGCTAGTATGGGTGTATTGGTTAGTCTTTGCTTAAGAATTCTAAAGGCTTCTTCTTGTTTTAGTCCCCATTCAAACTTAACAGATTTACAGGTTAGCTTGGTTAAGGGAATGACTATTCTAGAAAAATCTCGAATAAATCTTCTATAATAACCGGCCAATCCTAAGAAACTTCTAACCTCGGTTGGTGACTCAGGGGTTTTCCATTTGGTAATTGCCTCGATCTTGGTGGGATCTACATGAATTCCTTCATGTTTAACTAGATGTCCAAGAAACTGTACCTGTTCTAACCAAAATTCGCACTTTGAAAATTTAGCATAAAGCTTTTCTTTTCTCAATAAACTTAGAAGTGCATGCAAATGCTTTGCATGTTCTTCTTTACTCTTAGAATAAAGAGAATATCATCTATAAAGACAATTATGAATTTATCCAAATATGGTTTGCATATTCGGTTCATCATGTCCATGAATGCAGCTGGGGCATTGGTTAAACCAAATGGCATGACAATAAATTCATAATGGCCATACCTTGTTCTAAATGCGGTTTTAGGAATGTCCTCTTCCTGTACCTTTAATTGATGATATCCTGACCGTAAATCGATTTTGGAGAAAAATCGAGCTCCTTGCAATTGATCGAATAGATCATCGATCCTTGGTAATGGATACCGATTCTTAATCGTGACTTTGTACAATTCGCGGTAGTTAATGCACATACGCATCTATCCGTCTTTCTTTTTAACGAATAAGATCGGCGCTCCCCATGGCGATGAACTTGGTTGTATGAATCCCTTCTCCAATAATTCGTCTAACTGTTTCTTCAGTTCTTGCATTTTTGCGGGTGCCAAACGGTAGGGTGCTTTGGCAATTGGTGCTGTTCCTGGTAGCAGGTGGATTTTAATTCAACTTCTCTGTCTAGAGGTTGCCCTGGTAACTCTTCTGGAAACACATCTGAAAACTGAGATACTACTGGAATATCCTTTAATTCTTTTCCTTTAGTGTTAATGATTATGGAAATCAAATACATTAATGATCCTTTCCAAGCATAACTGGCTGTTTTCATTATAGGGACGAATTTTGTGGATTTAAAGGGTTTATCTCCTTTAATTGTGATCTTTTCACCCTTTGGTGAATTTACTTGGACTGACTTTTGATCACATAATATACTGGCTTTATTGGCTATTAACCAATCCATTCCTAATACAACATCAAATTCAGCCAGATTCATTGGGTAAAGGTTTGCAATAAACTTTTGATTTAAAAATTCTATTCTTGCTCCCTGCAAGATTTCAGAAATCTTAATGGTTTCTCCATTCGCTGTTTCTACTAGACATTCTTGTGGGAGTTTAGTTAATGGTTGATTGAGAAGTTTGCAAAATAAAGTATTAATAAAACTTTGGTTCGCACCAGAGTCAAATAATACTTTAGCAAAAACATCATTAACCAAAAACGTACCGGCTATCACGTCCGGAATCATCTTGGCTTCTTCTGCGGTTAGAATAAATGCTCTAGCATTTTTAGTATTCTTGTTGTTAGTAGCTGGAGCTAGTTTTGGACAGTTTGGCTTGATGTGGCCTTGTTCTCCATAGTTGTAGCATATCCTGATGTTAGGCTTTTTCCTGAAGTTTTCCTCCTTGTGTCCAGATATTTTGCAGAAGTTACAGTATATGGAGCATCTTGCAGAATGCTTCCTTTTGCAATACTTGCAGTAAGGTGCAGAAGTAGAACCTACATTTTTCCCACGGTTGGAATTTCCAGAACGAAATTCTTGGGTAAGTTTCTGGGCTAAGTTTCTCCTCTGATCTTCTTCTCGTGTACGCACTAATTCATCAGTCAAGGTGTTTGCTAGCTCTACAGCTTCTTCTATGGATTAAGGTCTAGCTGCCTTGACTACATGTCTTATCTCACTGATTAATCCCCATATATAGCGAGAGATTAATACTGATTCAGGTGATGCAAAGGTTGGCACTATTCTAGCATATTCAAAGAATAATGTAGTGTACTGATGTGTGCAAAATGCAACATATAAATTACATTAAATGTGGCATAAAACTAACCCTTTTTTAGTACTAATGTTGGAAAAAGTGTGTTTTTGTCTTCCTTTTGTATTTTCAGGATTAAATGAGCTCAAATGAACAAAAGAAGCAAAAAGGCAGCTAAATCTAATATAAATACAAGAAAAGGAACACACGTGGCATGCCCGACCATCCGACAGCATCTTCCCAAGCAAAAACAAGAGAACAGAAGGCTGAACACGCCCTGTGCTCAGTGAGCACGGGGGCGTGCCCAAGTGTCAGCAAAAAAGACAAAGCTGTAGAAGCTTCTATCACCCACCACGGGGGCGTGCCCAACGGACACGGGGCCGTGGTCAACTCTAAGATTCGCAGAATCTGGGGAAATCTTGATAGTACATATACGCTTCTGCACACGGGGTGTGCCCAGCGGACACGGGGGCGTGGTCACCTATTGCAGAAAAAATGCAATTAATGAACAAAGAGAAGGAGGATGGACACGGAGCCGTGCCCAATGGACACGGGGCCGTGCCCGAGCTAATGTTCAGGCTATAAATAGGGGTGCTTGGCTCATTTGCAAACCATCCCTTGGCACACCACCTCTCTCACACTTCACCCACCACCCACCACCATCACAACACCATCATCCACCACCATCATTTATTGTTCATCATAGAGTGTGTGAGTCGTCTCGGGATCCAAGATTGATCGTAAGAGTTCTTGACAATCAAAGGCCATGTTTTCCTAAGTCTCTTGCATCACTTGGTGAAGACAAGTGTCTAGTGTAATACCTTTTATTTTTAATCTTTTCGCACTTTTTATTTGGTTATGTATTAATGACTTTAATAACTAGTTTCTTATGTTGAAGGTAATTCTTCTTTATCGTTTGTTCGTGGTGTCTTGGCATTATTTTACTGTCTATATAAAATAAAAGATTTTCACCATTCATATCTCCACGGTCTATATGGAGATATATTGGCTACCTGGTCGGGGGTTAAGGGAACGGTTTGGTAAGAGTCTTGCCTTGTTCAGTGTATAGATCCTGCAAGGACCTGGGTCAAATTTAGTAGGACCTCCTTTAATACCCACTGGTATTGGATGTCGAGGGTCCAAACTCTTTGATCCCCTCATATATAAGCTACTATTTATACTTTAACCCGGCTACTTAGGACTGTATCCCTGCTGACTCAGACTACTTAGGCGATGGTAACGTCACCTTCAAAAGAGGGGCCTACCATAATATGCATTAAGAAAGTTAGGAATCAGTGGCCTAATCGTTTTTTCTAATTTTTCTGTTTTTTTTTAGGATTTTCTTAATTTTTTAGCTTTTGCAGGACTCAGCACGGGCCGTGCCCGCTGAACACGCCCCGTGCCCAATCCTTGGAACTGGCAATCCTGTTTTAAGTCAGACAGTAAGCTGAACACGGGGCCGTGCCCACTCAACACGCCCCATGCCCAAGATTCAGTTACTGAAAACAGAACCGTAAGATCCCGACGGTTGGTAATTTCTGATACAAACATGAGTGATAATGATAATTTTTACTTTCGGCACTCTTATGGTACGTGGTGTCAATTATGTTGTGGCTCTCATAAAGAATTAGAATGTTATTTTCTAAATTATAAGCCCCACTATATAGACCCATTGTTTTCCTGTAGCCTTAAGAGGGGCGAAATTAAAAATAATCACTATCTCTCCCTCGAATGCTTTCAACCAGACCTTCTAGAAGAAATGCTTCTTGATGAACTATTTCAATTAGAAGATCTAATTATTAATTGGTTAAAAGAACTTAGGATATATTTCAATAATTTATCTCAAGACGATAACCAAGAAGAATTGTTGGGATCACATTCAAATAAAAACAACTTCATTGTTCCCAGTGTTACCTCTAACTCTAGCGAGGACTTGAGCGATAGTCGTTCCTGTGCCGATTGTGCCGTGAAGGACTCTCCATCGACTTCGTTCGGTGCATACATAGACCTGAGCGATTCGGCATACACCTTCTTTAACGAGAGCCTGGGAAAGGGTTGGACTTGTCCACCTACATTTATCATAGGAATCACCCTCACCGACAACCTCTTGCGTTCTCGTCTTAATCTAGAGCAATTAAGGTATCTTAGGCACTTTGGGGTTGTTCCATCCAGTAAGGAACCGCCCGATCCGGATAAGTTCCTTAGAAATAGACAAACTTTATAAACAGCCTTTCGACACGGGGCCGTGCCCAGGTCAACACGCCCCGTGTCCACCAAAAGATTCCTTTTTGAGTTTTTATCAGAATACGGATAAAATGTGTCAGGATCTTGCCTGCACACGGGGCCGTGTCCAGCCGACACGGGGTCGTGTCCAGCGTGCTATCGTTTTCTATAAATGCAGCCAAGAATCCTGCACATTTGGACCATCCAGGGACAGATATTTGAGAGGATCTTCTCACCTACCATCCTAGGTATTTTCTAAAATAAGGTTCTAACAACCATCTTGTCCTTTCCTCTTTTATCCATTGCCTTCTTCATCATCTTTCTTGCCTCAACACCTCCATTGAAGCTTGAGATCACCATGATTCCAAGCTTTATTGTGATGTTTATTAGTATTTTGTTCAAGGAATCTTGTTTGAAATAAGTTGTACAACATTGTTTTAAGTTATTTCTGCTCAAAAATGCTTCATAAGTTGGAAAAATAATTTGAAACTCCACGATTCCTTGTTCCAAAGATCTGCAGAAAGGTGAACACGGGGCCGTGCTCATTGAGCACGGGGCCATGTCCGAAGTTACTGTTTCATTAAAATGAACTATTTTTGGTTTGTTTTCGTAGAATATCTAGTCAAAACAGTGGAACCTCTTCTGCGCACTCCAGAAACAGTCGACGGGAAAGAAGGTCATCAATTGAAGCAACTCTCGTACGCTACGTAATGGCATTACGTTAGGCTCTTGATGAGATGACGTCGGTAGAGGAGGTCCTAATAGACCGTATAAGTTATCTTACGGTGGGGTTGGAAAACAGTTTTCAAGAAATCAACCTCTTGCACCAGAGGTTTAACATTCTTGTAACACCTCCCATGGAACCAATCCTCCCTCAAGAGGATTGGAACCTAGCACATGGAACCAATCCTCCCTCAAGAGGATTGGAACCTAGCACTTGAATCTTGTAAGTCCTAAATACAAGCCTTACACAAAACTCTATTGGAACCGCTAATCACCCCAAATTTTTTCAAAAATCTTTTTATTTTTTTTACTTGTCTAGGTTTAATTTGAGAATTTCAAGTTCTAAAAAGGTTATATTTTTACAAATTTACAACCGATAGCGTCGTGATAAAAAGAACCAACATAAGAAAATTATGAAACATAAAAACCCATTCCCACAAAAAGTGAGTTTTGAGCCTTTATTGAGCATACAAATACATCTCTTTAAACTAAATGCTCATTTTTCATTTCTTGTGTGAATAGCCGCTTGGTTCTTACAACTCTAGAACTTGCCACGACGATACATTCCCGGTCCTTACCAACTTAAACCCGAGTAAGTAAATGACGGATTCATTAGGACTAACCATTTTTATTTCTACACCATTATTTTTTTTACCACCTACCCAAAATCCCCCAAGTTAACATCTTTGAGCCTAAACCTTTTCATTTCATAACCCAAAACAAACACCCTTTCACCCACCAAAACCTTTTTATTTTTAACCCTTTGTTTTAGTAACAAGCTCGGTTTTTCTTATGACTTCCAAAAAAAAATTGATGATGATGATGAAGAGAAATAAATAAACAAGTTTATTAAAAATAACTTTGTTTGAATAATGGATTCATAAATTATATATATATATATATAATTTTCAAAAATAAAAAGTCTTACGAAAACCGACACTTTTTACGCCTTTCTCCCTTTTACTAACCACTAACCCAACCACCTACCTTTAACCCAAGCCTAACCCTTCACCCAAAAGTCCTCTTGATATTTACAAAGGTATATAGTTAAAAAGGAGGAGGATTGATTACTTGGCAAGCCTATGGTAGGAGTAAGTTCCATGCCGCTCTTGAGTGATTCACTAAAATACATTTTCGGCTGAGTGTTGAGTGATCCCCCGTGAGGTATGTGAACTTTTATATAAATGGAATTTTAAAAAGGCATGTTATGACCTAATAAGTAATTTATCTTATGTAATGTTTTAAATAAATCATGACGAATAGGATTGTAAATAAATAAAAATAAAACTAAATAAAGAATCTTGGAAATCCCGACACTCTATGACAAGCCCAAAACCTTCTCTTCTACCCATTCCGTTTGAGAGTGTAAAGCCACATTATAAAGAGTTTTGCTTAAGGTCAAGCAAAGATTCAAATGTGGGGGTATTTGATGTGTACAAAATCCAACATATAAATTACATCAAATGTGGCATAAAACTAACCCTTTTTTAGTACTAATGTTGGAAAAAGTGTGTTTTTGTCTTCCTTTTGTATTTTCAGGATTAAATAAGCTCAAATGAACAAAAGAAGCAAAAAGGCAGCTAAATCTAACATAAATACAAGAAAAGGAACAAACGTGGCATGCCCGACCCCCCGACAACATCTTCCCAAGCAAAAACAAGAGAACAGAAGGCTGAACACGCCCCGTGCTCAGTGAGCACGGGGGCGTGCCCAGGTGTCAGCAGAAAAGACAAAGTTGTAGAAGCTTCTATCACCCACCACGGGGGCGTGCCCAGCGGACACGGGGCCGTGGTCAACTCTAAGATTCGTAGAATCTGGGGAAATCTTTTAGTACAGATACGCTTCTGCACACGGGGGGCGTGCCCAACGGACACGGGGGCGTGGTCAACTATTGCAGACAAACTGCAATTAATGAAGAAAGAGAAGGAGGATGGACACGGGGCCGTGCCCAATCGACACGGAGCCGTGCCCGAGCTACTGTTCAGGCTATAAATAGGGGTGCTTGGCTCATTTGCAAAACATCCGTTGGCACACCACCTCTCTCACACTTCACCCACCACCCACCACCATCACAACACCATCATCCACCACCATCATCCATTGTCCATCATAGAGTGTGTGAGTCGTCTCGGGATCCAAGATTGATCGTAAGAGGTCTTGACAATCAAAGGCCATGTTTGCCTAAGTCTCTTACATCACTTGGTGAAGACAAGTGTCTATTGTAATACTTTTTATTTTTAATCTTTTCGCACTTTTTATTTGGTTATGTATTAATGACTTTAATAACTAGTTTTTTATGTTGAAGGTGATTCTTCCTTATCGTTTGTCCGTGGTGTCTTGGCATTACTTTACTGTCTATATAAAATAAAAGATTTTCACCATTCATATCTCCACGGTCTATATGGAGATATGTTGGCTACCTGGTCAGGGGTTAAGGGAACGGTTTGGTAAGAGTCTTGCCCTGTTCAGTGTATAGATCCTGCAAGGACCTGGGTCAAATTTAGTAGGACCTCCTTCAATACCTACCGGTATTGGATGGCGGGGGTCCAAACTCTTTGATCCCCTCATATGTAAGCTACTATTAATACTTTAACCCGGCTACTTAGGACTGTATCCCTGCTGACTCAGACTACTTAGCCGAGGGTAACGTCACCTTCAAAAGTGGGGTCTACCATAATATGCATTAATAACTTAATTAATTATTTTTCAATAGTCCGCCCCTTTAGGATTGTATCCTTGCTGACTCAAACTACTGGGTTGAGGGTAACGTCACCTTCAAAAGAGGGGCCTACTACAATAACTAAGATAATCTCTTAAAAAGTGCAAAAGTGCGGAAATAATCAAGGGTTACACTAAACACGAGTCGGAGCCAAGTGATTAATCTTTTCTATCTGTTTTTATTTTTATTTTATTTTTCAGCATTTTAGTTAGTTTTATTTTTCTTGTTTAAAAAGTTTTTTCTAACTTTTTGATTTGGTTAGACGTTGAGGATAAGACGGTATTAATATCTCTTGTGTCCTTGGACGACCTCGGTATCTTACCAACACTATACTACGCTCACGATGGGTACACTTGCCCATATATGTGTTTAGTGTTAGTATAAATATCGTGTTTTATAAATTTAAAACTTGGCTAAAAAGTGTTAAAAATGGCTTAAAGTATACATTAAAAACTAATAACACTCACGCACATCATGTACCCCTTACTATCCACTCCAGTCATCGTAAGGTTTAGGAACTTATTTGCTATCTGTTCTTTTTCATTGGGTGGGCAAAATTTCCTTTCTACCATGTTTTTAAATTCCTCCCATTCCATATTGTAAATTCTATCACTTCCCCTAGACTGGAGGATAGTGTTCCACCATTCGAAGGCTGAGTTCTTAAACAGATTAGAAGCAAACATTATCTTATCCTCTTCCGCACAGTTGCTTATTTTTAAGACAGCCTCAGTCTTTTCTATCCAGCGTAGAGCTGCAACGGCCCCTTCATTGCCTGAGAATTCCATTGGTTTACAAGACCAGAATTCTTTATAAGAACAACCATAAGACATGGTTCTTTTTCTTTTGGGAATGGGCGCTTGAAGTATGGGTCCATTGTTTACGTTGTGTTCAGGTTCAGTGGGTCGTTTACTATCCGTTTACTTTTATTATCTGCTTCCGTAACCATTTTGATAATATATGGCATCGCATCTATTATCCCTTGTGCCACAATGTGTTGGATGTCACTGTTATTCACTTGGTTTCCATTATTATCATTGTTCAGATTGTCGTTATCCGGGTTATTGTTACTCTGGTTATCATTATTCTGGTTTTCCTGGTTCACTTCGTTGTCCATCTGAATTTTAAACATTTGCCAATTATTAATATCACAAAATAGTATTTAAGGCAATTAATCACACAACACACATATTGGTCAAAAGCGTCGAACATTGCGACTTACTCTTTCTTATAGTATGCATCTAATACAAACTGGAACTGGAATTAAAAATTACAATACTAATATGCATCACTAACCACAAAGTGGTCTATACTGCGATAGATATTATATATATATATATATATATTTCACACACATATTATATATTTATTATTATATTATTGTTACTATCACCACCATCACTGATATGGGTTCATCCAGAACTCCATATTACGCTCGTCGTACTTCCAGACGAGTCGTTCTCCAACTTGCCTCATCCTCTCGCTACTTTCTAAAATCTCTTCTCTGAAAGTTTGGAGCTATTGCACATTTTCTGCACACATTGGGGGTGCAGGTGCTGGTACTGGATCTGGGTACTGTGGCATGGGTTCTTCCTGAGGATATGGATTCTCTTGGATTTCCCTAATGTATTCATCATTATCATAATAGGAATCTAGAGGGTCTAGACCTGGGTAAGCAGCTAGGTTTGGCATGGGTTCTTCTTATATGTAGTAGCGTTGCTGATAATCCCTATGATCATCGAACCACGGGTCGTAGTCTGGGTCTAAGGGATTAGGTGCTTGTATCCTAGGTATCTCTTCTGGGTTAAAATCATGCATTTGGATTTGGTTTTCTGGGTTGTTTTCAATCTCCATTGGCTGTGTGGGTAACAAGCGTAATGGTTGAGGGGCTATGAGTTGGTCCATGTGTGGGTCGGCAGCTGTGGTTGCTAAAATATGGAAGTTTGCTAGACTCCTATTGAGCATGTCTTGGGTGTGGACTGTAGGTCCGTTTTTCTCGAAGGATCCGATACGAAAACCTATTCCCTGTTTATCACAAACACGATCGCGGGTGCGGAATCCCCGTGACGGTGCAAACCAAACACAATGTAAAACACACGCGTAACCAAAGATTCAATATTTATTGATTAGGGATGAGTACAACCACAAACATATACAAACAATGTTTACAGACTCTCACTAAGTCTCTCTGTGCTCACTCATGGAGTTTCACACTGGTGTCATAAACTCATAACTAAACTGATAAACAACTTAGCTATTTATACTGACCATTGACGAAAACCCACTGGACGAAAACCATGTGTGACGAAATCAGGGATTTTGTCACACACATAGTGACGAAAACAAAGTGGTTTCGTGTAACACCTCGAAAATTCACGTCCTATAATGAATTGACATGTGTCATAAATTTGAACGTGCGAAAGAATGTTCTGAAAGGACTAAAGTTGACAATCATGGAAAGTATGTGAATATACGAGTTCTAAATGTCAACAATGAATAAATATATTGTACATTAACCCTATATGATGCTCATACCTTCAAACGAATAAATCATGGATCATACGAAGCTAAAAGTGAGAGATTACAAACTACAGGGGTTAAATGTGTCAACATGTTTAAGTTATACCTCTGAGTGACCTTTTGACAAACCCGAAGCTTTGTAACGGTAAATTATGCTCACTAGAATGCACGATATAAATTTCGTAAAGTTTCGTTATCGTATGAGAAAGTTATGATGAAATTCGTGTGTGAGGGGTTAAAGCGTCAACGTTGAAAGTTAGGACTTTTCGGGTAACAATTAAGTTAATCGGGGACTTAACAAAGTGGGTATATGTCTTGAAGCCCTTATACGTCAATTACGAGGGCTCAAAATGCAAGAAAATAAGGTCTAATCAAAGTTTGAAGAGCCAAGGACCAAAACTGCAATTAAGGAAAATGCTGTTGGATGATACCACATGCTCACGTAGCGCGAGCTTAACAGCTCTTGTAGTCGCGCTACGCGACTGCCCCTTCTGGACAGATTTTGATTTTTGTTTGATCTTTGTCTGCCATTGCCTTGTATCAGCCATTAATTCGAATTGCCTCTTCATGCTTGGCCCCTAAACAACCCTTAAACATCTAGGACACTTGTTGATTAGTTGTGGTGGGTTGTAGACTTGTGTGTCAACAAATTGTGGTGATTAAAACCACTATATAAAGACCATAAGTTGCAACATTGTTCCTCACACCTTCATTTGCATTCCTGATCAATTCTGGAGCTCCCAAGCAGCTTCAAGTGATCACATTTCGTGCATAGGACCTTGGTAAGTTTGCTAAACCTTTCTTGATTAAGTTTTAGCTTAGTTTTAGCTTAAAAGTCAAACCGTCGTAATTAACGGTTGACTTTAAGATTAATCACTAATGGTCCAGTGATTAGTCGAATCAAAAGTATTTATAAGTTGGTAATTATGTGGGTAATAAACCCTCAAAAGGGTTCCCCCTGATTCCCATTCTAACTAGGTCAAATGTCGGGTTAAACTTGCTAAGAAAAAGTCAACAGGATACTTAAATTCTAATTTATGCATAATTAGCAATGCATAACATATACAACCTGTTGGATCATTGTTATAACTTAGTAATTAGTGTAAGAACATGTCTAAACATGTTCAACCCGACAATTCTCTGTAAAGACCCGGTTCGGAACCGAAAGTCGCATAGTTTGACTTTTACTTTGACTTTCAGTTCTGACCCGTTTTGGTATGATTTAGAAATACCTAAGAGCTTCATTTGGACCAGGTTACATGCTGGAATAACCTTCTGTGATTATACACTATGGTTCATTAGTTAACCGATTAATATGCATGATTCCGTTAATTGCTCATATGTTAAGCATTATGCCATTTTCACCTTAAATCGTGATTTTTGGAAATGTAAAAGAGTAGAAACCTTAATTACTGATATATAGACTTGTATGCAAAGTTTGACATCAGTTTGAGGTGTAGAATAAGAGTTATGCTCGTTAGCGTAAAATTAAAGCTTTATGTTAATAAAACGGCGTAATTAGCGTATAGCCTAGTTAAGCCTACTTTTTGATATCAAATATTTTACCCACTGGTGTAATATATTATTTTGGGATTTTTAAAGATTTTTAATAAATTTTAGGCTGAGCATAACTTATAGTCGTAGGCTTAATCCGGTAATTGTCGGTTTTCCCTTACGGGCCATAAAATGAGTTTTACATATCCAAACGACTCCAAAGCTTTTGCTACTGATCTAAAATGATAAATAAATTATTTTAAGCCGTCTGGAATAGTAAAAATATCAGCTTTAGGTATCGAACCCGTAAACGGCTTTTAATCGCCTAATTAAGCGTTTTTAACGCATAATATGTACTAAGATTATTTTAAACATACCAAGGGTGATACCTACTGATATTTGAGGCAAATTATAATATTTTAACAGTAAGCAAAAGTTGTTTAACTCAGACTTCGGTTTTGAGCTTTTCGGCTTATGTGAAATTACCAAAATGCCCCTACGGTGCATAGTTTGGTTATAATTGATAAATTTCACATATATACTTTAACCTACTGATATAACTTAGAAAATTGAGTATATTTTCTGATTACATCAGACCTGTAACTCAGGTTAACACTTAAACTCTTTTACAACCTTTAAATTGACCAAACTACCCCTACGGGGCATAGTTTGTGTTTAAATTCGTTTCGGTCATAATGAAAGACATCTTACTGATGTCACAACATATTTGAGGCATAATTAACTTAGGAAACCTGTATATGGCTCTCATGAATACCCGTCACGCTTATTACGCGTACGGTTCGGTTTATGTAACAAGCTTACATAAATTAGCCGAAACGGGTCAAACCTTATTGGTTTTATCTCAAAATCCAGAATGTGTATGAAATACCCATATAAGACAAGTCTCTGAACATGTCGGGTTTAAATCACATTCTATTCCGGTCTTCGCTTAATCGTGCGTACGAACCGTATCTTCCTGTAAGACTAACAGCTCTAAGCTTAGGCTTAATTAAAGACCCGTTAGCATTCTAATTAGTTATTTATACCATCATTCCAGACTAGAGCCTTCCGGTAAATGGTACCTACGCTTACTTAAGTGATTACGGCTGAGTTATTAAATTCTTGCTATTTAAGACAGGAGCTAGCTCAGGTAAATACTCTTAACTTATTTTCCCTATACGGGCTTGGAATACGGTATTATAATACCGCTTGGTCGGGTATTGAATATTTAATCTTATTATGGTTAAATTATTGAGGTAACCCGGTTTAATCTGTATTGTTTGAAATAAAGACCTTTAGGGGTTAATGACCATGTCCCGGATATTCTTGACATCATTGTATTATAAAATGGCCACGTCTTAAGTACGGGGTGTAGGCATACACCTGACAGTTACTTAAGTAATAACGGTATCTCACTTCCATGTGGGCCTATACTTGTGGTGTGTCTGTTAATCTGACTCGGTTTCTACATCGGGCCCTGAACGTACAACGAACATGTAAATCTGCATATAAGGTTATAAATATAATTGTTCCAAGTTAAAAAGGTTAATTTTGCCTCTGTGCATTTTAATCAAATTATAAAAGATATTTTGTGCCACGTGCATTCAAATCAATTTTCTTAAACTCTTTTCAAATGAGTCGGTTGAGTGTATTTACCAGTGAAAACTGACGTATTTTCCAAAAAAGGTTGAGTGACAGGTACTGAACGTAATTGGCTGGAAGCTCAGGGCGCTAATAAGGAATCTTGCAAGTTCTAGGCGTCTAAAGTCTGTTGAACAAATGATATGTTTTAAGATCCGCCTGTGGATCCTTTACTTTCCGTTGTAATACTGGATATTACTTTATATTCAGAATGTAATAATATTTATCTTTTGCTTCCGCTGTGCATTTATATATTGTGTTGTTTGACTATTAAGTTGCCAACTACGTCACGATACTCCCCACCGGGCCCACCGGTGACACGTGGAAAGTCGGGGTGTGACAGGTTGGTATCAGAGCCAACACTGAGTGAATTAAACGCTAGCCTTTTGCGTTTAATCTCAGTTACATAGTTGCACATTCTTGATTCTAGACAAGAACATGGGACAAATTCCAATTTGTTTCATTGTCTTTTAATTACTTCCTTGATTATTTTTCTGATTAGCCTTTGCACGGGCAAGTCATTTCCATTAGAAGTCTCGTTTAGGACAACCATATACTTGTTTAAATTTTTAAAGGAACGATTATGTTTAAATTAACATTCCTTTTGCAAGATCTACCATTATAATAAAATGGCAAAATCTAAAAGGACAAGACCTAGCCTCGGGTCATATTAAGACCGGCCAAGATGGCAGTTCCTCAATTTAGATTCAGATCCTTATTAACATTTCAATTTAGGATTGTTCTGCGTTAATTATAAATTAAGAATCTTAAGAGTGAAACCTAGCCTTCGGGTCAATTAAAAGACCGGGCCAAGATGGTAAGACCTGTTAAAAAGATTCAAATCATTAACTAAGAATCGTAAGAGTGAAACCTAGCCTTCGGGTCAATTAAAAGACCGGGCCAAGATGGTAAGACCTGTTAAAAAGATTCAAATCATTAACTAAGAATCTTAAGAGTGAAACCTAGCCTTCGGGTCAATTAAAAGACCGGGCCAAGATGGTAAGACTTGTTAAAAAGATTCAAATCATTAACTAAGAATCTTAAGAGTGAAATCTAGCCTTCGGGTCAATTATAAGACCGGGCCAAGATGGTAAGACCTGTTTAAAAGATTCAAATCCCTGTTAACATCTGAAAACATGTTAACACTCCTAGCAGATGTGATTCATTTAAAAATCACACACGTGATGAACTATATTCAAACCCAACTTAATGATCTCTGAATCATGGGTTTAAATCATCAATTAAGATGATTATATTTTGACCATACGTTGGTAATATAATGCCTACGGGCCTTGCTCATTTCTACATGAGCCAAAAGACAGTAGTAGCAATGACTCCCTGTCTGAAAAAGGTGATGAACTATATTCAAACCTTAAAAGCCACGATTCTCTGAAATCATAGCTTATAATTTATAAATGTCCTTGTGACTAGGCCTTTTGTGCCACAAATAAAACTGTTATTGTTTTATAATTAGGATAAAATTTTAATAGAAATCCTAAATAAATATGATTAATAAATTAACCGAATATGGTCTCTGTCACCATGGTTAATGAATTGTCATAAAAGACAATTCCATAATAAACATCCCTTAGAAGGAAAGTGCCTACGAGCTATAGTTGATGTCCTTTGAGACTAAAGACAGTGGTAGCCTACAACTCCCTGTCAAGAAAAGGTAATGAATCTTGATTCAAACCTTAATGCCTCGATTCTCTGAAATCATGGCTTATAAATTAAACTTGTCTACGCGACTTGGCCATTTGTGCTATTATTAAAACCTTAATGTCTTGATTCTCTGAAATCATGGCTTGTAAATTTAAAACTGTCCATGTGACTAGGCCTTTGCGCCACTTTAATATCCTTAATGTTTTATAACTAGGATAAATTATAATAAAAATGCTAAATAAATGTAACTAACAAATTAACCAATATGGTTTATATTACCATGGTTAATAAATCGTTTAAAACGATAAGACTGTGTAAACTTCCGTATAAACCTTGTCCTTGTTTAATTTTTTATGTAGCAATTAAAGCTACATGGCTAGGTCAGAGGAAGAGAACAGTCATCCTTTGGAAAACCGAGATGATGAGAGGATTAACATAACCAAAGGAGAGCTTCGCTCACTGATTGATACAGCTGTATCTAAAGCTGTAGAGGAGCAATTTAAGGAGTACAGTGAGACACATAGTAAAGCCTCATCTGTACCCCACTCTAAGTCTGTCCCTAAAACTCATTCAGAGCCGCATAACATGCCGCCCTCTAAGAAAGAGGAACCAAAGAAGAATGACGATCGACATTCATCTAATGAACACAGTGTTCCATCCAAGAGGATAGTGTTCGATAATGAACCGCGTAGCAAGTCCCGTACCTACAAATATTTTGTTTCCTGCAAACCCCGGGATTTCACTGGGGAGAAAGGGGCAATTGATTGTATGGTCTGGTTGGATGAAATGGACACAGTTGTCGATATCAGCGGTTGTGCTGAGAGGGATGTAGTGAAGTATGTATCCCAATCATTCAAGGGAGAGGCGCTAGCGTGGTGGAAGGCTCTCATTCAAGCTGCCGGGAAGATCCCACTTTACAACATGTCATGGGAACAGTTTGTTGCTCTCATTATGGAGAACTACTGCCCTCAACACGAGGTCGAAAGAATCGAATAAGATTTCTTATCATTGGTGATGACAAACTTAGATTGTCAAGCATACCTCACCCGTTTCAATACCCTGTCCAGACTGGTTCCTTACCTAGTAACACCAGAACCCAAGAGAATTGCTAGTTTCATCGGGGGTTTAGCCCCAGAAATCAAAGCCAGTGTTAAGGCTTCAAGACCTACTACATCCAGGTCAGCGGCAGATCTGTCGCTATCTCTTACACTCGATGTGGTCAGAAACAAGGCTGCCAAAGCCACAGAAGATGGGAAGCGTAAAAGGGAGGATAATATTCTCATCGCTCCGATAGGAAGAGGAATTCTGAAGATAAGAAGAGTTCCGGGTTTAAGAGAGACAGCTAGCAGTCGGGAGAGAAGAGCAGGTGCGAAACCTGTAGGAAATACCATCTTGGGAAATGCAGATTTGAGTCTCAGCCTCTACCGTGTGGAATTTGCAAGTCTCGGGAACATAAAACCCTGGATTGCAAGAAGTTGAAAGATGCAACCTGTTATGGTTGCAACGAGAAGGGGCATATCAAGACCAACTGCCCTAGGAATCAGATGAACGCCTAAGAGATGGTGCAGAATAATAACTATATGACAGGTACCTTTCCATATCAAGCAGTTTATGCAGAAATTTATTTGATACTGGCACATATGATTCTATAATGAATGATAAATGTTGAGAACTGTTGTCTCCGCCTGATTAAGACTCCGGTCATTTAATGCGAGGTAGAAAGTGACCGGTGATACTTTAGAAAATGGTCCAACAAATCCTAGATTGATATTTTATATCTATTAGGTATCGCTCTTTTCTGATACCCTTATGGCAAACTTTCAAACTGTCCAAATTCATCAGTATAATAAAGACAGATGTGACTTTTGATCCCCTGTCAAAAAGGTGATGGACTAGGTCCAACCCTTAAAAGCCATTGATGGTCTTTTGTGACCTAGGCTAAGTGATATTGATATATTTTTAAAATAACGTTCATTAAGAATATTAGTGCCTTATTGGCCGGTATAGTTTGATGAAACCATGGTTAGTATATGTTAAGGCCATCAGGGTGATGAATAGCAGATGTTGGATTGCAACTAAGTAAATGATTCATCTGATAATAGGAACTAAATCTCGAGTATGATAAACTCGGATAAGACAAAAGTCAATCACGCCATTGATGATGCGACGCATGCTATTGATAATACAATAGTAAACCGTAGAAAATTCTAATGTACCCTCTCTATAGATAAAGTACATCATCATATGAAATTGATATCTCTTTGATCTCTACTGATTTCGAATACCAACTGGTATGACAAAAGCGCTATATAAGGATTAGTGTATCTTAATAAGTTCCATAGATTGCTTCCATGCCTGATCAGTATGGAGGTTTAATGCATGGAACCACAAAGATATCTCAATGATCATATGGTACTAAAGTCAACTAATAGTATTCAAAGAAGATATCCAGAATGAAATTGTCCAAGTGAATATTCCCGATTTAGGAATTCGTGGACTAGTTACATAAATGTGTCACTTATTTGACACAAGCAATGATGAGTGAACCGGAGCCTGAGATATGGAAATCTTTGTAACCTCCTTGTACCTTGATTATCTTCTCCTAAGATTACCCTGTTTACCCCTGGGAGGCAGGTAGAGTTAAGTTTAATATCCCATTTAGGGCTGCATTATTATGAAATCTCCAAGACAACTAGTACCATTATTGGCAGAATCGAAAACCCTGGTTAAGTAAGTTTTAAGATATAGATTCATAAAGCCAAACTCAATATCCTGAGAATTCGGTATAGTAAATTATGAAAGACGGTTCTTTTTGCTTATGCATTATTACCGCAACCCTAACTAGGCAATGATTAAGAATTTCCAGCAGCTACTCAGGATCGTCGAATTATTCAACTAGCTATAAGGATTAGCTATTCTTTAATAATAGTTTTAAGCATCGGTTGGGATAACCATCTCACCTTAAGATAAACTTTCTATAATAGTTGACATATAAGCATCAAGGCTGCTCCTTTGAAGACCTTGTATAGATGGAATGTTAAACGTCCATTGATAGGACAATAGATTGGTAAGTCCAATCATCAGAATCTGAAAGTTGCATTAGAAACGACCAATAAGATCACGCAAATACATAATCATCTGTAAGTTGCCAGTATTCGGCAGAAAATAAAGAATTAATGAAAATAGCAAATCTCCTAAATTCTTGTTAAGGAGTAAAGTTCAACAAAAGATATCACCCAGGAAGGGTGTGCCAAATTTGTTAAATTATCAGGCTAGTTAAGCTCTGAATATTTAGAATCATTCGAAGGAAATCGAATGTATCAAGATCAAGCAGCTCATAAACTAAAACCTATTTAAGGAGCTTAGCGGAGCTCGCAATGCATTACACACAAGTGACTGAAGGGTGTTTCGCCAATAAGTCAAGAAGCATTATCACATAATGATATGCATATTTATAATATGATGAGCAACCTGTGTCGATTAAGGAACGACAGGATTAGAAGCTCCAAAAAGGATACATGTACCTATTATAAAGGTCAATTGGAGTGCCTTAGAGGCTCAAAGGTACTGAGGAAGATTAAGCCCAATATGAGGCAGAAATTACTTCCTTTACTTTAACAAATCTCGAGGTCGAGATTTCTTTTAAGGGGGTGAGGATGTAACACCTCGAAAATTCACGTCCTATAATGAATTGACACGTGTCATAAATTTGAACGTGCGAAAGAATGTTCTGAAAGGACTAAAGTTGACAATCATGGAAAGTATGTGAATATACGAGTTCTAAATGTCAACAGTGAATAAATATATTGTACATTAACCCTATATGATGCTCATACCTTCAAACGAATAAATCATGGATCATACGAAGCTAAAAGTGAGAGATTACAAACTGCAGGGGTTAAATGTATCAACATGTTTAAGTTTTACCTCTGAGTGACCTTTTGACAAACCCGAAGCTTTGTAACGGTAAATTATGCTCACTAGAATGCACGATATAAATTTCGTAAAGTTTCGTTATCGTATGAGACAGTTATGATCAAATTCGTGTGCGAGGGGTTAAAGCGTCAACGTTGAAAGTTAGGACTTTTCGGGTAACAATTAAGTTAACCGGGGACTTAACAAAGTGGGTATATGTCTTGAAGCCCTTATACGTCAAGTACGAGGGCTCAAAATGCAAGAAAATAAGGTCTAATCAAAGTTTGAAGAGCCAAGGACCAAAACTGCAATTAAGGAAAATGTTGTTAGATGATACCACATGCTCGCGTAGCGCGAGCTTAACAGCTCTTGCAGTCGCGCTACGCGACTGCCCCTTCTGGACAGATTTTGATTTTTGTTTGATCTTTGTCTGCCATTGCCTTGTATCAGCCATTAATTCGAATTGCCTCTTCATGCTTGGCCCCTAAACAACCCCTAAACATCTAGGACACTTGTTGATTAGTTGTGATGGGTTGTAGACTTGTGTGTCAACAAATTATGGTGATTAAAACCACTATATAAAGACCATAAGTTGCAACATTGTTCCTCACACCTTCATTTGCATTCCTGATCAATTCTGGAGCTCCCAAGCAGCCTCAAGTGATCACATTTCGTGCATAGGACCTTGGTAAGTTTGCTAAACCTTTCTTGATTAAGTTTTAGCTTAGTTTTAGCTTAAAAGTCAAACCGTCGTAATTAACGGTTGACTTTAAGATTAATCACTAATGGTCCAGTGATTAGTCGAATCAAAAGTATTTATAAGTTGGTAATTATGTGGGTAATAAACCCTCAAAAGGGTTCCCCCTGATTCCCATTCTAACTAGGTCAAATGTCGGGTTAAACTTGCTAAGAAAAAGTCAACAGGATACTTAAATTCTAATTTATGCATAATTAGCAATGCAGAACATATACAACCTGTTGGATCATTGTTATAACTTAGTAATTAGTGTAAGAACATGTCTAAACATGTTCAACCCGACAATTCTCTGTAAAGACCCGGTTCGGAACCGAAAGTCGCATAGTTCGACTTTTACTTTGACTTTCAGTTCTGACCCATTTTGGTATGATTTAGAAATACCTAAGAGCTTCATTTGGACCAGGTTACATGCTAGTATAACCCTCTGTGATTATACACTATGGTTCATTAGTTAACCGATTAATATGCATGATTCCGTTAATTGCTCATATGTTGACCATTATGCCCTTTTCACCTTAAATCGTGATTTTTGAAAATGTAAAAGAGTAGAAACCTTAATTACTGATATATAGACTTGTATGCAAAGTTTGACATCAGTTTGAGGTGTAGAATAAGAGTTATGCTCGTTAGCGTAAAATTAAAGCTTTATGTTAATAAAACGGCGTAATTAGCGTATAGCCTAGTTAAGCCTACTTTTTGATATCAAATATTTTATCCACTGATGTAATATATTATTTTGGGATTTTTAAAGATTTTTAATAAATTTTAGGCTGAGCATAACTTATAGTCGTAGGCTTAATCCGGTAATTGTCGGTTTTGCCCTTACGGGCCATAAAATGAGTTTTACGTATCCAAACGACTCCAAACCTTTTGCTACTGATCTAAAATGATAAATAAATTATTTTAAGCCGTCTGGAATAGTAAAAATATCAGCTTTAGGTATCGAACCCGTAAACGGCTTTTAATCGCCTAATTAAGCGTTTTTAACGCATAATATGTACTAAGATTATTTTAAACATACCAAGGGTGATACCTACTGATATTTGAGGCAAATTATAATATTTTAACAGTAAGCAAAAGTTGTTTAACTCAGACTTCGGTTTTGAGCTTTTCGGCTTATGTGAAATTACCAAAATGCCCCTACGGTGCATAGTTTGGTTATAATTGATAAATTTCACATATATACTTTAACCTACTGATATAACTTAGCAAATTGAGTATATTTGCTGATTACATCAGACCTGTAACTCAGGTTAACACTTAAACTCTTTTACAACCTTTAAATTGACCAAACTACCCCTACGGGGCATAGTTTGTGTTTAAATTCGTTTCGGGCATAATGAAAGACATCTTACTGATGTCACAACATATTTGAGGCATAATTAACTTAGGAAACCTGTATATGGTTCTCATGAATACCCGTCACGCTTATTACGCGTACGGTTCAGTTTATGTAACAAGTTTACATAAATTAGCCGAAACGGGTCAAACCTTATTGGTTTTATCTCAAAATCCAGAATGTTCATTAAATACCCATATAAGACAAGTCTCTGAACATGTCAGGTTTAAATCACATTCTATTCCGGTCTTCGCTTAATCGTGCGTACGAACCGTATCTTCCTGTAAGACTAACAGGTCTAAGCTTAGGCTTAATTAAAGACCCGTTAGCATTCTAATTAGTTATTTATACCATCATTCCAGACTAGAGCCTTCCGGTAAATGGTACCTACGCTTACTTAAGTGATTACGGCTGAGTTATTAAATTCTTGCTATTTAAGACAGGAGCTAGCTCAGGTAAATACTCTTAACTTATGGTTAAATTATTGAGGTAACCCGGTTTAATCTGTATTGTTTGAAATAAAGACCTTTAGGGGTTAATGACCATGTCCCGGATATCCTTGACATCATCGTATTATAAAATGGCCTCGTCTTAAGTACGGGGTGTAGGCATACACCTGACAGTTACTTAAGTAATAACGGTATCTCACTTCCATGTGAGCCTATACTTGTGGTGTGTCTGTTAATCTGACTCGGTTTCTACATCGGGCCCTGAACGTACAACGAACATGTATATCTGTATACAAGGTTATAAATATAATTGTTCCAAGTTAAAAAGGTTAATTTTGCCTCTGTGCATTTTAATCAAATTATAAAAGATATTTTGTGCCACGTGCATTCAAATCAATTTTCTTAAACTCTTTTCAAATGAGTCGGTTGAGTGTATTTACCAGTGAAAACTGACGTATTTTCCAAAAAGGTTGAGTGAGAGGTACTGAACGTAATTGGCTGGAAGCTCAGGGCGCTAATAAGGAATCTTTCAAGTTCTAGGCATCTAAAGTCTGTTGAACAAATGATATGTTTTAAGATCCGCCTGTGGATCCTTTACTTTCCGTTGTAATACTGGATATTACTTTATGTTCGGAATGTAATAATATTTATCTTTTGCTTCCGCTGTGCATTTATATATTGTGTTGTTTGACTATTATGTTGCCAACTACGTCACGATACTCCCCACCGGGCCCACCGGTGACACGTGGAAAGTCGGGGTGTGACATTTCGCCATTTACAATTTTGACGAAAACAGATTTCGTCCAATATATGTCAATTAAAATTCTCATTGACATCATCATGACATCACTAAGGTGATGTCATGGTGATGTGTCGACGGGAAAGGTCGCAGCTCTCCGTGTTTCACGTGTCGAACTCTGGGGCGCACGACGGAGGAATGTCGCTACGTCGGGCTTGAGCTGAACCTAACCGAGTCGAACCGAACCGAATTGAACCGAGCCGAGTCGAGTCGCGTCCACATAAAGTGTACCAACATGGGCATCTGTTTCTCTCTTAGCAGCTGATAACACTCGCTGCTGTTGTAACTTTTTCATTCTCTTCCTACGCTCATGTGCTCCCTACTGAACCATCCTCTCTTTTTAGGAGGGAATGGCTCTTCAGACTGAGCCTTAAACACGAATATCCCATCTGACGAGGTGCCTTTGCTCCTAGGTGAGCCGGACAACTGACGATAAGCGTCGGAGGGTCCTTGATCGCTCATACTGTAAACTAACAAATAGTCAAATAACACACAACAATAAAATACAGATGTGCACGTTTTTCCGTAATTAATTTCCTAACAATTTGAATAATATCTTGGTGTCAGCAGAACATTTATGTGGCTTAGCTCTGATACCACCTTCTGTCGCAACCCCTGACCCCTATCTGTCCCGGGAACGGGCGGCCGCAAGAATCAGTATTGGTGGTATCGGTGTTTATCAATTTAGCAGGGGAAATTACATCAGGACCGTAGTTAGGAAATATTTTATCAGAGTAAAACACTACACTTTTATAATATTAAACACATGGGAAACTCCCAAGTTTTAAGTACACATATTTTCATCGGGATAAACCCTATTTTATTTAATAAAAACAACTCCTTATTCAGGTAACTTTTATAGCCACTTTTTCCAAGCCTTCAGTGCTGTCCAGCTGGCTTCTATTTGGCTTTAACATTTTGTTACCTGAAACGCATTTTTAAAAAAAAATTTGTCAGTGGGAAATATTGGTGAGTGAATCCCAGTTTAATCAAGAAAAGTTTTATCCTTTAATAGTATTGAGAGCGATTATAATGTTTACATCTAGACAATTACTCATTCAGTACTGTCAATCCTGACTGGTGGGTCATATTACACATTGGCTAACTCTTTGTCCAATGGTAACGTGTTCCACATTTTATATACAAAACCACAACATACCGACAGTAATTGAAGAATTACAAAGACTCAATCACTGCTAATTAGATATAAAATCATTTAAGGTTTTGTAAAATAGTTTGTAAAAAGGTTCACAAAAAGGAGATTACTCACATTGCTGTTGATGTGCGCAAAATGCAACATATAAACTACATCAAATGTGGCATTAAACTAACCCTTTTTTTAGTACTAATGTTGGAAAAGGTGTGTTTTTGTCTTCCTTTTGTATTTTCAGGTTTAAAAGAGCTCAAATGAACAAAAGAAGTAAAAAGGCAGCAAAATCTAACATAAATACAAGAAAGGGGATAAAAGTGGCATGCCCGACCCCTCGACAGCATCTTCCCAAGCCAAACAAGAGAACAGAAGGCTGAACACGCCCCGTGATAAATGAGCATGGGGGCGTGCCCAAGTGTCTGCAGAAAAGACAAAGCTGTAGAAGTTCTGTCACCCACCACGGGGACGTGCCCAGCGGACACGGGGCCGTGGTCAACTCTAAGATTCGCAGAATCTGAGGAAATCTTGGTAGTACAGATACGCTTCTGCACACAGGGTCATGCCCAGCGGACACGGGGGCGTGGTCAACTAATGCAGACAAACTGCAATTATTGAAGAAAGAGAAGACGGGTGGACACGGGGCCGTGTCCAGGCTTCTGTGCAAGCTATAAATAGGGGTGCTTGGCTCATTTTTAAACCATCACTTGGCAAACCACCTCTCTCACATTTCAGCCACACTCCACCACCACCACGCACCATCATCCACCACCATCATCCATCATCCATCATAGAGTGTGTGAGTAGTCTCGGGATCCAAGATTGATCGTAAGAGTTCTTGACAATCAAAGGCCATGTTTGCCTAAGTCTCTTACATCACTTGGTGAAGACAAGTGTTTAGTGTAATACTTTTTATTTTTAATCTTTTCGCACTTTTTATTTGGTTATATATTAATGACTTTAATAACTAGTTTCTTATGTTAAAGGTGAGTCTTCCTTATCGTTTGTCCGTGGTGTCTTGGCATTATTTTATTGTCTATATAAAATAAAAGATTTTCACCATTCATATCTCCATGGTCTATATGGAGGTATGCTGGCTACCTGGTCGGGGGTTAAGGGAACGGTTTGGTAAGAGTCTTGCCTTGTTCAGTGTATAGATCCTGCAAGGACCTGGGTTAACTTTAGTAGGACTTCCTTCAATACCCACTGGTATTGGATGGCGGGGGTCCAAACTCCTTGATCCCCTCATCTGTAAACTACTATTAATACTTTGACCCGGCTACTTAGGACTGTATCCCTGCTGACTCAGACTACTTAGCCGAGGGTAATGTCACCTCCAGAAGAGGGGCCTACCACAATATGCATTAATAACTTAATTAATTATCTTTCAATAATCCAACCCTTTAGGATTGTATCCTTGCTGACTCAAACTACAGGGTTGAGGGTAACGTCACCTTCAGAAGAGGGCGCTACTACAATAACTAAGATAATCTCTTAAAAAGTGCAAAAGTGCAGAAATAATCAAAGGTTACACTAAACACGAGTCGGATCCAAGTGATTCATCTTGTCTATCTGTTTTTATTTTTATTTTATTTTTCAGCATTTTAGTTAGTTTTATTTTTATTAGTTTAAAACCTTTTTCTAAACTGTTGATTTGATTAGACATTGAGGATAAACCGGTACTAAAAGCTCTTGTGTCCTTGGACGACCTCGGTATCTTACCAACACTATACTACGCTCACGATGGGTGCACTTGCCCATATGTGTGTTTAGTGTTAGTAAATATCGTGTTTTATAAAGGGCATAAAATATACATTAAAAATATACGACACTTCACACGCATCAACTGTCTTAGGTTTTCCTTTAGGGTTTCCTGGTAATTATCTATTAAATACACAAATGCACACGCGTTAGTATACTAACCCAATATTTACATTAGTAATACCCTCCCCAAGACGGCATTCCAACGACTACGTCGGGTAGAACCACGACAGCCGTTACGGAACCCTGGATCAATCGGGCAGCGTATCTAATACGTAACCGGGGTTATAATACTTACAACGGGGTAGAATTTCATTAATTAGGGGGGTATTATACCCGGAAATTATGTTAATTCTTCAGAATTTCTAGAGAGAAAGATTTGTGTGAGCGACTGGAACTAAAGGCCGATGCCTCCTATTTATAGGGCCTGATTTCAGGTTCCTCGCGGCCCGCGAAGACCAAAGGGTCATCTTACGTGGCCCACGACATAGGGGTAGTAGGGCCTAGCTTGTCCTGGTCACCACTATAGGCTCGACGTGTGGCTGCCACGTGGCAGCACCGGGTATCGTTGAGTAGCAAGGCTGTCGCGCCCCTCGTAGCTCTCGGTCAACACGTTCGCGGCCCGCGAGCGATGTTAAAACTTTGTTTTTATTTTATTTTTAATTATATAAAGATATCCAGGTCCTGTTTTCGCATACAGGGTGTATTTTAGGACGTATTGGGACATTCTAATTGTATTTAGGGTTTCGAAAAATTTAGGAGAGTTGTTATACAAATTGTGCATGCATCTTCGTCATGTTGTCTTCTATATTACGATTGATAAATCAACCATATAATTTTTGTTGATGCTCATTTACTTAACTGTTGTGAGAGATGATGATTTTCGTTTTGTGCTTTGTTTTTATAATACCTTAAGTGTATGATTATACAAATAGTCCTGTTAATATTTGGTACTTTTGTTTTTTAAGTGCTGATTTAGTTTAAGGGATGTTAGTGATGTCTATTTTATAATGTTGTGTGTCTATGACTTTTGTTGGATGCTGTTCATCTTTATAACTTGTAAGTTTAAATTGTTTATTGCAAATATGAATCTATCCAATCAAATACCATCCTTTTTAAAATTCCTTAATGAAGATGATTTTATATTTTTGGTATGTTTTTTTTAACTTTCTTCCTACTATTAGGATTCTACATTAATTTTTGATGTAAGATGTTTGTTAACTACTGTTGCAGAATATACCACTTGATTTTGAGACTCTATTGTGGGGCAAGGAGGTCCCGTACGGTCGAATTGTAGAATTACTTGATGGTGATAAATCATGGTTAGTACGAGTAAGGAAGAGAGATGATCATTGTATATTTACGGATGGATGGACAAAGTTTGTTAGAGATTGTTGTTTGAAAACCAAAGATGCTGTATTGGTAAAAGCTATTGGAAGCTTGTCATTCGTTGTCTCATGTTTTAAAGAAAATGTCTACGAGAACTCTTACATTTCAGCAAATATTAGACCTGAACTTGGCATGACTGTAAGTAACGATATATTATTTTTTTACTTACTGTAAACAACTTTTGCTAGCTCAACAACTCGCTAACATCTGTTTGCCCTTTTAATGTCTGTTTCCTTATAATCTTAACATTTATTGACTAACCTTTTTAACTTCTGTTGACTAAGTCTTTTAACCTCGGTTGACTAACATCTAATATTTAAGATCTGTCCATGTTGCAACCTCTGCTGGACATAATGGATGACAGTTGTTACGAAACCTCTGTTGGATAGCAACAGAGGTATGTAATAGTTGATAGCCAAACAGTGGTTATGTTGTGTGTAAATACTGTAACTACTGTTGACTAACCCTGTTGAGTAATTCTCATTTTAACTTTTGTTGACTAACCCGTTGTAACTTCTGTTGCCCATTAGTTCATATCAAATTTGTAAGTCTGCACTAATTATTCCTTTGCTTCTTCTATAGCTAATTGCTGACAAATTTTGGAAACAATTCTAAGGTAAAAATTACGAGTATGGGATGGCAACTATCTATGTTGGCGAAAGGTTTTGGAATGCGATGATGAAAGGATGGATTGATGGATGCGGATTTACTGATAGATGGTTAAAATTGATTGAAGAAGTTCCGATAGCAGTTGAATCTTGGTTGGTTTCACCATGATTGCATCTAAAGCGTTTGGGCTTTCCGTTTTCCATTCCGAGACTGGAACTGAGGTTTCCTTCAAAAAAGCTGATGTTGTTGTTTTGGATGATTTAGTTTATGGAGATGATGGGTTTGATTTATTGGCTGCGGTATAAAATTTTGATGATAAAATACATTGTTTGATAACATGATGGTGATAAGTAACTTTTATTATATTATGCTAATTGTTTTTGGTCAAAAATCACACAAGTTTTCAGCATTTCCTTCAGGATCACGGATGCTTGTTCTTGCAGTAGGGACTACCATCTCTGTAGGAATCACAGATTCAGCTCCAAACACCAAAGAAAATGGAGTCTGGCCAGTAGCATTCTTGGGAGTTGCTCTATCAGCCCATAACACATAAGGTAGCTCTTCTGCCCATTTTCCTTTCTTGGATCCAAGTTTCATCTTCATGTTGTTGATGATGATCTTTTTAGATGATTTTGCTTGACCATTAGCTTGTGGGTGGACTGGTGTTGATGTTATCATCTTAATCCCCCCAACTGTCACAAAAGTTAGTAGTTCTGCTCCCAATAAATTAGGAACTATTATCACAAACAATTTCAGAAGGTATGCCAAATCTAGTAATGATGTTTCTTTTAATAAAGGATATCACTTCCTTCTCTCTGACTTGTGCAAAAGCTTCAGCTTCTATCCACTTAGAAAAGTAGTCAGTCATAGTAAGCATAAACACTTTTCCTCCTGGTGCTTTGGGAAGTTTTCCAACTGTATCCATTCCCCATCTTATAAATGGCCAAGAAGAGGATATAGGATGCAGGAGCTCTGCTGGTTGATGAAGGATATTGCTATGTCTTTGACAAGCATCACATTTATTTGCATAATCCACAACATCCTTCTTCATAGTAGGCCAATAGTATCCTGTCCTAAGGATCCTTGAGAACAGTGCTCTGCGACCAGTGTGGTTTCCACAATCTCCTTCATGAAAATCCTTCAGAACTTCTTGGATTTTTGGATCCTCGATACACCTTAGATATGGACTTGTAAGAGATCGTTTATATAACATGTTATTTAGTATTGTAAATTGAGATACATTGACTTTGAAATCTCTAGGATTTTCTCTAGTAGGGATCTCTCCATGTTGTATATATCTCAGGATTGGAAGGATCCAGAATCCTGAATTTGACTGTGCACCATCACTAGGTATGATTACAGTATCCTCCACTATTTCCAAAGCTGTATGATCCTCAATAGCAGGAGTTAAGATATGGATGATTGGTATCTTAATATCCTCGGGAATCTTCATTGATGATCCAAGGTTGGCTAAAGCATCAACTTCTGCATTTTCTTCCCTGGGTATCTGTGTCAAACTAAAAGAAACAAAAGTGTGTGCCAATTTCTTGACTATCTCTAGATATTTGATTAGTCTTTCACCTTTAACAACAAAAGAACCATTAAAGTGGTTAGTAATTAACAAGGAATCTACATGTACCTTAAGATACATGATCCTTATGTGCTTGGCAATTTGGAAACCAGCTATTAAGGCTTCATATTTAGCCTCATTATTAGTAGTTTGAAACTCACAAGCAATTGAGTGGGGTATTATGTCCCCCTGTGACGATTTTAGTAGTATGCCTAGTCCAGTTCCCTTGACATTTGAAGCCCCATCTGTGAAGAGTATCCAAGGATCCTTAGTCTCTTCAAGCTGTTGAACTTCCAATTCAGCTTCCCTTTGTAGATCACTACTGAAATTAGCCACAAAGTCAGCTAAGGCTTGGGATTTAATGGCAGTTCTTGGTTCATAACTGACATCATAAGCACTAAGCTTAACTACCCACTTTGCCATCCATCCTGACATTTCAGGTTTCCTGAGAACATTCTTGATTGGAAAGTTAGTTCTAACAATAATAGCATGAGTTTCAAAGTAATGGTGTAATTTAGTAGATGCCATGATTAAAGCAAGGATAAGTTTTTCTAAATGAGAATACTTGGATTCAACATCAAGCAAACTTTTACTTACATAATATACAGGATGTTGAGTACCTTCATGATCCTTAACAAGGACTGCACTTACTGCCTTAGAAGAAACTGCCAAATATAAGGATAATATATCCCCTTTTTCTGGTTTCATTAAGGCTGGAGCTGAGGATAGGTAATCCTTAAGGGCCTTGAGAGCATTCTCATGCTTTTCAGTCCACTCAAATTTCTTGTTCTTTCTCAGAATATCATAGAATTCCTTGCATTTCTCTGATGACTTTGAGATGAACCTGTTCAAGGCTGCGATCCTTCTTGTCAATCTTTGCACATCATTGGCATTGGCATGAGATTTGATGTTCACAATCGCCTTGATTTGCTCTAGACTTGCCTCTATCCCTCCTTTTGTCACCATATAACCTAGGAACTTTCCAGCTTTTACACCAAAGTGGCACTTTGAAGGATTCAATTTCATGTTGAATTTATCAAGTATATCAAATTCTTTCTCCAAATCTCTAAGCTGATCCTCAGCTCTCTTGGACTTAACCACCATGTCATCAATATAGACTTCCATTGTGTGTCCAATTTGTTCTTTAAACATCATATTAACTAGCCTTTGGTATGTAGCACCTGCATTTCTTAGTCCAAATGACATAGCAATATAACAATAGATACAAGTAGGGGTTATAAAGGCTGTATCTTCTTGATCAGATGGTTCCATCTGAATTTGTTGTAATCCAGATGAATCATCCATAAAAGTTAACAATTCATGACCCCCTGTAGCATCCACCATGGAGTCAATGTGGGGTAATGAGAAATGATCCTTGGGACATGCCTTATTTAAATCAGTGAAATCGACACATACCCTCCACTTTCCATTTTCCTTTTGAACAACAACCACATTGGCTAACCACCTTGGATACTTAACCTCTCTAATCATACATGCTCTGAGCAGTTTATCTACCTCTTCCTGGATGATGGCATTCCTTTCAGGTGCAAACTTTCTCCTCTTTTGATGTATGGGTTTGAATGACCTGTCAATGCCAAGTTTATGAGTAATAAGATCTTTAGAAATACCTGTCATGTCCTCATGCTTCTAGGCGAAGGTAGTTTTTCTCCTCTTTAGGAAGGATACTAGATCCTGTTCAATGTTATTGAGGATCTCGGATCCTATAAAAACTTTGGATTCAGGATCCTGAGGATCCATTAGGATATCTTTCACATCTTGTTCTCTTGCCTCTAGAACATCTCTTGGAGGATACTTTAATTGTTATTGCTCCCTGGGTCTTGAGACTGGCTTCATGGATGAAGTGTAACAATTTTTGGCTTCTTGTTGGTCACTTTCTATCTTCACTACACCCCATGGGGTAGGGAGTTTCACACACTGATGATATGTAGATGGGACTGCTTTCATATGATGTATCCATGGCCTGCCAAGGATAACATTGCAACAAGATAAGCAATCTATGACACAAATTTTTGAAAAGAATTAACTCCCTCTATGTAAATGGGAAGTTTAATGTCCCCCAATGTGTTCTTGGTTTCTCCACTGAATCCCACAAGAACTGATGATCCTGGGACAATTTCTGACTCAGGGATGTTCATCTTCTTGAGGACATCAAGTTGAATAATGTTCACTGAGCTTCCTCCATCTATGAGATTCATGCAAACAAAATGGTTAGATATAAACAATGTAATAACAAGACCATCATGATGTGGATCCTGAATATCCACACGATCATCCTCATCAAAGGATATAACTTTCTCCTGTGTAAGGATTGAGGTTCGAATGGGCCTATCCCCATTCTCCATCTTTGTCTCTTTAGCATACCTCTTGGCTGCTGAAAAAGAAGTGCCACATATGTCTAATCCACCGGAAATGAAGTTGATAATTTGTGCATCAGCTGGAGGAGCAGGAGCTCTTTCTGGAATCTTTTCAGGATCCTGGATCCTTGACGTTTTTCTTCCAAATAGCTCTTTCAAATGTCCTTTGCTTAACAGGTAACCAATCTCTTTCCTGAGCGCTATGCATTCATCAGTGAGATGACCAAAATCTTCATGATAGGCACACCATTTGGATTTATCTTTTGTAGTAGCTGGCTTATCACTCTTTCTAGGCCATCTTGCTTTTTCACCTAAATTCTGCATTGCAAGGATTAGTTCATTATTATCAACAGCAAAGCAATATTCAAAAATGGGTGGATAATCTTCATCATCCTCTTCTTGCTCCACTACATGCACGTTTTGATTATCAGACTTGTTGTATGATTTGGACTTGTTGTTCCTGAAATAGGATCCTTGCTTTTCCTGCTTAGAGGATCCTGACAGTCTCTCTTGGATCCTTTTATCATCATCTAAACAGATGAATCTAAGGGACCCTGGTTCTTACTTCATCAATATTCCTGCAAGGGTTATGACAAGATCATCATAGAATTGTGAATCCTTAAGTAAACCCATTTTGAAAGCTTCTACAGCTGTAGCAAGAATCTCTGACGATTCTCTACTGAATTTAGTTATGTAATCTCTAAGTGATTCATTTTGACCTTGTGTTACCCTATATAAATCACTAGTTAATCGTTCAAATCTCCTACTGCATCATAATTGGCTATTAAACAAATTTACTAGGTTAGGAAATGAAGTAATAGAGTAAGGGGGAAGACTTAGCAGCCATTTAAGGGCTGATCGTGTCAGTGTGGATCCGAAACCCTTGCATAGACATGCTTCTTTCAATCTTTCAGGAATGGGATTGATCTCCATTCTCTCCCTGTATTGAGCTACACACTCTTCTGGATCAGTTGAGCCATCATACAGCTTCATGTTTGGTGTTTGAAACATCTTTGGTATCTCTACATCACAAGTAGGTGGTGCAAAACGAGATATCCTGTGACTCCCATCCGGAATCTCAGGAATGGGCTTAACCACTCCTGGGACGCTGGATATCATATCCTTGAGTTTTTGCAATTCCCTAGCCATAACTTGATTCATTCATGTATCCTGCACAAAGCCATGGTTAGCATTATGAGAAGTATTTAAAGTGTTACCTCCTGATGGATTCAAGGGTGGAATTCCTGATGTAAATCCATATTGATGTGATTCTGGCATGATTGAGGGACCAGATGAAGCAATAGTTTGCATAGGTATGAAGTCTCCCAAGTGAATCTCTGAACTTCTGGGTTGCACACTCCTTAAGGATCCTTGATCCTGAAAGATGTTGGATCCTTGATGCACCGAAGCTGGGGGTCTTGGAGGATAATCCATGGATCCGTGAGTCTGAGATGAGGATCCTTGAACCTGAGATGAGGATCCTGGATACTGAGAATAGGATCCTTGAACTGTATGCGTCCTCATATATCCTACTGAACTAGAGAAGGATCCTTGATGCTGGAAGGAGGATCCTTGAGGCTGAAGAGAGGATCCTGAAGGCTGGAAGTAGGATTCTTGAGCCTGTGTCATTGCCGATGATCCAAAGCGCATACTCGATGATCCACCCTGATACTGGACACCTGATACTATGGAATGTTGCGTAGTCATGGTTGGCGTATCAAAATTTAGTGATCTCGGTATCAATGGAGAATGATCCTCCGCTGATCTTTTCAATTTCTTGATCTCATCAATTTCTCGAAGGATCCTGTCATTGGTTCTGTCCTGCTGCTTCATGTAATCCTTCATCTGCAAAATCAAAGAATAAAGATCATTGTTAGTAGGACTAGAAGAAACAACAGTTGTTGCTTTTGAGAAAATTGCGGTTGGCTTCTTCGCAGCATTCTCAGCATTCTTCTGGGATCCAGAAGGAGCAGGAGGCAAAGGTGGAATGCCCTGTGAAGAGGTGATCGCCTGCATGGAGCTTGAAGTATTCTTCGCATGAGAAGCCATGTAGTTGAAGGTAATGAATAAAAATGAGTGAAATGAACAAGATTTTTTCAAGAATGAAGCACCGATTGCCCCATGGTGGGCGCCAAACTGTTTTGGTCAAAAATCACACAAGGATAATGCAACCAAATCTGATTTTGTGAGGTATGATGCTTAGTTAAATGATCAAATGTATGAACAATGAATGAATGAATGAAATGAGTGATGAACACAAGGATTTATATGAGGAAAGAGCCCTTGATCAATGAATGATCTCCGTCATAAAAAACCTCGGGTGATGGAAACTACCTATCACCAACTATATTAAACAAACATGGTTTACAAATCGGGATGATAACAAGCTTGGTACAAGGATCACTAGTGTGCAAAAGTGTGTAGTCGCAATGAGTTCTTGAGAGCTCCAGTGTAGTGCGGTTGTGTTGCTAATAATAATGTCTAAATCAAGCTTGTATCCCCATTAAAAATAGAAATATCTAGCCTAACTAACTATCCGCAAAAGATGCAAGTCCCCCACAATCACCATAACGGTCGAAGAGTTCAAGCACGTGAAGAATCACTAAGCATACTCCCCTAGAATCTCGGATGGACCAAGTCCTATTCGAATACACCTGCAAAACAAGTTCAAAAATGATGGAAACAACTGTTAGTGTTAGGATAATAATGAGGATCCTGGATCCTTAGTCCTGCACATCTTCTGAGGATCCTTAATTCAAACCGAACTGAGGATCCGTGATCCAAGCTGCAATTGAGAATCCGTGATCCACAAGTTGTGAAATTCTATCCCTAACACTAATAACTTTTGAAATCCCATTTTGTAGGCTAAACACAAACAGGTTCTGGATTCCGGGGAAGTTGCTTTAGATGATGAGGATACTGGAGCTTCGGTTGGTAATTCTAAGCAGTTTATGAGTTTTGAGGATATTTTTAATGTATATATACACATGTAATATTTATATATTATTATGATTTAAAATATAGTTTCTTATATATGATCATTATTATAAATATAGTTTGCTGATGATGAGCTATTTGATTCAAAGATTGCGCGTCTGGTTGATGAGTCAGATGTTAAAAATGCTGTAAATATTACATAATTTCCTACGCATATATTTTATTGTATAATAAGTATAAGAAGGTTTTTTTTAAATTTTGTTGAAGTATGAAGATCATTCTGTAAAAATAGCTGATGATGTTAACGATCCTCAACTACAGTCTAAAGATTTTCCTGTTCGTGACATTTCTGCCTTTTCAAGTGTTGTATCTAATGTAAGCGTTTATTAGTTTTATACTGTCTATTTTATTATCGTCTCAATATATTGATATTCTTCTGTATGATTGAGTCTTAAACTTCAAAGCTGAGTTGAGAATATAGTTTGTGTTGATAAAGAAAGTTATAAAATTTCAAGAATTTAGAGTTGTTATATTCTAAATTAATTTACTTAGGTTGAAAAGATGCACAAACTTCATGGCAAGACAATTGTAGAGGATAACCAAGCTGTTGATAGACCATGTAAAGTTCAAAAGGTTCGTTTAGTATCATCCACTTTAGAATCAGTCTTACACTTCACCACACATGCTGAAGACATGCTTGTAAGCTTTTGCAGTCGTTACTTTGTTTCGTTATTTCAACAATTTCAGTTATATATCAATATTTTATAAAATTCACTATTCAATTTCTGTTTTTTAGCTTCTGCCATCAGATGTATCTTATGCGTTGGATCTGCATACTGATAATCCTAAGCCTATCAAGATCCAGAACCTGAAATGTGAAGTCTAGGAACTGTTTACAACATCTCAAAAAACCAATACTGGATTCAACTATGCTATTGTTGGATGGTCTTCTTATCTGAGATCTTGCAATATTGCTTTTGGTGATGAACTTTCGTTAGAGTTTCACAAGTCTACTCAATTGCTGAAGTTAAAAAAAGTTGTGCATTTCGTTAAAAAGATAAAGTCCTCTTAGTTTCATGTCATGATTGTTTGTGGTTGTACATTTGGTTCGTCGGTGGTACTAATTTTGCTTCTTAGACATGTTCTATATGTAGTTATGTCTATAAACAGGTTTCATTGTCAATGGGTGGGTGGTCCTTTTTTGTGGATAGGACAATGGAAATACTCATATGTATCTTATATATTAACTGATGATGCATGTTTATAGTTGTCTTTTAGCTATAATAGATAACACGTTTTGGTACAATATCTATACATGTATCTATATGTTCTATCAATATGTGTTATGCATGGTTTTCTGAGAAACGACCCGTGTTTGCACACGGGTCTTACCGCTAGTACTATTAAATAAATCAATAATCTAGGGGCACATGCCATCGTTCTAGAGCTTTAAGAATTTGGTTTTCCCGCATCTCTCTTATATTAAATAACTTTATCTAATGTTAAGGGTAAATTATTGTTTTAGCCCCTGTAGTTTAGCTAGTTTAGCCCTTTCAGACAAAAAAGAAGTATTTTAACATTTCTGACCTCGAGGTTGCATTTTACAACGGTTTTGGCCCCTGACACTAACTTTGTTACTTTTCTTCAGTTAAGTGTAAGGGTAATTAGGTAATTATATACCTTAGGGGATGTTTTCATATTTACAAAGTTCTTTTAATATTTAAGTGATTATTAATGCAATTACTCAAGTTTTTTTTTATTTCACGATTATTATTTAACAAAATATGTTTTATATATGCAGATAAATATGTATTTTAATTAAGCGTTTGTTTTTTTTATAAACGTCATTTTAAAATAATTTCTTTTTTAACCTTTTTAAACTGTCTATCGTTTTTAAAATTATAGAGTTTTAAACCACGTGTTTATTGAAATCGTTCTTTTTAAACTTGGTTGTCTTTTAAAGTTTCTTTAAACGATTCATAATATACCGTTCTTTTTTAACAATTTTTTAACTTTTTTAAATAATTTGTTTTTTAAGTCGTTAATTTTTAGAAGCGTTTCTTTCTAAACCATTCCTTTTAGAACCGTTTTTTGAAATCGTTTTTTGAAACTTTGAATTCAGTTTATTTATAGTCGTTAGGTGTCACACCCCGACCACGTAGAACATACAAAACGTGGCGGAAACATCGGGGAGTGTTGTAACAGAATTAATTGTTTCAAATCCATGGCAATTGAAGTTTCGTTTTATTGATTTAAAGTGTTACAATGTCTTAACAAACAAAGAAATACAACATAATTAACTAGTCTAGCATCTTTTATTGTCACTAAAGCCCAAGTCTGCCTATGTGTATCTTGATCATCTTATGCAACAGCTCCTGAAAAACACATGTGAAAATAGGTACGTCAGCATAAAAATGCCGGTGAGATACATAGGTTTTGTGAAAATAGGATTCATGACTTATGTTTGAGAAAATGTTTAGTCATGAACCTTGTAATTTGCTTTGTTTTGTAAATCATTTGAAAAACGATAAGATCAGATGATATGTACAAATAAGAGAATAATGTATGGTTAAATGAATAACCATTGTAAAATGAGTTTGTATAAGATAAGTTGCTTGTAAAAACAATGTATTGTGAAAAGTATGTTATTTGTATAAAATGTTATATATCTCAAACTGAAATGATTCAAATAACGCTATGATATGTAATACCATACAAACACTTATATATAGGAAGTACCAGCGGCGTATCCACCATGCTTGTATCATATTACACACGCATCGTTACTTAATCATCACTTAATCAAACCAAACCACCAAAGTAATACTTAACAATTGTAGAAATGTTTATGTATGGTCAAATACGGTTCACACGGTTCACAGATACAAACGGTTCACAGATACAAACGGTTCACATAGTCAAATAGTTATAAACGGTTCAAAATGTAATATAATGTGTTCATATACTGGATGAGCATATGCAACAAAATGTAATGTAAAACAATGTACTAAGTATGCACACAATGGACATACATAGTATGAAATGTAATGAAATCATGTACTATAATGTACTAACGAACATAGCAAGTATATATGATGTGAAAACATGGAAAGCATGAAAGTAACAAGTAGGCACATGTGTTCCACCCCAAAATGTTTGAAAACAGTAAAAGAGGGGTCTATGTACTCACTTGAGATTGCTCAGAAGTCCTAAGATAACCACCAAGCAATGCTAGAGATCGCGGAATATCAAACGGCACCTAATATAGGTAACTACATTAATAAACCGGACCTAAATCGGAAGATCGGATAGAATGAGGGCTCGTAAACCAAATGAGTATGGGAACTCATGTAGTATGGTTTAATAAAGCCTACATACTAAATGAAACCTAACCTAAGTGCTTGTGACCCATTACGACCCGTTTAGGTAGCTTATGCTACTTTAACGCGTCGTTCGCGTGAAACGCGTTCGGACCGCCTAACTAGTCCTATGACAAGTAATATATGCCTTAACATGTCTAATATGGTTGTCAAATCAGTTTAGATGTCAAAAATTATGTTACATATGTTTAAAATGAATTTTGGCATCAAAGGGGTATTTTGGTAATTTACCTAAGGCATATAAACTACCTATCATACAACTAACTAAACGTCGTGACCATAAGGTATAACCTCGGAAGGTTATTCCCTATATACTATGGTCACCTAACGTGTTTGGTCGGATCCTAAAGATCGACCAAATGGGTCTGGTTCGAAAGTATAAGCGATTGTTTAGATCGCTTACCTTACGACCCTATATAAGCACTAAACTAAAAGTGACGAGCTAAGCATGTTAAAACATGCTTAACTAAGTTTAGAAAACAGGTTTGGTATCAAAACAAACGGTTTTGATACCCATAAGTAGTTTGGTTACAAAATACGCAAGAATACGTATTCTGACCGAAACAACGGCTCGTCACTGAGCCTAGATAACGTGGTAATCAGTAAGTATAGTCACTAGGGACTATAACCATCGTGATCACGCTCACGTTATGAAGTTCAAACGAACTTCGCATCGACCATAAATTGGTCAATGCAGAAAGTCAAACAAACGAAAAGCAATAAAAGAACGAAAGAATACTTACGAAGGGTCCCCGAATGCTAATCTAGATCAAAATAGCTCAGGTATGAAACAAAGGTTTCAATTTAGAGCACAAATGATCAGATTCTTGTGAGAAATGTGTGCAAATGTGATGGGTATTTATAGGTTTCGGGTAACCATTAAGATCGTTTCTTGAATAACGTGATTTAATCTAGTGCGTACACTTGTCAAAATGTTATGGTAACTGAAAATGGCCTATTATGAGCTGAAAGGGCAAGTTTAGAATGTGTGGATGAGGTTTAATCAGCTGAAATCTGCTGACTGTTTAATCTAATCTGATCTGCAGAACCCATACGCATCGTAGGGCAAAAATGGCTGCGCATCGTAGGCATGAACTTTGGGCAGATTTACACTTTTGGTCCCTGTTATGCAATAAGGTCATTTTTGACACGTTAAAGGCCCGTTAACCCCATTTCAAAGCTCTAAAATGAAGTTAAAGAATAGGGAACTTAAAACATGCTCAAAATATCTCGGATGTCGGTTCGTTTGGCCGTACGATCGCGATGTTCGCTTAATTACGACGGAATGCGCATAAGCGCGAAGAACGATCCAAATGACGCGACGAATGGATTTTTCTTATTCCGAACACTAAAATAAAATATTTTAGTGCTTACATAAATTTTTGGATGTCCGGATGTATTCAGAACGTAAGTTATGCGCGAAAGTGCAAACTTGGGCACTTTTTGACGCTTTTAGTCCCTGAATGACACGAAAGTTTATTTTAGCACACCTAATCCCTCAAAGCCTATTTCTAAGCTATGTAAAGGATATTTATGGTATGTTTAACTTATGGTCATGTTCCGGAATGTCTGTTACAGTTCAAATTGGCATACTTTCGCAGTTTGTCAACTTTTGTCCCTGTAAGTGAATTAACTTGTTTTTGCAATACCAAAGCCCTCAAAACTTATTTCTAAGTTATGTAAAGGTTATTTAAGGTATGTTAAGTATATGTCACTATTCCGGAGTGTTCGTTGCATTAAACTGGTTATATTTACGCATCAGTGCGCGTATAACCTTCCAGAAAGCGATATAGAGTTTGAAATCGAACAAGAATTGATATGTGTAAATGATACACATATTTTTACAAATCCCAAGTATGAAATACAATATTTCACTGGTTTGGAATTTGTTTGATGGTTGAAGTGACACAGGTGTCACAGTCTCTCCTACTTTAGGAAATTTCGTCCCGAAATTAATTCGTAGGAGTCCATTTGTGACTTTGTGTCAATTAACCCCAGAGATATGTATGGCATGATCCGGTCATTTCCTTAACGGACATTCCTCAGAATGAAAATGAACAGACGGAGTCATTTTCCTCAACGAGTATTCTTCAGAAGCGGAAATGAAGGAATAAACAAACGGGGATTCATTTCCTCAACGGGCAATCTTCAGAAACGTAAAATGAACTAAATGAGTCATTTTCCACAACTTCTTCAGAAATGGAAATAAGGAAGGATAGTCAAACGGATATTCATTTCCTCAACGGACAAATCTTCAGAAACGAAAATGAACAAACGGAGTCATTTTCAACGGGTGCCTCATCAGAAATGGAAATGAAAAGGATAGTCAAACGGATATTCATTTCCTCAACGGACAAATCTTCAGAAACGAAAATGAACAAACGGAGTCATTTTCAACGGTTGTTTCCTCAGAAACGGAAATGAAAATGAGAAACAAACGGATATTCATTTCCTCAACGGACAATCTTCAGAAACGAAAATGAACAAACGGAGTCATTTTCAACGGTTGTTTCCTCAGAAACGGAAATGAAAATGAGAAACAAACGGATATTCATTTCCTCAACGGACAATCTTCAGAAACGAAAATGAACAAACGGAGTTATTTTCAACGGTTGTTTCCTCAGAAACGGAAATGAATAGAGTTAACTTCCAGGCACATGACAAAGCTCGCTGTGGTTTCTGTGCACTAAATTCCATAATTATGTATGCATCCATAATTACGTAATTCCTTGCATAGTCCGCACAGTTTGTCTTGTAATGTTTAGGGGAGGAAAATCAAATCTGTGATGAGGGTGACTAGACTACCATAGGGTCCTTTTAATTAGATCTACAGATGATCTTATTAATTTGGCCACCAAGGAGTCCTTTCAGCTATATCATCACATGATATTCCTAACCAGATTTTTGGATCAATCTGTTTACCTAGACCACTCAAGAGGTCTAATTATAAAGCAATACTTTATAATCCAAGGGACTTATCTACAACGTAGAAGCCCATTAAGGATTTTAGGTAGTGCCTTTGGGTATCCTACTATAAATCTCTTGTATAAGGATATGTAAGATTCTACGAGGATTTGGATAACATAATTTGGATCACATGACACATGAAAGATAACACATAAGCACATAACCACATAATTGTTTAATTGTTATTATCTTGTTAATAATTTGTTATCGATTGAGAATGGATATGGAAACTAGTCGATTGACTTCATTGTCCTCTGGGATTTATCTGGAGAGATAGGAAGATCTCCCAAAAATTCGATTTTGTTTTCAAAGAAACGTAATAGTCGGATTAAGGAACGCAACAATTTTAGGATTCACGGAAATATCCTTAGGTACCCTATTAAGGATTTATAGTGGTACTTTGGGTATTCGTCTAGTGTTGTTACTTGCGCCTTGTACTTTGTTTTCCTTAGAAGAAACGGGTACTTAGGAATTTCGTGGAAAATGCAAGAGATCATAAGATGGGAAAATTTTGGGGGTAGTTTGCTTTTCAAGGAATACTATTCCTTGCTTGTCGGTATTGTAGGGGATATGTTCCTTATACGTACAACCACATAAATACATTGCAATGTAAATAAAAGATTTATTTATAAACAATGATAACAAATGTTTCATGGACCTTGACAACAAAAGAAAATAATACATAAGACATGATTATTTCTAAAGGGTGTTGTCTTCTAGTCAGTCAGATGCTCACCCCTGCGCTGGATTAGCATTAGCAAGTTTTGGGCAATTTCTTTGGAAATGACCCATCTCGCCACAGTTGAAGCAAGAACCTGGTAGAAAACGACCTTGAGCGGTATTGTTGCCAGCTTGGTTTGGTGCAGTTGCAGCTGGGCAGACTCTTGCTGTATGGCCTATAAGTCCGCAAGTTTGGCATTTGCGGCACTTTACATTGGCATGGTGATGGAGGCTACATTGGTTGCACAAGGGTGCAGTTCCATTATATGGCTTCCTAGCAGGGGGTTGAGCTGGTTGGTTGGGGACGGCTTGATCATTGTGAGTAACCATGGCGAAGTTCTGAGAAGCCTTTCGCTTCTTTGACTTTTTAGGGGATCAAGTCTGTTCATCCATGGTCTTTGATTCCTCGATTGGGTTCGATTCCTCTGCCGGTTTCTTGTCACCTTTTCGGAAAAGTTTACCTTTCCTGATCTTTGATTCAGTCAAGGTTGCAGATAGCTCAATTGCCTGTCTAACTGTAGTAGGGTTGCTGCCAGTCACAATGTCTTGTATTGAGTCAGGGAGGCCATCAATGTACTTTTCGATTGCCTTATCCAAAGGCGTGACCATGTTTGGGCATAACAGACTTAACTCCTCATAACGGTCCGTGTAGGCTCGATGCTCACCGCTGTCTTGCTCCAGATTGTCGAATTCCCTTTCCAAGGCCCTGATCTCGTGACGAGGACAGAATTCCTTCATCATAAGGGCTCTAAGTTCAGCCCATGTCTGTGCTAGAGCAACTTCTGCACCACGATCTCTCATAACCCCGTTCCACCACGTAAGGGCTCTCTTCTGGAACACACTCGAAGCAAACTCGACCTTGCGATTGTCAGGACACTGCACATGGCGGAAAGTATTCTCAATGCTCTCGAACCATTGAAGAAGCCCAGTCGCTCCCTCAGAACCACTAAACTTGAGTGGTTTCGCCGAGTTAAAACTCTTGAAATTGCATAGACCATTGTTGTTGTTGTTGGCTTGATTCCATTGAGCAAAGAGGTTTGGGAATTGGGCAGCCATTTGCTGCGCAATGATTTCTGCCAGTTCGGCAGTCGCTATCTGGCTTTCGCGTCGAGGAGGCATTCTAAAAGAGGAAACATGAAAGGAAACGAGTGAGAGAATTAGACGAAAAGAATGAGATGAAACAAATCTGATGAAAGCAAGGATAGTGGTCATTTGTTTGTTACTACAAAGCAACAAACGACCTCGGTGATTAATCAAAGTAAATAGGTCAAAAATAATGTATCGCGAAGACATGCTTGCCTATAAGTGAACACTCATCCCAAGAATTCCCAGGTAAGCACAACTGGTCTCGCATCTGATGAGATGTATACGAAGTGCTTGCCTAGACAGAAAACCCAGAATACAGGCATTCACCCTTCCAGTTTGCACGTGTTCACATTATTTAAAACCCAGAACCTTGACGAGATTTTGAAAACTCAAAGGGGTTCAAAACCATATAACAGAGGGTTCAAAACCTTACAATAGAGGGTTCAAAACCTAGTAATCAATCATCCTAGAACAGATGATTAGTTTTCAAAGCGGTTTTGAAATTTATGTTCTTGTTGTGGTAGTCGCCTAAGGATAGGTGACGGTATTGTTTTATGACTAAACGCAAGTAAACTCGCGTTTGGGTCCTAAGAAGGTTATAGACTAGGTCAAAGCATTACTAATAACCTAATTCCCTATAACCATTGGCTCTGATACCAACTTTTCTGTCACACCCTGACCACGTAGAACATACAAAACGTGGCGGAAACATCGGGGAGTGTTGTAACAGAATTAATTGTTTCAAATCCATGGCAATTGAAGTTTCGTTTTATTGATTTAAAGTGTTACAATGTCTTAACAAACAAAGAAATACAACATAATTAACTAGTCTAGCATCTTTTATTGTCACTAAAGCCCAAGTCTGCCTATGTGTATCTTGATCATCTTATGCAACAGCTCCTGAAAAACACATGTGAAAATAGGTACGTCAGCATAAAAATGCCTGTGAGATACATAGGTTTTGTGAAAACAGGATTCATGACTTATGTTTGAGAAAATGTTTAGTCATGAACCTTGTAATTTGCTTTGTTTTGTAAATCATTTGAAAAACGATAAGATCAGATGATATGTACAAATAAGAGAATAATGTATGGTTAAATGAATAACCATTGTAAAATGAGTTTGTATAAGATAAGTTGCTTGTAAAAACAATGTATTGTGAAAAGTATGTTATTTGTATAAAATGTTATATATCTCAAACTGAAATAATTCAAATAACGCTATGATATGTAATACCATACAAACACTTATATATAGGAAGTACCAGCGGCGTATCCACCATGCTTGTATCATATTACACATGCATCGTTGCTTAATCATCACTTAATCAAACCAAACCACCAAAGTAATGCTTAACAATTGTAGAAATGTTTATGTATGGTCAAATACGGTTCACACGGTTCACAGATACAAACGGTTCACAGATACAAACGGTTCACATAGTCAAATAGTTATAAACGGTTCAAAATGTAATATAATGTGTTCATATACTGGATGAGCATATGCAACAAAATGTAATGTAAAACAATGTACTAAGTATGCACACAATGGACATACATAGTATGAAATGTAATGAAATCATGTACTATAATGTACTAACGAACATAGCAGGTATATATGATGTGAAAACATGGAAAGCATGAAAGTAACAAGTAGGCACATGTGTTCCACCCCAAAATGTTTGAAAAACAGTAAAAGAGGGGTCTATGTACTCACTTGAGATTGCTCAGAAGTCCTAAGATAACCACCAAGCAATGCTAGAGATCGCGGAATATCAAACGGCACCTAATATAGGTAACTACATTAATAAACCGGACCTAAATCGGAAGATCGGATAGAATGAGGGCTCGTAAACCAAATGAGTATGGGAACTCATGTAGTATGGTTTAATAAAGCCTACATACTAAATGAAACCTAACCTAAGTGCTTGTGACCCATTACGACCCGTTTAGGTAGCTTATGCTACTTTAACGCGTCGTTCCTGTGAAACGCGTTCGGACCGCCTAACTAGTCCTATGACAAGTAATATGTCACACCCCAACCGATGGCGGAATCATCGGGGCGCGGCACTAGGCGAATCAGATTGCTCAAGAGAATCCATAACAACTATATTGCGATAATATTTAATACATTCGTTATCCCATACTAACAAATAATACAATCACGTAAGTTATCACAGATTTATTGTCCTCTCGAACAATGCAAATCCGACAACCTAGATTTTAGTTGAGTTTCTAGACTTCCTAGCTTGATTTGACATAGTCTGCAATCTAACCTGCAACATACGTTAAAATAATTTGTCAATACAAAAGTATTGGCGAGTATACAGGTTTGATAAGTATAGCATAATAGATAAAAAGTGTAGCGAATTTCCATATGCATAAACGTAATGCACGACATATATACTCACAAAACTGATACTACCAACTAAGTCCTCGATGCTCGAATGTACGATGGCATAACTAGACCCCGTCGGGCGCAATAGTACTATACTAGTCTTAGTGGGACGTCGCGAGTATAAGCCCTAGCACATATGCAACTAGCATCACGTATATCCATGCATAACAGTTGTTCACAAGTGTTAATTCGATTGATTGAATATTTCGATTGATAAGTTTGATTTGTTAGAAACGTATGTTACACCCAAAATTCGATTAAAAAGGGGGTCAAGTATACTCACAGTGCGTATTTAGCTAGATCACAATTTGATTGAGTCGGTTACGAGTTGTCTGTAATGATCCTTGAAGAAATAGAGTAAACGAAGTATGGTTAAGCAAGATTTACTTGAAAAGTTATTCGTTCGATTGAATTGGGCCTCATCCGTGCGGATGGCAAGTCATCCGTGCGGTTGGTATGGTGGTACGTGCGGATGGGCTTGGCTTGTGCGCGCGGATGAGTGTACGCGCGGTTGGCTGATGCGCACGGGTGACATGTCATCCGTGCGGGTGACATGTGCGTGTGGTGACATGATCCGTGCGGTGACTGACTGTGCGCGCGGATGACACGTGCATGCGGTGTTATGGTCCGTGCGGATAACAGTACGCGCGGGTGGGGTGTACGTGCGGACATCATGGTCCGTGCGGATGGCAGTGGTCCGTGCGGACTGACATGTCATCCGTGCGGACTGACATGTCATCCGTGCGGACTAGGGTCATCCGTGCGGACTGACTTGTCTGGTTCGCACTCTGACCACCGTTTCTGAATGTTTAACGGAAGGAATACGTTTGTTTCCACTAGGGTTGTGTAATTTCGCACAAACACTTGAAGTTCCGTCAATTCCGACTCATTCTAACGGCCGGGAATCACCCCGTTCCATCAGATCTGGCCGTTCATGGTGGTTCTCCATGGTTAACTCGAAATCGCACAGATTTAGGTGTGATTTGTCATTAAAACATGTGGAAATCACCTGGATCTGAGTCGTTTATAGTGAAATGAGACCCCAACTTGAAGTTCATAAGGACTCTTGGTGACATCACCTCAAAACGCCTCAAATCCGTAGATTTCACGGTTAGAATTAGAGTTTTGAAAGATATAATGATGTAGAATCGAGTGTAGATTGTAGAAGTACAAGTTTTAGGTTGAAATCTTACCGGAATCGCGAGGAAATCGAGAGAAAAGGGTCTTGGTGCGCGTTTGGTTGAACAGGAGCTGTCACATCACTTGAATAGTGGTGTGGCAGGCTATTTATAGGCGAAAGAGGAGAGGAAGAGGGATCAGGCCCGGATAGCCCATCCGTGCGGATGGCCCATGCGTGCGGATGGCCATCCGTGCGCATGTCCATCCGTCCGGATAGACATCCTGACGCTTGGAATTTCCCGTTTTTGATCGTTTTGATAGTTTTCGAAGCGTGTATGTCCATAATTAGTTTATATTACCAATATATTGTTATTATTATATTATTATATATATATATCACTAGGGGTCGTATTTACGTATCCATAATCCAAAGTTTCGATAATTAACAGTCGGTTTCCGATTCGAGTATGCGATTGTTATCGACGTTGCACGGCCATCAATGAGGGTAGTATAGGTCCTTTCTTGATGTCATCGTGAACGTTATTTCGTGTAGTGCCACAAAGACTGACGGGGTACCGTTTACTCGTATTGTCATCATTGTCATGACGACTGGAGCTACAGCACTCACCCGAGGGTCCTTGTCAGCGTTCGACACATCACGGCCACCGAGGAGGGTAGAATAGGTCCTCACTCAATGCCTCCGTGAGTGTTAGTGTGATAATAGTGTAGTATCGTGATATTGTACATCGAAAATATGCGATTATCCTTCGAATAGCGATGTATACGATATAGTTACATTATGATCTGAATCTCCGGTGCTAGGCGTAACGAGTATAATGAGTAGTAACAACGCACAAAAGTGCGGGTTGTTACAGTCTCCCCTACTTTAGGAAATTTCGTCCCGAAATTAATCCAATAGGTAGACTTCTAAGAGTTGATCTTGTATAAGTAGCGATACAGCGAGGGATCTAACCATAAGTTGACAGCGAGAACGTTTCGAATAAGAGAGATCGGCTGCGATTAGCGAGAAAGTGGCATAAAGACGAAAATAATAATCCCACGAGTTGGCATTCCAAAGTACCTTGTCTTGTGTAGAGTTCGTTAGTTCGATGCAATTGTAATTCGAAGGGTTTCTCATGACGTAGAGTTAACCGAGTCGATCGTTAACCAACGTTACAAGAAGCGTTCGTTTAGATATTAAAAAGGGATTTAGGATGAAAAATCTTTGAAAATCTTCCTTTTAACGTGCGGTCAACAGTGTCGATGTTAACTGATGTTGCAAGGAAGTTTAAAGTTTTTAAATATTTTAAGGAACCCGGAGATGAAAACAAGGGTTACGAAAACTCTCCTATGACATGGGTCCAAGCTGAACTCGATGCCAAACCAATGTTCAAAGAAGGATTTCTATTTTGACGTTGTAAAAGTTTAAGGAAAAACTGGGCTTATGAAGCTTTCCTTGGACATGGAGTTAAGCTGATTCGATGTTAGCTCCATGTCGTGAGAAAATTTCACTTGTCCACTGGTTTTAAATCAAGATTTTTTTTTGTAAAAAGACGTTTTTAATTAGCACAAAAGGTAGTTAATTACCGAGCCCCACTTGGCGCTTTCCCAGGAAAGTTCGTTAATATGTTTAAAACACTTATATATAGGAAGTACCAGCGGCGTATCCACCATGCTCTGCCCATATTACTTCTGTTTCGTGAGGCAGTGTCAGGTGTGCCGATATGATTCGGGTAGAATTGCGTTTACTCGGCCCCAATCGATAGGAAGTCGGACCGAGCATAAGATAGGATCGAATAGATTAATCCAGCGAGTTGGTAAGGGAGAAGCGAATAGCGCGTTTTCGATTAGATTCCACATTACACCCACATGGCACGTTTCCACGGGGTTTACTAACATGGCGAAACACCGTGCTTAACCAGGTTAGCTTTGCCTCGTGAAGCGGTGTCATGTGTACTTAGTACCATACGAGCGATAGGCGGTAAATTATACACAATAGGCGATCAGCGATTAGATGGTTAAACGAATGATACAAACATAACACTAGCAATGATGGTGATGATAATCGGATTACGATAAGCGGCAGTTGTTGCGTGCAAGCGATGGAGGTTTGCGATTTCGATTTACGCGGTTCGGTTCGATTGATTAACACCACAGAATTTAACTACCATCAGACCCCACATGGCCTGTTTCCACGAAAGGCCGCTGATATAGCTAAAACACCTTGTTTTAACCATATGAGCTTCCTCTCGTGAGGCGAGGTCATGCGTTCCAACTTAGCACAAATATCACAGATAACGGTAGGCGATAGCGATAGATTGATACACAGCAAATGATATAGGCTCACGTGGTAAGCGATAGAGGTTGCAAGATACACAAGGTAAGCGATTTCGATTAGTCGAGTTCGATTCTTGTCTCGAATAAGCTTAATGTTTCGTTATGACGCATCACGGCTATCGAGGAGGGTAGAATTGGTCCTCACTCAACAATATCGTGAGCGTTTACTTGCTTGATCGAGATTCGTTGCAACAGACTTACGACCAGTCTTGCGTCGATGCAATTGTTCCTGCGAGGTAGACTCCCTAGAGTCCATCGATGAGGCGATTGCATTGCGTTTGCAGGCTTACGACAAGTCTTGCGATGATACGGTTTGTTACGCCTTGCGATTGAGTGTAGTGTGTTGAAAATAATCACAATAGTATAATAGGTCTATTAACGTTCAACTCCACGTGGCGCTTTCTTCACGGAATTTCGGTAGTATGGTAAGGCATTCCTCGCCCGACCCCTACTACTTTCATCCCGTGTTTTGGTGTCACCTTGTGTCAAACGCTATGGCACTTTTAGAATTCACTACGATCATCGTGCACTGACCCAAATAATCCCGTGTGCACCCGCGATTAGTCGTTCCTTGCACGTTTATCGTACCTCGTCCTAAGAGCGTAGTGAGGGTAAAACACATTATATCGTGATATAGTATATAGTATGTGTGTGAATCTAGTCTAAGTGCGACGACTAGAGCGTGATAGAGAAAACGAAAACGAGAGTTGATGTTACGCATAGTGATAACTTCGAATAATAGAGTAGGTCCAAAACTTAGAAATTAACGTCTAAGATCGTATCATTACAACTTAATCCTACGCTTGCTAGGTGTCTGGTGTTGAAGACTTTTGCTGGAGCTGTTGTTGTTGTACTCAAGTTCACGGTTCGATGCGGCAGTTGCGGGTGAAGTGACCGTAACGGTTGCAGCTATTGCAATAGCGACAGTCAGCCCCAACTGGATGATGATAGGTACACGAGTAACACTGAGGATGAGCTCCAGTGTAGGCTCGTTTCGGAAGCATCGGAACTGTTCGAAGAGGTTCCGGTTGCAGCAGTTCGGTTGTTGATGAGCTCGGGCTTGAGGTCTTTCGTTTGCGGCTGGGTTCGTCGATGTCTTGTGAAGAGATGTCGTTGTTGGAGGATTCGTCTGAAGACTCGCTTGCGGAGTCTTTGGCTGTTTTGTCGGAAGATCCGTCGGCATATTTGTCAGAAGAATCGGCAGCAGATCCGTCCGAAGAATCGTTAGCAGATCCGTCAGAAGAATCGTTAGCTGATTCATTAGAAAAATCGCCAGCAGATTTGCCAGAAGATTCGTCAGTATATTCATCAGAAGATTCGTCAACATGTTCGCCTGAAGGATTACTGGCGATTGCTTGATGTGCTTGCTTGACAGGATTCCTTGAGAATAATCCTTCCATGAGTCGTTTGTTGTTGATTTCTGCGGCTAAGCGGTATGTTTCTTCGATGGTAGCGGGCCTTGCAGCTTCGACAAAATCACCCACACACTCAGGCAAGCCACGGATGTACTTCGCGATGGCCTTCCCCGGAGTGTTGACTTGACTTGGGCAGATTATGCTAAGCTGTTTGAACCTTGCGGTGTAGCCAGCATTGTCACCTTTGGTTTGCTTGATTTCCCAAAACTCGTTTTCTAGTTTCTGGATTTCATGAGGAGGACAATACTCTTTCTTCATGAGCTCTTTCAGCTCATCCCAAGAGAGAGCGTAAGCTGCGGAGATCCCACGTTTGTTTCGTTCGGTGGTCCACCAGTCGAGTGCTTGCGATTGAAATACTCCGGTGGCGCAAGTAGTACGGAGACTATCGGGACACCCGCTTTGACGAAGGGTAACTTCGATAGAATCGAACCACTGGAGTAGTTGAGTCGCACCTCCTTCACCCGTGAATTCCATCGGGTCACAGGCTTTGAAGTGCTTGTAAAGGAAAGTAGATTGCGGCTCTCCCGTCTTAACGTCTTCCGAAGCTCGAGAATGATTGAGAGAGTGAACTCGTGTGGCAATCTGAGGAATGACTTTGACCACTTCCCTGGTCACAAGTGAAGCAATCCTCTTTTCGCTCCTTCGTTTGGCTCGTCTCTTTGCTATCATTCTCGAAGTAGAGTTGTTGGAAGGCATCTAGACAGAAGGAGACTTGGAGTGAGATTCGATCATAATGATTTTTGAGTTTGCGTTGCGATTTGAGCGCGTTCAAACTTAATGCGATAGTATAATAGTAATGCGATTCACATAGGAGCCACATAGGAAACACGAAATTCCTAGGTTCTCACACAATGACTTGTTGTTTATATAGATGTAATTTGTAATCATGCACATACAGATCGATTTAGAATAAGCGAGGTCGCGTTGAAGTGAGAAAACGAGAGCGAATGCGATAGATTATGCATTAGTTTTGTTGCGAACATTCGGATTTCGTTTTAGATTGCGATGGCTGTGCGAATCGTGCGTTTATAAAGTAGGGAGTGGAAATCGTTAAATCGAGAGATCGATAACGCGTAAGGTTTCAAAACGTAAATAAGTTTCCAACCAGTTGTAAGATTGGCAGGTCGTATGATAAGAGTGCCTTGGGAGTTTAGGCGTTGACTACCCAAGGTAACCCAACTATATTTAACAAGTTCGGGCGCGCGCGCGTTGACCTAGAAGACTCCATGCTTCCACTGGGATGCAGCTTATGGCATTCGTCTGCCTAGTCATCGCGTGGCTCGAGTTATTGCAGTAGTCGAGTCCTTGGTGAGAGCTTTTGAAAACTAGTTTATAGAGAGTGGAACGACTTATTAAGGTACGGGTTTCACCCCTGTCTTAACAGTTCCGTTCCTAGTTGTGGTTGTGCTCTTCGAATAAATTCGCGAGTTCCACTAGATTTCGAAATGGAGACTTTCGTCGAGATGTGGATGTCACTCCTAACTCGATGAAGGGTTCTCGTGCTAGAAAAATGCGCTGAGTGAGCAATCATATCGAGAGTTCTTGGTTTTCACACCTGGTCTCGACTAGATCGCTCGGTTCTGTTTTGCGAGTATTTTTGAAAACACGTGTATTGTGTCGGCCTTAGGAAAGGCTAAGTAGTATTTCAGCCTTAGGAAAGGCTCCTTCGTGTGAGGTTGTAGTATGCGGTGTTCACACAAAGTTGTAGCTTTTAGCAATTTCGATCGAGAGTATCGAGTAAGCCCAATACAACCCCACTGGGTTCGTACGAGTCGGCCTGTTGGTACTTAGACTATAGACTAGGTCAATTTCTAAGACGTCGACCCGGACTAGGTCGAGTCTGACCTAATTCCCTATAGTTATGGCTCTGATACCAATCTGTCACACCCCAACCGATGGCGGAATCATCGGGGCGCGGCACTAGGCGAATCAGATTGCTCAAGAGAATCCATAACAACTATATTGCGATAATATTTAATACATTCGTTATCCCATACTAACAAATAATACAATCACGTAAGTTATCACAGATTTATTGTCCTCTCGAACAATGCAAATCCGACAACCTAGATTTTAGTTGAGTTTCTAGACTTCCTAGCTTGATTTGACATAGTCTGCAATCTAACCTGCAACATACGTTAAAATAATTTGTCAATACAAAAGTATTGGCGAGTATACAGGTTTGATAAGTATAGCATAATAGATAAAAAGTGTAGCGAATTTCCATATGCATAAACGTAATGCACGACATATATACTCACAAAACTGATACTACCAACTAAGTCCTCGATGCTCGAATGTACGATGGCATAACTAGACCCCGTCGGGCGCAATAGTACTATACTAGTCCTAGTGGGACGTCGCGAGTATAAGCCCTAGCACATATGCAACTAGCATCACGTATATCCATGCATAACAGTTGTTCACAAGTGTTAATTCGATTGATTGAATATTTCGATTGATAAGTTTGATTTGTTAGAAACGTATGTTACACCCAAAATTCGATTAAAAAGGGGGTCAAGTATACTCACAGTGCGTATTTAGCTAGATCACAATTTGATTGAGTCGGTTACGAGTTGTCTGTAATGATCCTTGAAGAAATAGAGTAAACGAAGTATGGTTAAGCAAGATTTACTTGAAAAGTTATTCGTTCGATTGAATTGGGCCTCATCCGTGCGGATGGCAAGTCATCCGTGCGGTTGGTATGGTGGTACGTGCGGATGGGCTTGGCTTGTGCGCGCGGATGAGTGTACGCGCGGTTGGCTGATGCGCACGGGTGACATGTCATCCGTGCGGGTGACATGTGCGTGTGGTGACATGATCCGTGCGGTGACTGACTGTGCGCGCGGATGACACGTGCATGCGGTGTTATGGTCCGTGCGGATAACAGTACGCGCGGGTGGGGTGTACGTGCGGACATCATGGTCCGTGCGGATGGCAGTGGTCCGTGCGGACTGACATGTCATCCGTGCGGACTAGGGTCATCCGTGCGGACTGACTTGTCTGGTTCGCACTCTGACCACCGTTTCTGAATGTTTAACGGAAGGAATACGTTTGTTTCCACTAGGGTTGTGTAATTTCGCACTAACACTTGAAGTTCCGTCAATTCCGACTCATTCTAACGGCCGGGAATCACCCCGTTCCATCAGATCTGGCCGTTCATGGTGGTTCTCCATGGTTAACTCGAAATCGCACAGATTTAGGTGTGATTTGTCATTAAAACATGTGGAAATCACCTGGATCTGAGTCGTTTATAGTGAAATGAGACCCCAACTTGAAGTTCATAAGGACTCTTGGTGACATCACCTCAAAACGCCTCAAATCCGTAGATTTCACGGTTAGAATTAGAGTTTTGAAAGATATAATGATGTAGAATCGAGTGTAGATTGTAGAAGTACAAGTTTTAGGTTGAAATCTTACCGGAATCGCGAGGAAATCGAGAGAAAAGGGTCTTGGTGCGCGTTTGGTTGAACAGGAGCTGTCACATCACTTGAATAGTGGTGTGGCAGGCTATTTATAGGCGAAAGAGGATAGACATCCTGACGCTTGGAATTTCCCGTTTTTTATCGTTTTGATAGTTTTCGAAGTGTGTATGTCCATAATTAGTTTATATTACCAATATATTGTTATTATTATATTATTATATATATATATATATCACTAGGGGTCGTATTTACGTATCCATAATCCAAAGTTTCGATAATTAACAGTCGGTTTCCGATTCGAGTATGCGATTGTTATCGACGTTGCACGGCCATCAATGAGGGTAGTATAGGTCCTTTCTTGATGTCATCGTGAACGTTATTTCGTGTAGTGCCACAAAGACTGACGGGGTACCGTTTACTCGTATTGTCATCATCGTCATGACGACTGGAGCTACAGCACTCACCCGAGGGTCCTTGTCAGCGTTCGACACATCACGGCCACCGAGGAGGGTAGAATAGGTCCTCACTCAATGCCTCCGTGAGTGTTAGTGTGATAATAGTGTAGTATCGTGATATTGTACATCGAAAATATGCGATTATCCTTCGAATAGCGATGTATACGATATAGTTACATTATGATCTGAATCTCCGGTGCTAGGCGTAACGAGTATAATGAGTAGTAAGAACGCACAAAAGTGCGGGTTGTTACATAATATATGCCTTAACATGTCTAATATGGTTGTCAAATCAGTTTAGATGTCAAAAATTATGTTACATATGTTTAAAATGAATTTTGGCATCAAAGGGGTATTTTGGTAATTTACCTAAGGCATATAAACTACCTATCATACAACTAACTAAACATCATGACCATAAGGTATAACCTTTGAAGGTTATTCCCTATATACTATGGTCACCTAACGTGTTTGGTCGGATCCTAAAGATCGACCAAATGGGTCTGGTTCGAAAGTATAAGCGATTGTTTAGATCGCTTACCTTACGACCCTATATAAGCACTAAACTAAAAGTGACGAGCTAAGCATGTTAAAACATGCTTAACTAAGTTTAGAAAACAGGTTTAGTATCAAAACAAACGGTTTTGATACCCATAAGTAGTTTGGTTACAAAATACGCAAGAATACGTATTCTGACCGAAACTACGGCTCGTCACTAAGCCTAGATAACGTGGTAATCAGTAAGTATAGTCACTAGGGACTATAACCATCGTGATCACGCTCACGTTATGAAGTTCAAACGAACTTCGCATCGACCATAAATTGGTCAATGCAGAAAGTCAAACAAAGTTTGACTTTCGGACTCGAAAAGCAATAAAAGAACGAAAGAATACTTACGAAGGGTCCCCAAATGCTAATCTAGATCAAAATAGCTCAGGTATGAAACAAAGGTTTCAATTTAGAGCACAAATGATCAGATTCTTGTGAGAAATGTGTGCAAATGTGATGGGTATTTATAGGTTTCGGGTAACCGTTAAGATCGTTTCTTGAATAACGTGATTTAATCTAGTGCGTACACTTGTCAATATGTTATGGTAACTGAAAATGGCCTATTATGAGCTGAAAGGGCAAGTTTAGAATGTGTGGATGAGGTTTAATCAGCTGAAATCTGCTGACTGTTTAATCTAATCTGATCTGCAGAACCCATACGCATCGTAGGGCAAAAATGACTGCGCATCGTAGGCATGAACTTTGGGCAGATTTACACTTTTGGTCCCTGTTATGCAATAAGGTCATTTTTGACACGTTTAAGGCCCGTTAACCCCATTTCAAAGCTCTAAAATGAATTTAAAGCATAGGGAACTTAAAACATGCTCAAAAAGATCTCGGATGTCGGTTCGTTTGGCCGTACGATCGCGATGTTCGCTTAATTACGACGGAATGCGCATAAGCGCGAAGAACGATCCAAATGACGCGACGAATGGATTTTTCTTATGCCGAACACTAAAATAAAATATTTTAGTGCTTACATAAATTTTTGGATGTCCGGATGTATTCAGAACGTAAGTTATGCGCGAAAGTGCAAACTTGGGCACTTTTTGACGCTTTTAGTCCCTGAATGACACAAAAGTTTATTTTAGCACACCTAATCCCTCAAAGCCTATTTCTAAGCTATGTAAAGGATATTTATGGTATGTTTAACTTATGGTCATGTTCCGGAATGTCTGTTACAGTTCAAATTGGCATACCTTCGCAGTTTATCAACTTTTGTCCCTGTAAGTGAATTAACTTGTTTTTGCAATACCAAAGCCCTCAAAACTTATTTCTAAGTTATGTAAAGGTTATTTAAGGTATGTTAAGTATATGTCACTATTCCGGAGTGTTCGTTGCATTAAACTGGTTATATTTACGCATCAGTGCGCGTATAACCTTCCAGAAAGCGATATAGAGTTTGAAATCGAACAAGAATTGATATGTGTAAATGATACACATATTTTTACAAATCCCAAGTATGAAATACAATATTTCACTGGTTTGGCATTTGTTTGATGGTTGAAGTGACACAGGTGTCACATTAGGGAAAAAGAACTTAAGAAAATGAACGATTTAAAAAATCAAAGGAATTTAAAAAACGATTGATTTTAAACGTACGAGTGGTTTAATAAAACAAATGACGTTTATAAAAACACAAAACCTTAAAAAATAAGTTAACAATTCTAAGGTACTAACAACGCACGAATTTAATAAATGAAAGGTTAAAAAAATAATGAATTTTGAATAAACAAACGGTCTAAAGAAATGGAAGATTTGAAAAAGAAATAAGCCATTCTAAACTTTTTCTTGAAAAATGAGCGATCTTTTCCAAACTTTTTATTAGAATGTTTATTTTTTTTCAAATCTTACATTTCTTTTATTTTTTATACACGTCGTTTTGTAAAATTTAAAAAAATGAATGACTTAAAAAAGTGAGTTGTTTAATTTTCTTAAAAGTAAATGATTTTAAAAATAATGGTATAAAATGAAGTGTTTAAAAAAATTTAAAAGACAAAACGACTTTAAAAAGAACGATTTTAAAAACTGATGGTTTAAAAAGTAACAATTTTAAAAACGATTGATGGTTTAAATAAAATGTAAAAAAAATTATTTTTCAAACGACTTTTATAAAAACAAACAGTTAATGAAAATACATATTCATCTGTATATTTAAAACGTAGTTTGTTAAATAATAATCGTGAAAATAGCGAAATAATAAAAAAAAACTTGAGTAATTACATTAATAATCTATTATATACTAAAAAAATTTGTAATTATTAAAAACAACCCTTAAGGTCTATAATATCCTAATTACCCTTACACATAACTGCAAATAACTAACAAAGTTAGTGTCAGGGTGAAAACCGTTATAAAATGCAATGTCAGGTTCTGATATGTTAAAAAATTCCTTTTTGAGCTGAAATAGTTAAACTGTCTAAACTACAAGGGCCAAAACAATAATTTACTCAATGTTAAATAATACATCTGTCCTATTATATTTAAATATTCAATGATGGATTTTTTTTTTATTTAATTGTGGATAGTTATTATACATTAACTATTTTTAAGCGCACCTGAAGTTGATGAAGCGCTGAAGATCACAACATTTAGAAGTCTATGGGTCTAAATGTATATTTGAGTATTTTGTATTGTTTCCGGAAATGATGTAAACTTCAGATAATGATAAATATCCCTAAATAGTCTGAACTAGTTGATATGTATGCATGTATTGTTTATTCAGGGAAAGTTGTATTTCCCTTATACAAACAAAGTTTCGTATTTAATAGGATTTTTCGGAACATTAATTGTAGTTTCAGAAATATCTAGATTCCATATAAATGTGGGTTTAGTTGTTTAACTGTTAGACTTTTGTCATTTGTACAAGCTGTTAAGTGTATGTTACAATGTGTTTTAATACAAGTACAATATTTGTGAAGATCTCTCTATTTCTCTACTCATTTCTTTTTAGTTTGCTTACAACTTAAAACACCATGTATTTTTCACATGGAAAAAGAATTATAGGCTTAAAATTTAAAACACCATGCCAAGAACGTTAAGTAGTGTATTTTAAGTGTTAAGTAGTGTGTTTTAGTTATGTTTTAAATTTAATGCCTGTAATACGTTGCATTATGTTTTAAATTGTTACGTTTGGTTTTTTTTTTTTTTTGCCAGAACAACCCAAAACATCATGCCTAAGTTCAAAACATGATGCCAACTTCTTATGAAAAATGTCCTTTTTACTAGAACTTCACCGATATATATTCATTTTTTATAATAAAATCTACGTTTTCAACCTAAAGATTACGAAGCATCCACAAAAAATAAATAAGGACTTAACATAACTATCTGAACACAATTTACATATTTATCAGAAACATGAGTAACACAAAATTAAAAGTTTGTCAAGCTTTAACAAAACTGAAACTGAAATGGTTAAATGACGTATGTTGTGGTAGGCATATAGTATAACTAGGTTTCTAATGTTTTAAGACATAAAAACCTTTAGATAAACTAACACAAATAAACATAAACGGACGAACATAAATGAACACATTACTGAACGTTCATTAAAATAAACGAACGAATGCAACCTATTCATGTTCGTTCGTTTAACTTAATGAACAAAATTTCTTATGCGTGTTCGTTCATTTATTAAATGAACTTCTTCCGAACAATTCATGAACTGTTCGCTGCATGTTGAATTCGTTTACAACCCTAGTTGTAAAATGAATATAATGCATGAAATTTTAATTTTATAAGATAAATATAAAGTCATCCAAAAACATGTGATGTATCACGCACAAACATATTCAAGGTAAAAATGTAAATAATCCTCTAGATGCATGGTCACCATCTACGTGCTTATATAATTTCTTTTAGAGTAAAGTGCAATTTGTGTCCCTGAGATTTACGTTTTCGCTACACTGTGAGCCCCTAAGCCAATCGCAATTAGTATATTCCATTATGTGTAGTAAGAGGGAAACCATCTTTTCACTTACAAAAAAACACTAACTCCAATTTATACCCCCATTTTCCCCCAAACATAACACTTTGCATCCTCTTCATTTCCCTCACCACCACCTCCCCCCTCTCTAATATCACCACCATCAACCACTATCACCATGTAGCCACCACCACATCACATCTATATCTCTCTCTCTCTCAGTTTGAATCTGAATTGGTTACCGATCCATGCTTTAGAGAGGATCTAAAGTGAATCATGGATTTCATAGGAAGCCTTTCATAATTCTACTTGAATTTCGGCCGGTATGTTGCTTGACATTTCATAAGAAGCCTTTCAAAGCTGATGAGAGTGACGATGGCCAAAAAACCCACCACCATCAACCACCACACATTTACAACTTGAAAAAGGCCTGATTTTGTAACTTCAAACAATGATTTAAACCGGAGAACTGATTTAAGATTTGAAGAACTAATGAACTATGATTCTGATGAACTTATTCATTTTACAATTTCATCTCTGAATTCTCTCACCGAATTGTTGTTTTTTCTCTCTCTAAAGAACTCGAAGCTTATAATGTCTGAATTTGCTTACCAGATATGTACTGGTTTTGATTATCCTTCAAACCGATTGCTTTTGACCTTCGAAAACTCATCCTAAACAATAAAAATAACTTCAGTTTCACCAAAATTAACGTCTCCTTACAACGGAATCATCAATTTGATTCAAAATCAAGAGCGAAGGAATTGATTGGGGGGGGGTGTGGAGTTACAGGGTGAGGACGGTGATGTTGAAGGGGTTGCAATCAGAAGAAGGGTGTGGTGTAAAGTATGGTGAACAATGGTGGGTTAGATGTGGTGATAACGGGTTGAAGTGGGTGACTATGTGTGATGGTTGAAGGTGGTTGATGTACGATGGTGAATCCATTGAGGGTAGTGGTCGGTAGTGTTGGCGATTTCTTATTGGGTTTTATATGGTTGGTGGCGCATGTGGAGGCATAATAGAGGGATGCGAATGAAATGGTATTTCGGTCCGGAGCTTAGGTGTGGTGGTGTGTGAACGATGGTGAAGATGGTCCGGTGGTATGAAGTTTTGGTGGTGTGGTGTTGATGGTTAAAGGGGTGGGGGGGGGGGGGGGGCGTTAATTGGAATAAAGACATAATAAAGGGATGCAAATGAAACGGTATTTCGGTCTTTTCACCATGATTCAAACATAATTGTGATGTCAGCAAGCGGGAAGGGCTTAAATTGTAGAGAAAACCAAACCTTAGGGACTCAAGTATCCATTTTTTGAAAATACGGACTTAGGTTGATGTCGATCACATTTTTCAAGGACGCAAATGCACTTTACATTTTTTTTTTAATCTAGAATACCTTTTATCATTAACTTGAATATCATCTTAGAATGATAGTACATTTGAAGCCAAAAATTTAGCGAAGCTCGTCACAAATTTGCTTCAATTCCTTCACTACTAGAAAAATGTCAATTTGTTACGAAAATTTCCAACGCAAAAAAATGCTTTACAAATTCAGACATATTTGCAACGCATTTTTGACAGAAAAAAATGTGACATAAGTGCGTTGCAAAACTTTAAAGCTCTAAACTGAAATTGCGTTGAAAATTCGTCACAAATTTCCGACACCATATTTTTGTCGTAAATGCGTTAAAGATTGCGTAGTAAATGCGTAGCAAATAGCTTTCAACGGGGCTTTTTCCAACATCAACGTTTTGTTGCAAATGTGTAGCAAACCTGAATTTGTTACGCAATTGTAACGGAAAAGCTTGTTAGAAAATGCCAAATTTCTAGTAGTGCTTGCCGTCTCGTTCATATATCGTTGCGGCTTAACCGTTTTGGGGCTAAAGTTTATTCTAAAATCTATTCAATTTTTGTAGAAAAACAATTTTTTTTTTTTTTGTTACAATCGAAACACCTGGGAATATGATAAAGAGACTTTTTCTGTATGAGCTTTCTAAATGCGTAGAAACATTTAATTTCAATAGAATATACGAGAGTTGAAAATTAAGAGAATTTCAATCGCATGCAAATTGAACGTAGTCAAGATTTAAAACAATAAGGGTCTCAAATTTGAGTTATTTTTATTTTATTTTTTTACTGTTGAGCCTCCCTTGTATTCGAATGCTTGGCCTTATGCTTTAAAGAAGCATTCTCAACGATGCGCTATTTTAATACCTAGGCCACATGTTTATGACACTAAAAACATGTTGGTTTGCTCAATTTGACTGGTCATAAATAATCACAAATTTGATCATCGACTAGAACTCTCAACTGCTCCTTACAATGGAAAATCCAAACATACCATGCATCTTTGATTCCTTTCTTTTTCTTAAAAGACAAAAGCCTTAAAATCCAGATGATGTCCTATGAAGGATTTAAGAAGTCTTTACTTACAAGACCTACCATCCTTAAATAGGTCTCGTTATCTTTCAAACTAATTGGTACTAGTACATTGATTGGTCTGATCAAATCTATATAACGTGGAATCCTAGATTCAGCATCATAGTACCAAAATCTACACATTAATACATTATTTTCCTAAGGCAAAAGATAAAAAAACATGAATGAAATCACAAAGAAAACAAATACAAATTAAATAAACGAAACAACCTCTTGCAGAAACACAAGGTAAAGATTCGTATATCAGGCCTATGTTGGCCCGACTTCCCTTAGACGTCGCGCATACGATAGCCTCGTGCACCTGGTTTGTCCTTAAAGAAAAGGGAAAACGGCAAAAAGGAGATGGACGGGCTTAAAAATACTACAAATTAATCTCCTTCGCCTTCTGTTATAGCTGATGACATCTCCTCGACTGTAATGGCTACACCGTTATTTCTCGAGGCTTGGAACCGTTGCTTACAAGAATGACAAGTGATCTCCAAGATGGTGGCGCTAATTTTCTTTGTAGCTTGCTCGCGTAAAATCTTAGCCCTTTCCAACTCTGCTTGCGCTTGTTTCCTAATCCGTTTCGCGTTAGCAAACTCTAGTTCGGCAGTATCTATCTGTCTCTTTGCTTGTTGTCTAGCTTCTTCGGCAAACTCCTTTTCGGCCATAGCCATCTTCATATTTTCTTCTTCTTTTGGGAAGCTGATTCCGCTTCCAATCGAGAGCTTCAAATTTGTCCGATTATCATGGATTTGTTCATATAATGATGATGATGGTAAGAGTTGAAGTTCCAAGTTGTTTTGTGTGTCTTGAGGTTGTGAAAAAGGATTCTCACAAGGTGGGATTGGTGTCATTCGTTGCATTGATGGGATGGTGCTTAAATTCGTGTCACTTGATGGGCTTGTACTCGATGCGGTTCGAGATGAACATGCTGGCTGGAATGCGGGCAGGTCCGGATGGACACGTCGGACGATACAAGCATCTTGGTGCTCGATAAAACTCTCGACTCTATATTTAAAGAGTTAAAGACAAACGAGTCAAAACAAGAACAGCGTACAGTAATCATTACATTGTTGACAAAAGAATTTATATACATAACGTATAATTATAGGGAGACAAAGATCAAGTGCTATAAGACAAAAGATCTAATCAAATGAAGAATCAAAACTTTCTCGCGTAGGGGCTACCAACTAGCAAACAAGATATTATAGATCAAGAAATAGATGGTTTGTAAGATCAAGATCATGTAAATTAAGAAGATGATTAATTTGTATCAACTAAATCCAAATAACTTCAGCTTAATCATAAGATTTTGGACTATACCAAGCAATATTATAATAAAAAAAGACCACTTATCCCATAATATAAAATAAAAAGATACGTAAATCGAATTTTAATAATTTAAACTATGACTTTTTGATTGATAATAACTGATATACTAGTAATTTAACCAATAACGTATAGTTTCAGTTTTCACTTTGTTGCTAAGAACGATTCCAATTTAACGAAAGTAACTTTGTATGCCCATAATAAAGAGCCGACTTGATTTTTATCTTATTCGGAATGTTATAAATTGTTTTGAAACATAATAAATAAAAGTTACTTCTCCGTTTAAACTTTATTGTCCTTCAGAATGAAAGTGAATATATTTTTTTTTGAACGGTCAACAAATATATACTTTTGTTTAACTTGAAAATAATTAGTCAAATTATCAGTGTGATCATAGTTTAAATTATGAAGATACAATAATTTACCATTAAAATAAATTAAAAGATCATAGATTTCAGATAGTGATTTATTATGGGTTTACTCTATATTGTCGAGAACCAAACCAGAAAAAGACTGTACCCTTAATCAGAGACTTCAAAGAATTCACTGTTGAATTAATTATATTGACCAGACGTCGACTTTTTCAGATGAAAAAAAAAAATCATTAACGAATTTATGTTTTTGTTGCTGAAATCCATGTCTGTAAACAAAAAACAAACACCAAGGTGGAAAATGTCATAGGTTCCAGCCTTCCCATTTTAAAGATTACCTTTTTTATTCAAAGATTATATTTTTTTTTTTTCATTTGAAGATTGTAAATAACCAAGCTTGACACATTAGATATGAATATATAATCCTCATTTAATTAATTTAAAGTGAAGTTAAAGAAAAAAAACCTGGAAAAAACTCGGCCACAGTCGCAAGAATGGCCTCTAGTGCCACAAGTTTTGAGATGAGCTTTATAATCAGATTGAACAGCATAACCCTTTGAGCACTTCTCACAAACCCATTGTTTATCATTACTATGTTTTCTCCTATAATGCTTTTTGATCCCTACAAGGTCCCCTAGTGCGTGACAAGGGTCATGGTGCAAGCAGCTCGGTTCGGGGCACACGAAAACCCTCTTTTTCACCTCCGGCGACTCGCGCTTTAATAGCTTCCATGGCACTTTATGCCGTCTCCGGTGCATCTGTAGATTCTGATCTCTTTGGAACCCTTGGTTACAGATCTCACAAACGTACCTATCTGATTCCAACAATGTTTTTGGTGATAGAGATACCACTTCCGCATCCGGATCTGCGAGTTTAATCGAATTAAATATATAAATGTTCTAAATATGTGTACGTTAACTATTTACCTAGATTACTAGTTAACTAAAACATATAATACATAACTACCAACGAACCTGTTATGGAGAAACGTACACAGTAATATCTCACTCAGGAAAACTATATATTAGGTATGGGTAGAGTGGGACGAGGGCAAACATTTACTCTGTCCTAGACGATAAATTAGTTATATACATATGTAAGTTAACCATTTACCTGGCGTGCCAGCGGGACGTCTTTTCCTTTTGCTGGAAAGACCATTTTCCGGTGAAAGGAAAGGATCAGAAGACGAAGATGGCGCGGCAGCGAGGTGGTGGCTATGGTGGTCGTTGTTGTCTAACATATGGGTTGATTTATGTAAGACAAAATCTATCAAATATCCGTAAAAGTGATCAAGATAGTTGTTTGTTTCAGCTTTATTAGTTCTTGAGATGAAGAAGGTGAGATGTAGAGAGAGATGAGGATTGAAGAAAAGTAATTTGCTTTGCGAGAAATCAGCTTTCTTTAAGCTTTAAAACCTTTTAGCTTTTACAATGAACTTTCTTTGCTTTTTTGTTCATTGACCCCGCACCTTGAGCAGGTAAGGTTGAGGTTATAAGTCTTGTATATAAAGCCTGCAATAGTAGAATCAAGAGAAAAGATAAATACACATTACACACACTCAAACACACACAGTGAGGTGTGGAATGTAGGGTGAGGATGAAAGAGATAGAGCTTGTTAAACCCAATCAAATGAATCGAAACTTGAGCCCACAAGAGAGAAACCCAACAGATGAAACCAAAAAAACATCCCCACCATATAGAAAGACAAAGAAAACAGTAATTATTTCTATCTTTCTTTCACATTTCTTTTATCTTCTTTTTTAAGTTTTATAACAGAAAATATAACATTGTGCATGAATAAATACAGGTACAAAACTCCCTGCACGTGACTTCCTGTGTTGCCTCACGTGACCTACTCTTTTTCTCTACTTTAAAGTTGAAAGGGTTGAAAAAAAAAATAGTGATGAAAAGGTGATTCCATCTAAAAAGCACCCCATACTACTGTTAAAAAGTAAAAACATGATTATGAATAAGATAGGAGATGTTTATTTGACAAAGCATAAGAGTGCTGCATTTAAAAGTAGTAGAAAACATGATGTGTAAGCAAACAGGAATGCCACTGACTCTTTTAAATTAGTTCAAACCTCAGCATTGTTACATCGTTCGTAAATTACTTTTTTTTACAGGTGAACTTCTTTTGTGGTTATTCACATCCCTAAGTCGGGGACCCTAACTAAGATCTGACCCAGACTATGTTGTCTTAACCGGGCCTGCGCTTGGTGTAGTTAGACTTGGCTACGGCTATCGCCCGGAACCGTACCACCTCCACACGAGATACCTCGCTGGAGTAATGGCCGGATAAAACCGGAGCGGCTCAGGCTCGAACTTGCGCAACATTGGCTAACAAGCGCTTACCATCATTGCCTGGTCCCCACACCTTTCGCTACACCCGGGAGTCGAACCGGAGTCTCCAAGGAAACCAACCGGCCAACTCCCAACTGAGCTGGGATGGGGGATATCGTTCGTAAATTACTAACTTTATAATAGAAGATTATAGTTATTTTTTTGTTTAATGTAAGTATGTGGTCGTATTAGAACTAATTCACCACAAAGACATAAGATTTACGGAAATTTGGTCATTTGAATACTGTTACTCGTAACAGGGACGTCTCTGAGAATTCATGTACCCCGTTCGAGCTCGAAAAAATATGTCTTTCCATAATGTTTTATTATTATTATTTTTTAAAATCAAATTAGTATTGGGCTCACTAAAGCTAATGTCAATTGACTAGCTTCTAAACCATAAAAACTGATTTGTAAATGGGTCTATACTGGAATTGTTAAAGGTATACTATTTAAAAAAAAATAACATATATATGTTGGATATTTAAAAAAAACATGTGCCCCTCAAAATCATGGACCCTGTGCGGTGGTCCTCCCCGGACACAATAAAGGCCGTCCATGCTCGTATATCATTTACGTATCATAATAGTACATGTGTTACGTGAAATTTGATCATGTTATATTAATATATGTTGATGTATCTTTCTAACGATAACATACTTCAAATCAAAGTTGATATATACTGCTAACGAAAAGGCAAGTAGCCTAGTGGTATCAAGAGGTGAAGAAAATATGTCTAAGGGGCAGATGGTTCAACTCTTACAGTAGACAAAAGATGTAGATTTAGGAGTATGATTAGAATGGTGAGTGTTAGATGGGTTTTGGATTGATCTTTAATGAGTCTAAATGGTAATTATTATGAGTTTCTCTATGATTAATTTTTTGAGATTGTTTGATTACTAGTGGATGTGTTATTGTAGGTGAAACACATAACTGGAAAGTAATTAACAAGTAATTAGAAGGTGGAAAGAGCAGACAAAAGAATAAAACACCCATTTGAAAAACCTAGGGGTCGTACCCTACGGCTCTGAGGCGTAGGTTACGGTGGACCTCAGAACACCGTAGCCTCTGTCGTAAGGCAAATGTATTGCACCGTAATATTTCATTGGGGGACGTGGCTTATGACCCAGGCCGTAGATTACGATCGTCGCATGGGATATTTACGGTTCTTCATATTTTTTGAGGTATTTAAAGGTCGACAATTCCCTAATTCGTAATTAACACCTTGTGGACCATTTTGGATCAAAGGATTGAAGTTTTTAGAGGATTCAGACCCATCAAATCAATATTCCATCATCAGTCATGCAATTTGAATCAACAAATTGAAGGTTTTGTCACGATCATGAGCGGCTAATCTCTTTGTGATTTTCTCCGGGTGGAGAGTTCTAGTAAGTAGATGATTTGACTTGGTTTTCTTTGATGTTTGGGACATGCAATATAAGCATTTGAGGATTTTTGCTATTTGTTAGATTGAACGATTGTAAACAACTAGTTTTTAGACTTTATTCTTTATCTTTCAATCTAGTAATCGGGATATATTGGATTTGGGATGAGATTTGGTAATCTCCAATTGATAATCAAGTGATAAACCCCCTGTTGTTTTGCCACTAAAGTGAATTGTCCTTGTTTATCACTATCAATTAACTTATAGAATTATGTCTATGTGAATTTCCAAACGTGAAACTAGGTATATCTTTGAGCTGGAATGCTGAAGGAAACACTTCTCTTATAATTTTTGACAACCTCGTTTAGTTAATCGTTAAAGTAGTTTTTTTTAAACAAATAACCAAACAATTTGATTTCACTTTTCCTTAGCATATAATTATTTATCAATATTCATCCATCTAATAGTACTTTCCATGATACTTCTCATGATTCCACACCCGACTTACCCTATCTAATAAGATAGTTGGGACTGAGTTATAACTCTTTATATGACCGAGCATTCGAAGTCGATTAGTGGGTAACTCATTTGAGTTAGCCGGTCAAAAGAGAAAACGGAATATATATATATAGTGAAAGGATAATAAGAAAACCCTATTGAGCTGAGAAAACTTTGAAAACTCAATCTCCACCATTCATCAAAAAAATCTATAGTTGAGATTCAATGTTACATGAAGTAACATTTCTAACTATGTAACAGGCTGACAAAAAGTACATGTAACAATTTTTATTTTTCACTTTTCTAGTCTAACACAAAAAGTGTAGCAGGTTTAATTTGTTTGTTACACTAAAATTTTACTATAAAACATGTAACATGTTTTTTACATGCACTACACATTGAAAACTCGTAATTTTTTAAGTTCGAAAATGTTACACTTCGTAAAATCTGCATAATATGTTGTTGAAAACAAAAAAAAAGTATAACACGTGATGTTACATCTACATAAACGGGCAAAAGAGATGTAACATATCAATTTTCCCTCTCCTGACAAAGTTGTTACATGTTAGAATTATGAAAAAAAATTGTAAAATGTGGCAACATGTGGTCCATCCATATAGTTTCTTGAGTTTTCTCAACACACATGGTTTTTTCTCTATACTTGCCCTATATATATAATATTAATATATTTTTTTGTTATCGGTTTTAAAAAGCCATATTTTCAAATGTTATATGAAAGTAAAATCTATTTTGAGCATGTGGATATATCCTTTATAATTTGCAAGAAATGACGGGTTTTTTTGTCTGTAAACAATTTGGTCAAGTATGTTAGTGTTTAGGAACTTAGTGTTGGTTGTTATGATACTAAAAGCAATAAAACCAACTAGTGTTATTCCATTATTGTCAAATTCATATATGTGGTAACGCAAAAAAAAAATCATATTCTAGTATCCTATTAGTATCAATCTTGTTCCTATCTTTATTATAACCGGATCCAAAAAATGTTTCCTCCATTTTGCTCAATCCTAAGAATGTTTCTGCCTTTCAACGGTTTCTAAGAATGTTATGGACTTGATTTTCTAGAAAACTATTAGCTAGAGGATAACCTAATTTGGATTCAAAGTCTAGATCTTTGGATGGTTATTGGAATGATGATTGGATATTGTAAAACAAAAGACCCTACTTAGAATACTAATTAGTAATAGGTTTTGTTTGATGCCTCCTCATAAACAACAAAGGAAACATGTAGAATATCTCAATCTTAAAATACGAAAGTCATCAGCACACATTTTGCTTTAGATCAATACTTACAAAGCAAGAGTAATTTAGAAGTGGAGTAATCGATGTCGAAATGTAATGGAAAGTGTTTTGAATTCGAAGTATAGAGATCAACTAAGATAAAACTACATGAACTTATGACCGAATAACAACAATGTGATTGAGTAAAACTCCTCATGTCCAAATAGCAACTCTTAATCATCAATATGAAAAACTAAGATGGCTTTTTTCGTAACGGGGATATGTTGGGTATATTGTACTAATAAGGTCCATTTTCATTGTAGCAACCTTTGAAAATTGTTAAGAAATGCCAAAATTGTAAGGAAATCAAGAATCGTTGAATATCACAAAATCAATAAAAAGGTACAAAATCACTTATAATCAACAACCACAAGTTTATGTCTATTATCCAACACAAACAAACATGTGCGTATTATAAAATATGTTAACAAAACTAAAAGACAATAAGATTGCTCAAAAATCCAAAAAATAAAAAATATTTAATATTGTAGTACTTTGAATGGATGTCTAATAAAAAAAGTTCTAGATGGTCACATATGTTGGAAAAGGTGAGTTTATATAAATTTACATATTGTAGCACTTTGAATGGTCCTGTACGTTTATAAATAACCTGAATACTACATCAATTGTCTAGTATATCGTGTTAATCACCTTGAATCATTGTTAATAATTCTTATGTGGTAATTAAAGGTTACTTTTTAAAATAAATACTAAATTACAATTTTAATCCAATATGATATCTTAAATTTATGGAGTGGGTTCTTTAAAGTTTTGGCTTTCACTTAAAGAACTTTTCTTGAAAACTTGCCACAATATGTCATTTGCACTAACCCGTGTCCAGTTCCTTAGTTAGCTTAACCACTTTGTAAGGCACGTGAGGGTAATAACATAATTTCCCCTCTCATTTACACACCTCATCATCATCAACATACTCAGTACATCTCACAAATAGCAAAGTAAAGGTAGGGTCTGAGGAGATTAAGATGTAGACAGTCTTATCTTTACCCCGTAGGAACAGAGAGGCTGCTTCCAGTGAGACCCCCCGGCTCGATAGTAGTTTTGCATCAAGCCTTGGACATAAGGCACATAACACTCAGCAATTGAGACAAAGACCGATTAGTGCATGTACCCTTTTGTCTTTCAGCTATCAACGCCACCACATGATGCATGAATAACCGTCCTCAGCTTTTAATGTTATTTTCACGAAATTAGTAAAATAACGTAAATATTAGTGCACTTTCACTCTTGCGACCCCAATGGCCTACACATATATACATTATTTGTGCACTTTCATTTACACACCGACAAATAGTTAAATATGTTAGTTCCATGAGGCCCACCATCACCTTCAACATTCCTAAACTTTAAGCAGGCCCTTAATCTATGTAACCAATCAACCAACAACATTCATCAGAATCATTTAGCTAAGTCAAGCTTTTGTGTTTGCCGTTGGGGACTAGCTGGCGATATCCACAAGGTTGCGATTCAACCAAGTTAAACTTACCACGGGTCTTGTCGATTATAGATCAAGGTTGGAAAAAATGAGTCCAAATATAGATGTTGATTGGAAATATAAATCCAAATATAGTTCCCTTGCGAAACATCGCCTTGTCAACTTAGTGCCTACTGCCTAACCAGCCAGGGTTTTTTAGGATCATAATTCAAAGCCCTAATATCGATGGTGGTATTGTGTTATGTGTACAAACGCTAATCAGAATGAACCACCAAAAATCTAAGCCTTAGGAAGTAAAAGGACTGCCATAGGAAGTAAAAAAAAACTAATTTTAAGAACTTTTCAGATAAAGGACTCTAAGTGAAAGTCAAATATCAAAAGGAGCCAATCGATAATTTAGGATATCATAAAAGACAAAAGTTGTAACTTAATCTAAAAGAAACCAGTTAAAATATATAACCAAAAAGTTACGTAACTTCTTATCTTATACAACTCCCATTCGTGTTGATTAGATTTTATATTACTGATGGTGTAAATGTAAAAGCATGTGCTACTCAATGTTGCATGTCATGATCCGTGGGGTAGAAGTAGGGTGCAAATGACTTACTCGTCATTTGTTTTTTTTAAATAATATACTATAAAATCGAGCGTCTTATGATCTTTAATATGAGGACCCTATTTTATCCTATTAAAAAAATCAAAACCCTAGTTGCGTAATACACAATAGACATAACGTAAAACACAATGAGTATCAAACAAAAAACATAATAGAAAGTAGACTAAAAACACAATAGATAACAATAGTTAAAGACACAATTGACAATAGACTAAAACTCAATGAGTATCAGACTAAAAACGCAAAGGAAAGTAAGCTAAAAAACACAATTGATGACAACGCATAAAAGATACAATAGACAGCGGACTAAAACACAATGGGCAACAGAATAAAAAGACAATGAATAACAAACTAAAACACAATGGACAATAAACTAAAAACACAGTGAACAATAGACTAAAAACACAATGTACTACAGACTAATACACAATGAACAACATACTAAAACACAATGGACAACAAAACAAAAACACAAATGACAACATATTACAACATAATAGATAGCATATTAAACACAATGACCAGAACCTATAACACATTGTATAGGAAACTCATCTAACTTTAAAACACAATAACCAGAATCAATAACACAATGTAAAGAAAACCCAATTATAACACCATCTTCATTGTGTCATACATTATGTTGTAGGTTCTGATAAAAAAACGTTATGGACAAAACCCAAATTAACATTGTGTTATAAGTTTTGCAACAATATAATGTATAGAAACCCTGGTAAAAATGTAATGACCAAAACCTAATTGAAAGACATAATAAGCAGAACTGTGACATTTGTGCTCTTATAAACACTGTACGATGTAGAACAACTTCAATATCAATGAAACATGGTGTTTTGATCCCGATATTTGTTTATTTATGTTTAACAATTTCACGTTTTAATTCTTGTTCAATTTTGAGCTTTTAAACGAGTTCTGAAAAGTTATACGCGAACTGTTACATAAACGTAATCAGTTTAACGCGACATACACTCCGGAACAGTGATATAAGCTAAACATACCCTAAATATCCTTTAAATATCTTATAAATAAGTTTTGAATGATTCGGTATGGCAAAAACAAGTTTAATCAATCACATGGACTATTTGTGACAAACTGCAAAAGTCTGTCAATTCTCGTAGCGACGTACACTCCGGAACAAGGTCATAAGATAAACATACCTTAAATACCCTTTACATAACTTAGAAATAAGTTTTGAGGGGTTCGGTATGTGAAAATATGCTTATTTGATCATAAGGACAAACCGCGTCAAAACTGCGAAAGTATGCAAATTCGTGCATATTTTGTGTTCTGACCATATCCGCACATCCAAAAAAATTTGTAATCATTAAAATATTGTATTTTAGTGATGGTAATGCAAAAATACCATTCGTTGCGCAATTGGGATCGTTTTCGTGTCCGTTCAAGTTTCGTCGTAATTAACCGAAAAACGTGATCGTATGACCAAACGAACCGACATCCACAATATTTCCAAGCATATTTCAAGCCTCCTATGCTTTAAAATCCTTATAAAGCCTTGATATAGGGTTAACCGGGGTTAAACGCGTCGAAAAACAAGTTTAGGAGCTGCAGGGACCATTTCTGTCAATTTGTGAAAGTTCTGATCTGAGGTGGCTGGCAGGGCGCGACCCACTGGGTGTTTTGGGTCACAGGGGTGGGGCACATCAGTGACAAAAGCTGTTTTGTGTTAAAATCAGCGGAATTGATGGTTTTTGTTGCTTGTTTTCTTGTTTGGGGACCAAGTTTAGTGTTCTACAAGGCTACTAATCAGGTCTAAACACTTGTATGGTGGAGATTAATCCTTGGAGAACACATAAAAACTTGTAATGATCTTAGAAAGCCATGAACAACTATAAATACCCTTCACCTTTCACCTTCAAACTGGCTCATTTCCATTCTTCTTCTCTCTAAGCTCTAATTGGAGGCTACCACATTTGTTGGAGGCTTCCTAACTGATTTTTCTAGTAATCTTTTCATCCTACAACACTTGTAAGTGTTCTTCCTAGTCTTGTTTATTTATTTTTAGCTATTTCATGCTAAACGTCAAACAGTGTTTGACTTTCGGCTTTGACCATGAATTGGTCAAGACAAAGTTCAATTGAACTTTGCAACGTGATCATAATCACGATGGTTATAGTCCCTTGTGACTATACATACTGATTACCACGTTGACTAGTTGAAGTGACGAGTCAAAGTTTCAGTCAAAATGCACGATTGTGTGCATTTTACGACGGAACTATTTTCGGGTATCAAAAAACTTTGTTTTGATACCAAATCAGTTTTCCAACTTAGTTAAACATGTTTAACTCGTCACTTCTAGTTTAGTGCTTATTTAGGGTCGTAAGTCAAGCGTTCTTGACAACCGCTTAGACTTTCGAACCTGACCCGTTTGTCGATCATTAGGATCCGACCAAACACATATTGTGGTCATAGTTGTATAGGGAATAACCTCCAGAGATTATACCTTATGGTCACTTCGTTTGGTTAGTTGTATGATAGGTAGTTTATATGCCTTACGAAAACGACCAAAATGTCCTTTTTGCGCATAAATTCAATTTAAGTATATGTAACCTAAATTTTGACACTTAAACTGATATTGCAACATTATTAAACATATTTAGGCATATAAGACTTATCATAGGACTAGTTTGTGACCCCCCAGGAAAAACCAGGAAACCACGCAACTTAACTAGCTTCCTCAGTAACCACGCGCTAAATTTCGGGACGAAATTCTCTTAACAGGGGGAGAATGTGACAACCCTCATAATTACATGTATCTGTACGAATTAATTAATGTTAATTAAAGTGCTTGATGACTATGCTGAATTACTTAACTGCTTTCTGATTACTGCGTCATACTTACATGTGCTTTTTAACATACTAGTATTGTGCAGAAAATTAACTAAATGGTCCTGTATGCTTCCCTAAGTGTTGGGAATTAAAAGTGTTACAAAAAGATATATATATAGGACACTATACGGAATAACTTAGCACTTTAACGGAACGGTATCCAACCGAACAACCGGACATTACCCGGAACACAAAAATATTGCTAAAAAATTGTTTTACTTTTTCTGAGCTAGTTATGGTCCCCGAACACCCTAACACCCTATATAATATATATAACACACATAATACACTAACTAAACATTGGATTTCAACCAAGATCTCTAATTTACCCATCACCCCTCAACTAAACACCCCCCCCCCCCCCTTGATCTACGGTTATGATGGGTGGCCCCCATACCTAGATTTTATTAATTTGTTAATTGGATATATTAGTACCACACCTAGATTTTATTGATTTGTTAATTGGATATGTTAGTACTTTTAGAAACACACTAACCATGGGACAATAGAACTATAAGGATGTCACACCCCCAAAATCCACAAGCGAAGTATCACCTCATGGAGGCGTGACTGACCATGATCCAGCCACCAATCATATTGAACAATGTATTTAAAATAGATAAAATCCAACCACTCAATATAATTGGTGGTTCAAAACTAGTTAACCAAGTTTAAATTAAACAGCGGAAGCATAGGACGTGGAACCAAAACATAAGTTCAATAAGTTCATAAAGTTTAAATGTTTAGAACGGGACATAACAGTCCATATCCCACAACGACTTCCTCCTCGCGCAAGCTCTATAAGTATCTAACGACCTGCAAGACATGTAACAACGAGTCAACAACAAAGTTGAGCGAGTTCACAGTAGGTGTTCGTTATAAAGTAGATTTTCAAGAACTATGTGTTTGTTTGCAACTACAAGTTAAATCAACTTTCCTTATTTTCCAAACCATAAACGGTGGGGGCTACCCCATGTTGTAGACCACTAGACTAGATGTATATATATAGGTGTCCTTCCCAATCCGAGAACAGAGGTACGTATTGAATACGTAGGTTTAGCGCAGGTGCCCTTCCTAATCCGAGGACAGAGGTACGCACAAGAATACGTAGATTTAGCGCTGGCGTCCTTCCCAATCCGAGGACAGAGGTACGTATAAGAATACGTAGGTTTAGCGCTGGTGTCCTTCCCAATCCGAGGACAGTGGTAAGTAGTCTAGTAGTGTTGAAAGTACAAGTTTCGTAATAGCTATTTAATCCCATTCCCAACCCACCGGGAATCCCATGCCTTAAGAGTGTGTGAACTCACCTTGGTTTGCTCGGTTAGATTAGTTACTGTAGGTCCCCTATTCATATGGATCTTTACAGAATTGTCTTTCTAATAAAGAGTGCGGAATCCTCTTGATCAGAATAAGCAGAAAACAAGTAGAAGAACAGAAACAGCAAATCACTTTCAAACTGGATCTTTATTGATTATCCAAACAATCTGTTTTACAATCAATCAAACCCTAATCACTCTCAAATTCGTCCAAGCTTTTTGGAGCTCTCACGAAATTCTCACACAAACTGTTTTGGCTGATTAACCTAAACCCTAAAGCCTAACCTTGTTTATATAACACAAGGTTGCAACATTAGGCTGGGTTTGCTACATGGGCTAGGCCCAAATCGTCCCCCATCACCCAATGTGGGTTTTGTTTAGCCCAAACTCTATTAACTCACTAATACAAAGCTAAACCCGCTAACTGTTTATCGTTTATCTAATTACAAGATATCCAAAGACCAAATCTAAGTTGTTGTCACAAACATGCACCAACAGTTACTCTAATAATCAGAATTCAAGCACGTCCTAATAAGGTACATATAACAATTAGTTTTTCGTGCATGCATAACATGTATCCTACGTACGGTTTATCTACTCATTACTTCTATCACATAGCATGCACTCACGTTAACATTTCACGCCCATATAAACATCCCATCTATACCCATTCAAAAGCAAACATACGATATTTCACATAACACTTTCATTGACATATAACATGTTAGATCATTCTCAGATAACCTATCCGACATTTAGACACGCAAATTGCTACTTATGTCGTTTCAGCTTTAACATTCAAAACTGGGCTGTTTTTGGGAATTTTAATAAAATAGTTAACTCACTCCAAAAATTCCCAAAATTTTACAGAATTTTTAAACAATTCAAATATTACTGTGTAAAAATATCGGGATCCAATTAATTACCAATATTTTATAAAAAATCATTTACTGGACTGCAATCAGATTCATCACTTTCTGACTGCAGTCCACAGAATAATTTATTTAAAATTCATCATAAGTCTGATTGATGAAATTCCAGTTGGAGCCTTACAAAGACATCAGTGATCATCTACAGTACAAATTTCATGAGCTAATTCTACATAGATTTCAAGTTATGACGAAAAACATAACACACATTTTCTGCAGTAAAAACACAGCTTTTGCTACTGTGAAAAACGACCCTCTAAAAATAGCAAACGAAGTCCAAAAATTATGATTCCTGTGCCATTAGAACTGTATTTCGAAATAACACGTTATAAACTCAAGAAATTCAGTTTTTCGATAAATATTGACCTGTTTACAGCCAACTGAAGTTGGCTGTAAATGTTTGGACAAAAGCTGTTTTCAGCTTATAGCGCTCTAACGCAAGTTCTATTTGTTCTGTTAACATGTTTAGTGATCAACAACGACATTTAACATCACTTGCAGCAGGTTACAATTTATTTAACTTAGATTTATCATGTCAAGTACCATCATCAACATAACAACACCATACTAGCATTATTTCATCTTGTTTCATCATTATGTTCAAGCTTTAAGTTCATGATCTTTTAGTGTTCATATGATTTCATCAAGACATATCTATTAACCACTAAAAACATGAAGTAAATAAGGATTAACAAGGAGCTTACAACTAGCTTAAAGCTAGGGAAGAACACTAGTGAAAATGTGATGGATAAAAGCACACTAAAGAGGTCCTTCAAGTTCTGTGAGTTCCACACCTCCTAAATCACCCTTGTGCACCTTGTATGAAGCTTGGATCGAATGGATGAGAACCAAAAAATGGTGGTGTGTAAGGGGGTGTGTTCGGCTGAGCTTGTAGGAGGGAGAGTAGAATGTTGGTGAAATGTGATGAAGATGATGATGGAGTGTTGTTCTAATATCCATGTAGTGTATTGTCCAATGGTTTCTATGTCTTGTAAAGTACAAACATAATCTACTAATTCCAAGAGAAGATTTTAGGAAGATTATAGAAGATCTTAGTGATCTTGTGGTGGGGCCACCTTGGGTGAGCCGAAAATTATGTATGGGGGGGGGGGTAAATGTAAATTAGATGGTTAGTAGGTAGTTTAGTGGAAGTCAAATGGTAAAAGTCTAGTGTTATGAGTAACTTGCATTATGTAATACGTTTAAGTGTTCGGGAGCCATAACTAGCTCAGAAAAATAAAAACAATACTTTTTGCAATATTTTAGTGTTCCGGGTAATGTCCGGTTGTTCGGTTAGATACCGGTTCATTAAAGTGCTAAGTTATTCCATATAGTGTCCTATATATATCTTTTTGTAACACTTTTAATTCCCAACACTTAGGAAAGCATACAGGACCATTTAGTCAATTTTCTGCACAAGACTAGTATGTTAAAAAGCACATGTAAGTATGACACAGTAATCAGAAAGCAGTTAAGTAATTCAGCACAGTCATCAAGCACTTTAATTATCATTAATAAATCGTACGGATACATGTAATTATGAGGGTTGTCACATTCTCCCCCTGTTAAGAAAATTTCATCCCGAAATTTAGCACATGGTTACTGAGGAAGCTAGTTAAGTCGCGTTGGTTTCCTGGTTTTCCTGGGGTGTCACATCATTCCCCCGTTGGTTTAGAATTTCGTCCCAAAATTCTGCAGTAGCTTCAACCTCAGTAGTGGTTGCACTTTTCTTAAACAACTGGGGATACTTAAGTTTCATTTGGTCTTCTCGTTCCCAGGAATACTCTGGGCCACGACGGGAGTTCCAACGAACTCGAACAAGGGGTATTCTGGTACGCTTGAGAATCTTAATGTCTCGGTCTGTGATTTCAACTGGTTCCTTGATGAATCGCAACTGGTCGTCGATTGTGAGCTCCTTTAAGGGAATTATGAGGGTCTCATCTGACAGACACTTCTTCAGATTCGACACATGGAAAACATTGTGAACTCCGCTGAGTTCTGCTGGTAGATTCAGCTTGTAAGCGACTTTGCCAATATCCTCAATGATTTCGAATGGTCCGACATAACGCGGATTGAGTTTGCCTCGTTTGCCAAAAAGAACTACACCTTTCCAAGGTGAGACTTTGAGTAGCACTCGATCCCCAACCTGGAACTCGAGTGGTTTCTTGCGCTTATCAGCGTAGCTTTTCTGACGGGCACGAGCTGCCGCCATTCGTTGTCGAATCTGAGCAATCTTCTCGGTTGTATCTACTACAAGTTTTGGGCCAGTGATTTGACTGTCGCCAACCTCTGCCCAACAAAGAGGTGATCGGCACTTCGGTCCGTACAATGCCTCGAACGGAGCGGCCTGGATACTGGTGTGGTAACTGTTGTTATACGAAAACTCCACTAACGGGAGGTGTTTTTCCCAGCCATTACCAAAGTCGATTACACATGCCCTAAGCATGTCTTCAAGGGTTTGGATGGTGCGTTCAGATTGCCCATCCGTCTGTGGATGATATGCCGTGCTCATGTCTAATCGAGAACCAAAGGACTTGTGCATAGCTTGCCACAATTCAGATGTAAAACGTGAGTCACGATCAGAAATAATGGAGGTTGGCACTCCGTGCCTTGATACTACTTCCTTTAGGTAGATGTCTGCTAGAGTAGAAAACTTATATGTTTCCTTGATAGCCAGGGAATGTGCAGACTTGGTCAGTCAATCCACGATCACCCAAATGGTATCATTTCCGCGTTGAGATCTAGGCAAGCCAGTAACGAAATCCATGGAAATTTGCTCCCATTTCCATTTAGGTATCTCTGGTTGTTGAAGTAGGCCTGATGGTTTCTGGTACTCGACCTTGACCCTAGCACAAGTCAAGCATTTACTGACGTAGGTTGCTATGTTGGCTTTCATGCTAGGCCACCAGTATGTGGTCTTTAAGTCGTGGTACATCTTATCCGAACCAGGATGTACTGAGTAACGAGACTTGTGCGCTTCATCCATCACAAGCTCGCGTAAGTTTCCGTAAAGCGGGACCCAGATGCGCCCGTTTACATAGTAGGCGCCGTCTTCCTTTTGTTCTAACCGTTTCCTTGATCCTCGTAGGGACTCAGCCCTGATGTTTTCTGCTTTCAATGCTTCGACCTGAGCATCACGAATTTGAGCGGGAAGGCTAGAGTTAATGGTAAGCTGTAACGCACGTACACGCTTAGGTATAGCATCTTTCGACTGAGGGCGTCGGCCCAACATTGGCTTTGCCCGGATGGTACTTGATCGCACATTCATAATCATTCAAGAGTTCAACCCATCGACGTTGTCGCATGTTTAACTCCTTTTGCTTGAAGATATGCTCGAGACTCCAGTGATCGGTGTAAATGGTGCACTTGGTACCGTACAGGTAATGTCTCCATATCTTAAGTGCGAAAATAACTGCTCCCAATTCCAAGTCGTGCGTAGTGTAGTTCCTTTCGTGAACTTTAAGTTGTCGCGATGCTTAGGCAATGACCTTGTCACGTTGCATCAACACGCAACCAAGTCCTTGGATGGAAGCGTCGCAATAAACCACAAAATCATATGTGCCTTCAGGCAATGAGAGGATAGGCGCGCTACAAAGTCTATTTTTTAAGTGCTGAAATGCGGACTCCTGTTCATCACCCCAACGATAGGTGACACCTTTTTGAGTAAGTGAGGTGAGAGGTTGTGTAATCTTAGAGAAATCCTTGATGAATCTTCTGTAGTAGCCCGCCAAACCCAAGAATTGGCGGATTTCTGTTGGTGTACGGGGTGCAGACCAGTTTTTGATCGAGTCAACCTTGGATGGATCAACATGAATCCCATCCTTGTTTACCACATGGCCAAGAAAGTGGACTTTGCGAAGCCAGAAGTCACATTTCGAAAATTTGTCATACAACTGCTCTGTTCGAAGGAGTTCCAAAATAAGTCTCAGGTGTCGTTCGTGTTCTTCCTGACTTTTAGAATAGATTAGGATGTCGTCGATGAATACAATAACGAACTTATCCAGGTAAGGCTTGCACACTCTGTTCATGAGATCCATGAAGACCGCAGGTGCATTCGTTATTCCAAAAGGCATACCCAGAAACTCGTAATTCCCATACCGAGTCCTTAATGCTGTCTTAGAGATATCCTCGTCTCGGACTCTCAGTTGATGGAAGCCTGACCTCAGGTCAATCTTTGAGTACAAACTCGACCCTTGCAACTGGTCGAATAAGTCATCAATGCATGGGAGAGGATAACGATTCTTCACGGTTACCTTGTTGAGTTCGCGATAGTCAATACACATTTTGAAGGTACCGTCTTTCTTCTTTACAAATAACACTGGAGCTCCCCAAGGCGAAGAGCTAGGGCGAATAAAACCCTTGTCCAAGTGCTCTTGTAGTTGCGAGGACAGTTCTTCAAGTGGGTTCGGATGTCGTCAAAGAAAACAAGGGACATATCTATCGTGTCTGAGGATCCATATCGGCCGTATCAAGATCAAGGAAAGGTACCTAGGGTATAAATATGTTCATGGCCCAATGCTCACTGAGTAACGTTCATAGAGCGTAACTTGTCCAAGCGAGTGTCCGAGGGGAGCACTTTTAAGATCGTAGGGTTCAAAAGTAAAACGTGTATGGGTGGGGAAACATGAGAAAGGGTAGCCGCAATCGATGAATAAGCGTTTAATAACCCCTAGCAGGGGTTTACCTGATGTCGAAGGTAGAGCTGGTTGTACGCAAGTTGGGTATAGTTAGGATAAAGTATGCCGTTGATCGAATATAGCTGTCACGGGTTTAAATCAATCAGAATAAGAATTCAACATAGCAGCATGATTGTCGTACAAGTGTGTAGTGTTAAGATTCACTGACATGCGAAGGAGGAACAATTCACCTGAATCCATGAACTTAGGTGGGTTTGTGATTCATCAAGTAAGCAACCAAGTTAGGAGGAGTTCCTTGGGTTGTGTGAATGAATCCAAAATACATCTGCGTAGTCGTGAGGTTCCAAAGGAAAGATGCGAAAACGTGTTCAAGAGAGTATGATTGTTTCACAATACATCACCACCCTCAAGGTTTTCAAGGAGTGGTCACTAATGATCGAAGGTCGAGCCTTCCAAATTCTCTAAGCGAGTGCGTGTTCGTTTCAGTATCTCAACATGGAGTAGCGAGAATGTAATGTCACTGTGGTAAGAGAGTGATGGGTTGATCTAAGCCAATGGTAGAAATTGGACGTATCATTAATCAATAATCATGTGTCGGTGCAAGAGCTAGTGCAAAGATCCCGCATATTTAAGAAAAACTATCAAGAAATTAAAGTACGTCTCTTGTAGTGAAAGGTGGTTCAGGTAAACGTACAAATTATCGTGTTCGCCTATAGGTTGAGTGATCCATATCTCCGTCCTTGAACGTCCTGAAAACTATCCCATCAGTAAGGGCATCCATTCGCTAGGTTGGGTTTACAAAGGAGTAAATCAAGTAGAAGAAGCATTAACCACCCAACAAGGTAATGGGGGGGGGGGGGAATCTTGTGATCGGTGGAAATCATGGTATGGTTGTTAGCGTTTCGTTAAATCAGTTGCCAATCGAAGAAACAGGGAATTAATGAGGCTCATGCGAAGAATCGAGCGAAAACAGGGGTCCACCAATAACAAAAGAATTCAACCAAGTAATCTGTTGCTTAGAAGCAATTCTAGTAGTGAGGTGTGGTGGCACGACACAAAAAGGGAAGTTCGTTGCATCACGATCACGGAAGTATATCACTTGTCCAAAACAGAGTTTGGTTGGTAGGGTTGCGAGTTGCAAAGCGACAAACGCGCTTAACTGTGGCTGCTTCGTTTCCGGTAACGACGACCAGTGGAGATGATGAGGTTCGTTAAGAGGGATGCGTGGGTATAGTTCTCCAAAACCCAAGTTCGTTTGAGACATGTCAGGCCTTCGTGAATGTTGACGTACAAGTCGAATGTACAGAGGGTCAAATGGTGACGTCATGTCGAGATAAGCGTGTAAATAAATAGAATGCATAACAGTTATCGTATAGGGGTGACGAGAAATCAGGAAAGAATTTGACCACCACTTGTCAAATTTCAAGTAAACAATTGCGTGTCATAAGGAACGCAGTAGGGCTAACAGACAGCATGCTACTACTCTAAATAAACATACCATAAACAACACATTACGCAATAGTTATCTAGCAGGTAGGCAATATAAACTTAAATCATATCACCTAGAGTGTTGAGCCTTGCACGTGGAGCGAAGCGTCGTTGTAGATCGTTGAGCACTGTACAGGTTATAGTCTGGTTTTGTCAAAAAGTTTTTCCCTTTTTAAAACCAAGTTCACTATAACCAATGGCTCTGATACCAATCTGTCACACCCAAAAAATCCACAAGCGGAGTATCACCGCATGGAGGCGTGACTGACCAGGATCCAGCCACCAATCATATTGAACAATGTATTTAAAATAGATAAAATCCAACCACACAATATAATCGGTGGTTCAAAACTAGTTAACCAAGTTTAAATTAAACAGCGGAAGCATAGGACGTGGAACCAAAACATAAGTTCAATAAGTTCATAAAGTTTAAATGTTTAGAACGGGACATAACAGTCCATATCCCACAACGACCTCCTCCTCGCGCAAGCTCTATAAGTATCTAACGAACTGCAAGGCATGTAACAACGAGTCAACAACAAAGTTGAGCGAGTTCACAGTAGGTGTTCGTTATAAAGTAGTTTTTCAAGAACTATGTTTTTGTTTGCAACTACAGGTTAAATCAACTTTCCTTATTTTCCAAACCATAAACGGTGGGGGCTACCCCATGTTGTAGACCACTAGACTAGATGTATATATATAGGCGCCCTTCCCAATCCGAGGACAGAGGTATGTATTGAATACGTAGGTTTAGCGCAGGTGCCCTTCCCAATCTGAGGACAGAGGTACGTACAAGAATACGTAGATTTAGCGCTGGCGTCCTTCCCAATCCGAGGATAGAGGTACGTATAAGAATACGTAGGTTTAGCGCTGGTGTCCTTCCCAATCCGAGGACGGTGGTAAGTAGTCTAGTAGTGGTGAAAGTACAAGTTTCGTCATAGCTATTTAATCCCATTCCCAACCCACCGGGAATCCCATGCCTTAATAGTGTGTGAACTCACCTTGGTTTGCTCGGTTAGATTAGTTACTCTAATAATCATAATTCAAGCACGTCCTAATAAGGTACAGATAACAATCAGTTTTTCATGCATGCATAATATGTATCCTACGTACGATTTATCTACTCATTACTTCTATCACATAGCACGCACTCACGTTAACATTTCACGCCCATATAAACATCCAATCTATACCCATTCAAAAGCAAACATACGATATTGCACATAATACTTTCATTGACATATAACATGTTAGATCATTCTCAGATAACCTATCCGACATTTAGACACGCAAATTGCTACTTATGTCATTTCAGCTTTAACATTCAAAACTGGGCTGTTTTCGGGAATTTTAATAAAATAGTTAACTCACTCCAAAAATTCCCAAACTTTTACAGAATGTTTTAAACAATCCAAATATTACTGTGTAAAAATATCGGGGTCCAATTCATTACCAATATTTATAAAAAATCATTTACCAGACTGCAATCAGATTCATCAGTTTCTGACTGCAGTCAACGGAATAATTTATCTAAAATTCATCATAGGTCCGATTGATGAAATTCCAGTTGGAGCATTACAATGACATCAGTGGTCATCTATAGTACAAATTTCATGAGCTAATTCTACACAGATTTCAAGTTATGACGAAAAACATAACACACATTTTCTGCAGTAAAAACACAGCAAACGAAGTCCAAAAATTATGATTCCAGTGCCATTAGAACCATATTTCAAAATAACACATTATAGACTCAAGAAAATCAGTTTTTCGATAAATATTGACCTGTTTACAGCCAACTGAAGTTGGCTGTAAATGTTTGGACATAAGCTGTTTTCAGCTTATAGCGCTCTAACGCAAATTCTATTTGTTCTGTTAACATTTTTAGTGATCAACAACGACATTTAACATCACTTGCAGCAGGTTACAGTTTATTTAACTCAGATTTATCATGTTAAGTACCATCATCAACATAACAACATCATACTAGCGTTATTTCATCTTGTTTCATCATTATGTTCAAGCTTTAAGTTCATGATCTTTTAGTGTTCATATGATTTCATCAAGACATATCTATTAACCACTAAAAACATGAAGTAAATAAGGATTAACAAGGAGCTTACAACTAGCTTAAAGCTAGGGAAGAACACTAGTGAAAATGTGATGGATAAAAGCACACTAAAGAGGTCCTTCAAGTTCCGTGACTTCCACACCTCCTAAATCACCCTTGTGCACCTTGTATGAAGCTTGGATCGAATGGATGAGAACCGAAAAAGGGTGGTGTGTAAGGGGGTGTGTTTGGCCGAGCTTGTTGGAGGGAGGAGGGAGAGTAGAATGTTGGTGAAATGTGATGAAGATGATGATGGAGTGTTGTTCTTATATCCATATAGTGTATTGTCCAATGGTTTCTATGTCTTGCAAAGTACAAACATAATCTACTAATTCCAAGAGAAGATTTTTGGAAGATTATAGAAGATCTTAGTGATCTTGTGGTGGGGCCACCTTGGGTGAGCCGAAAATTATGTATGGGGGGGGGTAAATGTAAATTAGATGGTAAGTAGGTACTTTAGTGGAAGTTAAATGGTAACAGTCTAGTGTTATGAGTAACTTGCATTATGTAATACGTTTAAGTGTTCAGGAGCCATAACTAGCTCAGAAAAATAAAAACAATACTTTTTGCAATATTTTAGTGTTCCGGGTAATGTCCGGTTGTTCGGTTAGATACCGGTTCGTTAAAGTGCTAAGTTATTCCATATAGTGTACTATATATATCTTTTTGTAACACTTTTAATTCCCAACACTTAGGAAAGCATACAGGACCATTTAGTCAATTTTCTGCACAAGACTAGTATGTTAAAAAGCACATGTAAGTGTGACACAGTAATCAGAAAGCAGTTAAGTAATTCAGCACAGTCATCAAGCACTTTAATTATCATTAATAAATTATACGGATACATGTAATTATGAGGGTTGTCACAGAGGATATAAGAAGACATAAGTTCATCTTCTTCACAAAACTCACAAGCCCCTCTCTCCTCCCTCCATACCTACGGCCCATCACCCCTATCCCAACTCCACCATTTTCATTTCACTTACAAGCACTCCAAGGTGATTTAGAGGTGTAAGGAGCTAAGTTAGGAAGCTTGGAGCTTTCGGAAGTTGAAGGACCTCTCACAATTGCTTTTATCCACTCCATTTCCATCTTGAGATCTTCCCTAGCTTTAAGCTAGTTGTAAGCCGTCTTTGATCTTTGTTACTTCATGTTTATGGTGGTTAATAGTTATGTTAAGATGAAATCTCAAGAACACTAAAAGATCATAAACATAAGTCTTGAACATAAAGCTAACTTGATGATGAAATAAGATGAAATCTTGATGAAATAAAGTTGTTTTGTTATGTTGTTGATATGTTGATGCTTGCTTGTTGATTACTAGAAATATGTTGTTGATCATTATATGAAACTTGTTAACTTATGATGAAAAACATGATTTAACAAGTAGGAGGTGATTAGGGGTTTACATAAAAGAATCACCTCCATATTTAGACATGAACTTGGTGATAAAATGATTTCTTGTAAAAATAATAAACCAAGTGAACTAGTGATCTTGTAGATCTAAAACTTGTGAGAGATTTTCCTAAATAAACCAAGTTTAAAAGACGGTTTTCGAAAGATCATGATCCTTACACTATTTTGGAAATAAAGTAAGTATATGGACACTAGTGACACATGAAAATGTTGTAAATAAGTATTTTTGTAAAATATGTTCACAAGTTGTGAACATCTAAAAATCCCGAGAATGAGATTTTAAATAAAGTAAACACACTTTGGAGGGTAACTAAACCCACTAAACGCCATACCAAGTTACTACGCGTTTTTATGGAACATCAAGTTCATGTTGGTTTGTAAATGGAATAGTTTGCTCTTGGTAAATTGTTGTTGATTGTTGAATGATTTTTGGAAAAGAAAATGATATGCTTATTAGCATGGACGCCTCCATTTACAAAGGAGACTCTGGCGAAATTTTCTAAAATTCTAACACATAGAAAATATTTTCTAACAAGTGTTACAAGTGTAATTTATAACTATGATCTTTCCACAAAAGTCAGAGTGTGATAATTGAATTGTGTGGTATGTGATAGAAGTAATGAGTAGATAAACCGTACGTAGGATACGTGTTATGCATGCACGAGAAATTGATTGTTATCTGTACTTTATTAGGACGTGCTTGATTTCTGATTATTAGAGTAACTAATCTAACCGAGCAAACCAAGGTGAGTTCACACTCTCTACAAGGCATGGGATTCCCGGTGGTTTGGGAATGGGTTAAAGAACTAAAACGGAACCTACATATCCTCCTTGGGTAGGATATGTACCACCATCCTCCATGGGTAGGATGCCAATATTAATCCTGCGTATTCTCCTTGGGTAGAATACGTACGTTCGTCCTCCTTGGGTAGGACAACAACCTTAAAACTTACTAGACAAAACTCTATCATTAAGTCCCTCATTTTATATCGACTTAATCGCCGAGACCAATGGCGAGCGGGTCATTAGTTAATAGCGCTATTAGGTTTAACAAACCTCACACCGTGCCAGTCGGACGGGCGTGTACTAATGGACTATGGCAAACTGTCAATGATGATAGACATTGACGTAGGGCACAACTATTGTTCGTCAGTTGTCAATATGGTAACGGTCAAGTGGTTCACATGGGGAAGCCCCCACGGGTCATGGTTTGGGAAAGAAGGAATTGGTTAACCATATTTTCAACTATGGGGTAACCCCCCACGGCAAGTAAGCCAACTAAACGAAAACCATGTTTTTGAAACAACTTAAAACGAACACCCAATTGTGAACTCACTCAACTTTGTGGTTGACTCCTTGTTACATGCCTTGCAGGTCGTTAGATGCTTATGGAGTTTGCACGAGGAGGAGGTCGTTGTGGGACATAGACTGTTATGTTCTGTGCTTAACATTTGAACTTTATGAACTTATTAAACATATGTTTTGGTTTTACGTTTTATGCTTCCGCTGTTTAATTTGAACTTGGTTAACTAGCTCTTGATCACCAATTTTATTGTGTGGTTGGATTTTATCTATCTTAAATACATTGTTCAATATGATTGGTGGCTGGATCCTGGTCATGTCACGCCTCTAAGCGGTGATACTCCGCATGGTGGATTTTGGGGGTGTGACATAGTTTGACCATCCGAACGCGCTTTGGCGCAAATGACACGTTAAAGTAGCGTAAACAACCTTAACAAGTCGTAACTGGTCACAAGCACTTAGGATTACTTGCTAATCAGAATGTAGACTTTGTTAAACCACTTCATATGAGTTCTAACACTCAATTGGTTTACAAGACCTCATTCTATCCGATCCACCGGTTAAGGTCCCGATTTATTAACATAGTGATTCGATACTAGGTGCCACTTGATTCCTTGATTCCCAGAGCTTCGTTAGTTCACTAGGTCAAGGATACTTTGCAATCTCATGTGAGTACATAGTCCCCCTCTTTTTACGCTTTCTAAATATTTTGAGGTAACTATGTGAGTACATAGTCCCCTCCTTTACTTTTTGCAAATATTTTGGGGTGAAACACTTGTGCCTATTGTTACTTTCATGCTTTTCATGACATATACTTGCTTGTTCATCTAGTACACATATAGTACATGATTTCAGTTATGTTTTGCTATGTATGTTAACTGAGCAGGCTAGCACATTGATTTCAAAGATACTTTTGTGGCATATGTTGACTTAGCATGTGAGCACCTTGATTTACATTGCATTTTTGCTATGTATGTTGATTGAGCATGCTAGCACATTGATTTCATGGACATTTCTACTTCGTATGATGACTTAGCATACTTAGTACATGGTTTTATGACATTTTACATGACATGCTTACATTGACTATGACGTTTGGTATGCTTAACGGGACATGATACATTCATTAACATTGATCACGCCACTCGGTAGTATGTAATGGTACAATAGGACTTGACAAATCCCGTGTCACACCCCGACCGCATAAAACAACAAACTGCAGCGGAAACGTCTGGGAGTCGAGCAACAGAATTATTGTTTCACAACCATGGTATTTAAAGTTTTTTTTTTATTTATTAACAAAAGGGGTTACATTGTCTTAGAACAAGAAAACAAAGAGTACATAACAAGGTTAAACTATTCTAGCTTCATTTTATGTCACTAAGGCATAGGCCCGCCTAAGTGTATCTTGATCATTCCTATGCATCAGCTCCTGAAAACACATGTGAAAATAGGTACGTCGGCATAAAAATGTCTGTGAAATACATAGGTTTATTGATTTAGGATTCATGACTTGTATTTGAAAGAAATGTTTAACAAAAAGTAAGTCATGAATCTTATTAAAATCTTTTCTTTTATAAATCATATGAAAAATCGATAGGTAATTAGATGATATATAAAAAAAGATGTGTGGTTAAATAAATAACCAAGTAAAATGAATTTGTATAAGATATGTTGTTTGTAAAACAATGTTTTGTGAAGTTATGCTCTTTGTATAAAATGTAATATGTCTAAACTGAAATGGTTTAAATAACGCTACGATATGTAATATCATAAAAGCACTTATATATAGGAAGTACCAGCGGCGTATCCACCATGCTTTTATCATATTACACACGACTCGTTATTTAAATCACTTACCCAAACAAACCACCAAAATGTCTTGTTTAAACAAATGTCAAAATGTTTATGTTTAAACAATGTCTATTGTCAAATGAGAATCATGTAATGTGTAACCAAATGTTATGTATGGCAAATGAAATGTGTCAACTAAAACCATAGGTAAAATGCACAAAACAATGTATTGAATTAAATCATAGTTTAAATCAAAAGTTATGTATTGTAAAATAAATTGCTTTATTGATACAAACATCTATGCGGTATTTTTAAAACGCATACATTCAAGCCTTGCGACTGTGGCAACAAACCCTTAAACAAATTAAAGGTTTATCAATAATTTTGAATATCGGATTTAGTCATTTCCTACTTCCAAACAAACCTAGGAAGCAGGGAATGGGAGTTGTCAATTCCTATGGTACCACTACTTACTACCGAGCGGCATGGCCAAAGTTAATGAACGTACTTTTGTCCCGTTAAACAAACCAAATGTCATACCAAATGTAAGCATGTTATGTGAAAACAATGTACTAAGTATGCAAAAAAAAATGAACATACATAGCATGAATATGATGTAAATCAATGTGTACATATGCTGAAATGAACATATGAAACTAATGTGTTTATGAAATCAATGTACTAGCATGTTAATAAAACATACATTGCAAAAACATGGATGAAATCATGTACTATACATGTACTATATGAACATAGCAAGTACATGATATAAAAACATGAAAAGCACGAAAGTAACAAGTAGGCACATGTGTTTCACCCCAAAATGTTTGAAAACGGTAAAAGAGGGGACTATGTACTCACTTGAGAACGCTTAGAAATCTTTAAATAAAAACCAAGCAAAGCTAGAAGGATCACGGAATCAATCGGCACCTAATATAGGAAACTACGTTAATAAACCGGACCTATATCGGAAGATCAGATAGGATGAGGTTTCGTAAACCAAATGAGTATTGGAACTCATATGATATGGTTTAACAAAGCCTACATTCTAAAATGGAACCTATCCTAAGTGCCTATGACCCATTACGACCCGTTTAGGTAGCTTACGCTACTTTAACGCGAAACGCGTTCGGACCGCCTAACTAGTCCTATGACAAGTATTATATGCCTTAACAAGTCTAATAATGTTGCCTAATCAGTTTAGATGTCAAAATCTAAGTTACATATGCTTAAAATGAAATTATGCGTAAAAAGAGCATTTTGGTCATTTTCCTAAGGCATATAAACCACCTATCATACAACTTACTAAACGTAGTGACCATACGGTATAACCTCAGAAGGTTATTCCCTATACAACAATGGTCACAAAGTATATTTGGTCGGATCCTAATGATCGACCAAACGGGTCGGGTTCGAAAGTCTAAGCGGTTGTTTAGACCGCTTATCTTACGACCCTATATAAGCACTAAACTAAAAGTGACGAGTTAAACATGTTAAAACATGTTTAACGAAGTTAGAAAACAAGTTTGATATCAAAACAAAGGGTTTTGATACCCAAAGATAGTTTGGTTGCAAAATACGCATGAACGCGTATTTTGACCGAAATTATGACTCGTCACTATACCTAAATAACGTGGTAATCAGTAGGTATAGTCAACAAGGACTATGACCATCGTGATTACGCTCACATTGCGAAGTTCAAACGAACTTCGTGTTGACCTTTGACTGGTCAAAGCAAAAAGTCAAACATTAATTGACTTTCGTGCTTAAAAACGCATAAAAGAATGAAAGAAACTTACAAAGGGTCCAAGAAATGGAGATTTGATTCAAGTTGCTCAGGTATGAAGTGTGGAAACTCCAACTTAGAGCAGAAATTGAATCAAGGTGTGAGGATTGCAAGAATTCAAGGTGGGTATTTATAGAGTTTGGACAACCGTTAGGATCATTTCTTGGATTGCGAGCTTCGATCTTGGCCTTACAAGTGTGCCCACTGATTTATAATACTATGGGTGTTCAAAACAAGCTCCAAGTATGAAGAAACCATGTGCAAAACCCAAGAAACTAGCTGCTGAATCAGAAAACATAATTGCTGAACTGGGCATTGGTTGCACCCCGTGTAAGAATGGGCACTCTCTTACACGCCCCGCGAGGGAATACTTTGGCAAATTGACAATTTAGGTCCCTGCATGTCCAAAACTTGCTTTTTGATGCATTTTTTACACGTTTAAGCCCCGTTAACCTCATTTCAAGGCTCTAAAATGAAGTTAAAGTATAGGGAACATGAAACATGCTCGAAAACATCTCGGATGTCAGTTCGTTTGGTCGTACGATTGCGTTGTTCTGTTAATTACGACGAAACACGAACGGACGCGAAAAACGATCCAAATTATGCGACGAATGGAATTTTATCTTGCCAATCACTAAAATAAAATATTTTAATGATTAAAAAAAATTTTGGATGTCCGGATATATTCAGAACGTAAGATATGCGCGAAAATGCAAACTTATGCACTTTTTGACGCTTTTAGTCCCTGATTGACCAAAAGGTTTATTTTTTGCACACCGAACTCCTCAAAGCCTATTTCTAAGCTATGTAAGGGATATTTATGGTATGTTTAACTTATGGTCATGCTTCGGAAGGTTCGATACCACACGAATCGGCATAGTTTCGCAGTTTGACACAAATAGTCCCTACGATCGAATAAGCTTGATTTTGCCATACCAAAGCCTTCAAAACTTATTTCTAAGTTATGTAAAGGTTATTTAAGGTATGTTAAGCATATGTAGATGTTCCGGAGTGTTTTTCGCATTAAACTGATTACGTTTACGCATCAGTTGCGTATCACTTTCCAGAAAGCGACATAGAGTTTGAAATTGAACAAAAATCGAAATGTGCAAAATGTCAAACATAAATATACAAAAATTGGGGTCAAATAACATTGTTTTATTGATAAATGAACAATTCAGAGTTTATACAATGATTACAAGCACAAATGTCACAGTCTCCCCTACTTGTGGAAATTTCGTGCCGAAATTTATTTAGAGGAAACTTGTGAGAAGAGATGTGGATATTTTTCCTTCATTTGATCTTCATGTTCCCAAGTAAATTCTGGACCATATTTAGATTCCCAGCGAACTTTGACAAGTGGAATGCGCTTGCGTTTGAGCCATTTGACTTCACGGTCCATGATTTCCACATGCTTTTCAACAAAATGCATCGTGTCATCAACACAAATTTCGTCAAGTGGTATGTGGAGGTTCTCATCAGCTAGACACTTTTTGAGATTGGACACGATGAACATTTCCAAGTTCAGGAGGTAACTCAAGTCTCTAGGCTACCTTTCCGATTCTTTCGACGATCTTGAATGGTCCAACATATCTTGGTGCAAGTTTTCTTGTCTTTCCAAATTTGATTAAACTTTTCCAAGGTGAAACCTTGTGTAGAACGCGATCACCGACTTGAAATTCCAAGGGCTTGCGTCGTCTATCCGCGTAACTCTTTTGACGGCTTCTAGCTGTCTGAAGGTTATCGCGAACTTTCTTAACCTTATCTGTAGTCTCTAGAATGTGGTCAGGTCCAGTAAGCTGAGCCTCACCGATCTCATTCCAGCAGACTGGTGAACGACATTTTCGACCATATAAAGCCTCGAAAGGAGCCATGTTGATGCTGGAGTGATAACTAGTGTTGTAGGAGAATTCAATCAACGGAAGATACGAATCCCAACTACCACCAAAATCGATCACACAAGCTCTAAGCATATCCTCCAAAGTCTGGATTATTCATTCTGATTGACCATCCGTTTGCGGATGATAAGCTGTGCTCAAATTCAGTTGAGTTCCCATAGCAGATTGCATGGTTCTCCAAAAACGAGATGAGAATCGAGCATCTCTGTCAGATATAATGTTCAAAGGAATGCCATGACGGGATACAATCTCATCCACATAGATTCTAGCCAGCTTGTCGACAGATAGATCCTCACGGATTGGCAAGAAATGCGCTGACTTTGTAAGACGGTCAACAACTACCCAAATAGCATCATGACCTCTCTTAGTGCGCGGAAGTTTGGTAACAAGATCTATAGCAATGTTTTCCCATTTCCAAACTGGAATCTCTGGTTGCTCCAATAATCCAGAGGGATGTTGATGTTCAACCTTAACCTTAAGACAAGTAAGGCATTTAGACAAGTATAAGGCAATGTCTTTCTTCATACCAGGCCACCAATACTGAGTACGAAGATCCTTATACATTTTGTCTGCACCAGGATGAATAGAATAACGAGACTTATGAGTTTCATCCATAAGCAAGGTGCGGAGATTGTCTTGACTTGGGACCCATAAACGGTCCATGAAATAATACAATCCATCGTCCTTTAATTCCAGATCAGGCTTAATGTGATATGGTAATTCCTTACCCATCAAGTCTTGTGAAACACAAGTATGTTGAGCCTGAGAAATGCGGATTTGAATATCTGATCGAACTTGAACACAATGAAGCTTGACATGCTCTTTACGACTCAATGCATCAGCCACGACATTCGCCTTACCAGGATGGTAGCGAATTTCGCAGTCATAGTCGTTTAGAAGTTCCACCCAACATTGTTGCCTCATGTTAAGTTCCTTCTGGTTGAAGATATGCTGAAGACTTTTGAGGTCAGTGAAAACCACACATTTTGTACCATACAAATAGTGTCTCTAGAATTTGAGAGCGAATACAACTGCACCTAACTCAAGATCATGAGTCGTGTAGTTCTTCTCGTGAACCTTCAACTGTCTTGATGAGTAAGCTATGACTTTGTTCCTTTGCATGAGAACACAGCCAAGACCTAATTTGGATGCATCACAGTATACGACAAAATCATCATTTCCCTCAGGTAAAGATAGAATAGGTGCATTGCAAAGTTTCTGTTTCAAGATCTGAAAGGCTTCTTCCTGTTTGATTCCCCAATCAAAGGGTTTATTCTTCTGAGTTAGAGCAGTTAGAGCAACTGCAATCTTCGAGAAGTTTTCAATGAAGCAGCGGTAATAACCCACGAGACCAAGAAAAGAACGAACCTCAGTTGGAGTAGTAGGCGTATCCCAATCCTTAATTGCACTGATGTTGGAGGGATCTACATGAATACCTTGTTCGTTGACGATATGTCCCAAAAATTAAACATCCTTAAGCCAAAATTCACAGTTGGAGAATTTGGCAAAAAGTTGTTCCTTCTTCAGGAGTTCCAGAGTAAGACAAAGATGTTGCTCGTGATCAGCTCGCGTCTTAGAATAAATCAAGATGTCGTCAATGAAAACAATGATGAACTTATCTAAATAAGGCTTGCAGACCCTATTCATCAAGTCCATGAAAACAGCAGGAGCATTAGTCAAATAGAATGGCATAATAGTGAACTCATAATGCCCATATTGAGTGCGGAAAGCAGTCTTGGGAATATCTTTTTCAAGCACACGAAGTTGATGATACCCAGAATGTAGATCAATCTTTGAAAAACAAGTAGCACCCTGTAACTGATCAAAGAGATCATCAATGAGAGGTAGGGGATATCGATTCTTGATGGTAAGCTTGTTAAGCTCACGATAATCGATGCACATTCTGAAAGAGCCATCTTTCTTCTTGATAAAAAGAACGGGAGCACCCCAAGGTGAAAAGCTAGGATGAATAAAACCTTTGTCAAAAAGTTCTTGAAGCTGCTTAGATAATTCCTGCATCTTAGACGGTGCAAGACGATATGGAGATTTAGCAATAGGATTTGCACCAGGTACAAGATCAATACGAAACTCGACTTGGCGTGCTGGGGGTAAACCAGGTAATTCTTCATGAAACACTTTAGGATAATCCTAAACGACAGGGATATCTTGAATAGACTTACCTTTGTCTTCATCTGCTACAACATGTGCCAAAAAGGCCACATAGTTCTTTCGCATATACTTTCGAGCTTGAGTACAAGACATGAGTTTGAGACTACTAGCAGGTTTCTCACCACGAACCTCTAGGATCTCACCTGATGAAAGAGGCACACGAACAATCTTCTCAAAACAAACTACCTCTGCATGATTCTTTTTCTAACCAATCCATTCCTACTATAACATCAAAGCTTCCAATGTGACACCTGTGTCACTTCAACCATCACACGAATACAAAACCAATGAAATATTTTATTTCATACTTGGGATTTGTATAAATATGTGTATCGTTTGCACATATCAATGCTTGTTCGATTTCGAGCTTTAAATCGCTTTCTGGAAGATTATACGCGATCTGATGCATAAATATAATCAGTTTAATGCAACAAACACTCCTGAATAGTGACATAGGCTTAACATACCTTAAATAACCTTTACATAACTTAGAAATAAGTTTTGGATGGTTTGGTGTATCGAAATCAAGTTTATTCGCTTACAGGGACTAATTTTGACAAACTATGAAAGTATGCCGATTCGTACTGTAACGAACATTCCGGAACTTGATCATAAGTTAAATATGCCATAAATATCCTTTACATAGCTTAAAAATAGGCTTTGAGGGGTTCGGTATGCTAAAATAAACGTATTGTGATCAATAGAGACTAAAAGTGTCAAAAGTACATAAGTTTGCATTTTCGCGCATATCTTACGTTCTGAATATATCCGGACATCCAAAACTTTATGTAATCATAAAAATATTTTATTTTAGTAATTGGCATTTTAAAATTCCATTCGTCGCGTAATTTGGATCGTTTTTGCATTCGTTACGATTTCCATCGTAATTAACCGAACAACGCAACCGTATGACCAAACGAACCGACATCTAAGATATTTTTGAGCACATCTCAAGTTCCCTATACTCTAACTTTAATTTAGAGCCTTGAAATGGGGTTAACAGGGCCTAAAAAGTGCCAAAAAATCAAGTTTTACAAGTGCAGGGACCATTTTTGAAATATCTGGCAAATACATTGAACTTGATCCATTTTTTAGGATTTGATGGTTTTAACCCAAGGTTTTGCACTCTATGGGCTGGAATTTGATGGTTTTAAGTATTACCATGGTTTTGAAAACCATCTTCCCACATCTAAGGTCTAGATCAAGGCACGTTTTGCGAGGAACGATACTAACGGTTCTCCAAAATCTATACATACCCATGCTTTCATTCACTTCAACTCACACTTGATTCATTTTGCTCTAAGTTGAGGTTTAAACACTTCATGCCTGAGAAAACTTGGATCAAACTTCCTAGCGTGGACCCATTGTAAGTATTCTTTCGTGTTTTTATGTGTTTTTAGCACGAAAGTCAAACAGTGTTTGACTTTCTGCTTTGACCACGAGTTGGTCAACACGAAGTTCGTTAAACTTCGCAACGTGAGCGTAATCACGATGGTTATAGTCCCGTGTGACTATACCTACTGATTACCACGTTGACTAGGCGTAGTGACGAGTTATAGTTTCGGTCAAAATGCGTATTCATGCGTATTTTGTAACCAAACTACTCTTGGGTATCAAAACGGTTTGTTTTGATATCAAACCTGTTTTCTAACCTCGTTAAACATGTTTGAACATGTTTAGCTCATCACTTTAGGTTTAGTGCTTATGTAGAGTCGTAAGTCAAGCGGTCTAAACAACCGCTTAGACTTTCGAACTAGACCCGTTTGGTCGATCATTAGGACCCACTACGTGAAAAGGGGGCTACGGCCGCACATATGCCCAATTCGCCCGGCCACACATTTGAAAAAATGTGTGACTAAAGGTCATCCATAACATTTTAAAACACCTTTAGCCTCACATTTTATTATTAATGTGACCATTGTATAATAGTTCAAGACCTTTAGCCACGCTTTTTGAAAAAAATGTGACATTTACTAGCCAGTTTCACCACTGCTTGAAAAGTGTGGCCAAATGTGACCTACTGCCACAATATTTGTTAAATTTTTTAATTCATGTGACGAAAACACATTTTTTCAAAACCCTTAGTCACACTTTCAATAATATATGTGACACTCACTAGCCATATTAGAAAAGTATGGCTAAATGTTACTAACTGCTACCAAAAGAAAATAAATATGATCACTTAAGAATCTGTGTGAGTGATTTTTATTAGCCACTTATAAATTTTTATGTTGCTAAAATTTACAAAGATGATTGGTAAAGAAAACGTGACTACAAGTAATCTATCAACACACTTTAATTACTTTCATGTGACCATTTAGTTACTCACAAAATACACCCAAAAATTCCAATTCATCACTCATCCCTCCGTCAGCCCCATCCTTTCCACTCTGCTTGCTCATCCCTTAGCTCCATTGCCTTCGCCTGCAACCAGGTAACTCTCCCCTATGGAATAGCCCCAGTTCTGATATTAAGAACCCTAGGTTTATGGAGGAACCCAATGTAGAAGTTTTATATTTCTCTGAGACAAGCGATGAATCTGAAAACGGAGATGATGGATTACCGTGTGTCATTGCAGAACGTGGAGCTCCATTCTTTCAACAACCGATCTCTTTTCTTTGCGGAACTTGAATGAACAGATTTGGTTGGTATATTTTCCCTAATTTCTGAAGGATTGTTTGTAGTGTTTTTTTTTTTTCTGATTTGAACTTTTAATTGCGTTTTTCGCGTTATATTTTGTTGAAGAATTTCATACAAAATACTTTATTTGTTTCCATTGGTTTATGTTGTTAGCTTTGCTATTAGGGTTTGTTGGTTTTTTGTTAATTAACGGCTGAAGAACTTTACACATCCGACTATTATTTATCTTTTTCCTCTTTGTTTTTGCACATGCTCAATGAATTTTGGATTTCTGAGTATTCTAATTCTCTGCTAATTTAAAGTTCTAGGTCTCAAATTTGACTGATTGGGTCTAAGTTCTGTTTAGGCTTCAAGTTCCCATTGCTAGTAGTCAATCACTCTCCTTTATGGTTTATAGTTTAGCTAGCCAATCAATAAAATTGTACTTAGATGTTATCGTATCATCGGGGTCTCCTTTTTATGAAGAAAATGTCCATGCTGGTCTGCATATGTCATCAAACACTAATAGCTTCCGTCCCCCTATCAACATGCAACAATCACATGTAAACATGTACTCTAATCATGATATTCAGCATGCTATCTCTTAATCTCATGAATTTGTGTGTTTTTAGCTGAAAAAATACTTGAATAGTTCATTTCAGATGATTTGTATCATAAAAACCATTGCATAACTCTGAAGATGTTTTTTGGGATGGATAGGGTGATTGACTCTTTGTTTTACAACATCATGTTATCAGACCTTGTATTGGAGTCAACTAACATGAATTTACGATTTTGATATCAGAGGGAATCTTGTGGTGAAAAGGCAGTCACTACTTCCTTGTGCTGATGGGCATCCGAATCAGATTGAACAACTGGATGCCCGTGTGCTCGCAAATGGTTTGTACCTTGGGGATCAAACATGCCAGCTTTGATTTCAGGGAAAATTATTAGAAACAAGCAGACAGGCTGGATAAGCGGAGGGATATGGTTTAGTTCATTCAAATTGTGTGTTTGTGGATATTACTGATGTGGGATAGTTAACCTTGCACTTGAAACTTTGATTTCAAGTGTGTGGCCTGCAGTTTTTTTTTTTTTTTTTTGTTCGCTATCTTCATTACTTGAAGCTAACACGCGTGTAATATTTTAGGATGTAAACGAGCCGAGCCCTAGCCCTAGCCCGACCGAGCTCGATTAACTTATGAGAGCCTGGCCCTAGAGGGAGTGAACACAAGCCCTTGATTTGGGTCACCACCTATCAAGGGCCACCGATTTGAGCTTGTTGTAGGTGTCTGGGATTTGGGAATGAGGATTTGCGGTTAGGTCTCAAAATAAAATCGGGAAGGAAATTGGATGTCCAGAAACGATTGGGGAAGATCTGACGTCATCAAGCGCATCTTTTTTTGCAATATGCATATGATCGAAGGTATGTGATCTTTCTTTCTATGATCGAAAAAGGATTTATTAATACCTGTTAGTTATCTTTCTTTCATTTTCATTACTACTACTTGGTTTCCAATGTACAATTCTTGATGTGTTCAATAGTTAGCAATCACAAATTTATAGTAGATCTTGTTGTGAGAAATTTGTAACAGATGATACTGCAAGAACACTTATAGCCTGTGAAGAAGATATTTGAAATGCATCAGATGTGTTTGATTTTAGTTTAATGGAATCATAAATTTTTAGCAAATATATGTACTCGGAATACCATAAGAACACTTAAAGTCTATGAGGAAGATACTTGAAAGACAAAAACAACTCCCATAAAACAAAATAGATGAGTATTATTGTTATTGCCAAAATTGTATGGAAAACATAAACATGTTTAGTGACCATAGTTGTATAGGGAATAACCTTCCAAGGTTATACCTTATGGTCACTTCGTTTAAGTAGTTGTATGATAGGTAGTTTATATGCCTTAGGAATGTCACACCCCGACCACGTAGAACATACAAAACGTGGCGGAAACATCGGGGAGTGTTGTAACAGAATTAATTGTTTCAAATCCATGGTAATTGAAGTTTCGTTTTATTGATTAAAAGTGTTACAATGTCTTAACAAACAAAGAAATACAACATAATTAACAAGTCTTGCATCTTTTATTGTCACTAAAGCCCAAGTCTGCCTATGTGTATCTTGATCATCTTATGCAACAGCTCCTGAAAAACACATGTGAAAATAGGTACGTCAGCATAAAAATGCCTGTGAGATACATAGGTTTTGTGAAAATAGGTTTCATGACTTATGTTTGAGAAAATGTTTAGTCATGAACCTTGTAATTTGCTTTGTTTTGTAAATCATTTGAAAAATGATAAGATCAGATGATATGTATAAATAAGAGAATAATGTATGGTTAAATGAATAACCATTGTAAAATGAGTTTGTATAAGATAAGTTGCTTGTAAAAACAATGTATTGTGAAAAGTGTGTTATTTGTATAAAATGTTATATGTCTCAAACTGAAATTATTCAAATAACGCTACGATATGTAATACCATACAGACACTTATATATAGGAAGTACCAGCGGCGCATCCACCATGCTTGTATCATATTACACACGCATCGTTACTTAAATCACTTGCTCAAATCAAACCATCAAGATGTAATGTTTAACAATTGTAGAAATGTTTATGTATGATCAAATACGGTTCACACGGTTCACAGATACAAACGGTTCACAGATACAAACGATTCACAGATACAAACGGTTCACAGATACAAACGGTTCACAGATACAAACGGTTCACAGATACAAACGGTTCACAGATACAAACGGGTCACAGATACAAACGGTTCACATAGTCAAATAGTTATAAACGGTTCAAAATGTAATATAATGTGTTCATATACTGGATGAGCATATGCAACAAAATGTAATGTAAAACAATGTACTAAGTATGCACACAATGGACATACATAGCATAAAATGTAATGTAAAACGATGTACTAAGTACGCACACCATGGGCATACATAGCATGAAATGTAATGAAATCATGTACTATAATGTACTAACGAACATAGCAGGTATATGATGTGAAAACAGGAAAGCATGAATGTAACAAGTAGGCACATGTGTTTCACCCCAAAACAGTTTGGAAAACAGTAAAAGAGGGGTCTATGTACTCACTTGAGATTGATTAGTAGTCCTTGAGTAACAACCAAACAATGCTAGAGATCGCGGATATCAAAAGGCACCTAATATAGGTAACTATGTTAATAACCGGACCTAAATCGGATGATTGGATAGAATGAGGGTTCGTAAACCAAACGAGTGTGGAGACTCGTATAATATGGTTTAACAAAGCCTACATACTAAATGAAACCTTACATAAGTGCTTACGACCCATTACGATTCGTTTAGGTAGCTTATGCTACTTTAACGAGTCGTTCGCGTGAAACGCGTTCGGACCGCCTAACTAGCCCTATGACAAGTGTTATATGCCTAAACATGTTACATAATCAGTTATGTGACAAAAGTTTAGGTTACATATGCTTAATTACCAATTATACATGAAAAGGGTATTCTGGTAATTTACCTAAGGCATATAAACTACCTATCGTACAACTACTTAAACGAAGCGACCATAGGGTATAACCTCGGAAGGTTATTCCCTATATACTATGGTCACCTAATGTGTTTGGTCGGATCCTAATAATCGACCAAATGGGTCGGGTTCGAAGGTATAAGCGATTTATTAGATCGCTTACCCTACGACCCTAGACAACGTGGTAATCAGTAGGCATAGTCCCAAGGGACTATAACCAACGTGATTACACTCACGTTGCGAAGTTCAAACGAACTTCGCATTGACCATAAACTGGCCAATGCAGAAAGTCAAACAAAGTTTGACTTTCAGACTCGAAAAGCAATAAAAGAACGAAAGAATACTTACGAAGGGTCCCCGAATGCTAATCTAGATCCAAATAACTCAGGTATGAAACAATGGTTCCAACTTAGAGTCTTTTAGATCAAATTCTAGTGATTTTGAAGCAAATGGGGGTGGGGTATTTATAGTTTTCGGGTAACCGTTAAGATCGTTTCATGGAAACCGTGCTCGAATCTTGTGCGTACACTTGTTCAATTGTTGTGGTAACTAAAAATGATCCCCCATGAGCTGAAAGGGCAAGTTAGAATGTGTGGGTGTGGATTAAACAGCTGGAATCAGCTGACTAATCGATCTTATCTGTTCTGGAAGGCTGACGCGGCCCGCTTCAGGATACACCAAAACTAATGCGGGCCGCATGGGGGTTCTGATCAAAAAATAAGTTTCAAAAATGACAGTTTTGGTCCCTGTTGTGTATTTAAGCCATTTCCGACACTTCTAAGGCCCGTAAAGCCAACTTTAAGGCCCTAAAATGATGCATAAACATTGTGGACATGAAACATGCTCAAAAATATCTCGGATGTCGGTTCGTTTGGCCGTACGATCGCGATGTTCGCTTAATTACGACGGAATGCGCATAAGCGCGAAAGACGATCCAAATTGCGCGACGAATGGATTTTTCTCATGACAAACACTAAAATAAAATATTATAGTGCTTACATAAATTTTTGGATGTCCAGATGTATTCAGAACGTAAGTTATGAGCGAAAATGCAAACTTGTGCACTTTTTGACACTTTTAGTCCCTGAATGACCCAAAAGTTTATTTTAGCACACCGAACCCCTCAAAGCCTATTTCTAAGCTATGTAAAGGATATTTAAGGTGTGTTTAACTTATGGTCACGTTCTGGAATGTCTGTTACAGTTCAAAATGACATACTTTCGCAGTTTGTCATGTTTAGTCCCTGTAAGCAAAATAACTTGATTTCGGCATACCAAACCTTCCAAAACTTATTTCTAAGTTATGTAGAGGTTATTTAAGGTATATTAAGACTATTTCACTATTCCGGAGTGTTTGTTGCATTAAAATGGTTATATTTACGCCTTAGTGCGCGTATAACCTTCCAGAAAGCGATTTAGAGCTTGAAATTGAACAAGAGTTGATATGTGCAAACGATACACGTATTTTTACAAATCCCAAGTATGAAATACTATATTTCATTGGTTTGGCATTGTTTTGATGGTTGAAGTGACACAGGTGTCAAAGTCTCCCCTACTTTAGGAAATTTCGTCCCGAAATTTATTCGTAGGAGTCTATTTGTGACTTTGTGTCAAATAACCACCAGAGATATGTAAGGCAAAATCCTGTCATTTCCTTAACAGACATTCTTTAGAACGAAAATGAACAGACGGAGTCATTTTCCTCAACGAGTATTCTTCAGAAGCGGAAATGAAGGAATAAACAACGGGGATTCATTTCCTCAACGGGCAATCTTCAGAAACGTAAAATGAACTTACGGAGTCATTTTCAACGGGTGCGTCATCAGCAATGGAAATGAAAAGGAGAAACAAACGGATATTCATTTCCTCAACGGACAAATCTTCAGAAACGAAAATGAACAAACGGAGTCATTTTCAACGGGTGCTTCATCAGAAATGGAAATGAGAAGGAGAAGCAAATGGATATTCATTTCCTCAACGGACAAATCTTCAGAAACGAAAATGAACAAACGGAGTCATTTTCAACGGGTGCTTCATCAGAAATGGAAATGAAAAGGAGAAACAAACGGATATTCATTTCCTCAACGGACAAATCTTCAGAAACGAAAATGAACAAACGGAGTCATTTTCAACGGTTGCTTCCTCAGAAATGGAAATGAAAAGGATAGACAAACGGATATTCATTTCCTCAATGGACAATCTTCAGAAACGAAAATGAACTTACGGAGTCATTTTCAACGGGTGCGTCATCAGAAATGGAAATGAAAAGGAGAAACAAACGGATATTCATTTCCTCAACGGACAAATCTTCAGAAACGAAAATGAACAAACGGAGTCATTTTCAACGGGTGCTTCATCAGAAATGGAAATGAAAAGGAGAAACAAACGGATATTCATTTCCTCAACGGACAAATCTTCAGAAACGAAAATGAACAAACGGAGTCATTTTCAACGGGTGCTTCCTCAGAAATGGAAATGAATAGAGTTAACTTCTAGGCACATGACAAGGCTCGTTGTGGTTTCTGTGCACTAAATTCCATAATTATGTATGCATCCATAATTACGTAATTCCTTGCACAGTCCGCACAGTTTGTCGTGTAATGTTCATAAGCACATAATCACATAGTTGTTTAACTTGGTTATTAATTTGTTATTAATTTGTTATCGATTGAGAACGGATATGGAAACCAGTCGATGGACTTCAATGTCCTCTGGGATCTATCTGAAGAGATAGAAAGATCTCCCAAAAATTCGATTTTGTTTTCAAAGAAACGTAATAGTCGAATTAAGGAACACAACAATTTTAGGATTCACGGAAATACCCTTAGGTACCCTATTAAGGATTTATAGTGGTACTTTGGGTATTCGTCCAGTGTTGTAACTTGCGCCTTGTACTTCGTTTCCTTAGAAGAAACGGGTACTTAGGAATTTCGTGGAAACGCAAGAGATCATAAAATGGAAGAAAGTTTGGGGGTAGTCTGTCCTTCAAGGAATACGGTTCCTTGATTGTCGGTATTGTAAGAGATATGTTGTTTATACATACAACCACATAAATACATTGTAATGTAAATAAAAGATTTATTTATAAACAATGGTAACAACTGTTTCATGGACCTTGACAACAAAAGAAAATAATACATAAGACGTGATTATTTCTAAACGATGTTGTCGGTCAGATGCTCATCCCTGTGCTGGATTTGCATTAGCAAGCTTTGGGAAATTTCTTCGGAAATGACCCATCTCGCCACAGTTGAAGCAAGAACCTGGTAGAAAACGGCCTTGAGCGGTATTGTTGCCAGCTTGGTTTGGTGCAGCTGCAGCTGGGCAGACTCTTGCTGTATGGCCTATAAGCCCACAAGTTTGGCATTTGCGGCACTTTACATTGGCATGATGATGGAGGCTACATTGGTTGCACAAGGGTGCAGTTCCATTGTATGGCTTCCTAGCAGGGGGTTGAGCTGGTTGGTTGGGGACGGCTTGATCATTGTGAGTAACCATGGCGAAGTTCTGAGAAGCCTTTTGCTTCTTTGACTTTTTAGGGGATCCAATCTGTTCATCCATGGTCTTTGATTCCTCGATTGGGTTCGATTCCTCGACCGGTTTCTTGTCCCCTTTTCGGAAAAGTTTACCTTTCCTGATCTTTGATTCAGTCAAGGTTGCAGATAGCTCAATGGCCTGTCTAACTGTAGTAGGGTTGCTGCCAGTCACAATGTCTTGTATTGAGTCAGGGAGGCCATCAATGTACTTTTCTATTGCCTTATCCAAAGGCGTGACCATGTTTGGGCATAACAGACTCAACTCCTCATAACGGTCCGTGTAGGCTCGATGCTCACCGCTGTCTTGCTCAAGATTGTCGAATTCCCTTTCCAAGGCCCTGATCTCATGACGAGGACAGAATTCCTTCATCATAAGGGCCCTAAGTTCAGCCCATGACTGTGCTAGAGCAACTTCTGCACCCCGATCTCTCATAACCCCGTTCCACCACGTAAGGGCTCTCTTCTGGAACACGCTCGAAGCAAACTCAACCTTGCGATTGTCAGGACACTGCACGTGGCGGAAAGTATTCTCAATGCTCTCGAACCATTGAAGAAGCCCAGTCGCTCCCTCAGAACCACTAAACTTGAGTGGTTTCGCCGAGTTAAAACTCTTGAAATTGCATGGACCATTGTTGTTGTTGTTGGCTTGATTCCATTGAGCAAAGAGGTTTGGGAATTGAGCAGCCATTTGTTGTGCAATGATTTCTGCCAGTTCGGCAGTCGCTATCTGGTTTTCGCGTCGAGGAGGCATTCTAAAAGAGGAAACATGAAAGGAAACGAGTGAGATAATTAGACGAAAAGAATGAGATGAAACAAATCTGATGAAAGCAAGGATAGTGGTCATTTGTTTGTTACTACAAAGCAACAAACGACTTCGGTGATTAATCAAAGTAAACAGGTCAAAAATAATGTATCGCGAAGACATGCTCGCCTATAAGTGAACACTCATCCCAAGAATTCCCAGGTAAGCACAACTGGTCTCGCGTCTGATGAGATGTATACGAAGTGCTTGCCTAGACAGAAAACCCAGAATACAAGCATTCACCCTTCCAGTTTGCACGTGTTCACATTATTTAAAACCCAAAACCTTGACGAGATTTTTGAAAATTCAAAGGGGTTCGAAACCATATAACAGAGGGTTCAAAACCTTACAATAGAGGGTTCAAAACCGTGTAATCAATCATCCTAGAACAGATGATTAGTTTTCAAAGCGGTTTTGAAATTTATGTTCTTGTTGTGGTAGTCGCCTAAGGATAGGTGACGGTATTGTTTTATGACTAAACGCAAGTAAACTCGCGTTAGGGTCCTAAGAAGGTTATAGACTAGGTCAAAGAATTACTAATAACCTAATTCCCTATAACCATTGGCTCTGATACCATCTTTTCTGTCACACCCCGACCACGTAGAACATACAAAACGTGGCGGAAACATCGGGGAGTGTTGTAACAGAATTAATTGTTTCAAATCCATGGTAATTGAAGTTTCGTTTTATTGATTAAAAGTGTTACAATGTCTTAACAAACAAAGAAATACAACATAATTAACTAGTCTTGCATCTTTTATTGTCACTAAAGCCCAAGTCTGCCTATGTGTATCTTGATCATCTTATGCAACAACTCCTGAAAAACACATGTGAAAATAGGTACGTCAGCATAAAAATGCCTGTGAGATACATAGGTTTTGTGAAAATAAGTTTCATGACTTATGTTTGAGAAAATGTTTAGTCATGAACCTTGTAATTTGCTTTGTTTTGTAAATCATTTGAAAAACGATAAGATCAGATGATATGTATAAATAAGAGAATAATGTATGGTTAAATGAATAACCATTGTAAAATGAGTTTGTATAAGATAAGTTGCTTGTAAAAACAATGTATTGTGAAAAGTGTGTTATTTGTATAAAATGTTATATGTCTCAAACTGAAATGATTCAAATAACGCTACGATATGTAATACCATACAGACACTTATATATAGGAAGTACCAGCGGCGCATCCACCATGCTTGTATCATATTACACACGCATCGTTACTTAAATCACTTGCTCAAATCAAACCATCAAGATGTAATGTTTAACAATTGTAGAAATGTTTATGTATGATCAAATACGGTTCACACGGTTCACAGATACAAACGGTTCACAGATACAAATGATTCACAGATACAAACGGTTCACAGATACAAACGGTTCACAGATACAAACGGTTCACAGATACAAACGGGTCACAGATACAAACGGTTCACATAGTCAAATAGTTATAAACGGTTCAAAATGTAATATAATGTGTTCATATACTAGATGAGCATATGCAACAAAATGTAATGTAAAACAATGTACTAAGTATGCACACAATGGACATACATAGCATAAAATGTAATGTAAAACGATGTACTAAGTACGCACACCATGGGCATACATAGCATGAAATGTAATGAAATCATGTACTATAATGTACTAACGAACATAGCAGGTATATGATGTGAAAACAGGAAAGCATGAATGTAACAAGTAGGCACATGTGTTTCACCCCAAAACAGTTTGGAAAACAGTAAAAGAGGGGTCTATGTACTCACTTGAGATTGCTTAGTAGTCCTTGAGTAACAACCAAACAATGCTAGAGATCGCGGATATCAAAAGGCACCTAATATAGGTAACTATGTTAATAACCGGACCTAAATCGGATGATTGGATAGAATGAGGGTTCGTAAACCAAACGAGTGTGGAGTCTCGTATAATATGGTTTAACAAAGCCTACATACTAAATGAAACCTTACATAAGTGCTTACGACCCATTACGATTCGTTTAGGTAGCTTATGCTACTTTAACGAGTCGTTCGCGTGAAACACGTTCGGACCGCCTAACTAGCCCTATGACAAGTGTTATATGCCTAAACATGTTACATAATCAGTTATGTGACAAAAGTTTAGGTTACATATGCTTAATTACCAATTATACATGAAAAGGGTATTCTGGTAATTTACCTAAGGCATATAAACTACCTATCGTACAACTACTTAAACGAAGCGACCATAGGGTATAACCTCGGAAGGTTATTCCCTATATACTATGGTCACCTAATGTGTTTGGTCGGATCCTAATGATCGACCAAATGGGTCGGGTTCGAAGGTATAAGCGATTTATTAGATCGCTTACCCTACGACCCTAGACAACGTGGTAATCAGTAGGCATAGTCCCAAGGGACTATAACCAACGTGATTACACTCACGTTGCGAAGTTCAAACGAACTTCGCATTGACCATAAACTGGCCAATGCAGAAAGTCAAACAGAGTTTGACTTTCAGACTCGAAAAGACTCGAAAAGCAATAAAAGAACGAAAGAATACTTACGAAGGGTCCCCGAATGCTAATCTAGATCCAAATAACTCACGTATGAAACAATGGTTCCAACTTAGAGTCTTTATAATCAGATTCTAGTGAGTTTGAAGCAAATGGGGGTGGGGTATTTATAGTTTTCGGGTAACCGTTAAGATCGTTTCATGGAAACCGTGCTCGAATCTTGTGCGTACACTTGTTCAATTGTTGTGGTAACTAAAAATGATCCCCCATGAGCTGAAAGGGCAAGTTAGAATGTGTGGGTGTGGATTAAACAGCTGGAATCAGCTGACTAATCGATCTTATCTGTTCTGGAAGGCTGACACGGCCCGCTTCAGGATACACCGAAACTAATGCGGGCCGCATGGGGGTTCTGATCAAAAAATAAGTTTCAAAAATGACAGTTTTGGTCCCTGTTATGTATTTAAGCCATTTCCGACACTTCTAAGGCCCGTAAAGCCAACTTTAAGGCCCTAAAATGATGCCTAAACATTGTGGACATGAAACATGCTCAAAAATATCTCGGATGTCGGTTCGTTTGGCCGTACGATCGCGATGTTCGCTTAATTACGACGGAATGCGCATAAGCGCGAAAGACGATCCAAATTGCACGACGAATGGATTTTTCTAATGCCAAACACTAAAATAAAATATTATAGTGCTTACATAAATTTTTGGATGTCCAGATGTATTCAGAACGTAAGTTATGCGCGAAAATGCAAACTTGTGCACTTTTTGACACTTTTAGTCCCTGAATGACCCAAAAGTTTATTTTAGCACACCGAACCCCTCAAAGCCTATTTCTAAGCTATGTAAAGGATATTTAAGTTGTGTTTAACTTATGGTCACGTTCTGGAATGTCTGTTACAGTTCAAAATGACATACTTTCGCAGTTTGTCAAGTTTAGTCCCTGTAAGCAAAATAACTTGATTTCGGCATACCAAACCTTCCAAAATTTATTTCTAAGTTATGTAGAGGTTATTTAAGGTATTTTAAGACTATTTCACTATTCCGGAGTGTTTGTTGCATTAAAATGGTTATATTTACGCCTTAGTGCGCGTATAACCTTCCAGAAAGCGATTTAGAGCTTGAAATCGAACAAGAGTTGATATGTGCAAACGATACACATATTTTTACAAATCCCAAGTATGAAATACTATATTTCATTGGTTTGGAATTTGTTTGATGGTTGAAGTGACACAGGTGTCACAAGGAAAATGACCAAAATGCCTTTTTTATGCATAATTGATATTTAAGCATATGTAACCCAAACTTTTGTCACTTAACTGATTATACAACATAACTAAACATGTTTAGGCATATAATACTTGTCATAGGACTAGTTATGCGTTCCGAATGCATTTTACGCGAACGACGCTAAAGTAGCATAAGCTACTGTAACACCCGTTTAAATTTCTAATTTAAGTCTAATAAATTTTAGATAATTCGTACCTTGGGTTAACATAAGTACAGAATAAAAGTTTTAAAGTAACACCTACTAGTCAACTACCGACTAGTTTTAACATTCATAACATGATTAACGAATCATTTACATCAAAAACATTGTCTAGACAAAGTAATCCCAAAACTATTGTTTAAACATAAACTAAGTTAACGTGGAAGCTTGCAAAGTTGTGTTCGGTTCTTCAAAAACTTGCTCGATCGCCATCCGGATAGTTCCCTTTATTACCTATGGTCAAAACCACTTAAAATGTTAGTTTTGACATTTATATGAAGTATATAAACAAGTCCCAAGCGTTGAAACATGCAAAATAAAAAAAAATTGTAACCTGTTGCGTGGCGCGACAGGCCCTCGCGTGGCGCGGGGGAGCTGGTTTTCCAGCAGGTCCAGTTTTGTGACCTGCACTTGCTGCTAGTTCCTGAAATTCAGATATTCAGCTTAAAACGACCATAAGTTTTGACTCGAAAGTCCGTTTCAGGTGATTCTTTTTCCAATGCGTCTGTAAATTCAATACCGACGTAACTATAACGATTTCCATACCAAAAGTTTGTTTCACGGACCGGACGACAAGATGTCACTATGTAGTCATTCGACCCTCTCTAGTTATCCCTATTTTGCTACCTTAGTAATAGAGAATATAAGGCGTTTATTACCCAACTTTCGGGGCTTATTATCACCGGCACTTCGTTACCAAACTTATGGTTTCATGCTCTTGTGATTGTTATCGCCATCGCTATCTATTTAAAACACTAATACTACAATGTACACCATTATTCGACCCGTTTGGCTCATCTGTGGAATCCTCCGTTATGATGACTACCAAACTACTTCTAACCAAATCTTAACCTACGGATTTAAGTAACGAAAATGATCGCTACAATCAACACAACTTCTATTCTACATTGTGACCATACATAATTTAATAACAATTCACTTAATGTAGCGGGTCAAGTTACATACCTTCAAAGCACGCCCTTCAAACGCAAGTCGCCACCGGCTTGTCCACTCGACGCTCCAGTATCTTTTCCTATAGAGTTCAATCATGATACATTTAGAACTCCTTTTCAATCATATGTCGCATAATTTGCCTAAACATCACAATCATGCGTTTTAACTTTAAATTTCAGTTTCAAGCCTTCTTTGAGGCATTTCTACGAACACTTTAAGGGCAAAATTTTACATGATTATATAACAAGTCCCTAACTTATCATTTAGCCCGAATTTACATCAATCAAGCTCTCATATATAAAATTTAACATTCATATTTCAGTAATCTCTTTCTATGAACCATATTACACTAGAATAATGCTCAAAACCCTAGTGTTTATCAATTTCTCCCAAAACCCATGAATCACCTTCAAGGTGTTCATGAAATTTCCAGAATTTAGACATGATTTCACATGTTGTTGTTTAGGTTTTACTCCTAGACACTATATCATTCCTATTCTATCCAAATAACAAACACGCATCATCAAATTTCGGATTTCCCAAATTCATGAAAATTTCAAGTAGAGAATTTTCATCAAATTTTGCATACCTTATAACCCTCTTGCAATGAGGATCACTAATCTCAGCTCGGATTTTGTTTTGGATCAGATTTGAACCTTCAATTTAGGTGTTTTGTAAAATTTAGTGTTTTGAAGAGCTTGGTCGCCCCCCTCCTTCTTGTCTAGTCGATCTCACACACACCAGTGTGTTTGAGATTTTAATTTTTTTGTTTTATTAAAATTAATTTCAATTTAAGCACTTTTGGCCCCTCAACTTTCGTTTTTATTTTGTTTTAACTCCTTAAATACTCATAAGTCATCATCTAACTAGGTTAGTGTCATTCCTAGTTAGTTTATGTTACGAATTTATTTGCAACCTAATTGCAATTTAAGATTTTGTATTTTCGGGATGTTACAAGTCCACCCCCCCTTAAAAAGGGTTTCGTCCCCGAAACCAGAGTACGTACCGAATAATGTAGGGTAGAGACGTCGCATCTCTTCTTCGGACTCCCACGTAGTGTCCGAACCTTTCCTATGCTCCCACTTGATCTTGACTTGATCGATTTGTTTGTTTCGCAAGTGCTTGACCTTTCGATCTAAAATCTCCAATGGCCTTACCGCATAATTCAGGTTATCATCCACCTCGATATCGTCGTAATGGATATAAGCTGTTTCCTCCGCTAATCATTTTCGCAACTGAGACACGTGGAACGTGCCATGTATTCCACTCAACTCTTCCGGTAGCTCGAGGCGATAAGCCACCTTGCCAACCCGTTCAATGATTTTAAATGGCCCGATAAACCTCGGGCTTAGTTTCCCCCTTTTTCTGAATCTGATAATGCCCTTCCATGGAGAAACCTTTAACATAACCATGTCGCCTAACTGAAATTCAATCGGTCTTCGTCTTTTGTCGGCATAAGACTTTTGCCTATCTTGGGCTGCTTTCAAATGGGCTCGCACCACTTCAATTTTCTCATTAGTGGCCTGAACTATGTTTTTATGTGCCAATTCACACGGGCCCACTTCACCCCAACACACCGGGGTTCTGCATTTTCTACCGTATAGCATCTCGTAAGGTGTTATGCCGATACTCGAATGGTAACTATTGTTGTACGAAAATTCGGCCAAAGGTAGATAAACATCCCAACTTCCACCGAAGTCGATGATACATGCCCGTAACATATCCTCTAGCGTCTGTATTGTTCTTTCACTCTACCCATCAGTCTGAGGATGGTAGGCGGTGCTAATGAAGAGTTTCGTTCCCATTTGTTCTTGAAAATCTCGTCAAAAATTTGAAGTAAACCGGGTATCTCTATCCGACACAATGGATACTGGTACTCCGTGACGTGCCACTATTTCGTTTGTATATACCTCGGACATCTTTTCCGAAGTATATGTTTCACGTATAGGAATAAAATGTGCACTCTTCGTCAATCTATCCACAATTACCCATATAGCATCGAATCCCCGAATCGTTTTAGGTAGTTTGGTCAGTAGGTCCATAGTGATATGTTCCCATTTCCAAACCGGGATCTCCAAAGGTTGTAGTTTTCCAGATGGTTTCTGGTGTTCCGCCTTGACTTGTAAGCAAGTCAAGCACTTCTCCACATATTTTACCACATCCCTCTTCATTCCGGGCCACCAATAGTTTTGTTTCAGATCATTGTACATCTTGGACGCACCTGGATGAATAGAATATCGGGATTTATGAGCTTCATCAAGTAGAAGCGTCTTCACCCCACATGTATTTGGAACCCATATTCTTCCGGATCGAGTCTTCAACCCGTTCTTTCCATCCGACAAATCTTTTAGCTGGTCGATTATTCTTTCCTTCTTCCAGTTCTCTTCTTTTACTGCTTCTACTTGCGCTTCTCGGATACGTTAAAGTATACCCGAGGTCACCACAAACCATACTCGTGTTGGAACATAGTCCGCTTTTCTGCTCAGAGCATCAGCCACCGCATTTGCCTTTCCAGGGTGATAGTGTATTTCACAGTCGAAATCCTTCACTGTTTCTAACCATCGTCTCTGGCGCATATTTAACTCATTCTGATCGAAGAAGTATTTTAAGCTCTTATGATCGGTGAATATGGTGCACTTTACCCCATACAAATAGTGCCTCCATATTTTTAACGCAAACACCGCCGCAGCTAATTCGAGATCATGCGTGGGATATTTATTTTCATGTACCTTCAATTGCCTCGAGGCATAAGCTATAACTTTACCTCGTTGCATCAGAACGCATCCGAGCCCCCATAGTGAAGCATCCGAATAAACCACCAAATCTTCGACTCCATCCGGCAATGTTAATACCAGAGCTTGAGTTAACTTCTCTTTTAGCGATTGAAATGCTCTTTCTTGTTCAACACCCCAAATGAACTTCTCCTCCTTTCGGGTTAACTTAGTTAGCGGCGACGCAATCTTGGAGAAATCTTGAATGAATCTCCTATAGTATCCCGCAAGCCCTAAGAAGCTTCTAATCTCCGAAGGATTCTTCGGAGGACTCCATTTTGACACAGCCTCTATTTTTGAAGGATCTACTAATATTCCATCGGCGCTTATGATGTGGCCGAGGAATTGCACCTCTCGCAACCAAAAGGCGCATTTCGAGAATTTCGCATACAACTTTTCTTGCCTGAGTGTCTCTAGCACCTCTTGTAAGTGGCGTGCATGTTCTGCTTCATTTTTCGAGTATACCAGAATATCGTCAATAAACACGATTACCGATTTATCCAACATCGGCTTGCAAACCCGATTCATGAGGTCCATAAAAGCCGCGGGTGCATTTGTCAGTCCGAATGACATTACGAGGAACTCGTAATGTCCGTATCTCGTGCGAAAAGCCGTCTTCGGTACATCCTCCTCCTTGACTCTTAGTTGGTGATACCCCGATCTAAGGTCAATTTTTGAAAAGCAGTTCGCACCTTGTAATTGGTCGAATAGATCGTCTATTCTTGGAAGCGGGTATCGATTCTTTATCGTGAGTTTATTCAACTCCCGGTAATCGATACACATGCGCATGCTTCCGTCCTTATTTTTCACGAATAGCACGGGCGCGCCCCAAGGAGACACACTCGGTCTTATGAATCCTTTATCAAGCAAGTCTTGAATTTGCGACATTAATTCTTGTAATCCCGACGGTGCGAGTCGGTATGGTGCTTTTGCTACGGGTTTCACGCCCGGAACTAATTCAATTCCGAACTCTACCTCCCGCTCGGGCGGCATTCCCGGTAAATCATCTGGAAATACATCTTCAAAGTCACGTACTACTGGTACGTCTCCAATCTTCGGTAATTCTTTCTCGGGCTCATTCGCGTATATCATAAATGCTTTACATCCATGCCTCATGAGCTTGTGAGCTTTTATCATCGAGCATATTATAGGATTGCCTCCTTTTTCGCCATAGATTATGACATGTTTTCCACTCGGAGATGTTAGATTTATCTCCTTACAGAAACACACGACCTTTACGTGGTGTCGAGATAGCCAATCCATTCCTACAACCACTTGAAATTCCCCCATTGACATCGGGATTAGGTCTATCAAGTATTCTTCATCATCGAAGCTTAATTTGCAGCCTCAACAAATATCACAAACTATAAAACTTTTGTTGTCCCCTATTTCAACTTCTAAGCACACAGATAATTTCGTCAATACAAACGAAGGATGTCGAATAAATCCATGTGAAATGAAGGATTTATTCGCACCCGTATCAAACAATACACGTGCAGGAATTGAGTTTATTGCGAATATACCTGAGACCACATCGGGTTCTGTCTTTGCTTCAACTGGTGTAAGTTGGAAGGACCTAGCTTTCACCTTTGGAGCTTCCGTTGGAGATTCTTTAGTGTCTCTCTTTCCAACCAATTCTGGGCATTCAGACTTTTTGTGGCCGGGCTGATAACATTTATAGCAAACGGAAACCTTCCCGGGACATAACGATGCGGTGTGTCCCGTCTTCCCACATACCGGACACGACTTGTCTTTGAAGCGACACTCACCCTTATGCCCCTTTCCACACACCTTCGAGCTTTCTTTGTAGGGCTTGGATTCACATCCTGTGCCCTTCGTTCACCCCTTTCAACTTGTTTCTTCAATTCAATTTCCCGTTCCCGAGCAACGTTTATGATCTCGGTAAGGGTCTCGTATTTTGAAGGAGTCATAAACTCCCTATACTCGGCGCTCAACATGTTATAGTAGTAGTAGTATATCTTATGTTCTTCATTCGTCACCAATTCATTGCAAAACTTCATCTTATCCATAAACGTCACCGTGATATTGTCTATGGTCTCGCCCTTGTGTCTAAGTTGCATGAACTCTTCCTTGATTCTATTAATGACCGCCTTGGGACTATGATGTTTAAGAAATGGCGTCTTAAACTCCTCCCATGTCATGGCCCTCGCCGCTTCGGCTCCTATTTCCTTCTTTTTATTGTCCCACCAATCTTTGGCTTGACCCCTTAACTGACCCGTTCCGTAAGCAACAAAGTCGCTTTCGTTACAATGGGTCCTTTCAAACACTCCTTCAACATCGCTTAACCATCTCTGGCATATTATCGGGTCAACCTCCCCTTTGTAGATTGGCGGTTTACACGCCATAAATTCTTTGTACGAACATCCCTTACGTTCTCCCGATTTCTCTTTCATAAGGTTGACACTATCTTCCAACCTTTTGACTCGTTCTTCGACAAGTGACAACACCGTGTTTTGAATTTTGTGTATAAACCCGGATAGACTACCTTCAATTGCCTTCCCCACTTCTTCGGCAATTATCTCTTTCATTTGTTCGGTGCTTGTCGGCACCGGATCATTATCGTTTCCTTTTGACATCTTGAAACTGAAATGTTTACATTAAACATTAAACATTTCATTTATAACATAGCTTTATTTGTTTCGGTTTAGCCAAGTTCATAACTTGCTTTAACCGTTCGCCTTTAGTGCACTTTCCGGGTTTGAGTGCGTTAACACGCTCTTCCCATGAACATTGATTGAAATCTTGTTTCTCACATCAGATATAATCTACTAACATAAATAATTAATTCTTACCGGACGATCAATCAAGCTTGAACCGAACACTTTGTTGACAACCTTGAGCTCTGATACCAACTTGTAACACCCGTTTAAATTTCTAATTTAAGTCTAATAAATTTTAGATAATTCGTACCTTGATTTAACATAAGTACAAAATAAAAGTTTTAAAGTAACACCTACTAGTCAACTACCGACTAGTTTAAACATTCATAACATGATTAACAAATCATTTACATCAAAAACATTGTCTAGACGAAGTAATCCCAAAAGTATTGTTTAAACATAAACTAAGTTAACGCGGAAGCTTGCAAAGTTGTGTTCGGTTCTTCAAAAACTTTCTCGATCGCCATCCGGATAGTTCCCTTTATTACCTATGGTCAAAACCACTTAAAATGTTAGTTTTGACATTTATATGAAGTATATAAACAAGTCCCAAGCGTTGAAACATGCAAAATAAAAAAAAATTGTAACCTGTCGCGTGGCGCCACTGGCCCTCGTGTGGCGCGGGGGAGCTGGTTTTCCAGCAGGTCCAGTTTTGTGACCTGCACTTGCTGCCAGTTCCGGAAATTCATATTTTCAGCTTAAAACGACCATAACTTTTGACTCGTAAGTCCGTTTCAGGTGATTCTTTTTTCTATGCGTCTGTAAATTCAATACCGACGTAACTATAACGATTTCCATACCAAAAGTTTGTTTTACAGACCGGACGACAAGATGTCACTATGTAGTCATTCGACCCTCTCTAGTTATCCCTATTTTGCTACCTTAGTAATAGAGAATATAAGGCGCTTATTACCCAACTTCCGGGGCTTATTATCAGCGGCACTTCATTACCAAACTTATGGCTTCATGCTCTTGTGATCGTTATCGCCATCGCTATCTATTTAAAACACTAATACTACAATGTACACCATTATTCGACCTGTTTGGCTCATCTGTGGAATCCTCCATTATGATGACTACCAAACTACTTCTAACCAAATCTTAACCTACGGATTTAAGTAACGAACATGACCACTACAATCAACGCAACTTCTATTCTACATTGTGACCATACATAATTTAATAACAATTCACTTTATGTAACGGGTCAAGTTACATACCTTCAAAGCACGCCCTTCAAACGCAAGTCGCCACCGGCTTGTCCACTCGACGCTCCGGTATCTTTTCCTATAGAGTTCAATCATGATACATTTAGAACTCCTTTTCAATCATATGTCTCATAATTTGCCTAAACATCACAATCATGCGTTTTAACTTTAAATTTCAGTTTCAAGCCTTCTTTGAGGCATTTCTACGAACACTTTAAGGGCAAAATTTTACATGATTATATAACAAGTCCCTAACTTATCATTTAGCCCGAATTTACATCAATCAAACTCTCATATATAAAATTTAACATTCATATTTCAGTAATCTCTTTCTATGAACCATATTACACTAGAATAATGCTCAAAACCCTAGTGTTTATCAATTTCTCCCAAAACCCATGAATCACCTTCAAGGTGTTCATGAAATTTCCAGAATTTAGACATGATTTCACATGTTGTTGTCTAGGTTTTACTCCTAGACACTATATCATTCCTATTCTATCTAAATAACAAACATGCATCATCAAATTTCGGATTTCCCAAATTCATGAAAATTTCAAGTAGAGAATTTTCATCAAATTTTGCATACCTTATAACCCTCTTGCAATGAGGATCACTAATCTCAGCTCGGATTTTGTTTTGGATCAGATTTGAACCTTCAATTTAGGAGTTTTGTGAAAGTTAGGGTTTTGAAGAGCTTGGTCGCCCCCCTCCTTCTTGTCTGGTCGATCTCACACACACCAGTGTGTTGGAGATTTTATTTTTTTGTTTTATTAAAATTAATTTCAATTTAAGCACTTTTGGCCCCTCAACTTTCTTTTTTATTTTGTTTTAACTCCTTAACTACTCATAAGTCATCATCTAACTAGGTTAGTGTCATTCCTAGTTAGTTTATGTTACTAATTTATTTGCAACCTAATTGCAATTTAAGAATTTGTATTTTCTGGATGTTACAGCTACCTAATCGAGTCGTAATGGGTCGTAAGTACTTAGGTTAGGTTTCATTTTAGTATGTAGGCTTTGTCAAACCATGTCATATGAGTTCCAATACTCATTTGTTTTACGAAACCTCATCCTATCCGATCTTCCGATTTAGGTCCGGTTTATTTACTTAGTTACCTATATTAGGTGCCGTTTGATTCCGTGGTCCCTCTAGCTTTGCTTGGTCGTTATTCAAGACTTCTAAGCATCCTCAAGTGAGTACATAGTCCCCTCTTTTACTGTTTTCAAATGTTTTGTGGTGAAACATGTGTACCTAATTGTTATGTTCATAATTTCAAAAGTATAATTGATTATACATATTAGTACTTATCTTTTGATAAACGGAATGATTATTTATGGTTTAAACTCTAATTTTTCAAAGATTATAAAAATTAATTGTTGGATAGTACTTATTTTATGTTCACCAGACCGGTTGGTAGTATGATATAGCGCTATAGGATTAGACACCTCATTCCTATTGTCATGGAATGTCAGAAACCGATATTTTTATCCAAATAGAGATTGCCTTTGTGGTATTTCTATAGTCTCAATTGGTGTAGTTTGATGCACTAAGGTATGGTTGAATTCTAAAATCACATTATTATTGTATATTTCGCTATACTCCCAAAAGTATAGTTTGATATGCTCTCATGTGTGATATTGTACAAAACCAACATATATTTTGTTAATTACTAAAACATAGTTTAATATGTTATTTATAAAACCAAAACATAGTTTAATATGTTATTTATAAAACCAAAATATAGTTTAATATGTTATTTATAAAACCAAAGCATAGTTTAATATGTTATTAATAAAACCAAAGTATACTTTTGATATACTACTGAAAACTATTATTTTGACGACTAAAGTATACTTAATATACTATCTGTTTAATTATTTTGAAACTGAAATATATTTTAATATATTACTTATTTGACTTTCTTAAAACCAAAGTATATTTTTATGTATACTAAAAATCTTTTTATCAAAAACATATTTTATACAAACTCATTTTACTTAATTATTTATTTATGCATTATTCTATTATATCATCTGATTTCTTATAAATTTTAGTATGATTTATAAAAGAAAATATTTTAAGGTTCATGACTATTTTTTATTAAACATTTTTCTCTAAATTTACAAGTCATGAATCCTATTATAATAAAACCTATGTATCTCACATGCATTTTATGCTGACGTATCTATTTTTACACATGTTTCAGGTGCTGTTATGTGATGATTGTTGATGCATGCTATACATAGGATGGACTCGTGCCTTAGCGACTTTAAAACTTGAAAGATAATATTTGTATTTATCTGATTTGTAATAAAACAATGAGTTCAATAATTCAATAAAACGAAATTTTTTAATCCATGGTTGTGAAACAATGATTCTGTTACGACACTCCCCGACGTTTCCGCGTGATTTGTTGTTTTACGTGGTCGGGGTGTGACATCCAAGTTGCATCGGTGTGAGGTCAATAGGAAAAAACGGTTATTAAGGTTCAATTGGCAATTTCGAAGAACAGAATCGAGAACAATGGGTTCACCACTAGCTACTTCTACTGTCAAGGGCTTTCCTAGTTTCGTTCTAGACATGCGAATCAAACAGATGCAGGCTGATTGTTAACAAAGAACGTACCGTTGACCACTTCATTGTCTGCTCGTGCCTCATTAGCATTCATGTTGAAGACTCAACCACGAGCCTGCGCCTGATTCGCGTTTGCTAACCTTGGACACTGGTTTCGATAGTGGGTCAGATCCCCACAGTTGAAGCACGAACCAGGAGGGTAGTGAGGTCGTGCAGCCTGAGCCTGTTGTTGAGTAGGCGGTTGAGCAGCTTGCTGAGCTGGATTTTGAGCTGCTTGAATAGGAGCGAAACGACAAATATCGGCAAGATGACCCGATTTTCCACAATTAGCACAGAAACGACACTGAACCTGAGGTTGATGGTGACTATTGCATCTGTTGCACAACAGTGCTTTACCAGCTTATTGTTTCTTTGCCAGTGGTTGTGCGGGCTGGTTGGGAGCTGCCTGATTGGCTTGTGCAGTAACAGCGAAGTTCTGGGAAGCCTTGCGCTTCCTTGACCTCTTCGTAGACCCAGCCTTTTTACCATTCTTGTTCTCACCCTTATCAGACGATTGTTTCTTATCCTTGTCACCTTTCCTGTGAAGCTTACCCTTTCTGATTTGCGACTCAGTCAAAGTCGCAGCTAACTCGATTGCCTGACGTACGGTGGTAGGGTTGCTACTAGTGACGATGTCTTGCACGGGGTCAGGTAAACCATCGACATACCTTTCGATAGCTTTCTCGAGAGGGGTAACCATTGTAGGGCATAACAAACTCAGCTCCTCGTACCTGTCGGTATAAGCCCGATGTTCACCACTATCCTGTTTCAGATCATCGAACTCCCTTTCCAACGCCCTTTGTTCGTGACGGGGACAAAATTCCCTCATCATAAGAGCCCTAAGCTCTTCCTATGTTTGACCCAAAGCGACATTGGCACCACGATCCCTCATGACTCCATTCCACCAAGTAAGAGCCCTCTTTTGGAACACATTAGAAGCGAACTCGACTTTGCGATTATCAGGACAATGAACATGACGAAATGTACTCTCGATGCTCTCGAACCACTGCAGGAGCCCAGTTGCTCCCTCGGAACCACTAAACTTGAGAGGTTTAGCCGAATTGAAACTTTTGAAGTTGCATGGAGCATTATTGTTATTATTGGCTTGGTTAACTTGAGCAACGATGTTTGGGAGTACAGCAGCCATTTGTTGCGCAATGATTGCTGCCATTTCGGCATTAGGTATCTGATTTTCGTGTCGAGGAGGCATTCTTAAAGAGGAAACATGAGAGAAAACGAGTGAGATGATTAGATGGAGAAATGAGATGATACAAAAATCGACAAAAAACATGGATGGTGGTCATTCTTCCGTACCACAAAGCAAACAAACGACACACAGTGACTAATCAAAGTAAATGGGTCAAAAATAATGTATCACGAAGACATGCTTTAGCCTATAAGTGGACACTCACCCCAAGAGTTCCCAGGTAAGAGTGACTGGTCCGATTATGTGGATTTGTACGAACACTCTAGCCTAGATAGAAAACCCGAGATACAGGCATCCACCCTTCCAGATTGCACGTGTTCACATTTTTTAGACCCAAAACTTTGAAGAGATTTGGAAAACTTAGAAGGCATTAAGCCAAAAGAATCATTCAAGAATGGATGATTGAATTTTCAAAATCGATGTGGAAAATCGGAGGGTTCAAAACCTTATAACAAATCATCTAAGAATAGTGACTAATTTTCAAAAATCGTTTTGGAAAATTGTGTTCTTGTTTTGGTAATCACCTAAAGATAGGTGACGTGTATGTTTTAAGATCTAAACACAAGATAACTTGTGTTAGGGTTCTAATAAAGTTATAGTCTAGGTCAAAGCATTACTAATAACCTAATTCCCTATAACCATTGGCTCTGATACCAACTCTTCTGTCACACCCCGACCGCGTAAAACAACAAACCGCAGCGGAAACGTCGGGGAGTCGAGCAACAGAATTATTGTTTCACAACCATGGTATTTAAAGTTTTGTTTAATTTATTAACAAAAGGGGTTACATTGTCTTAGAACAAGAAAACAAAGAGTACATAACAAAGTTAAACTATTCTCGCTTCATTTTATGTCACTAAGGCACAGGCCCGCCTAAGTGTGTCTTGATCATTCCTATGCATCAGCTCCTGAAAACACATGTGAAAATAGGTACGTCAGCATAAAAATTCCTGTGAGATACATAGGTTTATTGATTTAGGATTCATGACTTGCATTTGAAAGAAATGTTTAACAAAAAGTTAGTCATGGATCTTATTAAAAGGTTTTCTTTAATAAATCATATGAAAAATCGATAGGTAATTAGATGATATATAAAAGAAAGATGTGTGGTTAAATAAATAACCAAGTAAAATGAATTTGTATAAGATATGTTGTTTGTAAAACAATGTTTTATGAAGTTATGTTCTTTGTATAAAATGTAACATGTCTAAACTGAAATGGTTTAAATAACGCTACGATATGTAATATCATAAAAGCACTTATATATAGGAAGTACCAGCGGCGTATCCACCATGCTTTTATCATATTACACTCGCCTCGTTATTTAAATCACTTACCCAAATAAACCACCAAAAATGTCTTGTTTAAATAAATGTCAAAATGTTTATGTGTAAACAATGTCTATTGTCAAATGTGAATCATGTAATGTGTAACCAAATGTTATGTATGGCAAGTGAAATGTGTCAACTAAAACCATAGGTAAAATGCACCAAACAATGTATTGAATTAAATCGTAGTTTAAATCAAAAGTTATGTTTTGTAAAATAAATTGCTTTATTGATACAAACATCTACGCGGTATTGTTAAAACGCATACATTCAAGCCTTGCGACTGTGGCGACAAACCCTTAAACAAATTAAAGTTTATCAAAAATTATGAATATCAGATTCAGTCATTTCCTACTTCCAAACAAACCTAGGAAGCAGGGAATGAGAGTTGTCAATTCCTATGGTACCACTACTTACTACCGAGCGGCATGGCCAATGTTAATGAACGTACTTTTGTCCCATTAAACAAACCAAATGTCATACCAAATGTAAGCATGTTATGTGAAAACAATGTACTAAGTATGCAAAAAAAAAATGAACATACATAGCATGAATATGATGTAAATCAATGTGTACATATGCTGAAATGAACATATGAAACAAATGTGTTTATGAAATCAATGTACTAGCATGTTAATAAAACATACATATCAAAAACATGGATGAAATCATATACTATACATGTACTATATGAACATAGCAAGTATATGATATAAAAAACATGAAAAGCACGAAAGTAACAAGTAGGCACATGTGTTTTACCCCAAAATGTTTGAAAACGGTAAAAGAGGGGACTATGTATTCACTTGAGAATGCTTAGAAGTCTTTAAATAACAACCAAGCAAAGCTAGAAGGATCACGGAATCAATCGGCACCTAATATAGGTAACTACGTTGTAGGATCGTTTTGTGACCCGAATGAGTCGTTCAGAGAAGTTTTTATCAGTTTCAGTGGCGGAAACAAAGAAACTGACGTCGAAACAGCTAGCAATTCACTTCAAACACGTTTTTGATTGATATTACAGCTTGTACAATCACTGGATAAACCGGCAGTACTTCGGTATCCAAAAGCACAAAAGTTACAAATGACAAGAACACTCCCCTATTTATACTATTCTAGGTTTAGCTTGAAGATGACATGACAATTTCAAACTAAACCTCCTAATTACTTTCAAGCTAAACCTCTATGCAACTCAAGCTAAACCTCAAGTTGACTTTCAAGCTAAACCACTATATCTCGAACTAAGTGCACTGAACTAACATTCTACATACAAGACTCAATACAAGACGAAGTCGACAGATGAATGCACTAACAGACTCCCCCTCAAATGTTGAGTATTTACATCTTCAGTCTTTATCAGTCTGAACGCTCTCTGACATATCTCACAGTGTAAGCATCCTCAAACTTTATCTCCTTCTTCTCTTCAGCATCAACAGACTCCCCACGAACAATCTCTACTCGGATATCTTCAGACTCCCCCTTTCGATATGCTGGGATCGCAGTCTGGCATGTTGAAATCACACATTCCTCAGGTATCAGAACCTGGCACTCTATCTTCAGGTTCAAGATCGAAACCTGGCTACACCTGCACATTCTTAACCCAGAAATAAATTTCACAATTTTAACATTTCAACAAATTTACTCTCTTCTAACCACTCGAACACACAATCTCAAAATGATTTAATCATTTGTAATATCTGATGAACCACTTAAATGAATATCAATTTTCATTTCAAACATCTTCTCCCAAACCATTTGTTCATCATGTCTAGCACTTAGAATTTTGAAAATCAGCTCTTCAACATCAGTCGTCGAAAATCTTTTTGGATTTTTCAAAAAATATGCAAAAACACACCGAAAATCTTTTTGGATTTTGAGATATTAAGAAATGCAGTAAAGAAATATTTACAGACAATATTTTTATGAGTTCGTGCAAGAGGATCATATCAGGTTTTGACAAGTCACAAGTACCGTTGAGCTTAGTTACACATTAAGAATTAAACAATTCACTTAGATTGCCGATATACTGATCCACTTAAATTCTCACACAAATTTCAACTGATTCAGGATATGATTTAGGTGTTTTAAGAACTTAAACTCATTCATGTGTCCCACCTCTTGAATATACTCCCGTATCCAGATCCCAATATTCAGTCTTACAGGTGAGTATACCACATATGATATCTGTAAGGGGTTATAAATTATGAAGAATCATGAGAGCTCAGGTCAGAACTACCGTTCAGCAGAAAGATCATGACTCGACTTTTGGTGTGTCCCCTTTAGAGGATATTTTGTTTACAACAGCAATGACTATCAATTTTATTGTTTCATCAATTTGCTGAGGGCGGCGCTATTTTTCAAGCAAGCGGAAAGTATTATTCGAGGACTAGGTCAGAACTTCCATTCAGCAGAAGTCCCGGAATAATACCCCAGATATCACTGAGCATAAAGACCTAGTATCTCAGAAAGAGGGACCTTTCAAACGAAATTTCAGGGGTTACCTATATATCCAAGTAGTGTTCCCCACGAAATAAGCAAGTTTGAATTTAAGTTTATATCCCGAAAAAGCTTACTAAATGTGTAAAAACCTATCGGCATATCATCAGTGAGACTGTTTAACGCTATTTAAACAATACAATTCTTTAGCATACTGTGACTGTCTACTGATGTACTATCATTTCCTCTTTTTTGACACCAAAACTCATTTTTGAATTTTATCATGTTTTTGTCTTTTTCAAATTTTCAAATGTTTTTGGATTTTCTGAAAATTTTTACTCCCCCTAAAATGCAAACACATTAAGGAAAATTTGAAAACAAACTATACTAGTTAATTGACAACCGATATCAAATCGCTTCACTTCGCCATCCACTTGGCATAAACAATCTGAACTCCCCCTTACACAAAACTATTTTCTCATTATGATTTCAAAACACTTAAGTTTGTTTTAACCAAAATGATTGTTCCGGAAAAAAAGTTTTGTTGATTTTACCACTTGTAAATTTAGGGGTTCATCATATCGTTCCTCAATCATTTGTAGAAAATCAAGTACAACTTAATGTTCCTAATTTACCACTTGTAAGTGAAAACCTTCTTCAACCACTTGTCGGAATATCCAAATCATATAACCATATGTAGGAATAAAACATCTACACAAACCATTTTACCAATCAAGATGCCGATTCCTGCTTCGCACTTACCAACCCGGAAGCTCCGGCAATTCCACAATCTGTAAAATCTAAACACATTTAAAAATCTTTCATAAAATCTAACATAACAAGAATGATGCCGATTCCTGATCCACGATTACAAACTTGGGATCTCCGGCAAGTCAGGTTTTTTCAATGAAAGAAAATGTCCACCCAAGCCTAACCAGCCTTGGGTGATTTCAACTCTGAAGCAGTTGGAGTGTAAGTTGCTTTCTTTGTAGTGTAAAATTCTTTAACCCCTTTAACCTTTCTATCTATCACTTTTCCAAAAAATTTCTTTACATTTCCATTAAAAGCTTTCTCAACATCAAAATCATTCTTTTTAGAATAAAATTGATTCGAGATCTCAACTTTCCCAATCTTTGATTTAAAATTCTCAGATCTCAATGGTGGAAAATGAACATCATCCATTAGAGGCACTGAGTTTTCACCCTTTTTAACAACTTGTGGCTCCTCTGACTTTGTGGAATCAGATTCATCGCCAGATTTTACCTCTGATTTCTTAACAACCCAAGTTTGGTTGTCAAGATTTCCCCTTTTCTTGTAAAACCTTTTCGAACACTCACCAACTTCATATGTAGAGTTTTTAAACACTTTAAATTTTGTGTTGGTGGTTCGGTTTTATCAACAACTACTTCTTTTAGTTTTTCTGAGACTTCCTGTTTTGTTTTTGTTGCTTGAGGACAGTTCCATGCAATATGACCAACTTCATTGCATCTGTAACAGGTTCTTGTCTCTTTCCTTTGAAAAGCTCCATACTTCATCTTTTCAGCAATAAACTCCTGGTTTGACTGTTTCCAGAATGAGCTCTTTGCTTCTTCTTCATGGCTAGTTCCTGCAACATATGTCATTTTTGATTTAAAATCTCGAACATATTTTTCATTTTTATAGTTTTCAGGTGGAATAAACCCAATTCCTTTCTTTTTGAAATTACTGTTATAGTTTGGTTTCTTTTGAAAACCAGAACCAGAACTGTAACCTTTTTTCTTGTTCAATCTTTGTTGAACTCTTGAAGTGTACTTTTTAGGTTTTTCAGAAAGATTTAAATCTTTTATTTCAGAAATATTAATTTCTGTTAATTTGAAAACCTTTTCGATCTTTTTAAATCGAACACTTCTTATTGGAAACTCTTTATCAAAATATAATTTGTCAGAATCACTCAAAGTATAGACAACTTCAAATGTTTCGTCATTCAAATTAGATTTTGACAACAAAAATTCTTTACTATACACCCGTTTTCCCGACGACTTTGAACTCTTGACAGACGAACTCGAACTCTTGGACTCAGACATTGACTCGGACTCCTCATCTTTATCTAACACCTGATCGACCATTCTTTGAATTAATTCGGACTCATGATCTGTGTCGGACCCTGTGAACGTGACGTCAATGTTGTCTGGTAATACATCGGTTAACTCGGACTCTAACTTTAGATTAACTGCCTTTTAGACTTGTTCCTCATTCGGTTTTCTAGGCGAATACCCTTCCCAGATTGGAGGCGGACACCTATTATAACAGACGTTCTGTTTCTTACCAGTATCCGTTTTCTTCTTTGACTTCTTGTCTTTATCTTCATCTTTAAACGCCTCGAAACCTGCAACAGTAGGGTAAATTCTATCAATTAAGTATTCGGAACTTGTATAACTTTTCAGCAGTCGTCTAATTCTTTCATTTTCAACTTTTTCACCATCCAACTCTTGCTTCCATTTAGCACATTCTTCGATGTAAAAATTTATCTCTTTCTGCTTAGACATCATTGTTGCGTTCAACATTTTCACAGCTTTTTCTCTTTCTGTGTTTGTCTTTTGCAAACTGTTTACTGTTCTGTTCAACACATCGTATGATTCTTTTAACTTCTTCACATCGAACAACAACTTTTCTTTAATGTTCTCTGATTCACTAAACCTCTCGTCTTTTTCTTCACATTGTTTACAGGATTCTGAACATGTGAGACATGGTTTTGTGACTTCAACAATTTTTTCAACTTCAACTACCTTCTCTACTTCAACAATCTTTTCCACTTCCACAATCTTCTCAATCACTTTGACTTCCTTCAATTCTTTTGCAGTTTTTCTCTCTTTGAGTTTCTTCAGTTTTTCTGCAAAATAAAATTCAAAACTATTAGAAGATAAATGAGATTTTCCAATGTTTATCTGTTCAACTTCTTCATCATCATCACTGCTTTCAGAAGAAACAGATTTTCCATCTTGACTCTCCTCATTATCCGACATCACATCTATCCACTCCTTCATCAACTCTGGCTTTTGAACAATTTGAGCAATGAAAGCTTTAAACTCTCCATTTTCATTCACAAACCTATCCCAGCTGAATCCTGGAGCCATTATCTCATCATCTTGATCAATGATACCATAATAAGCTTTCTTATTTGCATCTTCGATCATTTTTCCATGAGCAGTTTGTGATTCTTTTTGTTGATGAGGTTGATGAGTGATTTGTTGATATATAGCCTTCCGATAGTAATCATGACCACCAAACGGATTCTTTACTCCACTTGCTTCTTGGTTCTTGCACTCTCTCTTGAAATGACCTTTCTCCCTGCATTTAAAACAAGTAACTTTAGATTTATCAAAACCTAAAGCTGAAAGATGAGCATCCAAAAAATCATGTCGTCCTGTAATCATTTTGAACTTTTCAGCTCTTCTCAGAACACTCGCCAAAGCCCATTTTATATCCATAATTTCCAACTCTTCTGCATCTATTTGGTCATAATCTTCCTTTTTTAGCATCGGATTACCAATCTTTCCGGCTATCAAACCTTTATAAGATTCAAAAGCAGTAACCAATAATCCCATATGATTTTTCACAACTTCTTCAGAAAAGTTTTGACCATTTTGAAGATGTAATGCCACATTGCACTGAATCATATGCTCATTACCAACACTCGCACTTTGAACACTTGGAGGATTAACACTTGAAAACCCACTAGTGTTAACTGAACTTTGAATACCTATTCCAGATTGATTTCCTGCACTAAATGCAGTTTGGATCTTTGGACTTGCTTCAACAGTGTGAACATTTCCTTTGTAGTACAGTTTGATGTCTTGTTGATGGTTTGAACTGTTCATTCTTGCAATTTTCTGCTGTTCAAGATCCTGTGCCTCCAGTTTTTCAATAAACTGACCAATCGACAATCTGCTAAACTGTCCAGAATTCTTCAGAATCATGAGATATGTACCCCATTCCTTTTGTTGTAAAGCGTCAGCTAGCTTTTCCACCCATTCTGCTGGAGTTTTAGTAATCTTCAATTGTGACATGGTGCGTACAAGATGGCAGTATCTCTCAATGAGAGTCTTTGTAGTCTCGCCAGACATGCTTGTAAACAACTCAAACTCCTTTTTCAGTAATGCTGCTTTACTTTGTAACATCTCTGTACTTCCTTCAAATTTCTTCTCAAGAGCTTTCCAGATTGAAAACGCATTTCCATCATGCTGAAGCAAAACAAATATATCCTCTGTGATAGCTTGCTGCAACAGACTTATCATCATTTTCTCTCCTTTATAACTCTCTCTCTCTCTCTTGATCTGAAAACTCTGAGATAATTTTATCAACATTCATAGCAGTCTGTGGTCTGATGTATGCTGTTTCAATGCTTTCCCAAGCTCTTAGATGGTTTGCCTGGACCCAATTCTCAAAACGATTCTTCCATACATGATACTCTTCCATTCCCATAAGTTTCGGAGGTTTTTGCATTGTACCGGTTTCATTTTCCATGTTCATATTCTTAGCAATGGTAGTTGGAGTAATCGGGGTTGAAGCAAATGCATTGTAGAATTCAGAATCCATGTTTCGGCAACACGTTTTTCAAACACAACACTTTCAAGTGAAAACTGATGAAATGTTCAAGCTAAACCTGATGGAAAGTTCTAACAGGTTTTTCAACCTAAAGCCGATTTGAAGCTAAACCAACAAGATTTTTCAAGCTAAAGCCGATTTGAAGCTAAACCAACAAGGTTTTTTCAAGCTAAAGCCGATTTAAAGCTAAACCAACAAGGTTTTTTTCAAGCTAAACCTGATGACATCAGCAAAAAATGAACAAATTTCAAGCTAAACCACAATTTGAACCAATTTTAAGCCGATTTTAACGCTGAAACTTTCTAGGATTTGTTAATACATGATTACGCACAATATGTGTGAATTTGAGCCGATTTTATCCGTAAAAACTTGTAAATTCTGAGAAGAAGGGGTAGAAAACAGAAATTTCGAGCTGAATCGGTAAGAACTCCTCCTCCTGAGCTCTGATACCACTTGTAGGATCGTTTTGTGACCCGAATGAGTCGTTCAGAGAAGTTTTTATCAGTTTCAGTGGCGGAAACAAAGAAACTGACGTCGAAACAGCTAGCAATTCACTTCAAACACGTTTTTGATTGATATTACAGCTTGTACAATCACTGGATAAACCGGCAGTACTTCGGTATCCAAAAGCACAAAAGTTACAAATGACAAGAACACTCCCTTATTTATACTATTCTAGGTTTAGCTTGAAGATGACATGACAATTTCAAACTAAACCTCCTAATTACTTTTAAGCTAAACCTCTATGCAATTCAAGCTAAACCTCAAGTTGACTTTCAAGCTAAACCACTATATCTCGAACTAAGTGCACTGAACTAACATTCTACATACAAGACTAAATACAAGACGAAGTCGACAGATGAATGCACTAACATACGTTAATAAATCGGACCTATATCGGAAGATCGGATAGGATGAGGTTTCGTAAACCAATTGAGTATTGGAACTCATATGATATGGTTTAACAAAGCCTACATTCTAAAACGGAACCTATCCTAAGTGCTTATGACCCATTACGGCCCGTTTAGGTAGCTTACGCTACTTTAACGCGTCGTTCGCGTAAAACGCGTTCGGACTGCCTAACTAGTCCTATGACAAGTATTATATGCCTTAACAAGTCTAATAATGTTGCCTAATCAGTTTAGATGTCAAAATTTAAGTTACATATGCTTAAAACGAAATTATGCGTAAAAAGGGCATTTTGGTCATTTTCCTAAGGCATATAAACTACCTATCATACAACTAACTAAACGTAGTGACCATAAGGTATGACCACCGTGATTACGCTCACGTTGCGAAGTTCAAAAGAACTTCGTGTTGACCATTGACTGGTCAAAGCAGAAAGTCAAACACTGTTTGACTTTCGTGCTTAAAAACGCATAAAAGAATGAAAGAAACTTACAAAGGGTCCAAGAAATGGAGATTTGACTCAAGTTGCTCAGGTATGAAGTGTGGAAACTCCAACTTAGAGCAGAAATTGAATCAAGATGTGAGGATTGAAAGAATTCAAGGTGGGTATTTATAGAGTTTGGACAACCGTTAGGATCGTTTCTTGGATTGCGAGCTTCGATCTTGGCCTTACAAGTGTGCCCACTGATTTAGAATACTATGGGTGTCCAAAACAAGCTCCAAGTATGAAGAAACCATGTGCAAAACCTAGGAAACCAGCTGCTGAATCAGAAAATAGAATTGCTGAACTGGGCATTGGTCGCGCCCCGCGTAAGAATGGGCTCTCTCTTACGCGCCCCGCGAGGGAATACTATGGCAGATTGACAATTTAGGTCCCTGCATGTCCAAAACTTGCTTTTCAATGCATTTTCGACACGTTTAAGCCCCGTTAATCTCATTTCAAGGCTCTAAAATGAAGTTAAAGTATAGGGAACATGAAACATGCTCAAAAAAATCTCGGATGTCGGTTCGTTTGGTTGTACGATTGCGTTGTTCGGTTAATTACGACGAAACACGAACGGACGCGAAAAACGATCCAAATTATGCGACGAATGGAATTTTTTCATGCCAGTCACTAAAATAAAATATTTTAATGATTACAAAAATTTTTGGATGTCCGGATATATTCAGAACGTAAGATATGCGTGAAAATGCAAACTTATGCACTTTTTGACGCTTTTAGTCCCCTATTGACCAAAAAGTTTATTTTTTGCACACCGAACTCCTCAAAGCCTATTTCTAAGCTATGTAAAGGATATTTATGGTATGTTTAACTTATGGTCATGTTTCGGAAGGTTCGATACCACACGAATCGGCATAGTTTCGCAGTTTGACACAAATAGTCCCTACGATCGAATAAGCTTGATTTTGCCATACCAAAGCCTTCAAAACTTATTTCTAAGTTATGTAAAGGTTATTTAAGGTATGTTAAGCATATGCCGATGTTCCGGAGTGTTTGTCGCGTTAAACTGATTACGTTTACGCATCAGTTTGCGTATAACTTTCCAGAAAGTGACATAGAGTTTGAAATTGAACAAAAATCAAAATGTGAAAAATGTCAAACATAAATAAACAAACATTGGGGTCAAATAACATTGTTTTATTCATAAATGAAAAATTCAGAGTTTATACAATGATTACAAGCACAGATGTCACATCCCGTTCCTAGCTTCCTAGGTTTGTTTGGAAGTAGGGAATGATAGAATCCGAATACATTTTTAATAAACATTTGACTTGATAAGGGTTTATCTGACAGTCTCAAGGCTTGAATGTATGCGAATTACAAAACCACATAAATGTTCATATCAAATAAAGCATTGGTTTTCAAAACATAACTTTTGATTTAAACTTTTGTTTATTCAAAGACTTTGTTTTGTACACGACATTTGGTAACACAAGACATTTGGTTATACATGACATTATTACATGTGGTTGAGTAAAGTCTTTTTACTTGCCATACAAGACATTTGTTATACAAGACACGGTTTATACCTGACATTGTGACATTAAACATTGTTTATACAAATGACATTTGACATTGGTTTGACAAAACATTTATTTGATGGTTTATTGGTAAGTGATTTAAATAACGAGACGTGTATAATATGATAAAAGCATGCTGGATACGCCGCTGGTACTTCCTATCTATAAGTGCTTTATTATATTACATATCGTGGCGTTATCTAAACCACTTCGAAAAAGAACAAGACATGACATTTTTATACAAAGCACGACATCTTTTACATAAGACATGATATTTTACTTCAAGACAAGACATATTTTATACAATTCATTTTCATTGGTTATTTATTTAACCATGCATTATTTCTTTTATATCATTTGATTTTCATATTGATTTTCATATGATTTTTTAAAAGAAAACATTTTATAAGGTTAATGACTACTTTTTGTTAAACACTTCTTTTAACTTACAAGTCATGAACCCTCAACAAGAAAATCTATATATCTCACAGACATTTTTATGCTGACGTACCTATTTTCACTTGTGTTTCAGGAGCTAATGTCTGAGTTTGATCATGCTACATTTAGGCAGACTTAGGCCTTAGTGATTTAAAATCAAGCAAGACAAGTTTAAATTTATGTTATGTTTTCAGTTTAAATCAAGACAATGTAAACATTACTTCTAATAAAACCAAACATTAAATACCATGTGTTATGAAACAATAATTCTGTTAGTCGACTCCCCAACGTTTCCGCCACGATTTGTTGTTTTACGTGGTCGGGGTGTGACAAGAACCTTTAGCACAATGCAAAGAAAACTCAGTAAAAATGAATTTTTTTTTTAATTTTTTTTTTATATAGCAATATTATACGATTATTAAAAATAAAAATAAAAACGTTCATTATTGTGGTGATTTAAAAAAAAAAAAAGTGGTATGAAAAAGTTATGGACAACTTAAATTGATTAGTGAATTAACATGTGACTTGCATGAGGAGAGAAAAGTCAATAAATGTATGATTCCTTTTAGGGGGTAATGAGCACCTAAGGTTACTACCCTAGCCCCGGCCAATTATACACCAAAGTACCCTAGAACCACAAAACACTGGCGGCGCATACCTACAAGTACCTTAAAACCATGTACCCCACACTTTTACTCCACCCACCAATCACATACACCTTACCCCACGTTTAAGTCCAAGAGTCGCATTTCTAAACCTTGACCATGCGACAAAGGTAGCCCAGACAAACTACCCTCAATCTCTACCCTATGGGGTGGCGGCGGTGTTACCGCAAAGGTTGGAACCCTCAACCTGTGAGGTGCGTCATCCCCTCTTATGCCCTTTCACCATTTTTTCCCTAAAACGTATCTTAACCCTTAAAATTTAAGATCATTGAATTAAACTACCGTTATTATTTATTTTTCACTTTATATTTAATCGTAACGTTGTACTAGAATATTAGATTTGCTTATCATTTATTATAGGCATTTTGTTTGTTCTATTATCATATGTAAAGACTGATACAAAACTAAGGGGCTGTTTGTTTACCTCTTAATGAGGCTCTTAATGGTTCAGATCTCTTATTGGATCAGCATTTAATGGTTCAGATTGTTTGTTTCACGAGCAGATGTCTGAATGGTTCAAACATTTGTCTCTGAATAATTAAGATTTATACAAAGTCTGAATGTTTAAGACATCTAATATGAATTGGTCATATTTTTTCCTCTAAACGGTTAATCATTATACATGCTCTTAATGATTCAGACCTCTTACTGGTTTAGCACTTAATCATTCAGATATTGCCAAACAACCCCTAAAAGTATATACGCGATCTAAGTTTTCACATATTGTATGATACATGTGAATGTGTTAAAGGTTGATGTAGAGATATAATATATCTATAAAATAACTATTTTCATGGTTTGTTTTTATTATATACAATCTCCCACTCATAAAATTCCATAAGTGGAACGACATACTTTTTATCATATGTTATTTTAAAAATAATTTATTTATGGGTTATCAATAATTCATTTAACAAAAGTTATAGAACTAAAATAAATCTTATAAAAGCAAAAAGTTTTCTAAATTATATCAATAGTTACATCTGAACACACAAATATTTTAATATTATATTATACCAATGTATCAAAAAAAGTAAGTTGAGGGGACAAACCCGTTATGAAATAACAATTAAGAGTAGAATGAGTTTTTATCATATTAAGGGGCTCTTTGTTTACCTCTTAATGAGTTTCTTAATGGTTCAGACATTTTACTGGTTCAGCACTTAATAGTTCAGAGTGTTTGTTTAGCGAGCAGATGTCTCAATGGTTCAGACATTTGCCTCAGAATGGTTAAACATTATACTGAGTCTGAATGGTTAAGAGCTGTTACTGGTTCAGCATTTAATGGTTCAGACCTGATTCAACACTTCAGAAGTTGTCAAACAGCCCCAAACTTTCTTAACAAGGAAACGAATGTTTAGAATGGTAGCATCACGAGAAAAAAGTTGGGAGTTTCTATTGCCAAAGAATAAAGGTTAGGTATTTATCATCATTGGCTATATAGAATAAGAAAAACTTCATAGAATATAAACACGTTTATCTTGAGGTTTTACATTGGTCGTTGTATGTTGGAATATTTTCATGTTATACAATGCTTGCTTATTTTTCAAATTGTTCCAAATCGGTCACCTTCTGAGTTACTAAAATGACAGATGAATCATTTTATTAATTTAGTGACTAAATAGACATAATAATACGTACAATAACTATTAATGTTGCTATATTTTAAGAGTGGGCCTATAAATGTGTAAATAAACTTGTTGGAATTGCATTTAGAGTGGCATAGGTGGTACAAATATACATAAATTAAAACCACACACGTGTTAGTCATATGTAGGGGTGATTTATTAAAGGAAAATCATTTATGCAGGACACTAGGATGAACCGAAGAAGCTAGCGGCAAGGAACATAACATGTTACATATTTATATTGATTCAGAGCAACAAGATTTTGGGTCACAAGACCATTCAATCAAATTAAGATTGACAATTCGTACACTTAATAACAAATTTAATTGAGAGAGAAAGTTTTTACCTAGTCAAGTGTCTTTCCTTGGATCCTTTGGAGCAGAGACGATTCTTTCTATAAGTCAGACGGGTCTCCGGCTCTTCCTGATTTTTCGCTTCATAGTGTAAATTTTACCAAAAATTAAAAAAAAAAGAAAATTTATGTAGTGTAAAATATAAGATTTAGAGAGTACGCACACTCCTCGTGGTTTTACTGAAAAATAAGTTTAAAATTCATCAATACTTTAAAGTTATAAGAAGGTGTATCCATACCACTGTAGAACCAAAAAAGTGGGTTTGAATAACCAAGGGGGTAGTATTTATGTTTCTATAAATATGTCATGTTTTTAAAATAAATGGATTTCAACGTATAAGTCGGCAATGAGCATGTAAATAGAATCCAATTTACAGTATAAAAAGGGTGTGTAACAAAAAATAAATTAAGTCTGATTGTTTGGTAAAAGACAGATGGCATTAAACAATTTGAGAAAATTGATAAAGCTATGTCTTTTTTACTAAGCAATCGTCCAAGGCCCTATAATTAGGTAGGTTTACGTTTACGTTTATCTTTATCAAATATAATTATAGGCTATTGAGCTTAGCCTTGTAGTGAGTTAGATAATATTAGAATAAGCCATGTGGGCTAATTAAATGTTTTGGGCCTGTTTGGTTAGTATTAGGCTTGTGATCTTGGCCCAGTTTGTAACTAGGTCATCCTATGTAACTATAAATAGGGTGAACCTAAGTCATTATTAGGTTGTTCATTTTATTGTTCTTCTTATAAATTTCGAATTCAGAGTGGGTGTACCAGACGGTTCTCTAGAAACCGTGTGCACTTTGGTTAATTCAATCATTCCCGTTCTTGTTCTTATCACTTTCATCAGTATTCCGCGCTTTTGATTGTGATTTTGATATCCGATTGTTAGTTTTGGGACTTACAATTGGTATCAGAGCCTAAGTAGTCTTGCGAAGGCTCAGTTTCGTTGGATATCATTCGAAGAACAAGAATTTTTTTCCAGATTCGAAGAACACAAAGAAATAGTTTGAAGATCATCAAGAACAGTTTGAATTTTACGTTTGATCTATTTTGTGGTTTGAAAGTTGTGTTTGCTAATTTTTATGAAGTTTGGTGAAAAGAATAAGGAAAATTGATTTTCTAAATTGTTTCCTTGTTTTACGAGATTTTAGTTGGTTGTTGGTGATCCACTTCAAAATATAGCATTGTGCGACCAAGTCTCCTTCAAATCAACATTTGTGCGACTACAACATTTGCCTGCTACAAAATTAAAGTGACATCATCAGACATCATCTTTGCATATGAAACAAAACTTGTGCGACCAATATCATTTTGTGCGACTTCTTCAAATTGTGCGACTTGTTAATTCAAGTTTCATCTTCAAAGGATACTTCTTTTGCGATCTAAACTTCAATTGTGCGACCAAAGTTTACTTGTGCGACAACAGCCATCAGACACCAATCATCTTGTGCGATCTAAACTTCTTGTGCGATCTTTCTTTATCTTGTGCGATCCAACAGTTATTCATCAACTCCGGCAGGCACCATCGTGTTCGTTTTTTTTTTCGACTAGTTTGAGTTTTCGAGTGGCTGCCAAACATCATCGTCACCAACGTTTCATCACGAACCGACTCCGGTCCCCGTTCATCTTCATCCTTCATCCTCATCGACAGACATCATCGTACGTCATTTGAAACAACAGCCATCGAAGTTCATCTTCATCATATTTGTTCAACAATCTCATCATCGTCATCATTCATCAACGCGTCGGTCTCCGGTCATCGTTTAATTCCTACGTCCATCATCTTCACCGTAAATATCCCCCTCGTTCACCATCATCATCTCGTTCAGCATCATCAACCGTTCATCACCATCTGACACCGTGCACCATCATCTCGTTTAGCATCATCAACCGTTCATCACCATAATCGATAATCATCGTCAAACAACATCACCGTCTTTAACCTCCTCTGACCACCGCATCTCCGTCTCCGTTACCGTTCACATCTGTTATCGTAACCATCTGCATCACCATTCATCATTGTCATCTCCATAACCTGCGACAACATCATGTTGGAAATCAGGCCCCACAAACACACAAGAAACTCACGAACAAGAAGATTGTTTTACTGCTTATAACTTTCTTCTTAAAAATTGAATTGAGAGTACATCAAATAAACTAATACTATCCCCTATTTATAATAATAAACAACTAGAATATGCTAATTAAATCCCATAAGATCAGCCACCACTAACTTCATATTCACACGTTCAACCCCTTCTTTTGCGGTCAACCAAGACCAATTCTTCAACAACTTCTGACCCATTCATGCAAAACCCGGTTTCGACCCGTAACCCATCAAGATTATCCAACATTCACCCCTATAATCTTGATGTCGGTTCTTGTTACTTGCTCGCATTCGCTCTTGCTCTTCTCGTTAACCCGCATTTGTTCTTGTTATTCTCATTAACCGCCATTCGTTCTTCATCTTCTTGTACTTGCTAAATGAACCACACGAGTTCGGTTGCTTGCTCACTCGCCTTTTGCAGCCCCATTCCACTGCAACTCGGTACTGTTTCATTACTGATTCAACCGCGAAACTAGGCCCAGTAACTACCCGAACATGCTGCTACTTGCAATTTGCTTCTATTATTGGTCAATAATTATCACACCTGGATGCTTGTTTGCTCTCAAACATTTTTCCTTCAATCCACCATAACAGCCTCTGTTTATTTTGACTTGATAATCCTCACAAGTTAAAAGTTGCACCGACCCATTATAGAGCCACCATCTTCAGCTTTGATTTTTTTTATTCATACTTGTCACAAATAAATCTAAATCTCTATCTCTCTTCTTACTTACTTACTTCTCCTTTAAAAAATTCAATCATCAACACCCATATTTCAATCGACCTTCTTCTTTATGTTTCTTTGTTCACTTTTTCTTATCCTTTTTTGTTCACACAGAACACAATATATCACACAGATTCACCTTCTCTTTTCCTTGCATAACACCACAACTAATATATTTTCTCTTGAGTACAAACTACGACCTTGGTCTCAACCAATCACAATCACACAGATTTTCTCTACTTGAATCAATAATCGTTGAACCACACATGTTCTTATCTACTCTGATGCCTTCTATCACACAGATTCTTTCGATCACACAGATCCATCGGTTCTTTCTCTAAACCACACTATAGGGTTTTCTTCTCTTGATCACAAAGATCTCCTTCTCACGCCTGCAACACACAGAGCAGGTACATATTGATCATACAGATCGTCTTCTTCTTTTTGTTCATGTAGAAACCTTCTTCTCCTGGCTTCTTGTTCACCCAGAACTCTTCTTACGGTACACACAGAACTGTTCCGCAATCACAAAGATTGTCTTCTTCATTGTCTCTACCGGCTCACTCAGGACCGTGCTTGGTTCATTTAGAACTCTTTTCATCTCTCGATTTCATCTCGACATGGCTCACTTAGAACCATGTTCGGTTCACACAGAACCCGCTTCTCTTCTTTCTTTCTTCGAACTTCCATACTCGCTATCTGCCTCGTTCTCTCTATCTTCTCACCCCCCCCCCCCCCCCCCCCGCAGTTTAGAGGGACTGCTCCCCTCTACTCGGAAGGACGACTCTCAAAACGGCTCCACCGTCTTCACCCGAAAGACGACTCTCAAACCCGCACTCTCAAAACGCCCCTCGTTTCGACCTCGCTCTGATACCAAATGTTGGAAATCAGGCCCCACAAACACACAAGAAACTCACGAACAAGAAGATTTTTTTACTACTTATAACTTTCTTATTAAATTAGAATTGAGAGTACATCAAATAAACTAGTACTATCCCCTATTTATAATAATAAACAACTAGAATATGCTAATTAAATCTCATAAGATCAGCCACCACTAACTTCATATTCACACGTTCAACCCCTTCTTTTGCGGTCAACCAAGACCAATTCTTCAACAACCTTCTGACCCATTCACGCAAAACCCGGTTTCGACCCGTAACCCATCAAGATTATCCAACAGTAATCATCCTCTCCGGTCACTATTATCATCATCTCCTTCGTCTCCGGCAACTATTCTTTCATCGTTATATTCTGACATCATCATCGTATCACCGCCACCTCATCGGTCATTATAACTCCGTTCACCGTCGTTTGCCACCACCGACCACGGTTGTGTTTGAAACGAAGAAGAAGAGGAGGCTTGGCGGCTAATCTTTTGGAATTAGGGTCTTGGTTCCAGTCGTTTAGACGAAGAAGAAGATCAGGAGCATCGTTTTTTTATGTTTTGATTTGTTTAAGATTTGTTTTATATAATAATAATATAATATTAATAATAATCATTAGGTTGTCATTACTTCATTATTAATAATAATTATAATATTCAATTTAGGTTTTCTTTTAATATAAATCATTTTTAATTTTAAAAAAGGGTATTATCCTTATATTAAAAATCAAACACAATGAACAGTAAATCAAACAGTAGATAAATCAGGGCAATAAGGTATCAAATTTATCAAAGTGGATATATTTTTCGTACCGAATCGGTATCGACTTTTGACATTTTTGGTATCGGTTCGGCACCGGTATTCAGCGGTTTTTACCCTCAAATACTGGTACCGACCGGTACCGAACCGTACCGTACTAGGTATATTCGGTACCAGTACCCACTTTTGGGGATTTTTGGTAACGGTATTTTCGGTACCGGTTGGTACCGAGCTCATCAAATCTTGTAGCAACGCAAGTAATTGCACCGGTTTACATTAATTGTCATATACAATCCAATGAATAGTAACATCGTCAAGGGGATGAGCAAATGATATCGGACGGTATCGGTTCGGCACCAGTATTCACCGGTTTTTACCCTCAAATACCGGTACCGTACCAGTACCGACCGGTACCGAACCGTACCGTACCAGGTATAATCGATACCGATACCCACTTTTGGGGATTTTCGGTAACAGTATTTTCGGTACCGGTTGGTACCGAGCTCATCAAATCCTGTAGCAACGCAAGTAATTGCACCGTGTAGATTACTTTTCATACACACTGTAAGTAAACTGTATTTCGTTTGATTGTGGTTTTATATACACAACAACTTATTTTGTTTTCTTTTTCGTCTTTTCCTATAATGAATGAATTGTAGCATGTAAAATTAACTTGGATATTTAGATTATTGATGATCAAATCGTATCAAATCCTGTAATCAAACCGGTATCGTATCGGTACCAAATTTACTATACCAGTCATTTTCGGTACCAATTTGGTACCCACCTTTTGGCGTTTTAAGAATCATTACTTTCGGTTCGACACCGGACTAGCACCATACATGTATTTGCTGATTTTTACTTTCAAATACCATACCGTATCGTACCGAGCATTTTCGGTGCAGGTACCTAATTTTGATGATTTTTCGGATCGGTACTCTCGGTGCCGTTACCGGGACCGAGCTCATCCATATTTTAATGTGGACGTGTGGGGTCTTATTATTATATATTAGTTTATTTAAAATCGCTTTTTTTAGACACAGTGACTATCGTTACCACGTCATTGTTATTTATGTTTTGATTTTCGGTATCTGCTTGCCGTTGCCGACACGCGTTTTGCAGACATTAGGTCCCCGCGAAACTCAACTAGTATATTAAAAAAAAGGGGGTTTAATTATATACATATATATTAAAAAAAGGCTTTGACAGGTTTGAAGACGCGGTACAGTAAGCTGGTTCGTGCGTGTTGCAAAGAGTTTGAGTTAGCGAGTACACGGGTTTTGGCTTTGGGCTTGTGTTGAGGAAATAGTGTAAGTGATTCTACGTGTGCGACCTATACTAAGTGCGGTCACGGTTTTAACACTCCTGTTCGGCAAAACGCACATTTTCGGGGGATCACATCTTTGGGGGATCACATCTTCGGGGGATCACATTTCAGGGGAATCACAGTTTTGCTACTTAGAAATGTCGATTCAAATTCACGACTTCACTCCCATTCCCACTGAGGTATGTGTAGATGATATCTTTTGTACTCCTAAATGTAGGGAAAAGGTTAAGGGGTTCAAAGAGAAGTCAAACTCACTCGTTATGCAACTTCAATATACCAGATCTAGTAGTTATGAAATTAAAAAGAAATTGGGTGGGTATAAGGATATGGTGGAGGCGCAAAAGCGTGATATCCGAAAGTTGCATAACGATCTGAGTGAAGCAAATTGTAGATATCTCCACTTCAAAGAGTTGTCTGAAAAATTAACTGTTGAACTTAATGATTTAAAATCAACTTTTGAAAACACGGAATTTAACTTTAAGAAATTTGACATGTCTAGTGAAAAAGTTGAAAAAATGATTAATCAACAGTTAAAATATAGTAAAAAGGAAGTTAGGAATAAGGGATTGGGATTTGTATGCATACCTCCACCATACAATCACAATTACACCTCAATTCCCATGACAGATGAGGAGATAGCCGACTTGCCTGAAATGGAATATAGGAAGCCCAAGGATAGGAAGGTAGAGCCTATTGAATCTAGGAAAGTAAAGATCACAAGGCCTGATAAAACATAAATCACTTTAGAAAAACAGGCCTTCAACAAAACATTCATCAAACCAGCTGCTGTTTCAGACCAGACCGAGACTCTAAATTTTGAGAATAATGCCAATACTGACAAACATTTTCAAGTATTAGATAATACTGAGTCAAGTCTTTCTCAAAATTCACCTGAAGTACAACAACAAGAGAAAGAGTCTGAAACAAAATCTCTCAACTTCGAGTTTGGTATAATGAATGAGTTTGCTAAGTGGTCTAGCAAACAAAATGAATCGACTTCTTCATCTGATTCGTCATGTGACTCCTCAGAGATGGCTAACTGTGAAAAGTCAGAGTTGGTTGATTCAGCCGAGTCTAGTAACGAATCACCGGAAGAAGTTGAATCAGATCAGGTAAGAGTAGAACCAGAATCGACATCAGGAGCTTCTGTTAAGACTAGTGGTGAATTGATAACTAAAGCCTCTGCTCCATCTTTGAATATTGATGATTCTGAAACTACTGAACAAACGGTGTCATTCGAGAATGAACATGTTACTACGGCTTCGCCTGCCACTCTTTGTGAATAAGTGAACGTTACTGATGCTTCTACTTCATGTGCAGATGAGGTAATAATAGAGGATTGGGTTGAGGGGGATGATGTTGTTTGTCAAATGGGTAATGATGTTTGTTTAAAAACATCAAATTTGTCTGTTGATGCTCCTCCATATGTGAGAAAGGCTTATTTTGAGCCAGCTTTGAGAGGCCCTTCAGATAAATATGTGCCTCCAAAGCCAACAGTTAGAAATGAAAATACTAAATCTAGTGGATGTGCTAACTGTTGCAAACAGTGACATAAGAAGCAGGGAAGAAAGGCTGAGCAGGCTGCAAACAAATCATCTAACAAGTCTTATAACTCAAACTCAGCATCAGTTGGATCAAATGGATCGGGTTATGCTCCTTATGTAAAGAAGCAGACATGCTACAACTGCGGCATACCCGGTCACATTGCAAGGAATTGCACATATCGTCCCTATGTGCCATACTATACACAACATCAGAAGGTTACACCTAGGGATAGATCTTATTCTAAGCCAATGAAGGTTGAAAAACCTAAGGCAATGATGAATAAGAGTCCCAAGGTTAAACCATCTTATGGGGACTGGAGTGCTGCAAAAGCTAAACGAAAACAAGCTTTGAAACCAAAACAAGTTTTGAAAAACAAAAAGGTTGAAAAGCAAACTGTTTTGCCCAAGGCATCTAAGAAATTAGAAAAGCCTAAACAAGTTTGGAAGGCAAAATACAAAGCAGCAACATCACCAGTCCTTGAATCAAAAGGGGGCATGTGTTTTCGAGAAGTGTCTTATGTTGAGGCTTCAGGAATACCCAGGACCACGATGGCCTAGGTACCAATGTCTTACTAATCTCCTTACTTTTCAGGGACAACCAAGGAGGAGTTGTTGACAAACCTTGGATGTTGATAGCGCTTGTTCCAGAGACATAATGGGTAACATTTCACTGTAGCAAAATGTATATTTCTTTACAGTTGATATGTTTCGTTTAAAGGAGATAAGAGAGGTGAGACAAGATCAGGAAAAAGGTACAAATTTGAATTTCATATTCTAATTTCGACATTGATTAGTCTTAAATCTTGTGATGGAACGGTTAGGCAAAAACAACAAAAATATTTTCATTTTCTTTCGTGGTTCTCTTTGTACATACGTTTTCATTATTAGGTAAATTTGCGCATAAGATTTATGCACAAATTTAGGGGGATATCCAGAGATATCTGTAAATAGAGAAAATGATAAAAATATAAAAACATTCGAAAAACCAAAAAAAAAATTAAAAATATTTGTTGCATAAATGGGAAATGAAATAATTTCACTATGTGGATTAAGGCTGACTCATGTAAAACCAATATTGAAACGGTCTGACTCTAGAGCGATATGTTGTAGGCTTTATCCTGATGGCTAGATTCTTTGACCGGTTCTGCATAGAATGCTAATATTTATTCAATGACCTCAGGAAAGAACATCACTTGGAATTAGGACATGGCTATTTGAATGCGTGTGTGACGTCCCGATACACACAATTTCGTTCTAGTTCTGAAATATTTTCTGATCAACTCGTGTATCTCCTTTGTTTTGTGTGAGTAAAGACCTGGAGGTGCTAGGCAACGTCAGCTTCTGTTTTGCGTGAGCAAAGACCCAGCTGTACGTTGTCGCGCTATTGATCAGTTACACCTGAAAGAGGCCCTCTAGTGCCCAAAGAAACCTGAAAAACCTATATCAAACTGAGAAAACTCATTTGATCTGTATATTATATCCATCTTTGCAAATGATCTATTATGTTCTCTTCTCAATGCAGTCCTAGTCAAGGTTTCAGAATCCTAGAACGGGCTTGTGAAATATGTGGTAGGGAAACTGAATGTATGATAGTGTGTTCTGATTTAAAATTCCGGGATTTGATTGTGATTGAATTGAGTGTTCATATCAATTAAAATGAAAACATGATAAATCAGTTGCAGACCGTCATTTGAAAAGGGCCTAAGGAGATAAGTTTAAGTGGACACATATACTGGCAATCGCTCGGATCACCCAAAGTAAATTAGTGTTGATAAGTGTAGCCTGGCCCAAAACACTGTGATTTGATCCCATTGCAAATTGTAATTGTATATTAGTTTCTTTCTTTGTTTATTTGTGTTTTAGTTTATATTGTTAGTCTTTATAAAATCAAAAATCCAAAAATAGAGTGTTTATTTGGTTTATTAAAAAAAATTAACCGTTCTTGAAGATTTGATTGATCATCATAAATTGAATGAAATTTTAAATTGTGAAATCCGATTACAAATACTTGGATGTACTGAGTGTTCACACGGTATTTCCCTCTGTTGCACAAAATTGTTTGCTTATGAATTTCTGAGTATGTGCAGAATTTAATGTTAAATCAAGAAACATGGGTTGTTGAAGATTTAGATGCTGTTGGCTGCTGACAAAGAATGAAGCATCACAACAACAAGATATGCCTGAGTCAGAAGAACCAGGTACAAGTCATCTGACAGTGATAATACATTTGAAGAGGTACATGTGAACCTACTTGAAAGAGAAGACCTTGACAAAGAAAAGAGTTGATAAGAATCCTCCTCTTGCATTCTTTTCAACAAGATCTTCTGTAACACCTGTGCCTCCACGGCCATCAAACAAATACCGAACCAATGAAATATTATATTTCATACTTGGGATTTGTAAAAATATGTGTATCATTTGCACATATCAATTCTTGTTCAATTTCAAACTCTAAATCGCTTTCTGGAAGGTTATACGCGCACCGATGCGTAAATATAACCAGTTTAATGCAACAAACACTCCGGAATAGTGACATAGGCTTAACATACCTTAAATAACCTTTACATAACTTAGAAATAAGTTTTAAAGGCTTTGGTATGGCAAAATCAAGTTAAATCGCTTACAGGGACTAAATTTGACAAACTGCGAAAGTATGCCAATTTGAACTGTAACAGACATTCCGGAGCATGACCATAAGTTAAACATACCATAAATATCCTTCACATAGCTTAGAAATAGGCTTTGAGGTGTTCGGTATGCTAAAATAAACTTTTGTGTCATTCAGGGACTAAAAGTGTCAAAAAGTGCACAAGTTTGCATTTTCGCACATAACTTACGTTCTGAATACATCCGGACATCCAAAAATTTAAGTAAGCATGACTATATTATACTTTAGTGTTTGGCTTGCCAAAAATCCATTCGTCGCGTCATTTGGATCGTTTTTCGCGCTTATGCGCATTCCGTCGTAATTAAGCGAACATCGCGTTCGTACGACCAAACGAACCAACACCTGGCATATTTTTGAGCATGTTTCATGTCCTCAATGTTTAGGAAACATTTTAGGGCCTTAAAGTTGGCTTTACGGGCCTTAGAAGTGTCGGAAATGGCCTTAAACACGTGCAGGGACTGAAACTGACATTTCTGAAACTTTGTTCTGATCTGTGACTCCTAGGCGGCCCGCCTCAGGATCTTAACATCCTTAGGCGGCCCGCGTCAGACCTTCTGACCAGGTTAAATGTTTCTAACAGCAGATTGCAGCTGTTTGATCCACCACCACACATTCTCATTTGTCTAGTCATCTGATAAGGATCACATTTTAGTCACCATAAGGTCCCGACACTTGTACGGGTGGGATTAAGGCACGTTTTCCATGAAACGATCTTAACGGTGGACCTTTTACTATAAATACCCCACCCCCCATGCTTCAAAATTACAAGAATTCTGATTTGAGAACCTCTAAGTTGAAACCATTGTTTCATACCTGAGATTCTTGAATCGGGATTAGCATTCGGGGACCCTTCGTAAGTATTCTTTCGTTCTTTTCTTTATTTTATTGCTTTTAGAGTCAGAAAGTCAAACTTTGTTTGACTTTCAGCGTTGACCAGCTTATGGTCAATGCGAAGTTCGTTTGAACTTCGCAACGTGATTGTAATCACGTTGGTCATAGTCCCTTGGGACTATGCCCACTGATTACCACGTTGTCTAGGGTCGTAGGGTAGGCGATCTAATAAATCGCCTATACCTTCGAACTCGACCCATTTGGTCGATCATTAGGATCCGACCAAATACATTAGGTGACCATAGTAGGTAGGGAATAACCTTCCGAGGTTATACCCTATGGTCACATCGTTTGAGTAGTTGTATGATAGGTAGTTTATATGCCTTAGGTAAATTACCAGAATACCCCTTTTCATGTATAATTGGTAATTAAGCATATGTAACCTAAACCTTTGTCACATAACTGATTATGTAATATGTTTAGGCATATAACACTTGTCATAGGGCTAGTTAGGCGGTCCGAACGCGTTTCACGCGAACGACGCGTTAAAGTAGCATAAACTACCTAAACGGGTCGTAATGGGTCGTAAACAATTATGTTAGGTTTCAATTAGTATGTAGGCTTTGTTGAACCATACTACACGAGTCTCTACACTCGTTTGGTTTACAAACCCTAATGCTACCCGATCTTCCGATCTAGGTCCGGTTAATTAACATAGTTACCTATATTAGGTGCCGTTTGATATCCGCCATCTCTAGCATTGTTTGGTTGTTACTCAAGGACTTCTGAGCAATCTCAAGTGAGTACATAGACCCCTCTTTTACTGTTTTCCAAACTGTTTTGGGGTGAAACACATGTGCCTACTTGTTACTTTCAAGCTTTCCTGTTTTCACATCATATACATGCTATGTTCATTAGTACATTTATAGTACATGATTTCATGGTGTTCTATGCTTTGTATGATGACTTTGCATACTTAGTACATTGTTTTACATGACTTTTCTACTTTGTATGATGACTTTGCATACTTAGTACATTGTTTTATACTGCATCTCTGTTGCATATGTTCCAGTAACATATGGACACATTGTTTTACAGCTCTACCCTGTATGTTTACTCTAGCATACTAGGTACATTATCTTCATAAAACATGCTTACATTTTGGTATGACATTTGGTTTGTTTAAACTATACTATACATTCATTAACACCGATCATGCCGTTCGTTAGTAGGTAGTGGTACCATAGGACTTGACAAATCCCGTTCCGGACATCCCAGGGAAAGGGGATGAAAGGAATGACCGAATCCGAATACATATTCTCTTGATAACTCACTTTTACATAGTTATCCGTCTGTCTCAAGGCTTGGATGTATGAATTTTCACAATACCGCATAAATGTTCATATTCAGTATAGCATGCATATATCTTACAAAACATAACTTTGATTTAAACCAAGTTTTACTTCAATACTTTGTTTTGTACATTTTTACTTATGGTTTAAGTAGTCTAAATTTTACTTACCATACATATCATTTTGGTTATACATTACTTGACTACTTTTGGACTATAAACATTTGACATGGTTTAAACATAGACTTATTACATTGGTGGTTTGAGTAAGTGATTAAGTAACGATGCGTGTGTAATATGATACAAGCATGGTGGATACGCCGCTGGTACTTCCTATATATAAGTGTTTGTATGGTATTACATATATCGTAGCGTTATTTGAATCATTTCAGTTTGATACATATAATATTTTATACAAATAACATACCTTTCACAATACATTGTTTTACAAACAACTTAACTTTTACAAACTCATTTTACATGGTTACTCATTTAACCATGCATTATTTTCTTATTTATACATATCATCTGAACTTATTGTTTTTCAAATGATTTACAAAGACAAAGCAAATTACAAGGTTCATGACTAAACATTTTCTCAAACATAAGTCATGAAACCTATTTTCACAAAACCTATGTATCTCACAGGCATTTTTATGCTGACGTACCTATTTTCACATGTGTTTTTCAGGAGCTGTTGCATAAGATGATCAAGATACACATAGGCTGACTTGGGCTTTAGTGACAATAAAAGATGCAAGACTAGTTAATTATGTTGTATTTCCTTGTTTGTTAAGACATTGTAACACTTCTAATCAATAAAACGAAACTTCAATTGCCATGGATTTGAAACAATTAATTCTGTTACAACACTCCCCGACATTTCCGCCGCGATTTGTTGTTTTACGCGGTCGGGGTGTGACATCTTCAAGCAAAGCTGATCGTGATAAGAAAAACAAAGAGCCCAAGTTTCAGAATGAAGACATGAAGCATCTTCCCACCGAAACATGATGAAGACAATAGTTTGATAAAGACAGCATAAACCTAGGGGGATATTATAAGGCCCTATAATTGGGTAGGTTTACGCTTATCTTTATCAAATATAATTATAGGCTATTGGGCTTAGCCTTGTAGTGGGTTAGATAATTTTAGAATAAGCCATGTGGGCTAATTAAATGTTTTGGGCCTGTTTGGTTAGTATTAGGCTTGTGGGCTTGGCCCAGTTTGTAACTAGGTCACCCTATGTAACTATAAATAGGGTGAACCTAGGTCATTATTAGGCTGTTCATTTTATTGTTCTTCTTAGAGATTTCGAATTCAAAGTGGGTGTACCAGACGGTTCTCTAGAAACCGTGTGCACTTTGGTTAATTCAATCATTCTCGTTCTTGTTATTATCACTTTCATCAGTATTCCGCTCTTTTGATTGTGATTTTGATATCCGATTGGTAGTTTTGGGACTTACAAATCGTGTTCATTTACATTCATAAGAACACATTTAATAGAGTTAAATGTTTTATAGAGCAACCAATCTATTACATTAGAAAAATCGGAATCGGGCACAATATTTGATTGCGTGTCCAAACTAAGCTCTCTACTTCAAGAACTTGAGTACAATTACTTTTCAAGTGAGTAAGGATGACGAGTTAATGATAAATCAAACGAACGACTCATATGTTAATTGGTGAGCGTGCGTGTTGGTGCACGGAATGTCTGTTGACTTCGTTTGAATCAAGTCTTAGGTCAAGAAAGTCAAGATAGAAGCTTGAAAGTCAAAATTAGATTTAATATTGTAATTTCGCTTATATGTACAAGGTTTAGATAGGTATTTCGCTTATGTGTACATTAGTTAGGTAGGTGATTTCGCTCATTAGGTCACATGGGATTTCGCTGATGTGTCAACATGGGGTTTCGCTCTTATGACATGCCATATGAGCGAACCAGCTGACCTATATATACCTCATGTGTGATCAGTTAGTGTGTACATTGGAGTGAAATCTGTTCATGTGCTAGGTAATGAAACTCGGTCAAAATCAACTCAGAAAGCATCAATAAAGAAGGAAATTGAAAAGAAAAGCTGTTGTAACTTCGTGTACATTGCTTCCGCCTTTATACGCGAAGATGAATGTCCTTGACTGACTTTTCGGGTCATAGAACGGTCCAACAAGTGGTATCAGAACTCAGGACGAGGAGTTCATACTACTACAGCTTGATTCTACACGATTCTCTCATTTCTACTCACTTTCTCTCATACTTTTTCGATTTGAACTAGTTCCTACGGATGAAATGGTCTGATTTTTTAGTATAACGTGTAAAACGTACAATTAACAAACCCTAGAAAGATTCAGGTTAAAACTTGGCTTAAAATTGGTAAAAATCAACTAAAAACGTGATTTCGCTTTTACGGTAATCGAAAGATTTCGCTCATAGAGACAAAATCAGATTTCGCTTTTGTGAACATATCTGATTTCGCTTTTCTGTCAACATTGTTATTTCACTTATTCGGACATCTTGCTATTTTGCTGATAAGGAAATATCTGATTTTGCTCAAAGGAACATAAATGATTTCGCTTTTGTGTCTTGTGTCAGTTTACAAGAGGTGATAAGAACCATGTGTGATTGCATGTGATTTTATGAGATAACATTAATAGTCGGTTCAGAAGTTTATCATCGGAACATGTTTGCATATGATGTTAAAGTTGTTGGAATAGTGTAAATGAAGGTCCAATCAGATATTGTTATTTGATGTTATTGGCTACTATACATGTGAAGTCATTAATTGCATTCGGTGTGAACTTTAATTGAAAGCATAGATTCACGGCCCATTTTTCAAACAGCACATTACATATCTAAGTCCATGTGATTGTATAATATCATTTCTGTCCACTAATTACCAAGAGGCCCAATGAGATTTTGTTTTAGTGTAAGTGATTGACGGCCCATGTGATTCAAATTGAAGTTCCAATAAAAGGATTAAATGATATCAGATTTGTCAGCATGTTATAATCATTAGCTTTAATGTTTACTCGTGAAAGATGATGTCAGTATGCATGTGAGTTTTATTTGAAATTCAAAGTTTATTGGTTGTGGTCAAAGAGTCAACACGTTAATCGATTGGACAACATATTTGTCGTTTTGTGACATTCAACAAGTGATAAATAAGTCATCAGGTCGTTTGAATTTGATCTGGGTCATAGCAGATCGCACAGTTTGACAACTTGAAACACAATTTGCACAGAGTCATATTTCGCTCGAAAGTGAATTTTTTCGCGTCAAGATCATTTCATGATAATCGAGTGTCAGTGTATTTTAGATTACTTGATATTGTTTAAACTGATTGAGTTTGTTTGTTTGTGCTAGGTGTTTGAAGATGTCAAGCAACGGTGAAGAATTCTACAACACATTCTACAACGCATTCACTTCCGAATCGACAAATAGAAGATCCGAGATGAGAGAATATTCGAAGGAGATTTCGGAGAATTTGAAATTCGAGAACATGTATGGAAGTCAACAAAAACCACCGAAGCTAATGAAAGTTGAAGATTATCACTGGTGGAAAAACAGATTTGAGGGTTGGGTAAAAGCTTTCGCTCCTGAAAGCTGGTTAAAACTGACAGATGGATACACTGAACCAGTAAAAGAGGGAGGAGAGTTAATAGATGAAAAAGATTTTATAGAAAAAGATATAAAAAATGTTGTGGCTGAATATAGAATGATAACATTGATCAAACAGTCAGTAAGAGAGGATATTATTTCATTGCTCGAACAAGAAAAGACTTCAAAGAGTTTGTGGGAAGCGTTAGAGAGAAAATGTGTAGGAAGTAATGAAATTGTTAAAAACAAAAAGAAAGTGTTGCGTAAAGAGTTTGATTTATTCAACTGTATGAAAAATGAGTTTGTTTGTAAAATGATTGAGAGATTCGGATATCTGAAAATGGAGTTGACCAGACATGAAATTTTACCTTCTGAAGAGGAGCTGGTGGATAAATTGTTTGATTCATTGCCAAATGATCAAGAGTGGCAATATTTCGCTCTAATGTTGAAAAATACAATCAAGCCTGAAGATTTAAAAGTGGATTTGCTGATTGAAAGGCTTGAAAGTCATGAGTTGGAGATAAAGAGATCTAAAGTCAACAATCCAGCTTATCAGCAGAATGTAGAGCTTTACTACAGAGGAAATGTACCGCAGGCTGGGTCTCCAAGAACAGCATTTTCTGCAGAAAGCTCAAGCTCAGTGAAAAATGAAAGTTTTCACAGTGGTTTTCACAGTGAATCTTCTTCAAACACTTCAAGTCAATCTGCTTCAAAGAATTTGTTTCAGTGTAATATTGCAGTGGATTTGAAGAATGGGCAGAATTTCAGCGAAGAATCGGCAAAACAACAGATGGTTTTCTTGGCATCTGTACTTGAATCGTATGAAAGCCTCGTTGCAGGGAAGATTGGCAACACCAACTTGACGAAAGAAGATTATGATCAATTAGATCCCGAGGAGATGGAACTAATGGATATAAGATGGTGCATGGCCAGTGCGGTTCGTCGGGCACAGCGATTCATGGAGATCACGGGGAGAAATTCAATTGGTGGACCATCTACCAAACTGGGATTTGATAAATCTAAGGTGACATGCTTCAAATGCAAACAAAGAGGTCACTTTAAGCGTGAGTGTAGAAATGCGTATGCTGATGATGATTCTGCAAACCCGTTCAACGAAGATTATTACAAGAAAGCGATTTACCATCAGAATAAGTCTGAACCACCAAGATTAAAGCAACCAGAAGAAAGATCAAGGGCTCTTGCAGTTATATATGATGATGAAGGTTACGACTGGAGTCAAGTTTGCCCTGAAGAAGATGCAGTTGGATATGCATTTGTTGCAAATGATGATCATGATACTTGGTGGAGAAGAGACAGTGCGAGATGGGAGATTGGCAAATTGTATGAACCATTTAAGGAAGCAAAAAGAGCCAAGAGATGGAATGAAGAACTAGAGTGTTACATGGATCCACAGGGTAATCCAGTAGTTGATCCATCAAAAGTGGATTTTGATGCTGTAACCAATGTGTTTCCAAGTGAGGGTACTTTCAACATAAGAAGGCTTTCTGATAAAAGCTATTTGCCAAATTTGATGAACAAGTTAAAAGAAGTTTTTGAAGCAAGCTTACCGAAGGTGGTAGAACTGAAGAAAAGAAAAGAAGAAGAATTGAAGAAGATGATTGAAGAAGTGAAGACTGTTGCAAAGCTTGCTGGAGAGGAACAGAGAGCTGAAGAAATGCAGAAGAATGAAGAAGCTCAGAAAGAAGAAAAGGAGGAATATCAGAAAGTTGAGTCAGAAGAACCGGGGCTGAATGAGACTGAGGTTAGAAAATCTTCTGATCTATCGAATGTTGAATTGGTTGATGAAAAAGAAAACAAATGCAGGAATTGCATAGAAATGTGCAAAGCATGTACTGAAAAAGATGACATCATAAAAACAAAAGACAATGACATGGTTAAACTTGAAAATGGTTTCACAACAAAATGTAAAGATATGATTGAAAAAGAAGAAATTTTGAAACTAAAAGTTGAAAAATTGACACAGAAATGTCAAGGTCTTGAAAAGGATAATGATGTTTATAGACAACTGTGTTCAGCAAAATGTGTCGATTGTGTTGAAAAAGAATCTAAATTTCAAGATTTACAAAAACAGTATGATTCTTTAAAGTGGTCGAGTCAGAGAGTACAAGAAGCTTATGATACTTTGAAAAGCCAAGTCAAAAGTTTTGATCAAAGACTGTCTGAAACTTTAGTCACTAAAGAAATGTATGAAAGAAAGTTTAAAGAAAAGCAAATTGAATTGAACAAATGTGTTGATGAAATTGCTAATCTTAAACAAGTCTTGGCTGAAAAAGAAAAGGTTGTTACAAAACTTCAAAGTTATCATAACTCTTCGTACATTCTCGAACGCATTTTCAACATCACACCAGATAACAAAGATACTGACAATTGCAAAAAGGGCATTGGTTCAGAGTTTCATCAGGTACCACCACCATTGAGAAACAATTATACTTTTTATGATGAGGAAAAGGTGGCAAAGGGTTTGAACATAGCTGACCAGTTACCTGAAAGTATCGATGTGACTTACTCCAAATCTGATAATGCTAATGATTCAGAGGTGGTAAGTAAGGTTGTTGAAAGCGTTTTGAAAGATGAGTCTACAAAAGGTAAGTCTGAATCACAGGATGAAGATGAAGGAAATTTTCATGATGGTTATCTGAAAAACACAAAATCCGAGAAAAATTTGGATGATGATTCAAAGGGATTGGTCTATACCATGATTGGATCGGACAAACTATTCTTGGATGTTGTATTCCCGATTCAGAATGTGATTTCAGAGAAGGTCGATAAAGTTTTTAAAATGGTTGAGATTGAGAAGTCTGAGATTCCTAAGTTTGCTGGTAAAGGTCATAAATCTTTTTATAACAAACCTGGTTTTAAGAAGAAAAACATGAAGGATGGTTTGGGTTATAAAAAGAAACGGAATTGGAATCAAAGTAAAAAACCAAATTTGCAACAAAAGATGAATTTTGTTCAAGGGAAAAGTTTGAAAGAAGAGGAAAAACTCAAATTTGGACAACAGTCTAATGAGGAGTTTGATGCTATGAAAAAGAAACAACAACAGGCCAAGGATGTTTCAAAGAAAGTGTGTTTTAAATGTGATCAAATTGGACATGTTGCACGAAAGTGTCCAAATCCAAAGCTTGTTGATGTTGAAAAACATACATCTGAGGATGTGAAATCAAGGTCAACCAGATTTGATTCGAAACAAACTTGGAGGTACAATACAAACAAGTTTGCTTCAAATCAAATTTGGAAATCAAACTTGAAAAGATTCGATTTAAGACAGACCTGGAATTCTCACACACCCAGATTCAGAACAACACAGAGTTGGAGAACATCTGTTGATATGACAAAACCTCAAGAGTTTTGGAAACCTAAAAATGTTATTCAAAATCAAAAGGTTCAAAAAGAGACAAACTTTTACAAAAGAGGTACTCCGAAAGGTCAAATGTGGAGTGCTAAGAAACAAGTGACATCGGAAAAAGATGAGAAAGTTGAAGTCAATGCTGAAAAAGTTTTAAATGACAAAGAGTTTCCGAAATTAAATGAACATTATTGTATTGAAATGCCTAAGGTTCAACAGACCTGGGTTAAATTGTTCAAATGATTGATAAAGTTTGAATGTGCAGGTGCTCAACGAAGCTGAAGATTGTGAGAATGGTAGTTGGAGCAACCTGGCACAGGAAGAGGTTGCAGGACCCTGGTTTGGTTGAACAGGGAGTTTAGTTTGATTGATTTCTGTACATAAATAAACAATATTTTCAAAATCCTAAAAAAATGAAAAATTTAAATCCAAAAATATGTTTTTAGTTTGTTAAAATTTGAAAAACCAAAAATATGTTGTCTGTAATATTTGTTTTGAATGTATGTTGATTGAATACGCCGAAACCCTCACGGCTGAACAAACATGATTACTTTCATCAAATTGAAAAATGGTTTTCAAACTGTAAAATATCAATGTGTTGTAAATCATGGGGGTATGTATATTTTCTGCAAATCAGAGCACTTTAAGAAGAAAATGGATGGCGAGACAAAGCTAATAGTATTGTGTTGTCAAATTTTTAATGATTTTGCATTTTAGGGGGAGAAAAATTGTCATTAGAAAATACAAAAACATTTGAAAATTTTGAAAAAGCCAAAAACATGATAAAAATTTAAAAATTGAGTTTTTGCGTAAAAAGAGGAAATGATAGTAAACCAGTAGACAGTTACAGTACGCTAAAGAAATGGAAAGTTTAAATGTGTTAAACGATCTCACCGTGGATGTGTCGGTAGATTTTTATACACTTAGTAAACTTTTTCGGGATATAAATCTAAATTCAAACACTTGCTTATTTCGTGGGGAACACTACTTGGATATATAGGTAACCCCTGAAATCTCGTTTGAAAGATTCCTTTTTCTGATATACTAGGTCTTTATACTCAGTGATATCTGGGGTATTATTCCAGGACTTCTGCTGAATGGAAGTTCTGACCTAGTCCTCGAATAATACTTTCTGCAATGCTTGAAACACAGCATCACCCTCAGCATATATGATAAGACGATAAAATTGCTTAGCAATGCTGTTGTAAAAAAGATCCTCTAAAGGGGACACACCCAAGTTGAGTCATGATCTCTCTGCTGAACGGTAGTTCTGACCTGAGCTCTCATGATTCTTCATAATTTATTAACCCCTTACAGATATCATTTATGTTATAATTACCTGTAAGACTGAATATTGGGATTTGGATACGGGTGTATATTCAAGAGGTGGGACACATGAATGAGTTTAAGTTCTTAATTCATCTAATTCGTATCCTGAATCAGTTGAAATTTGTATGAAAATTTAAGTGGATCAGTATATCGACAATCTAAGTGAATTGTTTAATTCTTAAAGTGAAATTAAGCTCAACGGTACTTGTGACTTGTCAAAAACTGATATGATCCTCTGACGCATACTCAAACAAAAATATTGTCTGTAAATATGTTTGTACATATTTCTTTACTGCTTTATATTTTCAGAAAATATAAAAAGATTTTGATTTCTGCTTTATTTTCGACAACCGATGTCTGAGTGCCGAGTTTCAAAATCTAAGTAAGCTGATCGTGTTTCTGAAAATAAAATAAGTTCATTAATTTGAAACTTGAAGTTTTAAAATCAAAAATTCAAAAACAGTTTGTGATATCTCCAAGGTCATTAAGTTGGACTTGGATGATTAACTATGGGGGATTTGGATGCTTATATTGTTATAGAGCTAGTTTCCGATATGATTCGATGAAACTGCCAAATTCATCAGAAGTGATTTTGAGGAGATTGAATTGTCAGATTACGATATCTGGAAGATTAAAATGTTGTTACTTATAGTTGTATGAGTGATTGCAGGTAATCCAGACTACGATCCCGAGAGCAGAGTCTAAGGGGGAGTCTGAAGACAAGCTGAAAGTTAGGAGGAGCTTGTAGCTGGAAAGAGAGGTGTCGATCCCTAAAAGCACGGAAGCTTGACGAGAGGGGGAGCCTGCTCATGATAAAGCTGTTGATGATAGAGCCAGTGATGAGATCCTGGTGTAAGAGTCAAAGTATGAATCTGATCAAGAAAGTGATGGATGCTTACAATGTTACAATCTGAATGAGAAGGCAAAATGATCAAGACTGAAGACTCGGAGCCGAAAACTTCGTCAACATCCAAGGGGGAGTCTGTTGGTACACGGAATGTCTGTTGACTTCGTTTGAATCAAGTCTTAGGTCAAGAAAGTCAAGATAGGAGCTTGAAAGTCAAAATTAGATTTAATATTGTAATTTCGCTTATATGTACAAGGTTTAGATAGGTATTTCGCTTATGTGTACATTAGTTAGGTAGGTGATTTCGCTCATTAGGTCACATGGGATTTCGCTGACGTGTCAACATGGGGTTTCGCTCTTATGACATGCCATATGAGTTAACCAGCTGACCTATATATACCTCATGTGTGATCAGTTAGTGTGTACATTGGAGCGAAATCTGTTCATGTGCTAGGTAATGAAACTCTGTCAAAATCAACTCAGAAAGCATCAATAAAGAAGGAAATTGAAAAGAAAAGCTGTTGTAACTTCGTGTACATTGATTCCGCCTTTATACGCGAAGATGAATGTCCTTGACTGACTTTTCAGGTCATAGAACGGTCCAACAGTGCGTAAACATAGTTGAGAAACAATCCATAACATAAAAATTACTATAGAGATTTTTTATAACTAAGTCTGGTTTCATTAATTATTTTAATTAAGCCTATACTATAGGTTCTTGTATTGTTTAAAGGTACTTTTTACCTGATAATAGCTTTCTCTCACTTGGGTTTCATATAAAAAATGTATATGTATCTTGCCTTCTTCCTTACATCGTGTGTAAAAGATTTAATTTTAGTCATTGGTATTGTGGTGAATTCATGTTAAAACAACAAGAGTACGGCTGGGGAAAGGTCCTGATCCACTTCGGTAGAAGTTTTCTTGAAGATATCTACAAATAAAGAGGCACTATTAGCCTTAAAGCATAAGGTGGCCTCTTACGTTTAAAATCCAGCATGAGAATCAGTACAGGGCTTCTCGAGAGTCAATAAGCTTAGAAAGAATAAGAGTTGAGAGTTCTAAAGAAAGTGAAAGATAGAATACCTTTGAGAAATGTGAGGAGTCCCTTTAAGTATCTATGGTATAAGTATGGGTTCTTCTGACTTAGTAAAATCTCGCCTAAGGAAGCTTAGATGCTTTAGAGTATGTGCTTGAACTCTTTTGACAACGTTTAGAAGTTATTAGGGCGATACGGGGAAGTTATGAGCACGTGTTTCTAGTTTTGAAGGTGTGACATATTGGCCTCGTACCTTCGTTATTAATGTTAGAAATTGTTAGGTAAATATGGGGAAGCTATAAGCTAGCAGCCATTTTCATGCCAGGCTTATGAGCTAGAAGCTTTGTATGGGAAGCTACTAGCTTGAAGCTATTTGTGTGCAAAAAGTGTTGTGTAAAAAGTTTCTTGTCTTTTATTATTTTATTCCTTGTACCTTCTTTGTCTTCAATTGCACATGCTACTTGCATTGGACGGCTTCGACGTGACTGATGGGACGTTTGCAACAGGGGAGAGTTTCATTACCCTATGCTTACAGCTGTCCAACGGTTAATCTTAACGTTCCACCTGTCCCCTAAAATTGCGGGGATTCAAAATTCAAATTAAAGGCCTCTGTTTAATCGTGTAACTACGTATTCTTATTCATCTTCTTCCCATTTTCTTTACAAACCCTTTGGATTTTTTGGTGATCTTCATTTCTCTGGTAAATTCTTAGCTTCTTATAAATCGGTAAGTCCTTCTACCTTTTGGTTTATCATAATTGCTAATGCAAAGAACCATATTGCTATTCAATTTTCGAACTTATTTCAAGCTGATATTGATTGGTTTTGCTTTGATCATTGGATTGAACCCTCTTTTGATCCAATAGCCCCGTATGAAAAAGTTTCTTCAAATAAGTGTCCCAAAGGTAAGATTGTTCTTTATACAATCCAACCTTCGATAGCCGTTTTCAAACTTTTTCTTAGAGGTTCTTAAATACTACTGTTTGTCTCTTGGTTAGTTGGCTCCCATTGTAGTTGCTCGTATTATGCATTTTGAGATCAATTGTCGATGTCTTAGTTATGAGACTTCTCTTAAGATGTTTCGTCGCTTTTTTCTTCTTGCTCGTAATGGGAATTGGTTTACTATCGGAAAAACTCAATGTGAAACTCCCTTAATAACTACCAATGTTGGTCACACCACTACTTAGAAATAACACTTTTTCTTCGTTTCTGACACACTTATCCCTTTTGTTGCTTCGTGTCGTAAATTTGATATTTCCCAAGATGAGAAAGAAGTTGAACCCTTAGAGCTTGAATCCGAGTTCTTGTTGATGCTTCATGCTTCTTGTTTCAAGCTTAGGGTTACCCTAAGGAATTTCTCATGTTGTTAGGGATTAGTGAAAGGTGGATCGATCCGGCGTCTAGGCTTTCTTTGTTATTCACGGGAAGGATATGTACCCTTTTTGTAGTGCATTTTTCTTATCATCAAACTACTTGTTTCTAATATTTTCATGTATGTTTGTTTTTGCAGATATGAGGGATCTAGATTTATCATGCTCGATGACTTGACCGATGTTGAGATGCTTCTTAAGGAGGTTTCAGAGGGTCAACCTTCTGGTGTTCATCGAACCGAGCATATGCGTGCTGCTGGTGATTTTGCAATTGTCTCTATCTAGCCTGTTGTGGAGGCTTCAGGGGTCAACAAGGTTTCTCATCCCCTTTGGAGGTCGACTAGGGTAACCACTACTAACTTGTAACAACACTAAAAAACGCCACAAGGAATCATAACCGAGACCCCAGAGACGCACAACGAGACCTAGCACAAGAAACAAAGAAAATCTGAATTTTTTCCTCGTCTCGCTACGCGACGACATAAGGGTATTCTCGTCGCGCAACACGACCCCTTAGATAAGACCGGGACACTTGGCAGCCATGTGGCAAGTCTAGGCTGGTGACTAGTCAAAGCTAGGCCCTAACTAGTGCTGTCGCACTACGCGACGGTGATGAGGGTTTCTCGTCGCGCGACGCGACGGGGTCCGAGAATTCGTATAAATAGAGCTTCAGTCTGCCTTTCCACCTCGCACAGTCTCTTTCTTTCTCTCAAATACTCTCAAACTCTCAGTTATAATACCCCGAATAACTTTGAAGCTCTGCCCCGTTGTAAGTATTTTAACCCCTAATTACTGATTCAATACCCTGTCCGATTGATCTTGAACCCAGCAACGGATGCCAAGGCACTGCCTGATAAAGGCTATGCTTTGTAAACTACGTTGGGGTTCTGATCTCGTGACGTATTGATAAAGTTGAATTGGGTTATTATACTAACACGCGTACATTGTATATTTTTAATAGGAACTCAAGGAAATTATCAGAAAATATCACCAGGAAGCCTGTAGTAAAACCTAAGTTTACAATGTGAGTCATTCTCTCTTTTTATCAAATTTCTTTACAAAACCTTAAATGTTTGTCAGTTATACTTACAAGGATTAAGTCTTTGTAATCTATAATTATTACCAGTAGTTGGGGTTTTGTATACAATACTAGTCCACAGTTACCAAGGGTGTGACAGAAACCGTTACTGTTGGGTGATAGGACCCAAAGTAATATGACCACGAGCACAGGGGAATGTCCCTAGTCGCATACTATGTTGAATAATTAATAGAAATATATACTGTAATTCCCCTTAATACTGTAAAGTTATAACAATGTGTCATTTCGTAAAATGGAATGTACTCGCCATTATTTCTTGCTGATAAAATATTTTTAAAACATGTTTCAGGTAACTTGATGAGAAGCTATTAAAAGCCAGTTATGGAGCATTTAAGGCTTAAATAAAGTGGCTATTACTTACCTAAATAAAAGAAGAAGTTTATGTTTTCAACAACTAGGGTTTATCCCTATAAATACATTATAAATGAAATATGAGTTTTTAGCCCATTTTTTTAATATAAAATTTTGGTGTTTTGCAAACTCTGAAATTATTTCCTAACTACGTTCCTGATGATTTAATTCCGCTGCAAATTTAATAAACACCGATACCACCAGTTCAGGTTCGCGGCACCCGCTGCAGATATGAGGGATCTAGATTTTATCATGCTCGATGACTTGACCGATGTTGAGATGGTTCATAAGGAGGTTTCAGAGGGTCGACCTTCTGTTATACATCGGACCGAGCATGTGTGTGTTCCTGGTGATTTTGAAACTGTCTCTATCCAGCCTGTTGTTGAGGCTTCAGGGGTCAAGAAGGTTTCTCATCCCCTTTGGAGGTCGACTAGGGCATCCACTACTAACTAAGCTTCCCCATCCTCCGATCCTATCTCTCTTGATGGTGAGGAAGAGGATGATGCAAGTCTGATAGCAAATGTAAAGTGTGTGAATGTGGTAAAGGCGAAGATGGCTCAAGGTGGTGTTGATGTTTCTGAGATAGAGGATACTGTTTCTACCCCCGCGAATGTTAGCATGGAAGTTGTTTTAAATAAGTTGAATGCAGGTAAGAGAACTGTTGCTGGGAAGAAGGGTCGGAGTTACATTGGGTCAAAATCTGAGAAGGTATTGGAGAAGGATGTTGTTGTAGGAGATTCTTAGTTTGTGAGCATTTGAAGAAGAATGTTGAAGCTGATATATCGAAGTCTATGCCATGTGAGGCAAAGAAGGTGGTTGAGAAGGGGAATCTATGATTGAGAAGCTTGTGCCTAGCGAAGCTTCCTGATGTTGAATCTGAGATGTTTGTTCCTAAGTGGAAGGTTCGTGCCACTGATACTACCAAGGATGGTTACATTTGTCAGGTATTAACGATGAACCTTCCACTCCTGTTGAGAAGCAATCTTTACAAAAAGCTATTGATGATGAGGTCATAAAGAAGATCATTACCTAAGTTGCTTGTTTAATGATGTCTCTCCCCGAGGGGATTCAAATATGGGTTGATTTGTTACATGACTCTAACCTAATGTTCCCGAGTTTAATAAATAAAAGAAAAGAATAGAAAATGAATTAAGGAGAGAAAATAAAGGGAGTGGAAAGAAAATATTTAATTAACTATCGTGTTCATGAATTCGAAGGAAATGAAAATAAGAGTCAAGATTTTATGTATTAAAAATCCTTTCCTTCCAAATCTCTCCAATCTGGAAGGAGTAAAAAATGAAGGAAATAAAGATAAGTTTTCCTTCCATTTCCTTCCTTAAGAAACTCTGGAACACAACTTTTGTTAACATCCTTTCAAATCGTTTCTTTTCCTTCATTACATCAAACTCGGGAACACAACGTAAGGATCTTAAGGTTTCCTGCCAAAAAAATGAGGCTGATCTTGATTCATCAAGGTAGGAGGTTGCTGCCCTCAAGGCTGGGGAAGAAGACCTTATCCACCAGCTTGTTGGTTCCCAGACTAAGGTAGATGAGGAGATGAAGAAACTTGAAGCTCACTCTAAACAGTTGTATGATTTTCAAAGTCAACTTGCTAAAGAGAGAACTGAATCTAATTTAGAAAAGGGGAAAGTTCAAAAGGGAGAAGCTTGCCAATGATGCATTAATGAAATAGCTGAGGCAGCATGTGGAGAAGTTAGCTGAAGAGAAATGTGACAACCCGAGTTTCCAAGGTTTCTACTCAACTTAATACTCGTTCGCAAAGCATTGATTATATACGTGATGTGCATTATAAGTGTCTATGTATGTATATTGTATTAATAATGTGTTGTGGGGTTTAATAAAAATTCTCTAGCTGAAAACACCCCATGACCGAAAACACATGGTAATTTCGTCCACATGAGGCCAACGAAATCAAAAGTGGGCTTTGGCCCAGTATCGAATAATTATAGAACTTGTTTTACCGGTACGCACAAATTGGATAACTGTCAAACCCTAATCACATCTCTCTCTCTCTCTCGTTTTCTTTTGAAACCCTACGGCAACCCTCCTCCCGATTGAATCCAGATCACTTCTGTTTGATTCTTCTTTGTGCGGTTAGTGAATTACACGTGTAGTTGTTTTCTATGGTGGACATTATGTGATGAACCTATGTGACTTGTTAGAATGTGTGTAGCATGTGAATGGATTTGTCAGCCACTATACATAAATCGGTCCAATCAAAATCATCCTCTGAATGCTTAATCAAGTTGTCGGCCATTGTTTGTGTTCTTGATAATGATAAATTGTTAACATGTGATGAATATGAAAGTCTAGTAGATTAGTGATTGTGTCAGATCCACTAAAGAGGGTAGGTCCAATAAGCATTAGAAGTTACATAGTTGTTGCCAAGCCTACATGTGATGGTCTGATGACCATGTGAAGTGCACTAAATGATGATGAATGATTGCTGAACCGATTGACTATGTTTTACGATTTAAATAAATTCCAATCATTCTGATTACATGATGCCTGAATGATGATGCTAATTGTATTGATGATCTTGATCTTGATCTCGTAATGGTTTGGTAATTTGTATGTTTATATCTCGATTATTGGAATAAATGATTTCATTGATCTTGATCATGTACCTGGTAATGAGGTTAGGGTTGTTGATGTTACGTAACAGATGATGATGATGGTGAGTAATGGAACTGACGAAAACACCCCCATCCAATGAAAACACTATCCGACGAAAACACAGTGGGATTTTGTAACCCAAATGTGTTTCTGTCAACAAGGGATTTCGGCTACCCAGTGTTTTCGCCCATGAGGGTTTTCGCCCATTTAGTGTTTTTGTCCAATGATCTTTCAGTTTGTTAACTCTACTAGTTCACTAACCCTGATAAGTGGTTAACTCAGTTAAGTATGTAACCCTGATGATAACTCAGTTAGTTGATTTACTCTGTTAGCTTAGTAAACCTGTTAGGTTCACTTACACTGTTAAGCATGTAAATTATGTTAATATGCTAACTGGGTTATGTTAACTGGATTATGTATGTTAAGCTCACCATGCATGATAACTTTGTTAAATTCGATCTAACTTGAGATGAGGCAGTAACTACACTAAGTGTGTTGACTTTATTATGTATACAAATTCCGATAATCCAGATTACCACCGTAAAGCTTATCAAGACAGTCAGTGAACAACCATGTTAGAATACACTGTGAATGACACTTATGTGAAACATGAATTATGTGAACCTGATTAACTGTTGTATGATGCATGATGTGAACTGCCAAACACTCTGTGGTATTGATTGTACGTGAAACTTTACGAATATGAACTGATTGAGTATACGTGCGTACTATAGGTCGTGACTGATTATTTGTGAGCGTGTATTTCTTTAGCATACCGAGCAAACCAAGGTGAGTTCACACTCTTACCAAGGCATGGGATTCACGGGGTTGGGAATGGGTTTGGATGATTATTTGTACACACATGGATACTGGAATTACGTACCACTGACCTCGAGAGAGGCAGGTTACTTGTAGATACTGCTAGACTAGTGATACAAATACTACTCTTCGCACACACGTCTGGAATGGCCGCGATACTAACACTATTACTTAACTTCGCACACATTCCTGGAATGGCCGCGATACGAATACTAAACTTCGCACACATGCCTGGAGGGCCGCGATACAAATATACCTAGTCTAGAAAACATGGGAAACCCCCACTAATCTTCGCCAACATGCCTAGAGGGCCGCGATACAAATACATACGAAACATGGTTCACTAAATGAACATACGGTTTACAATACGATTACTATAACTGAACAACCAACTGTGAACTCGCTCAACTAGTTGTTGACTTTCTGTTACATGCCTTGCAGGACCATAGGTACTCATGGAGCTTGCACAGGAGGGGCGGTCGTTGTGGGCATGAATTGTGGATGTTTTGATGAAAACTTTATGACTCTTTAAACTTAAGACTTGTGATGGATTTTCATACTATGCTTCCGCTACTTATACTATGTTTTGATGGAACACCAATTGTATTGTGATGGATTAAATTTATTTTTACTGATTACTTATATGTTCAATATGATTGGTGGCTTGATCCTGGTCATGTCACGCCTCCAAGCGGTGGTACTCCGCGTGTGGATTTTGGGGGTGTGACAAGAAAAGTAGTTTGTTGAGCGGGGGATTCATCATGCAATCACTTATCTCCTTCACAGTTAGGAGTTCAATGATGCTCTTTCCCGAATCAATTCCAAGGAAATGTCACCTAGTAGGCATACGGGATTGGTTGTTGGTTTTAATGCTCCTATGAAGAGTGAAGCTTTAGAGGACCTTCTTGCCTACAAGCCTAACTCAATGAAGGAGTTTGTTGATGTTTTCAAGGAGATGGAGATGATGTCTTTAGCTTATGTAGATGCCCTTTATTTTTTAGTGGATCAGCCTGTATATGTGTTTGAAGCCCTTGAGCCCCATTGTTTGAAGAAGGAGATGTGTGAAAGGGTGTTTTCAATAGCTTCTACTAAGAGGATGCTTTTTTAGGGCAGTGATGACCCCTATTGCTTGAGAATACTTGTGTGCTCACTCTCTTCTGTCATCGCACTATTCGCGAACCTCTCTTACTTATGTTATCTTTGCTATGAAGATCATGGCTGGACGTATCAACATGACACAAGCCCAGTTGACGGCTCTCATTAACGAACAAGTTGCTGCGGCACTTGCAGCCGCACAAGCAGGAGGTATACCCTGCAGTTGTAACTCACACTAGGATCTTTAGATCCTACACTCCTAAACCAACTATTGTGTTTAACCTTGTCCTGATTCTTATACACAACAGGTCAACCACCTGTTTGCACCTTCAAGACTTTCATGGACTGTCGTCCTACTACTTTCAGTGGCACGGAAGGAGCAGTTGCACTCCTCCATTGGTTTGAAAAGCTCGAGTCCGTTTTTGAGATGTGTGAATGCCCTAAGGCTCACAGGGTGAAGTACGCCACTGGTACTCTAGAAGGCATTGCGCTGACTTGGTGGAAGGCGCAAGTTCAGATGTTAGGGTTGGCAGTTGCAAACGCCACACCCTGGAATGATTTCAAGGAGTTGATCAAATAGGAATACTGTAGCCGTGATGACATTCATAAGCTGGAGGTAGAGTTTTACAATTTGCAGATGACGGGATCGGAAATTGAAGCGTACACCAAAAGATCGAATGAGTTGGCTATTCTGTGTCCCACTATGGTAGACCCTCCCATTAAGCGTATCGAACTGTATCTCAAGGGTCTAGTGCCGGAGATTCAAAGTCATGTAACCTCAGCGAATCTTGGCACCATTCAACAGATCGTCAAGTTAGCTCATCGCCTCACCGATCAGGCAGTGGAACAGAATAGGCTGCCTAAACGTATCAGCGCTACTACTACCGCTACCACTTCAGCTACTCCTGCTACTCCCAGTGACAATAAGCAGAAATGGGAGGGGGATTCCAGCACGGGTTCAGCTACCGTTCAGTCTCAAGCACAGCAGCAGCGCAAGACTAATGATTACCCGAGTCCGAGTCAGCATTTTTCTGGTGGTCAGGGGCAGGGTGGATATCGGGGAATTCACCCACTGTGTAACAGGTGCAACAGACACCACAGTGGTCAGTGTCGCAAGGGCCGCTGTCAGAGATGTCTCAAGATAGGTCATGAAGCTAAAGATTGCAGGAGCTCAAGGCCTGCAAATCAGAACCAGCAACAACAGCCACCAGCTCCACGAAACCAGCAACAACAACAACAGCGTGGCAATAGGGGATGCTTTCAATGTGGGGCTGAAGGCCACCTCAAGCGGGACTGCCCCCAGTTAAACCAGAATCAGAATAACAACAACAATAATCAGGGCAATGGGAACAACAATGGGGGAAACAACAACAACAATGGTGCTAGGGGTCGTGCATTTGTGATTGGTCAGGGTGATGCAAGGAACGATCCTAATTTGGTTATGGGTAAGTTTCTTCTCGACGACTTTTATGTTACTGTATTATTTGATTCGGGTGCGGATACCAGTTATATGTCTCTGAAAGTTAGTCAAATGCTTAAACGCGCACCAACACTTTTAAACACCAAACATGTCGTAGAGTTAGCTAACGGTAAAAGTCTAGAGGCCACACACATAGTTCAGGGTTGTAATCTTATCCTCGTTGGTCAGACTTTCTCTATCGATCTCATTCCTATAACTCTGGGTAGTTTCGACATCGTCATTGGTATGGATTGGTTATCTCAACAACAAGCAGATATCCTATGCAAGGAGAAGATCATTCGCATTCCCCGTACTGGAAAAGAACCTCTCGAAGTTCAAGGCGACAAGAGTGGTGTCGTGAGTGGCATCATCTCCTTCTTGAAAGCTCAGAAGTGTTTGCGAAAGGGGCACACAGCTATTTTAGCACTCGTTACAGATACATCGACGAAAGAGAAGAAGTTAGAGGATATTCCTGTTGTACGCGACTTTCCTCAAGTGTTTCCTGAAGAGTTACCTGGGTTACCGCCTCATCGCCAGGTCGAATTTCAGATCGAGCTAGCTCCAGGAGCAGCACCCATAGCTCGAGCACCTTATCGCTTAGCTCTAACTGAACTGGAAGAGTTATCTAAGCAATTGCAAGAACTTTTGGAAAAGGGTTTCATACGTCCTAGCTCTTCGCCCTGTGGAGCTCCAGTATTATTTGTGAAGAAGATAGACGGTACCTTCCGCATGTGTATTGATTACCGCGAACTGAACAAGGTGACTGTGAAGAATCGCTATCCTATTCCACACATCGACGACTTATTCGACCAGTTGCAAGGGTCGAGCTATTACTCGAAGATTGACCTGAGGTCAGGCTATCACCAACTGAGAGTCCGGGATGAGGACGTCTCCAAAACAACATTCAGAACACGCTACGGCCACTACGAGTTTCTATTCATGCCATTCGGGCTAACAAACGCGCCTGCGGTTTTCATGGATCTTATGAACAGGGTGTACAAACCTTATCTTGACAAGTTTGTTATTGTTTTCATTGATGACATCCTGATCTATTCGAAGAGTCAGGAGGAACACGAGCATCATTTACGACTTATTTTGGAACTCCTTCGAACGGAACAGCTGTACGCCAAGTTTTCAAAATGCGACTTCTGGCTTCGTGAAGTCCACTTCCTAGGCCACGTGGTACACAAGGATGGGATTCATGTCGATCCATCCAAGGTAGATTCGATCAAGAACTGGCCTGCACCTCGCACACCAACCGAAATACGCCAATTCTTGGGTTTGGCGGGTTATTACAGACGGTTCATCAAAGACTTCTCAAAGATTGCACAGTCGCTTACACTACTGACACAGAAAGGGGTTGCTTACCGTTGGGGTAATACACAGGAAACAGCGTTTCAGCACTTAAAGGATAGACTTTGTAGCGCACCTATCCTCTCATTGCCTCAAGGCACGGACGATTTTGTAGTCTACTACGACGCATCTATCCAAGGTCTTGGATGTGTGTTGATGCAACGGGATAAAGTCATTGCTTATGCTTCGCGCCAACTTAAGATTCACGAACGGAATTACACTACACATGATTTAGAGTTGGGAGCTGTTGTTTTTGTGCTCAAGATATGGCGACATTACCTGTATGGCACCAAGTGCACCATCTACACCGATCACAGGAGTCTCGAGCATATCTTCAAGCAGAAAGAGTTGAACATGCGACAGCGTCGATGGGTCGAGTTACTGAACGATTACGAATGTGCTATAAAGTACAATCCGGGCAAAGCCAATGTGGTGGCCGACGCCCTTAGTCGAAAGGATACTACACCTAGGCGTGTACGAGCGTTGCAACTCACTATTCAGTCTAGTCTTCCTTCACAGATACGAGATGCTCAGGTGGAAGCATTGAAACCAGAAAACGTCAGGGCTGAAGCTCTACGCGGCTCAAGGCAACGGTTAGAACAAAAGGCAGACGGCGCCTACTATGTAACAGGACACATTTGGGTCCCTCTCTATGGTAAATTACGCGAGCTTGTAATGGATGAAGCTCATAAGTCCCGCTACTCAGTACATCCTGGTTCGGATAAGATGTACCACGATTTGAAAACCACATATTGGTGGCCTAGCATGAAAGCTCACATAGCAACTTACGTTAGCAAGTGTTTGACTTGTGCAAGAGTTAAAGCGGAATATCAGAAACCTTCAGGCCCACTCCAACAACCTGAGATACCACAATGGAAATGGGAGCAAATTTCCATGGATTTTGTTACTGGCCTGCCTAGATCTCAACGTGGGAATGATACTATTTGGGTGATCGTGGATCGACTCACTAAGTCTGCACACTTCCTGGCTATTAAGGAAACAGACAAGTTCTCTACCTTAGCAGACATCTACTTAAAAGAAGTGGTTTCAAGGCACGGAGTGCCAACCTCTATTATCTCTGATCGTGACGCACGTTTTACTTCAGAACTGTGGCAAGCAATGCACAAATCTTTTGGCTCTCGTTTAGACATGAGCACAGCTTATCACCCTCAGACAGATGGGCAGTCTGAGCGCACTATTCAAACTTTAGAAGACATTCTTCGTGCATGTGTAATCGATTTCGGCAACCGCTGGGAAAAACATCTCCCGTTAGTGGAGTTCTCGTACAACAACAGCTACCAAACCAGCATTAAAGCTGCTCCATTTGAGGCATTATACGGACGTAAATGTCGGTCACCTCTTTGTTAGGCAGAGGTGGGTGATAGTCAGATCACGGGCCCAGAACTTGTAGTTGATACTACTGAAAAGATTGCTCAGATACGGCAACGCATGGCGGCAGCACATGACCGTCAGAAAGCATACGCCGATAAAGACAGGAAACCACTCGAGTTCCAGGTTGGGGATCGAGTGCTACTCAAAGTTTCACCCTGGAAGGGTGTGGTTCGTTTTGGCAAACGAGGCAAGCTCAATCCGCGATATGTCGGACCGTTCGAAGTCATTGAGAAAATAGGCAAAGTAGCCTACAGACTGAACTTACCAGCTGAACTCAGTGCGGTTCACAATATTTTTCACGTGTCGAATCTGAAGAAGTGTCTGTCAGATGAGACCCTCATAGTTCCTTTGAAGGAGCTTACTATCGATGAACAGTTGCGATTCGTCGAGGAACTAGTTGAAATCACGGACCGGGACGTTAAGGTCCTTAAGAACACCAGAATACCTCTTGTTCGAGTTCGTTGGAACTCCCGTCGTGGCCCAGAGTATACCTGGGAACGAGAAGACCAAATGGAACTCAAATATCCCCAGTTGTTCGAAAATAATGCAACTACTACTGAGGCTGAAGCTACTACAGAATTTCAGGACGAAATTCCAAATCAACGGGGGGATGATGTGACACCCCAGGAAAACCAGTAAACGATACAACTTACCTAGCTTCCTCAGTAATCGCATGCTAAATTTCGGGACGAAATTTCTTTCAAGTTGGGGATAATGTGACAACCCGAGTTTCCAAGGTTTCTACTCAACTTAATACTCGTTCGCAAAGCATTGATTATATACGTGATGTGCATTATAAGTGTCTATGTATGTATATTGTATTAATAATGTGTTGTGGGGTTTAATAAAAATTCTCTAGCTGAAAACACCCCATGACCGAAAACACATAGTGTTTTCGTCCACATGAGGCCAACGAAATCAAAAGTGGGCTTTGGCCCAGTATAGAATAATTATAGAACTTGTTTTACTGGTACGCACAAATTGGATAACTGTCAAACCCTAATCACATCTCTCTCTCTCTCTCATTTTCTTTTGAAACCCTACGGCAACCCTCCTCCCAATTGAATCCAGATCACTTCTGTTTGATTCTTCTTTGTGCGGTTAGTGAATTACACGTGTAGTTGTTTTCTGTGGTAGACATTATGTGATGAACCTATGTGACTTGTTAGAATGTGTGTAGCATGTGAATGGATTTGTCAGCCACTATACATAAATCGGTCCAATCAAAATCATCCTCTGAATGCTTAATCAAGTTGTCGGCCATTGTTTGTGTTTCTTGATAATGATAAATTGTTAACATGTGATGAATATGAAAGTCTAGTAGATTAGTGATTGTGTCAGATCCACTAAAGAGGGTAGGTCCAATAAGCATTAGAAGTTACATAGTTGTTGCCAAGCCTACATGTGATGGTCTGATGACCATGTGAAGTGCACTAAATGATGATGAATGATTGCTGAACCGATTGACTATGTTTTTCGATTTAAATAAATTCCAATCATTCTGATTACATGATGCCTGAATGATGATGCTAATTGTATTGATGATCTTGATCTCGTAATGGTTTGGTAATTTGTGTGTTTATATCTCGATTATTGGAATAAATGATTTCATTGATGCTTGATCATGTAACTGGTAATGAGGTTAGGGTTGTTGATGTTACTTAACTGATGATGATGATGGTGAGTAATGGAACTGACGAAAACACCCCCATCCAATGAAAACACTATCCGACGAAAACACAGTGGGATTTTGTAACCCAAATGTGTTTTCGTCAACAAGGGATTTCGGCTACCCAGTGTTTTCGCCCATGAGGGTTTTCGCCCATTTAGTGTTTTTGTCCAATGATAAGTGGTTAACTCAGTTAAGTATGTAACCCTGATGATAACTCAGTTAGTTGATCTACTCTGTTAGCTTAGTAAACCTGTTAGGTTCACTTACACTGTTAAGCATGTAAATTATGTTAATATGCTAACTGGGTTATGTTAACTGGATTATGTATGTTAAGCTCACCATGCATGATAACTTTGTTAAATTCGATCTAACTTGAGATGAGGCAGTAACTACACTAAGTGTGTTGACTTTATTATGTATACAAATTCCGATAATCCAGATTAACACCGTAAAGCTTATCAAGACAGTCAGCGAACAACCATGTTAGAATACACTGTGAATGACACTTATGTGAAACATGAATTATGTGAACCTGATTAACTGTTGTATGATGCATGATGTGAACTGCCAAACACTCTGTGGTATTGATTGTACGTGAAACTTTACGAACATGAACTGATTGAGTATACGTGCGTACTATAGGTCGTGACTGATTATTTGTGAGCGTGTATTTCTTTAGCATACCGAGCAAACCAAGGTGAGTTCACACTCTTACCAAGGCATGGGATTCCCGGGGTTGGGAATGGGTTTGGATGATTACTTGTACACACATGGATACTGGAATTACGTACCACTGACCTCGGGAGAGGCAGGTTACTTGTAGATACTGCTAGACTAGTGATACAAATACTACTCTTCGCACACACGTCTGGAATGGCCGCGATACTAACACTAATACTTAACTTCCCACACATGCCTGGAATGGCCGCGATACGAATACTAAACTTCGCACACATGCCTGGAGGGCCGCGATACAAATATACCTAGTCTAGAAAACATGGGAAACCCCCACTAATCTTCGCCAACATGCCTAGAGGGCCGCGATACAAATACATACGAAACATGGTTCACTAAATGAACATACGGTTTACAATACGATTACTATAACTGAACAACCAACTGTGAACTCGCTCAACTAGTTGTTGACTTTCTGTTACATGCCTTACAGGACCATAGGTACTCATGGAGCTTGCACGGGAGGCGCGGTCGTTGTGGGCACGAATTGTGGATGTTTTGATGAAAACTTTATGACTCTTTAAACTTAAGACTTGTGATGGATTTTCATACTATGCTTCCGCTACTTATACTATGTTTTGATGGAACACCAATTGTATTGTGATGGATTACATTTATTTTTACTGATTACTTATATGTTCAATATGATTGGTGGCATGATCCTGGTCATGTCACGCCTCCCAGCGGTGGTACTCCGCGTGTGGATTTTGCGGGTGTGACAAGAAAAGTAGTTTGTTGAGCGGGGGATTCATCATGCAATCACTTATCTCCTTCACAGTTAGGAGTTCAATGCTGCTCTTTCCGGAATCAATTCCAAGGAAATGTCACCTAGTAGGCATACGGGATTGGTTGTTGGTTTTAATGCTCCTATGAAGAGTGAAGCTTTAGAGGACCTTCTTGCCTACAAGCCTAACTCAATGAAGGAGTTTGTTGATGTTTTCAAGGAGATGGAGATGATGTCTTTAGCTTATGTAGATGCCCTTTATTGTTTGGTGGATCAGCCTGTATATGTGTTTGAAGCCCTTGAGCCCCATTGTTTGAAGAAGGATATGTGTGAAAGGATGTTTTCAATAGCTTCTACTAAGAGGATGCTTTTTTAGGGCAGTGATGAGAAAGCAGAGGATATGAAGCTTTCCAAGAAGAGTCGGAGTAGATACCTTCTATGTCTATGCCTATTGATGTTGCTCCACTATCTTCTGTGAGGATTTAGATGACTCCCCCACCTTGGAAGATTTTGAATATTTTGCTCATGATTCCGATCTGGATGGTCCTTATGCTAATATGAATTTGAAGTTTGTTGGCCCTCAAGATAAAGTTGTTGATGGTTGAGAAGCAGGAGGATCAGACTCCCTTCCAGTTTGATGTGTTTATTTCATGGTTCTTATAAAAATTCTTTTGTGGTTGTAGGGGCCTTTCGAAGGCTTTAAGTATTGTTGTAGCTTCGTAAAGGAGTTTATGTATGAACTCGTTAAGTTTGTAATGAAATAGAAGTTGCCCCTACTAGGCTGTTAGCTTCCTTATGCTTTTATGCCTAGTGTATTTTTATGTAATTTATTTTTGTTGTGTTTACAATGTCTTAACTTCCAAATCGAGACAAGTTGATGCTGTCATCTTGAATAAATTATGTAAGAAAAAACCCAATGCAATTACCTTGTCTTATCGCTTTTTCTGTCCCTGACTTATAGTTTTTTGCATGATATATGTTTCACAGGCTTGTTGTTTCTAGCTTAGTGCTTGTGGAGCAGATTTGGTGTGAGCTGATCACCCTCTTTCATGGAGTTATATTCTCATTTTAAGTTAGTATATTCGATCAATGGAGTAGTCTTGTTTAGGAACTTAACATTTATACGGGAAGGTATAGCGCCTTGTTCCCTGCTGAATGATATGGCCTAGGAGCTCATCCCTTTCTCATGAGTAGATAATGTTGAATCTCATGGAGCTTGTTTAGGAGGAGCTCACCCTTGGGATGGAGAACATAATTTTTGACAAAAGATGCAACAGATTTTTCATTAAATTCAAGTAATCAGGTACATAGCACTCGGGATACATTCATGTTTGTAACACCTCGTAAAAGCACGTCCAATGATGTATTGACACGTGTAATAAACCCTAATAAAGTCAAACGTTGACTATGAAGGACTAATTTTGCAAAAAATCAAAAACTTTGATTATGGAAGGACTGGAAGTGTTATCATGCTTAAAATAAGTCTCTGAATAACCTCTTACGGTATTTATATTCACAAATGAGCCACTTGTTGATCGAGTCTAGTCGTTTGCGTAATTAATTGAAAGTTTGCGCAATGAAGGGTTAAAAGCGTCAACATGTTAATTCTTACCTCTGAGTGACCTTTTAACAAACCAGGAGCTTCATGATATTTGATTATACTCTCGGGAATGCCAATTATTGGCCATCTAAGGCTTTTATGCCTTTAAGTAACGTTACGCTCAACTTTACAAGTATAAGGTGTTAAAAGTTTCAATATGTTTAATTATACCTCTGAATGACCTTTTTACGAACCCAAAGCATCGTGATGTTTAATAATACTCTCAAGAATGCCTAATATGGACTAGATAAGGCTTCGATGCTATTAAACGATGATATGCGCAAGTTTGCGCATTAGGGGGACTATTTGCGTCAAACTACAAAAGTATACCAATTCGTATGGTATCGAACCTTACGGAATATGATTATAAGTTAAAAATGCCCTAAATATCCTTTACATAGCTTAGATATAGGCTTAGAGGTGTTTGGTGCGCAAAAATAAACTTATTTGATCAACATGGACTAAAAGCGTCAAAAAGTGCATAAGTTTGCATTTTCGCGCATATCTTACGTTCTGAATATATCCGGACATCCAAAAATTTATGTAATCACTAAAATATTTTATTTTAGTGTTTGGCATGATAAATTTCCATTCATCGCGTAATTTGGATCGTTTTTCGCGTCCGTTCGTGTTTCGTCGTAATTAGCCGAACAACGTGACCGTACGACCAAACGAACCGACATCCGGCATATTTTTTAGCAAGTTTCATGTTCCATATTGTTAGGATCGTAGCTTCTCATGATTGTGTTTGTTTGTATGATTTGAACAATTAATGAATATGAAACAATGTAAAGTGCAGCTGAAATGAATAACAAACTTTGTGAACACAATCAAAGGAGAAAGTAGTTTGATAAACATTTGCTTTTCATAGATTCGAAAGATTACAATTCAAAGCAAAAGATTACATTGCAAGCTTACAAACTAAGCTCCCCCTCAGCCTGATACTACAGTGGTTGGTTGCACAAGATGAAAGGATTGAATTGAGGAGAAGAACTCACTCAAAACGATCAAATGTAACAGTACAGAGTACTGTTCCATTTATAGACAATCCAAACTACTGAGGCATCTCAGCTGACGTCACCATGAAAACGACGTCTAACACCCTAACAACCTGTATCTACTGTTCTTATACAAACACTGCTAAACCTAACCACCGACTATACATAAAACAGATGACATACTAAACCACTGCTTTCTCTTTACATCAGTGCTTTCATTAAGGTTGATCAGTCCTTGATTGAGTAGTGCTTTGTTATCAGTAGATTATACCAGCAGTGTTTTCTTCTCAGCAGTTTTCTGGCTTCATCAGTAGTTAGAAGAACAGCAGCAGTTGTATCCGGGCAGTGGATGTAAGACCAACAGATGTTATAATCACTTTCAAGGGAGAAGACTTAGTGTAAACTACTGCTTATTGTGAATCCACTATCATGATCCGGTTTTGGCTTTCATTATCTGTTCCTCTGGTAGGGTTTAATCCCAACAATCTCCCCCTAGAACAGATAATGCCAAAACCCTTCATTATTCTGGATCTTTATTCCTCATCAGAAGTTCCTTAGCTTGTCTTTTAAATTCTGCTTCAAAGTCTTTGGAACTTGAGTCATCCTCATCCCTGCACAGTGAAAGTTCAAGGAGATCCTGCAAATCTTCAACACCAAGGCCTAGTGCTTCTTTCCTTTATATGTATTTCACTTCGCCAGTGGATCTGACCAGAGTCAATATGTGGGTCTTTTGATCAGACATCCACTTTAGTACTTTTGAACCCAATGGGTTTCTTGGGAGAGATTTATTTTCTGATGAGCTTGGAGATCTTGGCCTTGAGAAAAATTTTACAGCAGTATCCTGAACTTCAGACATTCTTTTGAAAGCTTCTTCTATGACTTTATTTGCTGCAGGTATATCTTCTCCAACTTCTTTGTCAATCTGCTCTTGTGTCTTTTGTTGATCAAGCTCACTGTCTGAGATATCTGCTGAAATGTTTGTTGATGCAGGTTTGGTTAGTACCTTTTTGAAAAGGTTTTGAAGGCTCACTGAACTATCTTCTTTTAGACCCATTTTCTTGATGGCTTCTGTAAAGTACTCAGCTTCCTTTTCTTTTTCTTCTTCACTGGTCAGCAGTTTTCCTTTCTCTTGGTTTATCACAAGACCCAGGTCAACTGTTGATGTGATCAGTGGTTTAAGAGCATCCAGCTGTTGTTCTATCTTGTTGTAGTCTGGCTTTTTAGAAGTGCCTGAGACTATTATCTTTCTTTTCTTCAACCGTTCATAAGCCTCATCAGTATACTGCTTTGTCCATTTTGCTATGGCTTCAGTAGTATCCACCTTAGCATCTATCAGTTCCTGCTTTTTCATTTTGTATTCAGAAGTAAGATCAGCAATTAGCTTTTTGTACTTATTCCAATTTGGAGCTGTCTTCTTCTTACTTGGATCATTTTTAACCCTTTCAATCCTGTTAGCTTCATGCTTTAAAGCAATTATTGGCCACTCTTCAAACTGTTTTTCTTCGGCTGAATAGAATTTTTCTTTTATTATATATGCAAGATACTCTTTTCTTATTGCTTTTCGTTGATCTGCCTTTTCTTTGCTCAGATCTTGTGCAAAGTCTTCCATTAGCTTAACCTTTGTGAGCAAGAGTACCATTCTTTCTGCAATGGCTTCATCACCTTCATCTTTGCATTCAAGTTTAGCTCTAATCCTTGCCTGCCTTGCTTTTAATTTGAGATATTCATCCATGTTTTCTGGGACTATGAAGCCAATGAGGGAAGGGAATCTTCTTTTTGAAGGATCTTCCTCGGTGTAAAATTGTCTCATCTCATTTTTCACAGCATCTAGTTCCAGTGGATATTTTGCGGCAACATGATCATATTTTTCATCAGTGACTTGAGTTGTTTCTCTTTTTCTTTTGTGAAGCTTTATTGATGAAGAGGATTTTGGTTGGGATGTAGGAATGATAAGAGTAGTGGTGGATGGTTGACTAACAGCTGTTGAAACAACTGGTGTTTCATCCTCTGTTGTCATTACAACTACTGATGTGTAAGTAGATGTCTTCTGCTTTTGAGCAGGGGTTGAAGGTGGTGAGGTAGTTTTTGATGGTGGTAATGGTGGTGGTGAATCATCAGGTATGAAAATCCTTCTCCTTTTTATTGTAGGAGAGGCTAATGATGTCTTGGGTGGCTCAGTGGTTTGAGATTGAATGACAGTGGTTTGTGATTGACTAACAACTGTTGAAACAACTGGTGCTTCAACTGCTGTTGTCATTACAACAGATGTTGTAACATCTGTTGTCTTCTGTTTTATGACAGGAAGTAATGGTGGTAGGGCAGTGGTTTTGGTGGTGTGTGGTAAAGTTATGTGTGTTGATGAGATGACAGCTGTTTGGCTACTGCTAGTGGTTTTTGTAACTACTGCTGTATCAGCTGTTAGGATGGAAGTTTGAGATTTTAAATCTTCTGAGGGTTTAGATGGCTATTTTCCTTGTTCTGATTCAACATGCAGGCCATCTTCAATTCCCTTTTTCTTCAACTGTTTGATATTCTCCCCCTTTTTGGCATTATCTGCAAGAGGGTTATCCATGAAAAGGATGGTAGATGGAACTTTTCCAGAAGTGCTTTGGAGATGAGCCTTGATAGCTTTGATGTCTGCTTGAGTATCTTTAAATCTCGACTCCACCATGTTTGTCAGCATTTTAACATGTATTTCATGCTGCTGGTCAGCCATCTGTTTTTGTTTTTCAAGTAAGGGCTGGAAAATATTCCACAGCTCATTTGCAGCAGGTGCAGGTTGTGCAGATGCTTGAGCTGGAGCAGCAGTGGATTATGCTTTTTGAGCTTTTAGCAGCTGCTGCACCATATCCTTTATCTCAGCAACTGATGTTTCAAGTTTTTCAACTCTGCCCGTCAATTCCTGATACTTTGAATCATCACCCACTTTAATGGGATCATCTGAATCCCCACCAGCAGTGGTTGTACCAATGTGCGACTTAGGAACTGAGTCCCAAAAATCACCCATTAATGCCCCTTGTTCTTGGTACTGGGGACTTCTTTCTTCAGCACTTGATAAACCTTTGATGGTACTAGTGGTTAAAACAAACTCACTGGTGGTTACCGAAGGTGCTATAGAAGAAATTGCCTTCAAGGGAGTCTGACTAATGAAACAACTGTCCAAATGTAGATCTGTTGATCCAACATCTGTAGTTACTGCTCCGCTTGAACTACCACCAAGAGTTACTTGTAACTCAGGGGGTGTAACCTCCTCAGTTGTTGCTGGGATAGCAGGGGTAGTAGCATCAGACCCAGTCACTTGTGGGAGTCTACTCTCAGTGACAGGTGATAGAGAGGAACTGGTTTGTGTCTGAGCTATAGCAACTGCACGCAACAAGGGTATTATGGATTGTGGTAATATGATTAGTGAGGGTATGGGTGTTGAAAGAGACATGTCCTTGGGATCAGGACTGAGGAAGATGGATCCGATTGGGTCCAGAGCTTCATATTGTGGGGTCCCTGTGCTTACAACCAGATCCTTTTGTGAGGATACAGGAGGAGTTTGAGGCAATGGTGGAGATCTTTCTACCAACTGCTGTGAGGAAGTAGCAGCAGTGGTTTGTGGTGACATTTGTTTTGTCACTGGCAGTTGCTCTGGGATCTCATCTTCCAGAGTTGCCTTTGTTTTGGGTTTGGTGGGTTTTCTGGATGTTTTCTTTTTGGTCCTTTTGGTAGTGGCAGGTGTGGGTTTCAAAGCAGTGGTAGTGCTACTATGATCACCTGGAGCAGTGGGCTCAGCAGCAGATGTCTGAGGAGCAGTGGTAACTACTAAATTCTGCTCAGACACCTCTGCTTTTGTTTTTATTGGTGCCAACATTCTAGTGAATGTTTCAGGTGTTAAACTTTTTATTTGAAACTAAACACCTTGTTTTAGCAAATTTTCATTTTCTTTTTCAAATTTTTGTTTAAAATAGTAGCTTAGAAACCTTGGAAAGAGTAACAATGCTTTGCTATCAACATTCTTTACCAAGTCATTAAAGATTTCCTGGGAGTAGTTGTAATCTTTATTATTTAAAATAGCATAGCCCAGGCATTGAATCTTCAATGGTATTTCGTTAAACGCTGTTGTTTTATTTGAAACATACATCAAAAGTGTGTGAAATAAAAATCTGGGTTCAGACGGAAAGTAACCTTTTTGTAAGGTATCTACCTTTGATTGTTCTGCATACCCTCTTTTCAGAAAATCAGTTTTCAACTCGGCTTTATCAAAAGAAGTTTTACCTTTCTGATCATCGAGTTTAAAGACTTCTTAGATTGTTTGTGGAGTGATTTGGATCGCTTTACCCTGTATCGAGGAGTTGATGGCTACTACTTTATCGTCTTGTTTCTCAAGCGTAGCATTTTTCCAGAACTCTCTCTGGGTTTGCAGGTAAATGGGAGCGTCTGCTGTTATCAAAGTTTTGTACTTTGATTCAGATAAGGTGTCAATGATGGAATCAAAGGAGTGGTTGTTTGTGGGTTTTGTGAGTAAACCCACATAGTTATGAGGAGATTTGTATGGTATTTCAACGGATTCAGCGGCCGTTTGAGCGACCTCTTTGGAAGATGATGGTGATTTTGATTTTGCTTTTGATTTCGTCATTTTGATGCGGAAGAATAGAGAATGATTTGGGATGAAGGGTTAGAAACTGCTTTGAGAAGAGAATTTTAGAATTCAATTCGACAGTGTAAAACCATGTTTGGGGGTTTTGATCAGGGTTTTATTAAAAAATGATCGCTGATGTGGCAGCGGTTATTGAGATCTGATGGCTAAAAACTGACCACGTGTCAACCTCTGATGATATGGATGAAGAATGGAGGACAGTTCTTTTGAGAGCCACTGATGTACCAAGCATCAGTAGTTACAACGGTAATAATGTGATAACAGTGGATGATTTTTACTATCAGTAGATAGAATATCAGTGGATAAGACACTGATTTTGAGCATCAGTGCTTGCCAAGCAAAATGAAAGATCAGTGGCTGACTTTTAGCAGTGGACAATATTTAGAAGGCAGATGTTTGAACAAAACAGTGATTTGGGTAAATGGTAAAGATTTGAAAGATGGATATATCAGCAACCGTTTTGAGAGTTTTCCATTCAAGGATTTTGCCACATGTCAATTACACATTTTGCTGCTTATACAAATTTCTGATAGTAGTTTAGTACCCTAGATGATGTAGACTTTTTACCAAGGCAACTCATTCTTGTTATAATATTTGAATTTTAAAACATGAGTGCCCAAGTATTTTAAGATCTGTTGACAATCAATCCTTCTCATAGAGTAAGAACAAACTTGAGTTTAACATGACCTTGACAACTATACCATTTCCTTTTGATCTATTTTGAGGATAGTATCACCAACAAAAATAAGATCATATATCCTCACAGGAGATTAAAACTTTTACTATCAAAAACCAGTAAAAGTTCAAAATATATCATTCCTAAAAAAAATAAAGAATAATATATCCTGCTTTATTTGAGAGAACCCTGTTTCAAGAAAAAAAAATTAAAGGATTTTCTGAAAACAGCACCAAAAGAATCTGGTATAATTTTTCATTGAAACTCCTAATCATATCAATCTCAAGCTTATGAAAATGGTCAGTGGTTTGACACCAGTGGTATGAAATTTTAAATACATTTTGATCACTATTTGGTACCATTCTTTTGTTGAATAATTGACAACAGAAATGAGGACACATGTTCACATGGGTTTTTGAAAACCCAGTTTTAGACTTTGTTACCATGTGAAGATTCTAAAAATTTGTCTAGTCCTCTTTTAAATACATTTACTGGGAATACTATTGTTCCCTGAATTTTCCTAAACCAATTGTTGCACATAGTTGCTTAATGACCACAATTACCCCAACCTTTGACTCTAAAGTGTTTTATGTTTATACTCTTTTCTTTTAACTTCAAAAAGTTTTGAGATAAACACACTTCTGAGCTTTTGTGAATTTTCTTCTTCCCTTTTTACCCTTCCCATTCATAAGTAATGAGATACTTACTGGGAGGTCTTTATTGAAGGAATACTTAATTCAGAATCATTTTGTAGTAATGTTTTAAAAGGTTTAGCCATATTTGTACAAATTTTTTACTAATCTCTCATTACAAATGATACTGACTATCTTGCTTTCTTAATTCATTTTAACAGAGTTGATTTGTTCCTTTTGAGGATCTCAACTTGTTTTTCAACACATAAGATCAAGTGACTAAAGTTTTAATTTCCCTCTCTTTCGTTAGAAAAAACACTAATGTTTTTATGACCATAGGTTTTTGTTAATCCGAGGTTCATACTTTAGCATCTAATCATAATGAAAACATCACAAATTTCATATCAATAGTTGAAAATAAGAAATAATCCCATAGTTTAACAAATATGTTTTCAGATCTAAAAACCATGAGTGTCTTGTGCATGAAATCACTTGTTGTGTGAGATTTGTGTGTCATATGACATCTTGGTTGATTTACAGAGTTTTTGAATAACCACTTTGAGCATGGTTTTCTCGGCACTCTGTTTTTCAACTAAATGCACCCAACCTTAGTATCAATGAATTATGAGCCGAACTGTTATGTCAAATTGATTTTTAGATCGAATTTGACTGTCCAAGCTCTGATACCAATTGTTAGGATCGTAGCTTCTCATGATTGTGTTTGTTTGTATGATTTGAACAATTAATGAATATGAAACAATGTAAAGTGCAGCGGAAATGAATAACAAACTTTGTGAACACAATCAAAGGAGAAAGTAGTTTGATAAAAATTTGCTTTTCATAGAGTCGAAAGATTACAATTCAAAGCAAAAGATTACATTGCAAGCTTACAAACTAAGCTCCCCCTCAGCCTGATACTACAGGGGTTGGTTGCACAAGATGAAAAGATTGAATTGAGGAGAAGAACTCACTCAAAACGATCAAATGTAACAGTACAGAGTACTGTTCCATTTATAGACAATCCAAACTACTGAGGCATCTCAGCTGACGTCACCATGAAAATGACGTCTAATAGCCTAACAACCTGTATCTACTGTTCTTATACAAACACTGCTAAACCTAACCACTGACTATACATAAAACAGATGACATACTAAACTACTGCTTTCTCTTTACATCAGTGCTTTCATTAAGGTTGATCAGTCCTTGATTGAGCAGTGCTTTGTCATCAGTAGATTATACCAGCAGTGTTTTTTCTCAGCAGTTTTCTGGCTTCATCAGTAGTTAGAAGAACAGCAGCAGTTGTATCCGGGCAGTGGATGTAAGACCAACATATGTTATAATCACTTTCAAGGGAGAAGACTTAGTGTAAACTACTGCTTATTGTGAATCCACTGTCATGATCCTGTTTTGGCTTTCATTATCTGTTCCTCTGGTAGGGTTCAATCCCAACACCTATGTTTAGGCATCATGTAGAGCCTTGAAAATGGCTTAACGGGCCTTAAATATGTAAAAATAGCAATTACATGAAGACAGGGACCATTTCGGCAATTCTGCCAAAGTTTTGGCTGGGCTGGACCTTTAGGCGGGCCGCGTAGCCTGATGGGCCAGCTTACGCGGGCCGCGACCCATCAGCAGCTGCAGCCAGAATTGTTTTGTTGCTGGTTTTTGTTGAAACTGGTTTCCTTACTCACAAATCTCAATCTAGGGGCTTGCTACCTGTTTTATAAAACCATTTTACACATGTTATGATCTGGTTATACCTTCCGACACTTGTCACGATCCCATGCGATCCCGAAAACTATAAATAGATGGTGGGTTTCATTTGTTCAAGCACACCATCTTTCCATTTCTGCTCTTGCTCTCTGATTTTGGTGGGTTTCAGGCTTTTGGGAACCTCCTTCAGTCCTAAGGACCACTCGTAAGTGTTCCTTTCGTGCTTAGTTCAATTGTTTGGCTCTTAAAGCCGAAAAGTCAAGCGTTTGTATTAAACGCTTTGACTTTCAAACGATCAAGCCATTGTTCGCAACGAACATGGCTACGTGATCGTAATTAGGTAGGTATTAAACTCTCAAAAGGGCACCTCCTAATTACCACGTTTGCTTAGCTAATTGTCGGGTTAAAGTAATCAAAATAAAAGTCAAATGAGTCGGTTTCTAAATAAAAATTCATAACTAATGATGTAAGGGCAATAAAATCAGTTTTGTCACTTTAATAACTTGGTAATATTAATTGAACATGTCTAGGAATGTTCAACCCGACAATTCAAAGTTTAGGCTCGGTTCGCAACCGAAAGTCGCAAAAGTTGACTTTTGCTTTGACTTTCAGTTCTGACCCGACTTAACTTAGTTTAAATATGCCTTAGGATTCCTTTAGGACCATGTTATAGGTTAGTATAACCCTCTGAGCTTATGCAACTTGGTTCCTTAGAAATCCTAGTTCATTGCATGTTTCCATTAATTGCTTAAAAGTTGACCATTATGCCCTTTTGATGTAAAGACAAGATTTTTGAAAATGTGAGAGGACAAAAACCTTTGTTACTAATTTATAAACATGTCCTAAAAATTTGACATCAGTTTGAGGTCTAAATTAAGAGTTATGCTCGATATCGTAAATTGAAAGCTTTTTATTAATTAAACGGCATTTTCGCCATAAACCCTATTTAAACCCAAATTTTGACATTAAACCTTTTACCTACTGATGTAATATAATATTTTGGGATTTTTGGAAATTTTTATAAAATTTTAAACTGATCATAACATAGAGTTATCGCATAGACTCGGTAATTCACGATAATGCCATTTTCGCTAATAAAATGAGTTTTACACATCCTTTACATACCAAACCTTTTTCTACTGATTTTATATATTAAATAAGTTATTTTAAGCAGTAAAGGCTGATCAAAATCTCAGATTTCCTTAATCAACCCGAATATCGTCAAATACAACTTTTATGCGATTTAGGTGCATAGTATGGTTAAAAGCCATATTAGGCACCTAAAGCTTGATACCTACTGATTTTATAAATAAATTTTTTTACTTTAATAGTAAATAAAAGTTTTGAACTCAGATTTCCAAAATTTACCCTTAAAGCATATGTGAAATGACCAAAATGCCCCTACGGTGCATAGTTTGGCCATAAAGGATAAATTTCACATATATATGATGTCTTACTGATATAACTTATTAAATTAAATATTTTTACTGATCATTTTAGACCAGAACCTCAGATTATAATTAAATCTCTTTTATAATCTTTAAAATGACCAAAATACCCCTACGGGGCTTAAATTGAGTTTAAATTCGTTTTGGGCATAATGGAAGGTATCCTACTTATATCACAACATATTTAAGGCATATTAACTTAGGAAACCTGTTCATGACTCAATTGGTTACCCGTTATGCATCTTTCGCGTTCGGTACGGTTTATGTAACTAGTTTGCATAAATTAACCGAAACGGGTCAAACCTTATCATTTTCACTTCAAAATTCAGAATGTGTTTAGTTTACCCATATTATACAAGTATCCATACTTGTCGGGTCTAAATCACATTCAAATCCGGTCTTCGCTTAATCTTGTGTTTTGAACCGTAAACCTTTCCTTAAAACTAACCGGTCTAAGTTACAACTTAAATAAGACCCGTTAGGAATCTAATAGGTTAATAAAACCTTCGTTCCAGATTGAGAGCCCCAGTAGAGGTACGTGTTCTTGTTGATTTGAATATACGGATGAGAATAAAATTACTTTTTAGCTCAGGTAAATACTTTTAACTTATTTTCCGTTATACGGGCTTGGGATACGGTATTATAAAAATACCGCTTGGTCGGGTGTAGAAACCTTTTAATCAAAGATGATTAAATTGCATAATCCCGTTTTAATCAGTATTGTTTGATAACAAATAACATTGGGGGTTAATAACCGTGTCCTGGATATCCTTGGCTCATTTAAAAAGTGTAAATGGCCACAACTTAAGCACAAGGTGTAGGCATACACCTCCTGTTGCATATGTAAAAGATATACTCACTCGTGAGGTAACTTCTTGTGAGTTATATTTGTGGTGTGTCGATTAATCTTGATCGGTTTGTTTAATCACCGACCCTAAATGTTGGACAAACATGTAAATCTGACACAAGATTGTTATTAATATAATTGTCCCAAGATATAAAAGAATATTTTTGCCTTGTGCATTTAAATCTATTTTCATAAAGATTTTTAAAAGAGTCAGTTAATTGTATTTACCAGTATAAACTGACGTATTTTCCAAAAAGGTTAAGTGACAGGTACTGTACGTAAATTGGCTGGGAGCTCAGGGCGTTAATAAGGAATCTAGCAAGTTCTAAACGTCTAAAGTCTGTGGAACAGTGTTTATATTTCAGTTTTAAGATCCGCCTGTGGATCCATCTTGCAATCCGTTTGTAATATTTGATGTTACTTTTGAATCGGTTTGCAATATATTTACTTTAGACTTCCGCTGTGCATTAAACTGTGATTATTTGACTATGATGGTATCAACTACATCACGATACTCCCCACCGGGCCCACCGGTAATACGTGGAAATATCGGGGTGTGATAGGTTGGTGTCAGAGCCAACATTGAGTGAATTAAACACTAGCCTTTTGTGTTTAATCTCAATGACATAGTAGCACATTCCTTTACTTCTGTGTCTAGACATGAACTAGGAATGATCTCATCCCTGTTATATGTATACATTGTTTTCGATATTTATGCATCTCAGGATCGTGTTGCCGAGCGAAGATGCCATTGGTGGAAGCTCTCCAGACCCGAAGTATAAGAATGCCAAGCTTCGTACCACAGCTCGAATAAGCATACGACTAGTATAGAGAAAGGATCTTTTTGTACCCATTCCAAAATTAAACCCGTTGAAACCATTAACCGTATTTCAGATTCTTTACTTAAAACATTTGAAACTTCAAATGAAAAGCCAACATCGGAGGAGTTCATACCGGCTGTCCCTGAAGATCCCGCTCCAAAGATAGTACCTATGGACCCAAAGGACTCATATTTCTTACCTCCAAGCCTTGGAATCCCAAACTTGGATTATACTTGTCCTGACTCTATTCATGATTCATATTATTCATTAACCATAGAATCCTTGGATTCCACTTTTTCAAAGATTCCTAATATAGGAGATTTCGGCTACCCACAAAAACCTTCTGTACCCGTACCGCACTCAGGGAACCAAGGAGAAAACTTTCAGAATTAGAATGAAGAAGGACCTTCTTTGTTATGTTTCATTTCTATAGTAGTCCCTATAAGGACATATATATCTTTTAAGTCCCCGCGTGGGCGAATTTCCTTGTGTAAGACCCGTTTGGGGCAATTATTGTATTTTTGAGACTTTCTATGAAAAGTTTCCTATTTTGAAATTTACTTTGGTATTAAACAGTATAGGTATGTATTATGTCCTAAATCTGAACGTCATTTCAATTTATGATTGTTCTGCCATTATATATCAAAGAAAATCTTAAATGTATAACCTAGTCTATATGTCATTTTCGACATAGCTAAAATGGTAAAGCCTTTTTAAGATAATAGATCCTTGTTAACACCTTAGAACGTGTTAATACTCTTGATAAATGTGGTTCGAGAAAATCACAATAGTCATCCTTACATTGGATTCTTCCAATTTCTTATCTAGCCTAGTGATTTAGAAATCATGGCTCAAATCATCAGATAATATGATCATATCATAAACATCCCTTAGTGATGAAATGCCTACGGGCTATATCTATTGTCCTAAAAGACAAAAGACAGTTGTAATCTTTGACTCTCTGCCAAGAAAGGTAATGAACTATGTTCAAACCTTAATGCCTCGATCCTATAAGATCATGGCTTACAAATTCAAAACTATCCTCGTGACAAGGCCTTTTTGTGCCATTTCAATATCCCTAATAGCTTATAGCTGGATTAATTATAATGAAAATTTAAAATAAACCTGATTATCAAATTAACCAAATATGGTCTATTAATACCATTGTTAATGAATCATCGAAGATGATGATTCCAAAATAGACTCCTAAGCAAAATTATTGGCATTTGTGTTATAGAAAACAAGCTTCAGCATGTCTGAATCAGGCGAAGTCAACAGTCATCCCAATATGAGGAAAGACAATACAAGGATGAATGTAACGGCTGCAGAATTTCAGACAATGATAGATAAAGTTGTCACTTTAGCCATTGACAGGCAGTTCAAAGATTCAAGTGGTGCTCGTAGTGGGACCCAATTTGTGCCTCACACAAAACCACATTCTAAGATACATACATCTTATAAGAATGATTCTCATCATTCTTCAAATCAGAGAAGTGTTCCATCGCGACAAATTGTGCTCAATCAGGAGCCACATGTTAAGACCTGCTCCTATAAATACTTTGTCTCTTGCAAACCAAGGGACTTTACAGGAGAAAAAGGAGCCATCGATTGTATGACATGGCTGGATGAGATGGACACAGTAGTAGACGTCAGTGGTTGTGCAGAGCAGGATATTGTGAAGTTTGTTTCACAATCATTCAAAGGAGAAGCGTTGGTATGGTGGAGATCATTGATCCAAGCCACGGGGAAGATCCTACTTTATAACTTGTCTTGGGATCAATTTGTTGAGCTGATCAAGGAAAACATTTGTCCTCAGCATGAGGTAGAAAGGATAGAAACAGACTTCTTGACTCTGGTCATGAAGAATTTAGATTGTCAGCCATATGTGACAAGTTTCAACACTATGTCCCGCCTAGTTCCCTATTTAGTCACCCCTGAACCTAAACGCATAGCGCGTTTTATTGGAGGCCTAGCACCAGAAATTAAGGGGAATGTTAAAGCATCTAGGCCTACCACATATAGGTCCGTGATGGACTTATCCTTATCTCTCACTTCAGATGCAATTAGGAATAAGTCTGTTAAGACTTCTGACGAGGGAAAAAGGAAAGGAGAAGAGGAAAGCTCTCATCAATCTAACAAGAAGAAGGGAAGTTTTGAGCACAGGAAAAATTCTGAGTTTAGAAAAAAATCGAGTCAGTCTACTAACATACCCAAATGCAGTAACTGCAGAAAGCAACATTCAGGAAAATGTACAATCGACCCACGTGCTAAATTGTGTGGAATTTGCACGACCAAGGGTCACAAGACTTTAGATTGCAAGGAGTTGAAGAACGCAACTTGTTACAACTGTAACGAGGAAGGGCACATCAAAACCAACTGGCCAAAACTTATAAAAAAGCCTGGAGAGGCCAAGAAAACAAACGCGTGAGTCTTCCAGATGGACATCCAGGAGGCAGTACAGAATGATAACATCATAACAGGTACCTTTCCTTATCAAGAGGTTTATGCGGAAATTTGTTTGATTCTGGCGCAGATAAGTCTATTGTAGACAATAAATGTGGTAAACTGTGGTATCCGCCTCATTAGGACTCTAGACATATAACGCGAGGTAGAAATTGGCCGATGATACTTTAGAGACCACTTCAACGATCTTAGATGGATGCTTTATATCCATTAGGAATCACTCTTCTCAAATATCCTTATGGCAAGCTTCCAAGCTATCCAAATTCATCTATATAATAAAGACAGACGTTACATTTTGATCCCCTGTCAAAAAGGTGATGGACTAGGTCCAAACCTAAAATGCCATTGATGGTCTTTTTATGGCCTAGGCTAAGTATAATTGATATATATTTAAATAACATTCATTAAGCATGTTTGTACTATATTAGCATGTATGGTTTAATGATACCATGGTTAGTATATGTTAGGTCATCAGGATGATGAATAGCGGTTGTTGGATTACAACTAAGTAATTGTTTCATTTGGTGTTAGGAACCAAGTCTCGAGTATGACAAACTCGGATAAGACAACCATCAATAAAGCCATTGATGATGCGAGACATGCTAATAATGCTACAATTGTGAACCTCAAAATTGACAAAGATGTTCTCCAAGCTATGATTGACGCAGCTGTTGGAAAAGCTGTGAGAAGGGTCATGAAAAATTTCAAGGAGCCCAATACTACTTGCTCCAAATCTCATTTAAGACCACACTCCCTTACTCACAAGAAGGATCTTGTTCATGCCTCGGATGCAAAGAATGAACTAAAAAGGAAAGGGGAGAAAGATAACTCCCATATTTCTAAGAAAAATGGTAAGCTTGAGTATAAGGAGAACAAAAAATAGTCCAACAAGAAACCTGTATGCAAGACCTGCAAGAAGCGCCATCTAGGGAAGTGCAGGTTCGAATCAAAATCCCAGTCACAGCCTAGGGCTTGTGGGATCTGCAAATCAAGAGAGCATAAAACATTGGATTGCAAGGACATAAAGAACACAGTCTGTTTCGGCTGTGGTGAGAAAGGCCACATCAAGACCACATGCCCTACATCTGCCAAGGGAAGTACGGCTAAAGATAGAAAGCCTAAGAATGAAAGCGTTTAAACTCTCCTGATGGATGCCAGAGGTAGTTCATATCAATAATGACACCAGGTACCTTCTTTAACATTCATTGGTAATATAAGTGCTAAGAGTTCTGTTTTGATTCGGATACTAATAAATCCTTCATAAAATTGTAAGTATAGCAAACTTTTAAAATCTTCCACAAGAACCTTAGATATTAAGCGTAAGGTAAAACTTACAGACGAAAATCATAGGAACCATTTCTTCTGTTCTTCTCAGAAATCTTCAGTCGTAAAATTTTAGAGTACCCTCTCTCCAGATGAAGCACGTCAGCATATGTAGTTGATATCTCTTTGATCTCTATCGATTGCGAATACCAGACAGTATGACAAAAGCGCCATATGAGGATTGGTGCATCTTAAAATGTTCCATAGATTGCTTCCATGCCTGATCAGTATGGAGGTTTAATGCATGGAACCACAAAGATATTCCAAAGGTCATATGGTACTAAAGTCAGCTAATGGTATACAAAGAAGATATCCAGAATGGAATTGTCCAAGTAAGTGTCTCTGATTAAGGAATCCGTGGACTCGTAACATAAATGTGTCACTTATCTGACACAGGTAATGATAGAGGAACTGGAGCCTGAGATTTGGAAAATCTCTGTAACCTCCTTGTGTCTTGATTATCTTCTCCAAAAACTACCCTGTTTACCTCCTGAAAAGCAAGTAGAGTTAAAATTTATATTCCGCATAGGGCTGAATTATTGTGAAATCTCCAGGACGACTAGTACCATCATTGGAAGAATCGAAACCCCGATTAAGTGAGTTTTAAGATAAAGGTTCATAAAGCCTAATTCAATATTCGGAGAATTCGGTATTATTAATTAAGAAAAACGGTTCATTTTGCTTATGCATTGATTACCGCAACCCTAGTTAGGCAACAATTAAGAATCACCATCAGCTGCCCAGGATGGTCGATTTATTCGGCTAGCTGTAAGGATTAGCTATTCCTTAAGATTAGTTTTAAGCAGTGGTTGGAATAATCATCTCACCTTAAATAATCTTTTCTATAATAGTTGTTATGTAAGTATCAAGGCTGCTCCTTTGGAGACCTTGTATAGAAGGGATGTTAAACACCTGTTGTTGGACAGAAGTTTGGTAAGTCCAATTAGCAGGACCTGAAATTACCTTGGAAACAACGAATAAGATCTTTGGAATTCGTAATCATCTGTAAGTTGCCAGTAATCGGCGGAAAATCAAGGATTGATGAAAGTCGCGGCCCTCTTAAGTCCTTAATAAGGAATAAGGCTTAATTGAAGGTATAGCCCTAAGAAGGGTGTGCTGAATTTTAATTTATCAGGGTAAGTTAAGCTCTGGATATATAGAATCATTCGAGGAAATCGAATATATCAAGATCAAGTAGCTTATAAGCTAAAACTTACCTGAGGAGCTTGATGAAAATCAATCACACTAGTGTTTTAAGGATATGTTTCGCCGATAAGTCGAGAAGCATTATCACATAATGATATGCAGATTTATGATATGATAAGAAACTTGTATCGAATAAGGATCGACAGGTTAAGAAGCTCCAAAAGGATACATGTACCTATTATAAAGGTCACCTTGGGTGCTTGGAGAGGCCCCAAATATGCTATGGAGGTTAAGTCCATAATACGTCAGAAAGTACTTCTATTATTTTAGCAAATCTCGAGGTCGAGATTTCTATTAAGGGGGTGAGGATGTAAAACCTCGTAAAAGCACGTCCAATGATGTACTGACACGTGTAATAAACCCTAATAAAGTCAAACGTTGACTATGAAGGACTAATTTTGCGAAAAATCAAAAACTTTGATTATGGAAGGACTGGAAGTGTTATCATGCTTTAAATAAGTCTCTAAATAACCTCTTACGGTATTTATATTCACAAATGAGCCACTTGTTGATCGAGTGTAGTCGTTTGCATAATTAATTGAAAGTTTGCGCAATGAAGGGTTAAAAGCGTCAACATGTTAATTCTTACCTCTGAGTGACCTTTTAAAAGTTATGCTCGATATCGTAAATTGAAAGTTTTTTATTAATTAAACGGCATTTTCTGCATAAAGCCTATTTAAACCCAAATTTTGACATCAAACCTTTTACCTACTAATGTAATATAATATTTTGATATTTTGGGAAATTTTTATAAAATTTTAAACTGATCATAACATAGAGTTATCGCATAGACTCGGTAATTGACGATAATGCCCTTTTCGCTAATAAAATGAGTTTTATACATCATTTACATACCAAACCTTTTTCTACTGATTTTATATATTAAATAAGTTATTTTAAACAATAAAGGCTGATCAAAATCTCAGATTTCCTTAATCAACCCGAATATCGTCAAATACCGACTTTTATGCGATTTAGGCGCATAGTATGGTTTAAAACCATATTAGGCACCTAAAGCTTGATACCTACTGATGTTATGAATAAATTTTTATAATTTAACAGTAAATAAAAGTTTTAAACTCAGATTTCCAAAATTTACCCTTAAAGCATATGTGAAATGACCAAAATGCCCCTACGGGTGCATAGTTTGGCCATAAAAGATAAATTTCACATATATATGATATCTTACTGATATAACTTATTAAATTAAATATTTTTACTGATCATTTTAGACCAGAACCTCATATTATTATTAAATCTCTTTTAAAATCTTTAAAATGACCAAAATACCCCTACGGGGCTTAAATTGAGTTTAAATTCGTTTTGGCCATAATGAAAGGTATCCTACTGATATCACAACATATTTAAGGCATATTAACTTAGGAAACCTGTTCATGACTCAATTGGTCATCCGTTATGCATGTTTCGCGTTCGGTACGTTTATGTAACTAGTTTGCATAAATTAACCGAAACGGGTCAAACCTTATCATTTTCACTTCAAAATTCAGAATGTGTTTAGTTTACCCATATTATACAAGTCTCCATACTTTTCTGGTCTAAATCACATTCAAATCCGGTCTTCGCTTAATCTTGCGTTTTGAACCGTAAACCTTTCCTTAAAACTAACCGGTCTAAGTTACAACTTAAATAAGACCCGTTAGGAATCTAATAGGTTAATAAATCGTTTTTTCCAGATTGGGAGCCCCAGTAGAGGTACTTGTGCTTGTTGATTTGAATATACGGCTGAGAATAAAATTACATTTTAGCTCAGGTAAATACTTTTAACTTATTTTCCGTTATACGGGCTTAGGATATGGTATTATAAAAATACCGCTTGGTCGGGTGTAGAAACCTCTTAATCAAAGATGATTAAATTGCATAATCCCGTTTTAATCAGTATTGCTTGATAACAAATAACATTGGGGGTTAATGATCGTGTCCTGGATATCCTTGGCTCATTTAAAAAGTGTAAATGGCCACAACTTAAGCACAAGGTGTAGGCATACACCTCCTGTTGCGTATGTAAAAGATATACTCACTCGTGAGGTAACTTCTTGTGAGTTATATTTGTGGTGTGTCGATTAATCTTGATCGGTTTGTTTAATCACCGGCCCTAAATGTTGGACAAACATGTAAATCTGATACAAGATTGTTATTAATATAATTGTCCCAAGATATAAAAGAATATTTATGCCTTGTGCTTTTAAATCAATTTTCATAAAGATTTTCAAAAGAGTCAGTTAATTGTATTTACCAGTGTAAATTGACGTATTTTCCAAAAAGGTTAAGTGATAGGTATTGTACGTAAATTGGCTGGGAGCTCAGGGCGTTAATAAGGAATCTTGCAAGTTCTAAACTTCTAAAGTCTGTTGAACAGTGTTTATATTTCTGTTTTAAGATCTGCATGTGGATCCATCTTGCAATCCGTTTGTAATATTTGATGTTACTTTTGAATCGGTTTGCAATATATTTACTTTAGACTTCCGCTGTGCATTAAACTGTGATTATTTGACTATGATGGTGTCAACTACGTCACGATACTCCCCACCGGGCTCACCGGTAATACGTGGAAATATCGGGGTGTGACAATGTTCTAATTTCAAAACAATGAAATGCTTGAAGTGTTTGCCGTTCCAATGCCATAGTATTTTTTTCACCTTCTGTGGTAGCAAGCTTGTAAGAGCCTCCTCTGTGAGCTTCGTGTATGATGTAGGGACCCTCCCATTTAGGTCCAAGCTTCCTTAGGTTTTCTTGCTTGCTTGCCCCATGTTTCTCTGGACGAGGTCACAAGGTTTGAAGGTTTACTTTTTGACTCTTGCGTTGTTAAACAACCTTCGAGCTTCTATTTGTACCTAGCTTCCTTTATGTGGGCTACTTCACGAGCTTCTTCAAGTAGCTCTAGGTTAAGTAATATTTCATCATTGTTTTTCCTTTTGTTTCTCTAAGTGCTTCGCCAAATGCCTACCCCAATTTCGGCTGGGATAACAACTTTGAACCCATAGACTAAGCTGTATGAGGTTTGGTGGCTTGTCTTCTCCATGGTCCGTATGTAGAAGACACTTGGGAGCTCGTCTACCCAATGTTTATCGTATCTTCCCAGCCTTGTCTTTAAGCCTTCAACGATGCTTCAGTTCATTCTATCTACCTGTCCATTTGATTGGGGCTAAGCTACGAAGCTAAATACGTTTTTATTTCCAGCTTCTTGCACCATGAGCTGAAAGGCTTCTCAACAAATTACTTGCTATTATCTGTGACTATCTCTCCAGGAAGCCGAAACTTGCATACCATGTTTTCCCATACAAAGTTGATAACATTTTGTCTCGTGATTTTGGCCAAAGCCTTTATTTCGGGACACTTTGTGAAGTAGTCCACGTCTACCTGCATAAGTTTGACCTATCCTGGAGCTTCAGGGAAGTGACCCACAATGTTCATTCCCCACTTGAAAATGGTCGTGCTACGATGAGTGGGACTAGGCCATGCTTCGGGCTTGTCTTTACATGTGCATGGAGCTCGCATGATTCACACTTACAAATTTTTTTCGATTGTCTTTGTGCATCGTGTCCAGTAGTAGTGCTTGTTCATTAGCTTTGTGACAATGGATCTTGGGCCGACATGTGTGCCGCGTATGCCTTCGTGTACTTCCTTGATGAGGTAACTGCTATGTTCCATGCCTACACATCTAAGAAGGAGGGAGAGATATCCCTTCTTGTAAAGGATATCGTTCTTGATTGTGTATTGCTTTGCCTTTAGCTTCAACCTCGTAGCTTCCCTTCTTTGAGGTATTCGAATATTGGAGTCATCCATGTCGCTTCGTCTTTAATGATCACATCTCGGACTTCTTTCTCGTTAATGAATGGTGTTTTAAGTACCTCTACGAGTACTTTATTTGTTATGTGTGCAAAAGTGAGGGAAGCTAGCTTGCTCAGGACATCAGCTTGCTTGTTCTTTGTTCTAGACACTTTGGTTGTTGTGCATGATTGGACATTGTTCATGTGCTCTTGTACCTTTTCTTTGTATTTGACCATGACGGTTCTATTGTTAGGTACTTTCGTTTGACTTAATTAGCTACCAACTTCGAGTCTGTAAAGGCGTGTAGCTCATCAACGTTCATGGTAAGCCTTCGGCCAGCTAGGAGGGCTTCGTATTTAGCTTCATTGTTAGTGCAGGGAAAGTCAAGATGGTGGGCATACGTATATTTGGTTCCATGGGGGTTTGTTATGAATAGACCAGTTGTGGAACCTTCTATACTAGAAGCTCCATGTGAGAATAGCGTCCATTTCCCTTTGATGACAATTGGGCATTCTTCTGTTTCAACTTCGTTTATTTCTTTTGGAGGTTCTGGCATCTCGGACAGGAAATCAGCTAGTACCTGCCCCTTGTAAGATTTTCTTGGAATGGGTTCGATCTTATGTTTTTCTAAGCCGACAACCCATTTTGCCAATCTGCTCGAATCTTCAAGCTTCTCTAGGGTCATTTTAAGTGGTTGATGTCACACCCCAACCGATGGCGGAATCATCGGTGCATGGCACTGAGCGAAACAGATTGTCCAAGAGAATCCATAACAACTATTAGTGACAATATATTTAATGTTCACGTCCCATACCATAAACATATAAAGCATAAAAAGTTATTACAGACATTGTTCCTCAAAGACAAATAGACTATTCTGACTACTCAGACTTTATTGAATGATGTTTCTAGACCACCTACTCATTTCACCAAGCCTAGCAAGCAAAGCATCCTAATCAACCTGTCATGTACGTTAAAATACAGTCAATACACAGAGTGTAAAGGTGAGTACACAAGTTTAATAGCATATAGTATAGCGAAAGCGTTTACGCATAACCAGCATGTAAAACGTAGAAATGTGAAGCAAGCAAGCTATCGACAATGAAGTATGCTACCGACATGACTGCGAGTTGTAGAATATGCACATTATCACCACTGTGGCCATGTGAAGTAAAACCCTTAACAACCCCTGTCCACGACAGGTGCTGAGTCCAAACTATAGTACTATCGTTGCTAAGGTGTCAGGTAAACAATCACGGTGTAAACATAACATACAAGCATTCATCGAGTCACGTATAACATGCGATAGCGGTTAGCGCTAAAAATGTTTGCGTTGTGTGTTCGATGTGATTCGTTATAGAACGTATGTAACACCCAAAGTGCGTTAAAGGAAAATGGGTTCGAGTATACTCACAGTATGGGTTTAGTAAATAAACAGAGCCTTGGATTGAAGGGAGCGCTTTGGAGTTAGCCTGATCATAGAACGATAGCGTGAGCGTTGAACAGCGTGTAAATAGTGCGTAACAGTGTGTTGGATAGAGTGGCGAGTCGATCGGATGACCATTCAGTCGGTTGGTCATTCGATTGAGGTGAGTGTGTTTGTAAAACGTTTCAACTTTTGAAGTTTTCGTTGTAGTATAAGTCAAGTCATTCGATCAGATGGTTATTCGAGTGAAATGTGATATTCTTTGAAGTTTTGTAAAATTCTTTAAGTGTTGAACTTATAAAGTAAAGGTCACGTGGTCGAATAGTCATTCGATCAGATGGTCATCCGATTGGATGGCTATTCGATCGGCGATCTGACGTTTTGAAAATTTGTGAACTTTTCTAAGTTAAAAGTTTTGTGTTTTGACGGAGACGGTATGACGACGTGTCAAACAACGGGAAACCACACCAAGTCAAGCTCAGTCGATTGGATGGAGATCACCCCATTCGATCAGCCTAACTGTTTTCGATAGAGTTTCATGTTTAACCCGTGAATCGGTCGTCTCTTCGGTGGAAATTCATTCTCAGACGGTCCTCAACTGGAGTATGAGTAGAAAACCAAAATGACTCTTTATTTCACTGGTTTTGTAAAGAAGGTGAAAAAAAGTTGAAGATAAGTGTGAAATCAGTTGACAAATGTCGAAATCTTGTTGAGATTTGTGTGAAATCTTGTAGAAATCCTTTAGATCTGAACAAACTTTGATGAGATGAGGTCACACAACAGTTTACATCAGAACCCGTGATGACATCACCTTCAAAGAGTCCAAATGCGGTGATTTCATTGTGAAAAGTATGATTTTGATAAAGAAGATGATGAAGATGTGTGTAATGAAGATGGAAATACAAGATTTAGGAAGAAAACTTACGGAAATCGATTGGAATCGAGAAAAAAGTGCCTTAGAACGAGCTGGAGAAAGTTGGGTCGGATAGAGCTGTCACATCAGTGACTGATGATGTGACAGGTGAGTATTTATAGGGTGAGAGGTGAGTAAGGCGGTGCAAGTTCGAGAGTCAGATGGCCATCCGATCGGATGGTCATCCAGTCAGATGATCATTCAACCGTATGGTCATTCGATCAGTTGGCTTGTGCGAGTTAGTCTTCCGACTTTCGTTTCGTGCGTTGAGCATTGCGTTGCGTTGCGTTTAAGTGAGTTGCGAGCGAGAGTTGCGATAGTATTAAACAAGTAGTTACACAAATAACATAATCACATAAAAAGCATAAAAGTAAGTCTGCGTTTCGAGTTTGCGATGAGATTGCGATGTGATGGTGTTGCGATTGTGTTTGCGAATAACGTGTCAAAACATATATTTAACGCACACACAAATAAATCACATAATAACACACACATAGAACAATCCAATTTATACGTTCGAGTTGCGAATGCGTTGTGATAGCGTAAAGTACAATAGCATTTAGTTGTGATTTCTGCGTTTATCGCATTGTTACTCCGCTTAGTAGTAAATCGAAGTTTAAAATATCATTAATCAATATATCGTTCATCGAATCTCGAGCGTACAAAGCAATAATTAAGCAAGAAAAGACAGATCTGAATACTGACATATCTTGACTTTGACTTTGACTTGTACTTTGACTTTGACTTGGAAAGTCGGGTTGTTACAGCCTCCCCTACTTAAGGGAATTTCATCCCGAATTAAGGCGTAGGCGTAAAGAAGAGATGTGGATATTTAGCTTTCATATCACTTTCGAGTTCCCAAGTGAACTTGGTGCCACGTTTGCCTTAACCTTCACTATAGGAATGCGAGAGCGTCGAATTTTCTTGGTCTCTCGATCCATGATTTCTACTGGCTTTTTCACGAAGTGTAATGTTTCGTCCACTTGTAGATCCTCAAGAGGGACATGCAAATTCTGTTCGGCTAGACACTTTTTTGAGGTTCGAAACGTGGAAAGTCGGATGTACGTTGCTAAGTTTTTCTGGTAATTCGAGTCGGTAGGCCATTTTGCCAATTCTTTCTAGAATCTTAAAGGGTCCAACGTATCGAGGCACTAGCTTTCCTTTCTTGCCGAATTGGATCACCCCCTTCCAAGGTGAAACCTTTAGGAGTACGTGATCACCAACGTCAAATTCAAGGGGCTTGCAGCGTTTATCGGCGTAACTCTTCTGACGGCTCCGCGCTTTCAAGAGATTGTCTCGTATCTGGAGGATCTTGTCAGTCGTTTCTTGCAATAGCTCAGGACCGATGATTTACGCGTCTCCGATCTCGTGCCATACAATAGGCGATCGATATTTTCTTCCGTATAATTTCTCAAATGGTGCCATTTGAATGCTAGAGTGATAACTGTTGTTGTACGAGAATTCGACTAAAGGTAAATGCGAATCCCAATTACCGCCAAAATCTATCACTGAAGGGGTAAGGTCCCAAAAATATCGCTTTGAGTACTTGGGGCCATACCACAGCCTCATTCTTCTAAACATCTTTAGACCTTGTGCGGCCTCGCACTGGTCCTACAAAGAAAACTTAGAAGAAAAACAACGAACAACATCTGCGCGCCAAGAGGTAAAACAAATCCTTGCGCCGGTCTCTATAACAAATAAGGATAAAAATCCTAAGCACTCCCGCATGAATAATACCCAGACTTGGTTGTTATTTACTTCACTGATACCACACGATAAGAAGCCACATAGGATTACAACTGTAATCTTCTGGAAGACTCCATCGTGCACCACCAGACGGTTATAACCGTCTGGCCACGTGTCATCATCCCAGGCTCCCTTGAAGTCACGATGATGGCATGGAATTGAAGAGAGATCTCCACTTGCCCACCTTCCACGTGGCAATTCCCCAACCGTTGATCAAAAGATCACGATCCGTGTGCTCTCACATCCGTTAAGTCATTAACTGAGGGAAAAATAACCGTTTACGGAGTTAGCATTTTCCGTCAATATTTCAATAATAGGTTTTCCCGCCCAAACTTCGGCTATAAATAGAAGGATAACTCAGGTATAATCTTCAAGTTATATTCACTTCACTTACACTTCTTCTTCATAAAACCTGTACTTATTCTCACGCCGGAGGGTGGTCACGTAGAGAACCCCCATTCTCCCCGTGGCAAGTCTAACGGTGGTTGTTTTGCAGTTACCGTGAAGAGAAGAAGATCTGTCACCCACGAACCAAACGAGGAGAAACTAACCCTTTTATGCAGAACCTAACCCCCTGGTTTATTTGATTCCGGTCATTTAACCAGTGTTTCTTCATTGGCGCCCACCGATTTCCCAGTTTCATCCGTTTTTTCTCGTTTCGATTCACTTTTTCATTTCCATTTTTTAAATGGAAGAAACTTCGACACACCGTCAAACCGGCCCTTGGCCAAATTTCGTTAACAATACCCAAGTTGAGGGGATTGTAGAAGAAGCTTCGGGTGATAATGAAGTGCAGTACACTGATAATCATCCGAACGACCCTCTCACTCCAGGGATGCACCCTAAAATCCCTATAAGCTCAATTCTACCTCCAGGAGAGACCCCTATCTCCTGGTACGTCAGATCTCAGGGAGCATTAAATGTTGTGTATACACAACTCTGTGCACAAACTGCTCCTCCCACTCAATTAAGAAGGCATGTATCCCGTACTCAAGCACCACCAGTACCACATGTTTCCCAGCATGATGGATCATCACGGGTTCAGGTAGAAGACACAGAAGTTTACTCTAGATCTCCAGCGAGATATGAATATATTCATTCTGAAAATCGAAGAAGAGAATATCACAATGAGTCCCACTCTCATAGAAGACAGTCAGTTCACTCCAGGTTGGGCCCTTCACGGGACACCCACACCAGGGAGTACGATAGAACATACCATGAAGGGGACAGCACAAGTGTGTTTAGCCGGTTACAACCAAACAAAAAAAGTTGTAAACCTCGCGCGATTTACAATCCTGAAGCTGAACATGATTATAATCTGATCTACCACCCGGCGGAAGCTGCAGAAAATTCCAAGTTCATCGGCGAAATTGCTCTGGCTCCACTAGAAAAAGCAAAGCTCCCGTCTAACGTAGGCAAGTTTAATAGTATGACGGACCCAGATGACCATCTTCGGGTCTTCACAAGCGCAGGGTTGGTAGGTGGGTGGACTCTACTGATGTGGTGTCACCTCTTCATTCAAACCCTCACAGGCGCTGCAAGACTCTGGTTTGATAACCTGCCTATAGGGAAGATCACATCATGGGTAGACTTGCGAGAAACGTTTTTGGTACACTTCAGCCAGCAGAGGCGATCCATCCGCGATACGGCGGACGTCATGAATATCTGGTGATGCGATGATGAAAGTTTAGAAGATTTCATTACGCGTTACAACAAAGAAGTGCTCGAAATAGGAGATGTTCATGAGCACCTGATCAGAACTCAATTTAAGTATGACGTCCGATGTGACGACATGATAAAGGTTTTGTCCGGAACGGAGGGACTCCTGAAAAACTGGGAGAAATTAATGGTGGCAGCAAAGGTCTATGCCCAGACTGAGAAAAATCTCAGCACCAACATACCACCACCACCACACAGTCACCCAACAGACTTAGGCCCGAGCAACGGGAGAAAGTTTAAAAATAATTGGTGCGACTCGAGTTCAGGAAATTATTCATCTGAAGATGCACGAGCCACCATCTACAAGCTCGCTGCGCAAAGAGAGAGGCAGTGGACTCCTCTGACTAAAACCCCGGCAGAGGTGCTGAGTACGGAGGATTACTAGTTCAAGGCCCCTCCACCGATGAAGAACAAGCACAGCCAAGCCCCAAGTCAATACTATGACTATCACAAAGACAATGGTCATACTACCAACAACTGTATCTCCCTGCGCACTGAAATTGAAAAAGCCCTTAAAAGCGGTGAGCTCACTCACCTGTTGCAGAATATGCGCAAGGAGATAAAACAAATTAGTCGTGGCGAGGAGGGACCGAGTAAGAAGGCGAAGAATTAAGCACCAGTTCTATAGTCTCCTTGCAGGTTGGTCAAGCTCTACAGCTTATTAATTCTCAGCAAGGACTATAGTATAAGTTAAGTCTCATGTAATTATTCTAAAATAGACTTTGTACGACCTCTGAGTCTTATCCATGAATAAAAAACAAAGTTTCTATTATTTCTATGTTTTTTACAAAGTGCATGCAATTCCTTTTGGTAAGTGCAAAAACATTATGGTAGATATAATACAAGTCTCATGAGCGGTCAGCGATTACACACATCGCGCAAGACCTTACGTTAACACATGAGCTTCATACCACCTTTATTCGCCTTACCTATTCAAAGTAATTGTACTCATGCAAAATATTGTAAATTAAAAACACATACCACATCAAGTTAACTGGCGTACCATATGCCTTAGAAAATTACAAAATATACACGGCAGTGTATTAATCAAAGTTACTTGCGTAACAACGCATCAACAGAACAGGGATCCATATCCTGAAACCTACAAATTGTTCATACAAACACAGAAAGAAAACCTACGCTAGGTCTTAATCTTCATTTTCTTCGTCCCAGAAGATTTATTTCAATTGCGCCACATGATCCTCAGATTGTAATGCAACATTGATCAAATCCATAACCGGGAGCTGTAAGTTATTAAACTCTGTCTTCGCAGCAGCAAGGGCAGCATCTGTATTTACGCCATGGGTAGCAGATTTGCTCGTATCCTAGTCAACCTTCAAGGCGTTAACCACATGGTGCGAGCATTTAGCATACCCTTGAGCGTATCCATCATTTCGCGCAGCAACCAACAAGCGCGCGACCGACTTGTCCAGCTCCTCGGAATTTAAAACTGATTCAGCAACCTATAATAAGAAAAGCAAATAAGGAAAAGCGCAAGACAGCTCCACAGAGATACAAAAGAAAGAAGAAACTTACACTTGCGATTCCGCGTTCTTTCAGCCATGTCATATCACTTTTCAAAGGCTCAAGTTCACTCTTCGCCATTGCTCGCGCCATTTCAGAAGTTTCTAGTTTTTCTTCGGTTTCAGCAAGGTGGCGGGAAGTTTCAGCCTTCTCAATGTGCGCAAGCTCTAGATCTTTTTTGAGTTGTTCCTGCTCAGATAACAAAGAAATAAGTTCTTCTATCTCCTTATCTCTAAGAGCAAGGGTAGTGCAGGTATGTACCTCTCGCTGTTCACCCCTTTCCCTATGAGAACGCGCTTCATCCCGCGCAGCTTCAGCATCGGCTTTTTCCTTCTTCAATTTCTCAATCTCCGCATCTTGTTTCTTCAACTTCTCAACCTCAGCCTTAAGATTGTTGATAACATTGCGAAGACTCATCTTTTCGGCATTATCCTTTTGATAAATCCTTTTCCAGTTTTTGCGCTCCTCGGAAAGAAGGGCAGCTTCAGCTTCCGCCTTTCTCTTCCAGCCCGCAATAGACCGCTCTTCAGTTTTTCGATCAGTCTCAAATTTGGCCTGATCAGCTTCCAGTTTCGCCCTCAATTGGGCAACTCGGTTTTCATCCTCAGCAGCTTTCTTTTTCGACGCCTTAAAAGCAGCCCACTCCTTGTGCATACTATGCCACTCACGCACTATGCGGTGCGTAGTGGACGTATAAGTAGCAACCTCTTCAAGGTAGGCATGATAAGTTTGATCATGAAGGCGTCCCACCTGGAATTTAATCTCCCCAGGCGGGAAGGTTACCAGTAACCAATCTCGACACACACGCCAGTCTGAAAAGGTATCACCTTTCTTCAAATTCCAGACAAGGAGGTGAATTTCAGTAGCATTCTTCTCCGAATAAGTCCTATAATAATAATCCCTCAGAGTTTCATCTGGACGGATTGAAGAATTTTTATCAGCATCAGAAAATGAACCTTGGTCCTCAGCAGAGACCTTCTCGATAGTCTCAGGCATGGAGCCAGAGGCCATAGAAGGAGAAGCTGTCACAAGGATCTCTTGAGCCGATTTCCTTTTCTCTGAATCTTGAGCAACAAATTCAGGAGTTTGAGGATTACCAGCACCAACATCTACAACTTCTGGGCTAGTAACTTTTCCCGCATCCACAGTAATGTTAAGAGGATCTTCAACCCTAGAATCCTCTGCCCCAGCAGTCTTCTCCGCCCCATTCTCAGGAACGTCAACATCCTTTCATTGCTCAGTAGCAGAGGCACAAGGAGGAGAGGGCGGAAGCTCCTTGTTGACAACAGATGATGGTTATGTATGAACAGGAGAAATTGGTTTTTCTATAAAAACACGTATATCACAAACTATTCACAACATTTACGAAGAAAACAAAGAGTACTTACTAAGAAAAGGGTTTGCAATGAAGGCATCAAGATTGCCCCTTTTGGTAATTTTCTTCCTTCGAACCTTCCTCTCAGGCTGACCTTCAGCCTCAACATCAGCTTGTTTTCTTTTTCCCGCTTTCTTTCTCAACAAGTGTTCAGGACTTGACTCTACGTCAATAGGATCATCAGGGTTTGATGGAGGGATACCAGCAGCGTCTTTTGGTTCCAACTTCGGCCTTCTCATAACGGCAGGCGCAAGACCCTCCAATGAGTCAGATACCACCACATAATCACACCAGGAGTCAAAGGAACGGCGCATACCTTTCTTCTCACCTCCCACATTTTTGGTCTTGGAAGACTGAGCTTTCTCCGCATCACCCTTCTTGGGCGCAACAGTAGTAGTGGGTGCACGTTTTTTCTTCTCAGGGCCTATGCCCAAGTTAGACAACTCACCTACTATGAAGCGCAGAAATGACTTAGGACAAGCGCGCAAAAAACAGAAAACAAACAAACATTGTGATAAAAACTTACCAGCGCCAATAGCAGGTTGCGCAGCCAAATCATCATCCCGCGGAAGAACAAAGTTCCTCACAATACGGTGATACCAAAGCTCCTCGTCGGGCCCTTTGGCAATCGTAGCCATCCTTCCACCTTCTCTCTCAAACGCGACAACATACAAAGAAACAGCTGTAAAGAAAGAGAAGTAAGCCAAATTCAAAAAAAAAAAAGGAGAGAGAGCAGAGAAGAAGCAGGGCAAATCCCAAATCTTACTTTTGTTGCCTTCCATATACACCAGCTTGTCTTCCCGATTCATCCTCCAATTCAAGCTCATGCTAGCACCAACAAGGGCTTTCTCCGGCAAAGCAATAGACGGAACGTCTTTCAAATTTTGGTACCAATTTTCATCGTTAGGGGTCCGAATAGTTTCAGTCGAACGTCCTCTTTTCCCCTAAAAGTCATTCTCATCGGAATAACCCCAACTTTGATAAAAAAGAAATTTTGCTTCCAGTCATGGAAAGATTTTGGGGGCTGAAGCAGGATCTTTTTTGCAGACGCTCTTTGCACAAAGGAATAAAACCCCTGAGAACAGTGCATTTGATGGAAAACACGAAATCGAGGAACCGTCGGTTCAATACGCATCGTAAGGCACACAAATTCAAAATGACGAACCCTAACCATGCCAATATGGTGCATCTGGGAGATATAAAACTTGTAATAATTGAGAATTTCAAGGAAAAATTTCGTTGCAGGCAATCGGAAATTGCCTGCAGAGAAGAAATCCCAAAACAAAGTTATGTACCCGGCCGGATCATCTGCCGCTGTCTGACCCTCGTCGGGGTACCGAGCACCCCAATTCTCCGGAAACCTAAAATTCTGAAGCAAACCATCTAACGTCGCCCTAGACCACTTCAACGGTGGAAGTTCGGCAGCCAAGTCTTCAGCAGAGTCTTCGTGATAATCTCCGGTTGACATAAGAGAGAAAACTTGCAAATTCTTTCTAAAGAACGAATAAAGAAGACGAAGAAGAAGGGGATTTTCAAGAAAGTAATGATTAAAGTAAGCAATTGAAAACATTTATATACTCACCGACATAAATAGCCTAGATAACTGCAACAGCACCTTTTTCGGGATGGCACAGTTATCCAAGCGTCAAGGGCGAGTGGGTAGGAACCACAAACGCGAGTTCACGCGCGCGTAGGGAACACGGTCAGTAACATACAACTGACAATGACAGCCTGTCACACGTCAACAGTCATTACTGCACCTTTTAACATACTCAAAATCAAGATTTTCAAAGTCAAAAATAATGAGCAAGAGTATCTTCTCCCAAAAGATTCTCCCATTTTTTCGCTCCAAAAAACCCTACAACAAAAAACATCTCCCTCTAAGAGTCCAGTGCTCCACTTATTTGCATAAGAGCAACACTAGACTGGGGGGGACTTGAAGGGGTAAGGTCCTAAAAATATCGCTTTGAGTACTTGGGACCATACCACAACCTCATTCTTCTAACCATCTTTAGACCTTGCGTGACCGCGCACTGGTCCTACAAAGAAAACTTAGAAGAAAAACAACGAACAACATCTGCGCGCCAAGAGGAAAAACAAATCCTTGCGCCGGTCTCTATAACAAATAAGGATAAAAATCCTAAGCACTCCCGCATGAATAATACCCAGACTTGGATGTTATTTACTTCAATGATACCACACAATAAGAAGCCATATACGATTACAGCTGTAATCTTCTGGAAGACTCCATCGTGCACCACCAAACGGTTATAATCGTCTGGCCACATGTCATCATCCCAGGCTCCCTTAAAGTCACGATGATGGCATAGAATTGAAGAAAGATCTCCACTTGCCCACCTTCCATGTGGCAATTCCCCAACCGTTTATCAAAAGATCACGATCCGTGTGCTCTCACATCCTTTAAGTCATTAGCGGGGGGAAAAATAACCGCATACGGAGTTAGCATTTTCCGTCAATATTTCAATAACAGGTTTTGTCACACCCCAGAAATCCATCATGCGGAGTATCACCGCTTGGAGGCATGACATGACCAGGATCGAGCCACCAATCATATTGAACCACGTAATTAAGTGAATATAACCAACCACAATACAATTGGTGACCAAAAGGAAGTTAACCAAGTTTAATTTAAACAGCGGAAGCATAAGACGTTAAATCAAAACATAAGTTCGTAGTTCATAAGTTTAAAAACCCAAAACATAAGTTCCATAAGTTTATAAAGTTAAATTATTAAGTACGGGACATAACAATCCGCATCCTACAACGACCTCCTCCTTGTGCAAGCTCCAAAGCATCTAACGACCTGCAAAGCATGTAATAACGAGTCAACAACAAAGTTGAGTGAGTTCACGGTTGGTTGTCCATTTTAGAGTTGTTTCCAAAAACGTAGTTTAATCTTAATCAGCTATCCAGCCGTGGGGGTTACTGTAACACCTCGAAAAAATTCACGTCATATAATGTGTAGACACGTGTCATATGTTTGAACGTGTGAAAGAATGTTATAAAAGGACTAAAGTTGACAGTCATGGAAAGTATATGAATATACGGGTTCTAAATGTCAACAGTGAATAAAAACATTGTACAATAACCCTACATGATGTTTATACCATCAAACGAATAAATCATGGATCATGCAAAGCTAAAAGTGAGAGATTACAAACTACAGGGGTTAAATGTTTCAACATGTTTAAGTTGTACCTCTGAGTGACCTTTTGACAAACCCGAAGCTTTGTAACTGATATTTATGCTCACTAGAATGCGCGATATAAATTTCATAAAGTTTCGTTATCGTATGAGAAAGTTATGATCAAATTCGTGTGCGAGGGGTTAAAGCGTTAACATTGAAAGTTAGGACTTTTCGGGTTAACCTGAAGTGTCCAGGGACTTGGCAAAGTGGGTATAAGTCCTAAAGCCCTTGTGTGTAAATAATAAGGGGTCAAATTGCAAGTAATTAGCTCAGTTGACCTTTCGGAAGGGCCAAGAGGTGAGATGCAACACCTTGAAAACGTTTTGTCTGATCATAGGGTCCAGACGGCCCGCATAAGACCTTAAGGTCTTTTACGCGGGCCGCGTTAACCGCCCAGATGCAGAAAAAGAAGACAGCAGCCTGTAAACGTGCTCAATCGACCAAAAACTGATATTACTGCATTGTGGGCGACCCCTAAACAGTCTTAGGCACTTAGGGACACATATTAGTAAATTGTGGTCAGTGGTAGACCTGCTTGTCAACAATTTGTGGTGAGAAATTCACTATAAAAGGACCAAGGTTGCAACCATTGTTCTTCACACCTTCTCTTGCATTCCTGATCAATTCTGGAGCTCCCAAGCATGCTCAAGTGATCATAATTCGTGCATAGGACTCTTGTAAGTATACTTGACCTTTCTAAATTAAGTTTTAGCTTAGTTATAACTTAAAAGTCAAACCGTCGTAATTAACGGTTGACATTAAGATTAATCACTAATGGTCCAGTGATTAGTCGAATCAAAAGTAGTTATATGTTGGTAATTATGTGGGTAATAAACCCTCAAAAGGGTTCCCCCTGATTCCCACTCTAACTAGGTCAAATGTCGGGTCAAACTTGTTAAGAAAAAGTCAACAGAATGTTTAAATTACAATTTGTACATGATTAGCAATGTAGAACACGTAAAACCTGTTTGATCATTAATATAACTTGGTAATGAATGTAGAAACATGTCTAAACATGTTCAACCCGACAATTTCCTGTTTAGACCCGGTTCGGAACCGAAAGTCGCATAGTTTGACTTATACTTTGACTTTCAGTTCTGACCCTGTAATGGTATGTTTTAGAAATGCCTTAGAGCTTTATTTGGACCAGGTTACATGCTAGTATAACCCTCTGTGATTATACACCTCGGATCATTAGTTATCCAATTAATATGCATGATTCCGTTAATTGCTCACATGTTGACCATTATGCCCTTTTCACCCTAAAACGTGATTTTTGGAAATGTAAAGTAGTAGAAACTTTAATTACTGATATATAAACTTGCATACAAAATTTGACATCAGTTTGAGGTGTAGATTAAGAGTTATACTCGTTAGCGTAAAATGAAAGTTTTATGTTAATTAAACGGCGTAATTAGCGTATAGACTAGTTAAGCCTACTTTTTAATATCAAACTCTTTACCCACTGATGTAATATATTATTTTGGGATTTTTAAAGATTTTTTAATTAATTTTAGGCTGAGCATAACTAATAGTCGTAGGCTTAATCCGGTAATTGTCGGTTTTGCCCTTACGGGCCATAAAATGAGTTTTACATATCTAATCAACTCCAAACCTTTTGCTACTGATCACATATGATAAATAAATTATTTTAAGCCTCCTGGAATAATAAAAATATCAGCTTTATGTATCAAACCCGGAAATGGCTTCTAATCGCCTTTTAAGCGTTTTTAACGCATAGTATGTGCTATAACCATATTAAACATACAAGGGTTGATACCTACTGATATTTGAGGAAAATTATAATATTCTAATAGTAAGGAAAGGTTGTTAAACTCAGACTTTAGTTTTGAGTTTTTCAGCTTATGTGAAATTACCAAAATGCCCCTACGGTGCATAGTTTGGTTAAAATTGATAAATTTCACATATATACTTTAACTTACTGATATAACTTAGCAAATTGATTATATTTGATGATTACATCAGGCCTGTAACTCAGGTTAACACTTAAACTCTTTTACAACCTTTAAAATGACCAAACTACCCCTACGGGGCATAGTTTGTGTTTAAACTCATTTCGGGCATAATAAATGATATCTTACTGAGGTCACAACATATATGGAGCATATTAACTTAGGAAACCTGTAAATGGCTATCATTATTACCTGTTACGCTTATTACGCGTTCGGTTCGGTTTATGTAACAAGTTTACATAAATTAGCCAAAACGGGTCAAACCTTATCGGTTTTATCTCAAAATCCAGAATGTGCATAAAGGACCCATATTAAACAAGTCTCTGAACTTGTCGGGTCTAAATCACATTCTATCCGGTCTTCGCTTAATCGTGCGTACGAACCGTATCTTTGAAACTAACCGGTCTAAGCTTAAGCTTAACTAAAGACCCGTTAGGATTCTAATAGGTTATTATAAACCTTCGTTCCAGATTAGGAGAACCAGTAAAAGCTACTTGCAATTTGCTTATTGTGATTTATACATTGCTCAGGTAAATACTTTTAACTTATTTTCCCTATACGGGCTTGGGTTACGGTATATAGCATACCGCTTGATCGGGCATCAAATCTTCCATCGTTGGGTGGTTAATTGAATAATTTGATCGGCTCGTTTAAACAGTCTTGTTACTTAAAGCCTTTGGGGGGTTAATGACCATGTCCCGGATATCCTTGGCATCATTTTACGAAATGGCCACGACTTAAGCGCGGGGTGTAGGCGTACACCCGTCAATGCACAAAAGAATATTGTGGTGTGTCTATTGATCTTTAACCCGGACAAGATCCGGGCTACTGAACGCACAAGGAACATGTAATTCGTTCACAAGATTATAATATTAAATAATTCTCCCAAGTTAAATAAAATGTTTATGCCACGTGCATCCAAATAAATTTTCAAACATTTTCCAAAATGAGTCAGTTGATTGTATTTACCAGTGTAAACTGGCGTATTTCCCAAAAAGATTAAATGCAGGTACTAAGCGTAATTGGCTGGGATTTCTCCTTAGCATCAATAGAAGTCTCGCAAGCTTAAGATGCCTGAAGTCTGTTGAACTATTAATTCCATTTTATTTTCGATCCGTCTGTGGATAAACTTCCGAATATTGTGACATTTGATATTACAATATTAAATTCGGTTGTATCATATTTTTAAATTGCTTCCGCTGTGCATATTAAATATTGTGTTGTTTGACTATTATGTTGCCAACCACGTCACGATACTCCCCTACCGGGCCCACCGGTGACACGTGGAAATCGGGGTGTGACAGGTTGGTATCAGAGCCAACGCTGAGTGAATTAAACACTAGCCTTTAGTGTTTAATCTCAGTTACACAATTGCACATATCTAAACTTTCGAGTCTAGCCAAATAACATAGGACAAATTCTACCTTGTTTGGTTTTTGTTTTGTCCTTTAATTTATATATATTCTTGTCATTATCTCATGTTGTATTGACAGGATTAACAAAATGCCGCCAAGATTCTTCAGGAGAAGAGGACGCGGAAAGGGGCCAATCACCGCCCCCAATGACAACGAGGCAGGACCTTCGAATGTGCGAGCTCCTTCGACCACTGAGAGTGACGATCCCCGGCAAAACCAGAGGAACCTATTTGAACCGGCTAGACGGTCGGTCTCACACAGTTCAACACCTCCTGTCCATAACCCTTATGGGCCACAGCCGGAGTACGAGCCCAACAACCCTCAACCCTCCTACATACCGTTACAGCGATCTTTATCGCATAATTCTTTTGGTGACCCTACACCAGTTTTTAGGGGCCAGTTTAACCCGGCAAATTTTATACAAGAACCAGTAGGTTTTAACCCATTGGGTCCAGAGGATCATTTCTCGGGAGATCACGCGGACAATATGGACGAGGATACGGACCCCGTCGAACCTGCCAGTGGTACACCAAACCACCCGATAGAAATCTCTGACGGATCTTCTTTCCACGGATCACCCTATGTTGGTCCAGATAGCTTTCAAGCTATGTTTACCAGACACGAATGGTACTATACACCTCCTCGCCATTCACCGCCTCAGCAGCAGCAACAGGATCCCTCTGTGGATTCAAGATTTGTGGCAGTCACGCCACCGCCTCCACCGCCACCAGTTCAACCGGCACCTCCACAACCGCCAAGGCGTAGGAGGACAGGCGCACGTATGTCTGCGTGAGCGGGGGATTTCCATTTCAGCTCCCCACGTCAATCCAGTGGCAGTCACTATCCGCCACATCAGGAGGACCCACAAATGGGTGGACCTTCTAATCCAGCTGTACCACAACCACCGCCGATGGGTTTTGATAACCTAATTCCAGCATACACGGGTTCCATGGCGTATAACCCGTTTGAACCGCCGACTCACCACAATTATGGTTACGCAGAGGCCGACCCCTACATGGTAGCGGCTAACTACAACACCCAAGGATCCTATGGAGATCCATGGGGAGTAGGGTACCCAACACACGGGTACCAAATACCTCCAAGACCTATTATCAGGCAACAATCGCAACCACCAAGGTTCTCCCCACCAGAGCGTGAAGAAATTCTGCAAAGGTTGGACCATGTAGAGCGAGAGTTTCACAGAGAACGAAGGGAGCGACAAACTTTCTTCCAAGGATTAACGAGCCTAATTAAAGGGAAGAGCAAGAAGGACCACCGAATCATTCCATTTGTTGTTGAGCCCCTGCGTGGGCCAGTCTTGCTGTATAAACCCCTGCGTGCGTATGCTTGTTTGTTTTGACCCCTGCGAGGGTCTATCTTTCTGTAAACCCCTACGAGGGTATGTTATTGTGTAAGTCCCTGCGTGGACTATTATGTTGATTAAGCCCCTGCGTGGGTATGTATGTTATTAAGCCCCTGCGTGGGTAAGTACTTGTTTAAACCCCTGCGTGGGTAAGTTTGTTTATTTAAAAAGTCCCGTTTAGGGCGATATGTAATATTTTGATAATTAATGGAATGTAAGTTTATAAATTTCATGTTTGCCATTACGTGCATAAATAAAGTATATATGAAATAAATAAATCAAAATCATTCCTTTTTGATAATAAATCTACCTATTTGAATATTGAATAAGAATCTTAAGAGTGAAACCTAGCCTGCGTGTCAGTATAAGACCCGGCCATGATGGTAAGACCTGTTTAAAAGATTCAAATCCCAGTTAACATCTGAGAACATGTTAACACTCCTGGCAGACGTGATTCATTTAAAAATCACACAAGTCATTATTATATAAGGATCTTTTTAAAGATCCCAAACCCAACTAAATGATCTCCGAATCATGGGTTAAATCATCAATTAAGATGATCATATTTTGACCATACGTGGTAATATGGTGCCTACGGGCCCTGCTCATTTCCATATGAGCCAAAAGACAATGGCAGCGATGACTCCCTGTCAGATAAAGGTAATGAACTAGGTTCAAACCTTCATGCTTTGATTCTCTGAAATCATAGCTTATAATTTATAAACGTCCTTGTGACTAGGCCTATTGTGCCAGTATACCTTCATGTTTTGATTCTCTGAAATCATAGCTTATAAATTAAAATGTCCATGTGACTAGGCCTTTAGTGCCACAAATAAAACTGGTATTGTTTTATAACTAGGATAACTTATGATAGAAATCCTAAATAAATATGATTAATAAATTAACCAGATATGGTCTCTGTTTACCATGGTTAATGAATTTCCCTAAAGGGCAATTCCATAATAAACTCCCAAATAAACTATTGTCCTTGTTTTCTGTAACAGTTCAATTAAAATGGCTAACTCAGACGAGATAAATAGTCATCCAGTGGAGAACATTGATAACGCCCGGATTAATCTAACGGGTGCTGAATTAAAAGCGTTGGTCGACGACGCAGTTACAAAGGCATTGGAACGGCAGTACGAAGAGTATAGTGGGACTCGTAGCAGGACCCTATCTACACAGCCTTCAAAGCCACCATCCAAGAAGGACGAACTGAAGAAAGATGATGATCGACACTCCTCGAACCACCACAGTGCTCCATCTCAGCAGGTTGTACTAAACCAAGGACCCCGTGACAAGGGTTGCTCATATAAATATTTTGTTTCCTGCAAACCCCGGGATTTTACTGGGGAGAAAGGAGCCATCGACTGTATGACGTGGCTGGACGAGATGGACACAGTTGTGGATATCAGCGGATGCGCTGAGAGGGATATAGTCAAGTTTGTGTCACAGTCTTTCAAGGGTGAAGCTTTAGCATGGTGGAGATCACTGATTCAAGACACCGGGAAAATCCCATTGTACAACATGTCGTGGGATCAATTTGTTGCCCTCATCAGGGAAAATTACTGCCCTCAGCATGAGGTGGAGAAGATAGAGTCTGATTTTCTATCATTGGTGATGACAAACCTTGATTGTCAAGCTTACCTAACGAGCTTCAACACAATGTCCCGGTTGGTTCCTTATCTGGTGACCCCGGAACCAAAAAGAATAGCTCATTTTATCGGCGGTTTAGCCCCGGAAATCAAGGCAAGCGTGAAGGCTTCTCGGCCATCTACTTTTAGATCTGTAGCTGACATATCCTTGTCCCTCACTTTGGATGCGGTCAGGCAAAGATCGCTGAGGAATAAGGAGGCTGAGAAGAGAAAACGTGAAGATGATGGTTCACGGAGATCGAACAAGAAACACCGTGGGAACGGTGACAACAAGAAAGGATCGGAGTCAAGGAAAGATGGGCATCATTCTGGTGAGAAGCCCAAATGCAAAATTTGCAAGAAACAGCACTATGGAAAGTGCAGACTCGAGTCGAACTCGAAGACTCAGTCAAAAACCTTTGCATGTGGAATATGCAAGTCCACGGATCACAAAACCTTGGATTGCAAGAAGATGAAAGACGCAACGTGCTACCGTTGCAATGAAAAGGGGCACATTAAAACCAACTGCCCTAAATACACCAAGAAGCCTGAAGAGGCCAAGAAGACTAATGCTAGAGTCTTCAGAATGGACGCAAAGGAAGCGGTTCTAGACGACAACGTTATTACAGGTACTTTCCTTGTAAATGATGTCTATGCAGGAGTACTATTTGATTTAGGCGCTGATAAGTCGTTTGTAGATCATAAATTTTGCAAATTGCTGAATTTACCTGTCAAAACCTTAAGTGTAAACTATGAGGTGGAGTTAGCAGATGGCACCATAGAAACCGTCTCAACTGTGTTAGAAGGATGTGTTATATCCATTAAGAACCACTCTTTTCCTCTATCCCTACTTCCCTTTAAATTGGCTGGTTTTGACATAGTTTTGGGTATGGAGTGGTTATCTCACAACCAGGCCCAAATAGTCTGCAACAGAAAGCAAGTGGTGATTAAGACTCCGTCTGGTGAATCACTTACCATTCAGGGAGATACCCAGTATGGGCTACCTGAGCAAGCGACTATGCTCAAGGCTTCAAAATGTCTAAAGAAGGGTTGTGTCATCTACATGGCACAAGTGATTATTGATGAGCCTAAACCGAAGATAGAAGACATCCCTATCATTTCTGAATACCCAGAAGTTTTTCTGGAAGAACTACCTGGTTTGCCACCAGATAGGCAAGTGGAATTCAGGATTGATATCATCCCCGGAGCAGCACCTGTTGCTAGAGCACCTTATAGGTTGGCGCCCACAGAAATGAAGGAATTGAGGACACAACTGGATGAACTGCTAGCTAAAGGTTTCATTAAACCTAGTTCGTCTCCATGGGGAGCGCCAGTCCTATTTGTGAAGAAGAAGGATGGATCGATGCGTCTGTGCATCGATTATCGTGAACTTAATAAGGTCACGATCAAAAATAGATACCCATTACCAAGGATCGACGATTTGTTCGATCAATTGCAAGGAGCAAGTTATTTTTCGAAGATTGATTTAAGGTCAGGCTACCATCAACTGAAGGTCAGAGATGAAGACGTACACAAAACTGCATTTAGGACTCGTTATGGTCATTACGAGTTCCTAGTGATGCCTTTTGGGCTCACTAATGCACCGGCCGCGTTCATGGACCTCATGAATCGCGTTTGCAAGCCATACTTAGATAAATTCATCATCGTTTTCATCGACGATATTCTTATCTATTCGAAGAATCAAGCTGACCACGAGAAACACCTTCGATGTATTCTCAAACTTCTACATCAGGAGAAGCTATATGCCAAATTCTCTAAGTGTGAATTTTGGCTACAAGAAGTCCAATTTCTTGGACATGTGGTCAGTGAGCGTGGTATCCAGGTGGATCCCGCTAAGGTTGAAGCAGTAATGAACTGGCAAGAGCCAAAGACGCCTATAGAGATTCGTAGCTTCCTGGGATTGGCAGGATATTACAGGCGTTTCATTGAAAACTTTTCAAGGATTGCTGCACCCTTAACGTCCTTGACTAAGAAGAAGGTAAAGTTCGTTTGGGGCCCTAAGCAGCAAGAGTCCTTTGATATTCTAAAGAAAAAGTTGAGCAACGCCCCAGTTCTGACATTGCCAGATGGAATAGAAGAGTTCGTGGTTTACTGCGATGCATCGCACACTGGCATGGGGTGTGTGCTTATGCAGAAAGGTGCATGAAAAGAATTACACCACCCACGACTTGGAGTTGGGTGCCGTTGTATTCGCACTAAAACTGTGGAGGCATTATCTATATGGGATCAAGTGTGTGATCTATTCTGATCACAAGAGCCTTCAACATCTGTTTAATCAGAAAGAATTAAACATGAGGCAACGCCGTTGGATGGAAACTTTAAATGATTATGATTGTGAAATCAGATGCCATCCCGGCAAGGCGAATGTAGTCGCCGATGCCTTGAGTCGAAAGGAGAGGGTGAAACCCATCCGAATCATTGCCAAGCGCATGGAGATAAAGAACAGTTTGGCTGAAAGGTTGTTAGCTGCACAGAAGGAAGCTGTGTTGGAAGCTAACTATCCTAATGAAAAGCTAGGGGTAACTGAGGAGCAGTTAACTCTTAGCAAGGACGGAATTCTAAGATTAAATGGACGCATATGGGTTCCAATTTATGGAGGACTTCGAGATGTCATCCTCCAGGAACCCCATAGTTCCAAATACTCCGTTCATCCTGGAGCTGATAAGATGTACCAGGATCTAAAGGCAAATTATTGGTGGATAGACTTGAAAAAGTCTGTAGCTACCTATGTAGCTAAATGCTTGACATGTGCGCAAGTCAAAGCCGAGCATCAAAAGCTGTCAGGTTTGCTACAACAGCCTGAACTTCCTACGTGGAAGTGGGAAATGGTAACTATGGATTTTATCACCAAGTTACCTAAGACCAGGAAAGGAAATGATACAATATGGGTTATAGTTGATAGACTGACTAAGTCAGCACATTTCTTACCCATCAAGGAGACTTATAGCTCCGATATGTTAGCCCAGTTATACGTGGATAAGATTGTAGCCTTACATGGCATACCTGTGGCTATTATCTCTGATAGAGATACTAGGTACACGTCACATTTTTGGAAGTGTTTCCAACAATCTTTGGGCACGCGTTTGAATTTCAGTACAGCTTACCATCCTCAGACAGACAGTCAGAGTGAGCGTACTATTCAAACGTTGGAAGACATGCTACGTGCATGTGTGATCGATTTGGGTGGTAGTTGGGATAAGCACCTACCACTAATTGAGTTCTCCTACAACAATAGCTACCACACCAGCATAAAGGCTGCGCCTTTTGAGGCCTTATATGGTAGAAAGTGTAGAACGCCAGTTTGTTGAGCGGAAGTTGGAGACGTCCAATTATCAGGACCAGAGATAGTGTTCGAAACGACGGACAAGATTGTCCAGATTCGTGACCGTCTCAAAGCTGCCCGAGATAGGCAGAAGAGTTACGTAGATCCAAAGCGTAAAGCTTTTCACTTCGAAGTAGGTGATAAAGTGTTACTTAAGGTATCACCCTGGAAAGGGGTGATGCGATTTGGTAAGAAAGGCAAGCTAAGCCCGAGATACATAGGACCTTTCGAGGTTATCGAACGTGTCGGGTCAGTTTCCTATAAGTTAAACTTACCAGAAGAGCTCAGTGGAATTCACAATGTGTTCCACATCTGCAATCTGAAGAAGTGCTTCGCTGATGAATCACTGGTTATACCCCATACAGATGTGCATATAGATGAGAGCTTAAAATTTGTGGAAAAACCATTGTCGATTGAAGATCGACAGGTTAAGAAGCTTCGAAGGAAGCATGTACCTATTGTAAAGGTCAAATGGGATGCCCGTAGAGGTCCCGAATACACGTGGGAAGTTGAATCCACGATGAAAGAAAAGTACCCTTATTTATTTCAGTAAATCTCGGGTCAAGATTTATTTTAAGGGGGTGAGGATGTAACACCTCGAAAAAATTCACGTCCTATAATGTGTAGACACGTGTCATATGTTTGAACGTGTGAAAGAATGTTATAAAAGGACTAAAGTTGACAGTCATGGAAAGTATGTGAATATACGGGTTCTAAATGTCAACAGTGAATAAAAATATTGTACAATAACCCTACATGATGTTTATAGCATCAAACGAATAAATCATGGATCATGCGAAGCTAAAAGTGAGAGATTACAAACTACAGGGGTTAAATGTGTCAACATGTTTAAGTTGTACCTCTGAGTGACCTTTTGACAAACCCGAAGCTTTGTAACTGATATTTATGCTCACTAGAATGCGCGATATAAATTTCATAAAGTTTCGTTATCGTATGAGAAAGTTATGATCAAATTCGTGTGCGAGGGGTTAAAGCGTTAACATTGAAAGTTAGGACTTTTCGGGTTAACCGGAAGTGTCCAGGGACTTGGCAAAGTGGGTAGAAGTCCTAAAGCCCTTGTGTGTAAATAATAAGGGGTCAAATTGCAAGTAATTAGCTCAGTTGACCTTTCGGAAGGGCCAAGAGGTGAGATGCAACACCTTGAAAACGTTTTGTCTGATTATAGGGTCCAGACGGGCCGCATAAGACCTTAAGGTCTTTTACGCGGGCCGCGTTAACCGCCCAGATGTAGAAAAAGAAGACAACAGCCTGTAAACGCGCTCAATCGACCAAAAACTGATATTATTGCATTGTGGGCGACCCCTAAATAGTCTTAGGCACTTAGGGACACATGTTGGTAAATTGTGGTCAGTGGTAGACCTGCTTGTCAACAATTTGTGGTGAGAAATTCACTATAAAAGGACCAAGGTTGCAACCATTGTTCTTCACACCTTCTCTTGCATTCCTGATCAATTCTGGAGCTCCCAAGCAGGCTCAAGTGATCATAATTCGTGCATAGGACTCTTGTAATTATACTTGACCTTTCTAAATTAAGTTTTAGCTTAGTTATAGCTTAAAAGTCAAACCGTCGTAATTAACGGTTGACTTTAAGATTAATCACTAATGGTCCAGTGATTAGTCGAATCAAAAGTAGTTATATGTTGGTAATTATGTGGGTAATAAACCCTCAAAAGGGTTCCCCCTGATTCCTACTCTAACTAGGTCAAATGTCGGGTCAAACTTGTTAAGAAAAAGTCAACAGAATGTTTAAATTACAATTTGTGCATGATAAGCAATGTAGAACACGTACAACCTGTTTGATCATTAATATAACTTGGTAATGAATGTAGAAACATGTCTAAACATGTTCAACCCGACAATTTCATGTTTAGACCCGGTTCGGAACCGAAAGTCGCATAGTTTGACTTATACTTTGACTTTCAGTTCTGACCCATTATGGTATGTTTTAGAAATGCCTTAGAGCTTTATTTAGACCAGGTTACATGCTAGTATAACCCTCTGTGATTATACACCTCGGATCATTAGTTATCCAATTAATATGCATGATTCCGTTAATTGCTCACATGTTGACCAATATGCCCTTTTCACCCTAAAACGTGATTTTTGGAAATGTAAAAGAGTAGAAACTTTAATTACTGATATATAAACTTGCATACAAAATTTGACATCAGTTTGAGGTGTAGATTAAGAGTTATGCTCGTTAGGGTAAAATGAAAGCTTTTTGTTAATTAAACGGCGTAATTAGCGTATAGACTAGTTAAGCCTACTTTTTAATATCAAACTCTTTACCCACTGATGTAATATATTATTTTGGGATTTTTAAAGATTTTTTAATTAATTTTAGGCTGAGCATAACTAATAGTCGTAGGCTTAATCCGGTAATTGTCGGTTTTGCCCTAACGGGCCATAAAATGAGTTTTACATATCTAATCAACTCCAAAACTTTTGCTACTGATCACATATGATAAATAAATTATTTTAAGCCTCCTGGAATAATAAAAATATCAGCTTTATGTATCAAACCCGGAAATGGCTTCTAATCGCCTTTTAAGCGTTTTTAACGCATAGTATGTGCTATAACCATATTAAACATACAAGGGTTGATACCTACTGATATTTGAGGCAAATTATAATATTCTAACAGTAAGCAAAGGTTGTTAAACTCAGACTTTAGTTTTGAGTTTTTCAGCTTATGTGAAATTACCAAAATGCCCCTACGGTGCATAGTTTGGTTAAAATTGATAAATTTCACATATATACTTTAACTTACTGATATAACTTAGCAAATTGATTATATTTTCGGATTACATCAGGCCTGTAACTCAGGTTAACACTTAAACTCTTTTACAACCTTTAAAATGACCAAACTACCCCTACGGGGCATAGTTTGTGTTTAAACTCATTTCGGGCATAATAAATGATATCTTACTGAGGTCACAACATATATGGAGCATATTAAATTAGGAAACCTGTAAATGGCTCTCATTATTACCCGTTACGCTTATTACGCGTTCGGTTCGGTTTATGTAACAAGTTTACATAAATTAGCCGAAACGGGTCAAACCTTATCGGTTTTATCTCAAAATCCAGAATGTGCATGAAGGACCCATATTAAACAAGTCTCTGAACTTGTCGGGTCTAAATCACATTCTATCCGGTCTTCGCTTAATCGTGCGTACGAACCGTATCTTTGAAACTAACCGGTCTAAGCTTAAGCTTAACTAAAGACCCGTTAGGATTCTAATAGGTTATTATAAACCTTCGTTCCAGATTAGGAGAACCAGTAAAAGCTACTTGCAATTTGCTTATTGTGATTTATACATTTCTCGGGTAAATACTTTTAACTTATTTTCCCTATACGGGGTTACGGTATATAGCATACCGCTTGATCGGGCATCAAATCTTCCATCGTTGGGTGGTTAATTGAATAATTTGATCGGCTCGTTTAAACAGTCTTGTTACTTAAAGCCTTTGGGGGGTTAATGACCATGTCCCGGATATCCTTGGCATCATTTTACGAAATGGCCACGACTTAAGCGCGGGGTGTAGGCGTACACCCGTCAGTGCACAAAAGAATATTGTGGTGTGTCTATTGATCTTTAACCCGGACAAGATCCGGGCTACTGAACGTACAAGGAACATGTAATTCGTTCACAAGATTATAATATTAAATAATTCTCCCAAGTTAAATAAACTGTTTATGCCACGTGCATCCAAATAAATTTTCAATCATTTTCCAAAATGAGTCAGTTGATTGTATTTACCAGTGTAAACTGACGTATTTTCCCAAAAAGATTAAATGCAGGTACTAAGCGTAATTGGCTGGGATTTCTCCTTAGCATCAATAGAAGTCTCGCAAGCTTAAGATGCCTGAAGTCTGTTGAACTATTAATTCCATTTTATTTTCGATCCGTATGTGGATAAACTTCCGAATATTGTGACATTTGATATTACAATATTAAATTCGGTTGTATCATATTTTTAAATTGCTTCCGCTGTGCATATTAAATATTGTGTTGTTTGACTATTATGTTGCCAACCACATCACGATACTCCCCCACCGGGCCCACCGGTGACACGTGGAAATCGGGGTGTGACAGTTACCCCATAGTTCGAAAACGTTTATTAGTTAATCATCCCATGTCCACCTTCCCTGGCTATCCAGCCCGGCACTCCGGCCGTGGGGGCTACCCCATTATTTAAACTACCAGACTCATTTATCATATCGACTACTAACAAAAATTAATTGTGCCCTAGCGTCGGTGTCTATCGTCACCGACGTGACATAGTCCATTAGTACACGCCCGTCCGACTGGCACGGTGTGAGGTTTGTTAAACCTAATAGCACTATTAACTAATGACCCGCTCGCCATAGCCTCGGCGATTAAGTCGATATAAAAAGGAAGGGACTTCGCTGATAGAGTTCTAGTCCAGTAAGTCTAAGTACGTCCCAAGGACGAGGAATTCACATTCCTGAACGCGTCCCAAAGGACGAGGAATCCCTATTCCTGAACCCATTCCCACCGGGAATTTACCATGTTTTGTAGAAAAGTGTGAACTCACCTCGGTTGCTTGGTTTGACTCTCAAAAATAGCTTACAGTCCAGGTCGGTCAATCACGTCCTAATATGATTATCAGTTAGTCATTGAGTGGTTTTCAAATAGAGCACAAAGTTCCTACACGTATCTATCACATAACATGCATCACTTTAACGGTTTATGCCCATATAAGCTTCCCATCTATTCCCGTTCATAAGCAACCATACGACATTTCACATAACACTTTTATCGACGCATAACATGTTAGATTATTCTCAGATAACCCACCTGACATTTAGACACGCAAATCACTACTTATGTCGTTTCAGTTTTAATCTTCAAAACTGGGCTGTTTTCGGGGATTTTAATAAAATAGTTAACTTATTCCAAAAATTCCCAACTTTTTACAGAAAGTCTTAAACGATCCAGATATTATTGTGTAAAAATCTCGGGATCCAATTCACTCCCAATATTTTATAAAAATTCGTTTACCGGACTGCAATCAGATTCATCACTTTCTGACTACAGTCCACGGAATAATTCATTAAAAATTCATCGTAAGTCCGATTTACGAAATTCCAGTGGGAGAATTACAAATACATCAGTAGTCATCTACTGTAAAAATTTCATGAGCTAGTCCTATTCAGGTTTCAAGTTATGTCTAAAAATACAACACACATTTTCTGCAGTAAGAACGCAGCTTGAGCTGCTGTCCAAAAACAGTCCTCTAAAAATAGTAAACTACTTCGAAAAATTACGATTCCATTGCCATTTGATCCGTTTTTCGAAAATACATAATTTAGGCTTCAGAAAATCAGTTTTTCGATTTATAATGATCCAGTTACAGCCAGTTGAAGTTGGCTGAAAATGCTAATCAGCATGCTTTTTATAGTGTAAATGTTACTAAAACGTATCAACAAATGTTCTAACAACGGTTTTATCAAGAAATCAACCATCAAACATCATGCATGCTTTGACCAAACTTAATCCAACCAGATTTCATCTTCATGTAAACTTATGTTCACATTCTTTGTTCATTTTCTTTTTATGTTCTTGTGTTAAATATCAACTACAATCTTTCGAATAATCAACGTAGAAGTGGCCAAGAGTTAAATCGGAGACTTACAACTAGCACAAGGGCTAGGGATGAACTTGTAAACAAAGAATGGTGATGGAAATGGCGTTAGAATGCAAGGTGTGATGTTTCTTCAAGCTCTCCAAGCTCCAAGCTTCACAAGACTTCTTCTAGCACTTGTTTTGGACTTGAAAATGGAACAATGGATGAATGTTGGGGTGGTGAGGGTGGTGGCGGATGTGTGCAGCCGAGAGGGAGGGAGAGAGTGAGGATAGTGAAGTGAATTTGTAGTGAGAGAGTGTGATATGATGATATGGTGATCTCTAGCCTAACCTACATGTAATCATTCATATTTATTGGCAAGTGCAACAAATAAAGAGGTCCAATCAAAATTAAAAGGAATATTTAGTTGGGGATTTGGTGATGATGAGGTGGGTCCCTCCTTGGAGCCGAAAATAGTGAGAGGGGGGGTTAATTGTAAGTTTTGATCTTAAGTGGGTAATTATTTAGGAGGTTAAGGGTGTCATCTAGGGTATTATGTGCATGACATATTTTTATGGTGTGTTGGGATATTTGGAGACCATAATTAGTTAAAAATAATAAAATAATGTTTCTGACAAAATTTTGGTGTCCCGGGTAATGTCCGGTTGTTCGGTTAAGTACCGTTCCGTTAATGTGTTAAATTGTACCGTATAGTGTCTTTTATGCATCTTTTGTAACACAATTAATTCTCAACACATAGAAAAGCATACAGGATCATTAAGTCAATTTTTCTGCACAATCAATAAGCACAATTTAATATTAATTAGTCGTACGGATACATGTAATTATGAGGGTTGTCACATTCTCCCCATGTTAAGAAAATTTTGTCCCGAAATTTAGCACGTGGTTACTGAGGACGCTAGTTGAGTTGCGTGGTTTCCTGGTTTTCCTGGGGTGTCACATTATCCCCCCGTTGATTTGGAATTTCGTCCCGAAATTCTGCAGTAGCTTCAGCCTCAGTAGTGGTTGCACTTTTCCTAAACAACTGGGGATACTTGGGTTTCATTTGGTCTTCTCGTTCCAATGTATACTCTGGGCCACGACGGGAGTTCCAACGAACTCGAACAAGAGGTATCCTGGTATGCTTGAGAATCTTAACATCTCGATCAGTAATTTCAACTAGTTCCTCGACGAATCGCAACTGGTCGTCGATAGTGAGCTCCTTTAAGGGAACTATGAGGGTCTCGTCTGACAGACACTTCTTCAGATTCGACACGTGGAAGACATTGTGAACTCCGCTGAGTTCTTCAGGTAGATTCAGCTTGTAGGCGACTTTGCCAATTTTCTCGATGATTTTGAACGGTCCGACATAACGTGGATTGAACTTGCCTCGTTTGCCAAAACGGACTACACCTTTCCAAGGTGAGACTTTGAGTAGCACTCGATCCCCAACCTGGAACTCGAGTGGTTTCCTGCGCTTATCAGCGTAGCTTTTATGACGGTCACGAGCTGCCGCCATTCGCTGTCGTATCTGCGCAATCCTCTCAGTCGTGTCTACCACAAGTTCTGGGCCTGTGATTTGGTTGTCACTAACTTCTCCCCAACAAAGAGGTGACCAGCATTTAGGTGTGCCAAAACGAGAGAATAATTTTCTCAGAAATCTTACCACTACTCTTCCATCATTTGTTGGAAGTGCCTCGGCCTCGGCCCATTTAGACAAGTAGTCTACTGCCACAAGTATATATTTGTTTCCTTTTGACGGTGGGAAAGGTCCCATAAAGTCGAGTCCCCACACATCAAATATTTCACAAACAAGAATGCCATTTTGTGGCATTTCGTTTTTGGAAGAAATATTACCTGTTCTTTGGCAAGTATCACAAGTCTTGACAAGACTTTGGGCGTCCTTGTAAATGGTTGGCCAATAAAATCCTGAATCAATTACCTTTTGTGCGGTACTTGCGGCACCATGATGCCCTCCGTATGGACCTTCATGACAATGGCGGAGAATTCTTCGTGCTTCACTACCATGTACGCATCGTCGGATGAGTTGGTCGGCACACATTTTGAAAAGATATGGATCTTCCCAAAAATAGTGTTTCACATTGGCAAAGAATTTTTTTCTTTGATGATTTGGCCAACCCTTAGCGACTATACCGCTAGCTAAGTAGTTAGCATAGTCGGTGTACCATGGTTCTTCTTTGTATTCCACCATTTCTAGGGACTCTGTTGGAAATTTTTCGTTGATTTGCTCGTCCCTGGTTGCCTCCAAAGCTGGGTCTTCTAAGCGTGAAAGATGATCTGCTGCGGTATTTTCTGCTCCTCTTTTATCTTTGATTTCAATATCAAATTCTTGGAGGAGTAGAATCCACCGAATCAAACATGGTTTTGCGTCCTGCTTTTTGAAAAGATATCGAATGGCTGCATGATCTGTATAGACTATTGTTTTAGAAAGAACAAGATAAGAACGAAATTTATCAAAAGCGAATACCACAGCCAGTAATTCTTTTTCAGTTGTTGTGTAATTTTCCTGTGCATCGTTAAGTGTTTTACTAGCATAATAAATCGGGTGGAAATGCTTTTCTTTTCTTTGTCCCAAGACAGCTCCAACTGCAAAGTCACTAGCATCACACATGATTTCGAAAGGAAATTTCCATTCAGGCGCGATCATGATAGGTGCATTGACTAGCATTTCCTTTAAGGTTAGAAATGCTTGATTGCAATCCTTGTCAAAGATGAAAGGAGCATCTTTTTCAAGTAATTTTGTTAGAGGCCTTGAAATTTTAGAAAAGTCTTTGATAAACCGCCTATAAAATCCGGCATGCCCTAGGAAGCTCCTGATAGCTCTAACGGAGGATGGGGGTGGTAGTCGAGAAATGATATATATTTTGGCTCGATCCACCTCCATTCCTTCGCTTGAGATTTTGTGACCTAGTACTATTCCCTCCGTTACCATGAAATGGCATTTTTCCTAGTTAAGGGCGAGGTTAGTTTCCTCACATCGGGATAGCATTCGTTCAAGGTTATCGAGGCATTGGTCGTATGAATCCCCAAAGATAGAAAAGTCGTCCATGAAGACTTCCATTGTCTTTTCTATCATGTCATGGAAGATGGCTACCATGCAACGTTGGAATGTTGCGGGGGCATTACATAGACCAAACAGCATGCGTCGATAAGTAAAAGTTCCATAGGGACATGTGAAGGTTGTCTTTTCTTGGTCTTCGGGTGCTATCGGGATTTGAAAGTAACCTGAAAAACCATCCAAGAAACAATAAAATTTATGACCGGATAATCTTTCTAACATTTGATCAATAAAAGGTAAAGGAAAGTGATCTTTTCTTGTCGCCTCATTTAATCGTCTATAATCTATACATACTCTCCATCATGTGACGGTTCTCGTTGGTATTAGTTCATTTTTTTCATTAGTTATTACCGTCATACCTCCTTTCTTTGGAACTACTTGGACGGGACTTACCCAAGGACTATCGGAGATAGGATAAATAAGTCCGGCGTCAAGTAATTTGATGACTTCGTTTTTAACCACTTCTTGAACATTTGGATTTACTCGACGTTGTGGTTGTATTACCGATTTGTAGTCATCATTCATTAAAATTTTGTGCGTGCACATGGAAGGACTTATTCCTTTAATATCTACGAGCTTCCAAGCGATTGCATTTTTATGTTTTTTCAAAAGACTAATTAATTTTTCTTTTTCTAAATTATCTAATTTAGATGAAATAATTACAGGTAATTTACCATCTTTGTCTAGAAAAGCATATTCCAAACCTTTTGGAAGTTCTTTGAGCTCAAGAGGTGGGTCTTTAGGAGACTCCTTATTTGGTTGCTCATTTTGATCAAGAAACTTAAAAGTTTGTTCTATGGCGACCTCTTCTTCAACAAAGTGGTCAAACTTTTCACTTGTATCGGGTGGTTCATCTTCATCTTCAGTTAGGCGGTCATTATTGCCGAATGGATATTTCATTGACCGTTCAAGATCGACACTTTTTTTAAATGCCCCTAATTGAAGAGGTAGATTGTTGAACTTCTGGTTTTTCAAAGCTTCGTGAGTTTTTACAAATGGTCGTCCCAACACTAGAGGAGCGTCATCGAGGATGACAAAGTCGGTGGGGACTACCATTTGATTTGTTTGAACCAAGACATCCTCAACTACACCGATTGATTTTATTACCTTCCGATTGGATAGAAAAATGGGTATTTGAAGTGGAGAAAAATCACTAATACTTAATTTTTCAAAAATGTAGTTAGGCATTATGTTAACACAAAGATCCTTATCGATTGTGACATTACTAATAAATGAATTTTGAAAGAAACATGGAACCGGTGTAATGTTAATTTCAAATGGGTCTTCTTTTACTAGTGAGGTTTGATCAATAGTTAACTTAACACTTACCGTTTCGTCAATTTTAGTGTTAGTGTTTAACTCCTTTAAAAACTTAGCATGAGTGGGTACTAAACAATGATTTTCAAAAGAAGGTGACAAGAGATTAATTTCTTCAAAATTAGACTCTTCTTGAATTTTAACGTTGTCGGACTCACCTTTTTCGTTGTTTAACTCATGTGTCGGTTTTTCACTTATTTGTTCTTCCATTTTTACACTTTCAGTTATCTCCTCTTTATTTAATTGTTCTCTTGCGCTGGACTCCTCTTCCCTTGCGCGAGATTCTTTTATATATTGATCGATAACTCTAAGGTGTTCTAATATCCTATCGGTCACTTCGGTTATAGAAAAAGGATCGGGATTTTCAAAGCTTGAATCCGGTTGTTCGATCCTTTGTTCCTCATAATACCCATATGAAGTAGATGGTTCACACCATTGTTCTTCATTGTAAGCATATGATGGATAAGGGTCGTAATTTTGTTCTTCATAATACTCATATGAGGTGGGTTGTTCACGCCATGGTTCCTCATAATAAGCATACGAAGGTGGTGGCTCATATCTTGGTTCCTCAAAGTATGAGTAAGAAGGCTCATACCTTGGTTCATCAAAATATGAGTATGAGGGAGGAGGTTTATACCTTCGGTCTTCATAGGATGTGTATGAAGTCGATGGCTCGTACCTGGGCTCCTCATAGTAGGTGTATGAATTGGATGGTTGATATGAGTGACAATATTGAACCGAGTGCGGATTACTACAATTTGCGCAATAGTTACTCCTATAATCATCCTCCTTATAGGTGTAGTTGTAACCTCCTGAGTATTGATCCATAAGAATCACTCAGCAGACTACAACAACTTCTCGAGATTAGAAAACAAAAATAAAAACGGAAACAGAGGCTGGACACGGCCCCGTGTTCAATGGACACGGCCCCGTGTAAAGAATCTGTATCTGGGCATTTTAATTAAAGTTACTGATTTCGTTGAGCACGGGGCATGTTCAGTGAGCACGGCCCGTGTTCAAGCTACTGTTACTGGGTGTTTTATGAAAAATGTGCAGCACGGCCCCGTGTTCAGTGAGCACGGCCCGTGTTCAGGTTACTATAAATGCAAAACTAAACTAAAATGCAGAAAAATGTGCGCGCGTTTTAAAAAGGTTTTGAAAAACTGATTAGGCCGTCGATTTTAAGCTTTCTTAAAATCCTTGTGTCCCCGGCAACGGCGCCAAAAACTTGATGCGTGTGAAGTGTGTATATAAGTTTAAGTATATTTTAAGCCCTTTTACACTTTCTTTAGCCAAGTTTTAAATATATAAAACACGATATTTACTAACACTAAACACACATATGGGCAAGTGCACCCATCGTGAGCGTAGTATAGTGTTGGTAAGATACTGAGGTCGTCCAAGGACACAAGAGCTTTTAGTATCGGTTTATCCTCAACGTCTAATCAAATCAAAAGTTTAGAAAAATGGTTTAAACTAAGAAAATAAAAACTAACTAAAATGCTGAAAAAAAAATAAAAGAAAAAACAGATAGACAAGATGAATCACTTGGCTCCGACTCGTGTTTAGTGTAACCTTTGATTATTTCCGCACTTTTGCACTATTTAAGAGATTATCTTAGTTATTGTAGTAGGCCCCTCTTTTGGAGGTGACGTTACCCTCAACCCAGTAGTTTGAGTCAGCAAGGATACAATCCTAAAGGGTCGGATTATTGAAAGATAATTAATTAAGTTATTAATGCATAATGTGGTAGGCCCCTCTTTTGAAGGCGACGTTACCCTCGGCTAAGTAGTCTGAGTCAGCAGGGATACAATCCTAAGTAGCCGGGTTAAAATATTAATAGTAGTTTAACTTATGAGGGGATCAAAGAGTTTGGACATCTGCCATCCAATACCGTTAAGTATTGAAGGAGGTCCTACTAAATTTGACCCAGGTCCTTTGCAGGATCTATACACTGAACAATGGCAAGACTCTTACCAAACCGTTCCCTTAACCCCCCGACCAGGTAGCCAACATACCTCCATATAGACCGTGGAGATATGAATGGTGAAAATCTTTTATTTTATATAGACAGTAAAATAATGCCAAGACACCACGGACAAACGATAAGGAAGAATCACCTTCAACATAAGAAACTAGTTATTAAAGTCATTAATACATAACCAATTAAAAAGTGCGAAAAGATTAAAAATAAAAAGTATTACACTAGACACTTTGTCTTCACCAAGTGATGTAAGAGACTTAGGCAAACATGGCCTTGATTGTCAAGAACTCTTACGATCAATCTTGGATCCCGAGACGACTCACACACTCTATGATGGACAATGGATGATGGTGGTGGATGATGGTGTTATGGTGGTGGTGGGTGGTGGGTGAAGTGTGAGAGAGGTGGTGTGCCAAGGGATGGTTTGAGCTTGAATCAAGCACTCCTATTTATAGGCTGAACAGAAGCTCGGGCACGGCCTCGTGTCCAGTGGGCATGGCCCCGTGTCCACATCCTTCTCTGTCTTCATTAATTGCTCTTGTCTTTATTAGTTGACCACGGCCCCGTGTCCGCTGGGCACGACCCCGTGTGCAGAAGCATATATGTACTATCAAGATTTGCCTGGATTCTGCGAATCTTATAGTTGACCACGGCCCCGTGTCCGCTGAGCACGACCCCGTGGTGGGCGATGGAAGCTTCTACAACTTTGTCTTTTATGCTGACACTTGGGCACGCCCCCGTGCTCACTAAGCACGGGGCGTGTTCAGCCTTCTGCTCTCTTGTTTTGCTTGGGAAAATGCTTTCGGGGAGGTCGGGCATGCCACGTTTATTCCTTTTCTTGTATTTATGTTAGATTTAGTTGCCTTTTTGCTTCTTTTGTTAATTTGAGCTCATTTAATCCTGAAAATACAAAAGGAAGACAAAAACATACTTTTTCCAATATTAGTACTAAAAAAGGGTTAGTTTTATGCCACAATTGATGTAATTTATATGTTGCATTTTGCACACATCACTATGTGCTCCTAAAGTGCAACGAAGGCAACCTTGGCTTCATCCATCCATCTTGAGTGTCTTGAAGAATGGTAGTGATCTTTTTTACTGACTTGGGAAGGAACCATTTCAAGGTAGCGATTAGCACTTCACTCAGTGAGGTTGGTGTAGCTCGTGACAAAGTAGGAGTTTGGAACTATTGAGCATTCTGTAGTAACGGTTCAACGAATTGTCCATCTGTTCTCGTACAACTGTTGCTTGTCCCATCCATAATGGGGGAGCCGGAAGAAAGCAACAAACTCTTTTGGGAGAGAATTATCCTTCGGAGGGGGGGATCCTTTGCAGCCATAAAAGGAGTGGAAACTTAGGAACGAGGATTAAAACTATAAGAGAAAATTGTTCTACGTAGCGACAACCCCACGGTGGGCGCCACTTGTAAAAACTACAAAAAAAAACCCCACTACCAACTGCAAAAAAAAACCCACTAACAACTGCAAAAAAAGATACTTGAAAATAGTAAAAAAAAAAAAAAAAAAAAAACCTTCTAACAACCAATAAATTTTAAAAATTTTTCGTTTTCTGATACTTGAAAACTTGTAATTAAGTATGTTAGAGATATTTTATATCTAACATTCATAACTCTCTTGATTCCACGACATATCTTATTTTCTTTGTATAGTGCATCTTTTACAATACTACTTATTTTTTGTTTGCGTTTCTTTTCATTAAGATTTGTTTGAGTCCTAAACACAGTTTGCATGTCACTAAACCTTCAAACTTGATTCATTTTAGTACCTTTTGGGATGCTTGACATGATATGTCATCTATAATTATTTGATATGATAAACTTCCCTATAGGTTGTTTTTACTTGAAACCCATCTTCAAGACATTTCAACCCAACAACAAGCTTCAATGCTTCTTTGTTTTTTGATGTTTATATTACAAAGTGACTAAAAAATCACTTATAAACTACTAGAATATATTGTTCATCATCATTGGTGATGCCATATTTTCATGATCCTTCGGGAAATCTCATGGTAGTTCTTTAGTCGTGTCATATTTAATAAAGGTTCATCAATTGTGACCCGATGAACATTACTACGATAAACTATCTAATGTATTCTCTAATACCACCTTAAAGTCAAAGCAAGAGAAAATCGAACACTCATATGGTAGTGAAGAACTATATTATATATAGAGGAGGAGTTGGGTAGAAAGTGGATTTTTTCTAGAAAGTCTAGGAAGCAATCAGAATGCGACACGTGGCATTGAAGGATTTTAACTAGAAAGGCAATTATGTACTTTCACAATCTATTTTTATTTTAGGAAATTATCTTCAATAACTAACTATCCATGTACACGAATGAAACCGATTTCCTCCTTAATTTTTGGAATTTTTTGTTTTCGAATTCTAGTCTCACGTAAATATCAATCATTCCTTTGTTTTCTTGCTCACAAGATTCATCGCTGGTCATATTTTTATACGGAGAGAAAAATCATGGTATCTGGAATCTATCAGCATGTTCTTGGTACTGTGTTTTAACAGTTAGAGGATTAAAGTCAATGTTTTTATAGATCCCATAATATGACTGATGTTTGGTAACGCTGGATGATTTATTGACATTGTGTTTAACAGCAAGCAGATTAATACCGTTGTGTTTTAGCATTCATGCTGGTAATGCTGGAGGATTTCTTGATGATGTGTTTTACCATTCATGCTGGTAATGCTGGAGGATTTCTTGACATTGTGTTTTAACAGCAAGCAGATTAATACAGTTGTGTTTTAGCATTCATGTTGGTAATGCTGGAGGATTTCATGATGCTGTGTTTTACCATCCATGCTGGTAATTCTAGAGGATTTCTTGACATTGTGTTTTAATAGCAAGCAGATTAACACAGTTGTGTTTTAGCATTCATGTTGGTAATGCAAGAGGATTTCTTGACGTTGTGTTTTACCATCCATGCTGGTAATGCTGGAGGATTTCTTGACATTGTGTTTTAACAGCAAGCAGATTAATACCGTTGTGTTTTAGCATTCATGCTGGTAATGCTGGAGGATTTCTTGACGCCGTGTTTTACCATCCATGCTGGTAATGCTGGAGGATTTCTTGACATTGTGTTTTAACAGCAAGCAGATTAATACCGTTGTGTTTTAGCATTCATGCTGGTAATGCTGGAGGATTTCTTGACGCTGCGCTTTAGCATTCATGCTGTTACGATGTGTGACATTTGTCACGATGTGTTTTCTTGATGTTGTGTTTCTTCATGAATGATAGAAGGAAGAGAGAGAGAGACGAGAGAAAGGGAGATAGAGAGAGGGGGAGAGAAAATCGCAAGAAATGTGGGGTGGTTTATGGAATGACAATTATTTCCATATTTAAAACAAGCTAAATGACATATCTACCCCTGATTAATTAAATAATCATATTTTTAAGAAACACATATTACCAAAATGTCACCAAGATGATCTCAACCATTAAACACACCCATTGGATGGCCCAGATCGCTTCCTAGACTTTCTAGGAAAAACACACTTTTCGCAGGATCCCCACTCTATATATATATATATATATATATATGGTCTGGATCATATGAAAACTCTGACTTCACGTACGATTTTTTTTTACCAAAACATCTATAAATGACTAACTAAGAAATATGTAAAAAAGGGGAAAAATTAGCAGCGACATTACATATGTGTAAGAAAATTGACGGAAAATAAATAATCATCGTAGGTACACATGTGTAATTTTGTATTACACACATGTAATGTGTATTACATAGATGTATTTTCATTTTTTTTTAATTTTGGTAACAATATGATTACTATAAGATACATTAGCAGCAAAAATATTTAAAAAAAAGAGGTTACGTAGAGATCTCACGGAATTCTCAACATAACCTTTCACTATATGTGTGTGTGTGCGCGCGCGCGTATGTGTATAATTAAAAGTAGATACAATCATGAATATATAAGAAACAAAACCATAGAAACAAAAATGCTAAAAAATCAAGGTTTTAAATGGTAGCTGCAAATATATGGCAATAACGGTGCCGACAAGAGAAACAACCATAGTGCAAGGGTGAAAATAGTTATGACTGCGGCGGTCAGACTATAACAACATGATTGCGACAACATAATAACAACATGTATAAGCGTCTCTAGGATTAGACGGGAGGTTAAAGAAGAGAAGGAAAGTTTTCACCCAAAGAGGGCAAAAGAGGAATAGGGATGACAACCAGTCAATATTTGGTAGTGCAGAGAGGGAAGTGAAGGAGGAAAAAATACAAGGGTAAGAGCCTTAAGGCTCTGATACCATTCAGAATAATGAAATTTATGTACAATATTATATATTATTGATCAACTATTTATAAGAGTACAATTAGGAAACTCTATTCTAATGATGATAAAGATTACTACACTAAAAGTTAACTAATATATTATTAAAGCCAATTGAAGATATTAATGGTATGTATGTAGAATTGCTACTGCGTAATGTATAGTAGTATTCACAAGTGTGTTGGTATGTAGGTGCATGAGGAATTGCCATTGCGCTAGTGTATAGTTGTATCCACAAGCGTGTTTGTATGAAGGTACATAGAGGTATTCATTGTTGCTATTTAGAAGCATTGTAGAATGAAGAATTATTTTGATGTATAGCAGCATGTCGATATTCGGATACATGTTGGTAGGTATAGCTAATTATATTCGAAAATTTGCTAATATGCAGGGGTGTGTAGATAAGAAGGAACTTATTGGTATACAAGGTCACACTAACATCTAGGTATGGCTCCCTTGATGCAGTGAGTGTGGTTTGGGAATTACATTAAATGTATGTGTGTTGGGAGTCGTAACAAGGGATAACACTACTTGTTGGTAATTAATCAGGGTAGTTGAATTTACTTGAAGACCAAATGGGAAAATACAATATACGTTGGTGCAAGTAAGGATGTGTAAATTATATGCTTGTCCAAGACTATTATTGACCCTAGGGGTTTAAGAGGGAAGCGTCTCCTTGCAGGGTTCCAGAAGAACAAGTTGAGGAATACTTAAAGAACTACTTGATTGATCAAAACAGTCAAAATAGTCATAACTGTTGGATTAATGATAACTGCCGGTTGACACGCCTTCTAGCAGTTTCACTTGACCCAGCTCTTCCATTCTTTTGGCAACAGTTCTTCTAATGCAACAACAAATTAGCATATATACTTTCATGAGGAGAGCATCAGTTTGACTCCCAAAAGTCAACCTGGAGTTTTGGCTTTCCAAAATTAGAAGTTCTTTCCAGAGTCCAACAATTTATTACATTAAAGTTGCTTCATTGAAAACGCAGAAATTTGTCTGAACTGAAGAAATGTCACATGAAGAATGTTCTTAAAAGTTACTAAACATTAGTAGCAAATTGCTACTGCTTTGTGACAACTTTATAGTGTTGTAGCAAATTAGCCTATGTAACAATTGAGATAATGTAGCATCTTGTATTTTGGTTGCAACTCTGAACTTACCAAGTGGTTAATTAAGTAACTGCATGTGATTATACCCCTAACCATATAACCATTAACTAAAACATTGTGGTGGTTCAATCCCAACAAATAGAATTCATCCGGACTAATTTCAAGATCGAATACTCATAATTATGAATTCACATTAAAGAATTACTCATTCTTAGGGAAACCTTTTGTTTTATTCGATTATTGATTTTGTTACAATAAAAATGCTTTTAATATCAAAGTGAATTCTGTCACACCCCAACTGATGGCGAAAACATCGGAGTGAGACAAAAACGAGATTGCTCGAGACTTCAAAACGCTAAATTGTGACAAGTATTTAATAACAAATTTCATTTCATTGCTAATCATCAATTAAATTGGTTGAGATAGAAATACAACAAAGTTGAAACAAATAAAGTACAACAAGTATTTAAATTTAGTGTGCGTTTCTAGGCATCCTACTAGATTCCGTGCATCATCATGATCCATAATCCTGCAACATGTTTAAAAGTATAGGTCAATACAAAAGTATTGGCGAGTATACAAGTTTTGGAGTACTAGCATATAAGTATAAAAGTTTGAACAATCCACATAGCAAACTTGGTTATCAAGATTAACGTATAAACTGGCGTGTGAACAAACAAGTCAACCCAAGGTTTAACGTAAGTATGAATGAATGACTTAACATGACCTCACGAACATGGGCAGTGCGTTACTCCTACAACGCTACATGTTAAGGGTAGGCTCGTACGTAGTTAATGACAAGTTTATCACAAAAAGAATAACCCCAGAATAACGAATCAATTATAATATATTAGCATGCATGTATTGGATTGTTTGTATGATTGCATAAAAGTATGTATGTTGAGTGTGTTTTGTATATGTAAACATATTGCACCCAAAAAGTGTAAAAACGGTAAAAAGGGTGTCGAGTATACTCACAATATTGCAAAAGCTTTCCGATTATCCGTGAGTGACGAGTTGTTTGAGAATGGGGAATCGAAGGTAAGGTTATACGGCATTTATGGAGTAATTAGATTCAGGATTTAGAATTTGAGTACAAAGTAGGTTATGCATAAAAGTATATCTAGTCTAAGTACTCGTTTTTGACACTAACTTGTATGTGATTACATGGGTCCTAGTTTGCACATTAGAATCATCAACGAGAGACTTAGATTCATAGATAAAGTAGCCTAAGTATATGAAGAATAGTCATGACTCGATTATCATCATAAATTCAGCCATGTTCATATTTATATATATGTTTATATAGTTATAATATTAATCCTAAGCTAAGTCCATCATAGGTTTCATAGATTTTCATGTAAGTCAAGCATGAAGGTTTAACCTCTTTGTACGATTCACCACTACACAAATCATCACAAGGATGATTTGGAGGGTCATGAATAACAAGAATTAAAAACTAAGTAATACATGTTCAAGTAGCCAAGTAAATTCTAACCCGGGTGAACCACCACGACATGGAAAGAGTTAACTAAGTGTCAGAGGCTAGGCGGGGTTATGTTACTGTCATACTAGGAATCTACTTGAGTGTTCATACAAAAGGTTCACAAGTGAGGTAGTGGAACTAGGTTGGAAAGCCAAAGCTACCACGGTTCACACTTTGACAAGTCACAAGTTCAACCATATGGAAGATGGTGAATCGTGATTGTTTTCAACACTTGGATTGTAACACCTGTGCCTCCACGGCCATCAAACAAATACCGAACCAATGAAATATTATATTTCATACTTGGGATTTGTAAAAATATGTGTATCATTTGCACATATCAATTCTTGTTCAATTTCAAACTCTAAATCGCTTTCTGGAAGGTTATACGCGCACCGATGCGTAAATATAACCAGTTTAATGCAACAAACACTCCGGAATAGTGACATAGGCTTAACATACCTTAAATAACCTTTACATAACTTAGAAATAAGTTTTAAAGGCTTTGGTATGGCAAAATCAAGTTAAATCGCTTACAGGGACTAAATTTGACAAACTGCGAAAGTATGCCAATTTGAACTGTAACAGACATTCCGGAGCATGACCATAAGTTAAACATACCATAAATATCCTTCACATAGCTTAGAAATAGGCTTTGAGGTGTTCGGTATGCTAAAATAAACTTTTGTGTCATTCAGGGACTAAAAGTGTCAAAAAGTGCACAAGTTTGCATTTTCGCGCATAACTTACGTTCTGAATACATCCGGACATCCAAAAATTTATGTAAGCATGACTATATTATACTTTAGTGTTTGGCTTGCAAAAAATCCATTCGTCGCGTCATTTGGATCGTTTTTCGCGCTTATGCGCATTCCGTCGTAATTAAGCGAACATCGCGTTCGTACGACCAAACGAACCAACACCCGGCATATTTTTGAGCATGTTTCATGTCCTCAATGTTTAGGAAACATTTTAGGGCCTTAAAGTTGGCTTTACGGGCCTTAGAAGTGTCGGAAATGGCCTTAAACACGTGCAGGGACTGAAACTGACATTTCTGAAACTTTGTTCTGATCTGTGACTCCTAGGCGGCCCGCCTCAGGATCTTAACATCCTTAGGCGGCCCGCATCAGACCTTCTGACCAGGTTAAATGTTTCTAACAGCAGATTGCAGCTGTTTGATCCACCACCACACATTCTCATTTGTCTAGTCATCTGATAAGGATCACATTTTAGTCACCATAAGGTCCCGACACTTGTACGGGTGGGATTAAGGCACGTTTTCCATGAAACGATCTTAACGGTGGACCTTTTACTATAAATACCCCACCCCCCATGCTTCAAAATTACAAGAATTCTGATTTGAGAACCTCTAAGTTGAAACCATTGTTTCATACCTGAGATTCTTGAATCGGGATTAGCATTCGGGGACCCTTCGTAAGTATTCTTTCGTTCTTTTCTTTATTTTATTGCTTTTAGAGTCAGAAAGTCAAACTTTGTTTGACTTTCAGTGTTGACCAGCTTATGGTCAATGCGAAGTTCGTTTGAACTTCGCAACGTGATTGTAATCACGTTGGTCATAGTCCCTTGGGACTATGCCCACTGATTACCACGTTGTCTAGGGTCGTAGGGTAGGCGATCTAATAAATCGCCTATACCTTCGAACTCGACCCATTTGGTCGATCATTAGGATCCGACCAAATACATTAGGTGACCATAGTAGGTAGGGAATAACCTTCCGAGGTTATACCCTATGGTCACATCGTTTGAGTAGTTGTATGATAGGTAGTTTATATGCCTTAGGTAAATTACCAGAATACCCCTTTTCATGTATAATTGGTAATTAAGCATATGTAACCTAAACCTTTGTCACATAACTGATTATGTAATATGTTTAGGCATATAACACTTGTCATAGGGCTAGTTAGGCGGTCCGAACGCGTTTCACGCGAACGACGCGTTAAAGTAGCATAAACTACCTAAACGGGTCGTAATGGGTCGTAAACAATTATGTTAGGTTTCATTTAGCGTGTAGGCTTTGATAAACCATATGACACGAGTCTCTATACTCGTTTGGTTTACGAAACCTCATTCTATCCGATCTTCCGATTTAGGTCCGGTTTATTAATGTAGTTACCTATATTAGGTGCCGTTTGATTTCCGTGATCTCTAGCATTGTTTGGTTGTCACTCAAGGACTACTGAGCATTCTCAAGTGAGTACATAGACCCCTCTTTTACTGTTTTCCAAACTGTTTTGGGGTGAAGCACATGTGCCTACTTGTTACTTTCATGCTTTCCTGTTTTCACATCATATACTTGCTATGTTCATTAGTACATTTATAGTACATGATTTCATGGTGTTCTATGCTTTGTATGATGACTTTGCATACTTAGTACATTGTTTTACATGACTTTTCTACTTTGTATGATGACTTTGCATACTTAGTACATTGTTTTATACTGCATCTCTGTTGCATATGTTCCAGTAACATATGGACACATTGTTTTACAGCTCTACCCTGTATGTTTACTCTAGCATACTAGGTACATTATCTTCATAAAACATGCTTACATTTTGGTATGACATTTGGTTTGTTTAAACTATACTATACATTCATTAACACCGATCATGCCGTTCGTTAGTAGGTAGTGGTACCATAGGACTTGACAAATCCCGTTCCGGACATCCCAGGGAAAGGGGATGAAAGGAATGACCGAATCCGAATACATATTCTCTTGATAACTCACTTTTACATAGTTATCCGTCTGTCTCAAGGCTTGGATGTATGAATTTTCACAATACCGCATAAATGTTCATATTCAGTATAGCATGCATATATTTTACAAAACATAACTTTGATTTAAACCAAGTTTTACTTCAATACTTTGTTTTGTACATTTTTTTACTTATGGTTTAAGAAGTCTTAATTTTACTTACCATACATATCATTTTGGTTATACATTACTTGACTACTTTTGGATTATAAACATTTGACATGGTTTATACAAGGACTTTTGACTATTGGTTTAAACATAGACTTATTACATTGTTGGTTTGGTTTGAGTAAGTGATTAAGTAACGATGCGTGTGTAATATGATACAAGCATGGTGGATACGCCGCTGGTACTTCCTATATATAAGTGTTTGTATGGTATTACATATATCGTAGCGTTATTTGAATCATCTCAGTTTGATACATATAACATTTTATACAAATAACATACTTTTCACAATACATTGTTTTACAAACAACTTAACTTATACAAACTCATTTTACATGGTTACTCATTTAACCATGCATTATTTTCTTATTTATACATATCATCTGAACTTATTGTTTTTCAAATGATTTACAAAGACAAAGCAAATTACAAGGTTCATGACTAAACATTTTCTCAAACATAAGTCATGAAACCTATTTTCACAAAACCTATGTATCTCACAGGCATTTTTATGCTGACGTACCTATTTTCACATGTGTTTTTCAGGAGCTGTTGCATAAGATGATCAAGATACACATAGGCAGACTTGGGCTTTAGTGACAATAAAAGATGCAAGACTAGTTAATTATGTTGTATTTCCTTGTTTGTTAAGACATTGTAACACTTTTAATCAATAAAACGAAACTTCAATTGCCATGGATTTGAAACAATTAATTCTGTTACAACACTCCCCGACATTTCCGCCACGTTTTGTATGTTCTACGTGGTCGGGGTGTGACAGAAAAGATGGTATCAGAGCCAATGGTTATAGGGAATTAGGTTATTAGTAATGCTTTGACCTAGTCTATAACCTTCTTAGGACCCTAACGCAAGTTTACTTGCGTTTAGTCATAAAACAATACCGTCACCTATCCTTAGGCGACGACCACAACAAGAACATAAATTTCAAAACCGCTTTGAAAACTAATCATCTGTTCTAGGATGATTGATTACTAGGTTTTGAACCCTCTATTGTAAGGTTTTGAACTCTCTAGTATATGGTTTTGAACCCTTTTGAGTTTTCAAAACTTCGTCAAGGTTTTGGGTTTTAAATAATGTGAACACGTGCAAACTGGAAGGGTGAATGCCTGTATTCTGGGTTTTCTGTCTAGGCAAGCACTTCGTATACATCTCATCAGACGCGAGACCAGTTGTGCTTACCTGGGAATTCTTGGGATGAGTGTTCACTTATAGGCGAGCATGTCTTCGCGATACATTATTTTTGACCCATTTACTTTGATTAGTCACCGTCTCATTTGTTTGCCTTAGGTAACAAACAAATGATCGCAATTTTCATGTGTTATCTTTCTGTTTTGATTGTCCAATAATCTTTCACCTGTTTCTCCCTATGCCTTTCTTTTTCTTCAAGAATGTCTCTTCATCACGATGACGCCCAGATATCTGAGCAAGCAGCCAAAAAAAAAAAATTCGCTCAGCGAATAGGCGAAGTAGTCCTGAAGACTGTTGAATTAGCTACTGCCATGTATCATCTCCAGGATGAAGCCACTCAAGAGTCACCAAGACAGGCAGGACCTAGTCAGGCGACAACACCATCAGCCAATAAACCAATCGAGGAATCAAAGACCATGGATGAACGATCCCCTAAGAAGTCAAAGAAGCGAAAGGCTTCTCAGAACTTCGCCATGGTCGCTCACAATGGTAAAGCAGTCCCCAACCAACCAGCTCAACCCCCTGCTAGGTGTGTATGGCTTTTCCTATGATACCTACATCAAGGAACTATGTACCTTACAAACTACTCTTGTGATTTCTCTCTTTCAAATGATTGCTCATGATTCCCTCGAAAATTTTAAGTACTCGTTTCACTCTAAGAAACAAAGTACAGAAAATTAAGTGACATTATGAGTAATCGTGCTTTTCGCACATCTGTGCCTTTAAATCCTTGGTTAGATAACTAAGGGTATTTTCAAATCTCATACCCATTACGTTTTGATTTTTCAACATACACAGTACCAGTATTTCAAAACAATCTTCATGATCTCAAAACATTTCATATAGTTTGAAAACAATTTTTCTAGATGCATTGTCTATGTTATTTCAAAAACATTGGCCATGTTATCAAAACCAACCTTTCTAATTTCAAAATATTTCATATAGTCTGAAGACAATATTAACACAATACATTTTCTGATCAAGTGCATGATTTCGAAAAGCATCATTCATGTCTTTCAAAAACCTTATACATAATTTCAAAATTCATCTCGCATGATTTTAAAACATTTTTGTAAATATATCTACCCAATACACCTACTTTATTTCAAAAGTATTATATATAAGGTTTCAAAAACGGTAAACACATTTTTTCTTAAAAGAACCCCATGCACAGTTTTCAAAAATATTTTCCTCGTACATTGACTTAACCTTCAAATTCTGCTTCATATGTCGCCTTGACATATCTAGCATCTCAACTTCATAAGCATTTTACTTCATGTTTTGACTTAAGCACATCCCGTGCAAGATTTCAAAACATCTCCAACTTCTAAAATCCATATGGGATCTTTTTATCTCCACAATTAGACCCTTGTGGATAATCATCATTCAAATCAGAGTCCTTAATTGGATTCCTTATGTACCTTAATTCGAACATTTCGATTCTTTATAATCGAAATCGAATTTTCTTTTTGAATCTTTCTATCTTTATAGTTAGATTCTTGATAATGTTTAAAGTGCTAAATGAAATCCACGAGATGGATTCCTAGTGTGCTTTAAATACATGTACTCTGTTAGCAGAACAAACTTCTAGTTAAACAATTTTGTGGTTATGTGACTATGTGTTTATTCATCTTATGTTTTCTTTTATGCATTTTTGTGTTTTTAATACTCTGGATATTCGTTATCCAAATCCTCACAGAATCTTTCATATCTTCATATGAGGGATTCGTAGCAGGATATTCAAAAGGTACTACCCTCAATCCTTAATGGGCTTCTATGTAATAGTTAAGACCCTTGGATTATATAAGTACCGCTCCATGTTTCATAAGAGATCCTTTTAGTGGTCTAGTCTAAAAGATTGATTCACAATTTGGTTAAAGGACGACATCTAGTGATGTAGCTGGACAGACTCCTTGATAAGTCTATTTAGATCATTTATTGATTTAGTCAAAAGGACCCTATGGTGGTCTAGTCACACTCATCACCGGTTTGTTCATTTGGTTTTCCCCTACACACTATAAAATAGACTGTGTGTACTGTGCAAGGAATTGTCTGATTATGGACGCGTACATAATTATGAAATTTAGTGCACAGAAACCCAGTAATATTTATTATGTGTAAGAGCCGATAGTGACAACAATAACGAAATGAGAACGATGTAATGGAGGTACGGTGGACGCACCAATGACGCTTCATATACTTGTATATAAGTATCCCTCTTACATTGCAATCATGATGTTATTAAAGGTTACTAGAAGTTCAGAACCCTAATCAATATTGTTCGATCTTTTCAACTTCATGTTTTCAAGCTCTCACAAGTTTCCTCTAAATAAATTTCGGGACGAAATTTCCTAAAGTAGGGGAGACTGTAACAACTGTGCCTCCACGGCCATCAAACAAATACCGAACCAATGAAATATTATATTTCATACTTGGGATTTGTAAAAATATGTGTATCATTTGCACATATCAATTCTTGTTCAATTTCAAACTCTAAATCGCTTTCTGGAAGGTTATACGCGCACCGATGCGTAAATATAACCAGTTTAATGCAACAAACACTCCGGAATAGTGACATAGGCTTAACATACCTTAAATAACCTTTACATAACTTAGAAATAAGTTTTAAAGGTTTTGGTATGGCAAAATCAAGTTAAATCGCTTACAGGGACTAAATTTGACAAACTGCGAAAGTATGCCAATTTGAACTGTAACAGACATTCCGGAGCATGACCATAAGTTAAACATACCATAAATATCCTTCACATAGCTTAGAAATAGGCTTTGAGGTGTTCGGTATGCTAAAATAAACTTTTGTGTCATTCAGGGACTAAAAGTGTCAAAAAGTGCACAAGTTTGCATTTTCGCGCATAACTTACGTTCTGAATACATCCGGACATCCAAAAATTTATGTAAGCATGACTATATTATACTTTAGTGTTTGGCTTGCAAAAAATCCATTCGTCGCGTCATTTGGATCGTTTTTCGCGCTTATGCGCATTCCGTCGTAATTAAGCGAACATCGCGTTCGTACGACCAAACGAACCAACACCCGGCATATTTTTGAGCATGTTTCATGTCCTCAATGTTTAGGCAACATTTTAGGGCCTTAAAGTTGGCTTTACGGGCCTTAGAAGTGTCGGAAATGGCCTTAAACACGTGCAGGGACTGAAACTGACATTTCTGAAACTTTGTTCTGATCTGTGACTCCTAGGCGGCCCGCGTCAGACCTTCTGACCAGGTTAAATGTTTCTAACAGCAGATTGCAGCTGTTTGATCCACCACCACACATTCTCATTTGTCTAGTCATCTGATAAGGATCACATTTTAGTCACCATAAGGTCCCGACACTTGTACGGGTGGGATTAAGGCACGTTTTCCATGAAACGATCTTAACGGTGGACCTTTTACTATAAATACCCCACCCCCCATGCTTCAAAATTACAAGAATTCTGATTTGAGAACCTCTAAGTTGAAACCATTGTTTCATACCTGAGATTCTTGAATCGGGATTAGCATTCGGGGACCCTTCGTAAGTATTCTTTCGTTCTTTTCTTTATTTTATTGCTTTTAGAGTCAGAAAGTCAAACTTTGTTTGACTTTCAGTGTTGACCAGCTTATGGTCAATGCGAAGTTCGTTTGAACTTCGCAACGTGATTGTAATCACGTTGGTCATAGTCCCTTGGGACTATGCCCACTGATTACCACGTTGTCTAGGGTCGTAGGGTAGGCGATCTAATAAATCGCCTATACCTTCGAACTCGACCCATTTGGTCGATCATTAGGATCCGACCAAATACATTAGGTGACCATAGTAGGTAGGGAATAACCTTCCGAGGTTATACCCTATGGTCACATCGTTTGAGTAGTTGTATGATAGGTAGTTTATATGCCTTAGGTAAATTACCAGAATACCCCTTTTCATGTATAATTGGTAATTAAGCATATGTAACCTAAACCTTTGTCACATAACTGATTATGTAATATGTTTAGGCATATAACACTTGTCATAGGGCTAGTTAGGCGGTCTGAACGCGTTTCACGCGAACGACGCGTTAAAGTAGCATAAACTACCTAAACGGGTCGTAATGGGTCGTAAACAATTATGTTAGGTTTCATTTAGCGTGTAGGCTTTGATAAACCATATGACACGAGTCTCTATACTCGTTTGGTTTACGAAACCTCATTCTATCCGATCTTCCGATTTAGGTCCGGTTTATTAATGTAGTTACCTATATTAGGTGCCGTTTGATTTCCGTGATCTCTAGCATTGTTTGGTTGTCACTCAAGGACTACTGAGCATTCTCAAGTGAGTACATAGACCCCTCTTTTACTGTTTTCCAAACTGTTTTGGGGTGAAGCACATGTGCCTACTTGTTACTTTCATGCTTTCCTGTTTTCACATCATATACTTGCTATGTTCATTAGTACATTTATAGTACATGATTTCATGGTGTTCTATGCTTTGTATGATGACTTTGCATACTTAGTACATTGTTTTACATGACTTTTCTACTTTGTATGATGACTTTGCATACTTAGTACATTGTTTTATACTGCATCTCTGTTGCATATGTTCCAGTAACATATGGACACATTGTTTTACAGCTCTACCCTGTATGTTTACTCTAGCATACTAGGTACATTATCTTCATAAAACATGCTTACATTTTGGTATGACATTTGGTTTGTTTAAACTATACTATACATTCATTAACACCGATCATGCCGTTCGTTAGTAGGTAGTGGTACCATAGGACTTGACAAATCCCGTTCCGGACATCCCAGGGAAAGGGGATGAAAGGAATGACCGAATCCGAATACATATTCTCTTGATAACTCACTTTTACATAGTTATCCGTCTGTCTCAAGGCTTGGATGTATGAATTTTCACAATACCGCATAAATGTTCATATTCAGTATAGCATGCATATATTTTACAAAACATAACTTTGATTTAAACCAAGTTTTACTTCAATACTTTGTTTTGTACATTTTTTTACTTATGGTTTAAGTAGTCTTAATTTTACTTACCATACATATCATTTTGGTTATACATTACTTGACTACTTTTGGATTATAAACATTTGACATGGTTTATACAAGGACTTTTGACTATTGGTTTAAACATAGACTTATTACATTGTTGGTTTGGTTTGAGTAAGTGATTAAGTAACGATGCGTGTGTAATATGATACAAGCATGGTGGATACGCCGCTGGTACTTCCTATATATAAGTGTTTGTATGGTATTACATATATCGTAGCGTTATTTGAATCATCTCAGTTTGATACATATAACATTTTATACAAATAACATACTTTTCACAATACATTGTTTTACAAACAACTTAACTTATACAAACTCATTTTACATGGTTACTCATTTAACCATGCATTATTTTCTTATTTATACATATCATCTGAACTTATTGTTTTTCAAATGATTTACAAAGACAAAGCAAATTACAAGGTTCATGACTAAACATTTTCTCAAACATAAGTCATGAAACCTATTTTCACAAAACCTATGTATCTCACAGGCATTTTTATGCTGACGTACCTATTTTCACATGTGTTTTTCAGGAGCTGTTGCATAAGATGATCAAGATACACATAGGCAGACTTGGGCTTTAGTGACAATAAAAGATGCAAGACTAGTTAATTATGTTGTATTTCCTTGTTTGTTAAGACATTGTAACACTTTTAATCAATAAAACGAAACTTCAATTGCCATGGATTTGAAACAATTAATTCTGTTACAACACTCCCCGACATTTCCGCCACGTTTTGTATGTTCTACGTGGTCGGGGTGTGACATGGATTATAACATGTATGAACTTTAAAGTAAAGAGTTTTGAACTCATAACTTGATGGAAATCACCTCAACACAAACCCGCAACTATAGGTTAAGTTGTGAGCTTGGTGGGTACAAGAGTTCACCAAGTTTTAGCAAAGAAATTGAACTTATATAAACATGAACAAAAACATAAAATAAATCTCACCTTGGACCTCATATATAGTGAGGTTTCACCTTAGTTTGCCATGGAAAACTTGTGAAAACCTTCCTAGAGGTTATCCAAGTAAGATAGAAGAAGAAACAAGCAAGAATGAGTGAAGAAGTGAGCTAGAACTCACTTTAAAGACTTGAAAGTTTTCTGCCCAAAATCAGAAATTTGGATGTTCTTGAGAGGATTTGAGAGTGATTTTAGAGTTTGAAAAGTGAAAATGAGTGTTAGAAGTGTTGTATTTGTAGTGGGTGAGGTGATTAGGGTTAGGAGTTAAGAGTGTTTTAAATGAAGTTAGGTGGGAGATATGAGTGAAAATGGACCAATCCTGTAGCTAAAAACAACATTCTGCGGATTAAGGGTTTTCATGGGCCGCGATAGACAGGGCTTAGGGTATCGCGCCCCATGAAACCCAACTTTATCAGCACCAAGTTTGATTTATTGCATTTTGGCCCCTGAACTTTGATATTCTTATTATTTTAAGCTATAACTTGTGTATTTGGCATAAAATTAAGTATAAAACATGTATGAAAGCATAGATTGAGTATCGCGAATGCATGTACAAGCATTTACACGTATAAATATTAAACACGTATTTACAATGTACGTAAGATAAGTACGAATTTGTGCGTAAAACAAATGTGTATCAAACATGTATATAAATTGAATGTAGGACAAGTATGTATAATAAATGTATAATTTATGTAAGATGACCAAGTTTTCTTACGATCAAAGCCTTGGATCACAATAATTGGAAATGAAATACAATTACAAGAGAATACGAGTTTCCATAAATAGAGTACAAGACGAACTTCTAAATAAAGAAAGTTATAAAAAGTGTGGCGTTACAAATTCCATGTACGATTCAGAAAGTATCTAGGGAATACGAAATATTAAAAAAAAAAAAAAAAAAACTATACTACCCATTTGATTGCTTTATTACCTAACTAACTCTAGCACTTACAATAAGAGACCGGACTGCAAATAGTGTAGTCTTATGAGTGACATACTAAGAGGCGTATCTATAAAGGAATTTAAATGTTTTGCATCTTCAACAATTCAAAAATCCCTTAACTTAAGATCAATAAAGTTCAGATTGTTAAATTTTTATATATTTTGGTGTTTTTAAACTCAAATTGTAAGCTCAAATGATTTTGACAAAAAAAAATTTTCAAATTAAAATGTACATTACTACAGAAATATGTTTCAAAAACAGACCAATTTATGAGGGACTAACGTGTGTGTAACCACGGGCGAAGTATAGAGAGGAGCGCCCGACCCCCGAACTTTTCGCTTAGTAGTGTTATATGTGTAGTTTTCTTATAAATTTTTTTGGATATATACGTTTTCGACCCCCCGGTTCTATAGAAATTTTTTGGTATATACGTTTTCGACCCCCGTCATTCGGGTCAAGTTTCGCCACTGTGTGTAACTGACCTTCACTGTAGGATTTCCGACAAATATAAGCGTTTTCGACCCCCGTCATTCGATCCCCTGTCACCACCCACCGCTGTCATCTCCACCCATCGTCACTGTCGCCGCCACCACCCACCACTACCGCCACAACCTGCCATTGTCGCCACCACCCACCTCTGCCGCCACCCACCAGTCGCCGCAACCCGCCACCGACTTCGTCGCCACCCCGACGGTCACCACTGTCGCCACCACTCCGCTACCAACCACCGCCGACATCCACCACCGCCTCCATTGCCACTCGTTGCCGCTACCACACACCACCACCGCCGCCATTGCCACTCGCCGCTACCACCACCCACCGTCGCCGCCCCACCACCTAGCGACCGCCCCACCACCAACCACCACCGTCACCGCCACCCACCACCACCGTCATTGCCACCCACTATTGCCTCAGGCGCCACCAAGAACCACTGACGGCCACCGCTGCCGAGCCCACCACCGCTACTCGTCGCCGCCACCACCTACCACCGCCTACCACCGCCACCTCTCACCAGCCACAATCACCGCCACCGACCACCACCACCACTCACCGCAGATTTTATTCTCTTATTTTTCTTGCGTACCAAACAATACATGGTAATAATTTATTTCATTCTCATATGGTAACCAAACACGAAATGGAATGGTAATGATTCATTGCATTCCCTCGTTCATTCCATTACCTCATCCATTCTATTACCCCATACCAAACACACCCTAAATGCGACACCAATAGGAATCGTATAAGGCAACACGATTCCTATTGGTACGATGTACCACCTCGCTATGACATACACGCAGTTCATAACTTAAAAGATCTGAAAAGTGCCCCCAACAGGAAGTGTACAAGGCAATATGGTTCCGTTGTCAGTAAAGTATATGAAGCGTATAGGGCAATACGTTTCCCATGTCAGTAAAGTATAAGAAGCGTATAGGGCAATATGGTTCGTCTTGGATGGGAGGCGAGGTTTTACCGATTATTCCACTGCCATTCCTTCGGGCGGGTAGAGGTCGGGTTTCCGCGTATTTGGGAGAGCCAAGAGGCTGGTGGCGGTTGAGTAGTCGACCTTGGCCACAGCGCCCGGTGTCAAGGTGGTTGATACTCGTTCCTTTCCGTTCAAAAAAAAAGATGATAAGAGCCATATGCTGCTTTTGAAAAAAAAAAATATAAGAAGCGTATAGGGCTATACGGTTCCTCTGGTCCCATAATCATTGCATGAAAAGTGTCTGAAAAAGTTGTACTTCAAGTACACGTATAGGAAGCGTATAGATCAATACGCTTTGACCCAGAGGAACCATATAGCCCAATACACTTCCTGTAAGTTTAGAGATGTGCAAATAAAAAGAGGGGATGTGTGGATACCGAGAGCCTTTAATATTCATCCAGAAATATAAATATAGTAATCATTTGGAATTTTGACTATTATATTCCATGGAGAATAAACTTTTTAATTTATAAATAGAAAAGGTATCCACACAAGGGAAAGAAAAGGAGGATTGGAAGAAGAACGGCATCATGGAGTCGGATTGTGAGTTCAGATGCAGGCAGAGTAAGTGAGTGAGAGTAATCATTACTCCCAAGTCTTCCTCGATTCGAATCTAATAATTTCTTTGTTTAATTATTTAAAATAAAATAAAATAAAATACGAGCATGTCAGTATGTCACCAGTATATATATTTAGATAAGAATACATAAATATACGATAATTATAGACTATGCAATTAGGTCAATTTTGGTATAATTTATCATCAACAATTGGTTAGTTGGTTTAGTTAATTCGAATTATTGGGATTACCGTTTGTTGCAAATCATGTTGCTTTAGGAAAAAAGATAAAATACTTCTATAAATACAAAACTCATATATTTTAAACAATACAGTAAAATACTTTTTTACGAACAGTTGGTGCATTAATAATTATGGACATTATTCCATTTTGAAACAGTTAATAAAAATAGTTTTATTTCACTGTTCGCTCAGTCAAATGAGTACTGTTACACCATGGGATATTATTTTGTTTAAGAAATTTCATTAAGTTGCAAATCAAAATCATAAAAACAATTATTAATAAAATCAACCCCTAACCCCTAAACATATATCGTCATCCTAATTTAACCTAAATGAAAGAAAAAAAATCCCTTTTTTATAACCCGTCAAAAGTCTTCATCTTCATCGCCAGAAATCTTGAGGGTTGATCTTTTAGCCACAGTTATAAATCTGATAGTCAGTAAAGAAGCATATGAAATGATGCATGAAGCAAATCGACGCATGCAAATTGGGTTCTGAAATGAAACAAGGCATGCATGCTTCATTTGTTTCACAGTGAGAGGTTGTTGTCAGCATTGGCCACAATTCACTTCTAGAAAACCAGGCAATTGCGAGCAGTGTCGTGCATAACAATCCAAGGAGGTCTCTAGGGAGAGAGTCCTCGAGACGAGACGAGACGAGGCGACGGCTACGGTAAGGGATTCAATATGCAGGTTTCTGAAAAAGAAAATATGATGGTTTGCTTTTCTTTTTCATAATATTCTAAGCATGGTTGTTGAATTTATAAAGCAAGTAATATTAAAGGTGGATTTGCTTTGATTAAAGTTAAGTGTTGTTTCTATTATTAGTATTAGATATTTTAATATGTAAATTTTAGATTCTAGTTTTATACTCTTTGATGTGTCTGAATTATATGACTTTAGGTTAAAATACATAATATTGTTTTTGAATATTCTTAAATGCAAAGGACAAAATTATAAAATGGTGAATATGTTATTAAAATTTAAATAATTAGCGTATAGTCACTTGTAGTAGGGGAAAGTTTAAATAAGAACGCTAAAAATTGTGAGAATCGCGCGTGAGAACTCAGAACGAATGAAAAAACTGTAAAAATTTCGTCAAAAACAATTCAAATTCAAAATTTTATCTTAGATTTATCATTATTGTTTGAATACTATGATTGAATTAAATTTACACGTTTACATTTATGTGTATTCGTAAATAAAGAAAATTTACACATGTGTAAGTTTGCCACTTACACATGTGTAAATTTGTTATATTTACACATGTGTGAAAAATCTAATAAGAGTGATTTCGATAGGAAAAAAAAAATTTAAGTGTTGTAAATTCTATTTTTGATGTTTTATTTTAATTACAATGAGGTTTGTATTAAGAAAAATTGGTTTCGATTGGTTTTTCATTTGTTTTCATGGTTCTCATAATTTTAGTGTTCTCAAGATAACTCTCCCATATTGTAGTATATGTATATCTAATTTTGATGATACAGATATACGTAACGTGTGATATAAATAATACATATAATTATTAGTATGTTTATTATACATTCTTCAATATAATCAGTAATAATATCCATAAAAACACGAATAAATTAGCAAATCAATCAATCCAGGAATATTGAACACTAGACCAATAATAAGTATTGTGTAGTCAAACAAGATCAAAAGTTAGAAGAACTGCTGCCGAACCATGGCTGACGAGGGAACTAAGATTGACCATGCCTATATGTTAACAAACTTGCAAGAGACCAATCAACTATACAATCCATGGTTGATAGAACGGTTTAACGTGGAAAGCTTGGACAAATTAATCAAGTCTTCGAACTCACAATAGTCAACATGTCTATACATTCTTTGGTATACAAGACGAATGAATGTTTGGAGAAACAATGTATACTTAAATTAGACTTTAGATCACCTAAAAATGACACATTTTTTCTACAGCTTATGAAACATCTTTTATGAATAAATAAAGTTTTATAAATTTGGTTGATGAGGTATGACATTAAAATCCAAAGTTGAAATGCAAAATACACATGCTTAGGGGGTGGATCCAGGGGGTTTTGGAGGTTCCCAAGAACCCCCTCGGTTTGGAAAAAATAGAAAACAATTAGTGGAAATCTTGTATGATTTGAAAAAAAAGTGAGAATTAGTGAAAATCTACTAAAAGGAACCCCGTGGAAAAAAAAAATTGGATCCACCAGTGGTGGTCATCATAGGTTGGTTATGAAATTTTGAGTCGTTAAGTGAATGGGCCAACATGTTGGTCAGGATGAGTCGATGGTTGAACCGATTAAGCAAGTCTTAGTTGTTTTTTTTTTTTTTCGAGTTGTGAGTCTAAGTGAGTTGGAGAGATGGATATGCTTGTGGGTTAAGTGGATGGGCCAATAGGATTAAGATTAGCCAAACTAATATTGTTATAAAGTTGTGGGATTAGAAGCCATGACCAATTGAGAGTTGAAGGTTTTAACCGATATATAAATATATTATCATATTTTTTATTGAAGAAGATTGAACTTTTATATATAGCTATAGAATACTTAGACCGTGGGGTATGGGGCGGGGGTTTGGGCGTGGGTTGGGGGAAAACGCCCAAGCCACCACCCCGGGTGGGCTTGGGTTTGGGGTGGCCCCATTGGCGTGGGTTTGAAGCCGGGCGTGGGGCGGGCTAGTAAGTGACATGACAGACTCTCAATGGCCAAACAAACCATATTCATGCCCCCCAACCCAAGCCCCACCATACCCCATGGGCGTGGGTTTTGGTGTGGGGGGGGGGGGGGGGGGGGCTCACATTCCACGTGTCAACAAATGCCCCAACCCAAGCCCCCCATACCCCACGGTCTTAGAGCATCCCTAATAGGGCATTTTTACCCATTTTTTGAGGGTGACGTGGTAGCGAATGTGTTTTTAACTATTGGGGGCTCGTATTTAGCTTCCATTTTTTAGATTTATTTTTGTAGACAAACTACAAAAAATAAATAAAAGGTGGGGGGTGGTGTCAGTTGGTGGGTCCGGGTGAGAGGGTTGGGGATAATATTAAAAACAAAAATTATTTAAAAATTGTGATGATGTGGCATTATGTTGAGGTGTTTTTAAGGTTTTGTTATTGGGTGAATATTGAGTGTTCTTTAAAAATGGATGTTTTTATGATGTGACGCTGACTAGACATGTTTTTAGGTGTTTTTTATGTTTCTTATTGGGGATGCTCTTACTAAATGGCTTGTAATCTATAGCGATATCAAGGTGCATAGTAAGTTTGTTTCACTCTAAGTAGTTGAGGGTTCTAATATCATGGTAAATATTGGTGTGATTTAGGAGTATGGCTAGAGGGTGCTTAAGTTAGAAGTTCTAATAAAACCTATTACAACAACAATCGTACCTAATACAGTATCACGCATAGTCAAGCTATTGGTGAGGACAAAGGAAGTATGAGTGTAGCCAAATCTTACCTCTGTCTTAGGTAAAAAGAAACTATTTCTAGTGAGACCCTTAACTCCAATTCCATATCCAGACATAAGAGTCACATAAAATTATACATAAGCACATATCTACTATAAAAACAACAGAAAATATAGTATAATAAAAAAAAAATAAGTAACCTACCAAGATATAAATTGATGAAAACGTAATATAAACTCACACATGTTAGTGATAACATTTAAAGGCCACTAAAATAAACTGGAAAGCTAATCTCGTAAGACATGAATCTTATATCAAAGGGTATCATAGAAGTTTTTAACCTTAATCATACGTCGCTACAAACGATGTCCTCGGAGAGGTGCATGCAAATTAATAAGAGTTTCCAGGGTTCTAACCATGGCCTTAGTATACCTCCTCCTAACAAGCTCAAATCATCTCAACATTCCCTCTCTAATCTTATCTGATATACTAGTGATCCCTAGTCTTTCCCTTAAAACTTCATTTCTTTTCCTATCAAGCCTAGTGTTCCCACACACCTATCTCAACATTTTCATCTTTGCTACCTCCAACTTATGCGTCAGATTTTTCTTGATGGCCCAACAATTTGTTAAATATAGTATAGTTGATGTAATTGCAACCGTATAAAATTTCCCCTTTAGTTTAGCTAGGAATCTCTTGTTGTACAATACCCTAGTGGCACGATAGGCTATGTCATTATCTATCTCTTCATCCCTTTGTACAAATCAACTTAAATACTTGAACTTAGTTGCCTATGAGATCATTTGTCCCTCAAAGGTGATCAAGGTGTCCTCGCCTTCGCAAGTACCACTAAAATTACAATAAAGGTACTCAGTTTTAGAGCGAGCAATCCTTAAATATTTGTCTTCTAAATGTTCTTGTCACTCCTCTAACCTTGCATTCAAGCTCTGTTTACTCTACGCGACTAACACGATGTCATCCGCAACGAGCAAGCACAACGGGACATCTCGAATCCAATGGTAATATAACATACTAGTATTTTTATTAAATGATATGCATATTATACATAAATTAAAAGACTTGTGACGTTTATTTACTTACTTACAAAAAGGTAACAAAACACATATACTTTTTATGTTTTTGTCTAGGTCTAAGTTAAGATGGTGTTCTTTTACTTAGTATATTTTAAGTTGTTGAATTAATTTAAATAAAATCTGGTTCTTAAATCCGGCCTGACTAATGAACCTAGAAGATGACATGTTTGATATTAGGGCCTTTTTTTCTGAAAACATTGGTTGTGCCTTATAATATATGGGAACAGGATCATGGGAGAACGGCTCAAAGTGTGAGAATGGTGAGAACGATTCTCAGCCACAAGATCTTAGTGGTTTGTGGCTGAGATTGATGCGGTGGCATTTTTGTAAATAATATGGGCATTGGAACTAACAGGGGGGTAAAATAGAAAGATCCAAACAAAGGTGCACATGCTAATCACATGCCATTTTCCCCCATCATATTTAAACGACAATAACTTTTTTATACGTGATTATTTTTTCGAAAAAAATTACACCATAAAACTCAGTGTTTTTTATCTTTCCAACGAATATACTATTGATATACTTTTCGAAAAAAAATTAACTGGATTTTATGGCGTTTCTCTGAACTGTGTGTTTTATGGCGTTTTAGACTAGTTATTTTCATGCCGTTTTTCTGAACTATGTGTTTTATGACGTTTTAACTAGGTATTTTCATGGCGTTTTTCTGAACTGAGTGTTTTATGGCGTTTTCAACTGAGTTTTTTCATGGCGTTTTTCTGAACTGCGTGTTTTATGGCGTTTTTACACTAGTACAAATTATGATTTTTTCTGAGCTCAAAAAATATTAATTTAGGCGGTTAGACACATAAACCCCCCAAAAATCACCACAAATAAACTTACACACACATTTTTTGAGCTATATGGCTCAAAAAAATGGTTTTTTGAGTTGTAAATTATAGCTCAAAAAAATAGTTTTTTTTGTGCGTGCATAACAATAGCTTTTTTGAGTGTTTTATGGCGTTTTAACTGGGTAGTTTCATGGCGTTTTTCTAAATTAGGTGTTTTTATGGCGTTTTATTTGAACACCCAGTTCATGTGAGTGAGTTTTTTGACAATATTACCCCTTAGTGTAATTTAACATCACTACCACATGTCACCACCAAAATCGTTCTCACCATTCTCTCTAAATCCTAACTCATGATCCATTATCAACATAAATTACTGTTTTCTCCAGAAAATATATATGGAATTACTGGAAGGAAAACCCTAACATTTCCCACTGATAGTTGATCAGTCAGAAATTTATCACGTGAGTGAAGAAGAAAATGCTCCAATCCTGGCTCGTAGTGGGTGAACTGCTACAACTTATAATCACATGTTACAAGCTATTCCATAAGTTTAAAACAATAAAAATTATAATAAAAAATGCAAGGCCTACATTTCAACTTATCCTAAAGAAATATGTGGTCATTCCTTAAGGAGTTGGTAAGAATGGACTATCAAAGCATGTTCGAAAACAAAAAGAGGGGGACACAAACTGTTAAAGAGGGCATCAATGAGTGAAGCCAATCCCTTCACTTTTTTGGATCCAAGAGATGGTTCTAAGCAATAATTATCTGGTTGAAACAGTGGTTATTGCTTAAAATTTAATTATTTTCTTTATGGGTCTATTTTTTCTACTTTAATCATTTCAGTAAAGTAAGAAAGATTTATGAACAAAAAGGGGAGGGATACAAACATTAGAAACATTTTTATGCATGTGCACCTCAATAATTCCTTGATGGGTATGGTGCAAAGTGATGGCCCCTTTTTGTTGCAATTGATAGCTGGTGGCATTTGTCTGGTTTACTTTTGTTGTCATCTATATGTGGGAGAGAGTCATCAACCAATTCATGTTGGCATTTTCAATACTCGTTCAAAACCAAAAATTCCAATAGCATAAGTGAAATACTAGAATCCATGGCATCTAGCTCTATCGATTAAGAAACTTGTATTTATGTACCTACTTTGAAAAGATGTGTTTTTGGCCTGATAAATCGTCTACACTGAAAAAGGACATTTAAGTGCTAATTGAGTTCGGGGACATTTTTCAGTTCGATTAACTTAAAGATGTAGTTTGAACTCAACGTGTGGCTACGTACTATCCAAGTTGAGGAGATTAGCACCCTCTACGGGCTCTATGTGAACCCGTAACATGGTCATCGCTATTTTCTCATGTTTGAAACCTCTAAGAAGTTCTTAAAATATGTGGTGAAGAAACATTTTTTTTCTTTTGAATTTCTAAGAGATTTTGAGAATGTCAAGTTGTTTCTGTGCATTTTCGAAACTATTTGTACAAATAAGCATAAGTAGCAAACTCATGCAAAAGTTATTGGAGTTCACTGGTGTGGCTAGCAAACTTAAACGTTCTCTAAAGACGCACACAACTCCGTTTGCGGTATGCGCATATAATGTATGGGCGCTCGGTGGGCAAAAGTGAAAGTGCACTAATTTTAACGTTATTTTACTAATTTCGTGAAAATAATGTTAAAAGAGGGGGATGGTTAATCATACATCATGTGGTGGCGTTGATGACCGAAAGACAAGGGAGTACATGCACTAATTGACCTTTGTCTTAATTGCCGAGTGTTATGTGTCTTATGTCTAAGGTTTGATGCAAAACTACTATCGAGCCGGGGGTCTCACTGGAAGCAGCCTCTCTATTCTTAACAGGTAGAGGTAAGGCTGTCTACATCTTACCCTCTTCAGACCCTATATTAGCTTTGCTATTTATGGGATTTACTGAGTATGATGATGATGATGATGATGATTTGTTAACTTTTGCGTCAGTAGTTTAAAAAAAATATCTAGAAACAGTTAGCCATTCTCCAAAAAAAAAAAAAAAAGTCTGTGAAAACAATATTTCATAGGGTTAATTAGAACTTGTTTAGACTAATCTCCGGATGTGCATTGAGCACCTAGAATATGCAATAGATTTTGCCCTCAATCAGTAACCTTCAAGAAAGGTAAGTTCTGACTTAAACAAAGTGTATCAAGTCTTGGTAACTAAGGATTTTATCCCACAACCACACTAAACATCTGTCCGTTCGAACTCGCTAGCTTTCGCGTGTCCAGATTGTTAATGAAAGTACCAAAATGTGACAACAAGTGAATATACCGCATCGTGTTGAAAACATTGGGTTATTACATATGCTTGATCAACTAATTAAGAACTGAGGGTCTTAAACAGCCATTTTAAACCTTAATGGACCCTAATCAAGTTTGTCCGGATGGCGCGTCAATCAAGTTACTATAATCCTTAATTAAAAAAAAGACTAGCAAACAAATTTTAAAAAAGATGTCCTCTTTCTCCACGCATTACACACGTACATAAAAAAACAAAAACTAGAGAATATACAGTGACTGTTTGTTTCAGATGGTTTCTTTGGAGCACTTGATGGATTTACATTTTTGTTTGTTAAAAATGAAAGAGAGGGCTGACAAGTAGAACATGGTGTCGGAGACTCACAACCAAGTTGTATGATGGACTTTCTTTATCACTAGGCCTAGCCATCATTTTCAGGTATATATTCTTGACAAACCCCGGCTATAAACAAACAAAGAAAATACATATATATGTGTCTTGGACAGTACTGACCAATTGGTTTAGTTGTCACTATTGAGCAGAGTCCGAGGAGCTCAACATCTTGGTGCAGTCAGGCTCTATGTTTTTGGAAATTCAATAATTAAGATGATGTTAGCTAATCACCCCCACCAGTCGATCTTACAGCTAACATGAGGGAGGTAAATCACTGTGTCACACGCACGTGGGTGGTACTTAGTTTTGATCCCGGAATATTCAATAAGATTGACTCGCTATTTATGGTTAATTATGATCAAACCTTAACAAATAATAGTTAGATTAAAGGTTGTCACTTTTTATTATGTTTATGCTAAAGAAAGTATGATAAGAATGGAGTTTAATTATTAAAAAAAAATTGATAGAAAAGAGTGATATTTTCTTTAGTCGGCTGGTACTGCTGGCCAACTTTTGGTTCACATCTTCAATGGAATGAAGCCCCACAAATAAAGCTTTTGTTATGTACGTAGTACGTATGTGAATTGAAGTAGTATTTTTGTTTATGGATATCATTATTTTATAGATTAAATTCCAAAATTTCTAAAGTTGTTAGAAATTTAAATATTTAATTCTCCACTGAACATGAAACACTATGCCAACAGATATAATTTTCTTTTTTGATAAAACTTTTAACAAGACACTAAGATAAGAGTAAAGAACGTAATCATACTCAGTAAATTACACCAATAGCAAATATAAGATAAGGTCTGAGCAGGGTAAGATATAGACGGTTTTACCTTTACCCCATAGAAATAGAGAGGTTGCTTCCAGTGAGACCATTGACGAAGCTTGGGGGGTCGATTTTTCCCAGTTGCGCGAGGGGGGGGGGGGGGGCTTGGGTTGGGTACAAACGCCCAAGTCACCACCCCGAGTGGGCTTGGGTTTCGGCGTGGCCCCTTGGGCGGGGGTTTCAGCCTGGGGGCGGGGGTTGTGGCGTGGGTTGGGTACAAAAGCCCAAGTCACCACCCCGGGTGGGCTTGGGTTTCGGCGTGGCCCCTTGGGCGGGGGTTTCAGCCCGGGCGTTGGACGGGGCTATCAAGATGACATGGCAGGATCTCATTGGCCAAGAGAAGTAGCCGTTTGGGCTTAGCCGTTGGCCAATGGCTATGTGTTTAAAAAAAATTATTCACTATAAATACTCACACTCCTATTCATTTTTTACCACAACTACTCCACATCTTCTATAATCATCTCTGTCTTATTTTTAAAAAAAAAAAAATTCTCATCCAACCACAATACGAAAAATGAATCCTCATAATCGTGGTTTTGACGTGGGTTGGGTACAAACGCCCAAGTCACCATCCCGGGTGGGCTTGGGTTTCGGCGTGGCCCCTTAGGCTGGGGTTTCAGCCTGGGGGCGGGGGTTGTGGCGTGGGTTGGGTACAAACGCCCAAGTGACCACCCCGGGTGGGCTTGGGTTTCGGCGTGGCCCCTTGGACGGGGGTTTCAGCCCTGGCGTTGGACGGGGCTATCAAGATGATATGGCAGGATCTCATTGGCCAAGACAAGTAGCCGTTTGGGCTTAGCCGTTGGCCAACGGCTATGTGTTTAAAAAAAATTATTCACTATAAATACTCACACTTCTATTCATTTTTTACCACAACTACTCCACCTCTTCTATAATCATCTCTGTTTTATTTTTTTTTTTAAAAATCTCATCCAACCACAATACGAAAAATGAATCCTCATAATCGTGATTTTGACCCGAACAATCCGTGGGCATTCCAAGAAACACCTAGCCCAGCATCCAATCGTCCAATTGCTCCCTTTTTTAATACAATCCACGATGCCGGATATGGCTGGTTACGCATCGTTTATCTCGAATCGTTTGAATAATGATGTCGGTCAAAAACACCAATGCCTTTCACGCAACGCGCGTCATTGAAAAACACTAGTTGTTTTTACAACAAGCAGCGGATATAATTTGATTAATTTTCTTTATATGTATCCTTTTTTTTCTTATATACAATTGATTAGAGCATCAACAACGCGCGGGTTTTGAATACCCCTCCGGATTTAGACGACACACTTAAGGACGACTAGTCGATTGTGGTGATGCCATGGGGTGGTTTGCTTTGTTCCACTAGACCTGTCCGCTTGGTGATAAGTGGGGCCCATCCTCATTTCAGACGGATACATATTAAAAAAGTCGATTTGTATTTTAAAAATCCACTCCAACGGATTAAATAATAATAATAATAATAATAATAATAATAATAATAATAATAATAACAATAACAATAACAATAATAATAATAATAATAACCTAAAATAAGATTTTTTAACATCTGTGCCCCTAACGTCTTTATAACTAACTATTTTGGCCCATGAGTCTAACTCAACCTATTACACTGGTTAATTAATTGTCACATGCATCTCACATGATGGACATATTAGTAAATTCACCTCCCCACTTTACCTCCTTTATAAACAAAACCCTAGCATTTTCTCTATCACCAAATGACCATTATGCCCCCAAACTTCATTCCTCCATGTTTTCCATGCGTCCAAGCTAGATTCTTAGCCAAAACAAGTCCCGAACAATGTCTTTTGCCTTGCTCGTCATCTTCAGGTGTTCCACTTCATCTCCAAATACTTTAACTCCATTGATTTAAGCGATTAATCTGCAAAACCATAATTTCTCGTAGTTGTCACATTCAAACAATATAATCACCTAAAACACAATAAAAACCATAAGATAGACATGTTAATGCTCATGTTTTTTCCTCTCTATCAATTGGCCATGTCGTAATTACCCTAATGCATGGTGAGGTCAATATACGTGTGGTGATCAAGGTCACCCCTCAATAATGCTAGAAGTCGTTTGCTCACAAGATCTATGGGTTTAGCATGCTTTTTATAGAGTTGCAGGTTCAAACAACGATTTAAACATTTAGCAAGATCTGAGGTTTTCGACGACATCATCAGAGGTACCGGCCTTGATTCTTCATTCATGCTCAATGGGGTGTCATACAAGCATGGGTATTATCTATTTGACGGTGTATACCCAAGCTATGCGGCTATTGTTAAAACTATATCAAATCACCCTGATGAAAAAAGAAAAAAATACGTGAAGTGCCAAGAAGCGGAAAAAAAGATGTCAAACGGTTGTTTGGTGTGTTGAAGTCACGTTGGCATATGATACAAAACCCGACACGTGCATGGACGCCAGCTTGTACCATATAACATAACATGATTATCGAAGATGAATGCCTAGCGATATCTGAGTACGATCCGAATGACATTGATGAGAATGTTAGGTCGGTTAACAAGGGGCAACAAGAATCAAACACATGGGAACCTTTGTGCGTAGTTAATCGACCATATTTGGAATTACTTCCGTGTTGATCCAGATGATGTTCCCAATCACGTTGATGACGAGTAGTGGTGTTCGTAGGTTTATGCAAAATTTATTTTATGCTTTTAATTAGTAAGTATTTTTAAATTAACATTTGTGTTTTTTTAATTTGTAAGTTTCTTAAATTTTATGAAATGTTTAATTTTCTTCACAAATTTTCTAATTTATTTATATTTTAACAAATTAAATGAATAAAAAGTATTATTTATAAATTAAATAAATTAAATAAAAATATAAAAAAAAGAAGGGGGAAGAGGGAGGAAGGGAAACCACACCCTTAGGTGGTGTTTGTTTTTTTGCCAGAAGCACTTCTGGCCACTTATGTCTGCGCCGCGCAGACGCACGCAGAGGTTTGGAGTCCGCAGCTTGTTTGTTTTCTCGCAGACCTTTCATTAAAAAAGGCCTGCGAGACCTCTTCACCACACAGACATTCAGGTATGTCTTCTTGGAACCTCTTCTTGGCAGACCTCTTCTTCCACCACCTCTACCACCACATCCCTGCCACCACATCCCTGCCCAAACCTCCACCACCACATCCCTGCCCAAAAACCCCAAATCGAACCAAAACCCCCAAATCAATATCGGTGAGAGAGATACCGTAGAGAGAGAGAGTGTGAGAGAGATACCGTAGAGAGAGAGAGAGAGATCGGTGGTGGTGGTGCTACCAGATCGGAGATCGGTGGTGGTGCTTGAACCATGGTTGCAGAAATCGGCCTAGGCGGCCGATTAATCGGCGCCTAGGCGCTAGGCGGTCATCTACTGCCTAATTTTGAGCTAGGCGGTCAATTAATCGGTCATGGTCAAAAATCGGTCAAAATCGGTCCTAGGCGGTCAAAATCGGTCCTAGGCGGTCAAAAATCGGATTAATCGGACAATATTAGTCGGTCAAAATCGATCAAAATCGGTCCTAGGCGGTTCTAGGCGGTCAAAATCGGTCAAAATCGAACCATACTATCTGAAACTTGAAGTATTTATGTGAATTTTGAAGTATTATTTTTATATTATTGGGTATATATATATAATTTTGAAAAAATACATATAAAAATCCCATTCCGATTAATCCCTAGGCTGTACCTCACCGCCCGACTAGCGCCTAGCGCCTTCTACAACATTGGCTTGAACCGAAACCCCCAAATCGAACCAAAAACCCCAATCGAACCCAGATCGGAGATGATGGCGGAGGTGGTGCGGTTGAACGACGAAGATGATGGCGGTGGTGAGACGGTGGTGGTGGTTGAACGACGAAGGCGGTGGTGGTGGTTGAACGACGAAGATGATGGCGGTGGTGTGATGGCGGAGGTGGTGCGGTGGTGGTGGTGCTATGGGCGGTGGTGGTCTGCATATTGTAGAGAGAGTAGAGAGAGAGAGTTGAGGCAGACATTTGTAGATAGAAAGTGGTTTTGTAGAAGAAAAAAAACAAACACTCTTCTCCTTGCAGACTGCAGACATTTGGTCCACCTCTTCTCCTGCAGATGCCTGCAGATGTGGTCCGCAGACTGCAGACCTTTTTCCGCAGAAAAAACAAACAGCACCTTAGTGGGGGAATGGTGATGAGATCCCTAATTAGTAATTAGCCTTACTAATACACAATAGCTTACAAATCTTTATTACTTTATAATATTATGTATTATATAATGAATTTTTATGAGTTTAAAATGTACATTTCTTGGACCCATTTCTGAAGTAAAGGATGCCTAGAATCTCCTTGATCTAAACAGCAACACCTTATCCTATTATTGTTGTAGTGTCTGCTAGTGAAAAGGATACTGTTTGGTCAAATTCTTGGCTAGACCATATTGATGAGAAGACCATGTATTTACCAAATCAATGGTTTTACGTTTAGGCTATGCGGTATGGTAATGGTACTCTCTTGAAAGATGATCCGTCACGTCAGCGTCACGTAGGATGGGTTTGAGGATAGGGCAAAGAGGATGGAGGTATGGAAATAGGAGGATGGACCTAAAATGTATATGTATATATTGTATGTATTGGTGTGTGAGAGAGGGGATGGCTGTTTTTGTTTTGTTGTGGTCCGTCGGACACGTCCACCTGCGGACGGTGAGGACGCCGCTTGGGGGGGGGGCAACATGGAAAGAGGACCGGCGCCCGTAGGGGACGGTCCAAAGCCGATCCCCACACCAAGCAGCCTTATAAATGTACATAGGGAGGCACATCTAATCTTCCATTTGGGGGATTCAATCGTGTGTTGATATTTTTATTTTAAGAAGACCATATTCAACCTTGGGCTTATAGCTCAGTGGTTATGGAAATGAGGGAAGACTCCTGACCGAAAGGTCTCGAGTTCGATTCCTGATTCACCTGGGTTTTACCGGCTTTGCATTGTCGTGCCCTCGGGCGGGTGCAAGGTCGGGTTTTCCCCAGAACTGGTGGCATTGTGCGTGCAGGTTGGGCTGCCGCGGGCTACCTTTCGGCCAATGAGTGCCTCGTACGGAGTACCCGACGATTCTTATGTTGGACGTTCAAAAAAAAGACGATATTCGAATGATTGAGACTTAATCATGTGTATAGTAGATGAATGTTAATATAGTAGATGATAATAACTCATGTTGAATGTGAATAAGTTATATTGAGTGAATTTAAGATATGAGCAAGCAATGGAATTGATAACGACTTCCTAAAATTTGCTTCTAATTTCGTAGACAATTTTATATTATTATAAATTAAATGTATATTTTATCTTGATTCCAATATGGTGATGGGATTGGCGAGAAGTGACAAATTCCCACGTGGTAAATCTAGGGACAAAATACGGAGGTATTCCAGTTTTCAAAACATGATTAACGGCCCACATTTTAGTTGTGACAAAACATTGACCCTTAGCTTTTTAAGAGTTACATTCTTAGCCATTCAAATTATATTTATTTTTTACGCTAATCCTAGAAATAATGTAACTTACTCTTTAAAATCACCACCTCGCACGATGATCGACCATTGTCACTTCGTCTTTTCGAAGTAGTAATAAGTCAAGTTGAATGTTAATACGTTATATTGGGTGAATTTAAGATATGAGCAAGCAAGAGAATTGGCAACAGCTTCCTAAAATCTGCTACTAATTTCGTAGCTGATTTTATATTATAAATTAAATTTATTTTTTTTATCTTAATTCCAAAATGATGACAACATTAACAAGACGTGACAAAATTAAAATGTGGTAAATTTAGGGACATAATACGGAGGTACTTCAGTTTTTTTTTTTTTTTTTTTAACGGCAAATTTGGATCACTGACGGACTACTGGAGTATCATCGTGCCACCAGAGGAACCACCCGATCATATCCATCTCCATTAGGCATAATGCCACACCAATTTAGGAGGAAACCCAATAAATATGGGAAAACTCCCCTTGTGGGAAACGAACCCAGGATCTAGTGGTCCCAAAGCCTTATCCCACCACCAAGATGCCACTAAGCTATTAAACCAAGATTAATGGCTCACTTTTTAGTCGTGACAAAATAGACCCTTAGCTTTATAAGAGTTACATTTTTACCCCTTAAAATTATATAATTATAGTTCCTTTTTGAGTAAACTTCCGTTTTGCTCCCTGTGGTTTGGTCATTTTAACGGTTTTGCTCCAATAGTTTAAAAATAGCCATTTTCCTCCCTGATCTTTCGAGTTTGTCGCCAGTTTGCTCCCTAATCTTTCGAGTTTGTCATCAGTTTCCTCCCTGATGGAGTTAGAGGCTGGGAGCAAAATGAAGATGAGTTAGAAAAATCAGGGAGGAAAATGGCTATATTTAAACTATTGGAGCAAAACAATTAAAATGACCAAACCACAAGGAGCAAAACAGAAGTTTACTCTTCCTTTTTATTCTAATCCTAGAAATAATGTAACATAGTTTTTAAAATCACCACCTTGCACAATTTTCGAAGATTGTAACTATGTCTTTTCAAAACCCTCCGAAGATAGGTTGAAATTCACCTCATGTCCACAACCTAACACTAAATATGTGAAACGAAAACTTGAATAAGGTAAAGAAATGTACATGGTAAATGCAAAATTTGCAAGAGTATGTGATAATTACATTTGTGGAACACATTCCAAAATTAGTCAAAAATAATTCTTACAACAAAGCCAAGAACAAAAACAAAACCTTGAACATTATAGAATCAACCATGTTATATATTTTAGTGTAATCGGGGATTGACTTGGTGATCAAAGCGAATTATACTACACATCAAGCAAGTTAGGAGGTGCGGGAGTGCACGCTTGTTTGAGTTATTATAATTCGAAGCGTACGGGCGGACTCTACGGGGGTTCCAAGGGGGCAGCGCCCCTTGGAGCAGGGTCCAAGGGGTGGCAGCCCCTGGCTGGGGTCGAGCTTGTAGCATTAGCCGCAACTGGCAGAGAAGCTGAGTGGCTAAGAAACTTGATTTATGAGATTCCATTGTGGCCTAAACCTATATCACCAATATCTATTAGATGTGATAGTGCTGCCACCTTGGTTAAGGCCTATAGCCAAGTGTATAATGGGAAGTCTAGACACTTAGGTGTTATACACAGCATGATTCGTGAGCTCATCACGCAAGGGGTGATATCGGTGGAGTTTGTGAGAACTCAACAGAATTTAGCCGACCACTTAACCAAAGAGTTATGTAGAGATCTTGTGCACAAGGCAGCTGTAGGGATGGGATTAAAGTCCACCTGAGATTTCTCGTGTTAAGATACCCAGTTCCCACCTAATATGACGTTAGGTGTTGAATTCAATGTGAAAAGCTTAACATCTAAAAATTGAAACACATTAGTAGCATCATCCCAATATATGTGTTCAGACCTGTAAGTTAACATAGGGGTACATCCTACCTACGGACCTGTACAAGGTGATCCCGCATTTTTTTATGTCACATATTCATTGAAATCGATTCACGTAGAAAGTTTTTCTTACAATGAATCCTTTAATTATATATGAAAAAACTTGTGACACCTAAACCTAAAGAATTGTATAAATGTTTATGCCATTAAAAATTGTATACTATCTTAAAAACCAAAGTCGGTGGAATTTTCCACCGGCTTTGATTGGCCCTTCAACTTTTAGATTTGACAATTTTAGTTCTTTTCTCATTTTTAATATCCTTTACTTTAGTAATTGGCATTTGTAGCCCCTAGCTTTTTACTAAATTAATTTTCTCTAAATAACTTTCGTTCGTTAGTCTCTTTTGTTAATTACTTTTTTACATTCATATTTTTATGTACGTGTCGGTATAAATCTGAGTGTGTCTATGTTTCGACAACCAAAGTCGGTGGAATTTCCCACCGGCTTTGGTTGGCCCTTCAACTTTTGGACATGGCAATTTTAGTCCTTTCCTCATTTTTAATATCCTCTACTGTAGCAATTGCCATTTTTAGCCCCTAGCTTTTTACTAAATTAATTTTCTCTAAATAACGTTCGTTCGTTAATCTCTTTTGTTAATTACTTTTTTACATTCATATTTTTATGTACGTGTCGGTATAAATTTGAGTGTGTCTATGTTTCGACGTAAATTGTTTCCGGAAACGAGTCAGGTTAAATATAATACGTGTTCATTTAGAAAAACTATTTTTACGTGCATATTTTTATATATTTGTTTTTATTAGTTCGAGTTGTTCTACATTTCGACGTAAATTTTTTTCGAAAACGAGCCATGGCAAATATAATACATTTTCGTGCTTATTTTATGTACCTTTCGTAAATTTTGTTCCGAAATGAGCGGAGTCAAATTGCGGTTTTTCTCCTTTTGTAAAAACCCTAATTAATACCGTATAATACGTTATGATTGTACAATGATTATACAGTATAAATTTGATTTACTTTACGTTTTGATTCAATCTAAATGTTTATATAGGTTACATTGAGTTCATCAAATACGTTGAAATGCACGTTTGTATGGTTAACGTATCACATAACGCTTAGACTAATTCATTCGATTTTTGTGTTGTACCCGCGCCACAACGCGCGCGGGCCTTATTACTAGTTTACTAATGAAACCCACAAGTTAAGTTCGGAGCCCATTTTGTTTTAAGTATGATAATATTAAATACATATAGTTTAGACTGTGGGGTATGGGGTGGGGTTGGGGCGTGGGTTGGCTGAAAACGCCCAAGCCACCACCCCGGGTGGGCTTGGGTTTCGGCGTGGCCCAAGGGGCGGGAGTTTAAAGCCGGGCGTGGGGCGGGCTAGCGATTCTATGTGGCAGGCTCCTATTCGCTTGTTGGCTAGGTCATAGCGGGGCATTTAAAATTTAAAATCTAACCGTTTGGTCAAGCCAAGAGGTTCACCCCAACCCAACAGTCAACATCGCTATATATATAACCCCAACCCCACCGGCTACTGATGTGTGTAAAATGCAACATATAAATTACATCAAATGAGGCATAAAACTAACCCTTTTTAAGTACTAATATTGGAAAAAGAGTGTTTTTGTCTTCCTTTTGTATTTTCAGGATTAAATGAGCTCAAAAACGCAAAAGAAGCAAAAAGACAGCTAAATCCAACATAAATACAAGAAAAGGAATATTAGTGGACTGCCCGACCCCTCAACGGCACCTTCCAAAGCAAAAGAGAGAAATCAGAAGGCTGAACACGCCCCGTGCTCAGCCAGCACGGGGGGCGTGCCCAAGAAGCAGCAGAAAAGACAAATCCATAGAAGCTTCTATTGCCCATCACGGGGCCGTGCTCAGCGGACACGGGGGCGTGTCGAAAGTACAGCAGGCGCATTTATTGTAATTGCGAATTACAATTAATGATGAGAGAGATTGTCAGACAGACACGGGGCCGTGTCCAGCGGACACGGGGCCGTGTCCAGCACTCTGTTCAGCCTATAAATAGGAGTGCTTGGATTCATTTCATCTCATCCCTTGGCACACCACCTCTCTCACACTTCATCCACCACCCACCACCATCACAACACCATCATCCACCACCATCATCCATTGTCCATCGTAGAGTGTGTGAGTCGTCTCGGGATCCAAGATTGATCGTAAGAGTTCTTGACAATCAAGGCCATGTTTGCCTAAGTCTCTTACATCACTTGGTGAAGACAAAGTGTCTAGTATAATACTTTTTATTTCTAATCTTTTGCACTTTTTATTTGGTTTTGTATTAATGACTTTAATAACTAGTTACTTATGTTGAAGGTGATCTTTCCTTATCGTTTGTCCGTGGTGTCTTGACATTATTTTACTGTCTATATAAAATAAAGGATTTTCACCAATCATATCTCCACGGTCTATATGGAGGTATGTTGGCTACCTGGTAGGGGGTTAAGGGAACGGTTTGGTAAAGGTCTTGCCATTGTTCAGCGTTTAGAGGTCCTGCAATGGACCTGGGTCAAATTTAGTAGGATCTCCTTCAATACTTCACGGTATTGGATGGCGGGGGTCCAAACTCTTTGATCCCCTCATAAGTTAACTACTATTAATACTATAACCCGGCTATTTAGGACTGTATCCCTGCTGACTCAGACTACTTAGCCGAGGGTAACGTCACCGCCAAAAGCGGGGCCTACCACAATACTGCATTAATAACTTAATTCATTATCTTCCAATAATCCACCATTTTAGGATTGTATCCCTGCTGACTCAAACTACTGGGGTGAGGGTAACGTCACCTTCAAAAGAGGGGCCTACTACAATAACTAAGATAATCTCTTAATTATGTGCAAAAGTGCGGAAATAATCAAAGGTTATACTAGATACGAGTCGGAACCAAGTGATTCATCTTGTCTATCTGTTTTTCTTTTATTTTTATTTTCAGCATTTTAGTTAGTTTTTAATTTTTCTTAGCTTAAAACATTTTTTTTCTAAACTTTTATTTTGGTTAGACGTTGAGGATAAACCGGTACTAAAAGCTCTTGTGTCCTTGGACGACCTCGGTATCTTACCAACGCTATACTACACTCAACGATGGATGCACTTGCCCATATGTGTGTTTAGTGTTAGTGAAATATCGTGTTTTATAAATTTAAAACTTGGCTAAAATAAGTGTTAAAAAGGGCTTAAAATATACACCTAATATATATAACACTTTATCGCACATTAAGTTTTTGGCGCCGTTGCCGGGGACACAAGGATTTTAAGAAAGTTAGGAATCAACGGCTTAATCATCTTTTATTTTCCTTTTTATTTTTTTTAGGATTTTTCTTAGTTTTTCAGCTTCTGCAGAGCTCAGCACGGGCCGTGCCCGCTGAACACGCCCCCGTGCTCAATCATTGGAACTGGCAATCCTGTTTTACGTCAGACAGTAAGCTGAACACGGGGCCGTGCTCACCCAACACGCCCCCGTGCCCAAGAGTCAGTTACTGAAAACAGAACCGTTAGATCCCGGCGGTTGGTAATTTCTGACATAAACATGAGTGATAGTAATTATTTTTACTTTCGGCACTCTTATGGTACGTGGTGTCAATTATGTGGTGGCAAACATGAAGAAGTAAAATGCTACTTTCTAAATTATAGGCCCCACTACATAGACCCACCAACTTCTCACAACCTTAAGAGGGGCGAAAGTAAAAATAAGCACTATTTCTCCCTCGAATGCGCCTAGCCAGATATTCTAGGATAAATGCTCCTTGATGAGCTATTTCAACTAGAAAAGCTAGTTCAGAATTGGTTAGAAGAGCTTAGGAAGGATTTTATTGATCCACCCCAAGACGATAACCATGAAGAAAAGTTGGAACCGCATTCCGACAACCTCGTTGCTCCCGAAAATACCTTCGTACCTAGCAAAGACTTGGACGATAGTCGTCCCTGTGTCGATTGTGCCGTGAAGGACTCTCCATCGACTTCGTTCGGTGCATACATAGACCTGAGCGATTCGGCATACACCTTCTTTAACAAGAGCCCGGGAAAGGGTTGGACTTGTCCACCTAGAATAAAAATAGGAATTACCCTCACCGACAACCTCTTGCGTTCTCGCCTTAGTCTAGGACAATTAAGGTATCTTAGGCACTTTGGGGTTGTTCCAACCAGTCAGGAACCACCCGATACTAACAAGTTCCTTAAAAAAACTAGACAACTTCATAAAATAGTCCATAGACACGGGGTCGTGCCCAGCCAACACGCCCCCGTGTCCATCGAAAGATTCCATTCTGATCAGTACGTCAGAATGCGGACAAACTGTGTCAGAATTCCACCCGAACACGGGGCCGTGTCCACTCAACACGGGCCGTGTCCAGGATGCTGTCATTTTCTATAAATGCAGCCAAGAATTCTGCACATTTGGACCAACTTGGGACAGAGATTTGCAGGAATCTTCTCTCAAACTGTAACACCCTAGTTATTTAATATGTAAATACCAACGATTAGATGTGTAGTTAAGACTACACATGCTATAAAAATACGGGTTTATTAAAACTTTTATAAATCATAGGTTATTCTACAAAACATGGTCGAATTCGTTGATTAAAATCTACAACGTTGCAATGTGCGGAAGCGTGTATCTTTGTCGTGTTCGGTTCTTCGCTGAGCTTGATCGTCTCCCGGCACCCCAGAAAGTACCTACATTTCATAAACATGAAATGCTTTAGTCATGCGGTATTTAAAACGCATTTAAACGAGTCCGGAAAACAACTGATCAAAATATACATTTTTGTACGGGGTCCACCGTAAATTACGGTGGACACCGTAATTTACGGTGGTCCTTGTTTTGACTTGTTTTCACCGTAAATCAGAAGAGATTCACCGTAGCATTTTTCAACTCCACCGTAAATTACGGTGGACACCGTAATTTACGGTGGCACCTGCATTCCGCTTCTCCAATTTGCCGCAACTTGACACGAAATCTTTCGTATCTTTCAAACCGCTTATCCGTTTGACCTACCGTTTCTTCCTACATGTTTGTAATTTGATTCTCCATCATATGGAGTTAAAATCCGACATCCGGCTTGATAAAATTCAAGACTTTTAAGTCTTCGGCTTATTACTCTTTTACCAAAATTTGACCCGTTCGTGATTTTATCAAACATACAAGTTTGTTTGACCCTTATTTCTCATAAACCTATTAAATTCAAGGATATCTAACATATTGGGTTCCAATTATAGAATTATATACATTCTTTAACCCATTTTCACCCATATGCTTATTTGACCCGTTTGAGGTATTCAAGCATATTTTAGCACCATTTGCTTTCATTCATTTTCAAAATATATATATCCATATTTCTTAACAAAGGATCTTCCACCACAACTATATTTGTGGTGGATTCGATGTGATGATTTATGTGTACCAGAATTTACCCTTCAAATAGTTATTTTACGGCAAAGACTCAAATAGAGCCATTTGACTAACGTTTTACATCTTTCAACTTCTATACTCTTCCTAAGTAATTATTTAATTGAAAAACTCATTTCCAAACAACCTTTAAGGGTTGTTTGTTCAATTTGGCCTACAAGGGCGTTTTGGTCAATCTTAGTCCTTCATTTACGACGAAGGACAATTAGTGCTTGTTTGAACCCCAAAGTCCGACCTTTTAACCATATTCTTGTTTAGAAACCAATATGTTTCTAAACACCATAATCATAACTCAAATTATTCTCTTTACCTAAAAGATAACCGAATGGCTTATTTTAACTTTGTCTAACTGTCATAAAACTCCAAATTCTACATGATGAGTTGTATTACTATACGTACCTGGCTCGGATCAATATATTGACCCGTTTCAATACCTTTCCTTAGTAGCTATGTAAGCATCCATGTGCTATTTATTTCCTAAATTCATGCAACTTGACAACCCATTAGTCGATATTGTCAAAGGGTGATGATTTCACCTTTTGACCCGTTTGGTCTATATGACCAATTACCATTGTCAAATTGTCAAAATTACCATTTTGCCCTTAATGGTTATTATGATTTAACTTATATGATAACCATTAAAAGTACATGCTTCATTCGTCATAATATGATCGAATTACCGGTTTAACTCATTTTTAGCCATCATTATGTTTTCTTGTCATATTTGATTATCTTGTTCCGTACGACCACATGTCGGAACATCATATCTCAATTAGGTATTTTTCTTTATTCGTAACTAATACGACGAAAGAATATTATAAATAAATAACTAGTGTAAGATATACTTACTTTGCATCCGAATTATGCTTTTTCCACCATTCTTGCTTCGTTTGACCCGCTTCCTTTCCAAGCCTCCACCTAGCTTGTCAAGCGCCAAACTATCATCATAATTCGTAAGACGGTTATATTAGTCATCATTAATTATGACTATTCCATCTTACATATTTTCTATCACAAATACCATTCGATTTTGTTAATGGTCGGTTTGACTACTAAAAGTCAAACGCCCCTTAGCATATAAATGCACATTCAAGTTCTATCTATCAATTAGTAGCTAACATGATCTTATACACTTAGTTACATGAACATGGCTACCAAATTTCATCATAACATTCAAACCCATTTCAATCATGTATGAACAAGTTCCCAAATCACTTAATTTGTTTGAGTGCCTTGTTTCTATTATCCAATATGATGATTTTAAACATAAACTTATCATCACCTTTACTATTACATAAAAACCCACTTCCTAGTTTACTTGTTAATCACATACAAGTGATATTACTTCAAGTTCTTCATGATTTCATCATTTCTAACAAAACCCACTTCTAGTTACTTATGAACTCTTAACAAAATCTCTAATTTGTTCAAGTAGTTCATTCATATGAATTAGTATGATGTTTATAAACACCATTAGGACATCAATTTCATCAATTCAACCAAAACCCACATAGCTCATACTAGGGTAATTATCAAATCCCTAGTTTTGACAACAATTCATCAAGATTTCTACTAGGGTTTGTTCCTAAACCAAGATATAATCACAATAACACTCATAGATTTAATATTCATTCCAGAATTTCGATTATGATTGTTCATCATAATCTCAAAGTATCACCAAATCATAAATTTCAACATACCTTGTGATCCCCACGACTAGGTGATCATTAATACGTGTTCATGCATTCGATTCGGGCTGGATTCGACCTTCAATTTCGTTGATTTGTTGAAGCTAGGGCTAAAGCTCCATGGGAGCTTTCTCCTGACCTTAACCACGCACGCACACACACACTTGTGTGTGTGTTGTGTTTATTTTTAAGTTTTTAATTTCAATTTCAAGTTACCCGGCTTTGGTCCCTCGTGTTTGGTTAGTTATTAATTAGATCACAACCTAATTATTTTCAATAACATTCCCACTTATTAACTAGGTTTAATATTCCTAGTGAACTTAGCGGGTTCGGGAATATTTATGACTAAGTTTATTTTAGGTCCCGTTAACTCGGGCCTTCTAAGCTTTTATTTCCTTAAAAGCTTTTATTCACTTTTTAGTTATTATTAGGATTAATTATTTAAATCCTAATATTTACCGGGTAAATTTTTACCACTAAAGGTATTTTACCCGTCTTTACTATTAACGTGGTTTGATTACCAAAGCCGTTTTCGGGGTGTTACAAGTCTACCCCCCTTAAAGAGGTTTCGTCCTCGAAACCTTTTCTTACTTAATTTATCGAGTTCAACTCCATGTATCTGCTCTCGATAATTAATTAAGCATTTTTCATATCTTAACCGATTGTTAGTATTACCAAAAAAAATATGGTAATATTCTTTTGGTTATTAATCATCTACGTATCTTACATGACATAATGCGACTGGAAATAACGTAATCTCGTTATTTCCACTAGTTTAATTAACTTAGCGATATTCCTCGCTTTCATATACTATCGAATTCTTTATGAATCCGTGACTTTGACCCGTTTAAAAGTCTTTAGTGAAATCTCTCACTTTTTGCAACGATTTCTTTTGTTTTCAATTTTATTTATTCGGTTCATTTATACCGAATCCACCGCTTACAAGCAAACCAAATTTATTTAAATGACCTTGACGGGTCTCACTAATTAGTCTTATTAGTCCAGTTACTATTTACCGCTTGCTTGGTTATAATGTGATTCTACTTCACATTACATTTCTTGACCGTGATTGTGTTATATCATGTTTAATTTATATCAAAATTTCATTTTCGAAAATATCACTTTTCGAATATATCGTCTTGCGCCTATCAGCGTCAAGACTTGTATCTTTCATGCTTACTATTTAAATTCCTATCAGAATTTATGTTTGTAAAAACATTACTTCTTACTAAAACCGAAGTTTTAGTTTTAGGATCTTTTTCTTTAACTTGTGTCAATCATCCATACTGGGATATCGACAGTCCATAATTTATTCTTTTACAGCCTTTGTTTTATGCGGGGATTCTCAATTTATCCGTCGCTTTGTCTAATTAACCCTGTAAGTTTTATCGTTTTGCTCTATAGGCTATTTTATTAGACTTTCACCTCTTTAAGGCTAGGTCCTTGTAGTCTATTTCTTTTTAGTCGTGACCCGTAGGTCATATTAGTCTCGTAGACTTTTCCATTGTTTATAACCCCAAGGGTTATATTGATCCCGTAGATCATTCTTTACGCATGTCTATATTGAAATATATATATGGTGTCAAAGCACTCTTTTATGTTTGGAAATCATTTGTTTTCACCCTTGAACTTCATTTGACCTTGACCGTAGTCTAAGGCTTCATTTGTTTACTTCCGGGCTAATCCTCCGACTTTATGACTTCTGACGTTATTTACGCGTCCGTTTGTCTCAAGCTTACCATTATCCGGCTTGCGCCTACTTATGCCATTAAGCATTTATACTTTATTCAACCCGTTCAACCTCAAAATGGTTGGATATAATTATTAAAATTTCTGTTTACGAAATTTTATGGTCTTTTAGTCATAACTCACAATCTGAGTCTTTTGACTTTAAATTCTTGTTCTCGTCTCTCGGTTTACGCATGTGTTTAAATCCTTACCCATCAACCGGGTGTTTTACCGAAGTCGTTATTATTGCAACCCTTCCGGTATGCATTAAGACCTCGCTTCATTTTTATATTCCGACTTTGTCTTTAAGTTGGACGTTTTACAAAAACGACCCGTTAAGGGACTCATTTGCAATTTCCGGGTTCGAGCGTAAGTACACTCCCTCCCAATACTTGTCTAATCATGCTTGCGTTTTCTGGGTTCGAGTGTAAGTACACTCCCTCCCAATACTTGTTTAATCACACTTGCGTTTTCTGGGTTCGAGTGTAAGTACACTCCCTCCCAATACTTGTTTAATCATGCTTGCGTTTTCTGGGTTCGAGTGTAAGTACACTCCCTCCCAATACTTGTTTAATCATGCTTCTTTGTCCCTTCACTCGGGCTCATTATCCTAATGTAATACGCTTCCGTCACTCGGTTGTGCGTTTACATTATTATCAAATATTTTGCTTGTCTGATTCATTTGGGTACTTTTTACTTAGTCCCATTCACCCCGCCATTACCACATCGGACATAACTGCGCTCATTATAAGAAGCTCATGCTATCATGTGTTCACTACTTACTTGGCCAGAGTAAGCGATCAACACATGGTACGCGTGACCTTATTATAATTACCACATCACGTCCCATGTAAGTAACTCCTCAAATTATTCTCATGTTTATGGTTTCATTTGGTAAAACTTTATTTAATTGTTAGTTAACAATTATTAGTTTTAATCGTTTATCCTTGAACATGTACAATGTCCCTTTTTATAAACATTTATTCACATTCTTTGATGTGATCATAAATTTTCTCAATAGGATTTGTATTGAGAATACTTGCTTGGATGATCACTCTCGTCCAAGTTTCTATATAAACAAGTCTTGTTATTCATTTGTTATTCATCATTGTGAATAACACATTTCCTATTAAATTTCTCTTGGAAATCAGGTTTTCCAAGTTCTGTCATATGTGTATGCAACCGTTATTACTTACGTGTTTGTAGCATATAACGACTCGTGCGATTAAATTTAAAAGTGTGCACCTGGTGATGCTTGCCCTAACGGGCTTCTCTTGTCATTAGTCTTGTTCGCGACCGTTACGCGATTTTGGTCCTTAATGAGTATGCTCTTTCTGTCGTACCCCGGACCGTTCCATCATCATGTCCATAATTTGTTTGACTCTCGTCATCTTCAAACGCGAGTGTCCTTCATTTAAAACATTCACAAAAGTTAGTAAAGTCAACTTCAATAATCGCCCGTATTATAATACAAGGCATTTTCTACTATACACGTCAACGCGCGTATTTTCGTCAACTACATCAATCGTTTAATTGGGGTAACGTGTGTTACACGATAGCCCTATGTGTTGTTTACAACACTTAAGCATACTAACTAATAACGTACTTGTACTTACCGGATTTGCGATCAAGCTTCGAACCGAACACCCATCTTTATTAAGAGCATAAGGTTTAAGTCCAAGCATAGTTTTCCCACCATACTTGAATCTCTTAAACCAGCGCTCTGATACCAACTTGTAACACCCTAGTTATTTAATATGTAAATACCAACGATTAGATGTGTAGTTAAGACTACACATGCTATAAAAATACGGGTTTATTAAAACTTTTATAAATCATAGGTTATTCTACAAAACATGGTCGAATTCGTTGATTAAAATCTACAACGTTGCAATGTGCGGAAGCGTGTATCTTTGTCGTGTTCGGTTCTTCGCTGAGCTTGATCGTCTCCCGGCACCCCAGAAAGTACCTACATTTCATAAACATGAAATGCTTTAGTCATACGGTATTTAAAACGCATTTAAACGAGTCCGGAAAACAACTGATCAAAATATACATTTTTGTACGGGGTCCACCGTAAATTACGGTGGACACCGTAATTTACGGTGGTCCTTGTTTTGACTTGTTTTCACCGTAAATCAGAAGAGATTCACCGTAGCATTTTTCAACTCCACCGTAAATTACGGTGGACACCGTAATTTACGGTGGCACCTGCATTCAGCTTCTCCAATTTGCCGCAACTTGACACGAAATCTTTCGTATCTTTCAAACCGCTTATCCGTTTGACCTACCGTTTCTTCCTACATGTTTGTAATTTGATTCTCCATCATATGGAGTTAAAATCCGACATCCGGCTTGATAAAATTCAAGACTTTTAAGTCTTCGGCTTATTACTCTTTTACCAAAATTTGACCCGTTCGTGATTTTATCAAACATACAAGTTTGTTTGACCCTTATTTCTCATAAACCTATTAAATTCAAGGATATCTAACATATTGGGTTCCAATTATAGAATTATATACATTCTTTAACCCATTTTCACCCATATGCTTATTTGACCCGTTTGAGGTATTCAAGCATATTTTAGCACCATTTGCTTTCATTCATTTTCAAAATATATATATCCATATTTCTTAACAAAGGATCTTCCACCACAACTATATTTGTGGTGGATTCGATGTGATGATTTATGTGTACCAGAATTTACCCTTCAAATAGTTATTTTACGGCAAAGACTCAAATAGAGCCATTTGACTAACGTTTTACATCTTTCAACTTCTATACTCTTCCTAAGTAATTATTTAATTGAAAAACTCATTTCCAAACAACCTTTAAGGGTTGTTTGTTCAATTTGGCCTACAAGGGCGTTTTGGTCAATCTTAGTCCTTCATTTACGACGAAGGACAATTAGTGCTTGTTTGAACCCCAAAGTCCGACCTTTTAACCATATTCTTGTTTAGAAACCAATATGTTTCTAAACACCATAATCATAACTCAAATTATTCTCTTTACCTAAAAGATAACCGAATGGCTTATTTTAACTTTGTCTAACTGTCATAAAACTCCAAATTCTACATGATGAGTTGTATTACTATACGTACCTGGCTCGGATCAATATATTGACCCGTTTCAATACCTTTCCTTAGTAGCTATGTAAGCATCCATGTGCTATTTATTTCCTAAATTCATGCAACTTGACAACCCATTAGTCGATATTGTCAAAGGGTGATGATTTCACCTTTTGACCCGTTTGGTCTATATGACCAATTACCATTGTCAAATTGTCAAAATTACCATTTTGCCCTTAATGGTTATTATGATTTAACTTATATGATAACCATTAAAAGTACATGCTTCATTCGTCATAATATGATCGAATTACCGGTTTAACTCATTTTTAGCCATCATTATGTTTTCTTGTCATATTTGATTATCTTGTTCCGTACGACCACATGTCGGAACATCATATCTCAATTAGGTATTTTTCTTTATTCGTAACTAATACGACGAAAGAATATTATAAATAAATAACTAGTGTAAGATATACTTACTTTGCATCCGAATTATGCTTTTTCCACCATTCTTGCTTCGTTTGACCCGCTTCCTTTCCAAGCCTCCACCTAGCTTGTCAAGCGCCAAACTATCATCATAATTCGTAAGACGGTTATATTAGTCATCATTAATTATGACTATTCCATCTTACATATTTTCTATCACAAATACCATTCGATTTTGTTAATGGTCGGTTTGACTACTAAAAGTCAAACGCCCCTTAGCATATAAATGCACATTCAAGTTCTATCTATCAATTAGTAGCTAACATGATCTTATACACTTAGTTACATGAACATGGCTACCAAATTTCATCATAACATTCAAACCCATTTCAATCATGTATGAACAAGTTCCCAAATCACTTAATTTGTTTGAGTGCCTTGTTTCTATTATCCAATATGATGATTTTAAACATAAACTTATCATCACCTTTACTATTACATAAAAACCCACTTCCTAGTTTACTTGTTAATCACATACAAGTGATATTACTTCAAGTTCTTCATGATTTCATCATTTCTAACAAAACCCACTTCTAGTTACTTATGAACTCTTAACAAAATCTCTAATTTGTTCAAGTAGTTCATTCATATGAATTAGTATGATGTTTATAAACACCATTAGGACATCAATTTCATCAATTCAACCAAAACCCACATAGCTCATACTAGGGTAATTATCAAATCCCTAGTTTTGACAACAATTCATCAAGATTTCTACTAGGGTTTGTTCCTAAACCAAGATATAATCACAATAACACTCATAGATTTAATATTCATTCCAGAATTTCGATTATGATTGTTCATCATAATCTCAAAGTATCACCAAATCATAAATTTCAACATACCTTGTGATCCCCACGACTAGGTGATCATTAATACGTGTTCATGCATTCGATTCGGGCTGGATTCGACCTTCAATTTCGTTGATTTGTTGAAGCTAGGGCTAAAGCTCCATGGGAGCTTTCTCCTGACCTTAACCACGCACGCACACACACACTTGTGTGTGTGTTGTGTTTATTTTTAAGTTTTTAATTTCAATTTCAAGTTACCCGGCTTTGGTCCCTCGTGTTTGGTTAGTTATTAATTAGATCACAACCTAATTATTTTCAATAACATTCCCACTTATTAACTAGGTTTAATATTCCTAGTGAACTTAGCGGGTTCGGGAATATTTATGACTAAGTTTATTTTAGGTCCCGTTAACTCGGGCCTTCTAAGCTTTTATTTCCTTAAAAGCTTTTATTCACTTTTTAGTTATTATTAGGATTAATTATTTAAATCCTAATATTTACCGGGTAAATTTTTACCACTAAAGGTATTTTACCCGTCTTTACTATTAACGTGGTTTGATTACCAAAGCCGTTTTCGGGGTGTTACAAGTCTACCCCCCTTAAAGAGGTTTCGTCCTCGAAACCTTTTCTTACTTAATTTATCGAGTTCAACTCCATGTATCTGCTCTCGATAATTAATTAAGCATTTTTCATATCTTAACCGATTGTTAGTATTACCAAAAAAAATATGGTAATATTCTTTTGGTTATTAATCATCTACGTATCTTACATGACATAATGCGACTGGAAATAACGTAATCTCGTTATTTCCACTAGTTTAATTAACTTAGCGATATTCCTCGCTTTCATATACTATCGAATTCTTTATGAATCCGTGACTTTGACCCGTTTAAAAGTCTTTAGTGAAATCTCTCACTTTTTGCAACGATTTCTTTTGTTTCAATTTTATTTATTCGGTTCATTTATACCGAATCCACCGCTTACAAGCAAACCAAATTTATTTAAATGACCTTGACGGGTCTCACTAATTAGTCTTATTAGTCCAGTTACTATTTACCGCTTGCTTGGTTATAATGTGATTCTACTTCACATTACATTTCTTGACCGTGATTGTGTTATATCATGTTTAATTTATATCAAAATTTCATTTTCGAAAATATCACTTTTCGAATATATCGTCTTGCGCCTATCAGCGTCAAGACTTGTATCTTTCATGCTTACTATTTAAATTCCTATCAGAATTTATGTTTGTAAAAACATTACTTCTTACTAAAACCGAAGTTTTAGTTTTAGGATCTTTTTCTTTAACTTGTGTCAATCATCCATACTGGGATATCGACAGTCCATAATTTATTCTTTTACAGCCTTTGTTTTATGCGGGGATTCTCAATTTATCCGTCGCTTTGTCTAATTAACCCTGTAAGTTTTATCGTTTTGCTCTATAGGCTATTTTATTAGACTTTCACCTCTTTAAGGCTAGGTCCTTGTAGTCTATTTCTTTTTAGTCGTGACCCGTAGGTCATATTAGTCTCGTAGACTTTTCCATTGTTTATAACCCCAAGGGTTATATTGATCCCGTAGATCATTCTTTACGCATGTCTATATTGAAATATATATATGGTGTCAAAGCACTCTTTTATGTTTGGAAATCATTTGTTTTCACCCTTGAACTTCATTTGACCTTGACCGTAGTCTAAGGCTTCATTTGTTTACTTCCGGGCTAATCCTCCGACTTTATGACTTCTGACGTTATTTACGCGTCCGTTTGTCTCAAGCTTACCATTATCCGGCTTGCGCCTACTTATGCCATTAAGCATTTATACTTTATTCAACCCGTTCAACCTCAAAATGGTTGGATATAATTATCAAAATTTCTGTTTACGAAATTTTATGGTCTTTTAGTCATAACTCACAATCTGAGTCTTTTGACTTTAAATTCTTGTTCTCGTCTCTCGGTTTACGCATGTGTTTAAATCCTTACCCATCAACCGGGTGTTTTACCGAAGTCGTTATTATTGCAACCCTTCCGGTATGCATTAAGACCTCGCTTCATTTTTATATTCCGACTTTGTCTTTAAGTTGGACGTTTTACAAAAACGACCCGTTAAGGGACTCATTTGCAATTTCCGGGTTCGAGCGTAAGTACACTCCCTCCCAATACTTGTCTAATCATGCTTGCGTTTTCTGGGTTCGAGTGTAAGTACACTCCCTCCCAATACTTGTTTAATCACACTTGCGTTTTCTGGGTTCGAGTGTAAGTACACTCCCTCCCAATACTTGTTTAATCATGCTTGCGTTTTCTGGGTTCGAGTGTAAGTACACTCCCTCCCAATACTTGTTTAATCATGCTTCTTTGTCCCTTCACTCGGGCTCATTATCCTAATGTAATACGCTTCCGTCACTCGGTTGTGCGTTTACATTATTATCAAATATTCTAAAAGAAGGTTCCAACAACCCATCTTGTCCTTTCCTCTTTTAGCCATTTCCTTCTTCTCCATCTTTCTCCAAAGAGCTACCATTGAAAGTTTGGAATTCCTCCAACTCTATGGTAGGGATAAATGAGTTTTGTTCAAAGAATCTTGGTAAAAACATGTTATGAAACATTGTTTTAAGTTATTAATAGCTAAAAAGGCCCCACAAGTTCAAAAAAAAATAACTTAAAATTCCAAGTTTCCTTGTTCCAAAACTCTGCAGAAAGATGAACACGGGGCCGTGCTCAGAGAGCACGGGGCCGTGTCCGGTCACTGTTTCATTAAATAAACTATTTTTAGTTTATTTTTCGTAGGATGTCGAGTGAAAACAGCGAAACATCTTCTGTGCATTCGTCAAACAGCCGAAGAGGAAGAAGACCCTCCATTGAAGCTACACTTGTGCACTATGTGGTAGCATTAAGGGAGGCTCTCGATGAAATGACGTCAGTAGATGAGGTCCTAATCGACCGTATTAACGATCTTACGATGGGACTTGAAAGCAGCTTCCAAGAAATTAACCTCTTGCACCAGAGGTTAAATATTCTTGTAGCACCTCCAATGGAACCAGTCCTTCCTCAACAGGATTGGAACCTGGCACTCGGAATCAACAACCCTACCGGGTGGGAAGACTTTCCAGCAGAACCTCCCGTGGAACACCAACACGAGATCCCGGTGGAAGTTGAAACTCCTCAAACTAATGCCAATGAGCCTTCTTTTCTCCTTCCAAGGGAGGTGGAAGAATGGCTCGCCGATATTTGAGGAGAACCGCACGCGGAAGAAGGAGTTCAAATAGGCCTTGTTTAACCAAGATTAGTTACTTCTTGGAAATTTTGCTAATTAAAATAAAGTAAAGGCTAGGACTCCATGGTTTGTTATTTCTTTTATCTAGTTTAATTTAGGATTATGTAAGTTCTCTCTATGATGAAATGAAATGATGGTTTAAGGTTTGGATGGTTTGTAATGAATAAAACACACTCATGGTGGTAAAAGATGAAAAGGGGAACGAGAAAAATGAACCCATGCACAAGAACAAGGCAACCCGACAATTTTCTCCATTTCAGAAAGTTCAACACGGGCCGTGCCCAACCAACACGGCCCCGTGCTGAGCACCCTGCAGAAAACGCCCAGTTCAGGTAACTGGACACGGGTCGTGTTCACCCAGCACGCCCCCGTGTCCAGGCTTCTGTTTCTCTTGTTTTAATTCTGTTACTGGCACTTGAACACGGGGCCGTGCCCGGACAACACGAGGCCGTGTCCAGTGCCCAGTAACACAATTTTTTGCTTTTTAAACACTATTTTACACATCTAATCAACCTAAAAATTTATTTTTGGGACACATTGAGGACAATGTGTAATTTAAGTGTGGAGGGGATGCTAAAACCTTGAATTTTGCAAGTCCTAAATACAAGCCTTACACAAAACTCTATTGGAACCGCTAATCACCCCAAATTTTTTTCAAAAATTTCATTTTTTTTTACTTGTCTAGGTTTAACTCGGGAAATTCAAGTTCTCAAAAAGGTTATATTTTTACAAATTTACAACCGATAGCGTAGTGATAAAAAGAACCAACATAAGAAAATTATGAAAAAGCATGACAAACTTATTTAAAATTTGATTATATATACTTGATCACATAAAAACCCATTCCCACAAAAGTGAGTTTTGAGCCTTTATTGAGCACACAATTACATATCAATTGACTAAATGCTCATTTTTCGTTTCTTGTGTGAATAGCCGCTTGGTTCTTACGACTCTAGAACTTGCCATGACAATACATTCCCGGTCCTTATCAACTTAAACCCGAGTAAGTAAATGATGGAGGCATTAGGACTAACCCTTTTTATTTCTACACCATTATTTTTCTTTTTCTTTTACCACCTACCCAAAAATCCCCCCAGTTAGCCCCTTTGAGCCTAAACCTTTTCATTTCATCACCCAAACAAAAACCCTTTTACCCACCAAAACCCTTTTTTCATTTTTAACCCTTTATTTTAGTAACAAGTTCGGTTGTTCGTAAAAAAAAAAAACAAAAAATGATGAAGCAAAAAGAAAATAAACAAACAAGTTAATCAAAAATAACTTAGTTTGAATAAAAGCTTCATCAAAATAAAAAGTTGCAAAAATACGAAAACCGACACTTGTTACGCTTTTAGCCCTTTTTTCTACTAACCACTCACCCAACCACCTACCTTTAACCCTAGCCTAACCCTTAACCCACAAAGTACTCTTGATATCTACAAAGGTATAAAAGTTAAAAAGGAGGAGAATTGATTTCTTGGCAAGCCTATGGTAGGAATAAGTTCCATGCCGCTCTCGAGTGATTCACTAAAACTACACCTTCGGCCGAGTGTGAGTGATTTCCCCGTGAGGTATGTGAACTTGTATATAAATAGAATTTTAAAAAGGCATGTTATGCCCAAATAAGTAATTTCTTTTATGAAAAGTTCTAAATAAATCATTACGAATAGGAGTGTAAATAAATAAAAATAAAACCCAAAAAGATCTTGGAAATCCCGACACTCTACGACAAGCCCAAAACCTTCTCTTCTACCTATTCCATTTGGGAGTGTAAGCCACATGTTAAAGAGTTTTGCTTGAGGACAAGCAAAAGTTCAAGTGTGGGGGTATTTGATGTGTGTAAAATGCAACATATAAATTACATCAAATGAGGCATAAAACTAACCCTTTTTAAGTACTAATATTGGAAAAAGAGTGTTTTTGTCTTCCTTTTGTATTTTCAGGATTAAATGAGCTCAAAAACGCAAAAGAAGCAAAAAGACAGCTAAATCCAACATAAATACAAGAAAAGGAATATTAGTGGACTGCCCGACCCCTCAACGGCACCTTCCAAAGCAAAAGAGAGAAATCAGAAGGCTGAACACGCCCCGTGCTCAGCCAGCACGGGGGGCGTGCCCAAGAAGCAGCAGAAAAGACAAATCCATAGAAGCTTCTATTGCCCATCACGGGGCCGTGCTCAGCGGACACGGGGGCGTGTCGAAAGTACAGCAGGCGCATTTATTGTAATTGCGAATTACAATTAATGATGAGAGAGATTGTCAGACAGACACGGGGCCGTGTCCAGCGGACACGGGGCCGTGTCCAGCACTCTGTTCAGCCTATAAATAGGAGTGCTTGGATTCATTTCATCTCATCCCTTGGCACACCACCTCTCTCACACTTCATCCACCACCCACCACCATCACAACACCATCATCCACCACCATCATCCATTGTCCATCGTAGAGTGTGTGAGTCGTCTCGGGATCCAAGATTGATCGTAAGAGTTCTTGACAATCAAGGCCATGTTTGCCTAAGTCTCTTACATCACTTGGTGAAGACAAAGTGTCTAGTATAATACTTTTTATTTCTAATCTTTTGCACTTTTTATTTGGTTTTGTATTAATGACTTTAATAACTAGTTACTTATGTTGAAGGTGATCTTTCCTTATCGTTTGTCCGTGGTGTCTTGGCATTATTTTACTGTCTATATAAAATAAAGGATTTTCACCATTCATATCTCCACGGTCTATATGGAGGTATGTTGGCTACCTGGTAGGGGGTTAAGGGAACGGTTTGGTAAAGGTCTTGCCATTGTTCAGCGTTTAGAGGTCCTGCAATGGACCTGGGTCAAATTTAGTAGGACCTCCTTCAATACTTCACGGTCACTACAAAAAAAATGAGTTTTAAGGACTGAAAAATCAGTATCTGATACATCAAAATCAGTTCCTAATGGTTATCAGGGACTGATTTGCTAGTCCCCAGCCAGTCGCGGATACCTAGTACTAGATAGTGCTTTTGGTAACTGTAAATCAGTCCCGATTGTATGAAAACAATAGAGACTATCCATCAGTCTTTGATACACAAAAATTCAGTCATCAATTTGTCCTCCGGTACCGCATCATTTCAGTCCTCGATACATTTCTTTAGTGACTGCAAATTAGTCTCGGATACTATGATATTCGGTCTCTATTGTATTACTTTAGGGGACTGAAAATCAGTCTTTTAAACGTGTTTATAGTTCTTAATATGTTTCGTTAGGTTCGAGATTCCATAACATATCAGTCTCTAATAAGATGTTTTAAAAGATTGAAAATTAGTCCCAATTACCACGCAATTTAAGTCCTTAATATGCTTCTTTTAGGTACTGAAAATTATTCTCACATACTATGTTATTTCAATACTTAATATCTTCTTTTAGAGACTGATAATTAGTTTAAAATAACATTTCTTTTTAGCCTCCAATGTGTTTATTCAAGCATTAATATCATAACAATAATCACTCAAAGTAACACCAATTGAGGAATTGGAAAATTTAGAATAGCATTAGATAAAAAAAAAGTAACAAACATCCTAACTAATGTTTTTGATAGTATTGTCACTTTCGCTATGTAGCCCATCTAAACCATCGATCCACTAATAGACGGCGCATATATTACGCTCTCAAACTATGATATTCTTCCGTATTTTCCATTACTATGTTTCAATTTCTCTTTGAGCTCAACAACCTCATTTCTCGGATCTTCGGTGTCAGTTAAATCTTGTTGACATGATTTGGTTGTCAATTTCTAGTTATCGTTTTTTTCCTAAACACAGGCTCGACACTTATCTCCCATGTTGCTTGTGTTGTTTTATCCCTGTCATCAGAAAAAAATATAATAATGAAGAATAAATATATTCTAAAAAATAGTTGAATAAATCTATTTTTTTAACAAATATAAACCTAAGAAAAAGTTAAACCAAGATTTGTGATTCATGGAATCATATTTCTTTCCTACTAGTTGCTTATTCAAACAGGTATAATTTTCTACAACATTCAAACACCAAAACCAAATAATTCCCTGTATTCTATGGCATTCTACTAAATAGCATATTTAGAACATCATAGAACAACAAATGATTGAAAAAATAAGATGATAGAAGTTTTGCGCTGTAAAACATAAAACAATATAAGTAATTACAACAAAAGTCAGAGATTTGTAAAAAATATTCCTAGCTACATATACCATTTATGTAACATTTTCTTATTATTGAAGTCCTCTGTCATTTTCTTCATAAAATCCAAAGTTATTTCACCTCCCTCTATTCTTGCACCAGCATAATTGGCTCCAGATCTGTAGTTACAAAACAATTAAAAAGCCTCCTAATAATAAAATATCTAGCACATTTTTTAAAGGATGCAAGCGTAAAAGATGCACAAAAAGAAAGCTACACATAACTACATGACCAATTATGTGTATTTAAAAATTGTATTACGATTCAGACCAAATCCCCTTCATAAAACTTGACTTATTGATAATTAAGCCACCAATAAACCGACCCCAATCTTATTCCTAGAAACCGACCTTGATCGTGTTCCTGATAACGTCCAGCTCCAAAAATTCATTAACTTCACCAGCGATTACACCAAATTACCTGTCACATAGGAACCAATAAATTATATTATACCAATATGATGAAGGAAGAACCATGTTACAAGAGAAAAAGGCAACATACATTTAAAATAACATGTGTTTTGCTAATAGTTACCTAAATAGCGATAAAAAGGCAGATCTGAAGAATCGAATTCCGGAGCCTGGTGACCGCGATGGAGAAGCAAGTGATGGTATTGGTATTGCTATTTCGACGTCCCGGGTTCATTTGCGATGGTCGATCAACGTGTCTTTGGTTTATTGTTGTGGACAACAATATATCTGAAACAGAGGGAGAGAGATAAAATGTGGACGGTGATACTTTCGAAATCAGAGGGGTTCATGAGGTTTGATTTAGGTTTTCTGTGAGACTGGAAGGTATGGGGGCCGGCTAGGCCCGGCAAGGACCGGCGCCGGTCCCCCACACCGCCCCCCTCCATCCCGGCCCGGCTTCACCAGCAATCCATCGCCGCTCTTGCCGCCCCTATTTCGAATATATATCCGTTTGTAACGGATAGATTTATTAAAAAAAAAAAAAAAAAAATTCTTTTTCCACTTTAAATATTTATCACCTCTTCCATCTTTTTATACCATTTCACATCCTTTTCTCCTAATCTTCTCCTTCTATCATCCATTTTTTTTAAAAAACACTCTCATTTTTTTTACCATCATGAATCCATTCAACCCAAACGATCCCAACCCGAACAATCCAAACTTTTTTTCTAGTCCCGCTTACACTCCGACTATGGATTCTTCGTGGGGGTCTCCACCATTTTCGTTCGCGGGTTTCCAACAATCACCTAACGCCTTCAATCAAATGTCCCAACTTCAACAAATGCAACAATACCAAGCATTCCAACAATTCATGCAACGCGGCTCGCTTCAACTTGATCAATTCCAATCGCAACCGCCAACTTCCCAACCACAACCCTCGGTTCACCTTGACGATGATGATGAAGTCGTCCCCGAATCGCCACCTAAAGAACTCAAGCGCAAAAAAAACAGGGGGAAGGGGAAGGCGGTTGAAACCGAACCCGACACCGAAAAAAAAAGTGGTTCGAGAGCAAAGGCGAGAGCGTGGACAAAAGTAGAGGAGGAGGCGCTAGCTATTGCGTTTCTTAAGGTCTCGGATTGCCCGATTGTCGGTATGAACCAAAGTTAATTTTTTTATATAAATTTTAAAATAATTATTTCTTAGTTTTACTAATCCATTTTTTTTAATTTTAGGGAACAATCAAACGGGTAATGGTTTTTGGAAAAAATGTACGGAAAGATTTAATAACCTTATGGGGGAAGGCCCCTACCGTGATCTCGAATCCGTATCGGGCAAGTGGCGGAAAATGAACAAGTGCGTGAATGATTTTATCGGGATTTATAACCCACTTTACATCTATCGTCCTAGTGGGAGTAGCGACGAGGACGTTCTTAACCTTGCGATTGCTAAATGGGAAACAAAAAATCCGCCTTTCCCGCACCTCCGAGCATGGAACGTTTTAAAGAAAGACCCTAAATGGGCGCCGATTCCAAATGAGGTCGCAACCGCCAAACGGACTAAAACTTCCGAGTCCGGAAGTTATAGCGCGGGAGGCTCCACCGCTCGTTGTCAAATCGACATAAACGACGAACCGGAATATGAGGAACAACAATATTACGAACCGGAACGTCCCGACGGAAGGGACAAAGCAAAAAAAGACGCGGCCGCAAAGCGCAAAGCGGCCGGCTCGAGTGGAGGGGGCGGCTCGGGTGGAGGTGGAGGTGGCGGCTCGAAGGCGTCTTCGAAAATGGACGACTTAATTTCCCAATTCCGTTCGTTCCAAGAATTTGCGGCCGAAAAATATAGTCACAAGAAAAACGTGTCGGCCGACTATGCTCGAGCGGAGGATTTTAGGATAATGAGGTTGGATCTCGACTCGGTTCCGGAGGAGGAACGAGAGGTGTATCGAAGGATGAAGGAAGAGGTGAAGAAAAAATGGACGTCGTAGGTTTTTTTTCATTTTTAGGAAATGTAATTTTTTATTTTTTAGGAAATGTAATTTTTTTTTTTAGGAAATGTAATTTTTTTTTTTTAGGAAATGTAATTTTTTTTATGTTATGAAATGAAATTATTTATGTTGTTTTATGTTGTATTTTTTAATTTTTATAAAGTTTTTATTAACTTATTAAATTAAAGCTTAGGAAATTATAAAATAATAAGGTGGGGCCCCATCCTCCGTCCCCTTCAATTATCAATTTGGCCCATCCCCCACGAGCCGCCTACGTGGCGCCTACGTGGAGGCTCATCCCCGTGGGGATGGGCCAAACCACTCCTTCTAGTCTGATTGAAACTGCGGATCGAAAGATGGAATGGTTGGTGGCAGTTTTGTATGTGAGTAGTAGACGGAATCACAGCAGATGAGAGAGCGGGAATATGGAGGTGGAAAAAATTGTGTTAAAATTTTAAAAGGATTGGATTGTGTGAAAATTTTAAAAAGGATTGGGTGGGAAATTCGGTGTCTTGGTGAATATTTCTAGGAGTTTTTATATGAAATCCTTAAAAACAAATTATATAGAGAATGTATAACAAATAATTAGATAAAAAAATTTAGTTATAAAAGATATGATAAAACTGAAGTATGATATTTAAAATCTTTTTAAAAAGTGGGCTGGAGTTGACCATGATGGATGTAACGTGTTATAATGAAATGTGTTAGACCCCCCGTAGTGGGGCGTTTTTTTTTAATTCATAAATAACGCCGAAAAACGCCCGGAACCCATTACATAGAGGCGTTTTCGAGCGTTTTTTTTTTAAATTGAATCAGCGTTCTTTCAAACACGCTGCGAGCATTTTGATTGACCAATCATAAACTAGCAACGACTAGTTCCTTAACGGCTATTTTTTTATTTATTATTTTTTTAACCTTTTACCTATATATATATATATATATATATATATATATATATATATATATATATATATATAAACTCATTCAAAATTAACCAAAACTCTCTCAAAAACACTACCATTTTATAAAAAAACTTGATGGATTCCCCTAGTTCTTCATCCATGGTAAATTTTTACTACAAAGAGTTTTTTGCGGATGACGATGATTCCACCGATGAGGAGGTCGAGCAAGAGGCGGTTACGAGTGCTTGTCAACTAGCGGTGAGATATGTGAAGCATTGTCGTCGCCCCCAACCAGAAAAAAAATAAAAGAGGTTATATTGAACGAGACAGACGCGCGGCACACGAACGTTTGATGAAAGATTATTTTGATGAGGCGCCGACATTTTCGAACCAAATGTTTAGGCGTCATTTCCGAATGAGTAAGCGGTTGTTTCTACGCACAGTCGACGACTTGGAAGCCAACTACGATTATTTAAAAAAACGGATGCGAGAGGGGAACTTGGATTTACCGGTATCCAAAAGTGTACGTCGGCGTTACGAATCTTTGCTTATGGAAACACAACCTGTAACACCCTAAATCGTATTTGACAAAAAGTCGCAGCGGAAACACGAACCATAAAATTTCTTTCATTATAAATACCTCAACTTATTTAAATTTTAACTTTAACATAATTCTTATTTCCAAATCCGTCATCCTCTTATTTACTAATTAAAAACATAGCTTACGTTTACTACATTTTACATTCAACGTCCCCGTACAATCTCTCTAGTGGCTCGGTCTTCGATCCCTAATCCTTCAGATAATCGCTCATTATCCGTACAACCTGCATTCACCACATGCATTCATAACATTAGCACACATTAAAGAAACAAAGTTCATTCGCGTACACTTCACACTTCGTCATCTTTTAAGCTTTAAGCATTTCATCTGCATATCCATTTCCTGGTGAGGCTTCAAGAATGTACCTGCATTACTTTTCATTCTCGAGGTACACCATTAATAACGTTAACCCTCAACGTGTCTAAATCATGCATACATACGTACTTACATACATACATACATACACATCTACATACGTACATATCTTTCCTACAACTTTACATACATGCATACACTCATGCTGGTCTTTACACATACATACATACACATCTGCATACATACAAACCCTTCCTACATCATTCCATACATGCATACACTCATACATGTCTTTATACATACATACATACACATCTGCATACATACGAACCCTTTCTACGTCATTTCATATCTTTCCTACAACTTTACATACATGCATACACTCATGCTGGTCTTTACACATACATACATACACATCTGCATACATACAAACCCTTCCTACATCATTACATACATGCATACACTCATACATGTCTTTATACATACATACACATCTGCATACATACGAACCCTTTCTACGTCATTTCATACCTGCATATAATCATACATATGCAGTGCACTAATTTTTAACGTTATTTTACTAATTTCGTGAAAATAACGTTAAAAAGAGGGGATCGTTAATCAGGCATCATGTGGTGGCGTTGATAGCCGAAAGACAAGGGGGTACATGCACCAATTGGCGTTTGTCTCAATTGCTGAGTGTTATGTGCCTTATGTCCAAGGCTTGATGCAAAACCACAATCGAGCCGGGGGTCTCATTGGAAGCAGCCTCTCTATTCCTACGGGGTAGAGGTAAGGCTGTCTACATCCCACCCTCCTCAGACCCTACCTTAGCTTTGCTATAGGTGGGATATACTGAGTACGATGATGATGATGATGATATAATCATACATATCTTTATACATACATACATACATACACATCTACATACGTACATACCTTTCCTACATCGTTACATACATGCATACACTCATACATGTCTTTATACATACATACATACACATCTACATGCATACAAACCTTTTCTACGTCATTTCATACCTGCATATAATCATACATATCTTTATACATACATACATACACATCTACATACGTACATACCTTTCCTACATCGTTACATACATGCATACACTCATACATGTCTTTATACATACATACATACACATCTACATGCATACAAACCTTTCCCACATCATTGCATACCTACCAATGAGAATTAAATTAATAATTCTTACCTGGGGTACGGGATCCCACTTTAAGGTTCCCACCTACCAATGAGAATTAAATTAATAATTCTTACCTGGGGTACGGGATCCCACTTTAAGGTTCCCAAATGGAACCTAAGGTGGGATTCTTGCCTGGGCTATGGGATCCCGCTTTAAGGTTCAGGAACCTGAGGTGGGATTCTTACCTGGGCTATGGGATCCCGCTTTAAGGTTCAGGAACCTGAGGTGGGATTCTTACCTGGGCTTTGGGATCCCGCTTTAAGGTTCAGGAACCTGAGGTGGGATTCTTACCTGGGCTTTGGGATCCCGCTTTAAGGTTCAGGAACCTGAGGTGGGATTCTTACCTGGGCTTTGGGATCCCGCTTTAACCTCCCGTTTCTTCCTACATGCTTGTAAATTCACATTCTATCATATGAACTTAAAATCCCACATCCGGATTACGGAAAATCTTAACTTACGCTCTATCGGCTTATTATCATTTTCTAACTATTTGACCCGCTATGGGTATTTGCGCATTCAACGGTTTATGACAACAAAACCATACTCCCTATTTCCATACTTGTCCAAAACATTAAACTAATCGTATAACTTGTTCTTAAACCACTTATTAAGATCATTTGCCCAAAATACCCATCAAGGGCATTTTGGTCAACTTTAATCCCATCCTTTACGACGAAGACTACGACACATAATTGACTTCAACCATCATGCTTAGTTAATTAAAACGCCTTATAACTTAAACGAACATAAGAAGTGATTGCAGAAATCACTTACCTCGTGCGTCCGAGTTCGTGTCCGTTATCTTGTCTCTTTTTGACCCGTTAGCCTTTCATGCTTGAGTCCTTCTCGACATGATTCCTATACTTTCATGTCACCAAATCACATTCTTATTAGCATACATAATTGTACAAGCTAACGATCATATCGATCGTATAATTCATATTTGACGTTCATAGTCACTTCTAACAAGCATAATACATGTAACCAAATTCATATCATTTCCAACTCGTGGAGTCCGTAATGTCATCGCATCAGACACACATACGTCTAACACGCATCATATAACTTACTTTAGTCTTACAATTATGACAACATGACAGTTGACTTTTAGAAGTCAACGGTCCATTTACTTTAACTTTTGACTTTTCATTATATACCCGTAACATTATAATCGACTATACGGACATCACTATATACATATCATCTTGTACTTACATACAATTTCATCTATTAAGCTCACCTAGGCATTTCATCAAACACTTGGTGTGCGTACTACCTTCTAAGCATAACGTACAACTAATTCATGCACAATCTTCTAATTTCATACATAATTCATCAATTTCTTCCTTCCAATCAACACGAATCATACATGCATAATCATCAAACATATAATCATCACATTTCTTCCAATCCTTCTAACAAGAATCCATCATACATAACATGATACATCAATTTTGGACAAGAATTGTACCTTGATGATATATCCATGCTATCATCTTTACCCTAATAATTGGGTTTCACCTTTACACATCAAGTTAACACAAACCATACATAACATATGTTCTATATGATGATTCTAACACTTATACATGATCAATTTCACATTAACTTACGGATTAGAACATAACCCACTTCACACATGATCACCAATCTTAGATTTTCGACATACCTTATGATCCCCTCGTGTTGGAGATCATTAATCCATGCTCGGTTATGGATTTGAGCTTCATCTTGCCTTCCGATTTGAGCATAAAGATGGAACTAGGGTTTGAGGCTCCATGGGAGCCTCCTGCTCTCTTTCTCGAACACACGTATGTGTGTGTTTGTGTGTGTTAGATATTTTATAACTTAACTTTCATTTGTTCCATTTTAGCCCCTCGGGTTTACTTTTAAAACATAATTGACACTACCTTAATCATTTAAGACTTTTGACCATACCCTTAACTAGGTTAAATAGCCTAGTTATTTATTTCCTGACGTGTCACATAATAACATCCAACAAACATTAACATTCAGATTTTGGGGCGTTACACAACCGACATCAACGACGAGTATCTAAAAATGGGCGAGAAAACAACGCAAGACACCTTGGAGCATTTTTGTCACGGTACGAATCCTTTACTATAATGTTTACATTTTTTTTTGAAGCTTATGTTTGTGTATGTTTTTTATAAAGGTATTATTGATGTGTATGGTGTGCGTTATCTTAGAACGCCCGCATGGGACGACCTTCAAAAGATCTACAGGTACATTCGGCGGAACATGGTTTGCCTGGTATGATCGGGAGCTTGGATTGCACGCATTGGCGTTGGGATAACTGCCCGACCGATGGCGAGGCCAACACACACGGGGTGACCAAAAAGGACCCACTGTTATTCTTCAGGCGGTTGCTTCACAGGACCTTTGGGTTTGGTCTGCTTACTTTGGCGTGGTCGGGTCATGCAATGATATAAATGTTTTTGAACAATCTTCGTTGTTAGAGGAGTGGATTTCTGGCAAAGCTCCAAAAGCGTCGTTTTACGCAAATGGAAACTACTACCCTCATGGATATTATTTGTGTGACGGTATTTATCCTAGGTATTCGATTTTCGTGAAGACCTTTAGTGATCCTATTGATGAAAAAAGAGCATACTTTAAAAAGGTTCAAGAGTCTTCACGAAAAGACATTGAGAGATGCTTTGGGGTTCTTAAACAACGCTGACAATATTTGAAAAATCCTTGTCGTTCATGGACCAAGCAAAAAATGAGAGATGCTATGTACGCTTGTATAATCATGCACAACATGATTTTGGAAGACGAAGGAAAGGCGATATGCCAGAATTATGTGCCAGAAGCCGTTCAAGAGGAGCATCCACAGGCGTCAATGGACGAAAGAGTGAATAATGCGCAAGAGTTGCGTTACGAACCGTACCATTCAGCGTTAACGGTTGATTTGGTACAACACGCATGGTCGGTTCGGTATGTACCACCTGAGGGTCAAGAAGAAACGGAGGACGAGGAAGACGAAGTTGGCGAGGGTGAAGAAAGCGAAGACGAAAACTAGTGTATTTTTTTTAATTTAGTCGGAATTTTTATTTTATTTCTAGTATTGTATTTTTTTTTAATTTAATGAAGTATTTTAAGTTTTTAATTAAAAAAAATAATTGATTAATGATTGGAAGGGGCGTTATTGAGCATTATTCCCACTACGCCTCTTTTGCAATAACCCCCAATAATGTTCCCATGCTGACTGTACTGCCACGAGTCGCAAAACGCCCAAGGGTGGGGGCATTATTGCTCAAACCACTACACATGGTCTTATAATGAAATGTGATGGTTCATATTATGTTGTATGTGGTAATATTAACCAAGGGTGTGAATTTCTTACACCATACGAATTTTACTTGAAATTTGAAGATTTAGAATTAGCCTCAATTGAGTTAATTTCAGGTTGAACCCGTGAACCTGTTTAGCTAAAAGGTTCGGGTTGGTGTCAACTAGGGCGGGTTGACCCGTTTAACCCATTTGTATTATATTTAAATTTGAGTAAACTGCCATTTTGGTCCCTGTGGTTTGGACATTTTTGCCATTTTAGTCCAAATCTCAAACTTTTTAAATCTGGGTCCCTGTGGTTTCATCTTTATTGCCATTTTAGTCCAAAATTCAAAATCCCCATTTTTTTTACTGTTTCAAAAAGTTTGAGATTTGGACTAAAATGACAATAAAAGTGAAACCACAGGGACCAAAATGGCAGTTTACTCTTAATTTTGGACTAAAATGACAATAAAAGTGAAACCACAGGGACCCAGATTTAAAAAGTTTGAGATTTGGACTAAAATGGCAAAAGTGCCTAAACCACAGGGACCAAAATGGCAGTTTACTCTTTAAATTTTTATAATATGTTTTATATCATAAATTACATAGGTAATGTATTTTATGCCATAGCTTAACTTAAAAGACAAATTAACATAATATTTTATAATTAAAATATAATTGTTTTATATGCATGTGTTATTGTCTCAAATAATGTGTCAAATGTTCGCGACTGACTTTCAGTCTCCAATACTTTGCTTTACATGATAGAATTTGCACCAAATAATTGGTGAATAAAAATCGGTCCTTGACCCTTTCTTATACATAAGGCGTTCAAAACTCAATACGAGTCCCTAATGCATACGTTTTTAGAGTATTAAAGACTATTTTTCAGTGTCTGATTTGTTCGTTTTTTATTAGAGACTGAATATCAGTCACCAATACAATGAAACAATTTTTCATTGCTGAGGGGACGTATATGGAACTGAAATTCAGTAACCAACAAGTCTCCTTCCAAACACTTTTATTCGGCAATCATATTTGTAACTGATATTTAGTCTCAGATAAGGTGTCACAATATTAACGACTGATTATCAGTCCCAAATAAAAGTCACATAAAAATCAGTCCCTCATAACATCAGTGACTGACCAATCAGTCCCTGATACTATGTATTCGATACTGATTCATCAGTCCTTGATAATCTAGTCCCTAATGATCACTTTTTTTGTAGTGGGTATTGGATGGCGGGGGTCCAAACTCTTTGATCCCCTCATAAGTTAACTACTATTAATACTATAACCTGGCTATTTAGGACTGTATCCCTGCTGACTCAGACTACTTAGCCGAGGGTAACGTCACCGCCAAAAGCGGGGCCTACCACAATACTGCATTAATAACTTAATTCATTATCTTCCAATAATCCACCCTTTTAGGATTGTATCCCTGCTGACTCAAACTACTGGGGTGAGGGTAACGTCACCTTCAAAAGAGGGGCCTACTACAATAACTAAGATAATCTCTTAATTATGTGCAAAAGTGCGAAAATAATCAAAGGTTATACTAGATACGAGTCGGAACCAAGTGATTCATCTTGTCTATCTGTTTTTCTTTTATTTTTATTTTCAGCATTTTAGTTAGTTTTTAATTTTTCTTAGCTTAAAACATTTTTTTTCTAAACTTTTATTTTGGTTAGACGTTGAGGATAAACCGGTACTAAAAGCTCTTGTGTCATTGGACGACCTCGGTATCTTACCAACGCTATACTACACTCAACGATGGGTGCACTTGCCCATATGTGTGTTTAGTGTTAGTGAAATATCGTGTTTTATAAATTTAAAACTTGGCTAAAATAAGTGTTAAAAAGGGCTTAAAATATACACCTAATATATATAACACTTTATCGCACATCAGCTACCCCAACCCAAACAAACTTGTTGGCTGTCCACCGCTACCCCAACCAAAACACACTTGATCGAACCTGCTACCCCAACCCAAACACACTTGATCGATGGCCTCTTGGACACACGAAGAAGAGCTAGCTCTTGTCACGAGCATGGTTGACGTAATGAAGGGCCGACAACCCGGTGAAACGCGTTACTGGCCGGCAGCTTTTGCTAGCTACCGGCATAACGTGGGAAACGATCGGCACAACTTAAACGCGTGCCAACATAAATGGCGCGAGCTACGGCCGAAGCTTGATCGTTTCAAAGCTTACTACGAAGCCGTTCCGAGCGGTGAGATAAGCCATGAAGACCGGGTGGCGGTGGCGAACATTGAGTTTCGGAGCAATGAGCGAAAGCCGTTCGACATGCTCGCTCTTTTTGAAATTTACCTAACGCTCTATGCTTTTTTTTTGTAATCCTTTTTAGGTTTTTTTTAATTTTTATGAATTTTGTAATTTTTAGGAATTTAATAAAATTTTAGGCTTTGTTTTTTAAATGTTGTGTGTATTTTTTATAATTTTTTTTTTATTTTTATTTTAATAAACTGCCAAGCCACGCGGGCTAGCCACGCCTCGCCATACCCCACGGACACGTCACTCACCGGGGGGGGGGGGGGGGGCTCGAACTCCACGTGTCAACTCATGCTCCCAATCCCCGCCCCACCATACCCCACAGTCTTAGGGCTGTTTGGCAACTTCTTAATGATTAAGTGCTGAACCAGTAAGAGGTCTGAACCATTAAGGGTTGAACCAGTATGAGGTCCTAACTATTAAAGACAGTATAATGCTTAACTGTTCAGAGGAAAATGTCTGACCAATTCAGATTATAGGTGTTAACTATTCAGACTCAGTATAATGCTTAACTATTCAGAGACAAATGTCTGAACCATTAATACATCTGCTTACAAAACAAACAATCCAAACCATTAAGTGCTGAACCAATAAAAGGTCAATCATTAAAAGCAAAACATACAACCCCTTAATTTAAACTAAACACCACCAATGTATATATTAGTTATACTCATGCCAGGGTTTAGTTTAAACTCTGGTCAGACTAGAAGGAGTGGGGGCCGGCTGAGGCCCGGCTAGGACCGGCGCCGGTCCCCCACACCGCCCCCTCCATCCCACCCGTCTTCAGCAGCAAACCCAAGCCGGGCTTGCCGGGCCACATTTGAAGATATAGCCGTTAATAACGGCTACTTTTATAAAAAAAAAAAAAAAAAAAAAAAAACCTTTTTCAATTTAAATATATACCCATTCTTTATACCATTTCTTCAATATTTCACCCATTCTTCTCCCATTCTCATCCATTTTTATAAAAAAAAACACTCCCATTTTTATACCAATCTTTTATAAAAAAATATCTCTTCATCCACAATGGCATCTAATCCTTGGTGGTCCGGCTCTTCTTCGGATGAAGAGGAGATGTTTTTCGCAAGCGCTATGGTACAGGCGGCGCAGATTCTTTTGGAAGAGGAAGAGGAAGAGGACTCGTCTGAAAACGTTATTACCAGACGAATATATGTTAACAGAAACCGCGAAGGAGCGCACGAGAACTTGGTTAACGATTATTTTTCGGAAGCACCCCTTTACAACGCCGACACTTTCAAACGAAGGTTCCGAATGAGTCGCCGTTTATTCACACGGATTGCTGATGATTTGGCGGGGCTAGACCCGTTTTTCACTCAACGACCCGATGCTCGGAATTATGAAGGGTTCACCACGTTACAAAAGTTTACTGCGGCCATTCGCCAACTGGCGTACGGGACAGTGGCCGACGCGTTGGACGAGTACTTACAGATGTCCTCAAGAACCGCGCGGGAATGTTTGTATCGGTTTTGCCATAATGTGGTGAAACTGTATAGCAAAAAATATTTGTGGAAACCAAACGCGTATGATGTTCAACAGTTGTACCAAGCTCATGAAGCAAGGCACGGGTTTCCGGGAATGTTTGGTAGCATTGATTGTATGCATTGGGCGTGGCATAACTGCCCGACTGGGTGGCGAGGCCAATACACGCAAGGTGATCACGGCTATCCAACCTTAATACTTGAGGCCGTGGCGTCACAAGATTTGTGGATCTGGCATTCTTTCTTTGGTCTCCCTGGTTCACTCAACGACCTCAACGTGCTGTACCAATCGACGATCTTTAGCGATGTCATTAATGGAATCGGTCCGGACACCCGTTTTACAGTTTCAGGGGTTGAATATAGACGCGGGTATTATCTTGCTGACGGAATATATCCGTCTTGGTCTACAATTGTCAAGACTATTTCATATCCTGAAGACGAAAAAAGGAAAAAATTCGCCAAGCGTCAAGAAGGTGCAAGAAAAGACATCGAACGTTGTTTTGGTGTTTTAAAAAAAAAATGGGCCGTCCTTGATCAACCGGCACGTGCGTTCACACCGAAGCGGTTGCGCCTGATTATGTACGCTTGCATTTTGCTCCATAACATGATTATTGAAGACGAAGGTCGGGCGATTTGTGAGTATGATGAGAATGCATCTTACGGGAATACTGTCCCGGTAGATCCGACGCAACAGGATTTAAACTCGTTCGCGCTAACCAACGACTTCACGCATATAAACCTTCAACAGGATTTGGTAGAACATATTTGGAACAACGTTAACGTAGCGGACGGTGCCGAAGACGAAGACGAGTAGTTTAGTTTTTTTTTAGGAAATGTAATATTTTTTTTATTTTTCGGAAATCTATTTTTTTTTTTTTTTTAGGAAATGTAATTTTTTTTTATGTTATGAAATGAATTTATTTATGTTGTATTTGTTAATTTTTATAAAGTTTTTATTAAGTTAATAAAGTAAAACTTAGAAAATTATAAAATAATGAGGTGGGGTAGCCCCATCCTCCATCCCCCTCAATTATGAAGGAGGCCCATCCCCCACGAGCCGCCTACGTGGCGCTTACGTGGAGGCTCATCCCCGTGGGGATGGGCCTAACCACTCCTTCTAGTCTCATCTATTCAAAAGGTAAGAGTCTCTATCAGTCAACTAAAGCTGGAATCAAGTCGATGTAATTAAATACCCTTTTTTTCTAACCGACTACAACTTTAAATTACTGTGTATAAGGAGTTCTAACTATTCTCCACTCTTAATATTAGTTGTGTAATAAACATATTTAATTAAATTAACTATATTTTTTGTATATTGATGAAGATTAGTGCACAACGTAGTATAAATTTGTAACTAGGACACATTAATTTTTTTGTTTTCTCAAGTAGTTTTTCTTTATCTTCAATACTAGGTTAGAACCCCGTGTATTACACGGGTTTACTAAATATAATTTAATATACTAAATAAAAAAATATATCCTTCAAAAACTCGTGTATTGTATGGATTTAACAAATGTAATTTATATACCAAATAATAAAAAAAAGTTATATCTTTAAAAATCTTGTGTAATACATGGGTTAAATAAATGTAATTTTGTATAGTAAATAATAAAGAAAGTTATTTTTTTTAAAACCCTATGTATTACACGGGTTGAATAAACCTAATTTTATGTACCAAATAAGAAAAAAAAAGTTATATCCTAAAAAAACTAATGATAATATATTAATAAAAAGTTTGGTTTTCGTGATAGTAAGAAAAAGTTATAGCAAAAAAAAAAAAAAACAAAAAACGATTTCGTTATAAGGAAGCATTCTGTTCCAAATTCAAAGTAAGCTAAGATTTAATACTAATTTATTATTTGCTTAATTAATATTTTAATAAAAAATAGAAGCATTTTGTGAATAATACGTGTCACACATGAATTGATAGATAGATATAGATTAATAATATTAACATGTTATTAAAATTTTATGCATGATAAAACCAATAATGCTTAGGGTTTTCCCCTCTTCTAATTGTTACAAAATATATATAAAAACACACGATAATTGTTTTGATTAGTTGGATTGAAGTGTCATTAATTGTAACATATGATTTGTTCTGGATATCAAGTGTTTATAAATCTTCATTGGATGGTGATGCATAGTATACATTTTTTTAATATTTTTAGCTTTATTGATGTTGTGGAGAAACGTTAGAGAGATTCATTAATATATTTGAAATCTTGAAATTTGAAAAATAAGATTTAAATAAATAGGATATATATTTATCAAATTAATTATCATATATTTATCAAAATAATTATCCTTATATTAATATTAATTAATCTATACATATAATAAAGTAAATCATATGGGGGACACATGGCACTCTATAAGGTGATCTCAATAATTTTTTCCCGCTTAAATAAATAGATATAGATAACATTTGTTAATAAGTTAAATAAAAAATATATTATTTTAATCCCTAAATTTTATCTTTTTATCATTTACCCTAAATAAATAGATTGGTTGCATAAAACAAACTTATAATAATAAAACGGTTTAATATACTTTTTGTAGTTTTTATTATTTTAATCAATTTATTCTATTAATCGCATAAAACAAACTATAATAATAAAACAATTTAATATACTTTTTGTAATTTTTACTTTATTATATGTATAGATTTTTCATTAGATTCAAATAAAGAATATTTTTTTATTATTTAATATATAAAATTACATTTATTCAACCCGTGTAATACACGAGGCTTTTTAAAAATACGGTTTTTATTATTATTTGTTATACAAAATTACATTTATTTAATCCCTGTAATACACGTTGTTTTTAAAGATATAACATTTTTATTATTTGGTATATAAAATTAGATTTATTCAACATGTACAATACACAGGGGAATTTTAATGATATACAAAATTACATTTATTCAACTTATATAATACATAGGGTTTTTAAAGATATAACTTTTTTATTATTTGGTATATAAAATTACATTTATTCAACCCGTACACTACATAAGGTTATATAATAAAAGAAATAAAATGGGAACATTTTCCATTGGGTTGAGATGCATGTATTGATACCAAGACTTTTCTTTTCAATAAGTAACACACACAAAATAGTAAAAGTGAGTAAAAAAATCAAAATAGTTGCATATTTCTTTAGGGAATATTGGATTTCAATAATAACAACTATTCGTCGTTGGCCGCCAATAGTCCTAACTTAAAAAGTAACCACTGACAGTCCTAACTATTAACATATTGGCCTCCAATGGACCCTGACTAACAGAACCCTAACGTCGTTAGTCTCCGGTTGCCGAAAAAGCGTTTTTGGCCGGAAAACTCGATTTTTTTGTCTCAAACCTCTTTGTAACCTTATTACTTATTTTAGGAACCTTTTTCTACTAAAAGCCCCAATTATTGAGGTCGCCGTAAATTCTTTCATCGCTAGAAAACTGCTTTTTGTCCGGAAAACTTAAGTTTTTGGCCAAAAAACTCAACATTTTCGTCTCAAACCTTTTTGTAACCTTATATCGGACCTTTAAGAACCTTTTTCTGGCTAAAAACGTTTTTCCGGCGATCGAATACTAACAACGTTACGGTTCTGTTAGCCAGGTTCTATTGGAAGCTAATATGTTAATAGTTGGGACGACCAATGGTTATTTTTGAAATTGGAACTGATAGCGGCCAACGGCGAATAGTTGAGATTATTAAAATCTAATGTTCCTTTCTTTAATTAACTTTTCCCAAGTTTTGTTGGTTTGAATTTTGATGACTTTGTTTTTTTATTTTTTATTTTAGGATGTTTATCTCATGAAATTCATTGTTATTAGAAGTTTGTCCCATGAAATTCAATGTTATTAATGACAACTTATGAATTTATCATGTATATTCAATTAAAACTATCAAGAGTAGATTAAAAATAATACGTATTTACAAATAATAAATTATATTGTTTTCATTAATCAACCCGTGTAACACACGGGGCCATAACCTAGTAATATAATATTTTAGACGGAAAAATCTCATGAAGATTACTCCATTGAATGACATGTGTCCCTTATATGGTTTCTTTTATTATATAGTATAGATTTCATGAAAATAGTGTTATGAAAGGATAGTTTTATGAACAATTAATGGTCGTAAATGTTATTTTTAATACTTAATTAATTTATTATATAGCTAGGAGCAAATTTTAGTTAATTTACTTTTTGAGCGGCAAATTTCTTTTAAATACATGTTCTTTGTGAGATTTGAATCCAAGATCTCCCCTCCTAAAGTGTTTAAAGGTTTTGTCTTTTCCAATGGACCATCACTCTATTGGTGCATATTTTATGTATTATGTTTTGATTTTGATACGGACCCTCCATGACCCGACCCGACCCGAACCGGTCAAGCCATACAATTGCAAGACTTGTCAAGTCTCCATGTTCCCACATTCTTTTAGTATTGTCGTGCATATTTCTCATGTTCACATTAATTCCTAATTTCATGTTATTGACGTAGAGTAGGTTGCACGCATCTTTGTTTCATTAAATACCGTGTATTTGCAATGAGAAAAATATCTTGTTCTCTACTTTATTTCTTGAAAGTGTTTGCCTGTTAAAAAAAAATAATGGATTTTAATAATCCAAATTATTAGCTGTTGGTCGACAACAGTCTTAACTTAAAAAATAATCAGTAGTGGTCTCATCTTTTCACATATTGTAAAGTAATAGACCTTTAATACCGGAACCTTAATTTATTTTTGTCCTCTTATCCTTTTCGGTTTAGTAAAGGTCCATTGGTTTACAAACTGATACAGTAAAGGTCCACAAACGGTTATTTTTTAAGTTGAAACCGTAGTCGGCCAACGGTTAATAGTTAGGATTATTAAAATCCATTATTCCTAAAAAAGACTACTATCTTGAAAATTGGTTCATCTCAAATAAAACCGCATCAGACTTCTGGTGTGGTTCTGAGTATATTAACCATACTAATACAAACTGATACAAAAAAGTATGAATATTCTTTTGAGTTCTGTCAACATTTTAGATTGATCTCTTTCTTGCTCTTCTGGCCTTCTTGGGTTTACTTAAGTTGGAAAAGTCCACACCGTGAGGCTTTACTTGACGGGTCATCACTAAATAACCCAACCCATACGAATGAATCTAGATAGATAGGCATAGCCAAAATATGAGGAGTTAGTTAGAGATAAACAAGAAACCAGTTAACCGTACCGGTTTGGCAAAACCTACCCAAACTAAAACCTGTTTGGAACTGATTCCATACAAACCGGTTCGATTTGGTATACAAACCCTACGTTTAGGACTGGTTCCCCTTCTTCATGCCAAAAACCGAACTGTACCTAGGGTTATCCAAACTGCTCGACGATCGAGTATCGCTCGACGATCGCTCGAAAAATGCTTGAAAAATTCTCGTTCGATTCCCGCTCAGTTTGTAAATGAGCCGCTCGGCTCGGTTCGATTTGAAAACGAGCCAAGCATGAGCAAAGGTCCGCTCGCTCATCGATCGCTCGGTTTCGCTTGAATCATTTTTATTAAATAATATATATATATATTATAGATTTTATAGATTTTAAATGATCCTGGCCCTATATAGGGTTGGGTTCATTTCAGAACTCTAAATAATTGTAGAACTTTCAGAACTCCTAATAAACAATCATTTTATATATATATTTTTGTATTTAGTATCGTTTTATCATCTATTATATATATTTTAATGATTACATACATGTTAAAAGTACTTTACATATGTTTAATAGCCAAATTATATACATGTGTAATAACTAGATACATATATGTAAAAAAAAAACTAGTTTACATATGTGTAATTATAAAATTACATATAAAAATGATAAAATTACTCTTAACATGTATGTATCATAAAAATGCACATAATAAATGATAAAATTATCCTAAATATAAAAATAAATAAATAAAAAGATTGTTTAGTAGGAGTTCTGGGAGTTCTGTAAATATTTATGGTTCTGAAATGATCCTTACCATATATATATATATATATAGGTAAATAGTACTGTACAATATTGCTTATCGTACATTACGTACGCTTCAATCTCAGCCGTCAGATTATCTTCCCGCATTTTAAAATCGCATGTTGTTTTTTTTATAACAATTTCGCATGTGATAATTTTTGATGAATTCGCATGTTGTTTTTTAGTACCAATTTTGCATGTGATAATTTTGATGAAATAGCATGTTGTTTTTTTTATAACAATTTCGCATGTGATAATTTTTGATGAATTCGCATGTTTTTTTGTACCAATTTCGCATGTGATAATTTTGATGAAATAGCATGTTGTTTTTTTGTAACAATTTCGCATGTGGTACAATAAAACAACATGCGAATTCAATGCGGGAAGATGATCAGACGGCTGAGATTGTAGCGTACGTAATGTACGATAAGGGCATTTGTATGATAACCGGCCTCTCTCTATATATATAGGGCTGAATTCATTTCAGAACTCTAAATAACTACAGAACTTTCAGAACTCATAACAATCATTTTATATATAAGTTTTTGTATTTAGGATCTTTTTATCATTTATTATATGTATTTCTTTGATTACATACATGTTAAAAATAGTTTACACATGTTTAATTGCCAAAATTATATATATGTGTCATAACTAATTACATATATGTAAAAAAATTAGTTTACATATGTGTAATTATAAAATTACATATAAAAAATGATAAAATTACTCTTAGCATGTATGTAATCGTAAAAATACACATAATAAATGATAAAATTATCCTAAACATAAAAACATATAAATAAAAAGATTGTTTATTAGGAGTTCTGCGAGTTCTGTAAATATTTATCGTTCTGAAATGATCCTGGCCCTATATATATATAGCCCAAGAAAAATTAAAAGCCCAACGAACATACTAGCACAACTCAATACCAAAATTTGACCCTAATTCCTAAAAATTCAAATCAGCACCTAATCTCCTGTTACATACCTCCTGAGACATACCTCGCTATTGCGTAAGTTCAACTCATACGGATACGGTACAATCTCCTACCTCGTCTGCTACTTCAAATCAGCAGAGGTACAATCTCCTACCTCCTGCCACATACTTCGCTGCTGCTCATGATCATTGTTGAGGATCCAATCTTTGCTCATGTTCGATTGTTAGTACAGTGTTAGGAAATGTTTTAATTAAGTTAGGATTTGTTTTTGTTGAATGCAGCCTTGTAATAGTCTTGATTTTAGTTTTTTTTTTATGTTGCTACACATGTTTTAATTTCGGTTCTGAGAAAAACCGAGCGAAAACGATCCGCTCGATTCAAATTCAATCCGAGCACGAGCATCACTTTTGTGCTCGGTTTTGCAAATTTGATCCGATTGGATCGGATCGGTTGTAATTCAATCCGAGCACGAGCAAACCCTCGCTTGGATCAGATTGGCTCATGAACACCCCTAACTGTACCGGCTTTTGGCCAACCTGGTTTGAAACAAAAAAAAAAAAAAAACGATTCCAAACTAGTCCATTTATTTTAATTAATGTTATATTATTGAAATTTTTAAAAATATTATTAAAAAACCGGTAATTTTTAACCTAAAACATTTTGAAAGCTATAAAAAAGGCGTAATTTTTTGTCGTCAAAATGGTTTAAAAAAGTGCGCACAACAATCAGGTTGGAACCGAAACCGAAACAAACTGAACCGAAATCGGTGTTTCTAGCGGCCTTTAAAATCGGCCAAACTGGCGAGGAACAAAACCAGTTTCAACCCAAAACCAGTTTGGCCAAGAACCGGCCAAGAAAAAAAAAACGGTTTGGGTTCCTGAAAAGAAAACCGAAATATTCATCTCTAGGGTTAGTCATATCATTTAGTACCCGTATCAAGTAGGTTCTAGGTTGCCAATGAGGCAGTGGTGGAGTGATTGGGGAAAGACTCGGTGTTCTTTCTGACCCAGGTTCGATTACCACTCTCTCCATTATTTTCTTTGGCATTCAGGTGAAGGGCGAATACGGGTGGCGCCGGTTCATCTTTGATGGGACACGAGGTTTTACCGATTATTCCACTGTCGTGCTTTCGGGCGGGTGGAGGTCGGGTTTCCGCACATCTGGGAGAGCTAAAGGGCTGGCGGCGGTCGAGTAGTCGACCTTGGCTAAAACGCCCGGTGTCACGGTGGTTGGCACGTTGTTCCTTGCCGTTCAGAAAAAAGTAGGTTCTAGGTAGGAACCAGACCGGGACCCTATCCCGAAACCTGGAACTACTAATGAAAATGTCAACCGTGAACCGGACCGGTGTGTTACAAACGATTTTCGGTTGGACCGGTTTTCAGTCAGTTGAACACCATCTTAGATAAAAACCGGAAATTATTGGTCCTCAATCTAGGCTACTATATTGGGCTTATATCACTATGGACTACGCAAAATATTTGATGGATGCCAGCAGCAAGAAAATGAAATCTGGTGGGCTGCAAGAATAATACTACGAAGTATGGACTATGAACTTATGGTGGAAAGTTGACCAACTTGGACTTATCACTATGCAAGAATATGAAAAAAAAAAATCTGCATATTAACACTTCAACAATCGGACAAGACCATGAACTTTCATACTGATCTAAAACTCTTTTACCCATACTAAAGCTTGACTTTGAAGCAACACTAGAAACCAAAATTGCTAATAAATCTAAAATATTAAATAAAAGAAAAATCAAAGTTTACATTTTGTAAGGCCGTAAAAATTTATCAAACTTTCACAAGTATCGGAAGAATTCAAATATGCACGTGGTGTTAGTTTTTTTTTTAATTTAATAATTTGTGTTACCGAGTCATCAAATTATGGAATCAGGCAAACAAAACCCAAATGGGTTATTTTAGGGTATTATGGGTAATTTAAAAAATGAGACACGTCATAGGGTAGGAAATAATAATGGATGGGTTAGGATGGACTTTAAGATATCAATTTAAAATATCTGATGGGTCAGGATGGGTAAGTTCCAATCACAACAATCAGATTCAAAATCTCATAGTACCAGTAACGAGCAGAACAACAATCAATTCAAAACGAAAACAAACACTACTCAACGAATCATCAATCGCTCCAACAACCCATATGGGCGGTATTGAGTTCTGTTGGTTAACACAAGAAGACATAATCAGATTCCTACTAAACTCAATCGCACTATTCTCCCCAACCGAACATATTCCGTCAACTGTCTCGGAATCATCGATTCTGACATCCTCACCGTCAACTGCCACTCGCCGGCATCCATCGCACTCGACTCAATCACCACCTCACTCGCCGATCAAACCTCCATCTCCGTCGTAGACGACGATGGCATCCTGATCGGCGAAATCTCCCCCTTCACATTATCCTATTGCGACGAAACAGCTGCGGCTGCTGTCATGACCCTCGACCCGGTTTTACCCGGTCCGGAAGCCGCGAGACAGAAACCCATGGTATTGGTGTTTAAATTGGCAGCGAAAATTTTAACAGGATCGTTTAAACTAAAATCACCCATTTATTTTATTTCAAATTTTGGGACAAACCCCGTAATTTACAACAAATGAATTTCACTGGAAAATTCCCTGATTACAAAAGCATGTTTATTTATTTACTGAGCCAACTTATTCAAGCCGGAGTGCTACGCGGCACTTTTCCCTGGTTCAAAGTAAATCACCTGAAACATGTTTAAAAAGATTTTATCAGCGGGGAAATACTGGTAAGTCATTCGATTGGTACAAAACGACACATTGTTATAAATCACAGTATTAAGAGTTTTTACATTTGCTCATATCTATTAATTGTCTGATCCAGTTGTCACTCGACCGGATCTATGACTGTGGACATATCACTAATTAGGTTCGCCCACCTAAAAGTGATAAATCAATAGTAATGTGCACATACCCTCACTTACTGTCAATAATTAAAGATTTGCAAAGACTTAATCACTGTACTTATAACTGGAAAACATTTAGGGCTTTACAAAGTAATTTCGATAAAAACAGAATGACTCACATTGCAAGTTTAACTGGACAGAGTCCGCCTACTGATTAGCCTGGTAACCTAGTTAAATAATGCAAACGAGACTATGTTAGTAACTTAATACAACATTTACGATAAATTCACGAAATCAAAACCCTCACGACGAATGACAAAGTATAGCACGAATTCAGGCAACACTTAAACATCCATCGGATCGGTTTCAATCGACCGGACATTGTATCGTAGCAGTGATCGAGTTATTACCCTGTGATCGTAGCAGCGTTTCGACACTTAAAGCGATTTTTAGCAGAATGTTGCGTTTTTGAAAGAAATTTTCGAACAGACAGTAATGGCCATGCAACGTCCAATTTATAGCAAAATTTTAGGTTTGTCGCGGCCCGCGAAGGCCCTAAGGCCGGTTTACGCGCCCCGCGAGGGCCACCCTAGCTACGGCTAGGGCTGCCGTGTCATGGCCTAGGTCTGCCACGTGTCTGACACGTGGCCTTGATCGTTATCCGGAGCTTTGCCAAGCTGTCGCGCCCCGCGAAGACTATCCTTAAGTCTTACGCGGCCCGCGACAGATTAATAAATTTGGATTTTCTTGATTGTTAATAAAGGTTAGGGTTTTAGGGGTCCGGGTTTCCACTTACGGAGTGTTTTGGGACATTTTTGCAGGTCCTTATAGCTGCAATCGCGACACTATCCGCAGGCGATTTAATGGTGTATATCGACTGCGGTGGGCCGCCTGAGGATATAATCAAATTGGTGGAGATAAGGTTGAAAGATAGGAATTTGAAAGGGATGTTGGAATCATTTTTGGTTTATTTTTCTGAAATTAATGTAAATAGTAAGTTGTGTGCAACATTATCCTCATCACCTGATGATGAAATGTTGAATTCGCCTGTGAGTGTGAAGTCTGGGAGGTTTAGTAGGTCGAGTAGCTACTCGGCTAGGATAACGCGGATGGCCGAGGCGATAGTGTGCTATCCAGGGAGCTCGTTGGTGGCGGTTGTGATACATGCGATCGCGCACCGGGTTAGCTATGTTTGGGTGATTGAAGATGATCAGTATTGGACATGCCTTTACATTAGTCTCAAGTTCCATGTCCAATGATGGACTAATGTAAGTTGCAGTTTTTTTATTTTTTTTTATTTTTGATTTTGCATGTGATGGTGTCATGGTACCGATGTAAATGTTGGTTCTTGCTCGGTGAGAATGAACCAACAACTGTGGAAGAGAAGCAATACAACGACCGATGGTCGTTATTATACAATGTTTGTGTATGTAGCTCCGGCCATCATGGTAAAACCATATAGGAATAATCGATGGTTTTTATTTTTTTGATTTTTTTATATTTTTATATATTTTTTGATTTATTATTTTTTTTTAATTTTTTTAATTTTTTAAACTTTTTTTGATTTTTTTTATTTATTTATATTTTTAGCCTATCATGCCCAAATCATTCTTGACAAAAACCCATCTTGACCTAAACCCATCCTAACTCATTTCTTAATAAACCTATACTAACTCAAACACATCCTAACTTATACCCATCCTAACCCATTACCCAAACCTGCCCAACCCACCCATTTTGCCACCCCTAGAATCATGGGGCTTTGTTTAATGTGTCAGTTTATGTGATAAGCTGTTAGTAGTTCCTTCTTTTTAGGGAATAGTTGATTAAGTCGTGTAGGTCATGGGTAGGTAGTTTATTTTCATTCTTGTTCTATTTAAACGTTTTGTCAAGTTAATGAAGTTAAGCTTTTCAGTCTCTTGTTTATTTATGTGAGAATTACCCTGATAACCCAAAATCTGGTATCAGAGCTTGAGTGATTGAGAGTTCACTTCCAGAAAACAGCATGGCCGGTAACTCATCTGAATCGATTCAGACCCCGACACCTGTCTTTAACGGCGAGGGTTATGAGTTCTGGAGTATCAGGATGAAGACGTTGCTGCGCTCAAAGGATCTGTGGGAGTTCATGGCTCTAGGTGTGTCACAGGAGGAGACAGATGAAAACAAAGTAAAGAAGAATCGGAAAAATGATGCGAGAGCTCTAACCCTAATTCAGCAAGGGGTGCATGATAGTATCTTTTCCAAAATCGATGTTGCTTCATCAGCAAAACAAGCCTAGGATCTCCTTCAAACTGATTTTAAGGAGATTCTAAGATTCCTGTAAAGTTGCAGGGGTTGCGACGTGAGTTTGAGACACTTCAGATGAAGGAGAATGAAGTCGTCGTTGATTTCTTATCCAAGGTTATGCAGATTGTGAATTACAAAAGGGCTTACGGTGAAAAAGTTTGTGATCAACATGTCGTTGTGAAAGTGTTGCGTAGTTTGCCATCAAGGTGGGACCACGTCGTTACTGCAATTGAAGAGTCTCGAGACTTGACAACATTGTCCTTCGATCTACTCTGTCACACCGCAACCGATGGCGGAAACATCGGGATGAGACGAAGTGTGTAGATTGCAAGAGACTTCATAACGCTATTTTGTGTCAAGTATTTAATAATTACATTTTACATGGTTTGAACTAGAATACCACAAGATTAAAACAAATAATGCACAATAAGTATTCAAATAATTAAATTCATTTCATTGATAATTAATTATTACAAGTATTGGAAACATAATACAGCAGGATTGAAAGCAAATTATAATACAACGAGAAATAAAGTTTAAATGCGTTTCTAGGCAATCCTACCGGATTCATCTGTCACAATCCTGCAAGATGTATTAAAAGCATGGATCAGTACAAAAGAACTGACGAACATACAAGTTTGAATATAATTATAAGTATAAAAGGTTTGTCTCAAATTCACATAGCATTTATTATTCACGTCGAAACGAGCATACATAAACAACTTAAACATAGCAAATAGTATGAAAATATGATTTTTAAACTAGCATGCGTAAACAGCCTAAGCATAACAATATAATGGGAATACAAGTTGAAACTAACAAGTATTAACAACCTAAGCATAACAACGAACGTGTTCGATGGATTGTGTGTTTGATTATAATCGATGGTGTAAAGTGGATTTTGTATACATGTTGCACCCCAAAAATGCGTTAAAACGTAAAAAGGGTCGAGTATGCTCACTGTTTTGCAACGCATTCCATGTCTCGTGGAGAGTTGAAGAGTTGAAGGATGGGACACCGAGGTAACCTTTCAGTTCTTGAAGAACACGAGTCTCGTTCTCGCATAAGTAAAGAATTAGAGCGTTGGAAGTTATAAAAGTGTTGACATAAAATAATATATTTGTTTATATTTACTTTATAAACTTCATTAGAGTTTCAATACGTTTTTATATGTGTTTCGGCTATATATATATATATATATATATACATATATATAGAAACGGGATCAGGAGAAAATGCTCAAAATTGTGAGAACGGTGAGAACGCTTCCTGGCCCAACACGTGTCACGGGGCATAGAGAAGGGCGGAGGGGCTTTTTTGTCCTTTCATCTTCTGCTTTTCCAGTTCCGCTTTTCCGAATATTGTTTGAATTTTTGGGGTTTAAGATTTTTGGCGTTAACCAAATTCAATAATTAATGGCGTTTAATGGTTTCATCGTATTAACATTTTGGCGTTTATGGCGTTTATTCAAATCGTATGCCATTGTAACCCAGGGGGTCAGGAAATCTATTTGAATGGCGTTTTTCAAGGCGTTTTAAACAAGTTGGCCCATTGTTCTATTATTTTTTATAAACATTTTGGCGTTTGGGTTATCTTGGCATTTTATAATTGTTGGATTATATTTCAGCCACAGTAAAAAAAATACAAGCGAAAAAAATAAATTAAAAATCCTAATCGGATCTCTCTTCCCAATATTCACTGTCATCAGTCTCTCTGTTGTTTAATAGTACAAGAACCGACACAAAAAATATGGCGTTTTATGTAAAACTTAACAAACCCATCGGTTTGATTATTTTGCCTGCTCGTTTGTTGAAGTGGCTTTTTTTTGTGGATGTTTGGGGACATAGATCTACGACGTGTGGGTGGGTTTTTCGCTTTTTCTTCATGTTGATCTTCATCTTTATAATCATCCCACTCTTCAGTGTTATTGATCTCTTCTCCTCATCCAAGCCTTCTTCAAGAACAAAAAAATACAAAATGCCATATGACATATGACTGGCATCAGTATCTTTTTCTTGAATTTTTGTCCATCTCGTGCCGCAAAATCTTACTAAGTTACTCACCTACGCTAACAATTCATTCAGTGAAACTTGACGAATAACAATACTGAATATCCAAGAAAGCATATTAGTCATCTTTGATTTTTTTTGGCGTTTTACAGTGAGTGGTATTTAGTAGTATTGGCGTTTGATTTTTTTTGGTTTGATCAAATGGAAGTTGCTGAGATGTATCATTTTATAGGGTCTCTTTTTGGCGCCTAAGTTAGGCAGTGCGTTATTATAATAAAATATTCGTCTTTTCAGTTACTGTTTGTAATTATTGTTTTTAACAAGCTTTATCTCTGAACTCTGTAACACGTCGTCCCATCTTTCAAGTTTGGCGTTTTAGATTCTAATATAATAAATTTTCCCTATCTTCAGTTTTTCTGATTTGAAGTTACTGTTTCTAGTTACATTTTCAAGTTTGTTTTATTATTATTATTATTATTTTTGGCTTTTATAATACTTTTTCAAACTAATTTTATTGTAGTTTGGGAGTTTTTGGGGGCGTTTAACGGGATGATATCGTTTAAACAAGCATTTTGGTTGTTTTGGTGTATTTATTATATATGGCGTTTTTATTATACAACAATCAACTGAAAAGGAAAATAAAAAAAAGAATACATAAAAAAAGTTTTTTTATAATACTTGTCCAAAGTAATTTTATGATGGTTTGATAAACGCCAAAGGTGTAAGACATTTGCCTTTTTGGCGTTTTTATTAGATATGGCGTTGTTTATTAAATAACAATCAACTGAAAAAGAAAATTAAACAAAATAAATATTGATCTTCCAAATCTTCACTGTCACCAGTCTCTTTCTTCTTTTGAAGCATCTTCACTGGCTGTTTCGACTTTCGTATGAAATCAACCTCTTTTTCTATAATTTTTGTCCATCTCATGCAGCAAAATGTTATTGAGTTTACACCCTTTCATCCAAAATGTTATCTTTTTGGCGTTTTACCGAGAAAAAGAACGCCACAAAATAAACCATCTTAAAACTGTAAATTTGATCATGCTAAAATTAATAAAGTGTTGCAGTATGGTGTTGGATAACATTGTTAATCCTCAGTTAAGAAAGATATCTGACAATGTTGTCCACACCATACATCTACACTTTATTGACAGCAATATATTTGATGTTTGGGTTTTTTAGCGTTTATCAGTCGAATGGTATATATTAAATATGGCGTTTGAGGTTTTTGTTTGTGTTTTTTAATTGAAGGTCTGAGTTGTTGTATATATAGGATTTTTTGGCGGTTTTTTTCGGCGGGATTTTACTATAATTAAGTTTGGCGTTTTATATCTAATGACGTTTTTAGCAGAATGTTGTGTATTTTTGTTTTGGCGTTTTATTTTCATGAGATTCTGTTTTGTTTGTAGTAGTCAAAAGACGCTTTTACCCTTAATGAAGCGCATCCACGTAATAAAATTGATGTTATTTACGAAAACGCCACCG